>OY987299.1:14707066-15980400 GCA_963920635.1 Pseudeuparius sepicola
GTAGATTCTACTTATCTCTAAAAATGCCTTTTATTATATAGGACTAAGTTGGTCACGTGACTACGCGATTATGCGTTAGCGCCGTGGCCTGTCTTTATCGTTGGCGTCAGGAGAGGGTGGTATGGTATGACGCAAAAACAATCACTGTCGCTAACATAGTATGTGTACTGGGTCCGGGATATCAATAATAGTTCTGGACCAGTTGTAGGGAATCAGAACGCAGAAAAGTAATTCCAGAACTGTTTTCAACCGATTCGGCCCGTCCTGTAGGCGCAGATCACGAACATGAACTCTCTCTTCGAGCATTAAATCGAGTCGAGTTACGGCTTTAGCGGTCGGTCGGTAACGCGATTATTTCCCGTCAAGCTACGTTGAACCATCAGAACGGGGGACCGCAGACCACACGGCGAAAAGGTGCGAGCTTCCAAGCCGCCGAATCCTGCGGATTCGACACGGGGGAGAGAAAAAGAGACGAGCGAGACCGCAGAGATATCGGCCAACGCCACGTTCCGACTGCAGTTCATCACACCACCTCAGAGAAGTAACCAAGGATAGAGGCAGCAAAAGCATCAAAATGCACACGTTGTATGAAACATAATTAACACAATAATTTACGAAACACAGAAAGATTTTTAGTACCTGTAATTATAAATGATAAAGGATGTTTTTAGTGGCATGTCAGGTAAAGGATATCAATTGAAAAAAATGCACTCCAGCCGGGACTCGAACCCGGGACTCCTACTGTAGCCCGTATATCCGGTAGCTTAGTTGGTTAAAGTTAGAGGCCCTGTATGACACGAAAAGTGACAGTTATTCGTTTTAACAGAGGTTGGACAACGATCGGCTCTCTCTCTCTGGCGAGGGTCTTATTTTCCCTATGAAATTCATTTTGTGCAACAGACATATATTTTTTCGCTCTTTCTATCATTCCCCTAGCAGCAGGATGTGTCAAAATTAGATTTTAAGGTTAAGCTAACGACATTTAACTGCCATAAACGTAGGTAGATGAGGGCACAGTTTCAAATGTATAAAAATATAGATAAAACCAATAAATTGGGTAGGTAGTAAGTATGTTATTTGCAAAGCTTCACTAATAATAATTATTGAAGTTTGAATGGAAAAGTGAAGAAACATATAATTTGTTCCAAGCAAACAGCAATTTTAGGATATCAGGATAAAAACATTTATTAAATTTTTGTAGGAATGTGGATACATAAAATTAAACAAGGCTCTAGCATACCAACTAACTAAACTTTCGAATATTTCTTCAATAGGAATCGTAGCTGCAATAATAATTATTATTCCTTTCATTTAAAAATAAAAATCAAAAAGGTCTTTTAAATGGTTTAAACTGTATGGTTTCGTTTCTTCAAACTCTCTTCTTATACCTACCGTCAAAATTTTAAGACAATTAATACTGAAATTTGTACGGAATAAAAAGTTGGAAAGTTTGTTTTGGTAATATGAATCAACCACTATTGAAAAACATGGTTAATAGAATTAGGCTGAATAAAAAAATGAGTACCTAGGTATTTAATATCGATATTAGTCTTTCTTTCATTTTTTTAAAATAAAAGTTAATAACTTTTCAATGCAAGAGAGATCATCTATATTTCAAAAAAGAAGACAACAGTGTTTTTGTTTTCAAAGATATATTGTAAGTAAATAGGAAAAATCAAACTAGTACAAGTTCTCAGAAATTTATACATATTTAATGGTTCTTTCTTGCTAAAGTCACGTTCATCAAACGTTGCAGGAGAGGATCGTTTCTTCAGCACAACCTGACACTCAAAATCCATGTCGAAGAAGTGAACCTGTGAAAGTTAAAGAACTAAATTTAAGCTACCTAAACATAATAAAACGCTGCCATCAAATGCTATTTTTTTATCAGGAAGAAATTTGTAATTAAATATTAATACAAAATAAGCTCTGACTACACAAAAAGGGTTCTTTATATAAAATTCCCACCCGTGTTAACTTCTTTTTTGTCCGATTTTGTTGGTCTTAGTGGAAAATAAAGCTCCTTCAAAACTGTCTCTCTCTAACAGTTATTATAAATTCGAAAATATCCTTACAAGTAAGATTTTGTAAGTATTTTATTGCTATTCGTGGCGTTTTTTCCTGTAGGAGGTTTCGAAAAAATGTATTAGAACAAGTATTTACGAATTAAATTATATTACAGTCTCATTCCAAATTTCACGATAGGAAGAATTTTCTAATTGCAAACAACTTTTTTCGTATTTTTTAGTTTTCTCCTTTCGAGAAGCAACGAAAATTTTAAAAAATTAACAAAATAGGTCAAAAAATTATGGAAGTGGAAGTTTTGATGTGGAAGATCATGTATAGTTTTCTGGAATATACGTCTCTTCGTTATGAGAATTTTGTCGTAGAAAAATTTCCTTTACAGTAACAAAATATTATAAACCAATCCAAAGTTATCACGCACAACTTATATAATAAATACATTTTTTATTATTCCATGAAACGAAAAATGCCTATGCTGGTCCAGTAAATACCTATAACCAACAGGTTTTACCTCCTTGAAGGCAAAAACTTTAGAATTATCTCTGTAACATTGGGAAATTTTCATAAGAATTCTAATAAGTGGTTTGTATAACCTTATGGACTTTTATTGAAAACAAATAGGGTACTAATATTTAATATTAATTTAAGTACCTTATGTTATGTTGCTGATGCATATTAAGGAAATTATTCTGCAGATTAAAATCACAGATCAAACAAAAAATAAAAAGGAACTAGATACTTATGTAATTAAATTTACTTACCTCGCAAAGTTTCGTATCATTTCCAACTCTCATGTTAGGGTATTTCATTTGCACTTTCCATCGTGCTCGTTCTTCTGCGCTTTTTGGAAAGGGTGTTAAGAAAAATCCATCCTGCTCAGAATTCTTGCAGTTTCTTATTACGCAAGATGTCATTTTTACCTTTTAACACTCCTTTTTGCAAAAGAAAATAAGCACGCTCAATAATCGTATATTTATTTCTTATCTATGCTCAATAATTTGTTGACAGTTTGTTGACAAACTGACACCCGCCAATATAAAAATATAATAAAACCAATGTTACTAGATCTGCCAAAATCTGTTGTCCAACCTCTGCTGTCACTTTTCGTGTCATACAGGGCCTCTAGTTAAAGACTCCACAGTAGGAGTCCCGGGTTCGAGTCCCGGCTGGAGTGCATTTTTTTCAATTGATATCCTTTACCTGAAATGAAACTTGATGGAGGCCTTTAGTAACTGAAGTGCAACAATTTTGTGTAAAAACAACAACAAAACAAATATTCCCATCGACCAGAGGACGGAAGGGCGGGGTAGCACAATGGGTTTTATACTCATAACTTTTTTGAGGTTATCTTTTTGGTCTCGCACGTTCATTATTTTAGTGCGTCTTTATATTTTGCAACAAAAGGGTAAACTCTTGTTTCATAGCCATAAAATCAACCGTTTGCGTTGAAATCGGCAAAATATGCCCCAAAACACCTTCCTGTTAACTCCAAAATTCGAAAAATAATCGCCTACCGCATTTAATAGTTTACAGATGAATAATTGTACGATCAAAATTAAGAAAAAATGCATAATGGATATCGAGTAAAACATCACTGGTTTTTCTGAAATATGGATTTCAAAATTGTGTCGAGTTAAATCCGTTCCATTTTGAAAGCGAAAAATTTTGTATAAACATAGTTCATAGGGAATTTTTTGTCACTTTAAATGGTACAATTATTTTGTAAAATTTGAAAGCGGTTGTTGAAAATTATATTTTTCGAATTTTAGAGTTAACAGGTGTTTTGGGCACATTTTGCCAATTTCAACGCAAACGTTACGAAAAAGAGTACTCTTTTGTTGTAAAATTAAAAGATGCACTAAAACGATGAACCTGCGAGACCAAAAAGATAACCTCAAAAAAGTTACGAGTATAAAACCCATTGTGCTACCCCGCCCCTCCGCCTCTGGTCGATGGGAATAAATTGTTTTTACACAAAACTCTTGCACTTCAGTTACTAAATAACTGCACCAAGTTTCATTTAAATTTTATAACTTCTGTAGAAGTTATTGCGATAAAGATGTTTTCCAAACTATACATTTATCACCCTGTAACTTTCTTATCATGCATTTTCGGACCCATGTTTATAGGAAACTTTTTGTTTAAAATGACATTTTCTACCTGTCACAATACGTTTAGAAACATCCTGTATATGTGCTGTGCACTAAATTTCGATTGAATATCTCGGTAGGAAAAATGAAACGTTAACATTTTATACAGTACGTGGACACGTAAAGTGACAAAATTTACCAGTTTTTCATTGGACTTCTCTCGTTTGTCGTACCGTATTTATATAAGTATTTATTATTTCTTCATTTTCACCTTCTACAAAAAAAATATTGAAATGTGGCAACATGGCTCTCCAGTGCCAACCTTGACGGTTGACAGTGAAGCAGTAGCGTCGAGTCACTTACGAGTTAGAAAGCACCCTATATATTTTTGCATTTTTGAAATCTGCTCATCAAGGCAATCAAAATAATATTAAACTTTGTGGCATTATCTTTTTCCGTTTTTGAAAAATTCCGTATTCAAATTTTATACTAAATTTATTTAACTCGAATTTGTGGATCTCGTGATAAAGATAGACGATCAATGTAATAACGAAAAATATTTGTTTTAAACAAGAGAGTAACATAGTGAAACTCCAAAATGTTTAGGAGCTTTTACGATTTTCCTGAAATTCTTTATTTTGAGAATATAATCAGTAAAATTTGAAAAGGCTCATAAACATTTAGGAGTTTCACTATATTACTTCGATCACCTATCTTTATCACGAGATCCACAAATTCGAGTTAAATAAATTTAGTAGGTA
Organism: Pseudeuparius sepicola; assembly: GCA_963920635.1. Taxonomy (NCBI): domain Eukaryota; kingdom Metazoa; phylum Arthropoda; class Insecta; order Coleoptera; family Anthribidae; genus Pseudeuparius; species Pseudeuparius sepicola. Next base: position 14,711,943 of record OY987299.1, read on the forward strand.
TAAAATTTGAATACGGAATTTTTCAAAAACGGCAAAATATAATGCCACAAAGTTTCATAGTATTTTGATTGCCTTGATGAGCAGATTTCGAAAATGCAAAAAGATATAGGGTGTTCCATTTAAAAAAACATAAGTTATGTCTGCCACGGCTTTCTAGAACACACTGTACACGGTCCAATAGCGTCACAAAAAACTTTGCATTAGTATCAAAAACTTTTTTTCTAACCTCAAAAACTAGCAAGTTAAGCGAGGTGTCAATTTATAATGAACCACCCTGTACATAAACTAGCCTCCATACCACTCGATGCCTTGCCAATTGATTTAATTGCCGTGCGACAGGGTCCGGGAATTTCGGCGGCGTCGCGTCGCCTGTGATTAAGAAGCGACGGGCGGCATTCCTCGCGATCCGCCATCGCCGTAATGACAATAATTGGGGCCTGCGGGGACCGCACTGGCTGCAATTACCGCGGTTCCCGTTAGGAGCGCGAGTGCTGCCCCCGGGGTGGCATCTGCCCGCTTTTCGTCCAGGTCTCACGCGGTCTCTAACATGGACTTCATAAAGATGATGGACGGAAAGTTAGAATAACAACTGAGGAGAGAAGCTGCATCGCAATGGGGAACTTGAACCAATTTTTTTTATTTCTTTAATATATTTGCCTATCTATAGAAAGAGCACATACCAAATATCAGCCGTCAAATCGCAATATTTAATTTGCAATAAATATAAAGTTGTGACCGCAAGCTATTCATTAAACGACACGAAAAGCGCGGCAATGGTTGGGACGTCACACCGCTCGATCGATCAGAAGACAGTGACAGGAGTGACAGCTACACCGAATTAACGTTAAAATAAACAGTTCGGCGACCCATTTTCAGAGGGATCTGATGTAGGTCAAAAATAAGAACCGCCTAAAAGATTATATTTAACAAGCACTTCTTTAACTGAATGGTGAGGTCCCGGGTTCAATCGCACAAGAAGTTTTTTTTAATTATCACTGCATTCTATCTCTTATATATTTATCACTGATTATCATTTTTAGTAATAATTGGACAACGGTTATTATAAAGATTATTACTCACAATCTACTCCATAGTGTATTTAAATTCAAAGTATACTTACCTACCTAATATGAAATTGTCAGTAGCAGAAAAAATGTAATACAATGCTCGATGTGTAAGCTCTTTTTGGCCTCGGGGAGAGTTTTAAGACCCGAGGCAACACGGGCGTTAAACAACCTCCTCGGCCAAAAAGTGCGCTTACGCATCTCGCAATGCAAATAACTATTTAATACAGCACACAGCACAGTCTTTTCAAACATTATCAACAATGTCAAGACTATAATAAGACGGATAGACAAGGATGGGACGTTCTCGTTGATCTTTCTATAAACAAAGCTTGCGTGGTGCTGTAGTTTTGATACATGTGCCGCCCATATTAGTTTATACATGGTGCCGCCGCCCACCAAAGGCGCCACCACCAGCTACTTGACGTCACAGGCAAGGAGGGGGCGTTACAAGAATGATTTAAATTATGCAGTTTTTAGTCGCTTATATTTATTACATAAAAATAAAAAAAAGAGTTTTTTTTTGTAAACTGTGGCAATAAATTACGTTTGAAAGTAATATTTTTTAAATTTAATTTTTGTGCAAGTTCCTCATTGTTGTAGTGACTCCCTCCCAATAAGGAAAGAAATTACTCACCTATTATGAAAAGTCCAGTTCCATAACAAAATATTTCAGCAGTTGATCAACAAGAGATTATGCAGTGCACATGACAGTTGTCCCGAATGTTGTTTCCAGTTAGTTGACCCATGAAAGGTATGTCTCACTTTTTACATTTGTAACGAAAAATGCCTCTAAAGTTGTTATGTCGGCTTTTTGGACATGTTTGCAATGTTTTCTAACCTACTCAAAGATTTGGCTGATAAATTTTAAGTTTCGGTATTCTACTGACAGTTTTATAATTTTTATGATTAGTTTGGAGGCATTTTCCTTTGCATCTTTGTTGGCCTGAGGCCCCCAGGACCCCATTTTCTTTTAGTTTTCATTGTTTTCCCTGTAGAGCTTCCATAAGTTTCTAGAAGTATACTAGAACTTTATGATTTATGCATCTGTCATTGGCCAGGAATATTCTAGAGAAGTCTCCAGGCTTCCATATAAGCCCTTGGAATTGGGCCTGAGTTGGAGTTAAAGGTTATAACGCGATTTTAGTGTGATTTTTGGAGCTGATAGATTATTCTTGGTCAGTGACAGTATCTGACAAGTTTATTTGTGAAGGCTAAACATCAAAGGTGGTAACCAAGGCAACGATTTTGGACTGTGATTGTTGAGATTCAGTAGAATATAAACCCCCATACGGCAAAAAGCTGAAAATTTACAGTTTTTTAAGACTGTTGTATGTCACTTCTACCTCTTGTAGCCACGATTTTGGCTCACTTACACATAAGATTACTTTTTCCCTTCATCGCAATGAGAATCTTGCCAAGAAACTATGGCAATATTCAGACTGAGAATGCTTAGAACTGCTCATATTCTGTGACTTCCCCATATATTCCCTGTCTACACGAGTGTCTACTCCTTCGATCTTTAAGATGCACCTTTGAGTTTGGAAGGGAACCAGGAACAAACATTTTCATTACCGCATCATATTCGTATCACAACTGTAAAGAAAAATTGAAAATAGGATTTTATTCACTATCGATGATACTCATGGAATCTCTCTTGCCTTTTACACGTTATCTATATGACGGGTATTGTATATGCGAAGTTTCCTGGTGTTGCATGATTGGTTGTGTATACAATATGTAACAAATATTCGTCGCGCTAGTTCAAAAGCTTTTTAATTATTAATACTCATTTTCACGTCACAGTTTTGCCCAACAGGTGTATTATTTACAAAACATTCATGTAGGCGTAAGTCGTTGAACTCAGGTAGATAAGTCACCTACTAGGACGAGTTGCTATAATTAATAGAAACAATTCACTACACTATTGGAATATTGTGTTTTACAATTTCACAAATGCTGATATCCGTTTAAGTTGATTCTTGTTGTAGATCTATTTCCTTATTTCCTTATTAAGTGGCCGCGACATATCGAAAAAGTTGATCTGCCGCGCTTACACTTTGCCGCTATATGCGCGCGATTATTCCTTTTGGCAAAGTTCCGACCGATGGGCATGAAATATTGCGAAATGGGAAATGTCGCTGCATTCTACGTGACAACATAAAACAGCACCCATATACGGCCAAACTGTGTCATCGTGGTGGTAGTAATATAGCAAGAACATCTCATATCTCACAAAGGCATAAACGTTCTGTAGGTTACTCTACGCCCAATTTATTTCTGGGCACACTCTACACTATATCGTCACTCTTTAGTATCACAAATTATTCAATCGATTTCAGATGCGTTGTCTCAGCCAGATGGCTTGTAAATAAAGCGGGCAACGTATATTAGGTAGCACGCCGAGCGGTTTGTTTATATTTATTTCATAAATAAGTCCGGGCGCTCGGCCTTGTGTAAAAAAATACTTGGAATTCATTGAAGAATAATTATAGATATACTATTAAAATATTGAAAATTTGAAGGTGCCAGCAATGGAAGAATGCCTTAGGCCTTAGGGTTCATCGGAGAACATAAATTTGCGAATATTCCACCAGAAGAGGCATATAAACCTATAAGAATTGGCAAGGCACATTTTGGTGATCAGTCATTCACTTCGTCCGGAAAACGTTTAGTAAAAACTGCTGTCCCCTCGGCTGTCCCATTAAGATTATTGCCAGAAGCTTATGATAGTTTTGTTTATATGTATTACTGTGGCTAGATCGGCATAATATATGTCGATGGTTGATACTATGTATCGTTTTATCGTGTTCTGTCTTTTTTATATTTGTTAGCCTTCTTATTTTAACGCTATACTTAAGAGTATATAAATGTACAGAAGGCGTTAACTGACCTGTTCCTATCTGTATTGTGCTCGGAATCAATAAAGAATTTGAATTTGAATTTGAAAGACGCATGTTGTGTAGGTACCTATGCGTAATACTTTGTTCTGTTTTGTTTATGTCAATTTAAATATCAAAATACAAGATGAAAAAGTAGATATGATTAGTTTAACTCTTCGTCGTTAAATATTTATTGGTTATTTATGTTTTTGTCTGCTCTATGTTTTGTTAGGCTTTATTAAAAATGAACGTAAAACATAAAAAATTGCATTTTTATTCATGTTCCAACCGAAGTCTACAAATATACCTACTAATTATGGAAATTCTGATAATAGCTACTTTGTATTTTAATTAAACTGTACCTACCTAAAGCTTACGGTACACTTACCTACACAAATAATGTTGTACCAAAGTCTACAAATAGGTATACTAATATTTGTAGACTAAATAATGGAAAGTCAATATGAAGCTGTCCCCGTATAACTAGCTTGACGGCGATTTCGTTTAGTCGCCCTCGCAAATGCGAAGCGTGCGTGGTGACGCTGATTTACGACCGATCGCAAAAAATTGTCGGCTTTTCCTAGAGATCAAAGGAGTGAGCTGACTTTAGTATTTCTAGACTTTGCTATTACCTATTGTAACTAGAGGTTTAACATCACGGAAAAAAACAGGAAAAATCGGAAAAAACAAGGTTTTTTCCGTTTTTTTCCGAAGCCCAAAAATTGGAAAAATTGGAAAAAATTTAAAATTTCAGATAAAATTCGAATAAACAAAATAAACAAAGAAAGTTGAAGAAACACTCAAATTATATTTTTTGTATACCTACATATTTTGCTCGAAAAAAACTCAAGGAATATAAAAGTAACATATTTTGATAGTAATGCCTTTATTTAAAACAAATTAAATAAACAAAACACTGATTGATCAACAATAAAAAACTAAAAACAATAATTCTATTTAACTTTTTATTATACAGGGTGAGTTTTTTCGATGCCCACTATGGAGATCTCGGAAACTTGCAGAGCTAGAACAAAGGTTAAAAAAGTTCATGGCTCACTAGATATTTTGAAAAGAGTGATTTTTTGCTATTTCATAAGATCTCTGTCGCTCCGTTATTTCTGATTATAGAGAAAAAGTGTAGAGACAAAAATTGTAGATAATTTTGGGCTTAATAAGATAATCTAATTCAATATTTTATGTTGTTTGTGATTTTTGAGATATGACATAAATTTGTGTTTTTTTTTTAATGTAAATCATAGTTGGCTGTGGCCTTATAAAATCGGGTATTTTTCGAGCTTTCCAAAAATATAATACTAGGCATAGTTATTATAAAAAATAAAAGAGCCATGGCTAATTCTCTGACAAAAATAAAAAAATCTAGGGAATTTTTTACGGGCAAATAATTATGTGGTGGAGCTCCATCATGATAATTTTTGTTTTATTTTGTTACATTTTCTCACCAGCTTAAAATAAAATATTTGAAAGTTTGAAGTATGTCTTATTATAAAATAGGACGTAATTATGAAAATATTCCATGGCTGGCTATGTGAAAATTTAAAAAAATCAGAAAATCAGCCATAGCTATCTTATTTTTTATAATAAATGAAAGCTCAAAAAATGTAAAAAGTATGATTTACATTAAAAAAAAAACACAAGTTTATGTCATATCTCAAAAATCACACACAACATAAAAAATTCGATCAGATTATCTTATTAAGCCCAAAATTATCTACAATTTTTGTCTACAGTTTTTCTGTATAATCAGAGATGTGATGAAATAGCAAAAAATCACTCTTTTCAAAATATCTAGCGAGCCATGAACTTTTTTAAAAATCCAAAAGGGGCATTAGATTGAGCATTCAAAACTGCAATTCTTTCCCCATTTAACCTTTGTTCTAGCTCTGCAAGTTTCCGAGATCCCCATAGTGGGCATCGAAAAAAACTCACCCTGTATATTATATGAATTATTTTATTTAAACATATTTATTTTATTAAATATTATTTAAGAAAAAAAAATTTTTTTTTCGTTTTTTTCCAAATTTTCCGGGAAAAACCCGTTTTTTTTTTCGATGATCAATTTTTCCGGAAATTTTAAACCTCTAATTGTAACCAGTATAGGTGAATCTGGAGACGTCACTTCCAATAAAACTCCACAGGCGTCGCATCATCGACTATGTAACCCAAACTGTGAAAAACCGCCGATAACCTGGGCAGGTTCCAGGAACAGCAGTGTGAATAACTTTTATCGTCGGCCCGACAGACAAAGGCGTGGGCCACGTCGGATTGCACAATCCACTCTATCCGGGCATATCGGGCGCACTTCGCAATTTGCTTCTCGTTAACCGTTTTATTAAGCAACGATTTATTATAGAAATATACGACCGAGTATGGTAGGGAGTTTGTTGGCCGCCTCAACAATAGCTGCACTTATTTGGGCCAATTTGATGCATTCTAGATAACGTCTCTCATGAAATTATCCCGCAAAAAATGTAATGCTATCGGAGCTGAACCATCTACGGCTTTGAAATATTAATGCGGGATTTAGAAAGAAACTGTTTCATATTTCTTGCTATCCAAAATCTGAAACGGGCAGTTTCCGGTTCCGCCAAAAGGGCGCATATTATCTTGATCATTTTCAATGATAATTAATAAGGAAGGCATGTGTTACAGCTGCGAGCAGGAAGGCAATGACCTGCGCGCAAATTTTGGCAACACTGAATTATTATCCCCCCTTTACGAAAATAATGTAACTCTTTGCGACTTCCGCATTTCAAAGTTAAACAAAGACAATGAAGCTGTTCCAGTTTCTCTTAATAATCCCATCTTTATTTATTTTGGGTCTAAGAGGATTAGTAGCGTTATACCCTTATCGGGGATTGGGGGTAGCGGTGTTAAGTTAAGGAAAGGGGGACCATCAGGATTATCTGATGTCTCTTCTGTTAGAACGTGGTATCACAGCTTCTACAGCTGGAGTTGACAGACCTGGATGAAAAAATAATTTTATAACGTTTTATCTGGCCCTTTGCTTCAATCTATAGATCTTGAAGAAAAAATAGAAGAAGCTCTAGCATTCAGTCCATTCACTCTTTTATGTGAGCGTAATTATAAAATACAAATTGTATTTTTCCACCAAAAGAGAAATTGTCATTATGTGTGCTCTCTATTGATATAGGGTACTTGACGAAATTTTACAAACTTGATAAAACAATTCCTGGACACTTTCATAAGACCTTACGATTATTTCTAATAATAATATTTACGTAATTAGCACGTTTTTAGAATTTCTTCGAAATTTGGCGGGAAAGCACTTATGACGTCACAAGTGTTTTAAAAAGGCAATTTGGCAACATGGCCATACCGCACTGAAGTTACCTGAGACATAACCGTATTCTGCGGTGAAAGTTGCACGGAATGTTGAAATTTCAAAATTCTAACCTCAAACTCCCAGACTTAGGATGCCCCGTGAAATCACATTTAGTCAAGTGTTTTTAAATACATATTCAGTCGCATTTTTCTGCAATTTTTTTTTTTTGGCAAGATTGAGCCCAAGTACGGAATTCGGGCTCAGTACTTTTAAGTACTATAGGCCAGGGAAATTACGGTAAAAAATAACGAAACCTAGACAAAATTCATAACCGCATTTTTATAATGCCATCACAAAATATTGGTAATAAATGAACGTCAGAATTGTTTTTTTTAAACAAAATAAATATACGCGTGTGGGCATAAATATTAACTGCGAATTTTAAGCTGCATTTATTAGTAAGTAAGGTATATAAAGTTGAGATTGATAAATTAAACAGATTACGTTTGCGCAAGTATCGGAATGATGTAAAAATGACATTTTGCGTAATATTTTGTTGGGCAAAAATATTAACTGCGTTTTTGTTATTTAAAAATCAAGTATTAACAGTTTGTTCTGAAATTAAACATATTGTTTCGCCGGAAATCGCATTTTAAAGAAATTTGAAGCTGCCTTTGACAGCAAAATTATTAACTGGCTGATTTTTGTTAAACTTTGTAAGTGGATTTTTAAATTTTTTGAAATTAAACAAGAATTGGTAACGGAAGTATTTTGAAATGACAAATGACAGTTGACCTACATGCGCCGTAAATAAATGTTTAATTTCGCTATATGTGATTTAATATAGTTTTATTGTAAAAAGTTAAACAAAAAAAAACAGTTAATATTTTTGCTTTCCTAAAGAAATGACAAGTGACAGTTGACCGATATGCGCCGTAAATAAATGTTTAATTTCGCTATATATGATTCACTATATATAGTTGCTATATTGTAAAAAGTAAAACAAAAAAAAAACAGTTAATATTTTTGCCTAGTCTATACCGATGAGAAGTGACAGCTAACGTACATGCGGCTCAGATAAATGTTTAATTTTGTATAAGTTACATTCTATTTGTAAAAGGGAATGATCATCTGCAATAAAAACGTAGTTAATATTTTTGCTTTTGCCGAAATAGAAAATTATCCGATTTTTATCCCTCTTTGTCGATCAAGTTACTTCCATATTCTTAAAATGTTTAATTTCTTAATATATGTTAGCAAGGGAAGTTTTTTTACTTAAAGAGTCTAAAAAAATCCAACTTTGATATGGTAAAACAAAATTGCAGTTAATATTTTTTTCTAGGTCAAATTCTATTTTCCCTGGCCTACTATGCGACGCCTTCGTAAAAGTGCCTTCAAGATGGTCCCTGGCCCCAAGTTCTCATTTCAGACACCACTTTGCTAATAAAAAGTATTTATATGACAACATTTTTGTATGCAATTGCATTAGTTAAAGCTCAAAGGTTGCAATACAATAAATAATAGGTAGATATTTGTCTTTGTTCCACGAATTATTGCAAACGGGCACCGGCAACATTGCAATGCCGTTTTTCCTGACAGGCACGAAGGTTGCCACGTTTGGCGTTATAGACAGTAAAACAATGAAACTGTGGATTTCAGCCTGAACAAAATTGTGCAACTTCGTCTTTAATTTTCATAAATAAATAAAGGTTAAAAGCCGTTGTTTCATTTATTACGTGTTATGTTGGTGGGGGTGAATTTGTTTACACTTACCGACTCTTTAAAATGAATATACTATAGCGACAGTGGATATAACATAAAAATATGTACGCCTCCCAAGAATCTAATCGAGGAATTACAGTACATTAATTTATGTGGCTCTCTCATCGTCTTCATTTATCATCCCACCATTGATGTTTGTTACATTTGATACATGCTCATTCCACAAGTTATCGAACAAGTAACTTGTTAAACGCTCATTACATTATTCCGTTCAACAGCCTAAACTATGGTTTATATCTGTCTAAATAGGAAAACGGACATTCTATCTACATGTGCGCGTCTACGTCGCGATTGAGACAAATTAACTGCGTGCGGTACCACTATAAACGCATTTTTCCTTTCTTGTTCCAATTATGAATAGGCACTGGCGGCGTTCGTCGCAACACAAACGATTAGAATTGATAGTGACGGCCTGGTTACTGCGATGCAACGAGATCGCCTTGACACCGAAACGTTAACCTTAAAGAGAGATGGGCGCAAGATGACCGTCTTTGCGATGGAATGCGATTTGGTAAACTGCACTCGCCCATCCCCCTTGTTAAGGAGCAGCGGGAGCAGATACTTGGATAATAGTTCACGAAACAAAAACAGTTTTATGAAACTCTACCTGGTTATACTTTTTGCCTCGAACGTGCTTGAGGCGCAGGTGAGTGCTGCAACCTCGTAAGTAGAAAAGGCACTTCAGTAAGTTGCATAGGATTGTTTTTGTGCAAAGGAATTCACTAGAACGAAGATGATAGAAATTTTTATGTTGTTGACAAGACATAATAGCATCGGTAGAGGTAACAGCTCGGACATTAAATGAACTAGGTCAAGTATTTAGAGTCAGATCAAAAATAGTTTTAGTCAAATATTTCAAAGGAAAAAAGCAGCAATCAGAACACATAAATCAGATAGAATAATTAAATATTACCAGCAGATAAGGAAAATGCTAAGATTTAGAGAAAACGGTGTATGATAATAATTTAAATGATTTATTAAATAAATACAGAAGGATAAACAAAGACATTACAACTTCAAATGAAACTAGAGTATACAAAACAGTATAAATATCGCGAACAAATGACACAAAGACAAAGGACATTCTTCACTCCCCATCATTCAAAATCTCCACGCTTACGAGTATATTGTTTATGTTATAGGCCATATATGAAAATAGACCGTATGTAAATGACATGGTATTTTATATAGGGACTAGACTGTTAACATACAGACTATTCACATTCAGACTGTATGTGCAATCGCAGTGAATTACCCTTCTTTTTTATATTAAAGGAGGATATGCCTCATTTTTAGTAAGTACCTACGTATTTTGCAGAAAAAATTCTAGGGTACCTATACACCATACCTACTAAATAATTACCTTTTTTCCTTTGTACCAGCAAGAAGTAATATCCTTATTCGATGGGCCTATATAAAAAAGGAAGGGTAATTCAGAAATGGCGGACTTCGCAACTCCCCGGAAAAAATTGCACATACATTCTGTCTTTGTTTAAATCTCTCTGTGATATATGGTCCAGTTGCAGATGGACCGTATATAAATGGACTAGTCCCTTTGCAAACCGACTAGACCGTTTGTTGAAGGACAAGCTTCTTATGCATAATATGGACTAATATCTTCAGTCCGTTTGCATATGGACTAGTCCTTTTGTGTACGGCCTGTTTTACATATACGGCCATTCGTTAGCAAAATATTTAGATTTTCAAATCATTGCATCTTAGCTAACTTTGATGTGGTCAGGCTTTTCACAAATGTCCCTGTTGACAAATCATTAAATATTTTAAGCAGAAAGTTAGAAAACAATCAGACTTTAGTAGAAAGGAAAAATTTGAGTATATATTCAATAGGAGAACGAACAACACTGTTAAAACAACTTGTTTTCAACCGGGAAATGAATTTTACCAGCAGGAATTTCTTTATCACTATTCATATTATAAAAAATTCATTCATGGGAGATTTGGGACAAAATGAGTTGATTGCCTAATGTTTGGTGGAGATGCACGTAGAGAAGACATATTTATTATTTGGGAACGGGGAGTAGATATATTAAATTCAGTATTAAATTATACGAACTTACAAGAACTTAATAATAATCAATTACGTTTCTTAGATGTTGCTATACTAAAATCAAATAGTATAGAAATTAGTGTTTATAGAAAACCGACACATATACTAGCAGATATCTCCATTTTAATTGCAATAATCATATTAATTTAAAAAAGGAGCAATTAAAAGTTTATATGACAGGGTTAAAACGATTTGTTTTAATATCACAAAATTTGAGGAGGAATCTACAGTGTCTCTAGCAAGACAGTGGCGACAATAATTATTGAGACCATCCGCCATGTTGTTGCAAATTTAGCATGGATGCAATATGGCATTTACAGGTAGTAGGATAAGTTAAGCAAAACAAAATATTACAGCTATGCTAAATTTGCAACAACATGGCGGATGGTCTCAATTGTCGCCACTGTCTTGTTAGAATCACTGTAGAGGAAACTAAATATATAAAATATATGTTCTTAAGGACAGTTAGTATTGAATTTCTTGAGCAAGTTTTTCAGGATTGCCAACAAAACAACAATGCTAATAGAATTAGAGAAATAAATCTGGTAGGATGACCAGTAAATTTAACTATTGCTTATATCAGATAAGCAAAAACATAGACATAGACAATTTTTTTAATGTCAGAACAGTATTTAGAACCAAACATACATAATTAAAAGGAAACCATTTAATGAGGTACAAAGTTCAAAAAATTGCATTTATGAAATTTCTTGAGAATGTGGAAAGTTTTATGTTGGGAGACTTGTAGGCCATTTACCTAAGATTCGTTTAAAAGAACATAAAAATTATGCCAGGAAAATACAAATTTCAAAGTCAAAAATATGCGAACACTCTTTTAATACGTGTGGCTGAATGTTCAGTGGACTTTAGCAAAATATTATTACCAGTCATTCAAAGAGAAGTTAGTATACAGGGTGTCCAACTTTAAAACTGTACAAATCCGTAAAATCTTCATTTTTGGAGATAATCGCCTAAACTTTTTTTTGTGTGAAAGGCCTTCAAAAACCGCTTCTTTTGACCTTCCTGCCATTTTCAAAATGCAAATACAGGGCCGGCTGCGATTTTTTTATACCCCCGATTTTCACGAAAACCATTTAGCGATTTTTTTGTTTAAAATCTGACCCCACAGCGTTAAGAACACCCAAAAACCCCTATATACCAAATTTTATTAAAAAATATACAGGGAGTTCCATTCTGCAGGGTGTCAAAATCGAGCAAAATAGGAATTTTAAAGGCATCTGCCAAGTCAAGTGTGCGATGGAATCCCCTCAAAACAATTGAATGATCAATAGGACCACTCAAGGTGTTGGTGTGCAAAGGTCCAATACAAAATATACAGAGAGTGTTCTTATCTGTGCCATCTCAAAATGCTGAATTTTTATGAAACTTTATACGGGTCATAAGTGCTGTGGAATCATTGAAAAAATATTGATAAACACAAAAGTAATGTATTTCTTTACAAAATGCCAACTAACAAATAAAAACAATTTAAATTATTGGACCTTACTCAACAAAGTCACTGTCTAAGATGATATATTTTCTGTGCGTTTCCTGTTATGGCACACCAGCCACCTTAACTGATATGGACTTAATGACTGGCAGACTTCTGTATTTTTTAGATTTAGTTCGTTTATAGTGTGTGGTTTTGATATACTTGATTTTTGACTCCTAAAAATTCAGTTTTTGAGATGGCACAAATAAGAACACTCTGTGTATTTAGTATTGGACCTTTGCACACCAACACCTTGAGTGGTCCTATTTACTATTCATCTGTTTTGAGGGGATTCCATGACACTCCTGACTTGGCAGATGCCTTTAAAATTCCTATTTTGCTCAACTTTGACAACCTGCAGAATAGAACTCCCTGTATATTTTATATTCAAATTTGGTATATAGGGGTTTTGGGTTGTTCTGATTAACGCTGTGATTTTAAATAAAAAAATCGCTAAACGGTTTTCAAAATCGGGGGTATAAAAAAATCGCAGCCGGCCCTGGATTTGCTTTTCGAAAATGGCAGGAAGGTCAAAAGGAGCGGGTTTTGAAGGCCTTTCAAACAAATAAAAGTTTAGGCGAATATCTCCAAAAATGAAGATTTTACGGATTTGTACAGTTTTAAAGTTGGACACCCTGTAGATAATTAGATAGAACACATAGGGTGCAATATCAGACAGGTGGCTAGGTTATTGTTCTGTTGTCATGTACCGGCGCTGACTTTTTAGACTGCATGTTTTTCTGCCTTCGATCGACCTTGGTTCGAGGCAAGCGCATGCATTATGTCTTTAAAGAAAAACACCGCTATGGCCAAGAGCGCTGGGCAAATGTGGGTTCACGGTATTGCTCCTAAATAGGCTTTATCCGTGTGATTTACTAATTGTCCTACACTCACTGGGATTACTACGGTTTTCTAGGGTTTTCCGTAGTACTTGAGCGAATGCTATCCTAGTTCTATCGGGAAAAAGTCGGCCCTAGCCGAAAATGGCAACGAAGACAAAATAATAGTAATTGCCCCCCTCCCCCGCAAAAGCATGTGGTTGCTTCTGGGGTACTCCTAGTTTGGAGTATTGTGAGGGTGAGAATTATTATTATTATTATTATCTCGACTTAGCCAAAAGGCATTCGCACTCCCTCTACGGGGAACATTCACTCAGATCCCGGGTATCCCGGATACCAAAAGGATCTGGCTCGGACGAGACCCTTGCCATGTTATCGGGCCTTAGGTGACATTGATGTTGTTGGATGATCCTGCATTCCCCATGAATTTCCTGACGGTTCGGGCTGTCGCAAGTAGTACCGCTTTCTGCATGGACCTGTAAAGACTATCAGTTAGACCCAGCTCCTTGATGTTTCTCAGCAAACTTTTTGGTATAACACCAGTTGTTGACATGATGATTGGAATCGTCTGGACGTTCTCCATTTCCCATTGCCTTCTAATTCGTTCTTCTAAATCTCTGTACTTCGCGATCTTCTCGACTTGCTTCACACGCAGGTTGTTGTTGTTCGGGATGGCCACATCAATCAGAGTTGTCTGCCTAGAAATTTTATCAACTATTATAAGGTCCGGTCTGTTATGGGCAACTCGTTGATCTGTCAGAACTGTACGATCCCAGTACATCTTGTAGTTGCTGTTCTCAAGAACAGGCTCAGGTGTGTAGTTGTAATATGGGACCCTCTCTGCCTGCACAAGCAGCAGCTTTTCCGCCAGTTCCTGGTGCAAGATCTTGGCAATCGAATCGTGTCGTTCCTTATATTCCGTTGATGCGAACATCTGACATCCTCCTGTTATGTGCTGGATTGTTTCTGAAGTTGGGCACCCGTATCTGCATCTGTCATCCACTACCGATGCATCTCCTACAATGAATTTTAGGTAGTTGCGAGTTGGTATAACCTGATCTTGTATGGCCAGTAGGAAGCCTTCCGTCTCGGGGAACATTCGTCCCGAGGTCAGCCAATAGTTCGACGCTAACTTGTCGACATGTTCCTGGTTAACCTCATTAGGATGCCTCCCGTGCAGCGGCTTCTCCAACCACCTCTGTAGTTTATCGTTGTCGGTTCGGTGGTGATTTTGACGCTCGTGTTCCGTCAGACGTAGCGGTGTTGAGACGTCTGCTCCGCATATAGCCCTATGTAGTGTGGAGCTGTTGGCCTGCCTGTAGAAGATTTAATATTTGTTGGTCCAATTGCTTGCTGAGATCTGCCAATCCTCTTCCTCCTAGTTGACGTGGCAGAGTTGTTCTTTCTACGGCGCTACGGGGATGATGTTTATGAGCTTTTGTCAGTAGTGTCCTAACTTTTCGTTGCAGGTTGTTGATGTCCGTGTTGGTCCAATTCACTATTCCGAACGAATAGCTGAGTACAGAGCACGCATACGTGTTCAGGGCCTTAAACAAATTCCTGCTGTTAAGATCAGTTCGCACTTGTCTTACTCTCTTGATGAATTCATTCGTTAAATCAGTCTTCATTGTTCGATGGTCTATCCTTTGAGCTTGTTTCATCCCGAGATACTTGTATGTATCTCCCTTGCTCATTGCTTCGATCTCCTGGCCGTCCTGCATCTCGTGTGCGCTTTGTTCGAGCTTTCCCCGGATGATATTAAGGGTGCGGCACTTGTCCAGTCCAAACAGCATTCCGATGTCCCTGGAGAACTCCTCTACAATTTTAAGCATTTGCGTTAGTTGGTTTTTGGTTGCTGCGATCAGTTTTAAATCATCCATATATAATAGGTGATTCAACTTGATCGCTTCTGCGTTGTTGCTTTTGATAGCGAAGCCATATTTTGTAGAGTTCAACCGATGTGATAGAGGGTTCATCGCCATGCAGAACCACAGTGGACTGAGTGAATCTCCTTGGAAAATCCCTATTCGGATGTTGATTGTGTCGGTCTCGATGTTACTGTCTGCGGTTCTGAGTTGTATCTTAGTGCGCCAGGTTGTCATAACGTGTTCTAAAAAGGAAACTGTATGATGATCTATTTTATACAGCTTTAAGAGACCTGTGAGCCAGTCGTGAGGTACGGAATCAAATGCTTATTTGTAGTCCACATAAGCCATGTGGAGGTTTCGTTGCTTGGAATGAGCCTGGTTGCAGATGACAGAGTCTATGATGAGTTGCTCTTTGCATCCCATTGCGCCCTTCGAGCAGCCCTTCTGCTGCATTGCAATGATGTTGTTCCGCTCGCAGTGAGCATATATTCGCTGCGTAAGGCAAGATGTGATTATCTTGTACAGCGTAGGCAAGCAGGTTATTGGGCGGTACTTGGCAGGGTTATCCGTATTCCGCTGGTCTTTTGGTAACAGGTAGGTTGCACCCTGTGTAAGAAACAATGGCATTTTCAGAGGATCGAGCAAGACTTCATTAATTAAGGTAGTTATCTGTTCATGTGTGCACCACAACTTCTTAATCCAATAATTTTGGAGATGATCTGGACCTGGTGCCTTCCAGTTGTGGGAATTCTTGATGACATCGGAGACCTCAGCGGTTGTGAATTGCTCGTGTTGCATCTGGCTATAGTTCCGGCCCATCTCGCGTTCTTCGCTGATCCAGCTTGCACTGACATTGTATGGACCTGGTGTGGCAAGTTGATTTCTCCAGAAACCGTCGACCTGTTCTCTGCTAGGGTAACTCGCATTTGTGGCATCGGCGCTAGAATTAAAAGCACGGTAGAAACCCTTTTCTGATCGTTCAAAGAGTTTGTTGTCTCGTTTCCTGTTGTTACTAGCCTTGTATCTCCTCAGACGCCCTGCGAAAACAGAAAGTTTTTGTTTTAATGTGTCAAGACATTGTTGAGCAGTGATGTTCGCGGGGTCATGCCGAGAATGCATTTGGGTGCGGCTCATTATTGCCTGTACCGCCCTCTGGATCCTTCTAGTTCTAACTCCTCTGATATATTCCGTCACTTGTCCTATGTCTTTACGGAGACTCTCGATCTTCCGATTTAGTCGCATTTCCCATTGAGCCATTCGTGGTTCTGGTCTTGCACGATTCAACTCTTGGGCCGTTCGGATCTTGGCACCCATTACAGTGGTGACTGCCGTTGCGGCACAGTAGATTAACATGTGCATACGTTCTAATGTTGGTGTCACTGAAACATAGTTTGGTAAAATTCGTGTGTTCATAAGATCGAGCACGATCGCAAGTTTCCTGGAAGAATTTAATCTTGGTAGCGGTGTCCTGCTCAGTGGGTCTGTGCCTTCGTATCGCAATATTGCCTGTCTCATATGTGCGTTTAAGCCTTCAAAATGTTCTTCGTTAACCGATTCCAGACTCTCGGTTGTTGGTTCTACCGTTTCGGCTTCTAGTTGTTGTCCAGGCTCTTGAAGTTCCCCATTGTTGTTGTTGTCATCTATGTCTATGTGTTCGCCGTGGATCTCTAGCTCAACTTCCCGTTTGATAGCGTTAAGTCGCGTTTCTGGAATTCGGTTATTTCTTAGAATAGTTCGATACTGATCTGACACTCTTTGTTCAGACACTTGCATTTGTGGAACCTCCTTGCAGAACTCGGCATGCAGTTGTTGTCGGTAGCCGATCATCTCTTGTCCTAAGTTTGTCACCCTGTAAAAAATACGCATAATCGATTCATTCATGGACACAGTCCATTTCATGCGTCGTCGTTGTAATCCCGCCTCTGTGAACGCTGGCTGAAGTTCCCGCGCAGCACCTTCGGTGGGTGGAACCCTAGTTCTCGTTTGGCTCCCATGTTGTAGATGTTCGTGTTGTTGTTGGGCTGTAGCTGTTTGTGCAACAGGGGCCCGCCTCATCAGCGCCCTGTCACCGACGTCCCGCTTATTATTATTATTATTACTCTTTGACTTCACATTTATTATTCTGTCATTTTATTTTCGCTTAGCAAGTTATTTTTCGAGTTAATGTTCAAAGTTTCCTTCTTTTAATGTTATAGGCATTTATGAACTTTCAAATCTGAAACTGAACTAACCTCTGACAAAGCGCCAGAGCCTATTTAACCGTTCCTGTGGCGAAAACCCAATTAAAAATTAAACGAAAAGATTATCTCAGTAAAAATAGCAGCACAAATTATCCGCTGTTGCAATTCTCGCTTAAAATCTCAAATGGCAACCGTTACTAAAAATTTCTGTTCCCATTCGATATACCTACTCCACATGGCCTGCGGCGATGACCTATTGCATTATAAGCTGGAACCTTTGCAATACAATAATAGGAAGTCGCTCTACATAGCAATTGCCCCGATGCAGCCCGATCCGAATCGGAGTGCACTGAAACCGTGTTTCTTCACCACGGTGCTAATGGCGCAGCAAAAGTCGATTATGGAAACATAAAGCGACTTAAGAGGCTACGATACTTATGAAATCCGCCCGAAATGCCCGACTCAATTCAGGACAAACGTCGCTCGATTAGATATGCCTATCCTTTTCCTTCCTCTGGTCCCCACGACTCCCCACTCCAGCCTGCCCCTTCATAGTGCTACGATTGAGGGGCAGGCCGGCCGTGGGTACTACACTGAGAAAACTCTGTCACTTTGTAAAAAAACCCTGTTTAATTCAATATGAGATATTATTCCTCAAACTCAAGCAGAAGCTTTTTTGTAACTAACAATAATCAATTCAATTACAATTGATATTGAATTCTAATGAATAATTTAAATGTAATATTTTATTTCAATAAATAGCGTGTTCTGGAATTGATTCTATAATACTTCTTTTCTAAGCACATTCTTTTGTCAGAACAACATAACGTTTCATGGTGTTGAATTGAATAGGGATACATTTAACTGTTCATTATACTGAAATTACAACTATTGTCACTGAATTTTTGCTGGATTTGTAATACTTAATTGTGGGTACTAATATCAATTATAGCCATTCACTTGCAGTGTTCATTATGACTACGAACGATATAGAGTGTAGGGTTGATTCAAAACCTTTAATTTGCGATCACTGTGTGCACTCCTAAGTTAACCCCCAGTTAACCCTGAAAAAATCAGCTTGTTTTAAAGAATTTTTTTTTACCCTTATAAAGCACTTTAGATAGTGGTGATCTTTTACCTATATCTCGTGAAGTATTGAAGTTAAAAAAAAAACTTCATGAGAGAAAGTTGTAGAGAACGTAATAATGTATACATAAGAAGAAAAAAAATTGTACACATGAGAAGAAAAAAAATTGCAAAAAAATGTTTGCAAAACCACTCCTATTGCGGGGTTCGTAACACGACTTCGACGGTGATTTTTTGGGGTTATACTCAGGACGCTACCCACAACCAACCCTGAAAATATCTACCTGTTAAGAATCATTTTTTTTCTACCTCTATAAAAAAATGACAATTTGCTTGGCCTATGATTACTTACATTGATGAATATAAAAGTTGCAATTAAGTTATTTTGTTACGTCTTCTTAACGGAAATTCAAACTATTTTAAACTTATTGGTTCATCTGCAATTACGTCAAAAGTATAGATTATATTGTTGGGACCACATGGATTTGCTTGTATATTTAAAGTAGGTAATGGAAAAGTGACTATATACACGAACTCACTAAAATCACAACAGTCTTTTTTTCCTGTGTAGACGTGTAGATAATATGAAATAATAACTCGTGCCGGCCGCCGCCGACGGCCGCCGGGGTCACACGAGTCTCGCCGATGCCTACGAAGAAGCGCGAATATATATTTAAAAAACGGCGGTGGCCTGTTTGCTTTATTGCAAAAATGATATTTTTCAGGGCGTTCACTTTTCGTTGGCAACACACTGCATAGCTTTTTGGCGTCGAAGCAATTTTACTATTATTTTTCATATCAGCAAAGGTGCATGCTATGAAGGGTTCGTGTATAAAAAAAACTTGTAATTGCTCAATTATAAAATCTAAATTAACGATTCGATTACCGAAGTCTTCTTGAACCACATTAGGGTCAGTTGAACATCTATTAATGTTTGATTGGATAATTGTTCTGCATAATAGTGTTGCTACGACTAAAAAAGTGCGTCTAAAGTCTACTTCTTCAAAATGTTTTATATAACTAGTAGGTATTCCATATTTACATTTGTGTAATAATAAATAAATCTAACTAAAAACTTTCTACACTGTGAGAGTTCACTTTAGAGGGATTAGAGTGAATAGGCCATATTATATCACAACGGTTTCGTTAATCTATAAAATTACATCCTCAAGGACTAATTTATAGAGTTACGAAACTGGTCTCCCTTTTTAAATAAAGTAATAGTTGTGAGATAATAGGAGCTATTAATTTCTAATCCCTTGTAAATGTTCCATTCAAAGCCCTGTTTTTCCCAGAAAGTTTGTTTCCCAAACCCTATGCACCTGCAGTACTACTTATACCTAAATCCGAATAAGTGTGCAAAATGCAAAATATGTAGGTACCCCTCTCTCAAATTCTGGAAACCATATTAGGTACCTACGGGAATAAAAGCACTCAAGCCCACAAATTACTCCTATTGGTTTCACTCCATGTGACTGTTGTGACATCATTATCAAACATTATAGGTATTCTTGCCCTGACTGCAGTTCAGTTTCAGAACCTTATTCTGACAAATCTGAATTATCGAACATCCTAGAAAATGTATTAAAATGTCATAAATTCGACAGATTGGAACAATAAAATGTACTATTTTTATTTTGCCCGATTTTCAACTCCAATGACTTTCGAACAATCTTCTAACGAAGAAGTTTCTAAAACTGACTGGATGTCAGAATTATTATCGTTCCCTCTGGAAAGTATATAAATTAGCTTTTATCATGCAGCGATTTACATAGGAATTCGTTTTCAAAAAATGCTTCACATGACCCATTTATTTGGTAAAATTATTACTTGTACCTATCACATTTTTAAAGTAAAAATCAAGCGCACAATTTGGTCTAGAATTTAAATTTACTCTTTTTGCACGACCAGGCCATTTTATGCCCTAGGGATTAAACCATTTTACACAAAAGCAAAAAGTAGGTACTTTGTGAATAATAATTATTTATTTTCTAAAATTTATTTGTGGCGCAATGGATTAATAATTATTTATTTATAATTCCTGGAGGAATAATAATAATGAGTATTATTATATGCCAGTCGACATACATAATGTCGCGGTAGAAAATATTTTCTTCGGGTACTCGGAAATATAAATATTTGCTAACATACTATACATTCAAAACAAGCGAAACACAAATAAGGGAGACTGAGACTAATAAAATGAAAAATGAACCATCTGATATCGATTGAAAGTTCCCCTGACGTGGTTTCCGAGCCCGGTGAGGTACGCCGAAGTAGGGGGAAGTAGGGGAACCACGAGTTCCAGCGAACGCCCGCCCGCCCGCCTATCTCCGTACGTCTAATTCCTGCTCGAATGGCCAATTCACGGATCATTTTATTGGCGGGCAATGGGTTCGTAGTTTTCAAATCATAGCC
Source organism: Pseudeuparius sepicola (assembly GCA_963920635.1). Lineage (NCBI taxonomy): Eukaryota > Metazoa > Arthropoda > Insecta > Coleoptera > Anthribidae > Pseudeuparius > Pseudeuparius sepicola. The sequence goes on from OY987299.1 coordinate 14,732,926, forward strand.
AAACGAACAAACGTATCGACTTGAAGGTAGTTTTAAAATAATGTTATCGAATGCCTCAATCGTCGTTGTGTCTTTCGAATTATTTTTGAGCGGTGGAAATACCCGAAATTCTTAACCGAATATAGTCGAATTTCGGGTATGTTTGGCATTTTTTTTCACAGTGCCGCATTAGTCCTGCACAGTTCGTGATACACAACGACGATTCTTCGTAGTTTTATCTAAGCCACAAAAAAAAATCAAGTGATAATATTAAGAAATGCAAGTAGGAGATGTAAACTACGAAACCCTTGAAAATGGGGGGTATCGTAGCGCCTTAATAACAGCTTCTATTTTTGTGCGGGCGCGAGCCGACGCCGTCGACCCAGAAGTTTGCTGGGCGCGGTGGTGCTGCACTGTTGCACCGCACGCCGAACTGTAGTCCAGCCGAGAGTGCATTTAATAAGATAAAAAAAACCTTTTTAAAGAAAATCTTTTTCTTGAAATCGGCATTAAAATGTCCCAAAATCGTCATTAAAAGCACAGAAATCGTACAATAATGTAGCCCATTATTGTAAGATTTTTTCAATAAGTAGGCCTTGGCGAGACGTAAACATCAAACGTCAGACGCGGAGAAGTCGCCCGTCAAAAGTGACCAAATATTCAAAACCCGGCCGATAAAGGCCCATTTAACTTTTCGTACACATTGCGAAATTGTTTCCTATAGAAGCGCAATCCTTCAGTATACATATTTTAGTAAATTTGAAAAACAATGGATTTGTTGTGTAAGCTGCACAAGAAGCAGCAGTTTGGTTTTTCTGTCAGAAGGTGCCGTACATCATTATGCTTGTGCTAGGTAGAGCGATCGGTAAAGTCAAGCATCGCCGCGCGTAGTCGGTTCGTGGACGGGTGATCCCTTATTATTATTTTCTTGCCTAATAAAACATTTTTTTTCCGATTTCAAGAAAAATATAATATGTACCTCGGCACTGAAGTTCTTTTTATGACTCATGTGGTTTATTTGCCTCGGCCAGAGGCCTCAGCAACTAAACTCCACATGAGTCATAAAAAGTTGAACTTCAGTGCCTTGGTACATAAATAACTATTTCTTGAAATCGGCACTGAAGTAGCCCATTATTGTACGATTTTTGCACTAAGTAGGCCTTGGATATAGATGTAAACATCAAACGTCAGACGGCGAGGCATCGCCCGTCAAAAGCGAGCAAAATATTCAAAACCCGGCCGATAAATCCCATTTAAACACATTGGGGAAATTGTTACCTATAACAGCGCAATCTTTCAGTATAAATATTTTAGTAGGTTTGAATATTAATCTATTTTACATGGAGGCTGCACAACAGGCAGCAGTTTGGATTTTCTATCAGTAAGTGCCGTGTCTGGTCATACACACAAAAAAATCTAGGATAAGATTTGAAAATAATATTAGTATCACAATAATAGATTTCATTTAAATCTAACTGGAAATATTTTAACCTCATTAATTATTTAAACTGAGTTTTATTTTAAAATCAGAAACAAATATTACATTGAAAATAGTAATGTACCTTTAGGATATAGCCTAGCAATAAACTAAAATTAACACTTAGGGTTTAAGATAATCTTATTTTGAAAATACGTTAGACTAATATTCAATTCAAATTTATAGTCAAATGTAAACTCAGTGTAATATCACTGCGCATTGCGGTCAATATAAATCTAAAAAAATCTTAAAGCTTCATATTAATATTACGAGATTCTCAATTTAATCCCAAAAAACAGTAGTGTCATTTTGACTATGCCTCGTACAACCCCGCCACCCCGTCTTTGCCATTTGCGATCGAACAGTGGCCATTACTAGACGTAGTCGCATGTTATTAGTTCCTACATTTTGAATACGTGCCGATCTGTGGACGCTGCAACCGTTGACGCGTGAAGTCATTGAATAAGGAATTCGTATTAATCAATGGTGAAGTGTACGTACAGGATGGAGGATTTGTTACGTGGATGGCGCTTGTCTGAACAGATATGTCAAACATTTATTGGTAAGTTGCCATTATAGCATTCAAGTACTTATAATAAGTACATGTGTGCCTTAATGTACCGTACCCCCCAATGAAAGTAGATTTATAATGGTTTTAATTGTCGTTAGGGAATTTCCGTTAATACTTAATTGCAACAAAACTCAGTTTTCATTCTTGTACAGCACATAATTTAAAGGAATTCATTTATACATATCCAAAATCGCTGTCAATAAAACCAAAACCAATATAGATTTCAGATGGTGCAGCAAAGGAATGATTTAGTTTAAAAAATTAGTGTTCTCTGCGTGCTGTAGGCCAGAGGCCTCGGCAACTAAATTCCACATAAGTCATAAAAAGTTGAACTTCAGTGCCTTGGTACATAAATAACTATTATTTAAGCCATGTACTAAAACCGATAAAATAAATTTAGGTTTTCGGCAAGATGATTCAATGCCAAACTGCAACAAGTTTTTAAAACTGTAAAGAAAATACATACTTTGGCATGTATGTACTTGCTTATCATCCAATCACTGTCCGATAAAAATAATTGGTATCTACCTACTTTTATGAACATTTCGCGGGATGAGCTTTTTGATTTAAAACGCTTGTCGCAATTTGGCACTGAATTATCTTAACAAAAACCTAAATTTGTTTTATCCGTTTTAGTATATGGCGTAAATAAAAGCTTGTTTTTAAAAAGGTTTTTTTTTATTTTGTTATTTTTAGTACCTATTTGATTCCCATGTCAGAAGGGTGGTTAAGAAATGTTGTCCGCCATCTTGAGGCATCCGCCCTATTGGATGACGTCATTCACCTTATAGTTTTCTACCCGTCGAGCCCTTTCATTTGGTACCCATGTTGGGTATCAAATAGGTAATGCGCCATCTTGAAGCGGTGGCCATATTAAATTTAGTGTGATGTCACTGACTTTATCGTTTTCTACTCTTCAAGCCCTTTCATTTGATACCCATATTAAGGGGGTTGAAAAGAAAATGTGATCGGCCATCTTGGCGCGGCGGCCATATTAAATTTAGTGTGATGTCACTAACTTTAACGTTCCGTACTCTTCAAGCCCTTTCATTTGATACCCATATTAAGAAAGTTGACAAAAAATACATCATCCGCCATCTTGTGGCGACGGCCATTTTGAAAGTATTACAATATTGAGTATTGCATATTGTATTGTCACCAGAACTAAAGGTGTATGCAAAATTTCAGCGAAATCTGATGTCAAGAAGTCGTTCTAATTCAGCTTGCAAGATTCGACCCACACATACATACACGGGCGTAGCCAGGATTTAGTTTTTGGGGGGGGGGTTTAGTTTGAGAAGTAAATAAAACAACAAAAATATACTTACATTAAATTTAATATCTATATATTCATCCGAAAAACTACGACATATTTATAAAGTTCTTAACTTTAAATGAAATGGATAAATTAATTTCGTTCCTCTGCGCTAAATCTAAAACCATTAAAGAAGAAATCTTCGGCTTTTTCTTTTAAATATATCCACTACTTCATCTGCATGAATTTCTGTTCCATAGTGAATGTTCATTAGAGCCAAACCATTAAGTCTGTTTTCACTTGTAATGTTTCGTAAATAGTTTTTCAGTCTCCTTAGGCTCGAGAAAGACCTTTCTGGGGTAGCAGTGGATACAGGAATGGTAGCCAAGATTTGTAGTAATGTGTAAATATTAGGATAAAGGTTTTTATCGCACATATCTAGGCATTCCAAACTAGATTTCGGGGTAGGCGCAGTCTTCTTATCAGCATACAAGGTAGCTGAAGCTTTGATAGCTAAATCCAAATTTGTTTCTTTATTAGAAACCCCTTGACCTTGACTACACCACTTTTTCCAGTAGTCCATACCTTTAAGTTTATCACCCTTCCTTTTTTCTCCTCAATTTTTCGACAGTAATAATGATTCACGTATCTATCCTTAACAAGGTCATCGAATAACAGCGCACTAAAATTACTCACTTACACGGTACACTTAATTCTCTTCACTATTCGTTCACCACTTTTCACTTTTATTCGCTTCGAGTTCGCATGGAACAATACTGCCGTAAGCGCGGTCACGCGCCGCGGCGCCGCTTATATAGCAGCCCAGTAGCCGTCCAGAAACTTCCACGAACTTCCACAAAGTTCCGCTCATTTCGACCGAGGGGCGTGGCGAATAATCGAGAAACAACGCAAAGTGTCCCTACAATACAAAATAGTTCGGTTGCAACTGCGTCTGCCTCTCGTCAAAAGATGGCGCTAGGCGCTACTATTACTACATAATATATTCAAACGTAATAATAATTTAACTCTTCACTCCTCGTATTTTTTCGGTATAATATTAGGTAATATTTTGCTTATTTCGGGGGGGGGGGGGGGGGGGTTTGAACCCCCGAAACCCCCCCCCCTTGGCTACGCCCGTGCATACATACATACATACCTACTAACAGGGCAAGTTAAATAAAAGCTTGAAAAAATAGCCGTTTTCAAAATATTGTATGATACATTTTCTTAATTAACTCATCAGGACGACTTCCTATGGTAATTAACTTGCAAAATTGAAAACACTGCAGTCTTTACACGAAAATTAAGAGTTATGTTTAAATTGTTGCGAACATTTAAATAATTGATCAAAATATAATATAAAACTAATGCAAAATATACTTCAAACTATTTACAATAAGCATCCATATCTCCAATATCAGATAATAATATGCAAAAATATTTGCGTTTTATACATCTAGTGCGCCTATAACTTTGGACTTTTGCTCAATACAAGATTCGCATACTATTGGGGTTGTGCACAAATATCAATGAATAAATAACCCCGCAGGAAGGAGCATGTTGGGTATTAACAGGATAGTTCCTGCGCATATTGGCGGGATGCCGTTTCCGGTTTCACAGTGGCGTGCACCTTTGAGTGGTTTCAACAAACTTATAGAGGCACAAATCGTCATTTTTCGTAAAATCGGTACCTACAATACAGACCGAAAATTACGAGGCACGTTTACGTCTTTAAGTTTAGGATAATCGTTGAGTGAGGAATAATATAGAAATTCTAATTTTAAATTTCCAATTATGAAGAAGTAGGTATTTGCCGTATTTACCGATGGATTATTATATCCTCAATCCAGGAAAAAGCCACAAGCCGCACAGCTAAGCATAAAAGTATCGAAGCACCACATATTGGCACCTATCACCGTGTCAGATATCAAAATATTGTGTCAAAACTTGGTTCCTACACAGGGCGATTTCCGTTTCACGTATTTTATAATAGCCATAGAACTTTGACTCCTTCCTGGGGTTCTTTATTCATTGATAAATACAGGGCGAGTTTTGTTTTTCGATGACCACTATGGGGATCTCGGAAACTAGCAGAGCTAGAACAAAGGTTAAATTGGGAAAGAATTGCAGTTTTGAATGCTCAATCTAATGCATGCCCCTTTTGGATTTTTAAAAAAGTTCATGGCTCACTAAATATTTTCAAAAGAGTGATTTTTGCTATTTCATCAAATCTCTGAAGCTGCGTTATTTCTGATTATACAGAAAAACTGTAGAGACAAAAATTGTAGATAATTTTGGGCTTAATAAGATAATCTAATCCAATTTTTTATGTTGTTTGTGATTTTTGAGATATGACATAAACTTATGTTTTTTTAAATGTAAATCATAGTTGGATGTGGCCTTACCAAATCGGCCATTTTTTGAGCTTGCCAAAAATATAATGCTCGGCATAGTTATAAAAAATAAAAGAGCTTTGGCTAATTTTCTGTTTTTTTTTTTAATTTTCACATAGTCACAATTACGTTCTATTTTATAATAAGACATACTTCAAACTTTCAAATATTTTATTTTTAGCTGGTAACAAAATGTAACAAAATAAAACAAAAATTATCATGATGGAGCTCCACCACACAGGTAATTATTTGCCCGTATAAGAAATTACCTAGATCAGCTTTATCCAAATAGTTGGATAGGGAGAAATAGATCTATTTCCTGGCAGCTCCGATCCCTCGATTTGTTTGTTTTGGATTTCTTTTTGTGGGGAACAGTACAAAATAAAGAATGAGACAATTGTTGAATTAAGAGCAGCTGTTTTAGAAGCAATTGCCAGTATTGACAGGCGCTTTCTAAGAAAGGCGACAAATTCAGTTTTAAAAAGATGCAATATTTGCATAAATAATAAAGGTGGATTGTTTGAAAACCTTTTAAAATAATAATAATTTGAATTGAGTTTTTTAATTTTTGTTTTATTTTGTTACATTTTGTTACCAGCTAAAAACAAAATATTAGAAAGTTTGAAGTATGTCTAATTATAAAATAGATCGTAATTATGAAAATATTCCATGGCTGCCTATGTGAAAATTTAAAAAACAATCAGAAAATTAGACATAGCTGTTTTATTTTTTGTAATAACTATGCCGAGTATTATATCTTTGGAAAGCTCAAAAAATGGCCGATAAACATAAGTTTGTTACATCTCAAAAATCACAAACAACATAAAAAATTGGATAAGATTATCTTATTAAGCCCAAAATTATCTACAATTTTTGTCTCTACAGTTTTTCTGTACAATCAGAAATGACTCTACAGAGATCTGATGAAATAGCAAAAAATCACTCTTTTCAAAATATCTAGAGCCATGAACTTTTTTAAAAATCCAAAAGGGGCATTAGATTGAGCATACAAAACTGCAATTCTTTCCCCATTTAACCTTTGTTCTAGCTCTGCTAGTTTCAGAGATCCTCATAGTGGTCATCGAAAAAACTCACCCTGTATAATGTAAGATGTTACCAATCGAACCCTTGTTGCAAAATTCTATTTAATCTATTTTTGCAATTGTGGTGACGTATACCGGTGCATGATTGTTTACGTTTATACTTAAATAATTAAATTTTCAATAAGATATTTTCCATGATTTGATAAAAAATGTAATAGTGAGAAATCACTCTACATCCTGCAAATTGTAACATAATAACAATAACTGCCCGAAAGGAAAACACGAAGAAAAACTGTGTTCGTTAAAGCAGAACCTTTATTGTTTCGCTAATAAGCACTTTATTAAATCAAGAATTCAATTAATTCTGCGTCGAACTCCCTTTAGGTCGCCTTAATTACGTGATAAATCGATTAGAAACTTTCACCTAGAAGCAGTAAGTATCGAGTTTCATGGAAATTCAGAATACTGATTGAATAGAGAAAATGGGCATACTTCCGATATTGCTGTCATTATAATTTTGTAGATAATCTACAACACATTACTTTCTTACTGCTTCCTGTCTGTGATCCGAATACGCGTCAAGCAAAAGAAATTACGCTGCTATAGTTTTTTCATTTAGTGCTTGAACACACAGATAAAAACTCATTTGTTTTTAAAAATAAAATCACGGACCGACACGCCGACCAAACTGCTCATACTGAAGTACATATTATGTACAGGGTTTCCCAACGAAAACTTGACCTCCCCAAAAATTAGAGAACCGGAAAATATTTGAAAATTCGCAGAGGCCCGTCGATTTTTGTTCTTCGGGGGAGCCTTTTTTACTGTCAAGCCAACTCGATATGTTCATCTCCCCAATCCCTATAGCAACCCCAACTGTAAAATTTCAAATGGAACTACCCCACTTGTGGCGCATCATTTTAAAGCCCTTTTAATTACGAATACCAGTGATGCGTCGTTTTTAGAAATCTGTTGAGATTTGACAGAATTATTGGCTAAAAACGGAAAGTGGACAATCCACTGTATATACGCGTAGTAATTTCTTACACAAATATGCTCGCCACTAATAAGTTTTTTATCTACTACACCCGACCAAATTACCTAGTTTTTATTGACGTGTCGATCAGTTTACAAAAAGTCACAAATGAAAAAGCTGAAGCAAAACAAAAAAGTTCATACGAATTCAAACCTTATATACTTTTAAAATAACAAAAAGTCACTGTCACAAAAAGGTTCCCGTTTTTTGCTTGTAACTATGAAATCGTTAGTTTCAGCCTGCTATTGAAAGTGTAAATGTGTTTTTGAGATGGTTTATTATATCACGGAAAGGTTAGAAATTGTTGCAATTCGTGCTGTAGCTTTAGCGCACTCATGATTTCGCTAACAAATTGCAACAATTTCTACCCTTTCCGCGATAGAATAAACCATTTCGAAAATACGTCTCCACTTTCAATAGCAGGCTGAAACTAACGATTTCGTGGTCACTGGCAAAAAAAATGGGATTTTTTTTGTGACAGTGACTTTTTGTTACAAATTTTAAAAAGATATACCTAAGGTTTGAATTCGTATGAACTTTTTCTGTTTTCTTCAGTTTTTTCATTTGTGACTTTTTTGTAAACTGGTCGACACATCAATAAAAACTAGGTAATTTGGTCATCTGTAGTAGATAAAAAAACTTATTAGTGGCGGGCATTTGTGTAGAAATTACTACGCGTACAGTGGATTGTCAACTTTCCGTTTTTTAGCCAATAATTCTGTCAAATCTCAACAGAAATCTAAAAACGATACATCACTGTATTCGCAATAAAAAGGGCTTTAAAATAATGTGCCACAAGGGGGGGGGGTAGTTCCATTTGAAATTTTAAAGTTGGGGTTGCTAGGGATTAGGGGGATGGACATATCGGGTTGGCTTGACTGTCAAAAAAGCTCCCCCCCAAAAAAAATGGACGAGTCTCGGCGAATTTTAAAAAAAATTTCGGTTTTCTAATTTTTGGGGAGTCAAGTTTTCGTTGGGAAACCCTGTATTAGGTTGTTACAAGTAATAATTATTATTGCCCAACTAGGTTAAAAAGTTAAGTGATTCTTTATTGGCCAGGTTTTGAATATCTGTCAAACTTCAAACTCAAAAATCGTATTTTGTTCTGAATGCGCGCGGTAGGTTGATGGAGGGCGCCCAAGTTCCAAGGGTGCGGCCAATGAATAAAGAACCCCAGGAAGGAGCCAAAGCTCTATGGGCATTATAAAATACGTGAGACGGAAATCGCCCTGTATGGAGACTGAATTTTGACAAATATTTTTATATTTGACAGTTGTGTAGTTCTTCGATAAGTACTTTTTGGAGATCTATTATGGTTAGCTGTGCAGCCTGCGGCTATTCCGTGACTACCAGAACAAAATGTTTGGGGGATAACATTCCATCCGTAAGTACTTTTGTAAACCGGAAACGGCATGCCGCCATATGCAGAAACTGGACCGGTCCAGCGTAAAGCCCAAATTTGCTCCTTCCTGGGGTTCTTTATTCATAGGGTGCGGCGCTCGAAGAGAGTAGCGCCGCCAGTCGTCCGTAACTGTAGGCGGCGCCGATGACTCATAGGGGTCGGAGGGGGGAAGATTATTTGTCAAGGGGGGATCGACTGCATCGAGGGAGGCGATGCATCATCGTTCGACTGCTCACCCTTTGAACGAATTAGCTGCCCGTCGAACCCAGACGCCAGTAAGTGACATTTTGGTCGGGGACCCCCCTGTCGATAAGTTGATGAAAGTCTGGGCATTTGGGGGAGTCTACGACGTATAAGATACGACACATTGTTCGTTGCTGTTTGCAACTTACTACATTAATGTGAACAGGAAATTTAATTTAAAGAAAATAATATATACCTATAACTAATAATTTGTAATATGAAATTTAATACTATTTGGGACAGAAATTCTACATAGAAAGTAAAATATTTTTATAACATCGGCTGTATAAAAGAAAACATAAACATACCTACTGGTGTTTGGCTACCAATTTCTATGGCTCTTGATGAATATACCTATCTCGGAATATATTCATTATTAATAAAGTATATTAATAGTTTCAAAATAGTTATTTATGTACCAAGGCACTGAAGTTCAACTTTTTACGACTCATGTGGAATTTAGTTGCCGAGGCCTCTGGCTGAGGCAAATAAACCACATGAGTCATAAAAAGAACTTCAGTGCCGAGGTACATATTATATTTTTTTTGAAATCGGAAATATAACTATTTCTTGAAATCGGCAGTAAAGTGCTCCAAAATCGTCATTAAAAGCTCAGAAACCGGCATTAAAGTAGCCCATTATTGTACGATTTTTTCAATAAGTAGGCTTTGGCGAGACGCGTAAACATCAAACGTCTGACGCGGATCCATCGCGAGTCCAAAGTGTATTATTCAAAACCCGGCCACAAAAGGCTTTTCGTACACATTGCGAAATTGTTACCTATACCAGCGCAATCTTTCAGTATAAATATTTTAGTAGGTTTGAATATCAAGAGATTTGCTGTGGAGGCTGCACAACAGGCAGCAATTTGGTTTGTCTGTTCGAAGACGCCGTGTCTTATCTTACTTGACCTAGGTAGAGCGATCATCAAAGTCAAGCAACGCCGCGCGCAGTTGGTTCATGAACGGGTGATCCCTTATGATTATTTTCTTGCCTAATGAAACTTTTTTTATGTACCAAGGCACTGAAGTTCAACTTTTTATGACTGTGGAATTTACCAATTTAAATAAACCACATGAGTCATAAAAAGAACTTCAGTGCCGAGGTACATATTATATTTTTTTTGAAATCGGAAAAAAATGTTTTATTAGGCAAGAAAATAATAATAAGGGATCACCCGTCCATGAACTGACTACGCGCAGCGTTGCTTGACTTTGACGATCGCTCTATTTGTCAAGTATGACAAAGAAACGGCGACTTCGAACAGAAAAACCAAACTGCTGCTTGTTGTGCAGCCTCCATAATAAATCTATTGATATTTAAACCCACTAAAATATTTATACTGATAGATTGCGCTGCTATAGGTAATAATTTCGCAATGTGTACGAATAGTTAAATGGGCCTTTATTGGCCGGGTTTTGAATATTTGGTTACTTTTGACGGGCGATGGCTCCGCGTCGACGTTTGATGTTTACATCTCGCCAAGGCCTACTTTCTTGAAAAAATCGTACAATAATGGGCTACTTCAGTGCCGATTTCTGAGCTTTTAATGACGATTTTGGGACACCTTACTGCCGATTTCAAGAAAACTGTTTTTCCTGCTCCCTCCCCCGTAAGTTCGCGTTACATACTTGCCAACAGGTCCGAAAGCGAAAGTGAAATGTTCGAGGTGCCCTGTTATTTTGGTTGCTAGCTGCGAAAGTGGTTGCTAGGAACAAAAAGTATTGCTTAGCAACCCTTACGCAGCAAGGACCTTAAAACCATTAATAAAATATAGCAGCAACGCGAATCTTGCGTCAATTTTAATCGTTTTACAAACTGCTTTTAATCATAAAGAACACGAATCATACCAAAGAAAAATTAATAATTAAAATGTTTCTCTGGCGTCAAATAAGAGCAGCATAACAGAACAAATTTGACAAGCACCGCGCTACCGGTGGGGTAAGAGTACGCGATTAGTAATTCGTTGATCCATGGTTCAAATCCCATACAAAGCTCAACATTTTTTATTTATTTTTTATTATCGCTGCATTCTGCCTCTTATATTTATCACTTATTATCATTTTTAGTAATTGAACAAAGGTTATTTTGAAGATTTATATGTATTTAGAGCTTTATTTAAAGTAGCTATAACTTGACATTTTCGGTAGCAGGAAAAATGTAATACATTGCACGATGCGTAAGCTCTTTTTTGACCTCGGAGGTACTTTTAATGACCGACGCAACGCTAGCGTTGCCTCGGTCTTTAAACAACCTCCTCGGCCAAAAAAGTGCACTTACGCATCTGGCAATGCGTAAATAACTATTTTTTACTGTATAGAGATAGAGGACATTATAAAAAAAACAATGAAACAATAAAATGCACAAGAGAGATAGAAACAGAGAGTGAGATATATCCCTTTAGGATCTTTAAAAGCTATATAAATGTTCTTAACATCGATAATTACAGCGACAAAAAACCGAAGACCTATGGAGAAAACCTAAATTCCATTTTTACTTTTTTGAATGAAAGACGAAATGAGTTCGTTTACAATCCTACTATAATTAGAGTGCTATAGCAATACAAATTGCCCATAAAAATGAGACGGAGCGCCGCACGACTATCTAAATATAGGGACCACAAAAAGCCGGTCGATATTTTTAGGCGCTCCTGCTGGGCACCCCTCGCGTTTTTGACACATCGGAAAGGGGAATTAATTAAGAACAAATACTTGTCGACAGACCTTGGACGTGAGCCAAGCGAAAGACAATTCCGATGGGCATGGGCATGGAGCAAATAGTTGGACGGAAGTTTCCTTAAATCGCTGGAATAAGTATCTTTCACTAATAAAAATCATTTTTCGTTGCTACGTTCTATAAACAATCGGTAAATTTTATTTATACCTGGACCAACACTGTATTAAAGACCTGTGCGTAGCGCTGTTTCAAGCGAACACGGTGGTTTAATGTTAAAACACCATTGTTGCAGAATCTTTTATAAAATAAAAACATGCAAATATGTCGTTACAACGAATTTAATATACAAAATAAAATAAAATATTTGTTTGTTATGTCCCTCTAATTTGACAAGTTCACATGGCATATTTCCATACGTTTTCTTAAGAAAAGCGAGTCTAAAAGCAAGCAAGAGTATTTGGTACCTACCTTTTGGCTTGAAATGAAGTCCATGGCTAGTTGTAGTGTAAGTAAGCATAAAACGCATTAGATTTTTCAGTTTCTTCTTTATATGGAGGACTATTATTGGTTCGCTTTGGAGCTATAAGCAAAATTATCTATTTTCATTCTTGCATACGTTACAAAATACTCTTCCAAAATAATATCTAGAATTTTCGCTTCTTAAGCTGGTTGATCAGATCATCCCATAATTCAAAAATATTGTTTATTCTTCTGCAATTCACCCACTGGTCTATGCAGTGTGCATACCATTTTCTAGCATTTTCTTCATGTGCATGAAATTTTCAAGTTATCACAAACAAATATACCTGTAAAAGCCGTGTTAATAGGATAAAACTGCGCCAAATACTGGACGCAAAGACAATTCGTTACAGTAAAATGAAGGTAAATCGTAATAAAGCTGGATATTTAAAATTTGGGACATTTTAAACGGCAGAAACTGACATACCAATAACCACAGAACACCCCCCCCCCCCTATAATAAGCAGCAATTTTTTTCGTCGACTAGCGCCACCCCAGTCCGTAAACAACAATGAAATATGACGTCATGCTCGGGTCTTTAATATAGTGTCGGTCCAGTTAATACTCTAAAACTTATATAAGTGTCCAAATAACCTAAGAATCGAATTTGACATTTGTCAAATCACCACCAATGTGGCCGCAATAAATCTACCATTATTCTTTTGGCGATAACTCCGAAACTAATGAAGATATCGATTTGAACCTTGGGTATTCTTTGTTGTAAATTTAATCTACTTTTCGCTTATAACAGAATAAATATGTCATTGCATTTAAAATTTCGGAGAAAATTGTAATAAAAAGGAAATTTTTCAAATTGCGTCCTCTAGCGGTGACCACGAAATTCGAAATGACCTTACTGGACAATCATTTGATAGAAGAAGGAATGCTCTCTTCAACAAGCCCAAATTCGACCAATTCGGTTGAGCCAAACCGGAGTTAGCAGCATTTTTTCAAGTCAAAGTTTATCCGCCCGTTTCACCTTTATTTGAAGATCTAGAGCAAAAAATCCTTAACAAAAATTATTCAGAATTTGCTGAAAACAGTAAATTTGAAAAAATGAGTTTTCTCAAAAAAAATTCAATATAACGCTGATATAGTAAATTGTAGGTATTAAACAGTAAAATCGTTTCGCGTAATCAGAACGTGGTCATACTATTTGAAAAAAATAAGTTATGGCCTCTTCCAAATAACAAAAAATGGCGATCATAATTGAACATCCTGTACAGCTAAATCTAACTCTGGCTGCACGATACTATAGGAGGAACTAGGAGTTATTCCCATATAACTCAACTTCGGGAAAAGTATGTAGCAGAAACGGGAATACAACTGATTTTCCAAATGTCTGCAATTATAGGAAATATCTAATAACTTGGCAACGCCGCAACCGATCTTCAAAAACAAAAAAACGATCAAGTTCTCTCTTAATGGTGAGTAAAAAATTAAAAGTAAAAAATATTTTTAAAAAAAGCTTTTATTTAAATGCGCTAAAAAGAATAAAATAATCTTTTCTTTTAAAACTTTTACTATCAACTTATAACGTCATTCCACAATTTATATGATATAAAAGCTTGTCGCGAGATTTAAGTAGTGGTATTTACTTAGTTTGAAAACTTAAATCTCGCGACAAGCTTATATATCATATAAATTGTGGAATGACGTTATAAGTTGATAGTAAAAGTTTTAAAAGAAAAGATTATTTTATTCTTTTTAGCGCATTTAAATAAAACCTTTTTTTAAAAATATTTTTTTACTTTTAATTTATTTTGTAATTTTTAGTTTGGCCAGGTGTCTGAGTCTATTCATCTCAGTTAACGCATCATTGTTGCAAGGTCGTTTGCCGGTTAGTTTAGAACAGTCTAGCTCTTCAATGAGGAGACCTTCTAATGACCATCTTGGGTGTTCCGCCATGTTGGATTTAGAATGACGTCACACATATAATCTTGCATTGTCATCCAAATTAAACGTGTGTACAAAATTTCAGCTCGATCGGTTGAAATTTAACTAGTCCGCCATCTTGAGTGTTCCGCCATGTTGGATTTAGAATGACGTCACACATATAATCATGCATTGTCATCCAAATTAAACGTGTGTACAAAATTTCAGCTCGATCGGTTGAAATTTAACTAGTCCGCCATCTTGAGTGTTCCGCCATGTTGGATTTAGAATGACGTCACACATATAATCATGCATTGTCATCCAAATTAAACGTGTGTACAAAATTTCAGCTCGATCGGTTGAAATTTAACTAGTCCGCCATCTTGGGTGATCCGCCATGTTGGATTTAGAATGACGTCACACATATAATCATGCATTGTCATCCAAATTAAACGTGTGTACAAAATTTCAGCTCGATCGGTTGAAGATATCTGCTTCAAAATTGAGTTGCAAGATTCCACCCGAACAAATTACATACATACCTACATACATACATACATACATTGCAAGTTAAATAAAAGCTTTTAAAAAGGGAGCCATTCCATTAAAAAAAACGCAACTTTGGTGTTTTATGCTAATTTCCCACCACCCTGTATACAGGGTGACCGTACTTCGAGTCTTTGCATGGGGATCTTGGTTATCTTAAGAGATACGAGGTCGGTTAAATTTGGGCAAAGTTGCGGAATTTGATGCCGAGCAACATGGAAAAAAAGTTTGGCTGGCTCTTCTCGTTTTGAAAATAATGCGAAAAAACTGAAAATTGTCGTTTTCGTTTTTATTTTTTTAAACGAAAACGAATGGCGCTGGACATTTCTAAGTTAAACATTATTAAGGCATTTTTTTACAAGGAATCTAAATATGATCTGGCATTTTTTTTCTCGCCTTCCTGGACAAAGATATGACGACCAACTTTTATTTTTCTTATGGGCGCCATATTGGATTTTCGCATTTTTGAAAAGAGGATTTTTTCTGGTTAAAATGATATGTCACACATTATGCTTTACTTTGTTTTTCTTGCCGTAATATCAAATTAATCGTTTTTGCATAGAGTGCCTTGGAAACGTAAGCCCCATAATGTTTGACGTTTTTGCATAGAGTGCCTTGGAAACATAAGCCTAGTTACCTATAAAAGTTGATCGTCATATTTTTGTCCAGGGAGGCGAGAAAAAAAAGCGAGATCATATTAAATTTAGATTCCTTGTAAAAAAGTGCCTTAGTAATGTTTAACTTAGAAATGTCCAGCGCTATTGTTTTCGTTCAAAAAAATAAAAACGAAAATGACAATTTTCAGTTTTTTCGCATGATTTTCAAAACGAGAAGGGTCAACCAAAATTTTTTTACCATGTTACTCGGCATCAAATTCCGCAACTTTGCAACAATTTAACCGACCTCGTATCTCTTAAGATAACCAAGATCCCCATGCAAAGACTCGAAACACGATCGCCCTGTATACATACCAAAACTTAAAAAATAGGAAATACCCTTGATTGCAAACGACTTTTGTAAGAAACTCTTAATCCTGAAAAGTTATAAGGCAACGGAAAATATAACCAATCGCCCTGTACAGAGTGTCCCATTTTGGGTGTTTTTCTCAAAAACCTCGGTTATTATTAAAGCTAGAGGGTTGCGGTTTTCACGTCACTGTACTACTTTTTTGAGAGGAATTTGGTGGACCAATCAGATTTTAGATAAGTTTATAGTTTCCGCGTATTGGCGCAGGACTGAAATTTTCGATTTTTTGGAAACCTCTCTCCTGGCTACAACTTATATATATCGACAAATTTAATCGACTATTTTTATAGATTTTTTGGCGTAGAATCGAATGGAATTATTAGTTTTTTTGGTAGCGTTAATAGTTTTTGAGATATGAACCAAAGTTATATATTTTTTAAATGGAAACCATAGTTCATATCTCAAAAACTATTAACGCTACCAAAAAACTAAATTCCATTCGATTCTACGCCAAAAAATCTATAAAAATAGTTGATTAAATTTGTCGATATATACAGGGTGTAACTAAACTGATGGTCAAAAATGAAACCACGTATTCTTGGAGTCAAAATATAAGGGCACTTCTTCATATATTTTTTTCTCCTACGGGCCATAGTTTTTTTTATACAGAGCGTAGAAGTTTGGAGAAAAATACACAGGTTTCTTAGTATTTCTAGAAGTATACGAGATATTTTCTTCAAACTTGGCGTGTCACATGAGCAGATGAGCCGTCAAACTTAAGGTTGACATGAAGCTTCTGAGGCTCCCAGTTGCGGAGATACAGGGTGTTAGTAAATTTAATTAGTTCAGAAAAATATGAATACCCTGTATAATCGCATTTTTAAATTTGTTTTGAATGGTAAATTCAATGGTTAACAAAAAGTATATCTTAGTATTTTTTCATATTCGCAGCCGTTTCTTAATTATTTTTAAAGAACGGCAACGCTGCAATGAACAATAGTCACTTTAAGAATAAATCTAGCAATCTGTGGATGTCAATAAACTTTATTTAACAAAATACAAAAGCAAAAACAATAATAAAAGAAACGTATTGCTATTAGAAAATTAAATTATTAAATGTGCGAAATGACCGCTGTTTCTTTCAATACACGCAACTATGCGTTTCCGCATGTTTATTATTGCCATTCGCAAGTCCATAGACTTTTTATTGCAGCATTGCCGTTCTTTGAAAATAATTAAAAAACGGCTAAGAATATGAAAAAATACTAAGAGATACTTTTTGTTAACCATTGAATTTACCATTCAAAACAAATTAAAAAATGCGATTATACAGGGTATTCATATTTTTCTGAACTAATTAATTTCAATAACACCCTGTATCTCCGCAACTGGGGGCATCACGAGCTTCATATTAACCTTAAATTTGACAACTCATCCGCTCATGTTACACGCCAAGCTTGAAGAAAATATCTCTTATACTTCTAGAGATACTAAGAAATATGTGTATTTTTCTCCAAACTTCTACGCTCTGTATAAAAAAACTATGGCCCGTAGGAGAAAAAAATATATGAAGAAGTGCCCTTATTTTGACTCCAAGAATACGTGGTTTCATTTTTGACCATCAGTTTAGTTACACCCTGTATAAGTTGTAGCCAGAATTTGGTTGGTCCACCGAATTCCTCTCAAAAAAGTAGTACATGACGTGAAAACCGCAACCCTCTAGCTTTAATAATAACCGAGATTTTTGAGAAAAACACCCAAAAACACCCAAAATGAGACACCCTGTACAACAGTAATAAAAATGCAGATCAAATAATATTCCAAAGTTCTTTTATTTAACGAGGGTAAAGATGAAGATCAAGAAGAAGATATTCCTTATGCTGTTTCAGCAAAACTCTACATACCATTTGTAAGTCCCTGTATATTTTATTTAATTATTCTAAGCCAAATCGAGACCGAAAGAAAATATTATAAGCGGACGCGTAGGTAGAACCGACCGTCGATAGTTTATGTTAACTCGGCGTTATCGATACAGAATTCCCTACAAGAGGCACGAACTGTTATACTTATTATAAACACTAGGCACTGTTGGGTTTCGTAAAAATTATAAGACGCATAATTGTATCAACGTCGGTGAAAGAAAGTGGTATTCCAGTGGTTGGAAATGCGGAACTAAATTTGTGTTGTTAAAATCTTGTAATTCAGGTGAGCTTGATCACTGAGTGTCTTTTCTTGAGTATCTTGCCTATATCTCTTGAATTATCGGGTTTATGTAATATTTGACGATTTAATTATTAATGAGTTGAGAATAAATAATGTAAGTTGATGATAATAACTCGTACGAACATAGTTGTTAATAGCTGGAGAGGACAATTGCGCGTTTAATCCCTTTTGTCTACTGCACCACTCAGCTTTGGACCTTCGGGTCAAAGTGCTAGTAACTGGAGGGAATATGTCGCGTGTTAAATCCCTTCATATTCATTGCACTCCTCAGTACTAGTTGATTGTGAGGCGCACCGCGAGTTTAATCCCCTTGCGCCTGTGGATAGTAGGTAGGGTGATCGCGTCGCGTGTCTAATCCCCTCGCGATCAATTGCACTCCCTAGTACTATAACTGTATGATTTGTGGCGTGTTGTATCGCCTTGTATTGGATTAGTTCGTTGAATTATTTAATAAGACAAATAAGCTATGTTAGGCAAAATCATCAGAATTGACACTCACACTTATTTTTTTTATTTATAGGACAAAACCAACTATATGCGAGTTACCGGACAGTTCCTCGACCAATCCACCTCGGTTCCTGACAGTTCACGTTTGTTATTAAATACTTTAAATTTTATCATTATACCTACCTAATTTTACATATTTTATTTTATCTAAATTTCTAAACAAAAATGCCCCCTTTTACACATTATAGACCAACTCAAGTAAAGTTAGTATAGGAGCCATTTATTTATAGCACGGTAATAACACCGCAAGGTATCCGATATCTCCTCATTAGCTGGTAATATTGCATACCCAATACCCACGTCTTAATTAACGGTTTTGCCGGCGCCTACAAATAAAAACAATTTATTGACCCACAAATTGCGATGTGGGCACTTCGCGAAAATACCGGTTTCGCTCAAATTAAACACCATTCGCATTATATGTGCTCGGCGGTTAAGAATAAGCGCTCGTACGCGTTTATTTGCCAGGCTTGTGTGCATTTGCACAACTCGAAACGTCCATTATCAGGAAACGACCAATTCTGTGCCGAACAGGCCATATGACGTTTCTGCACTGTGTACGATACGGAACCCTCATAGTCTACCAGCACTTAGTCGAGTTTGTTTAGCACAGGGTGTCAATTTCAAAGGAGTTACAGAGCGAGGGCATCTCACTCAACCTACAAGTTCGTATTTTGCCACCATCACGTATATTTTCTGTGGCCACCATGCCTATCTCTATCTGTATGTTACTGCAAGAAATAACTATGCACCTGGACACAATTATTATTGGCATTTTATGGATTCCTATAAGAACTCGTTGGGAGCTACTAATGACACTAAATTCGCCCTAGACTGGACTGTTTAACATTACTACACAGTCTAAACGAGGCAATGGACCTCAATTGTATTACATAGTACAAAATATGCGGGTAATACGAATGTAAAATGCGATTAATAAGTTTAATTTAGTTTAGTTGCCAGATGTTTTAGATACTTAAACTACATCATTCGGACGCAACTCTTAAATGATAAAATTAAAAATAATCAAGAGGAAGAAGGTGCTTCACAAAAATCCACATGGGTTGGTTGGTCACTTGATTATGAATCCACTTTGGATTGTGTTGACAGACATCAACAGTTAAATATATTTTTTTATGCTGGAATTATGCTGTTATGACTTACATAAGTAGCTCCCTCGAAAATTTTCGGCTGGTTTTTGACAGAAAAAATCGGTGGCAAGTGCAATCGGTAGCCCGTCCGAACGGCCTTCTTTTGTCATAGTGAAAGTTACTGTCCATGGCCACCTACGAAAACTATGGCCAAAAATATAAAAAATAAAAGTTTTAATCCACTGTAACTTTTTCATTTTTTGACATACGGAAAAATGTTTAACATGAAAATTGTTTGCAAGAAGTGACGGAATTTAAGTGTGACATCAATTTTGTTGTAGGTACGGATTGCCGTAAAATTTGGACAATCTTGGGCTCAAAATTAAATTATTTGTGTTTTGTAAAGCAAAATGTCCCACTTAATTTGATGTGTGACATCTGCATGTTTGTTCGGTATTTACAACAAACATTTAAGAAAAAATATTGGTAATATTTATGAGTGACGAGGTCTAGTTGCCCATGGAAGCAATTGTGCAATGATAGCTTTATGACGTTAATAATGACATGTCCAACGGACTTTATCATAATATGTGGTTAACTAAACAGAAAAGTTTACTCAACAGCTCCACAAAGTGCGCGTATTAAAAATGAAAATACTTCAAGTAAAGAGCAGCTGAAATGCTGAAGCTGGAAATATGAAATGTTGAAGAATATGCAGTGCTGTTTGTTGTGAAAAGTAGGTGTAAATACCAGGAGCAATTATTGTAATAGTAGATACAATATTTTTCTATTTAATTTTTAAGGTTATTGCTATGGCATTAGGTACATGCTAAGAGTAACCCAAATATGCAACATGCATATTTTGCATAATAATATTTAGCATATTATATGCATTTTTTAAATATTTGCATATATCCTTAAAATATGGCATATTTGAAAGAATTTAGGATAATTTAAATCTTTGGCAGGCATTTCATTCATTTTTGGGAACAGGGGTCGGTGTCTAGGTAGGTACCTGGTTTTCCTAAAATAATATTCGTAAATTATTTTATGGGCACTAATCTTGGTGATCTGAAAACGAATAAAGTAGGTATTTATAGCTATTTAATAAAGTACAATTATTGAAAGACAGAATAAATTATAGATAGGTAAATATTGGGAAACATTTTCCCCTTGTAAATAGTTTAATTTTCAACATGAAAAAAGTCTAAACTCTCTAAACCTATAAGGGTTCAATTCTACAAAGAAAAACTACCAAACACTCCTCTTCCACCTCAACCTGTTATTACAAGATGGGGCACTTGCTTGGAAGCTGCATTTTTTTAATGCGAGGATTTTTGCCAACTGAAAGATCTAATTTCAGAATTTTCGAACGAATCTTCCTAGTCCCTTACAGATGTTAAACAACTATTCGAAAACAAGGAAATAAAGAAACAACTTTCCTTTCTAAAAGCAAATTATAGCTTTCTTTCTAAAACAATAACACAAATGGAGGAATCTAATTTGCCATTAACCCGAAGTGTAGAACTAGTAAAACAATATAAGGTTGCTTTTCAAAATGTCACAGGTAAAATTGGGGATAAAATATTTCAAAAATTTAGAAATGTGATGGAAAAAATATTGTGTTTCAGTTTCTTAGCCAAGTAGCAAATATTTTAAAGGGAGATTTTACCGAATCCATCGATTTGGATCCTGTGATAGTGAGCAATTTTAAAAGCGCACCTCTTACATCTGTTGATGTGGAAAGGAGTTTCTCCATTTATAAATTTTTATATTCTGATAGAAGACAATTTTTTTTAATTGAGAATTTTGAACAACATTTAGATGTTTATTGTTTTTACAACTACATTTCAACCTGATTATTATAATTTATAATAAATGCATATTTAGATTTAGGTCAATCGACCTGTATGTAGAAAATTTAAAATAAAATATTGTTACTTTTACTATGTATAAATGCATTTAGAAATTTGTATGTGCATTATATATATTTATTTGTAAATGAAACAATAAATTTATATTTTTAAATTATTTCTTAATCTGCATATTTTCAACATTTTCCTGCATATTTTGACTAAATTATTTGCATATTTATACGCATATTTTTAGAGTTTCGACTTGCATATTTGGGTTACTCTTATGCTAAGTGTTACGTAAAATCCAAAATATTAATATTTTTTATTTACTTTCATAAAATAAAAGAATGTCTACGAGTTTAGTTAGTTTAGTTTATTATTTAAAATAATAATTCTTGATTAGCTATTTGACATTCGGCTATGTGCATGTAAACCAGTTCATTTAAAAAAATATATAAAGACTATTATGTCTACTTTAATTTAACGTCATAATCGTTTGTTCTTTCATGGGTAACTAGATCTTATGCCAATCACAAATTTTACCATTAATTTTTCTAAAATTTTTATAGTAAATACACATCAAACTGGCAAAGTGCAAATCAAATTAAATGATGAGGGTATTTCGGTTTATAAAATACCTCTATGCGTCATTAATTTTTTGCCACATAATTTAATATTTGGTTCCCAAGAGAGCCCAAATTTCAAATATTTCTAAACTGATTTACTTAGGTATTATTTTTATTCTTACAGTTCTTGCAAACAATTTTTATTTTAAACAACAGACAAAAGAAGGCCACCCGGAAGGGCTATCGATCGCAACCGCCACTGATTTTTTCTGTCAAAAAATAGCGGATATGTTGAGTGAGCCAGTTATATAAACCACCCCGTATAGTAGGTGTGTAGTATGTAGGTATACCTACTACATATTATATTTAGCATTAAATAAAAATAAACAAACGTTACGACCCGTAGTAACCTTCTAAAAATTTTCCTCGGGGACTTTGCAATTTCACAGTTTTACGGTTCACCACTTTCACGAGGTTTGTAATAATATCGACGACATAACTTCAATTTTATGGATCAACCTAAATATCCAATATATAAGCTGGCTAATAACGTGGAAAATTCGCAGTGTTGTGAACGGCACGTTGCATTTTGGTACGGCCCCAAAGGCACGTTTACTTCGTTCGTGACAAAGCCACAGCACGAAACAGTCAGTAGGTAATATACAGGGTGTACGAAAATGCAGTCTCTTAATGGTTTCGTTTTAAGGACGCCTGAATACGCTTCCGCGCCATCTCTATGAGAACGACTGAAATGCTTTCCCTAACCTGAACCAACAGTGTTGGTCCAGCTGCTAGTAGGGTCAAGCAGCTTGTGGATATTTTCGTGTCTTTCTTTTTTTCCTTTTAGTATGAATATAGGCACGTATTTCAAACACCCTGTGTTCAAACATTCTCTAACTGCGGAGCAGCAGGATGGGCGTTTCAAAAACCCTAGGAAATTTACGATGTCGTATACAGCGCTCTTATACGTTCACGTATCCGTGCGAAAATAAAAGAAGAGATATGGCAGCAGCGGCAGCTCTAAAATTGAATACAATTTTCCTCTCTCCTCGCCGCCTTCTCGCAGTCTTTGTATGGCCACTGCGTGTCTAGCGGCGATAAGGTCCTTTTAGTATCTATTAAGCACGATGTGGCTGGCGAAAATCGATTTATTATCGAAAATTGAAGAGAATTTATGTTGTTTGATAATTCCGATACCGAACAATTTGGACCACATGGGAAACAATTTTGTTGCAAAACTATTTAAAATTGTACTTAAATAAACTACACGAGTTATAAAAAGGAATTGCAGTTGTAGCTAACAATTCGCAATGAGGTTGAAAAATAAATGATCCTTCGGTAGTTAAAATGCTTTTAATTTGCAATTTGTATGCTTAATTTTTTATGAACCTCATAATATTTTATCCTCCATATTATTCATTTTGTGTAATTTACAATAATCTGGTTAATTGCCTTTATTCCCAAATGAAAATTAGTGCTGTCAGTAATAATAGATATTTTATCTTTATTGGCTAGACCATTATTTATCAGATTCTTAGTACAAGATCCTGAATATGCTCGACCTACCTTCATCTGTCTTCCTAATGAAAGGTATCTTTTTTATAAAAGATAATGTATAAACAAACAAATCGCGCATGTGTTGCGAAATCATATCCTTGCACAGCTACCTTCAACTAAAAATTATTTACCCTTAACTTTCTTGAGAAGAGGTTTTGAAATTTTTTACGCTTTCACAGTTTTTCATCATGAACATTTTAACGTGAGAGATGCAGAAAGGACACTTTTCCAAAAAAGTGGGAAAAACTATTGCTATTTTTTCTACACAAAATAATATTGGTCGATTTTGGTGTATTTCAGATATAATCTATTGTTGTGAATCCATTTTGGCTATTTATTCTGCATGTGCTGTAAGGTAATTCTGCCAGTATATAATTCACTGCTACGTTTGCTCTCAGGCCGGCCTAGTAGTTAGATAACTACTAATTCCCTATAGTATAGTCCGACAAACGAAATAATTCCAATGAAAAACTCAGTCTAATCGCCCATGCCTATATTAATAACATACGGATGGCGTTTAGACTGAGTTTTTCATTGGACTTCTCTCGTTTGCCGGACTATAGTATGTAATATATAATATATATATATAATATAGTATGAGAGCCGGCTGCATGATTTCAACTCCCATAAGATTATAGAATAAGATGTTATGTGTATTTCTTTACTTGAAGCGAGTATAGGTTGCCTCAATTAATATGGGCCCGATCATTGTTATTTAAAGAAGTTGTGGTTAATATTTAGGCAAATCTACTCTCATATGATTATGGAACAAAATAGGGAAGAAGGCCCATGGAGCAACAACAAAAAAAAACGGGCTAGAAATCCGATAGGCGTATTTTCGAGGCCCCGAAAATCCTCCGCTGTAAAATACGGCGCAAAAGACGGGGGCAAGTCTGGACCTCGGGTACACGAGTTGTGTGCGAAGTCCCGCTATACAGCCAGTTCCATATACCGTTTGATGCCCAGGAAAAACATTTTCCAAACACGTTTTTCGGGAGTTCTGACGATACGGCGAGATGGCCGGAGAACGGGTCAACATATTTAACGAAGCTTTTTCAGGTACCTACATTATTTTCCGTATTCGAGTTATTAAGGACTTTCGACGAAAAAAACGACCAACGCAGGTGGGTCGCATCTTTTTTACGTGATTGGTCGGCATTTCCCGGCACCTAAAAGCCAAAGCCCGAAAACTGGAAGAAATTGCCTTTTTTCGCCAAGCTACAGCTAAGTTATTTTGGCTCGAGGCTCTGGGGTCGGAATTTTTAAAGCTTCACTCAAGTCTTCAGGTGAGGTGCAGATGGTTCCGGTGCCCCCGAAAAATCAAAATATGAGAAAAAACACGCAATTTCTAAGAGCGGTTCCTCAGGATTTCCCGCCAATTTCGCTAATTCTACAGCCGTCCCGTTTCTCGAAACTTGAAAATCGGGAGTCGGGAAATTTGCTCAAATATCGGATTTTCGAGGTTTCTTTCGGTACTGGAGGAAAGTACAAGACCCAATTAAGAAGTTTACCACCTCCTTCGATTTTTAGAACGGCACTTTTCGAATTTATCAACAGACTTTTGCGAAAAAGTAGTAAATATGTTCGTGGGACGTGTTGTACCTATCAAAAAATTAAAAATTAACCACAACTTCTTTAAATAACAATGATCGGGCCCATATTAATTGAGGCAACCTACTCGCTTCAAGTAAAGAAAAATACAGGGTGTTCGAAAAATAGACGGAGATATTTTAGAGGGTGATTCCCTGTTAAGAAATATGAAAAAAAGTTTCTATAAACATGGGTCCGGAAATGCAGAGTTTTCAAGATACAGGATGTTAAATATATTGCATGTCACTGGACAAAATTGGTTTATCAATTTTTGCAAAAAAAAACACAAGTGCCTTGGAAAACAAATAATCAAAAGCATTTCTAGGAAAGAGTGTTATTGCAACTTTTCCAATATCATAACATAAAGTACACTACAACCAATTTTGTCCAGTGACATGCAATAAAACGGTTTTTATTTTTTTTCTCGAAAACGAAGTGAGATAGGAAAACAATACAAGAGGGAAAGAAGTTGTATTTTTAGATGCTTAATTAAACAAAAAATATTAAAGTTACAAAAAGGTAGTGGCGTACATTTTTTTGATAATAATATTCGCTAAGGTGCCCCCCGGGACGCCACTGGACTTAATAAATTTAATCTAGTTAGGGCGAAATTAGCCTCTTAATACAACAAATAACATTGCCAAATTTCAACAGAATCGAGTAAATAATTTTTAAGACGTTAATAATTTCATGTTTTATTTTTTTTTATTTAACATCCTGTATCTTGAAAATTCTGCATTTCCGGACCCATGTTTATAGAAACTTTTTTTCATATTTCTTAACAGGGAATCACCCTCTAAAATATCTCCGTCTATTTTTCGAACACCCTGTATACTCTCTATTACACGTTACATATTATATTCTATAATCTTGTGAGAGTCGAAATCATGTGGCCTTCTCTTGGACTATAGCGCCACATTCAGTATCGAGTGGCATACTTGTCCCGGAACGTGGAGCAGCTAGATAGAGGGGGACTAGAGTGGGAAGCGCTCCTGTTTTTAAAAGCTTTTATTTAACTTGCAATGTATGTATGTATGTATGTATGTATGTAATTTGTTCGGGTGGAATCTTGCAACTCAATTTTGAAGCAGATATCTTCAACCGATCGAGCTGAAATTTTGTACACACGTTTAATTTGGATGACAATGCATGATTATATGTGTGACGTCATTCTAAATCCAACATGGCGGATCACCCAAGATGGCGGACTAGTTAAATTCCAACCGATCGAGCTGAAATTTTGTACACACGTTTAATTTGGATGACAATGCATGATTATATGTGTGACGTCATTCTAAATCCAACATGGCGGAACACTCAAGATGGCGGACTAGTTAAATTTCAACCGATCGAGCTGAAATTTTGTACACACGTTTAATTTGGATGACAATGCATGATTATATGTGTGACGTCATTCTAAATCCAACATGGCGGAACACTCAAGATGGCGGACTAGTTAAATTTCAACCGATCGAGCTGAAATTTTGTACACACGTTTAATTTGGATGACAATGCATGATTATATGTGTGACGTCATTCTAAATCCAACATGGCGGAACACCCAAGATGGTCATTAGAAGGTCTCCTCATTGAAGAGCTAGACTGTTCTAAACTAACCGGCAAACGACCTTGCAACAATGATGCGTTAACTGAGATGAATAGACTCAGACACCTGGCCAAACTAAAAATTACAAAATAAATTAAAAGTAAAAAAATATTTTTAAAAAAAGCTTTTATTTAAATGCGCTAAAAAGAATAAAATAATCTTTTCTTTTAAAACTTTTACTATCAACTTATAACGTCATTCCACAATTTATATGATATAAAAGCTTGTCGCGAGATTTAAGTTTTCAAACTAAGTAAATACCACTACTTAAATCTCGCGACAAGCTTTTATATCATATAAATTGTGGAATGACGTTATAAGTTGATAGTAAAAGTTTTAAAAGAAAAGATTATTTTATTCTTTTTAGCGCATTTAAATAAAAGCTTTTTTTAAAAATATTTTTTTACTTTTAATTTATTCTAATTATATTTCATTGAATGTCAAAGCTACCAGATTATACAGCGACTTTCTAACAGGCCGAGTAGCGTCGAATTAATAACGAAATTTATGAGCCCGCGCCAGAAATATTTCATTTCGGATTACAAGGCCTAAATTAAAACGGGACAAGTCGCCGAGGACGCGCCGCACTAGAATTTAAATTGGAACTTTGTTTTTTCGAGGGAGGTTCGGTATAGGTATTTCTGACAATAAACTAAAATTAAGGCGGTTCTTTGGACTTTAAAAATTCTTCCTTTTTTAGTTTGTCAACTGTCGAGCAGGAGGTGGAAAAACAGACGAAGACTGGTCAAAGCCTTCTGGTTGTATTTTCACTGCAAAACAGTTCACTTCTTCGTATAGGTTCGTCCAGACCAGGGACTCTTTATAGTAAGCATTACACTTTCCAAAGTGAGGTATATTCTTTCCTCATTTTAATGGTATCAGTGATGCCAAATATGCCATTTTATTGGAGAATCTATATGAATATAACAGGTTCTTTCATTGTTAGTAAAAACTAATAATGGTTTCCATAATTTCTAAAAATTAGACTTGACAATGTTGTGTATACAAGTGCAGAATATGGCAACTGTCAAATGTCAAATGAAACAAATTTATTTTATAGTTGAAATTGATTTCCAGCAATTATTTACACGAATTTAAGTAATAAGTATGGTAAGTCAGTAGTGCCGATTTTGCTTATTTAAGTATTTGTCGCTATTGCACCTTGTTACCAGGTTCCTCAATCCATTTGTAATATGTATACTTGAACTTTCTTCCCGTTGAATGTATCTACCCAAAGAACTTTCACAGATTTCGGAATGGACTAATAAGATTCGGTCCGGTAGTTCTAATGATGTAGTTTTTCTTGGTGTGCATTATAATTTTTTTGTAATTTTATTTCTCTCCCAAGGTACCTACCTCACAAACTTAAAATAAACTTGTAGTCGTAGACAAAAACTCTTTAAAAAAAGACCTGACTGAAGCTATACCTGCTTAATAATTTAAAATTTACGAAATACGATTTGTGTTTTGAACTACCTATACTTATACGAAATACCCACGTAATGGGAATTGTAGGATTACTAAAGGTGATACAGGAAAAATCAGGTTGCAATTATTGGGCTACTACCGGGGCCGCATTACCTTTAATTGACACATCTGAGTAGAAGTTAGAAAACTTAAAACATCTGAGTAGAAGTTAGAAAACTTAAAAATTGTGAATTATGATGGGAAATATTTTGCCTCCTTTAGAATCTAAGGCACTGGCATGTCACATAAAATCTGCTGGCAGTTGGACACTGACATATATAACATAACCTTGTATCAGCCCCCTTGCGGTCTCCTTGGAGTCGACAGCAAACAAACTTCCTCTCAAGGCTTCACTTTTCTTATGTGATAGACTGTGGCATATGCTGGGTCCCCTTATTTTGAGTCCCTGGTCCAGACTATGCTAAAATGTTAGGTTCATAAAAAAACTAGAGACGAGCCAACCTTAAAAAAACAATATGAACATATAATTTTGTCAAATATGCTTAACACATGTTTAGCTCAGATGTTTAAGTTTAGTAGAGAAACATCTGGATTCTTTCAGTGACAATAACTATGGGAACAAATCTTATAGTGTTTTTTATTCGCTTCTTTTTGAATACGATACAGAAGGTATCTGAAAATATCATAAGCATAATAATATTATAATAATAATAGGGCGCATACAGGGTATTTCCTAAGCAATTATGGGCTAAACTCACATAGAGTATGTATATAGGTTCCCCTATCATTCTTTTGAAAAGTGCGTGTAATAAGTTAATAAGCTTAATATAACCCATTGAACCGCGTCCTTCTGCGACGTTTCAACATGAATATTCAAAGCTCAGACAAATAATAAACATAGACTAATTAATTCAATACAATATAGACCCTGCCAAGATAAAAAATGTTTTGTAAGATTATTTGTCTGAGTTAGTAATAGAAATCCAAAACAAAACAATGCAATGATTGCACCATTGCCAAACTTTTTCATAAATTTATCTTGTAAATGTATAACCAACGTTAAAAAACATCAATTTGGAACAATTAGTTGATATCTAAAATCTACATGTATACTTAGTAAAAATTTGGACAGTTATCGTTTAACAATAAATTTTACTGATTTTGTGAATTCACTCATCCTAGTCGGTCTATAAATAATATCCTTAATAAATTGCTTATTCTGGCTAACGTGGCAACGTTGCATCGATGCGCATTTGCTTTATTATGCTCCAATAGCTGATCCGTTCGTTGAGATTTCGCCGGTTTGCGTTGATGTGTTTCGAGTGCTTACTTTTGCGTTATTCTTGTTTTTTTTTAGGAGATTTTGGGGTTATTTGACAAAATACATATAGTTAAGTGAGTAAATAGTGAGTTAGTGTAGTTTTAAGAACGATGGGAAGAGTAAAATGTTGGATTTGCGGCATAGGTAGCATAACCTCTGGTTATCAAATGATGCAGTTTTTGTTTTGAGTAGGCATTTTTTATGTTGGCTGATTACAATGTTAGTTATGTTTATTATTTGTCTGAGGTTCAAATCTTGAAATTTAAGTCGATTGTGCCCACAAGTATTGAAATTTGACACTTTTCGATCTATTGTTTATGTCGACTCCCGACATGAGTAATTTTTAATAAAAACAAAGATTTTATTTCTTTTTTTGCTGCGATGTAACGATTCCTAGGTAATTCGTATTGGGCGCGGAAATATTTTCTGAATTATAATTTCCCACGATACTAATAGGTTAAATCCTAATGACATTTAAGAGAGATTAGTATGTGCTAATTTAGTAGTTACATATTTCCAATATTTTCAAACGAAAAATTTCTATTTTTAATGTAAAAATTGAACGACCAATAAAGAAATTGTGCCAAGTTGATAATTTGGGACGCAAATAAAAAGTTCGCTTTTCAGTATTTTATAATCATTAAAAACTGCAAATATTAACACATACCTAAAATATAAAATTGAAAATTTAATTACAATTTAACAGTCTCTTCAATTATTGACATGCACCATCAGATTATAATTCAGAAGGATTTTTTTCTCAGAATAATTATTTTGTGTACGCAATAGCAATAATTATTGTAAAAAGAATTGCTCTAATGAGACAACAATTAGTAGGTAACTCTGGTAGGTATCCAGATTTGGTATAATATAGATCCTGAAGAACTAACTAAGTTCTATCATGTATATTATAATTGTATGAATATAATTATTGCTCTGGAGCCTCTGAACGAACACTTTAAAGTTTTTGCATGAAATCATGAGTTAGCCAAAGTTGGCGAACATTTTTTTGTCACCTCGCAAAATCCTTACGTGGGCACTTACCAACAAAGTGCACATAAGCCCGGAACTTTGAAAGGCAAAATAACCAATGACTTGCAAATGAGAAATCGATTAAAGAGGGGACCCTTCGCATTTTAGGCGAATAATGAATATTTGAAAATACCATCAGCGAGACCCCAAAGCGACATAGAGGGCCCTCTATATATACATGATTAATATACCACTTTTCTGGAGCTTTCAACCGAGGGGAGACGTCCAATAAAATTGTGTAGGCACAAACTATGGAGTTGCAGTTTTGTGTGCTCAACATGTCAAATGTAATTAGTTTTGGTAACAAATTTATCTGGCCCGTGGCCAATTAAAAAAAAAGGGTGCGGATATATATAATAATAATAATAATAATTCTCACCCTCACAATACTCCAAACTAGGAGTACCCCAGAAGCAACCGCATGCTTGTGCGTGGGAGGGGGGCAATTACTATTATTTTGTCACTCGGTATCTTTGAATAAAGAATTCCAGGAAAGAGTTAAAGCTCGATGTATATTATAAAATACGTGATACGCCCTGAGTATAGTCCAAAGCACGAAAGAAAACGTTTCTAAAGAATGCGGGCAGCGTTGCGAGATTTCCTATACGAGTAGTCGTTATTTATTGGCGAATACAAGTTTTATCATATTGAAGCCGAATTTCTGAACTCTGTTATACCGAAAAAATAATGCTCGCATCACGGGACCGCTTACCCATTTTTGTTTATCATTTATTTTTAATCCGGTGTGATAAAACACCTATTATATTTTTTTCAACATCGTCGCGTCTACCATCGCCTTTGAAATACGGCAACACAGGACTTCTGCGAAGGAGTCGGCTGACAAAACCAGTTAGCCAACGCGTTTTATGCCTGTTTCTGTAGTACGTAAAGTTAACTGCGTATTTGGGCTACCGCTACCATACAGACCTCATTTTTTAGGCCGCTGGCAAGTTTTTTCCGCCGGCTCAGAGAACTCAGTGGCGTTTCGTATGTTCGGGAGTTAACGTGTGCAAAATGAGTAAACAGGGAAGAACGTTGCATTCTCAAGCACGAGAAATAATTGCCAATGTTATAAGGGTTTGCCTTCCTCCATAGTCTAAGGCATCACCGTTAAGAATAATATTAACAAAAAATTAAATAACAATTATAAGAAAATTGAGTCAGTGAGTTACACAAAATTGAGCTACGCCCCTGAACTGTGACTAATTCTATACCTAATATTTGCGAGTTCTTCCCCCTTACGTCGCACGCATTCTGCCGTAAGGAGGACTATAGCAACCAAGTTTTGACACAATATTTTGATATCTGACACGGGGATAGATAGTACCTATGTGTTATTTAGTCACTTTTTCGAGTTATTATGCTTAGCTGTGCGGCTTCTGGCACTTCCACAACCGACAAAACTAAGATGTTTGAGGATAGTAAGCCATCAGTAAGTAATTTTGAAATTTAAATTGAGGCCATGCACCAAAGTAGCATAGGCGTTTGCGTAGGTACCTACTTCTCCATAATTGGAAATTTAAAATTAGAATTGCTGTATTATCAAGGATTCCTAAACATAAAAACATAAACATGCCTTATAATTTTATGTATTGTAGGTACTGATTTCACGAATGCCTCGATTAGTTTGTCAACACAACTCAAAGATGCGCGCCACTGTTAAAACGGAAACGGCATCCCGCCATATTGCAGAGACTGTCCCGGTCGAGCGTTAATAAGCCCAAATTTGCTCCTTCCTGGGGTTCTTTATTCAAAGCTCGGTACCCACCTATTTTTTACGAGCTAATTACCTGCTTTCCGCATGGGCTTTTTTTATTTTTTGTTTTTAGTAGAAATTACGTATTTTTGTAAAATTAATATAAAAAGTGCATAAAACATCAACGTTTTTTAAGAAGTTAATAACGCAAAATTCGTAAATCCTACTAAAAAAATCACCTCCGAAGTGCCTATTAGGTACTTACTCTTTCTTTCCATCACGTAAATATCTAAATATTAACAATGATTCGAAATGTCCTGTTGTTTTGTTACACGGTATGGTCAATTATTTGGTCTGGAATTTATCGGCGAAAAACTTCCAGAATGCAGATCAAAATTTCATTTTGCATCGTTTTTTAAGTACCCTTGAATAATGTAGAACTTTTTAAGTATTCTTTCACAATAGAATCTAACTCGGATGTAACCCTAACTCGCAACCCTAATAATTCTAGTTTGTTGTTCTTTTTAAAATATATTTTTTTTTATCCACGACCGGTATTAGATAACCTTGAACTAACCTAACTAGAACAATTCATGTGCCGAACAGAAAGCTGGTGTTTTTTTTATTATTTGATCAAAATAAATAAATATATGACTACGTTTATCTCGTGACAACTCGATCGGATTGAAATGGATCCGACTGAGTTATGTCAAATCTTTTATAATTCTAGGTTTACATCATCAGTATTGAATCCTACGGTTTTTAATGCTCTCTAGGGACATTAACTTATTCTACTTATTCTACAGTAGGTTGGTGCACATTCTGGCCAACTTTTGTTTGGAAATAGCGGCTTTACTTGAAATTTTAAATATGATTGAATTTCAATCTGTAGGATTTACGCCGTCTATTTGAGTCTGCTCCAGTGAATTCAAACCTCTCTCAATCGGATCGAACGCGTCGATATTAACGTAGCCTATGTATAAATCTTTGAATCCCATTCTCGTCCATATTTTATCAGAATATTCTGGTCTTCTCTGTGGTTTTATCCATGTCTTATCTATAAAACAGTAAGCAGGGAAAACAAAATAGTACATTTACCTAATTTGTCGCATCCACATATCCACTTGTTCTTGCGGTATAGTATAAATAAACTCACTTGGAACACAGTGATGTAAGGGGCGCGATTTATTTCATAGCATTTACCACGCTCAGCTACTGGTAAAAATACCCAGACTTAGCAGTAGAAATCACCAGTATAAAATGCAAAGGTTTTTATGCCGGCGACGTCGACCTAGTCAAGGAGGCAGCCAATAAGAAAGCGAGCGAAGCAATTTGATTGGTCGGCGTTTCGGAGATCGATGTGGGCCAGTTAGGCCAGTATAACCAGTGCCGTGCATGGAAATAAAGATTGCGCTTTATTTTACGGATGTGTATAGATTTTTGTGTGGTGTTGTTTTGTGTGTAAGAAAATTATTGGTTTGCTGTGGTATGAATTATTTCAAAGTTTATTTTATTCTTTTTTAGAGCATTTAAATAAAATTTTTATAATTATATTATTAAGGGCCGCGAGCCGCCTAAGACTTGGTCTTGTTTTACAAAGCAAACGCCGCTCAAGCGTTTTTATGCTGTTCCAAGTGACTTTATTTGTGCCATAACTATTTACTTAATAATAAAAAAGAAAGAATCTTATCGGCACTTTATAAAAAATTCTGAGGTGAAAAGACATAATAGATTATAAAAACAAACGTTTTCAAATGCTTCAATGAATTCTAAATAGTAAATGTAGGCGATAAAAGTTTTTATCAGAAGTTTCGCCTATAATCTGAGAATGACTCTGTATATGGCAAAAATTTAACTCCGCATATCTGTATGGACATAAAACTCGCCAACAATATTGCCAACGGCAATTAAAACAAAACAAGCCGGATAAATTATTAGCATAAGCCGAAAATTGAAACAATTTTCGCGAAACTTGTCAGCCGAAAACGTATTTTGTTTCCATCCCGTTCTCCCCGCAACGCAAACATAAACACGGCCGACCCCCTCGCCCCTCGGCTTCGCCCTCCCACGTTTTATGGCGTGTGGTTGCCGGCATCGAAGATAGAGCACGGAGCTCTATTTGCAGGGGCGGATATAGCGGGCCCGCAGGGCCCGCAATGCGGGGGGGCCCGGGCAGTTTGGGGGCCCAGTCTCGGGCCCGAATCTGCCCGAAGTCCAACTCGACCCGAGACTCTATGGGCGAAGGGCACAGATTCAAATTGCCGCAAATACGAAAAGAGGAAGAAGAAAAATGTCATTTGGTTTCGCGCTTGCGCTTTTTCGGATTGTGTTTTCTAGTTGTCAGTTATGCTTTGTGTTTTCAGACCTAACCTTTGATGTTTTGTGGTTTTCAGACTAGATTGAGCCGATTGAGGTTAGTGCGTAGTTCGTTGCGTATTATTCCCCGTATTTCTTTTCGGTTCAGTACAATTCATTTGCGATTGTATGTACAGTTGTGCTCTTATTGTTGTTGTTGACTGTATCCTGCAAACTGATTTACTTGTTAGGTATATTCTATTATACCATTTTTACCAAGAAAAATGTATAAACACGCTAGTGGTTCGCAAAAACGTAAAAAAAATTTAAAACGAGAAGAAGAGAAACAGAAATGTAGGAAAATCGGCGAATTCTTTCCTAGTTCGTCAAAGGCCATCCAAGAGAATTTAGTTAACGAACTAACGGAGGATGATATTGTAGAGGATAATTTGACACAATTAGGTAGCAATGTGAACAAGACTAATAGAGATTTAGATGCTCATATGGACTCAGAAAATGAAAATACAAACAGTGATACAAATATTGTGACTGTGAACTCAAATTTAGAATGTGTAGAAGTCGAAGAAGGTGGTGAACTTGAATTTAATACTGACCGGGGCTGTTTTGATGACGGTGAATTAAACAGTGAAACAAAACTAAAAATTGTCGGCTCTCCGTCATGCCGACCACAAGGCCCGTTTCCTAAAAATGCTCTAAATCGTTCGTTTTCGAAGGAATATTATTATTCTCGATCTAAAACAGGACAAATATTTGAAAGGTAAGGTAAAATAATTTATTGGGTAGGTACCTATAATTTAGTTCATCTTTTTCATATTTTTATTATTAATTTTTATCCATTGTTTTTTTTTGTAGATTTTGGTTGTGCTATTCAATTATACTAAATGGTGTATATTGTGAGCCATGTTGGCTTTTCGCTGATAGAAAAAGTCAATATTATACTTCCAGTTGGACAAAGGGAACAATTGATGATTGGCAAGGTTTAACCAAAAAAGTAAAAAAACATGAAACATCAAAGTGTCATTTAGAGGCTTGTAAAGTATATTCGGCATGGAAAAAAGATGATACCATCGATATACATCTAAATGATAATATAAAAATCTGGAAACAAATATTAACGAGGATAATAGATGTAATAAAAACATTAGCGTTTTGTAATTTGTCTTTTCGCGGACACAGAGAAAAAATTAATGACGATGAAAATAGTGGGAATTTTTTAAACATAATCAAATTATTAGCCCGGTATGATCCCATTCTAGAAACACATTTAAAGAACTTCCGTGACCAGAATATAAAAAATCAGAGAAATCATTATTTGAGTAAAACGATTCAAAACGAATTAATTAATTTAATAGCATCAGAAACCTGTCGGAATATTATCGAAGAAATAAACAAATCTCCATTTTATTCAATAATATTAGATACAACACAAGATTTAAGTAAAAAAGACCAACTAAGTATAATTATCAGATACACTAATATAAAAAAAAATGAAGTAGGTATTGAAGAATCGTTTTTGGGATTTATAGAAATGGGTCACCAAACTGCCAAGGATTTCGAAAATCAAATAATATCATTTCTTGAGAAAAATAATTTAAACTTGTTAAAATGCAGAGGCCAAGGGTACGATGGCGCTGCAAATATGAGCGGTAAGCGAATGAGAAATATAATATATACAAAATTAGATGACTGATCTTTGGTTGCATGACAGTCCGTAATATTTTTTGTTCGCTTATTTTTGTTGCTTAAACTTTTTTTCCACTCTGGTTAAACAAACCTAATATAATTCAAAAATTTTCATAAAATAATAATTCTCATGATTCATTGCTTACAGTTGGAAAATATACCTTATTCAATAGTTTTTCATCCAATCACAATTCATAAATTTAAATTTGCGTCACTCGTATGGTTGTTAGGCGAGTTTGTTTATTGTAAATATTTTTATTTAAAAGGAGTAGAAAAATAATTATAGTATTATATTTTTTTTTGTCTTTGCTGGCAGAATTCGAATATCGGATACCTAGTTGTTTTCTAACAATGAATGCATTTTAAACATTTTTTAGGTAAATACTCTGGCTTACAAGCACTGATTCGTCAAAAACAAAAAAATGCAGATTATATCCATTGCGCAGTCCACACTTTAAATTTAGTTATTAATGATAGCATAAAAAATATTTTAGAGATTCAAAAATTTTATGATATAATTCAATTGTTGTATGTCTTTTTTAGTGAGAGTCTCCCTAGGTGGCAAAATTTAAAGAATGAAACCATTCAATATACTCTAAAAAAACTTTGTCCCACTCGGTGGTCATCGAGATATGATAGTTTGTTTTCAATTAAACAAAATTTTTTATCTGTTTTGAAATGTCTTACAAACATTACTGTTTTAAGTAAAAAAATGCCTGAAAGAAATGAAGCATTATCTTTGAAAAATAAAATTGAAAACTTTGATTTTATTTTATGTTTGAACTTTCAATATATTTTACTCCAGAAAACAAATTTATTATCAAAAATTATGCAGAAAGACGATGTGGATATAGAAGCTATTTACAAGCTTATAGAAAAATTAAATAATGATTTGGTGCTGATGCGACAAGACTTTAAACAAATTTTTGACGAATCTGCTGAATTAGCTAAACAATGGGGTATAGACCCCATATTACAAACAGAAAGAACCAGGAAAAAAAAGCGTCTGTTTGATGAATTGGCAGCAGATGAACCAATAACTAATAATATAAAAAAATTCGAAATTTGTATTTATAATCGGTCATTGGATATTATAATCAATCAAATTGGCAGGCGATATGAAAGTTTCAAAAATACGATTAGTTTATTTAAAGTTTTAAGTCCGGTAAATTTACTTAAATATGATAACAATGAAATTGTCTCAGCTGCAAATTTATTAGTGGAAAAATATGAAGATGATCTTTCTGCCGACCTAGGGGAACAGCTTATTCAATTAAAAACGTTATTGCATACTAAACTAGATAAAATATGTTCTCTAAAGGAAGGAATTGGTGAATTTGATTTTTATAAATAATCAATTTTTGTGTAGCCATATCCCAGACGTATGCACAGTATTACAGCTATATCTAACTTTACCTGTAACAACAGCGACTGCAGAAAGATCATTTTCGAAGTTAAAATTAATAAAAACATATTTCAATATTTCTTCCTATCACATTAGCAACATGACACATCGAATAGCCTTCATCCACCAAAGTTAAAACTCTTACTGCTTATTCTGCTGATAAATTTTTTGGTCGATTCATTTTTCAAGTTTAAAATACTCGTCGAGCAACTGGGCATATGAAAGGAACGTTTAATAAACAGTTTCCGAACAGTTTTTATCGGTAAGGCGAGTTTTATTTGACCTTTGTAACTTTAAAACACAACATCTGTTGACACATCGCTTGAAATGTCAGAAAAGTTCCATAGCCTACTTGAAAACATTTAACAATGACTGTGTTGAATAATAAAGTCAATAAAAAAAAAATGTTGAAAAAAGATGGGCCTACCGTTTAATGTCAACTGCCATATGTTTCGGTTGCTAGTATACTCCACAGGGTGATACGAATTTTCGGAAAAAAAATAACATTTTTATTACACCCGGTATAAATCGAAAATGAACTTTTTATCATAAACAGCGAAAACTATGACATTGTCAAGGAACCAGCCTACAACGCAAAAAAAAATCATTCAAATCGGATCATAAATTCAGAAAAAAAATAGCATCAAATAAGTGGCACATTTATGATGTTGCGTTAATTTTGTCCAGGAGTTTATTATACTACTGTATATCGGTGCTCTTATTTATATAGGAGCTCCCTAATTAAAAACTTGATACGCTGCTGTAGCCGGTTGTTGAATTTATGGGTACGAGTGCGGTGTTGAAATGTGGTTGAGACAAAATGGTATTCGATTTAAAGATACAGAGTATCCGTTTGACGGGAAACTTTAACTAAATATACATCAAAATTAAAAGACTGTATCACTGTTTACTTTCAACTTCAATAGGTACAAGCAAAGTCTAGAGAATACTATTTCCTCTGGACTTTGGTACAAGTTCATGGCCTCGCGAATCGCGGAAGTTTCTACACGCCACGGTCCACACACCTGTACTCAAGAGTGAGTCGCCTAATAGCCACAGTCGCTAGAGCGCTACAGTCGGTACTGTTCCGTTATTCAACCGCAGTTAGTTCACATCTACGAAACTTTAACTTGTAGGACTAAAACGAACATTGAAGCAGAAGCTTCGAGTTACAGTTTGTTCAGCGGATGTTCGGCCCTACGTCACATCTCCCGTCCTTGTCTGACTCGTGAATATACGACCGACATCCCAAGAACGGTAGACGCACAGGATTGCTCGATCCGACAAAATTCTCCGCACGTCTGACGTCACCGCTAGACCTCTACCTGCTAAGCACGCCGGGCGCTACCCTTTAAAATTTAAAATATAGAGTGGATATTCTGTATTATTGTACTAATTTTGCCAATCCTTTGGTTTTTACATACTACTAAGAGTACAGAGACAGCTATAGGTTTCGATGAGAAAGAAACTGACATTACGCTTATGAGATCGAGCAATCCTGTGCGTCTACCGTTCTTGCGATATCCATCGTATATTCACGAGTAAGACAAGGACGGGAGTTGTGACGTAGGGCCGAACATTCGCTGAACAAACTGAGACCCCCACGTGTGGTTAAATTTTTTTACATCATAACTGAATCACCTTGTATACAATAAATAATATTGCACTTCTATTGTACAAGCTTAATCGCTTCTTTATTTTTTATAAAAGATAATATGTGACGAGTATATCTCATTATCTCATATATAATATAGAACGAACTTCCTACAGGTAAGTCGTTTTTGTTCTATGTATTAATTATAGTTGATATTTGTAAAATATTGATGTTCCCAGACGATCACACAGGGGTGCACATTAACTTATAACATGAACACATTAATTTTCATTTTTTTTTTAGTTTGTAATTCTTATATCGCTCTACATACCTACTTTTAATGTCGATTTAAAAAATATTTATATGTAATAAAAGACAAAATATACATTATTCTGTAGGTGGTAGTAAAAAATGTCCGCCTACTCTGTACAAGAAAATCACCAGGTTTTTAATAACTAGATATTTTGAAAAGAGAACATTAAATACCGCATTAGCATTTATTTATTATTATTTATGTTCATTTGGCTTTTATGTGTATCCTGGCGCCAACGGTTTTCCTTTATTAATGTTTTATTATTGATCTGGGTTTAGAAATCTCTCTTGTTCTTTCAATATCTTATTATTTTTTATTATAAATTCTTATAGCGATGGAACAAATCACCATAAATAAAATTGTTGCCAACAGCGGATGCCGCTATCTCTCGTATTTTACATTCGTTTAAAAAAGGGTAATTAATTTATTCAAATAATGTATATTATTATAATTTCTAATAATAATAACGATGACACTAAATATCCATGACCTATTTAATATGTGTATGAAATAAAATTCCAAACGTTACTGACTGCGATTCCTAGAACATATATTTCATATGCCGTCCAACAAAAATGAGTTCAACACAGTAAATCCAGCGTAAATCATTAATAATATCATACCTACGATCGAATTTAAATAATGTAGTATTTTGCTTGGCACTTCCGGATTTCCTAATTGAGTTTATTCAATGATTCAATGCAACATAAAATGCTATTTTAATAGCAAATGCCAACATTTTATAACAGTTAAATAAGAGAATTGTTGTTTTGCAAAACATATAGACCGAATAACTCGTTTAAATGATTAAATAAGATTCAATTTAAACAGTACTTGGGCATGCGCGAAAGGTATGCCATCCTTTTTTCGGAATTTTCATAATAAGAACTTGCATACTTCTCATTGGCAGCCTGTTCAGAAACGTGGAAAAATTAATTATTAAAATACATGATCACGTGGCAATAATAGTCCTTTGGACCCACCCTAACGGTATGCCTATGGTTTTCCGAGGAATTTTCTATTTGAACTTCATTATAAAAAACATGGCAGCCTGTATAAAATCATATCAAAACGCATATTTTTCGAATAATTGAAAACTCAGTTTTTCACATGAAGAACCCAGGATGACTCTCTGATTAATAACTTATTATTGTGAGATTATGTGCAACATAAAGCCCTTTGCAAGGCGTACTGAGTAAAATCACGTCCAAAAATCTGTCACTATCTCCCGGTCCAATAGATGTAAAATTCAGTTCATTGTGTGGCATTGTTTAGTATAAAAATCCTGGAAATTTGTCAAAAACTGTTTTGTAATAACACGTTTTTTATCGTTTTTATTTATTGTTTTTTACCATACTTATTAATATTTGAGCGCAAGATTTCTTTATCACCAACAGAGACTTGTCAAAACAACATGTGCATTATCACAGAAATTTTATGTTTCCGTCAATAACATTCGAAGTCCAATGTATTATGGCGGTCACACACGAAGAACGACGATATAAATTTTACATTTACACGGGAGCGTTATGTAAATGACATAATGCCATATACCTATGTAAAAACCTTAATTACCACTTTGGGCGCTTCGAGCGCTATTGGAATTTTGAATTGAAATTTACTGTTTTTGAATAATACGATGGAGTGTAAATGAATCGGACAAATTGCGGCCCTAAGAGTTGTACACATTAACGATAAATTATTTAGAAATAGGCCTTTAACTTTACCGATTTGAAGGTTATGCTCAGATTGGTGGATCTTTGAGTGGAGTAGTTAGTAGCGTTGCTGCAGTATTCAAACTCACCTGAAACAAAAAATATATTAAATATATTTTATACCTAAGCTCGAAAGCAAGGGAAAATATACTATGTAAAAGAGGAGATGAACCGGAAGTGACCAAGGGGGTTTAAAAATACCATAGTAAGAGTAAATTAAATTCTTAAAATAAATTCAATTTACATCCACCACGCTTCTACAAAAATGTGTAATTATATGCCAACAATTGCCAGTCCATGGCATATTGGAAAAGTTCAATACGAGTTTTACTACTTTATATCTGCTGATATGATCACACATGCATATCCTACACTATTTTGCCATAATAGTATAAAGTTAATATTTCATTGTTGTTTACGGACTGAGGTGGCGCTTCGAAGAAAAAAATGGAGACTTATTATGGGTTATAGGGGGGTATTCTGCATTGACTTTATTAGTATGTCAATGGTATTCTGTGGTTATTGGTATGTCAGTTTATGACGTTTAAAATGTCCCAAATTTTAAATATCCAGCTTTATTACGATTTACCTTCATTTTACGGTAACTAATTGTCTTTGCGTCCAGTATTTGGCGCAATTTTATCCTATTAACACGGCTTTTACATACATATTTGTTTGTGATAACGTGAAAATTTCATGCACATGAAGAAAATAGTATGCACACTGCACAGACCATTAGATGAATTGCAGGAGAGTAAACACTATTTTGGAATTACGGGATGATCTGATCAACCAGCTGAAGAAGCGAAAATTCTAGATATTATTTTGGAAGAGGATTTTGTAACGTATGCAAGAATGAAAATAGAAAATTTTAAACACAGAAAGATTTTTAGTACCTGTAATAATTATAAATAACAAATGATGTTTAGTGGCATATCAGGTAAAGGATATCAATTGCTAGTTGGTTAAAGTGCCTACGGCCACAGTAGGAGTCCCGGGTTCAAGTCCCGGCTGGAGTGCATTTTTTTTCAATTGATATCCTTTACCTGATATGCCACTAAACATCATTTGTTATTTATAGAAAATTTTGTTTATAGCTCCAAAGCGAACCAATAGTCCTCCATATAAAGAAAAAACTGAAAAATCTAATGCGTTTTATGCTTTCACATACTACAACTAGCCATGGACTTCATTTCAAACCAAACCAAATACTCTTGCTTGCTTTTTAGACTCGCTTTTCGTAAGATAATATATGGAAATATGTCATGTGAACTTGTCAAATTAGAGGGACGTAACAAACAAATATTTTATTTTATTTTGAATATTAAAATCGTTGTATAACAGACATATTTGCATGTGTTTATTTTATAAAAGATTTCGCAACGTTTTAACATTAAACCACCGTGTAAATTTGTTTCGTCGTGTGGCGCCAGTGGCGATCGCTTGAAACAGCGCTATGCACAGGTCTTTAATATAGTGTTGGTCCGGGTTAAAGTTAGTACCTTGCATTATTATAGTATATTTTAAAGAATTAGTAAGTGTAAACAAAATTCTAAGTAGTTACTTTTTGTTAGCGGTTTAATTTTTATTTGTACCTAGTGCAGTGGCGTATCCAGGATTAACGTCTGGAGGGGGCAATCAGTTATAAATAACAATAACGATAATTTTAATCAATAAAAACAGAACTAAACATATTTTCTAAAATAAATAAATACAGGGTGTCCGGAAATAAATGCACCAATTTGAAAAATTAAAAAGAAAATGGAAAATATGATGAAAAGTTCATATGAACATTGGGTCCGCAGATGTTTGGTTTCCGAGATGCAGGGTGTTGAAATTGAAATTTTATTTTTTTTAAGTAACTTTTCGAGACGACAAAATTTTCTTGCAAAATTTGGTATCCGGGTTTTTTTTCGGAAGATAAGTCATAATTTGGTATTATTGTTGGTGCAATCCGTAGAGGGCGCTGCGTACGCTATCATTATTTAATTTAATTTTTGACAGTAAACTTTTAACACATTTTGTGAATGTATCCTCTTCCCATACGTTTTCTAAGCAAAAAAGATTGACTTGGTGAATAGCGCCAAAGGTGACCGTTCTCGAGAAATTTTCAAATTTCTGCATCGACGCAGGTGCATAATATCGACACTCGTATGCAATTAAATTCAAAATAAAATTTGAATAAACTCAAAAAGTTAGGTACTTAAAAAAATCGAAAATAAAATTTCAGTTTCAACACCCTGCATCTCGAAATCCAAACATCTGCGTACCTATGATGTTCATATGAACTTTTCGTCATATTTTCCATTTTTCTTTTTAATTTTTTAAGTTATTACCGGACACCCTGTACAACACAAAAATAATTTCTTCTTCGAATCAGTAAAATCTATATCACAAAATCAAGTATTCTTTTTTTGGTTTTGAGCTCCTCAAATAGCTCCTCTGGAGATATGGGTATTTCAGGGTACACAGTTGAAAATAATATGTTAAATTTAACATTTTTTTGATGTTCCATCTGGTCCACACACAAAAATATGAAAAATGGCTGATGTACGTGTCTGTCAAATTTTACGTTATGCGTTGTGTAGAAAATGATTAACTGAAAGTGTTATATCATTTTGAAGTATTATTGTATGTCACCTTATACATACAGATTTGTGAAAATAAAAGTTAATTTTTCATTATTTATATTAACAAAAGC
This sequence comes from Pseudeuparius sepicola, assembly GCA_963920635.1. Classification (NCBI taxonomy): domain Eukaryota; kingdom Metazoa; phylum Arthropoda; class Insecta; order Coleoptera; family Anthribidae; genus Pseudeuparius; species Pseudeuparius sepicola. The sequence goes on from OY987299.1 coordinate 14,777,107, forward strand.
GTGAGTTGAAGTAACATCTAGGCATATGTTAAATAGAGGAAAAACGACAGTGTTTTTAACATTTGATCTACGTAGTTGTAACATATAGCTATAGTGAAGTTAACATTTGATCTAAAGTTAAAAATACACATGTAAATAGTACTTTTAACATGAGATTAATAGTAAATAAATATATTACGTAATAATTACATTATTATATACAGTGTGTCCACATTAAGGACTTACCACCCGTGTAAATTTTTTATTTGTTGATCGATTTTGATAAAAGTTTTTTTATAGGTATAGGTATTCAAAATGCGCATTCAATGAGTATAGGTAACTTTATTCTTGGGTTGTAATCATATAAGAAAAAAAGTATTATTTTTGTATTTCTAGATATTACCTATTCTTTTTTAACATTAGAACAAATGTTTAATATGCGCATTTTTAATATATACCTAACAAAAAAAGTTTATCAAAATCGGTCAACAAATAAAGATTTTACAGGGGTGGTAAGTAGGTACTTAATGTGGAGACACTATATAATATATTATATATTATATAGGTATGTCTATATATAATAAGTGTCTCGTAATAATACCTTTCTCGATACTTACCTTTTAATAAACTTTAAACTTTTACTGTTTCTTACACTGCAAAGGACTGGAACAACACTGCCATGACTATAACTTGTTTTATAAATCTCGGGCAATAACATCTTCTTAGCAACTAGCAACTATGTGAAGTAAATGGGTGATACTTGCAAAATGAATACAACAATTTTGATTTGTGATTTTTTTTATTTCAAAACAAAAGGGTTACATATTAGGATTAGGCAGATTAATAATAATAATAGAAGATACATCTATACTATACAAAATAAATATCAAATTTCTTCTGATAACTATAAATTTTTTATACACACACTATTACCGTTCTATTACTACACAGTAACACACGCTATTAATCGATAGGAATTGGCACCTGGAACGCGACGCAATTCTGGACTGACTGAGATGAAAACGACTTGACCAAGTGTGATAGCCGGGAAGCGAAAACAACAGTCCAATCATTCGATTTTAGCAATTACTGCGTAGAGACTTACATTTTTATGAGTCGAAAGGACACTGAAGTTTATGTTGCGTTGCAAAATGAATAACTTAATATGTTAACTCTACATGCATGAAAGTATTAAATGCACGTATTCTGTTATTCAAAACATATCGAAATAAGTTAAATAGGGAAGTGAAAACAACAGCCCAATCATTCGATTTTAACAAATACTGTGTAGAGACTTACATTTTTATGAGTCGAAATGACACTGAAGTTTATATTGCGTTGCAAAATAAATAATTTAATATGTTAACCCTACATGCATGAAAGTATTAAATGCACGTATTCTGTTATTCAAAACATATCGAAATAAGTTAAATAATAAATGTTAAACTTAACACAGAAGATAGTTACATCAACACATTGTACATATTCAGTAATATTTTTAACATTTGTGCGAGTTAAAATGTTACAGTTTTACACATTGACGTATCTAGATGATTCGACATATTGCTCGTGCGTTAATTTAAGTAACAATGTATGTCACTTTTTGACACAAATATATTAACATCCAAAAAAATTAACATACTTCAATCCGATTTTTAACTGTGTACACGACATAAAGGAGTGTTAACTCATTCAGTCGGTTTTCACTAATATTGTTTCTAATATAATTTTTTAAAATTTTCAGTTTTGAAAATGTTCTTTCTGGCACACTGTAATTGTGCAAAATATGTTTAGTAGGTTGTTTTGCCTAATTTACGGTTACGCGCTGCGACCGACGGAGTGTGTGCTTAATATACGGCGTCGCGTTTTCAAATCTACTGCACATGCACAGGTTTTAATTTCGAGAAGACAAGATGAAACAAATAACAAATTATAGATGTTTGATCTTCACTGCATTTTCAGATTAGGCCAGGAATATATAATTGTTGGTATTATTAATTTCGATATTACAAATCTCGTTTATCTCTACAGCTCTGGGGGGGGGGCAATTGCCCCCTTTGCCCCCCCCCCCTAAATACGCCACTGACCTATTGAGCCATCGTTATAGGTGGCCATGGACAGCAACTTTCATTATGACAAAAGAAGGCCGCCTAGCACCGATTTTTTCTGTCAAAAAATAGCCGAGATATTTTGAGTGAGCCACTTCTATAAGCCACCCTGTATTTTTTGGCAAGAAATAACCTAAAACAATGTCAATATATATTTTCTGAAAATGCCGAGTGGTTTAAAAACAACGAAAAATAACCTAGACGATACTATATGGAGAAAAACAGAGTGAGTGAGTGTAAATAAGTATTTTAACATTGGAAATGTTTATGTTCGTATATATGGGAGTCGAGTTAGCAGTTTTCATTCAAGGCCAAGAGACAGCGGTGTCACGGTGACGCTTTGTTTGCCGGCGAACGTCGTGACGTGAATCGTGAACAGTAGTGAGATCCAATAGGTAATATAATAAGTTGGTTTAATTAAAAATTTTGTTTATTCTTACGACCAACTAGTACATTGTGATTGTGTTAATTGTGTTTTATACAGGATGAGTTTTTTTCGATGCCCACTATGCTAGAACAAAGGTTAAATAGGGAAAGAATTGCAGTTTTGAATGCTCAATGTAATGCCCCTTTTGGATTTTTAAAAAAGTTCATGGCTTACTAGCTATTTTGAAAAGAGTGATTTTTTGCTATTTCATCAGATCTCTGTAGCTCCGTTATTTCTGATTATACAGAAAAACTGTAGAGACAAAAATTGTAGATAATTTTGGGCTTAATAAGATAATCTTATCCAATATTTTATGTTGTTTGTGATTTTTGAGATATGACATAAATTTGTGTTTTTTTAAATGTAAATTATAGTTGGCTGTGGCCTTATAAAATCGGCCATTTTTTGAGCTTTCCAAAGATAGAATACTCGGCATAGTTATTATAAAAAATAAAATAGCTATGACTAATTTTCTGATTTTTTTTTTAAATTTTCACATAGTCAGCCATGGAATATTTTCATAATTAAGTTCTATTTTATAATTAGACATACTTCAAACTTTCTAATATTTTGTTTTTAGCTGGTAACAAAATGAAACAAAATAAAACAAAAATAAAAAAATTCAAATACAAATTATTATTATTTTAAAAGGTCACCTTTGAAAATAAAAAAGGTGTTCAAATAATCCACCATTATCATTTATGCAAATATTGCATCTTTTTCAAACTGAATTTGTCGCCTTTCTTAGAGAGCGCCTATCAATACTGGCAATTGCTTCTAAAACAGCTGCTCTTAATTCAACAATTGCCTCATACTTTATTTTGTACTGTTTCTCACAAAAATAAATCCAAAACAGACAAATCAGGGGATCGGGGCTGCCAGGAAATAGGTCTATTTCTCCCTATCCTACCCCCCTCCCCCGCACAAGCATGTGGTTGCTTCTGGGGTACTCCTAGTTTGGAGTATTGTGAGGGTGAGAAATATTATTATTATTGTTATTTGGATAGAGCTGATCTAGGTAATTTCTTACGGGCAAATAATTATGTGGTGGAGCTCCATCATGATAATTTTTGTTTTATTTTGTTACATTTGATAAACCAGCTTAAAATAAAACATTTGAAAGTTTATGTCTTATTATAAAATAGAAGGTAATTAGGAAAAAATTCCTTGGCTGACTATGTGAAAATTTAAAAAAAATCAGAAAATTAGCCATAGCTGTTTTATTTTTTATAATAACTATGCCGAGTATTATATTTTTGGAAAGCTCAAAAAATGGCCGATTTGATAAGGCCACAGCCAACTCTGATTTACATTTAAAAAAAAAACACAAGTTTATGTCATATCTCAAAAAGCACAAACAACATAAAAAATTGGATAAGATTATCTTATGAAGCTCAAAATTATCTGCAATTTTTATCTCTACAGTTTTTCTGTATACTCAGAAATAACGGAGCTACAGAGATCTGATGAAATACCAAAAAATCACTCTTTTCAAAATACCTAGTTAGCCATGAACTTTTTTAAAAATCCAAAAGGGGCATTAGATTGAGCATTCAAAACTGCAGTTCTTTCCCCATTTAACCTTTGTGCTAGCTCTGCTAGTTTCCGAGATCCCCGTAGTGGGCATCGAAAAGACTCACCTTGTATATGGTGTTATTATTTCCAATGTCTCCGATGGTTGCATTTGAACTTTTTTATTAAAACAGCTTGTCTCTCTTTTTTTTGGAAAGATTTCCAATCGGCGCCACTTGACGCAGGATGGCTGTATATTACTTTGCGCTAGCTCTGCTAGTTTCCGAGATCCCCGTAGTGGGCATCGAAAAGACTCACCTTGTATATGGTGTTATTATTTCCAATGTCTCCGATGGTTGCATTTGAACTTTTTTATTAAAACAGCTTGTCTCTCTTTTTTTTGGAAAGATTTCCAATCGGCGCCACTTGACGCAGGATGGCTGTATATTACTTTGCGCTAGCTCTGCTAGTTTCCGAGATCCCCGTAGTGGGCATCGAAAAGACTCACCCTGTATATGGTGTTATTATTTCCAATGTCTCCGATGGTTGCATTTGAACTTTTTTATTAAAACAGCTTGTCTCTCTTTTTTTTGGAAAGATTTCCAATCGGCGCCACTTGACGCAGGATGGCTGTATATTACTTTGCGCTAGCTCTGCTAGTTTCCGAGATCCCCGTAGTGGGCATCGAAAAGACTCACCCTGTATATGGTGTTATTATTTCCAATGTCTCCGATGGTTGCATTTGAACTTTTTTATTAAAACAGCTTGTCTCTCTTTTTTTTGGAAAGATTTCCAATCGGCGCCACTTGACGCAGGATGGCTGTATATTACTTTGCGCTAGCTCTGCTAGTTTCCGAGATCCCCGTAGTGGTCATCGAAAAAAACTCACCCTGTATATGGTGTTATTATTTCCAATGTCTCCGATGGTTGCATTTGAACTTTTTTATTAAAACAGCTTGTCTCTCTTTTTTTTGGAAAGATTTCCAATCGGCGCCACTTGACGCAGGATGGCTGTATATTACTTTGCGCTAGCTCTGCTAGTTTCCGAGATCCCCGTAGTGGGCATCGAAAAGACTCACCCTGTATATGGTGTTATTATTTCCAATGTCTCCGATGGTTGCATTTGAACTTTTTTATTAAAACAGCTTGTCTCTCTTTTTTTTGGAAAGATTTCCAATCGGCGCCACTTGACGCAGGATGGCTGTATATTACTTTGCGCTAGCTCTGCTAGTTTCCGAGATCCCCGTAGTGGTCATCGAAAAAAACTCACCCTGTATATGGTGTTATTATTTCCAATGTCTCCGATGGTTGCATTTGAACTTTTTTATTAAAACAGCTTGTCTCTCTTTTTTTTGGAAAGATTTCCAATCGGCGCCACTTGACGCGGGATGGCTGTATATTACTTTGCGTATCAAATTAATGTCGTTGGCTCCTGTGTTAATGCCGGTAATGGCAGACAATTTCGTAATGCCCGCGCTCGTTAAAATTAAATTCCGATTGCGTTTAGCTGCGACTGCAACTCGGCTAAATAACGAGATAATAAAACCATAAAATCCTCGGACACATTGTCACCCAAACCCAAACTTCCAAGTTGCCGATCCGCAATGTGCAGACAACAAAAGGCGCAGTCTCGGAATTGCTTACGCAGCGGGTGCTGTAAAAATAATTGTTGCGATACGGACGTTTGTTTGCTTATGGAAAGATGGCACACGGCCGGATTTGCCGATTCCCACGTGAACCAGCTGCGGGCTAGAGGATTTCCTATGGCGAGGACTACGCCGACGTGCACTTTAGCGATTCACGCTAACAAAACGAATAGGAGAGCATCGGATTGTGTCACAAAACACCGCAGCACGGAATTAAATCCGATTGTATATAGGAATGTGCTGAGATTTACATATGTGCATACCTAAACGATTTAGAGGATGAAATTTTAAGTATTCATGGGTTTATGTGGATTTTCCTAACAGTGTGTTCTAAGAAGTATCTAGACAAAATTAAAAATAGTGTACAGGACATTTTGAAAGGTAACTGTTTAAGTCTTTCATTGTCAGAAAAAGTTGGAGACCAACTCCTATCTCAACCGGACACTTATAGAAATGTGTACGACAAGAACAAGTGGACAAATTAAATGCACTGTTTTGTTTTCCCTGCTTACTGCTTTTAACAGACTTCAGAAAAGAAGGAGAACAAGTGGACAAATTAAATGCACTGTTTTGTTTTCCCTGCTTACTGCTTTTAACAGACTTCAGAAAAGGAGGAGGTTATCAATTTTTTTTTTATGTTTGTTACCTCAGAACTCCGTCATTTATAAACCGATTTGGACTATTCTTTTTTTATTTGAAAGGGTATACCTACAGAATGGCCTAATTTAAATTTGAAGAAAAAATTCCACCCCTAAGGGTGGAAAAATAGGGGATGAAATTTCATATTGGACCGATTTCGATGATTATCTTTTTATTAGAAAGGGATTACTTTAGGAGTGGCCCCATTTAAATTTAAAGAAAAAATTCCACCCCTAATGGCAGATAAATAGGGGATGAAAGTTCGTATTGGACCAATTTGGATGATTCTTATTTTATTAGAAAGGGGTTACCTTAGGAGAGGTCACATTTAAATTTGAAGAGAAAAATTTCAATCCTAAGGGTGGGCAAATAGGGGATGGAATTTAATATTGAATCGATAATTCTTAATAATTCACAAAAAAAAAAGAAATAAAAAAATTTTAACAAAAAAATTGAAACCGACTTCAAAAATTTGCCCGTATGCACACTCCACTAAAAATTAAAAAAAAAAAAAACAAAAAATAACAGCGACTTTGCCCGTATGCACATTTCAACTAAAATTTTAGAAATATTTTTCTCTTTCTAAATTGAGTTATCTTTGGAGTCGGTGACAGTAAGTTATGATGTATGTAGGATATGATGTATTAATACATCTAAATAGATTTAAATTCCTTGCCTTGACTGTCACCAAATCCAAAGATAACTCAATTTAGAAAGAGAAAATATTTCTAAAATTTTAGTTGAAGTCGGTTTTAATTTTTTGTTAAAAAAATTTTATGTAAAGAAAGAATATATAAGACATGGGTTCAAAGAAACAAGGCCCTGTTTATGGATTTACTACACAAGTTACCTGTATTATTACCCTGATGTCTATAAGTACTACCACTGAGAACTGGACAGGTTATTTTTTCTTCTCCCTGACAACGATATTTTAATCGGTCTGTGTGAAAGCGCTGTGCGATACCGATATCGACACCGCACCGGTAATATCGGTTTGTGTGAAACGGTGCTAGGCATTTCGAACATTCGCTTGTACTTGAGGCGGAAGTTTCAAAACAATACCCCGATTTGAGCTTCACGAGAATTATCAGCAGTGACTACCAGTAACTTATAACAGAGCGTTGCAACGTTATTGCAATCAAGGAGCGAGTTTACGTACTACACTATCTCTTTGCGTAGAGGTCACGCTCGCAGTCAAACCTGCCTTCCCCGTCGCGTCTCTGACGATTTAATTTAGCCTTTACAACAAAAGATAATGGCGCTATAAAATATAAGTTATACCAGGCATTATCGGCCCCGGCCTGGCCGGATGATTCAGCCCAACCGCCTGTCATTGTTTAACTACCGAACATAAAAGTTATACAACCTGTCACTGCCGAAAATTCGAAGTAAAAGAGGCGTCCATTCTGGGGCTTCGTGCCGTGTTTCTAACAGAGTCACGCTGTGAATATTTCGGTCCCATTGTCGGGAGCTCTATGCGGGATATTATTTCAAAGTGAGACGTCGAAAATAACCAACCCTTGATGCTGGCGGCTCCCTCTCGAATTCATGACATGTCGGCTGTTATCGTGAACGTAATATTTCTCTTCGGATGGCACTTTACAGTAGACTGCAGTTATCTGGTATTTATTAAATTTTCGAGCTGGTGTGTTTTGATCTCGTTGGGAATCTCAAATGTTATCGGATGTGGTAAAGGAGGAAAAAAATTGGATTGGATTGAATTTACATTGCCGGCGAGATATGAACGTCTCAACGCAGAACCGTAGAAGTTTGTAAGGGCCCTTTGTTGTCAGACACTATAGTTCAACGCAGGAAAGAAAACGTTTATAAAGAATGCGGGCAGCGTTGCGAGATTTTCTATACGAGTATAGTCGTTATTTATTGGCGAATACAAGTTTTAGCAAAGTCTAGAGAATACTATAAGTCGGCGCACTCGGCCTTGTGTAAACAAACGTTTCCCCCCTGCCGTCTCCCGCTCCCTAGGCCTGCCGCCATCGGAGTACGGCGATCGATATCTATAACGGTATGCCTATGGTTTTCCGAGGCATTTTCTGTTTTGAACTTCATTATAAAACACATAGCACCCTGACTAAAATCATATCAAAACGCATATTTTTCGAATAATTGAAAACTCAGTTTTTCATATGAAGAACCCAGGATGACTCTCTGATTCATACCTTGTTATTGTGAGAATATGTGCCACATAATGCCCTTTGCAAGGCATACTGAGTAAAATCACGTCCAAAAATCTGTCACTATCTCCCGGTCTATTACACAGTGTAGCTGAGAGCGGTTCGAGGCTGATTTACGACCAGTCGCAAAAAATTGTTGTTTTCTCCGAGAGAACAAAGAAGTGAGCCGACTTATAGTATTCTCTAGACTTTAGTTTTAGCATATTGAAGCCGAATTTCTGAACTCTGTAATACTGAAAAAATAAAGTTGCATCACACGACCACTTACTCATTTTTGTTTATCATTTATTTTTAACTGTGATAAGGCACCTATTATATTTTTCTCGACATCGTCGCGTCTACCATCGCCTTTGAAATACGGCAACAAAGCACTTCTGCCAGCGAGTCGCCGAAAAAACCAGTTAGCCAAAGCGTTTTGTGCCTGTTTCTATAGTACGAAAAGTTAACTGCGTATTTGGGCTACCACACAGCGCTCACTTTTTCTGCCACCGGCAACCTTGGCCGGCGCAGAGAGCTCAGCGGCGTTTCGTATGTTCGGGAGTTAACGTGCGCAAAATGAGTAAACAGGGAAGAACGTTGCATTCTTAAGCACGCGAAATATTTGCCAATGTTATAAGGGTTTGCCTTCCTCCATAGTCTAAGGCATCACCGTTCAGAATAATATTACTATAAATTAAATAACAATTATATGAAAATTAAGTCAGCGAGTAAAACAAAATTGAGCTACGCCCCTGAACTGTGACTAATTCTATAATATTTACGAGTTCCTCTCCATTACGTTGCACGCATTCTGCCGCAAGGAGGACTATACCATCTTTAGAGCATTCTAGTTGGCAAGATACGAATTGGAAAAAATATGTAAGTCTCACTTCTTGTGGTAAACTTGAGGAACGTAGCCTCTCTGTTAAAAAACTGCATATATGGAAGTAACATTATTAAACCATCCTGTATAAATATTGTTTATATTGTTTTTACCGCTAACGTTAATAGCATTCAGTAGGTAGGTACTTTAAATCTTCTATCAAGCTCGCTGAAGACGATGCCGAAGATTACACTTGATTTGAATACAGTAAATATACTATATTTATGCAAAACAACCATACATAATAAACATCACACAGACATTGGCGCCAAGCAGAACGAAGCTGGCATGAATCATGAATTTAAAATTCTCCCAGCTGGAAATTAATCTCACATTCCGCGCAGAAATAGTGGTTTACGCACTTCTATGCTATTCGCACCAATTCCGACATCCTACGGACACGAATTACATAGCGTAGTTTGCGCCGGGTTATTGTTTTGAATTGTTGTCACGTGGTCAGTTCTAGAACGCACGAAATTAGGGCAAGCGATTTTGCGATGTGTCAACGCATCTGTTTCACAACCATTTATTTTATTTTTAATGCCAGCTTTGCTTACATAGTGATTTTATCTGTTGAAAAATTCAGAGTCCAACCCTGTCCTAAGGGAAACCGAGGGCCAGATTGGTGAGTCATATTCCGGCATGCTGAACTTTATTGAACAGTTCACGAATATTGAGAGCCACGTCTTTCTACAAGGCTGTGTCGAAAAGTAAAGTGGGTATGAACTCAATATATTTATTTATCTATAAAATAAACACTTGGATGTGTATTACAAAAAAAATTCGTTGTTTATTTACCGTAATCAAGTGGTTAATGTCAAGGCAACGACCTATTAAATAATGTATATAACATCGACACAAATATATCTTCAGCAAGCGATAGGATAAATTGGTTGAAGACAAAACAGAGAAAATACACTTTCCTGAAAACACTCTTGTTTAAAACCATATAATATATATTATATATCAAGTGAATTAAGAACAATTTGCAGAACAATGAACAAATAGAAGGTTGCAAGATGGATACAGCTGCTTATTTATCAAATAAACATATGAACTGAGTTAGAAAGCCACAAAAAATAATTCATGGGGCATTTACTGAAATCAAGTGACTAATTTCAAAGCAATGACCTATTTCATCAGATTAAAGTGAGATTGATATCTCATACAACAGATACACGACCAGCAACGTATCACGATTTTTAACAGAAAGCTTTCGAGAAAATTCCCGATCACCATTTCCAAAGAATTCCCAAACTTATCTACTATGTAGTATGAAAAAATATACCTAGAACAATAATTTCGAACGATGCCTGGAATCGTCACCTTCATTATTTGAAGACTTAAAACAGTATGTTTATGCAATGCATCAATAACCAACGCGTTATCACAAATTAACCAGAAGCAGATGCAAGAGAATATTCTATTAATCTTCCAATTATGCCTACCACGCTAACTCCTACATTTAGCACTGTATATTTCTAAAGCGTATTAACCCTTTCCTACTTAGCACCTATCGGCACACAGGCACTGCCTTATCCCGCATTCTTTTGTCCTGTTTACACAAACAAACTATAAAGACTGAATAACCAAGAGCACAGCATTCTCGTCTTCGATGCTGTAAGCCACCAGACATTTTGAGGGTATAACCATGTGGTATGGTGGTGTGGAATCCATTAAATAGATGAGGCAACCAATGGCCTTTATATAGTTTAAGGCTCGGGCCGAAGTTCAGACTAGGGTTTTAAAGTTTTGAAATCCGTTTTGTTTTTGCTACACATATCAATAATAGTTACGATCTTACGAATAGCGCTTTCAATTAATTGCATCTATCCGAGCATCTATCATTCTAACTGTTTCAGTTAACACTTTGAATATTGTTGTATCTTCGATATGGACACAAGCACAAGATAGACTCATCTGACATCTCACTAGTCTATTCTATCTTGTTTTCCCCAAAAAATGGCATATAAGTATTCCACAACCACGACCGATTATTATGTTATACAGGGTGAGTCATTAATAATGGCACATAATTAATAATAATATTAAGTAATATTTTGGCCCAAAATATATGCAGTTGCACTATGTGCAATTAATAATGACTCACCCTGTATATTATGTTCTGCAATAAACTCTTCTTGAAATCTTTGCCAATGTCTAGGAAGTTTTCCCCCAGTCTAGTCTCCTAGATAGGTTTTGACCCTCTCAGACAAAATATTTCTGTAGGTATTAAATTTATCATAAATGGAAGAACGACTGGAAGAGAATAGTATTTTTCAATAGAGCAGAATTTAAAGCTAAAATTTAGCTTTAACTGGAAACCTTATTAGCAAAGTAATACTTAGTGCATAATTCAGTCGTAACCTCGATCATAGCTTCTAAACAGGAAACAATTATTTTGCAATAAACCAATAGTCAGGACTATATAGGATATTATAATGCAGTGCTTCAAATTGCATCTACCATTCTAAATCCTTCCTTTAGCATCGTGTATTAGGTAGGTAGTCTTTAGGTATCTTTTTTATCTGAGACAAGCTCTCGACAGGCACTGACTACATTTCGTTATTTTATCTTGTCTTACCATACAATTGCACATAATTCGCGGCAATCGCTGTTACCTATCCAGATCTGGGTGAAAGAAGAAAGAACCTGGGTGATTTAAATGGAATCATTTGTACTCGAATAAGAATCTAGACTTGTAGATCAGTTTGTCTGTCGAACTAAAGTGGAATCCGATGATACTGTAGACATATTGTTTGTTTATCAGTAATTATAAACATGGACTGTGGTGTGGATAATTCCAAGGTTGTGATCCAGGGACTCTTTAAAATAAGGGGGCCCATCATGTCACAGTCTATCACATAGGAAAAGTGAAGCCTTGAGGGGAAGTTTGTTTTCTGTTGACTCCAAGGAGACCACAAGGGGGCTGATACAAGGTTATGTTATAATATGTCAGTGTCCAACTGCCATCAGGTTTTATGTGACATGCCAGTGCCATAGATTCTAAAGGAGGCAAAATATTTCCCATCATAATTCACAACTTTTCTAACTTCCAGATACTCAGATGTGTCGATTAAAGGTAATGCGGCCGCCTGTATTAGTCCCAATAATTGCAACTAGATTTTTCCTGTATCACCTTTAGTAATCCTACAATTCCCATTACGTGGGCATTACGTATAAGTAGGTAGTTCAAAACAAATCGTATTTAGAAAATTTTAAATTATTAAGCAGGTAGCTTCAGTCAGGTCTTTTTTAAAGAGTTTTTATCTACGACTACAAGTTTATTTTAAGTTTGTGAGGTACCTTGGGAGAGAAATAAAATTACAAAAATGTTATAATGAACACCGATAAAAACTACATCATTAGAACTACTAGACCTAATCTTATTAGTCCATCCCGAAATCTGTGAAAGTTCTTTGGGTATAGATCGAGGTATAGATACATTCAACAAGGGAAGAAAGTTTAAGTATACATATTACAAATGGATTGAGGAACGAGGAACCTGGTAACAAGGTGCAATAGCGACAAATTCTTAAATAAGCAAAATCGGCACTACTGACTTACCATACTTATTATTTAAACTTGTGGAAATAATTGCTGGAAATCAACATTCTGCACTTGTATACACAAAAATGTCAACTCTAATTTTTAGAAATCATGGAAACCATTATTAATTTTTACTAACAATCAAAGTACCTGTTATATTCATAGATTCTCCAATAAAATGGCATACTTGGCATCGCTGAGACCATTAGACTGAGGAAAGAATAGGCCTCACTTTGGAAACTATAAAGCTGGGTCCCCTTACTTTAAAGAGTCCCTGTTGGGATCTATTAAAGAATAACATTTGATGGCAAAGGTGGAACGTGGTTTGCTTTTTCAAGAAAACTGAATACTTACCTACTTATAGGAGTTTGTCAGTACCTACTTATTATTGTACCACTTATAATATCGCATAGTAATCTTGACTAAAATGATAGGTAGCCAACAGAAGTTTACAAAATCATGATGCCAAAATGTGTGGTGAATGGTAAATTATATTGCACGACAAAATTAGCGTCTACTCAGTGGCGGATCTACGGGGGGGGGGGGGCTACAGGGGCTATAGCCCCCCCCCCCCTTGGCCTAATACCGTAAGGTAGGCACTTAAAAAATATGTCTGGCAATTACAGATGGTGTGGAACTGCGTTTTCTTGTCTGTTCCAGACAATACCTGTTGTTAAAAAACCTGTTCCAGTTCCAATATTATTAACTTCTACGACTTCTAGTCTTCTAAGGCCGTGGTCCAAATCGCGCTGTCAGTGCTTACAGCGCTCAGATTGTTTACAACAGGTACGATTTGATTCACTCGCTGACAACTCGTTTCGGACCGGTTGTAAATGCGCTGACAGGAACATGCCATTTTGAGGTTACGTGGGCGTGAAGGTTGCAAAGTACCTAACTATTATTATTGAATATTAAATCATTGATAAATATTGCTTCCGTTTCTAAAAAGGGTAAGCTAAATAGTTTTTCTGGTACAAATTTAAAAATTTGGTGAACACAATGGGATTGGGACAGGGCCCGGCACAGAACACGGGTCCAGTCCCCGCCTTCACCGATCGACAGTTCACGTTGACAGTTGTTCTATTATATTACTACGAGTAGAGCGGAACTGAAACAGCGGAACGGAACTGAACGAAACTAAGAGTATTAATGTATTAATAATATTGTATTTTAATGAATAAATTGAATAAATAATGTGTTTCCTATTTTATTACAAAATTTCGGAAATAGAAGCCCCTCCCTTGACTCCAGCCTAGATCCGCCACTGTCTACTACCCGTTCCCTTCCAAATCTACACCTCTACCAAAGATCCTGATGGTCTTTGCCTCTACTTGGCGTATCTCCCCGGAGTGCATCGACCCTACTTAGCACCCACCAACCGGGCATTGTCTCCCGCATTCCTCTACCTCGTCCACCCAACCAAAAACGTACCGAATCGTCGGAACAGACCGAACCGGCGTCATCCTCGAACACGGCCAGCTTCTTGGCGAGCCGGATGGGGTCGGAGGACCTGCGCAGCCACGACATCGCGCATCCAGGTATCCCGGACTGGGCGCACCGAACGAACGTCACGTGGGGGAGCGCGACCGGGCCGACGACGACGGCGCCGTCGGGCACATGCTTTCGTGGCGGATTGCGACCGACTAAATGCCGGCTCGGCTCCGTGGCGTACGGTAAGGCACGGACGGACACGTCGCCGGGCATAGGCACAGCCGAATTCGGATTAGTAGGGGGCCCAGGGACGGGCCAAGGCGATGTTGGGAAGCGCGTGCAAGGAGCGCGTCGTAAAGTGTAGACTACAGGCTACATACTTTTGGGGGAAGGTTCTCCTGTTTCCCATTGAGATACCTGCTTGCGTTTGCGTACCTATAGGTACTAGAGTTCGGATATAATAGACAGTTCCTGAATTATTAATCATAGGGTTGCCACCTTTTTGCAGAGTGAAAAAAGGACATTGCCAAAAATTCTTCTAGAAATTTTCCTACAAATTACAGTATAACAAAACATTAAAAAGTTTAAATTTTGTCAAAATTCGAAGTAATGTCACCAGAAGATATACCCAAAACGGCATTTTCTACAGCCATAGGTCACTATCAATTTAAAAGCATGCCATTTGGTCTCAAAAATGCACTCAGCACCTTCCGAAGAGTAATGAATAATGTTCTCCGAGGCCTTCAAAATTAATGTCTTGTATACCTCGATGATATTAACATTTTTAATTGTAAACAGGTGAAAATGAAAAAAATTGACCTCTTTTAGTCCATAATAATTATTCACTTTCCAATTGTACTTAAACGTATCGTGTCTCAATAAAACTTCGTGTAACAACATTGTAAATGCCATTGCCTTTAAAAAACTTGTGATTATTCCAGGCAAAAATATTGGAAGTAGTGTTACAATGTTTTAACAGTTTAACAGTTTTAGAAATTTTCTTTCAAATTAAATTGATACAATAAAAAGTTTAAATTTTGTCAAAATTTCAAGTAATTAAATCACTAATAAAGTGGGCGAAAATTAGGTTACATTTTCATTTCCCTTGTCAAACACATTCTCTGAATATCTAGGATCGAGGTTGGATAGATCTTTGATAATATCAAATGGACTTGGGCACCAGCAATCCAGTAAAGTCGACAACGATGATAAAAACGATAATCGAGGAGTCAGGTCACCAGGAGTTAGTAGAGCATATGCCGCTTTCCGAACTCTAACTATACCGACCCCGTCACCCCTAAGGTTATTAAAAAGGACATTTTAGGGTGCTAAAAAAGTCGCAAGGACAATTTGTTTGAAAAAAAGGACTGTCCTTTTCAAAAAAGGACAGGTGGCAACCCTAATTAATGAGGATTAAAATACAAACATTAATATGCATGTGCAAGTAGTTTAGCTTCTTTTTTATATACAGGGTGAGTTTTTGTCGATGCCCACTATGGGGATCTCGGAAACTAGCAGAGCTAGAACAAAGGTTACATAGGGAAATAATTGCAGTTTTGAATGCTCAATCTAATGCCCCTTTAAGATTTTTATAAAAGTTCATGGCTCACTAGATATTTTGAAAAGAGTGATTTTTTTGCTATTTAATCAGATCTCTGTAGCTCCGTTATTTCTGATTATACAGAAAAACTGTAGAGATAAAAATTGTAGATAATTTTGGGCTTAATAAGATAATATAATCAAAATTTTTATGTTGTTTGTGATATGACATAAACCTGTGTTTTTTAAATGTATATCATAAATGGCTGTGGCCTTATAAAACCGGCCATTTTTTGAGCTTTCTAAAGATATAATACTCGGCGTAGTTATTATAAAAAATAAAAAAGCTATAGCTAATTTTCTGATTTTTGTTTTAATTTTCACATAGTCAGCCATGGAATATTTTCATAATTACGTTCTATTTTCTAATTAGACATACTTCAAACTTCAAACTTTCTAATATTTTGTTTTTAGCTGGTAACAAAATGTAACAAAATAAAACAAAAATTAAAAACTCAAATTCAAATTATTATTATTTTGAAAAGGTCACCTTTTAAAATAAAAAAGGTGTTCAATCAATCCACCATTATTATTTATGCAAATATTGCATCTTTTTAAAACTGAATTTGTCGCCTTTCTTAGAGAGCGCCAGTCAATACTGGCAATTGCATCTAAAACAGCTGCTCTTAATTAAAAAATTGTCTCATACTTTATTTTGTACTGTTCCCCACAAAAAGAAATCCGAAACAGACAAATCGGGGGATCGGGGCTGCAAGGAAATAGGTCAATTTCTCCCTAACCAACTATTTGGATAGAGCGGATCTAGGTAATTTCTTACGGGCAAATAATTATGTGGTGGAGCTCGATCATGATAATTTTTGTTTTATTTTGTTACATTTTGTTACCAGCTAAAAATAAAATATTTGAAAGTTTGAAGTATGTCTTATTATAAAATAGAACGTAATTATGAAATATAATATAAAATTGGATAAGATTACCTTATTAAGCCCAAAATTATCTACAATTTTTGTCTCTACAGTTTTTCTGTATAATCAGAAATAACGGAGCTACAGAGATCTGATGAAATAGCAAAAGATCACTATTTTTTTTTTCCCTATTTAACCTTTGTTCAATATCTGCTAGCAAATCCTCCACGGGGTATGTATAAGAACTACTAAAAACAATGGAAAATGGGGACCGAGCAGGTACATTTGCCGTATAATAATAGGCGTCCAAATAGGGCTTCAGCTTCATTGGAACTACCTAATTATAAAAACTATTTTTTTTTTACATTTAATGAAGTAAATAGGCATTCCTTTGTTCCATGCGAAATTTTCTAATGTTTCTTAAATCCTTCTTTCTCCAGCACACAATTATTATAACAGTTTTAATTAGTAGCGATTTTCGGTGGTGTTCATCCCAGCATAGATAAGAAGTAGTAGCGTTGGGTAACCTTCAGTCAACGGTAGTAGATTCTTCTATGATCCCAGGCAACGTGCATTTCCTTCAGTGTTTTCCATAACTTATCTCTACTAATTGGTGGTATGCTGCCATCTTGCTTCAAGGCGGTTAATGTATATATTTCTTTATTGAAATAAAATGAACGCAACTTTCTTCGTATAACATATTTTATATCGTCATCTAAAATCTTCTTCCTCCTTTCAGGTGACGGTACTGGCTGTTTTATCGTTGTAAGATTTTCTTTCTTGTAAGATTCTGCCGAGGATTCTGCGTATAGTATAGTTTTGCCCACTCCTATCATTCTTAAACACCTTTCAATGCAATAATTATTGTCAGCGCTCTTGCTGGGATAGTCATATCTCAGGGCATTGTAAACACCTCTTCATTGCAAGAACTTATTAAAAAAATATATAGGTAACAAAAATTCGAAAATATCACATTTAACCCAATGTACCTAAAGAAATATTGTATTAAGAGCAATGTGAGCACCTCTTTATTTCTTAATTATTACCAAAAAACGATTTTTTATATTTGAAAAATATTTTTGAAAGAACTAATTTCAAACGTTTAGAAACATAAGAGCTTAATTTTCTTTAACCGACTGGAAGGAAATTTGTAGTATCCGGCCACCATTGTCTAATTGTTACATATTCATCATACGACGAAGGAAATTTAACTAAAATAAGTTGTTCATAAAATAGTCCAAATCCAAAATTTTATCAAAATTAAAAAAATGTCCAAAACAACATTTCAATGATTTTTTTTATAGAAAAATATAAAAATTAATCATTTAATTTGAACTAAATAATGAAAGTGTCTATATCGCTGTAAATAAATATCTTTCCTATAGTGGCACACAAGATAATTTGTTATTAAAATAAGGAAAATTCATAACATAACAAATTTGGCATTATCTGTATGGTCAGTAATAATTTTATTGTGTGGCATAAATAAAATAGTGTCAAAACAAAACATATTTTGTGCGGGATTCAAAGTGTAAAGTTTATCAAATTACGATAACGCAATGTTGAAACTGCAAGCACGTTTTTAAATATGCAAAATCAGTTAATTGGATTGAGCGTTGGACTGTTAATAATTATTTCCAGTGCCGTAATCCAGTTATTAATTTCCTTATTTTTATTAATGCTAGATCGAGTGCTAGATAGGTAGGTATGCAACATTGTATCTTGAAGCATCAGTTCTTTGTGACATTTATAAAACTCAAAATCATAAATTCTAACACCGATTGTAGAAAAACGTGTGATCTAATTGAAGCTGGTCTCCAATTAAAAGTTTCTCAAAGTGTTTCGAGTGTTATACCTAACAATTATTGCCATTTGAAGAATCAAGCAAAACTCCTATACTGCGGATAAATGATAAGTATTTCTTATTTCTTCGGATTAACTTTCTTTAATAAGGTTGACCACTGACAATGAAATGCGGCAACATCGCTCACCTTAGATGTTTCCTTGGAATCAGGTGCGTCGACTTACGCGGGTGCTTAGGTTGATTTGCCACACGTTTTCAACTACACTGTTAAAAATCGATTTAAAATTACAGGCATTCTCATGTGAAAGTAACGGGTTTTTACACGATTTACTATGTACTGTGTGAATATACATTCAAAATCGTGAACAAATACATACGTATAGTACTTTTCCGCTTTTTTGTGACTTTACATTCGTCCAATGTAAAAATACAACTGAATGAGGTAAAGTTTCGTCGGGCTATTTTATTTTTACTCTTTAGTGTTGAAAATTACGTTGCGAAAGCGAAAATACATCAACTTTAGTGTACTTTTACATGTTTGAAGGTGGGAGTAGCCTCTAGCGTTACGGAATTGCATCAAAATTTCTCTAGTAAGTAGTAAGCAAGTTGGGCGGTCGCCCATTGTCGTCTTCTACCAAGCGCAGCCGGTGAACCGTTGCGTTTGCGATATAACTTTTTCATCCATCAAAAACAGTTTGTTAGTATGTGTTGTGAAGAGGAAAATCATGGTAAGTACTATATCATCTCGTGTTAATCCCAACCGCGAATGCACTAGTGTTTGTTTTTATTTCATTTTATTTATTTATATTTTTGTATAAACATAAATTATTATTTCAAACATAGAGGTTAAAAACATGTAACTATATTTTTACATAATAGGTCGATTTTGATGTTTAAAAAAGTGCCTTTTTTTATTTATGATAATAAAGATCTTGCCATTAAAAATAAATATTTTATTTAATTTTACGTCCGAGCGCACCGCAGCCTCGCGGTCTTATTCTGCTTTTCTCTCGTTTTATTTTACAGCACTACAGGTTCCTTGCTGATCTTTTGCAGTAGTCTTCTGGTGCCAATCTTAGAGTTAATATATTGACTGTCTTCTGTGGTCCAGGGTCACACATTCACAGAGCTGTTCCCGATTCCCTATGGCACAGTCTGCATTTAAGGTCTTCGTTGTACAGCCCGAATTTGCATGGTTTTATCCCCTTAGTGCTATGTGAACAGTAAGGAGCCCTATTACAAACTGAAGCTGATTTCTGCTCTTCATCTAGTGATTTCTTTGGTCGTTTAATAAATAAAAGAAACGCCACCTTAATAAAAAGTGTAAAATTGAAGGTAAGTTGATGTAATTTTACCTTGTTGCAGGGAATTAATGTAATTTCACTTTAGTTACTTTTTAAAGAGTGTAAATTGGCATAAACAAGCATACATAACAATTGTGTTAAATTACTTGTCGTTTACTGTAAATTTAACACGTTCAACGCCCCAGTTACATATCGGAATGTACGATTCCACAATATTTCTGTAATTTTAATTCGCAATTCTCCACTATACCGGAATAGCTATTGTAAATTTAAGTTATTTTTTTTACGAAATTTTAATTGCGTGTTTTTAATAATACATGTATTTTAGTGTAAATTTTCGTGCGTAATATTACAATATTAAAGTAAATTTAGGAACATAGTGAAGTATATTTAAAAGCACAGTCTGTAACTTTACCTGCCTGTTTAGGTATACCTATCTACTACTAGATCATAGTAATAATACATCAGACAATAAGTAATTTTCAAATGTAATTATACGAGTTCTCAAAATTACTCGACGAAGTTTATTATTACAGTACATTTTGGTTGTAACATGATTACAGCGATTTGTCGTGTAAAATCGCGAATTCGTTTTTAACAGTGTAAGCCAACAAATTTTTTTTCGCATTTTCCTTTTTAGGGGACTCCCCACTGTGTGTTTAAATTTTTTTACATCATGACCGAATCACCCTGTATATTACATTTTTTATAATTCCTGAGATTCCAGTTCTCCAGGTGGCACCACTGAAAAAACCTGCAAGCTGCAAGACCAACGTCTGACCACCACAAGACCATTATAAAATTCCAGCCGTAATTTGTCATTACTCCGTTTTTGCCAATGTCAGAATCTCAAGTGAGTTATAACGCCCTCCCGCCGTCCGATACCGACTCCCGGCTCTTGCCCATCACGTCGCGAATTAATTATGTCGGCACTCGTCTCCGAACACGTTATTCAATGGGCCGATGGAATTTCGATAAAAGGAATGCAAAACGATAAAAAAGCAGAGTGCAGGTATAATACTTCGGGCGTGTGAACCGAAAGGGAACTTGGCGAGTCGTGGGCCGGCCCGTTTGACAGAAGATACTTCGCGAGTAGAGGCAAAATTCTAAATACTACAGTCACAGCCGACTCTAGAAGAAGCCCTGAAGTAGAGAAAACTGGCAAGAAGGGATGCGGGTCCACGTCGCGTGTCCTGACACTGCCTGTCAGTTGATTTTACAAGAAATTTACCAGAATTAATTTGTGCAGTGCGGGTAGTGCTATCGTCGCCAGATTGCTACGACGAGGCAGTGTGTCTCTGGGTGGAAACAGACAGCCCGAAGTGCAGGCGACAGCTTTTCTATAAATTTGTTTTGTTTGTGCAAAAGTTTATAAAAGTTCGAAGTGAAGAATCGTTCCTTTACAATTTCAAGCCTCAAGATGCCTAGAACCGTCGAGGGAAGCTAGAACATAGCTATAGTTGGCTGTAAGTCAAATCGTAATAATAACTTGTGTGGCTAGGTTTTCTTTGCTTGACGACAAGCGGTCAACTTGTATTCATTTTGGGCTTTCCCAAGGACGAAAATTCAATAATAAAATGAATAAGGGCCAATTGCATAGGCAAACTAAAGTACCCTTTAAAATTAAAGGAGCTTTCTAACAATCCAACCATTTTTTAGTATTGTTGCAAAAGTTTCTTTACCTAATGACAATTTAGTTGAATGTATTATCATTGAGTAAAGGATATATATTTTATATTATATATAACTCCTCCGCCTCCATATATATAATAAAATATATATCCTTTACTCAATGGTATATGAAATTGACCCTAACTGCCATTTCAGTCAGAAGAGATTACTCTCCTTCACAACATGCTGTTCTCTGTTCGCTTGTTTGTATTTTGATGAAAATTTAACCATATAAGGGAACATAGATCATTTGCCTGATGGCGCACTTTGCGAAAAATTCTCACAAAAATTCGACTTACCAAAAAATGTAGTCCCCTCTATTTGTCCAAATTTACCATATTATTTGTCGAAAATGTACCTATCCACCTTAGGTACCCAATTATTGAAACAAAGTTCACAAATGTATCTAATTATAATTAAAAGGAGGGTTGAACATCTATTAGAAAAGATAAACTAAGCCAAAGTGCAGACTGCTCTATACGGCTTAGATCCGTTGAACCGTCCCGCTGCGGCGTTGCCACATGTTTGCACAGGGCTTCTCCTAGAGTCGGCTGTGGTAAAGACAAAAGTCTAAATAGTACAGTCGATATCTCGTACGATATCGAAAAAATTCCGGGAAACCTGAATTTTAGTTTTAATGTTTTTGTAATGTAAGCGTTAAAATGTTCATAAAATTTCACGCATTCAACATACTTTTTATTTTGTTTGCACCATTGCAAACGTTGCAAATCGGAGACAGGCGGGTGGCAGTTGGCAAATTTTTGCAGCGATGTAAAAGGAAATGTTACTACAAAGCTGGCGCTGGCATAATAAAACGAAACCTTGTGTAGCAATAAAAACAGCAATCCAGTGAAGTGTGAAGGTCGACCATGGTCCATTGTCGTGCTAAATGCAACGCAACGCGAAAACGAGATAGAACATAGAACAAACTCAACATTTGTTTCTAGTCCTAGCCGTCCGCCGCGCGTTGGCGTTTTTTTCAGAGTTTTATCTGTAACCCAACCGGATGTCACAATCTAAAAATGTGTTCTACTGGTTTATTTGTTCGAACAACACACAAGCGACGTTATTGCGTTTACGACGCAAAAAATTAGGGACAGACGGACAGATGCCTCCATTGTAGTTTTGCAGTTATATACATTGTGTCCACGGATAGAGTTCACGTCGGGTGTAAATGACAAAAAAAAATTCGAGTTGAAATTTGAGCTTCTGGGGATCAGCCGTGCTTGGTTTTAAACTAATTTGTGACATAAATTTACTTTCGAAAAATCACGTATGCCTTGGGAATTTTGAAAAAACTAATTTTCCACATCAGGCTTTTGAAATTCTTTCACACCTATCCAGTTTTTCATTGTGAACAAGTTTTCTTAATAACATTTTAATGTGAAAGCTACCCAAAGTGCACTTTTCTGAAGAAAAGTGGGAAAAAATACCAAAAAATCAAAGTAGGCCTAGACTTTCGAAATTTCGCAAACCTACTTAGTTCTTCATTCTGAACAAGTTTCCTTAATAACATTTTGTCGTAAAACCTACAGAAAGGGTACTTTACTGATGTGGAAAATTAGTTTTTTCAAAATTCCCAAGGCATACGTGATTTTTCGAAAGTAAAATTATGTCACAAATTAGTTTAAAACCAAGCAGGGCTGATCCCCAGACGATCAAATTTCAACTCGAATTTTTTTTGTCATTTACACCCTACGTGAACTCTATCCGTGGACACACTGTATAATATGTAGGTAAATACGCAGATGCAGTTTGAATACTTAATATAAAGCAAGAAATATTATTGCTTGTATTTTAGTTACATTATTTTGTTATTATTCTATTTTACAACCACAAAGATTTTGTGTAACTGGCAATTCAATAACCCATATGTTTTATAAAGTAATCAAAAAACAAATGATGCACATTGTGTGCACAGGTTTTTTCAACGAAACGACCCCCCCCCCTATTATCTTTATTTTTGGATTCACAAAAAAAGTTGTATGTAAAAATTTGATAACTTTGTGCGAACTTTTAAGAGATGTATTCAAACGTCCGAAAAGATTGTGACTTAAAAGAAATATGAACAGAATTTAAATATTTATGATTAAAATGTTTCAGAGACATTATTTTCAATATTTTTTCTCATAATTTAACCACAAACATTTTGTTTCCAAAATACAGAGTATGAAAGCATGAACAAAATTTAAATTCAAATGACCAATATTATAGAAATAACGAGTATACAGGGTGGTCCAAACTTTATCAGCAATACTTTAAAAACTGCTAGAAAATTTCAGAAAAAGGAGATTTTTTCATATAAACATGTATAGAAATCCTAGCGGTTTTCGATAAACAGAGCGTCAAAGTTCAAGTTCAAGTTTTCTTTTATTTTTTCTAAAGAAAGACAGTTAAGGCAAACTTATTTGGTATAGTTTAGACACTCATTAAATACTATAAACTAAAAATAAATTCAGCCCATCTACTTCCACCAGTGCCGGAGAGACGAGGGTCAACCATAATATTTTTTAATAAAAAAATGGTACGCCACTGGAAAAGTAATTTTTTTTGCCTTCACTAAGTTTTCCAATCAATTATAAGAAAAAAAGTATTCTTGACTTTTTCGAAAAATGTATCGTTTTTGGAAAATTCACCTTTTGTGCGTTTTAATTTTTTTTTAGCAGAAGAAAATCAAAGTAGGTCTAAGCTTTCGAAATTTTGCACACCTACTGAGTTTGTAATGCCGAACAATTTTCCTTAATAACATTTTGCCGTAAGCCCACTTAACTGGTGCGAAAAATTAGATTTTTCTTTAATTCCCACTATTCCCAGGACACGTCATTTTTCGAATTTAGAAATCTTTTTGTAAGTTTTGGGACCAAATGATATTAAGGAAAGTTGTTCGGAATTAAAAACTCAGTAGGCGTGCAAAATTCCGAGAGCCTAGACCTACTTCGATTTTCTTCTGCTAAAAAAATTAAAAAGCACAAAAGTGAATTTTTCGAAAAAGTCAAGAATAGTTTTTCTTAGAATTTATTGGGAAATTTAGTGAAGGCAAAAAAAGATTACTTTTCCAGTGGTGTACCATTTTTTTATTAAAAAATATGATGGTTGACCCCCGTCTCTCCGTCACTGGTGGAAGTAGAGGGGCTGAATTATTTTTAATTTATAGTATTTAATGAGTGTCTAAACTTTACGAAATATGTTTGCCTTAGCTGTCTTCCTTTAGGAAAAATAAATGAAAACTTGAAAAAAAATAACTTTGACGCCCTGTATAACGAAAACCGCTAGGATTTCGATACATGTTTATAGGAAAAAATCTCCTTTTTTGAAATTTTCTAGCAGTTTTTTAAGTATTGCTGATAAAGTTTGGACCACCCTGTATATCGTTGTGATTAAAATGATATATAAAAATGCTGAATTTTTATTAAACTTTATACTGATACATTTTCTGTGCATTTCCTATTGTGGCACACCAGCCACCTTAACTCATATTTGGACTAACTCTCGGACTTTGTTCGTTTACAGTGTCTGGGGCGGTTTTGATATACTCGATTTTTGACCCTAAATAATTCATTATTTTGGAGATGGCACAGAGAAAGACACCCTTTATATTTTCTATTGGACCTGAACTCCCTGTATATTTTTTGTTCAAATTTGGTACACGGGGGTTTTAGGGTGTCCTGATTAACGCTGTAGTGTCAGATTTTAAATAAAAAAATCGCTAAATGGTTTTCGACATTTTTTACTGAAAAAAAAATTCGTAGTAGGTCTTGAAAATAATTGAGATTAAGACCTGAAATTTTGCAAAAAAGTAAGAACTTTTTGTGACCTATTTTTAGAAAAAAAAACGGCTAAAATCGGATGAAAATTAAAAATTTTACGGGGGCGTTTCCATTTCAAATGGGTCACCCTGTATAATTAAATATTTATTAAATAAAATAAGATACCAAAAAATGACGAAAGCGTAGTATAGGCATTAATTTAAGGAAAAAATGAATACTAATCTTGGTTTTGCGATATCTCAAAACCCCAAGTACCGATTTTCAATAAGATAATTTATACCAGGGTGTCCACAGGATATATGAAAATATGGAAAACATATTGTTTTCTCGAATGCCCGTTGTGAACAGTAGGAAGTACATATTTCACAAAGATTTTTTTGTTGGTGGATTAAGATTCACCTAAACCTATAATAGTCCTGAAGGTAGTGACAGATTTTTGGACGTGATTTTATACTCAGTATGCCTTGCAGAGGGCATTATGTTGCGTATATTCTCACAATAATAAGTTTATGAATCAGGGAGCCATCGTGGGTTCTTCATATGAAAAACTGAGTTTTCATTTATTCGAAAAATATGCGTTTTGATATGATTTAAGTCAGGCTGCCATGTGTTTTATAATGAAGTTCAAAATAGAAAATTGTGGGCCCAAAGGGCTATTATTGTCACGTGAACTTGTATTTTAATAATTAATTTTTCTTGAAATCGGCATTAAAATGTCCCAAAATCGTCATTAAAAGCACAGAAATCGTACAATAATGTAGCCCATTATTGTACGATTTTTTCAATAAGTAGGCCTTGGCGAGATGTAAACATCAAACGTCAGACGCGGAGAAATCGCCCGTCAAAAGTGACCAAATATTCAAAACCCGGCCGATAAAGGCTCATTTAACTTTTCGTACACATTGCGAAATTGTTTCCTATAGAAGCGCAATCCTTCAGTATACATATTTTAGTAAATTTGAAAAACAATAGATTTGTTGTGTAAGCTGCACAAGAAGCAGCAGTTTGGTTTTTCTGTCAGAAGGTGCCGTACATGATTATGCTTGTGCTAGGTAGAGCGATCGGTAAAGTCAAGCAACGCCGCGCGTAGTCGGTTCGTGGACGGGTGATCCCTTATTATTATTTTCTTGCCTAATAAAACTTTTTTTTTTCCGATTTCAAGAAAAATATAATATGTACCTCGGCACTGAAGTTCTTTTTATGACTCATGTGGTTTATTTGCCTCGGCCAGAGGCCTCAGCAACTAAACTCCACATGAGTCATAAAAAGTTGAACTTCAGTGCCTTGGTACATAAATAACTATTTCCACGTTTCTGAACAGGCTGCCAATGAGAAGTATGCTTGTTATTGTTATGAAACTGCTGAAGAAAGGATGGCATACGTTTGGCCATGTCAAAGTACAGTTTAAATTGAATGAATTGAAATCATTTAAACGATTTATTCGATGTAAAGTGAACTTGGACATGCGCAAACGGTATGCCATCTTTTATTCGGCAGTTTTATGACAAGAACTTACATACTTACCATTGGCAGCCTGTTCACAAACGTGGAAAAATTAAGTATTAAAATACAAGTTCACGTGACAATAGTAGACCTTTGGGTCCACGTTAACGGTTTGCCCATGATCTTCCGAGGAATTTTTTTATTTTGAACTTCATTATAAAACACATGGCAGCCTGACTAAAATCATGTTAAAACGCACATTTTTGGGAACAAATGAAAACTCACTTTTCCATATGAAGAACCCAGGACGACTCTCTGATTCATACCTTATTATTATGAGAATATACGCAACATAATGAACTTTGAAAAGTATACTGAGTAAAATCACGTCCAAAAATCTGTCACTATCACCCGGCCTATAAAGTATTAAGTTTCCCTAGTTTCGTTGCTGTATCCTATACATTTTTTTAAAAGTTCCGGGAAATAAAGTAACAAATTCATGCTTTTTGTGTGGGTAGCGATTTGAAAGCAGAACTTTTGGTGTGAATGAATAACCGTAACGTTGACATGCTTTGTTTGTTTATGCACTCGAATTCTCGACGGATTTATTAGCGAACCACCATGAACTTCTGGCACATTTCCCCGGCGGAATATTAAAAATCTCGGGGCCCCAGAGACGCCGGAATAGAGCCCTTCTTGTCGGCGATATTGGATTCCAAAGGCGAAGCCAGCCGGTCCTCAAGAGTGGCATTGAAAGATTTCGTATATACGAGACGGGGCCGGGTGCATGGGCGAAATGCGTCGATGCCGACGACTTAAAATATCTGGGAGGGGACGGGCCCTCGCATTAGGCCCACCCGCGCCCTCCTATCGTGCAGGCCCGTATGCGCCCAAAACGTATACGAAACATGCGATAGAAACTTTGTTGTATTGTCACTTTCGCTTTACAGACTGATCTGGTAGTTCTAAAGGTGTCATCTGGAGAACAATGTCTAAAAATATATATCCATAATGAGAAAACAAGTAAGTAGAAAAGCGATAGGTATAAATGCGACGTTGCTACTACTTGAGAGCAATAAATCCAGCAACTGGGGTAGGAAGAGGCACGAGCGAATAGCAAATGGGAGGTGGTGGGGTGAAGCACGGGCAAATTGGACAGTAGTTGCTTGCGGTCAGTGCCCGTTTACCACGATGGGATGAACCGCTTCGACTGTGTTAGGACGTAGTGGCAACGTCTTCTTCATACCCATCTCTCTTATGCTTATGCATTCGATTTCTTATTATGGATATATTCTTACACACTGTTCGCCAGACCGACTCATTTAGGACTGCCAGATCAGTATAGGATTCATAGGAACATTTAAAAATAGAATAGAGAATAATAGGACGATTAGCTACTTTATGTTATGATTTTGATTACCTACGTTACAAAAAGGCGATATTTAAATAAAAGTAATGTAACGAAGTTACTAATTTCCCGTTTTAATTTTTATTTTAACACCCACTTATTTCCTCGCCGCGCTATTTTTAGCGGCCGGCTATCCTCCGTAGTAGTGTATATGTCCACACCGATGACTTTTTCTACATAGTAGGCCGACATTGCAGTTTTATTGCATTTAATTAAATCCTAGTTTTGATTATTTTCCGGCTTTCTGCCGCCGAATAATAGATGCTTATTTTACCATAAGGGTTGTGGGATACCGACTAGGGGTAGAACCGGGATATTAACTCAAATTACAGCTAGAGCCGCCGTTCTTTTTGGGAACCCGGGTATATTGGACGTGCCCGATCCAGAGAGACCACTGTCAAAGACCTGTCAGGGGTACAACACCCCTAACTGTCAGATTAGCCTCCGACTGCCGTTTTCACGACCAGAAGAGTGGGGACGATCACCCGATTCATCGCCGCGGCCCCGACCAATGGGCGGCCAGCGCACTCGCCGATGGTGGCGCCGCCACACGATATAAATAGGCTGCGGCCGACACGGAGGCTCTCTTCGCTTCTCCTCTCTTCTCTTCTCTTCTCTTGGAGCGCTACCAGCGCTTCGCTCCTTCATCCGATACCAATTTTGGTGAGTAATAGTAGGTTGTTCCGCTCTACCCTGACCCCTCCTAGAACCTCCTTTAACCCGAAGTTGGGCGTTCTCCCACGGAAAGTTGAAGTTGGTCAAAGAAAAGCTCGTTCTAGCTTTTCTTTGACCAACTTCAACTTTCCGTCTAAACGAATACCCTAGAGTTATTGATTCAGTGAATAGGATAGGATTAACCTTTAAAAGTTTGATTTTCTTTTGATAAAGTAACATCACACGTTTCCCAATTTTTTGTAACCGTTAGTTTCTGAGCTTGCTTTCAGCATGAAACATACACCGCGTCTGAATCACAAAAAGAAACCCGCTTACATAAGTATTCTTTTCTTTGCTTACAGATTCGTGGACCATACTGGGCCGGCCGTCTTAATTTCCTTTTGTTTTGTTAATATTCTTAAGAAATCCTATGTAAACAAATAATAAACCGTGTAAAGCTTTTAAATATTTTACTTACACCCTACCCTCGATACACCATTGAACTTTGAAAATTATATTCTCTGACTGAAAGTTATCTGAGCACAGCGGAGCATACCGCTCTAAAAAACTGGCGCCTGAGCATCCGTTTCACCGGAGGTCCGATTTTTCCTTTCTTAAAGAAAAGAGGCTATGAGGAAGTCCACCGGTGGGTATTAAAAAGGGAAAATCGGACGTGAACGCAAAAAGCGCTATAGTAAGATGCGGTTGACCATAACCTGAACCAACACTATACTAAAGACCTGTGCATAGTGCATAGCGCTGTTTCAAGCCATCGCCACTGGCGCCACACGACGAAACAAATTTACACCGTGGTTTAATGTTAAAAAAGCATTGTTGCAGAATCTTTTATAAAATATAAACATGCAAATGTGTCTGTTACAACGAATTTAATATCCAAAATTATAAAATATCTGTTTGTTAAGTCCCTCTAATTTGACAAGTTCACATGGCATATTTCCATACATTTTCTTAAGAAAAGCGAGTCTAAAAAGCAAGCAAGAGTATTTGGTTCCTTTTGGTTTGAAATGAAGTCCATGGCTGGTTGTAGTGTAAGTAACCATAAAACGCATTAGATTTTTCAGTTTCTTTATATGGAGGACTATCGGTTCGCTTTGGAGCTATAAACAAAATTTTCTATTTTCATTCTTGCATACGTTACAAAATACTCTTCTAAAATAATATCTAGAATTTTCGCTTCTTCAGCTGGTTGATCAGATCATCCCATAATTCCCAAATAGTGTTTATTCTTCTGCAATTCACCTAATGGTCTGTGCAGCATTTTCTTCATGTGCATGGAAATTTCATGTTATCACAAACAAATCTACCTATAAAAGCTGTGTTAATAGAATAAAACTGCTAAATACTGGACGCAAAG
This sequence comes from Pseudeuparius sepicola, assembly GCA_963920635.1. Lineage (NCBI taxonomy): Eukaryota > Metazoa > Arthropoda > Insecta > Coleoptera > Anthribidae > Pseudeuparius > Pseudeuparius sepicola. Next base: position 14,807,343 of record OY987299.1, read on the forward strand.
ACAATTCGTTACCGTAAAAAGAAGACAAATCGTAATAAAGCTGGATATTTAAAATTTGGGACATTTTGTACGTCAGTAACTGACATACCAATAACCACAGAATACCCCGTATAACCTATAATAAGTCGCCATTTTTTTCGTCGAGTAGCGCCACCCCAGTCCGTAAACAGCAATGAAATATGACGTCATGCTCGGGTCTTTAATATAGTGTCGGTACAAGTATAACCTTACCAATTTGATGAGTATGATTTACCCAATGGCTTCTTTCAGGACAATGTGCCAAGTGTGAAACTTACCTGAAACAAAAAACAAAGCGTTAAACATGCTAGTAATAAAAAAAATGACGAACTGATATACAGGGCGTCAAAGTTCTTTTTTTTTCGAGTTTTCTTTTATTTTTTACTAAAAGAAGACGGTTAAGGCAAACATAATATTTGATACAGTTTAGACACTCATTAAATACTATATATTAAAAATAATTCAGCTCATCTACTTCCACCAGTGCCGGAGAGACGGAGGTCAACAACCATATTTTGTAATAACAAAAATGGTAAGTCACTGGAAAAGTAACCTTTTTTGCCTTTTCAAAATTTCCCAATCAATTCTATAGAAAAAAAAATAATTTTGACGCCCGTTAGGATTTCGATACATGAAAAAATTTACTTATTTTGACGTTTTCTATAGGTTCCTAAAGTTTTGTCACTAAAAGTTGGACTATCCTGTAAATTAAGAAACGCTTGTGAAAGTATAATATGTTTTATTAAGAAATTGTCAATTTTTTGTGTGGCTAGTAAGTAACCTATAACTATACCTAAAAAGTATCGATTTTGAGATACTGGGCAAAACTTGACATGGCAACTAACTATTATTTTGAAACACGAAGAGCTTGCGGACATAATGCTTATAGACAGGCACCAAACTATCAAATCCAAACAACTGAGTGCTCAACGTATCCTCATTAATATACAGTAGCAACCAAATTAAATTTGGGCGGTCGCCTGCCAACTGTCTCCTTTTATTACACACCCCAAGTTAAGGGTCGTGAATCACAAGTGACTCACTCACATGCATCATTGGTAACACGCTTTTTATAGTGGGACTCATATCTCGGTGTCTGCTAGACGATAGTCAGCCATCCGAAAAATTACCAGTGCCTACCGTATAGGCAATTCGTCAGCAGTTAGTTCATTTCAATTTGTTGTGTGCTGTTACGTAATAAAGGTAAATCATGTGGCGTGCGTACAACTTCCAGTGAGAAGATGCATTATTCTTCGTAACTGTTTCGATGGCCTACATTGCAAACAATATATCATCCAATTACTGTAAACCGCATCTGGTGGGTGAAGGAAGAAGTGTGTAATTTGGCATTTGATGCAAATGTTGCCGTCATCTGGTATCACGCGATATACGTACTGGTACTGGTGCGACAACCATATTGATATACTTAAATGAGAGGTCTGAGAAGAAGTCACGTTGTACTCTCTCTGTGTATGACATTGTTTTTTAAGTACCTATGTATGCGTTTTTGACCCCACCTTTGTATAAACTTTTCGTCTTATTTTTCCATGTTCTTTCAGCCCTAGAAACCCGTACACTGTTTTTGAAACACCCTGTATAATTAAGTCGAATACTTACATTCATACAATGATGAAGTAAATTTGGAAAAATGTAAAGATTGGTGTACATTTGTGCGCCGATTTTGAAAACCTTTTTTTGTTGAATAGCTCTCTGAAAATGGCCTTCGACGCACTATTCAATTTTTTTAAACCGAACACATGGCCAATTTGTGAGTAGTTTTAAAGGTTCAAATTGGGAAGTGCTATTTAGCGATTTTTAGGACTAAACTGACGACGGATTCTTGTTGAGGACCACTTAAAACATATACAGGGTGTCCGGTAAGTATGGGGCTATCTCACAGGAGCAAGTAGGGGACGTCAAAATATTACGATTGAGCTCAACAACTACGGATCAGATCTCAATAGTTACTGAAATACAGGGCGTTGTAACTCTTTTTTTCAAATTGAATTATGGCAATATCTCCCAAACTAATCAAGCTGTTGAACTGAAATTTGGCACTGCTGTGTTTTTGGCGATGGAGAATAAGCTGAAAATGTCAATTTCGCCGTATCTCACAGAGGGCGACACTTGCGCTGTTTTTGGCTCGTGCTTTTACTCGTAACTTTTTTGAGGTTATCTCTTTGGTCCTGCAGGTCTATTATTTTAGTGCATCTTTTTATTCTGCAAGAAAAAGGTACTCTTGTTTCATAACGATTAAATCAACCGTTTGCGTTGAAATCGGCAAAATGTGCCCCAAAACACCTGTTGAGTTCAATATTCGACACTTAAAATTTTCACCTACCACTTTCAAATATTACAGATCAACTGTACATTCAAAATGATGAAAAAAATGCCAAATGAGCAGTGGTCAAAACACCATTGGTTTTCTTGAAACAGCGTGTCAAAATTTTGTCAAATTCAATCCTTTCCATTTTGAAAGCGAATAATTTTTGGTACTTTGTTCATAGGGATTTTTTTTCACTTCAAATGGTACCGTTGATATGAAACACTTGAAAGCGATAGGTGAAAATTTTATGTTTCGAATATTGAACTCAACAGGTGTTTTGGGGCACGTTTTGGCAATTTCAACGCAAACGGTTGACTTTATCGTTATGAAACAAGAGTACCTTTTTCTTGCAGAGTGAAAAGATGCACTAAAATGATAGACCTGCAGGACCAAAAACATAACCTCAAAAAAGTTACGAGTAAAAGCACGATCCAAAAACAGCGCAAGTGTCGCCCTCTGTGAGATACGGCGAAATTGACATTTTCAGCTTATTCTCCATCGCCAAAAACACAGCAGTGCCAAATTTCAGTTCAACAGCTTGATTAGTTTGGGAGATATTGCCATAATTCAATTTGAAAAAAAGAGTTACAACGCACTGTATCTCAGTAAGTATTGAGATCTGACCCGTAGTGGTAAAGCTCAATCGTAATATTTTGACGTCCCCTACCTGCTCCTGTAAGATTGCCCCATACTTTCCGGACACCCTGTATAACTCTACAAAGATTCATCTTGTTCCCATACAGGATGTCTAAGAAAATAATTTTTAGAAGTTGCAATATATTTTTAATAGAAGGTTATTTTGATCTTCCTTGGCAAAGTGACATTTTTAGTTAGGAAAGCAGATTTTGTTTTGTAAAGTCAACGCTTTTAGGACATATGTTCATATGAAATTTTTATCTCAAAATGGACCCAAGAATAACCCAATTAAGTATTAGCACGTTATTTATTTATTTATTTCACACAAGTGACCTACAAACTAGGTATATGTACAGGGTGTCTCAAACTCGATGCCCCAGGGTCGCTATTGGCTAATAAAAAACGCAAATGAAAATTTCACTTGGGGGTTTTAAATGAGACTACTTGGAATTACTTTTGAGCCCAAAATTTTATTTTTGGAACTTTTGAAAATGCCTGTAATGACGTCACGAAATATATTTTTCCCAGAAACATACCTGTTTCTTTTTCTACTGTGAAAGAGCGTGTTTTTCTGATAAACTTTCATTAAGAAACTTTTTTCATGTCTCTCTTCGTTTAAAAGATACAAGCAGAAATATGCAAAAACACGCATATTAAATATATCGGAAAAAATCAAGTTAGCCGTGATTTAATTTGGTCTCCATGGAAAATATTAGGATATTTAAAGACTTACGAAGTACCTACTTTGTTATAAAAATATAATACTATGAAATATAGCGGTAATATTTTAAATTTTATAAATAAAAAAACAAACAAAAACATTGCAAGTAACTATTAATAATAAATGAATAAATAACAATTTTAACTATAAATTATTTTCTATGTGCCCCCCCATCTTCTAAGAAACACATTTCATATCGTCGCCGAACTTCTCTTTGGGTGGCTTTTCTTAAAATTTCCGGGGAAATGTCTTGGCACGCAATTATAATTTTTTCCTCCAAATGGTCAATATTTTGTGAAGGGGTCTTATATACATTATTTTTGAGAAGTCCCCATAAACAAAAATCTAAAGGGGTCAGGTCTGGAGATTTCCCTGGCCATTTTATTGAACCATTAATCCCTATCCATCTATCCTCATATATTTCGTCTAAATAATCGCGGACAATATGTGCTGCGTGAGGTGGAGCTCCATCATGTTGAAACCACATTGATCGCCTTAATTGAAGAGGCACATCTTCAAGAAGAATTGAAAGTTAATCTCGAAGAAAACTCAGATATCTTTCGCTATTTAAAATTCCTTCATAAAAATAAGGTCCAAGTAGATGGCGACCAATGATGCCACACCAGACATTTATACCAAAATGACCTTGATTCCTTATAGGATTGACAAAATGAGGGTTTTCTGTTGACCAATAATGTTCATTTCTTCTGTTTGGCATACCAATGCTCACAAAATGGCTTTCGTCTGTCCAAAGAATGTGATTTAAAATGTGCCTGTCAACAATTTCTGGTATTGTTATAATTTGGGAAATAAAATTTACTCGCTTCTCTCTATTCAGTTCCCCTAATTGTTCTAAATAGTGTAACTTGTAGGCGTGATATTTATTGCTCTTCATAATTCTTTGAACTGAGGACTTATCAAAATTTAATTCCCTGCTAGCTTGCCTAATTGAATGTCTGGGATTGTCTTCAAAATATTGCAATACCTGGGCTGTTGCATCATCACTGCGAGTTCTTTTTCGAATTGGTTTATCTTTTCGATTACAAAACGCACTTTGATTTTCTCGAAGAGTTTTTTCCAGTCTTATAAATTTTTTGTGATCAGGAATTCGGTGGTGATTCTAAATTCGCACGGCTTTTCTTGCACTTTTTGGGCTTCCTCGTAAATTACAATCATATCAACTTTTTCATCGTGTGTAGTCATTTTGATTGAAATAAACGATTAAAATGATTAAAAACCAAGACTAAATATTTCAAAATTGACAAGTTGTTTCACAAACTGCTTTATATAATCAAACTGTCTGTTGTTTTCCATGGAGACCAAATTAAATCACGGCTAACTTGATTTTTTCCGATATATTTAATATGCGTATTTTTGCATATTTCTGCTTGTATCTTTTAAACGAAGAGAGACATGAAAAAAGTTTCTTAATGAAAGTTTATCAGAAAAACACGCTCTTTCACAATAAAAAAAAGAAACAGGTATGTTTCTGGGAAAAATACATTTCGTGACGTCATTACAGGCATTTTCAAAAGTTCCAAAAATAAAATCTTGGGCTCAAAAGTAATCCCAAGTAGTCTCATTTGAAACCCCCAAGTGAAATTTTCATTTGCGTTTTTTATTAGCCAATAGCGACCCTGGGGCATCGAGTTTGAGACAGTCAAATACACGGAAAAAATACAAACTTCACTATCATAAATCCAATAATATAATAAATTGGTTAATTGGGTACGTGTTGGTGTGTGAGGTTGTGCAGTTTATACAATTTCACGTTCCGTGTTGAAAGTATTCATTTAGGGTATAAAAACAGTTTGCTGACAAAAAAATTTTCAGAGATTTCTTAAATTTCTTTAAGTTTTCAGTTTCTTTGATATGATTTGGTAAAAGATTATATAGTTTTGCGCACATGTATCTAGGACTTTTAGTGAAGGTAATTAAATTGAAACTCTTCTGGAGGATATGGTGGCTTTGTCGTGTTGGATAATTGTGCAGCGTATCGATCTTGTCAAAGTTTGAGTAATTTAACTTTACGAATAAGACAGATTCATATATAAAAATGCAACAAACAGAAAGGAGTTTGTGCTCAACAAATTGAGGTCTGCATGAGTCTAGTGGATTTTCTGAGAACTCTATTCTGGAGTATGAAAATTCGTTCAATTCCAGTTCAGCTCCCCAAAACATGATCAGATATTTTAGATGGCAGTAGGCAAGAGCATGATACACCTGTAATAATTATTGTTTCCTTGATATGACATTTTTTAAGTTTCTAATAGCATAATTTGAATGCTACGTGATTTTTAGGTGTTCATGCCAAGTCAGTTTTGTATTGGTGTTGAATTTACGTGGAGAATAATATAGTAGTGTCTGGTCTCCTTTTACGAAAATATATGTAACCGGTTTTGGAGATGTTAATGAAGAGTCGATTTTCTTTGCACCATGAATAAAATTGAGAGGATAAGGTTAAGGTTATTAAGAAACATCCTGTATATCCTCGAACACATGCTTGCTTTTCAATATATTAGAGGTAAACATTCTCTTCTTTTCACAATAATTCTATTTTCCCATAAAATGTAGCATCACTTCTGGCAGAACCCAATGAAAATAAAATCTGGTAACTGACTTTAAGTACTACTCAATAGATTGCTGCACCCTACGTCTTGGAAATCATGTCAAATTATTAGGTAGGCCTGGTAACTTTGAAAAATAGCCATCTCCACAAGGCAAACTATAAAACACCCCGGCATAAAGAAGTACCAAGGGTTCCGAAAACGAAATGAATAGGTCGTAAAATGCGGGACTTGTCAAAGTGTGAGGTATACGTCCCACCTCCTCTAAATAACCATGGTATTTGGAATGGGTGGTCGAACTTAATTTTTATTTATGGGGCATCCCATAAAGTGGCCTATAATTACCTTAAAATGTATAAGACGGAAAGTAACTGCCTACTCAAAGAAAAATGTTATGCCTGCATTGAAATAAAATATTTCGTAGTTTAGCTACAATGAACTAAATGTGCAATCTGTATAACTTACAATACAGGCTCATGTAGTACTTAATATAATGTCTAAATAAAAACCATTTAACGATATTTTTTAAAGAATAAGATAAGGTGCAAATTATTACAATTGCTACTACAATAGTACCAATGTACCAATAGAGGGAATTATGTTAAAATAACGGTACAACTACAGTTAGTACACACAACACAACAAACCAGTAAATAAACAGCAAACCTATAAATACTTCTCCTTGTCGTAATTACAAGAGAAGTTTCGAATTTTCGTTTTGTAATTTCCTGGTTATGTTTCTTTAACCTTGATACAATACTTGCTAATTTCTAGAACATTGCATCAAACTCCACTTAACTTCCAGGGATTGAATCTTTGAAGGTCTCTCCAATCGGTCCTTGCTCGACATTGCCAAATGTTCTTCCTTGATTTGTCAAGACGCATCTTGGTGTAATCAAGTTTTATCCTTAGGTAACCGGTATACACATCAACAGAAGCCATAAAACTTATTGACCTACGTTTTAAACTTGTTATACAAAGATACTTATCCTTTTTGCAGATGTTCAGGCAGGACGTTTATTGAAACATTCGAACTGATCTCATTTTTTGTATGAATTGCATTGTATCATTACATGATTCCTAAATTATGTCAACAAGCTTTGGTCTGAACATCATCATCATCGCGAGTTATAATAACTAGTAGTAAAAAGATATGAAGGAGACACAGAAGACAGATATTGTAGTAAAAACAAATGACTGCATGTCGCCTCATAAAATATCACCAATACTTGCATGGGTTACACTGTTCGAAGGCTGGCTACTTGTGCAGCGAAATGCGGTGGATAGGCGTGTCATAATTTCACAGATCTTAGGATATACTTGCGTAAATAGTTATAATCGATATGACTTTTTAGAGACCTTTTGACAATACTATATCGTACATTAACCTTTACGTTGTGTTTGACGACAACCTTAAAAAAACCTTAAAAGTGAAATATTCTGTTGCTTGTAGAATATGTATATTTTTGAAATTTGCGTGACGTTTATGGCCTATATTCTTTTTGTAACGCCATTAAAGTTTTTATGCTGTTTCAAGTGACTTTAGAAATACTATAAGTAGTTGTAAAGATTTTGTTTTTAAAATAATACCTATAATAATAATAATAAAATTACATGTTACATGTCTAATACCAAGGTTACCTCAAATATTGAATCGATTTTCGTTTCGTAAAATGGTTTTACATAATATTATTCTCAATAATTATATATTTTTTACAATACCTACCAGTGTCTTTACAATAGTCAAATCTGTTTTAAAACTAATTTAATTAGTTTGCAAACAATTGGTTCATTTGAATATAATTATTATTTTACCATGAGATTGTAAAGTAAAAAAATGCCGAAAATTTGCTTTATTTTTAAAAATTTTGGATAATCCTAAAGGAGGAAGCCGTTTATTTTATGCCTTTATGAATTTTTGGATATACAGGGTGAGTTTTTTTCGATGGCCACTATGGAAATCTCGGAAACTAGCAGAGCTAGAACAAAGGTTAAATAGGGAAAGAAATTGCAGTTTTGAATGCTCAATCTAATGCCCCTTTTGGATTTTTAAAAAAGTTCATGGCTCACTAGATATTTTGAAAAGAGTGATTTTTTGCTATTTCATCAGATCTCTGTAGATCTGTTATTTTGATTATACAGAAAAAATGTAGAGAAAAAAATTGTAGATAATTTTGGACTTAATAAGATAATATAATAAATTTTTTTATGTTGCTTGTGATTTTTGAGATATGACAAACTCGTGTTTTTTTAAACGTAAATCTAATTGGCTGTGGTTTTATCAAATCGGCAATTTGTTGAGCTTTCTAAAGATATAATACTTGGCATTGTTATTACAAAAAATAAAAGAGCTAAGGCTAATTTTCTGATTTTTTTAAAAATTTTCACAGTCAGCCATGGAATGTTTTCATAATTACGTTCTATTTTATAAGACATACTTCAAACTTTCAAATATTTTATTTTTAGCTGGTAACAAAATGTGACAAAATAAAACAAAAATTATCATGATGGAGCTCGACCACATAATTATTTGCCCGTAAGAAATTACCTAGATCAGCTTTATCCAAATAGTTGGATAGGGAGAAATATACTTATTTCCTGGCCGCCCCGATCCCCCGATTTGTCTGTTTTGGATTTCTTTTTGTGGGGAACAGTTCAAAATAAAGTATGAGACAATTATTGCTGAATTAAGAGCAGCTGTTTTAGAAGCAATTGCCAGTATTGACAGGCGCTCTCTAAGAAAGGCGACAAATTCAGTTTTAAAAAGATGCAATATTTGCATAAATAATAATGGTGGATTGTTTGAACACCTTTTAAAATAATAATAATTTGAATTTGAGTTTTTTAATTTTTGTTTTATTTTGTTACGTTTTGTTATCAGCTAAAAACAAAATATTAGAAAGTATGCCTAATTATAAAATAGAACGTAGTTTATGAAAATATTCCATGGCCGACTATGTGAAAATTAAAAAAAAACTGAAAATTAGCCATAGCTCTTTTATTTTTTATAATAACTATGCCGAGTGTTATATCTTCGGAAAGCTCAAAAAATGGCCGATTTTATAAGGCCACAGCCAACTATGATTTACATTAAAAAAAAAACACAAGTTTATGTCATATCTCAAAAATCACAAACAACATAAAAAAATTGATTAGATTATCTTATTAAGCCCAAAATTATCTACAATTTTTGTCCTTACAGTTTTTCTGTATAATCAGAAATAACGGAGCTACAGAGATCTGATGAAATAGCAAAAATCACTCTTTTCAAAATATCTAGTGAGCCATGAACTTTTTTAAAAATCCAAAAGGGGCATTACATTGTGCATTCAAAACCGCAATTCTCTCCCCATTTAACCTTTGTTCTAGCTCTGCTAGTTTCCGAGATCCCCATAGTGGTCATCGAAAAAAACTCACCCTGTATAGAGGGTGTTCTGTTTTAACGATCAAACTTTGAAGTGATTTTCAAAAATGTTTCTAAGGGCGTTGTGTGTTTTCTTATATAATATCTCTCTAGATAATTAATTCTAGTTCTTCAGTTTCACCAATCCTATTCGATCGAATTTAAAACTCGAGGTAAAACCACAGAGAAGCAAGGGCGGAAACGGAAACATGTTTTTTGTTTCACAAAGGAACTAATCTACGCACCTTCCTTTATTTGAACCAACACAAATATCTAATGAAGTTTAAAATTTATAATAAGAGCGCCGGGGGAAAGAAGGATAATGACAATCTTATCTCCGTTGTCCAAGTCGACCTTACAAATTCCAATCAGACTCACCGCTTGCTGTTGAAACGTCACCCGTTTGACAGTCGCCCCGCCGTCCGGCACCTTCGGCGGCACCACGAACACCTTCCTACCGCATTGTCTGTCCCCCTTCCCCAGGCCGACCGACCTCAAGACTTTGATTTCCGTACGTTCGCCAACCCTCACGATCCGGTACTCGTCGTTCGCCTCGACCACCCTGGCGCGAAAGCTGCCCCCGCAAAACATCGCTGCGCGCATCAATCGCCGAGGCACACCATAACCGCGCCGACCGAAGGAGTCCCACACAAAGCTGAGAGGCTAGCGACGCGGCCCGCCGACCCAACGCTACTGAAATCTCTGACCATGTGCTGTTTTGTTACCTTTCGAGCCCACCTTATTACCTGGCGGGCAGAAAGAGTAGGCATGGCGGCGAGTTGGAAGAGGACGGAATCGTTGTTGCACTTCGATTTGGTGGAGGCAGTGGCGCGGAAAGGGGGGGGTAGAGAGGAAGGGTTTCGTGGCAGGTGCGCTGTTTTTTGTGGGCCGAAGATTGTTGGGGGCTTTGTAATGTTGGTTGTGTTAATGTAGGGTTAGTAGATGTCGGACAAATGGTTACAAAGGATTGAGAGTATGCGATGTTAGATCAGATCCAACAAAAGAGAGTGTCTGGTTTGTGGTTTCAGCCAAGTAGGTAGGAACGATTACACAGATTTTAACCAAAGTTGGTTTTTCTATGTCTGCATAGTACGTACATATTTTTATGTATGTAAATGGGCCAAATGAAATGACAAAAATAATTTGGAGATGAGGAAAAATTAGGCTTTTTTGACAAATTCTCAGCTTTTAAAGCAGTGTTTTACGTTACTGTTTTTTGGAAAAGAATATGGTCGATGACCGGGCAACTTTCAGTATCAAGTGTTGGCATTATACCATTCGCAGAAATAAATTAATATTGGAGTGTTTGTGCAGGATATTTCTGATAAACTATTGCTCGGTTAGGATTTTAAAAGAAAATTGAAATTCACAGACTGTTATTGAAGATTCCTGAGGGGAAAATGAAATAACTTAAAATAAGTTCGGCAAATAGTAATAATTAGTAAACATTTCATTACAAAAAGGTGTGTGTGTGTAGGCCAGTTACCTCGAAAATTGAGAATTCTTTCAAAATATTTTCCAACTTGCCGCAGTTTATTCCTATAAAATTTTAAGATTTTTAAATTTTTTGAGTACCCCGTATACAGCGTGTCCCAAGTTCAAGCCTCACCATTGAGATCTCGGCAACTGCAAGAAATAGAGTAGATGCCACTAAGAAATCAAGGCCAACTGTGACAGTTTTTGAGATATTTTCAAAAATCTGAATTTTCCCATTTGCGTTTTTTTTTTGTTAAGTATCTAGTGTAGGCAAGTTAGATAAAAAAACGACGTTTAGAAGAAAAAATTTATAAAGTTTTGAAATTTTGGTTGTGAACTCCCAGTAGGAACCCGAATACAGATCCGAAGAGTTCCCACCCCCCCGAGGGGAGCTTCATCCCCTATTGCCCAAAAAACCACCCCCAAACGTGATCTTGACGGAGTTTTTTGCGTTTTGCACGTAAACCGTAACTCTGACGAGAAAAAGTTATAGGACTTTTTAGATTCTCCATTAAATTCTCCACAAAAATTGTCCCACCCAACGCGAATAAATGACTTTGGAGAATAAACATAATTTTCAGCGGGAACAAAAAATAAGCCTTGCGCCGTCTTTTGCGTCGATTATCTAGAAGAGTAGTAGCGTGAGCAAAAAAATGTATAGAAGCAAAATTGTAGAGCAGTTCTTTCTATACAAGATCCATATTGGACAAAATATTTTTAATAAAGTATTAGTGGACATATGATGATTTTTTATACCTCTGTATACTGCACTTTGAGCGTGTTTCCGCACCACCAGGTAGCGCTCTCGGTGCGTTTTTTTAAAGTGGTTTCCTCTATTATAGGCCTATTCCACTAAGGAAATATAAATATTTAATCAAATGCCTCTGCAAAAAGATCCTGCTCGATGGAATTTAAACAACTCTGCCCATGACAATGAGAACACGTTGTAGAGCAGTGCAGGCCAATCTTTGCACTTGTACAACGCTTTCCACAGCCCTTTTTACAGCCGCAAGACATGAGCTGCACAATTGAGGCTGGAGCTGGTGCTAGAGTAGTGAGCACTGGCATTAGAATGTTGTTAGTTTTTCTACCAGCCCCATTCAGTTGCTCTCAAATTTCTTCATTTCCACAAATGAATTTGATGAAAAACGCGATAGGAATGTTGTCTTACTGCATCAGATGTAGGTGGTAGTCTGGACAAAATGACTACGCTTGTCCGAGATTTGTACAGTTTTTAGGTGCGACGGTAGCTGACTCCTATTTATGATACCTATTTTTAGTCCGGAAATTATTAAATTAATTAAAACTAAAACAATAACTGATTTATTTTAAATTTGTTAAAAAATATGTGGACCATTTCGCATAATTTTATAATAGAATTCAATGGTAAAATAGACTTCGTTTCAATGACCATGTCATCTAGTTCTATTTAAACGTTTTCTGATTTCCCTCTTCCTTTTAGCATTTAAACAAAACGTCAAAATACAAAAATGATTATTGTATCAAGCGAAAATTGCAGCTTTACTACGATAAGTTGTTATAATGTGCACGCACTGAATTTGTAACGATTTATCTGTAACGATTTACTTGCGCATGCAAATCGTACGATACATCGTTGCGTGTGGACCGGCCTTATGGGTCGGTCTTGTTTTACAAAGCAAACGCCGCCCAAGGGTTTTTATGCTGTTCCAAGTGACTTCATTTATACCATACCTGTTCCATTGTTGCAACAATGTTTGAGAGGATTATTCGCACAATATTAATACTAGAACCGCTCGAAAAATCATTTTTATAATAACTTTCGAAAGCGTCGATGTTGATGACCTATTTGTAACTCGGTACAAACGCAACAATCTGCAAGAGTGCAATATGATCCCGCATCACCGCCTACGTCCATGCTGTTGCGCCATACCCACACAGGAAGTAAATAAATGGTCGTGCAGTTATACAGTGTGTCTGGTTTTTCGTGTTAACACCCCTGAAAATCTAAGTAGGCTGGGGGAATTGAACGGGGCAATTTTTTTATAAATATGTCCCTGAAAGGTCATCATTTGCGAGGTATTGGTTTGGCATTGCCGCGAAATCCTGGCCTACTACAATTTTTTAAAGGGGTGCGTTTTTCGAAAAACCCTATTAGGCATTTTTTTATTTAAAATCTGACACCACAGCGTTAATCAGGACACCCTAAAACCCCCACATACCAAATTTGAAAAAAAAAACAATACAGGGAGTTCCATTCTGCAGGGTGTCAAAGTTGAGCAAAATAGGAATTTTAAAGGCATCTGGCGAGTCAAGCGTGCCATGGAATCCCCTTAAAACACTTGAATGGTGAACAGGACCACTCAAAGTGTTGGCGTGCAAAGATTCAATACAAAAATATACAGGGTATTTTTCTCTGGGCCATCTCAAAATGCTGAATTTTTATGAAACTTTATACTGGTCATGAGTGCTCTGGAATCATTGAAAAAATATTGATAAACACAAAAGTAATGTATTTCTTTACAAAATGCCAACTAACAAATAAAAACAATTTAAATTATTGGATCTTACTCAACAAAGTCACTGTCTAAGATGAAACATTTTCTGGGCGTTTCCTGTTGTGGCACACCAGCTACCTTAACTGATATGGACTTACTGACTGGCAGACTTCTGTATTTTTTAGATTTAGTTCGTTTATAGAGTGTGTAAAGGTTTTGATTTACTCGATTTTTGACCCGTATAAAGTTCCAAAAATTCAGTAATTTGAGATGGCACAGATAAGAACACTCTGTATATTTCGTATTGGACCTTTGCACACCAACACCTTGAGTGGTCCTGTTCACCATTCAAGTGTTTTGAGGGGATTCCATGGCACACTTGACTCGCCAGATGCCTTTAAAATTCCTATTTTGCTCAACTTTGACACCCTTGGTATGTGGGGGTTTTAGGGTGTCCTGATTAACGCTGTTTTGTCAGATTTTAAATAAAAAATATGCCTAATAGGGTTTTTCGAAAAACGCACCCCTTTAAAAAATCGCAGTAGGCCAGGATTTCGCGTCAATGCCAAACCAATACCTCGCAAATGATGACCTTTCAGGGACATATTTATAAAAAAATTGCCCCGATCAATTCCCCCAGCCTTCTTAGATTTTCCGGGGTGTTAACACGAAAAACCAGACACACTGTATATACATTATAGAGAACAGTAGGTCCGTACCCGAGGATTGGCTGTGAGGTAAATTAACTTTCGATGGGTTTTTCTTCACGGCTCTCCCTTAAAAAGACGGGGCCTTTGTTGTGGCCGAGGAACAAACGGTATGTCAGCCCATTGTGTCATACTCGAAGCTGTGTACACGCCGCATACAATGGCACCGGTGCATAATAATTATTAGTAAAATTATGGTTTAAACAAATGCGTGTTACAAATAAATAGATAGGAAGGCGAAGAAAGTGATAACATAGGAAGAATAGGACCGTAGAAAATAATAAGTACCTATCTTTAGTTATGGTCTCCTTTCCAATGGGAAAGTTTAATTAAAATGAATTTGCATAGTACAATGATTCCGATGCAAAAATGAATTTTTCTTTGCGTGGTTTATAGTTGTGCACCTCCGGCAAGAGCAAATAAGTATCATATATAGGGTGTAACTTTGATTAGTACATAAGTTTTAACTGGCGGTGGGTTCCGTAATTAGTACCTAATTTTTAAGTGCAAAAATAAAAAGTTATGGCCTTTCAAAAATTGTCCCGAATTTTAGAGACAGTTTGGTAGCTACTGGTCGCAAGATCCCTTCATTATTGAAGCGATGGCTTCCTACTGCAGCGTTGCCATACCGTCAGATAATTCCTTGAAAATATGGAAAAAATTGCAAATAGAAATGGTGCGTTACTTTTTTTTCTACTCCTATACTAGTAACATACCTATTAAGTAACGGTTTAGGTTATAAGTAAAGGGCGGAATATATGCATTTCATTTCAATCGAAATATGCGCATATATATGCATTTATATTACATGTACAAATACCTTAAAAAACACCAAAACTGATATTAGAGAAAGGGTTTATTTGAAGAAAAATGAAAGGATAACAAATACATAAAATACCTCGTAAAATACCTATTTATTTCAAAGTTTTCCAATAAAAATCTTTGCCTTCTCTCGGTAAAAATACTCTTTACTGCCATTAAAGATTTGAACCCTTCAATCTTTTCTACAGTAGAGCATCTATTTTTTTCTAACTTTAATACATACATCACCGGGAACCCTTCTACATTTAGCGGAAAATGTTTGAACAAAATCAACCGATTCGCTTAAACCTAAATTTCTGCTTTCTAATGAAAGAATTATATCTGGTATAAAACTAAAATTAACTTTAATAAAAACAAGTTGGTTAGCTACATCCTCATTTTTCAGGATTTCTTGACAATGCTCTACACACTGCGAGTTGTCTCTGGGCTCTCGTAATCTTGGTTATATCTTATATCTATAAATAAGTATAGGAAAAACATGCAAATATGCACAAAAATATAGTTTTTCCAGAAATATGCAATGTTTTGCGAAATTGAATAAAATATGCAAATAATGCATATATATGCAATTTGCATATATTCCGCCCTTTAGTTATAAGTAAGTCCATTGTTACGAACACTGACACGTAATGACTGACACGTAATAAAAAAATACATGTCTGTTCTTAATTAAAACACAATTATCGAGGGTGCCTTGTTAGCGCGGCATCCGCGCCACCATAGCAACCAACCAACATACTAATTGTTGACTGTCAGATAATCAGAAGAATAGTTTTTCTTTCGTCGAAGAAAAAATATAGTACAAAACTCGAGTTGTAAGCTTATTACATACTCGTGGAATTACAGCACTCGCCGCTGCGCGGCTCGTGCACAACTTTTCCACTCATACGTAATAAGCTGTTTACAACTCTCGCTATGTAATATACTATAAACGGGTGGTCGCCTGTAGCCCTAGCGTTTCGCCTAAAGAATAATAAAGAAACACTCACCATAACTTAGTAATAATCACATTTACCACTTCATTAATTTGTTTTTACTTTTCACAACAATACTTTCGCGACACAGCTCACCACTGAACGACGTAACGGAATTTGTTCGAAATGTTGTCCTCCTTCAACTCTTCGCTGCATAGATTCTTTTATTTTTCTACTCCTATGCTAGTAACATACCTATTAAGTGACGGTTTAGGTTATAAGTTAAGTCCATTGTTACGAACACTGACACGTAATGACTGACACGTAATGACTGACACGTAATGACTGACACGTAATGACTGGCATGTAATAAAAAAAATTACGGATCTGTTCTTAATTAAAACGCAATTATCACGGGTGCCTTGTTAGCGCGTCATCCGCGTCACCATAGCAACCAACCAACATATTATACTAATTGTTGCCTGTCAGATAATCAGAAGTAGAGTTTATCTATTATAATAGTTTTTCTTTCGTCGAAGAAAAATTATAATAAAAAACTCGAGTAGTAAGCTTATTACATACTCGTGGAATTACAGCACTCGCCGCTGCGCGGCTCGTGCGCAACTTTTCCACTCCTACGTAATAAGCTTCTTACTACTCTCGCTACTATTTAACTAATCCATCGTGGCTATTTCATTACTTTATTTTCTGCGGCTTCTAGGAATAACATAACATACCTCCAATTTTTGCAACAACAGCAGCTAGTTCTCGTGGAAAATGTGCCATTGCAGTTAAGATGATTCAACACGACGGAACTCCAGCACACAAGGCCAATATTGTAAAAGAATGTCTAAATGCTGAGTTTGAAAACCAATGGATTGGAATAAATGGTCCCATAAAATGGCCAGGAAAGTCGCCAGATTAGACACCAGATTTCCATTTATAGGGATTTCTGAAAAACATTGTTTACAAAACTCCATCTCGGAATATTGATCATTTAATAGAAAAAATAGAAGATGCCTGTAGGCAAATAACACCAGATATAGCTATTAAGAAAGGTCACTAAGGCAGAAGTTAGACGCCGTCTAGACTTATGTTTATTAAAAGAAGGTAGTCACATTGAAAATTATTTATAAGTAAGAACCTACCTGGCAGTTATTTGTATACTGTTGGTTTTTGTTTTTCGCTAAAATTTTTAGGTTTTTAAATATAATACATAATCTTAAAAAGGCGTTCATACAGTTATATTTTTATAACTAATAATTAAATTTTAATACTTTTTAACAAAGATTTGATACATCTCAACAAAAAATAACAATACGAATGTGATAAAAATGGTGAAATTCACGGCAGGCAAAGGTAAACACATGGGACAGGAAAAAACGAATGTCATCGAAACTAGTTCCACATGTGGCCACCAGGTGGCGTATCGCTTAGCTTGACTTCCCAGTTACGGCCTGGCGGCGCGTCGTAGCCGACAGGAACGTTCGAACTAGCAGCAATAAAAAAAGTTTTTAAGTGTAAGAGCAAATTTTTTCATATTTTTGGTGATTAAAAAAATCAAAAATAAACTTCATAGGCATGCTTCTGGGGCCAAAATCTACCGCCAGTTAAAGTTTATGTACTAATCAAAGTTACAACCTATATACATGATGGATCTAACAGAATTTTCTACAGAGTTAAGTCGAATGAAGTTTTAGCACAGCCAAGTATCTCATCGGGTGTAATAATTAACTGGATATAAAAAATAGACTTTATTTTTAGGTTCAAATATTCGGTAAAAAAAATTACAACCACTGCATGGCAAACTTCACATGACATAGGTATTAGCAAAGATCGTCATTTATATCAAGCAGTACATACAGAAGCCAAAAAAGTAGGTACATTTAAGGCAGAATTGTCAGGCCAGCGCAATGTTGAAAATTACTCTGTTTTGACCAGTTTTTAGGTTCCATATTAGCAACTTACGTATATTGGTCATTATTGTAATTAAGTTTATCATTGGATTCAAAACAAATTATTTTTTTTCTCACTAATGAGCCTTAATGTTTCACGCTATTTCTTTTAAGTGCATCATGAAGTATGTTGCAAATAAAGCCCAAAAATATTTTTCATTCATTTAAACTGTTTGCTTCGAGAGTATTATTACGCCATCTAAAGCTGCATAAATTAACTGCGTGACAGTAATAGTTCCAATAGCGCCCATACGTCTTTGGCTAGGGCGTTAATTCCGCTTTAACACGTAAACTTCTAATTCACCTGCAGGTGCAGGCGCACTCCTTAAAAGTGCTAATTTTTTCATCATTAATTAACCCGGTAAATACTTTCAATTTATTTAAGCCGAGTTATAATTTTAACACTTTTCCTACGGTATCGGCGGATTATTAATATATCCTACTAACCTCACAGAATATTTTAAAAGTAATTGGTAGCACAAAAAATGGCAGGTGGTGCCGTGTCTTATTACCTCTTTCTTATCTTGATAGCATGCATCCGACTCAACGTCAGTACCGGGGTAATGAACTTTTTAACGCGAAATCCAGTTTTAAAAGGTTTCGAAGTTCCAGGTATCGTTTAAGAATTTGGTTTGACAGTAATAGTATGATCGATCCTAGGACGTATATGAAATCAAAATCAACCACCACCAGGCGCTTGCGTTAACGTGTTTGAAAATCGAGTTAGCCTTGAATTTAATTTATTCCAAAAGGACAGTGTGATCTGTCCGCTTAGCAGCTATTACACGTAGAAAATATACAGGGTGTCAATCTTTAATGACTCACTTAATCCTTTACGACCACCCTGTGTATTACAAAAAAACAAAATACCGCAAGCGCAACTTATCATCGGATAACACATAAATATGCTATTAAACTTTAAATTTTGATCGATTAGCAGCTAGAAATTTAAAATTTAAAGTAATCATCTGTTTTCCAGGACATCAAGCTGAACCCAGCAATGACAAGTCTTTTATAAATACGTCAGTCAACGCTAGTAGCATTGAGTAAAGGCTATTACATTCTTAAAAGATATATCTTTAGAATATATCCTTTACTCAATTCTTAGAATATACAGTATGTCCACAGAAAAGTTGTTGAACAGGAAAAACTTTCCCATTTTTCATTTTATCGAAAAAAGTTATTCTTGATAAAAAGTTTTGCTGGTTCTTAAAGTATGATTGGGGTAGAGAAATTTAACATTTCTTGTACGGGGTGTTCAAAAAATTGAAAAAACTTTAAGTGGTACAAGAGTAAAGTGCACTTATTTGTGAAGATGTGAAAATAAGTTACTAGGAAAAGTTGTTTAAAAGTAAAAGGCAGTCTCTAATACCAATTTTCGAAACAATCGGCCTACTTTTATTTATTCATTCATTCATTAAAGAAATAATTAACACTGTACCTACTACGTAAATTTTTTGCTGTAAAGTAAGCATTTTAACCTGACAATGGCTATGGCTAATAAATTTTAACAGCGAATTGTCAAATCAACTTGTCACTATCAACGCCTACTAGAACAAGATTGAATTGTTAATTTGGAATAACTTAATTTGTATAAAATAAATTGAATGACTACAAATAAATAAAAGTAGGCCGATTGTTTCGAAAATTGGTATTAGAGACTGCCTTTTACTTTTGAACAACTTTTCCTAGTAACTTATTTTCACATCTTCACAAATAAGTGCAATTTACTCTTGTACCACTTAAAGTTTTTTCAATTTTTTGAACACTCACTATCCCAATCTTACTTTAAGAACCAGCAAAACTTTTTATCAAGAATAACTTTTTTCGATAAAATGAAAAATGGGAAAGTTTTTCCTATTCAACAACTGTTCTGTGGACATACTGTATATTCTTAATTCAATGCTAGTAGGATAACATTTGCTCAAGTAGGTATGCGAAAATCAAAATTACTATTATCGTATGTAATATCACAAGTGCTGGAAATTTTATCGAAAATTTCATGTCGACAAGGTACAACCAATAAAACACAAGCATTTCTTAACGTTGCCATGGCAACTTGTGTATTTTTTCGGAAATCATCCTCCCATACGCACCTAGCTGTAAGATTAATAAGTGATAATCTCCCTCCTATACAACAATAACACCAGTCACCATATATGTCACCAATTTAATTGTATTTTCAAATAGTTTTGACATGAAATTTTCGTACCGAATCTCCCGCAAGCATGAATTAAAACTCCGGAAATTTTTTCTCGGTTGCGAATTTAAGAAAATCGCACCTCTAAAAAAATTTCCGGAAATAATTCATGCTCTAGGGAGATTATAAAAGTGATAATTTTTTTGAAAGCGCTATTTTGCCTAGAAAGATCACGAGTATAAATTGGTCTTTTATTTTATCTCTGAAAATAAAAGCCCAATTTGTACGAGTGGTTTTGCTAATGGGCAAAATAGGACTTGAGAATAACATTATCTAGAAAAATTTCCGGCACGAGTGGTATTTGTCGAGATAATTTCTCGAATACGATTTAATAATTTCTGTATTAATTTTTTCTGTTTACATTTCCAAAACGATTCATTTTGAACGAGTTTATTGACAGCTTCGACTGTAGCGTTCGAGTAAACAAACATGACGCTTGGATATCCAAGGCAAATGCGATTATACCTACACCCTGTCTGCGTTGGTTTATTTTCTGAATGTGTCATAAATTTAAACGGAGACGGAGGTCCAATAACCAAAATTTAGCAATGTAAAAGTTATATAAATTCATTGATACAATGCTTAATGGTACCGCAACATAATTTATAAGCTGCATAATTTAGAACAGTGTGAAACACACAAACTTAAAGAAGTAGGTACGTGTTTGTATCCAACAGATTCGCGGTTGCTAAGCAACGAAGTGATAATTTGCACAAGTGCAATTACCGCTTTGGTTTTGCACAAGTGCAATTACCGCTAGCAGAGGCATATGATTGGTTGGATTTTTATGGAAGGAGCTACCTTATTGGATGCAAGCAGTATGAGGGAAATAATCGCATTAACTGTCACGAACGGTAGCAGAAGATAAAAAAACGACATAAACATCGAAATAAACTTAAAACTTGTAGAATCTTGTGCAAATAATAACATTATAAATAAATATGGAACACCCTTGAATTAATATCCATTTCCCGAAATTTACGACATCCCTCAAACCCGAAGGCAATCTTAACGACCCGATACACATATTTACCTCTAATTAGAATGCTAATGCGAAGAAAAGCAGGTGTGTGCAATTATCAAATAGTTCTCGGCATATCTATATTTTGGTCGTTTTTCGGTATTCGCATAATCTTTGACCAATTTGAGCGTCGCGCATCTGCCGCTCGATCTCAGATTTAGATAATAAATTTGACATGATAGGAATATAATTAGGGCCCATTAAAATCGAAAAAAGCCCGGGGAACAGTTTGTTTTCTTAAAGTTCTCGTGGGGACTTGAGATTGAGTGCGTGCCAGGTGTAAATTGTTTTTTTACGGGCTTAACATTGAAAGTGGAATTTTCACCTGTCATATTTATAAGGATACAAAATTGGCATGGACAAAATAATCGTTTTGTCGGTCATTATATGTAAATTAATCTTATTTCTGGTAATCGTAAATAAAATATACGGGATTTTTAACATAAAACAATTTATATTTTAAATAACAACTACAACTCTTTTTTGCAATTTACAATTGAACTTGAGAATGATAATTCAATTCCCTTTTTAGATACCTACAAAGATTTTAAAAAAGAAAATTACACTTTGATTACCGATTGGTACATAAAACCGAGAAATTCTAAAAGATACATACTTATACTATATTCAAACTAAACGCAAGTGAAACATAAACAAAAGTTGTTGCATGGCTAGAGCGTGATACGCACGTGATCGGCTTGCTATTGGCTAGCCGGCAATTAAGACTGGCCCGGCGGGCGAGTGCAGCGAGTCGGTGTTTCTTACAGAGGTGTATTGAGTTGCAAGTGAATGAAAAACAGTATGTGTAACTGTTGAAATTTTAATAACAACTTTTTAATATCTTGAAAAAACATTATACCTAATTTTTATATTTATAATCTTTATAATCTTAAAAAAAATAGTATTGTTGAAGCAAAATTTGAAATGTTTTTCTAATAATTTTTAACTTCAAAAATAGGTAAATTTTATAAATTAATTTTTTTTAAAATATTTATATTATTACAAATAACTTTTTAGTCCTGAAGAAGTTCCAAAATAGCAAAGAAAGCTTGGCTTATTTTAAATGAAGTTAAATAAAGTGTTTGGCTTTGATTATTAGTAGGTTATGGTGAGTGTTACGTCATTAAAAAGTGGTGTGTTGTGTCGTGAAAGTATAGTGAAAAGTGAAAACAAATTAGTAAAGTGATAAATGTGATTATTACTAAGTTATGGTGAATGGTTCTGTACTAGGCGAGTTTTAATATTATTATTCTTTATGCGAAATGATAGGGCTACAGGCGAACACCCGCTTAAAAAAAGTAACGCGCCGTTGCTATACCCCATGGGGGTGTGTGGAAATTTGCAAATTTGTACAGATTTTCAAGGAATTATCTGACGGTATGGCAACGCTGTAGTAGGAAGCCATCGCTCCAATAATGAAGGGACCTTGCGACCAGTGGCTCTCAAACTGACTATAAAATTCGGCAAAATTTTTGAAAGGCCATAGATTATTTTCTGCACATTAAAAAATAATTTCAGAACCTACCTATAGTTAAAATTAATGTACTAATCAAACAATAAAAAATAAATTATGATATTACTACATAATTTTGAGCTAAATAACCGGTCATTTAATTATTATAATTAAAATTAAAATAAGTTGCAATATCAGCAATTATAATAACGAATATAATTAAAAGGAACATACACACTCTAATTAGTTTTTTAAGCTTGTGTGTGCAGGTGAATATTTTTAGCATTCTTATACCAAACGGTAAGAACATAGCGGGTGAAAGATTTTCTTTAAATTTCATCAAAAAGTAGGAACCAATAACATAAACAATAACATAGATTGAAGGCGACATATACAGGGTGGTCCAAACTTTATCAGCAATACTTTAAAAACTGCTAGAAAATTTAAAAAAGGAGATTTTTCCTATAAACACGTATCGAAATCCTAAAGGTTTTCGATATACAGGGCGTCAAATTTTCTTTTATTTTTCATAAAGGAAGACAGCTAAGGCAAACATATTTGGTACAGTTTAGACACTCAGTAAATACTATAAATTAAAAATAATTCAGCCCATCTACTTCCACCAGTGTCAGAGAGACGTGGATTAACCATAATATTATATGATAAAAAAACTGTTACGCCACTGGAAAAGTAATATTTTTTGCCTTCACTAAATTTTCCAATAAATTCTAAGAAAAAATCTATTCTTGACTTTTTTTCGAAAAATATACCGTTTTTGAAAAATTCACTTTTGCGCGTTTTAATTTTTTTAAGCAGAAGAAAATCAAAGTAGGTCTAGGCTCTCGAAATTTTGCACACTTGCTGAGTTTTTAATTCTGAACAACTTTCCTTAATAACATTTGGTCCTAAAACTAAAAAAGTGGGCAACATGTTATTAAGGAAAATTGTTCTGAATTAAAAACTCAGTAGGTGTGCAAAATTTCGAAAGCTTGGACCTACTTTGGTTTTCATCTGCTAAAAAAAAATAAAAGCACAAAAGTGGATTTTTCAAAAACGGTACATTTGTCAAGAATAGTTTTTTCTTATAATTGATTGGAAAACTGATTAAAGGCAAAAAAAAAATATTTTTCCAGTGGCCTACCATTTTTTTATTAAAAAAATATGATGGTTGACCCCCGTCTCTCCGGCACTGGTGGAAGTAGATGGGCTGAATTATTATTAATTTATAGTATTTAATCAGTGTCTAAACTATGCCAAATATGTTGTTTGCCTTAACTGTCTTCCTTTAGGAAAAATAAAAGAAAACTTGAAAAAAAAATGAACTTTGACGCCCTGTATATCGCAAACAGCTAGGATTTCGATACATGTTTATATGAAAAAATCTCCTTTTTGGAATTTTCTAGCAGTTTTTAAAGTATTGCTGATAAAGTTTGGATCACCCTGTATAGTCAGAGGCATTGTTGGAAATCGTCCGCAAAAAACACAGCACACCAACTTCGAAGCTTGAAACGAAAACAAATGACCTAAAACAGATAAATTGTAATGTTTTACAATTCCTAGAGCTCGATACTAAGAAATTGAGGTATAGATAATTTAACTTAAATATTAGTTTTTATGTTATAAAAAATAAAACAAAGAGTTTTGTTAGTCGGTTTTATAACAGAACAATAATTATAAATTAAAAATTTAAAAAGGATCGGTTTTCTCTGCAGATTATTTTGGTAGATAGACAGTATTATAGTATATAAATTAAATAACAAATAAAAAGAAAAAAAATTGTCATTCGTTGGCAAAATATTTACTTAAAATTGTTAATCCGTTAGTAGGAAACTCAAATTCATTTATCAGAAACAGTAATCATTTTTTGGAAAAAATTAGGGAACATCAATTTCCGGATCATTATATATTAGCTAGCTTTGATGTGGTTAGTCTTTTTACTAATGTCACTGTTGACAAATCATTGAATATTTTACGCAGAAAGTTAGAAAATGATCAGACTTTAGTGGAAAGGACAAATTTGAATATAGATGCAATATTAGAACTAACAACACTGTGTTAAAACCACTTATTTTCAACTTGGAAATGAATTTTGCCAGCAGGAATTTGGAATGGCTATGGGGTCTCCTTTATCACCACTCATAAGCAATTTATTTATGGAAGATTTGGAGCAAAATGAGTTGACTACCTAGATATATTATGTGCACCAACCTAATGTTTGGTGGAGATATGTAGATGACATATTTGGATATAAGAACATGGAGTAGATGATTTAAATCCATTATTAAATTTTATAAACTCGCAAGAACCTTCTATTAAGTTTACCTTAGAAATTAAAAATAATAATCCATTACCTTTCTTGGATGTTTCTATACTGAAATCAGATAGTATAGAAACTAGTGTCCATAGAAAACGAACACATACTAATAGATATCTCCATTTTAATTCCAATCATCATATTAGTGTTAAAAAAGGAGTAATTTTAAGTTTGTATGACAGGGCTAAAGAGATTTGTTCTAATAACACAAAATTTGAGGAGGAAATTAAACATATAAACATGTTCTTGAGAAGAATCGTTATCCTACTGAATTTATTGAGCAAGTTTTTCAGGATTGCCAACAAAATAACAATGCTAATAGAATTAGAGAAATAAATCTGGTGGACCGACCAGTAAATTTAATTATTCCTTATATTCCTGGATTATCAGATAAGCTAAAACCCATAGGCAATCGTTTTAATGTCAGAACAGTACTTAATTAAGATCGATGCTAGTTAAAACGAAACCAAAGTTAAAAAAATTGCACTTATAAAATTCCTTGCGAATGTGGAAAGTTCTATGTTGGGGAGACTTGTAGGCCATTTAACGTTCGTTTAAAAGAACATAAAAATTATATCAGGCAAAAACAAATTTCGAAGTCGAAAATATGTGAACACTCTTTTAATAACAATCATAGGATTTTGTGGGATAGTTCCAAACCAATTCTCAAAGAAGAAGTAGGACATAGACGAAAAATTAAAGAATCAGCATTTATTCTAGGAAATACAGACAACTGTGTTTCTGAATGTTCAGTGGAATTCAGTAAAATATTATTGCCACTTATTCAAAGAGAAGTTAGTATAAATAATTAGGTAGAACACAGGGTACAATATCAGACAGGTGGCTAGGCTATTGTTTCTGTTGTCATGACATTTTAACCTGAAATTTATTAATCTGTCATTTCACTTTGACGTGACATGATCTTTGAGAACGGAGGAAGATATATTCTCCAAAAGCTCAGGAAACAAATTTGTTGAAGATATTTTTTGAGTTACAAGTTCAAAGTTTAGTTCATTTACTGTTAAGAATTTATGAATTTTCCAGGCAACTTGAGAAAGTTGTCTTTTAACCAGCTTGGTGGCGAAAAACCCAATTAAAATTCAATGGATTTGTTTACGCCACAAATAAATTTTAGAAAATATCATAAATGGTGATTCTCTTTATAATATGATCGATTTTTATTACCCTCTACCCTTGACTCCACCATAACTCCCATCAGAGTAACTCAGATGGATGACTCGATGATACAAAAATATGCGTCCTAAAGCAACTGTGGTTATATGTATAAAAAAAACAAAAAAAAAACAAAAAATATCCTTTCCCTAGGGGCACTAATTTCGGAGTTGTTTTTAGTTCTTGTTTCTGGTTTTGTGCGGCTTACAAATTGGCGCACATGCCGAGATGCGAGATGACACCAATCACCAGTCTGAATTCTTATGCGCCCGCAAATAATCGAAGCCCAACGTGTATTTATGGTGTTACCCAAACAGCAATTTTGACGCCTCAACGCGCTGAGCTCGATGCCCCGTTGCCAAGTTTACAATAGCCTCAGGGCCCAAACAGCTGCACAACGCATCCAAAACAAATACAAAAAAATACACATATACACTGTGTGTCACTTTTCATGACAAATTTATTGAGTATTGTAATGAAATAAATATATATTACATATACAGTGTCCTCCAAAAAGTTCGCACCATAGGGGGGAAATTTTTAATTAACGTTTTATTTTGAAATTTAATTTTGGGGTTACCTTTTGCTTTAAAAAAGATGAAAAATGACCCACTCAAACGTGGTCATGTGACTTTCGGTATCTGTCAAAAATGACATTTAAAAAAATATATCGCCAAAAATGGGTTTAGTTGTTGAAATATCAAAAAGTTTTACTTGAAAAAGTTGTTTGTTTTTCAATTCTACGTAAGTGTACTAAACTTGAACGCTCTACTAAAATATTTAGTTTTTTGCCAATTTTAATACAATTATTTATGAAATTTCTGAAAATTTTAAAAACTCGAAATTTCGTAAAAACTATTTTATATCACTAGCTTTATCATTCTATTAATTTTTTATTACTAATTACCGATAAGAATAGGTATTTTTCAAAAGAAAATGATATTTACGCTTTAAAATTCTGTTACGTTTGTTGCAAAGTTGATGTACCGTCTAGAATTTGGGGTATAAATTTAGTTGCATTACGTTTCCCAGATCTAAATTGACGCCAAAATAATAATAAATTAAAATATCATCAAACTATTTTACGTATCTAAGCAAAATTCTTGACTTTTGTGGAACAAATAATCATTACCTTTAATAATATTTAAATAATAATTAATACTTTAAGTTTAATTTCACATTAATCGATATTGATGAGTAGGTCATGGAGAGAAAGGAAGCAATTGTTTTTATTTGACATTTGTTTTTATCTGACAGTTATCAAACAGTTATCTGTTGGAGAACACTGTATAAAATCTTTCACTCTGACCTGATAATTTTTAACTCTGTATTCACTGCACCCTTGTCCACTATTGTCCAGTAAGTAGCACCTTAATCCAGAGCGCATTCGTATTCGCAATCGTATTTCCACCAATATGGGAATATCACTAAATGATTTGAGCTGCTACAATCTCCGGATCCTCCATATTTGCCTTGGGAGTTTTTCAATGATCAGTATGAACAACTTTCGTTATTTATTTAAGAACAAACCGGTAGTTCGCTTCATCATTATGCACACGACACACGAATGTTTCGAAAACTTTCCGGCGAGTGGCGAGGCAAATGGCGGCAAATCCGGTGTAGGTAATATGTTTTTAAATGCTCCAAGCTCCAATGAATTCTATGTAAGAAGTGTAAGTGGCAATACAACAAAGTTTTTGTTAATACCTACTACACACAATTTGCTACAAGCAAAGATCATGATATTCAAGTCTTTACTACTAGTAAACACTGTCAAACTCTAACGGCGTCTATCCTTATGTCAAGTTTTCCTTTTTTACAATTTACAAGCTTTTATTTAATTTGCAATGTATGTATGACTGTATGTATGTTTAGGTCAAATCTTGCAAGCTGAATTAGAACCACTTCCTGACATCCGATTGAGCTGAAATTTTGCATACACCTTTAGTTCCGGTGACAATACAATATACAATACTCAATATTGTAATACTTTCAAAATGGCCGTCGCCACAAGATGACGGATGATGTATTTTTTGTCAATCCCCTTAATATGGGTATCAATCGAAAGGGTTTGAAGAATAGAAAACGATAGAGTTTAGTGACATCACACTAAATTCAATATGGCCGCCGCTCCAAGATGGCGGATAATGTATTTTTTTGTCACTGCGGATTACATTTTATTTTCCCTTAATATGGGCATTAAATGAAAGGTCTTGAAGAGTAGAACTAAAAAGTTGAAAATAAAATTAATAGTAAAAAAATATTTTTAAAAACAACCTTTTATTTAAATGCTCTGAAAAGAAGAAAATAAACTTTATAATAAATCAAACCAAGGCAAACCCATAATTTTGTTACACTATACAACTGTATATGATATAAAAGCTTGTCGCGAGAATATATATATCTTGAAAGTAATTTTAAGTAGAAAATGTATTTTTCTATAAAAGAAATTTACACACGAAAATCTCGCGACAAGCTTTTATATCATATACAGTTGAATAATGCAACAAAATTATAGGTTTGCCTTGGTTTGATTTATAATAAAGTTTATTTTCTTCTTTTCAGAGCATTTAAATAAAAGCTTGTTTTTAAAAATATTTTTTTACTATTATTTTTTTCCTGTTTATTTTTAGTTAACGACTAATAAATGATAGCCTGGTGACTGGCATTGTTGACGTTTACGCGTTCACAGGTCAGTGCAGTGGCCGCTAGTGCTACTTGTTGAACCTAGAGCTGGAGCTCTTGTTAGAGATTTCTGTATACGCCAGGGGGGACGACAAGTTGTGTCTGCAATGCCTGATAGATGGCTCTGATGTCACATATTATAGTATTTTAAGTAAGCTGTACCCAGTTGTTTTGACAATTCGGAAACTATTAGTTTGCCGTTCTCAGTGTTCTTACAAACTTTTGGACAGTTTGCAAACAGTTTGCTAACTGTTACCACTAAGATTTTGAATGTTGGAGAAAATCTCTTAAAAATTCAATTTCTGATTCTTTAACTGCGTAATTTTTTTTCAAAAAGGCTATTTTTTGAAATAATTTTTAACACCACTCTGTATACAATAGTTTCGGTGTGTTTCAACTTTCTTCCTGATTTTAGTTGAGTAGGTACAGGGTGTCCCAGTAAACGTGATAAACCGGACTTTCTCGGCAATTTTAAAGATAAATTGATGGTTCAAAAATTAAACTTGTGTAGAATTTTGCGTAGAATGTGGCGTTGAACTTAATATATAGGGTGATGTTAAAAAGTTATATCACAAATACCCTTTTCCAAAAAAATTTGAAGATTGTCGGTTTTCATTTCTGACTTCCGGTTTGACCGGAAGTGAGCATCACTTGGTTAGACATCCTGTATATTTAAGGTTTTTTAAGTTCCTTGTGTTCTCAAATTCCAACCAAATATAGCTTTATATAGTTATCTCTAAAAGTAACCAAGCAGCGATTTTTTATTTTTTGATAAATTTCATTAAATATTGATATATTGATATTGATCTTTGCATGGAATGCTAAAAATATATCGTTAGAGATATACCCCGATTACTGTAAGAAGTCCCGATTTTGTCAGATGACAGTCTCCACAAAATCCCTAGAAATTTTCTGTTAACTATGGGTATAACAATGGTATATGTGTCTCAACCAGTTAATGACGTCACTCATTGATTTATGATGTGAAAAGTTACCCAAGTGATACGAAAAAAGAACATAATAAAATAAAAACCCTATTGCCAATCACGATTATAAAGCTACAAACAAAAATAACTATGACTACAACTCATTTTAATAATAATTTCAAACGTCATGGAAACACTTTCATTTTGGTATTTTGTTAAAATCAGCCACTTGCGCCAGCGTCTATGGGGCGGACTCAGGCAAATTTTGTTTCGGTGTTGTGAAAGTGACAGTGAATGTTTTCCGGATCGTTCAAATGGGTTCAAACTTTGGGCAGTGAAAATATTCGCGGGTATTATACGTTTCATGAGTTTTACCGTTATCTATGTTGTTCTTGTTCGTGTAATTAGTAGTTATTCATTGTGCAAATGGGCTCGTTACTGACCTGGCCTTAAGACCCGGTTGCATTTTTTTGCTGCATTAATGCCAACTTAGGATGGCGAAATTACCATTTGACAGTCCCAGTAAGGACTTCTTAAAATAATTTTACTATAACTATTTAAAATTATACTGGGTGTCCCAGAATATGTGGGCAATTTCCCGGATTTATACAGGGGTCGTTAAAATAACATGACAAGTTACTATAAAAAAATTTCCCAGAGGGCCCCCCCCCTTCGGAGATACAGGGTGTTGAAGTTCTTTTTTTGAAGTAAAATTATGGCAATATCTCCCAAAATGATCAAGCTGCTGAACTGAAATTTGGCACTGCTGTGTTTTAGGCCGAAGGCATCAATTTTTACGTATCTCACAGAGGGCGCCACTTGCACTATTTTTGGATCGTGTTATAGCTCGTAACTTTTTTGAGGTTATCTTTTTGGTCTTGTAGGTCCATCATTTTAGTGCACATTTTCATTTTGCAACAAAAGTGTAGGTACTCTTGTTTCATAAAGATAAAATCAACCGTTTGCGTTTAAATTGGCGAAACGTGCCGTAAAACACCAGCTTCAACATTCGAAACATAAAATCTTTACCTAGCGCTTTCAAACGTTAAAGACCGACTGTAACATTTAAACTGAGAAAAAAATCTCTATGAACAATGTACCAAAAATTATTCGCCTTCAAAATGGAAAGGATCGAATTTGACAAAATTTGGACACACTATTTCAAGAAAACCAATGGTGTTTTGTCCAATGCCCATTTGGCATTTTTTTCTTCATATTGCGCCGGCCCAATAATAATTACTACCGCTTTGGTTATTGCGCGGCGCAATAATAATTCCTACACCCCACTTTAACCAAACAAAACCGGATAGAACGCGGTTTACCCGGGTAAAGCCAGAAATACCTATAATGTCGATTATATTTCGTAGGTAATTCACCCACGCTTCTTGGGTATTTCGCAGTTTACCCGGGTAAAGTTTGACCGTTAACCTTACTTTACCCGTAACATATACATATATATACATATAACATATTTTTTGATGCCCACTATGGGGATCTCGCGGAAACTAGCAGAGCTAGAACAAAGGTTAAATGGGGAAAGAATTGCAGTTTTCAATGCTCAATCAAATGCCCCTTTTCGATTTTTAAAAAAGTTCATGGCTCACTAGGCATTTTCATCAGATCTCTGTAGCTCCGTTATTTCTGATTATACTGAAAAACCATTGAGACAAAAATTGTACATAATTTCGGGCTTAATAAGATAATCTAATCCAATATTTTATGTTGTTTGTGATTTTTGAGATAGGTATGACATAAACTTGTGTTTTTTTAAATGTAAATCATAGTTGGCTGTGGCCTTATCAAATCGGCCATTTTTTGAGCTTTCCAAAGATATAATACTCGGCATAGTTATTATAAAAAATAAAATAGCTATGGCTAATTTTCTGATTTTTTTTTTAATTTTCACGTAGTCTCAGCCATGCAATATTTTCATAATTACGTTCTATTTTATAATACTTCAAACTTTCAAATATTTTATTTTAAGCTGGTAACAAAATGTAACAAAATAAAACAAAAATTATCATGATGGAGCTCCACCACATAATTATTCGCCCGTAAGAAATTACCCAGATTAGCTCTATCCAAATAGTCAGATAGGGAGAAATAGACCTATTTCCTGGCCGCCCCGATCCCCCGATTTGTCTGTTTTGGATTTCTTTTTGTGGGAAACAGTACAAAATAAAGTATGAGACGACAATTGTTGAATTAAGAGCAGCTGTTTTAGAAGCAATTGCCAGTATTTACAGGCGCTCTCTAAGAAAGGCGACAAATTCAGTTTTAAAAAGATGCAATATTTGCATAAATAATAATGGTGGATTGTTTGAACACCTTTTTTATTTTAAAAGGCGACCTTTTAAAATAATAATAAGTTGAATATGAGTTTTTTAATTTTTGTTTTATTTTGTTACATTTTGTTACCAGCTAAAAACGAAATATTAGAAAGTTTTAAGTATGTCTAATTATAAAATAGAACGTAATTATGAAAATATTCCATGCCTGACTATGTGAAAATTAAAAAAAAAATCAGAAAATTCGCCATAGCTCTTTTATTTTTAATAATACCTATGCCGAGTATTATATCTTTGGAAAGCTCAAAAAATGGCCGACACAAGGTTATGTCATATCTCAAAAATCACAAAATACATAAAAAATTGGATAAGATTATCTTATGAAGCCCAAAATTATCTACAATTTTTGTCTCAACAGTTTTTCTGTATAATCAGAAATAACGGAGCTACAGAGATCTCTTTTCAAAATAATAGTGAGCCTTGAACTTTTTTAAAAATCCAAAAGGGGCATTACATTGAGCATTCAAACCGCAATTCTTTCCCCATTTAACCTTTGTTCTGGCTCTGCTAGTTTCGAGATTAAAACAAAAAATATGTTTTGTCCCACTTTTACGATACACCGCAAGCCTACCTTTAGAAAGCCCGATTCTTACCTTGCAACTTTTATGTAAAACTTTTTTCTATCTGCAAAAATTAGAGAAATAATAAGGGGGTAGGGGTTTTCGCGTGAAGACCCTGTACATAGTTAATCAAGCCATCAGTAGCTAATTATTAATCCCGGTAGTTGTTAGCTGTTTCCATAGCCAGACACCAACGATATATATGTATATACAGGGTGTCTACTGACGGAGGGCCACTTGGAAATATCTCGACAATTATGCATTTTTCGGAAAACTTTATTTGAAAAAAAAATTACCTTTTTGATGGCCCAACTTTGTGTAAAAACAAATTCGAGATCCATGGCTTACTTTCCAAGAAATTTTTAAAAAACCCGAAAATTGCGGATACTTCTTTGGCATGTAACTTTTTTATTTCAAGAGTTATCGAAAAAGTTTCTGAATAGAATCTGTAGGCCAAATTTATTACTTTAAGCCTGCTTCATCATAATTTGGCAAAATGCCGCGGTTTAGGGGGTGCTCTCTTAGCGCTTAAAAAAAAGTTACTCAATTATAGCATGCCATGGCGTCAAAAAACTACCTATTTTATGCACTTTCGATCGATATATCACAAGCGCTACATATCCCTTGCGTTAGCCTGATTTACAATTTTTTTAGAAAAAAAAATTAAAATTTAGATGTCTTGGAAAAAAGCTTTCAAAGTTCGTTTAAATAAACTACAGCTATCCATTTAATTAATTTCACAACACATTACATTGCAAATCTTTTGTCGAAATGAAATTTGTTGCGAGAAATCTGCATCTCCCACATTTTTGAAATTTTCTAGTATGCCTTGAAAAACAATAGCAACCAGCTTCTGTCAGTCAATCAATTGGATCTTTCAAACATTAATTGTTTGATAGAAGGTGTATTTATCTGCAATATTTTTATTAGTTGCATTGATCGTGATAAGAAAAACGTATGGCAATTGACATTGGGCTTTTGTGCAATTGTGTTTTAAATGTAAGTTTTAATACAGGGCGTGTTTTGTTTCTTGTTCCCTGCACACGAAATAATGCAAAAAAGGGACACAAAATTCAGAAAAAAATGTGCAATCCACGGAAATGAGGTAAGAAAAGTATAAGCAAGATACTTTTGCAAGATATATTTACCTTCTTATTTAAAATGTTCAAGCACTTAAGTTTTTTGTGATGCTGAATAGGTCTAATAGGAAGTAAGTTTGGTTTCCTTTGGTAACTAACACAAAAATCTGGGAAAACACTCGCCTGAAAATAAATTATTTGCCACAACATACTGAATTAAAATTAAAGGTATATTGAAGAATAATTCATTTCAAATAGCGAACCTTTAAACACACATTTATATGAACCTTAAAAATGACTCACGTTGATCATCTTGTAATATTACATCGTCCTTCAGTAACACCAACGAATTTTTTAAATTATTTTTTGACAAAAATTATACCATGAATATTGATTTTTATTATCATATGTAATATGCACCAAATAAAATATCTACATCTATTATAACAAAAATTTTAACTGAACTTTGTAGACCGTATTATAATGAATTATAATATTTCGTATTAAACTGGCTAATAGAGACTACTCGAAAATGTAATAAAAGTTACGGGAGATTATAATAAAGTATATTAAAAGAAATAATATCTATATCCCTCCTTTATTATTATTTATTTTAAACCTTAATGGTATTGTTAGTAAACAGTATTAAATAGTATAGTACCTGTTTAATATATTTTAACATAAACAAATTATATACGTTAGTAAATAGGATAGTAAAATACATGAGAAACGTATAATATCAAATATATAGGAATCCTTTAATGTATATAAGAAAAGATAATATATTTTATTAAAAATGGTAAAGCAAAATTATTGTAACTAATATTATACCAGATGTTGGTCCTATAGAGTATTAGAATTTACATTCATTAATATTATTTTTTTAATAGCTTTTATTATCAATTTTTTTCCGTGTGGGCCATCAAAAAGGTAATTTTTTTTTTCAAATAAAGTTCTCCGAAAAATGCATATTTGCCGAGATATTTCCAAGTGGCCCTCCGTCAGTAGACACCCTGTATATCGTTGCCAGAGACTGAAATAGACTAATAAGTCCGAGACATCGGAGTTGAAACCTGTCCCTTTCTAGAGCTGGCTGCCCGAAACACAGTGAATCTGCCTCTTGTGCAGTTCGCGAACTATCAGGAAATGTTCGCCGACTGCCGAGAACAAACGTAGTAGAAACTAGAGGCCCTGTATGACACGAAAAGTGACAGTTATTCGTTTTAACAGAGGTTGGACAACAGATTTTGACAGATCTAGTAACATTGTTTTTATTATATTCTTATCTTGGCGGGTGCCAGTTTGTCAACAAAACTGTCGACAAATTATTGAGCGTGCTCGTTTTCTTTTGCAAAAAGGAATGTTAACAGTTAAAAGTGACATCTTGTGTAATAAGAAACTGCAAGAATTCTGAGCAGGATGAATTTTTCATAACACCCTTTCCAAAAAGCGCAGAAGAACGAGCACGATGGTGCAAATGAAATACCCTAACATGAGAGTTGGAAATGATACGAAAATTTGCGAGGTAAGTAAATTTAATTACATAAGTATCTCTAGTTCCTTTTTATTTTTTGTTTGATCTGTGATTTTAATCTGCAGAATAATTTTCTTAATCTGCATCAGCAACATAACATAAGATATTTAAATTAATATACGTATTAAATATTAGTACCTACATATTTATTTTCAATAAAAGTCCATAAGGTTCTACCAACCCCCTATTAGAATTCTTATGAAAATTTCCCAATGTTAAAGAGATAAAATTAAAATTTTTGCCCTTCAAGGAGGTAAAACCTGTTAGGTAGGTATATTTACTGGACCGGGATAGGCATTTTTCGTTTCATGGAATAATAAAAATGTAAGTAAGTATATGTGTTAGAGAGAGGAAGTTTTGAAGGAGCTTTATTTTATACCAAGACCAACAAAATCGGACAAAAAAGAAGTTAACACGGGTGGGAATATAAAGAACCCTTTTTGTGTAGTCAGTTAAATGTGTGAGCTTATATTCCATTACAAATTTCTTGCTGATAAAAAAATAGCATTTGATGGCAGCGTTTTATTATGTTTAGGTAGCTTAAATTTATAGTTCTTTAACTTTCACAGGTTCACTTCTGTGACATGGATTTTGAGTGTCAGGTTGTGCTGAAGAAAGGATCATCTCCTGCAACGTCTGATGAACGTGACTTTAGCAAGAAAGAGCAATTATTAAATATGTATAAATGTCTGAGAACTTGTACTAGTTTGATTTTTCCTATTTACTTACAATATATCTTTGAAAACAAAAATACTGTTGTCTTCTTTATTGAAATGTAGATGATCTCTCTTGCATTAAAAAGTTATTAACTTTTATTTTACAAAAAAAAGAATGAGAGACTAATATATCGATATTAAATATCTAGGTACTCATTTTTTTATTCAGCCTAATTCCTATTATTATTGGTTGATTCATATTACCAAAACAAACTTTCCAACTTTTTGTTCCGTACAAATTTCAGTATTAATTGTCTTAAAATTATGATGGTAGGTATAAGAAGAGAGTTTGAAGAAACGAAACCATACAGTAAAACCATTTAAAAGACCTTTTTTTTAATGAACGGAATAATAATTATTATTGCAGCTATGTTTCCTATTGAAGAAATATTCGAAAGTTTGATTAGTTGGTATGCTAGGGCCTTGTTTAATTTTATGTACATACCTATCTACATATACCACCCTCCTACAAAAATTTAATAAATGTTTTTATCCATGATATCCTAAAATTTCTGTTTTATTGGAACAAATTATATGTTTCTTCACTTTTCCATTCAAACTTCAATAATTATTATTAGTGAAGCTTTGCAAATAACATACTACTACCTAACCTATTTACCTATTTATTGGTTTTATCTATATTTTTATACATTTTAAACTGTGCCCTCATCTACCTACGCTTATGGCAGTTAACTGTCGTTAGCTTAACCTTAAAATCCAATTTTGATACATCGTGCTGCTAGGGGAATGTTAGAAAGAGCGAAAAAATATATGTCTGTTGCACAAAATGAATTTCATAGGGAAAATAAGACCCTCGCCAGAGAGAGAGAGATCCGATCGTTGTCCAACCTCTGTTAAAACGAATAACTGTCACTTTTCGTGTCATACAGGGCCTCTAGTAGAAACTAATCCTCGGTACGAGACCGCGACAGTGGTTTGTTTTCTGGGGCGGCCACCGCCAACTCGGGCCGGCCGGTGTTCCTCAATCGTCGCCGTTGCGGCGGGGCAGGTGCGCGCCGCGTAGAAGGTCAGCGACGTGCTCGCCCTTTTCCGATGATCCTCCGCCGCGCTCCGCTTCGCGTCCCGATGTTCGTTTTTCTTGACGGACGTCGTCGGGCAGATGCGCGCCGGATTTAAACTCTGCGGCGGCGCACGCACGCGGTCCAACGTGGCCACGTCGATTTAATCCTGCCGGCCATTTAAAGATCCTCCTGTACAATGTATTATGGATGGGACGGCTCACGATACACTTACCCACGGCATGTCACTAACGACTCCGAAAACCAGGCAACTCTGCCCATCTACGTCAGTTGCGAATCACGAATTCTAAATAATGCAGCGGCTGCGGTTGTGTTTTACGATTTTTTATAGTTTACAGTTTAATGTGTCAAGAAAAAAGTGTAAACAACTGACTGATCGTCAGTCCAGCTCGACAGTGCTTTGAAGTAGGCCAAAAATGCCGGGATGCGCAGTCAGCGTATGTGCAGCCAGCGTATCAAATTAAATGTGTTTTTTATCAACAGAATATTCATTCATTTATCTAGTAAAAAATTCTACATATTTTTAACAATATTTATTTAAAAGAAATAAGCAAAAACCCATAAAAAAATATCTATTGCTGTGTAAAACATATGGAGCAATTTAAATTCTGATTCGCAACTGACGTCACAAGATGCGCAATGACATACCGTGGGTAAGTGTATCGTGGGACGGCTGCGCATAGTGACAATATAGTTGAGGAGCTTAATGCACATTTACCTACTCCTTGGGTTTTTTTTTTGTGAAGGGAAGTTGCGACTATGTGGAATCCCTTTATTGTATGCTACGTAATGGCGTAGTACCGGGAGTTTACGTTTGAGTTGTGCCGTTTTGTTTTTATGACGTTCATAAATCCAATATGGCCGCCATACAAGATATTTATTCCTTCCATCAAGAATAACTCCTTCCAGAGGGCTCATACGCGCAAAATGTGCATAGAATGTTTTCTATTCTGCATGAGCAGATGAACTAATTTAGATCTTATCAATTTTTCCATATCTTCTACCGTTTAAGAGTTCTGATGGGTGTTTCTAAATTATGGTGCCAACGTCATATCACAGATACAAAATGTCATTTTGAACAAAAAGGTTTCTATAAACATGGGTCCTAAAATGCATAATAAGAAAGTAACAGGGTGATAAAAGTATAGTTTGAAAAACATCTTTATCGCAATAACTCTCGCAACTCTCGCAATAACTTCTACAGAAGTTATGCAATTTAAATGAAACTTGGTGCAATTCTTTATTAACTTAAGTGCAACAATTTTGTATAAAAACGATTTATTGTCATCTACCAGAGGCGGAGGGGCGGGGTAGCACAATGGGTTTTCTACTCATAACTTTTTTGGGGTTATCTTTTTGGTCTCGCCGGTTCATCATTTTTTATTTTGCAACAAAAATATACTCTTGTTTCATAACGATAAAATCAACCGTTTGCGTTGAAATCAGCAAAATGTGCCCCAAAACACCTGTTAACTCCAAAGTTCGAAAAATAAAATTATCGCCTACCGCATTTAAATGTTTTACATATGAATTGTACGTTCAAAATTAAGAAAAAATGCCTAATGTATATTTAGTAAAACATCACTGGTTTTGCTGAAATATGGATTTCAAAATTTTATCGACTTCAATCAGTTCCATTTTGAAAGCGACAAATTTTCGATAAATAGTTCATAGGGAATTTTTTGTTACTTTAAATGGTACAATTATTTTGTAAAATTTGAAAGCGGTAGTTGAAAATTTTATTTTTCGAATTTTGGAGTTAACAGGTGTTTTGGAGCACGTTTTGCCGATTTCAACGCAAACGGTTGATTTTATCGTTATGAAACAAGAGTACCCTTTTGTTGCAAAATAAAAGGATGCACTAAAATGATGAACCTGCGAGACCAAAAAGATAACCTCAAAAAAGTTATGAGTAGAAAACCCATTGTGCTACCCCGCCCCTCCACCTCTGGTCGATGGGAATAAATCGTTTTTACACAAAATTGTTGCACTTCAGTTACTAAAGAATTGCACCAAGTTTCATTTAAATTGCATAACTTCTGCAGAAGTTATTCCAATAAAGATGTTTTTCAAACTATACTTTCATCACCCTGTAACTTTCTTATTATGCATTTTAGGACCCATGTTTATAGGAAACTTTTTGTTCAAAATGACATTTTATATCTGCCATATTACGTTGGCACCATAATTTAGAAACACCCTGTATATGTCACCATCTCGGTTATTTATTAAGGGTAAAAAATAATGATTGTGCTGCTTTTTACTTACAATAACTTTAATATTACACTTATATGCAACAAACATTACAAGTAGTCATTACAATGGTATGAAACACACTTTAATAATACATACAGGGTGTCCGGTTAATAATTGTTCATATAGCAACTATATACTACACATATTTCGGACCAAAATATAACGATTGAGGCCAATACGCCTTAATAGAAATGTTGTTTATTTAAGAGATAAAGGGCGTTCAAGTTCATTTTTTAAAATTGAAATATGGCTACATCAATTTGACACTATTGTATTTTTGGGGACGAATAATAATATTAATAATAATAATAATTCTCACCCTCACAATACTCCAAACTAGGAGTACCCCAGAAGAAATCACATACTTGTGCGGGGAAGGGGGGCAATTACTATTATTTTGTTTTCGTTGCCATTTGCGGCTAAGCTGAAGATGCCAGTTTATATGTACCTCGCAGAGGGCGTCACTTTTGCGCTTCGTTTTTCAATGGAGTTACTCGTAACATTTTTGTCGTTTCCTTTTTGTTGTTGCAGATCCATCATTTTAGTGCATCTTTTCAATCTGCAACAAAAAGGTACTCTTGTTTCATAACGATAAAATCAACTGTTTGCGTTGAAATTGGCAAAATGTGCCCCAAAACACCTATGTTTATAAAATTTTCAGCTACCGCTTTTAAATGTTTCAGATCAACTGTACATTCAAAATAAACAAAAAAAAAATGCAAAATGGACATTGGTCAAAACACCATTTGTTTTCTTGAAATAGTGTTCAAATTTTGCCGAGTTTCAATCCGTTCCATTTTGAAAGCGAAACATTTTTGATACATTGTTCATAATGACTTTTTCTCACTTTAAAATGGTACAGTTAATTTGTAACATTTATAAGTGGTAGGTAAAAATTTTATTTTTCAAATGTTGGAGTCAACAGGTGTTTTGGTGCACATTTTGCCAATTTCAACGCAAAGGGTTGATTTTATCTTTAAGAAACAAGAGTACCTTTTTATTACAGAATGAACAGATGCACTAAAATGATTGACCTGTAAGACCAAAAAGATAAAAAGTTGCGAGTAAAAGCACGATTCAAAGTGCAAGTGACGCCTTCTGTGAGATACGTAGAAATTGTCATCTTTATCTTATTCTTCGTCCCCAAAAATACAGCAGTGCCAAATTTCAGTTCAGCAACTTAATTATTTTGGGAGATTTATAGCCATAAATCAATTTAAAAAAATTATTTTCAACGCCCTGCATCTCCAATTATTAACTATTAAGGCATGTTAGCTTCAATCGTTATATTTTGGCCCGAAATATGTGTAAGTTGCTATTTGGACAATTATTAACCGGACACCCTGTATATATTATTAAAGTGTGTTTCATACCATTGTAATGACTCTACTTGTAATGTTTGTTGCATATAAGTATAATATTAAAGTTATTGTAAGTAAATAGCAGCACAATCATTATTTTTTTTACCCTTAATAAATAACCGATGGTTCTAAACCGATGGTGACATATATATAATACATCATAATTCTTAAACGGTAGAAGATATATGGAAAAATTTATAAGATCTAAACTTGTTCATCTGCTCATGCAGAATAGAAAATATTCTATGCGCATTTTGCGTATGAGCCCTCTGGACTGGAAGGAGTTATTCTTGATGGAAGGAACAAATATCTTGTTTGGCTCCATATTGGATTTATGACGTCATAAAAACCAAACGGCACAACTCGAAGGTAAACACCGGGTACTACGCTATTACGTAGCATACAATAAAGAGATTCCCCATAGTCACAAAAGGTCCCACGGAATACATTATGCTCCTGTACTAAATAAGGATGATGGGAAATTATAGAAGTCAGGATGATGATGATTACGGTGTTTTTTGCGTAATTAAACATAATATCTGTGCTTAATTTGGGAATTAGGAATAAGTTACCTACATATCGGAAAAAAAGTGGTAAGTAAGCTAAATATATGAAGAAATTATACAAAATATATTGAAAATTACCTTATAAGTTTATAGGTTCAAAAGTAAGTTTTTTTTATAATTTCTTCTTATACATGTAGGTACCTAAAGGTTGGAATAAATTCGGTAAAATGTTGTACTCTGCGATGAAAAAAACGCTTCGACACGTCCAACATAATTTTGAAAGGTGCATATTTTGACATATTTGTCGTTCTTGTGACGTCATTACTAACCAAGCTATGACGACATCTAGGTAGGTATATATATTTTTTAAATGGCGACCACAATTTTTGATAGCGTCAATTAAAAGAACGCACTTTCCTTGTATTGGTACGCAAATAATAATAATAATACATTACATAACTTTTTTTTTTTCATAAATGTTAAATTTAACATAAATTGTTAAGTTTTTAGACATTTCTAGACTGTACCTATTTATGAAAAAAAAATGTTATGTAATGTATTTTTATTATTTGCGCTATCAAAAATAGTGGTTGCCATTTAAAAAACATATAAATGAAAGATTTTTTAATTTTTAATGAACACGTTTGCACTATTTTCTAAGCTACTCAAAGATTTGGCAAATACATTTTAGGTTTCGGTATTCTACTTACAGTTTTATAATTTTTAAGATTAGTTTGAAGTCATTTTTCCGTTATAGCGTTGAGTGAAATAATTGGATAGAGAACCAACGACTGTTTTCTTGAAAAACGCAGGAGTGATCACAAAACATTAGTCAACAATACCATTTATATTGCTGGAAATTGTTTTTGGATTACACATGCGCTTTTCGCGAAAAAATAACTGTCAGATTTGACAACCGTTGTTCCTCTTTATGTGAATTGTTCACTCAACGGTTATGGCTTTGTTTGAGTCATCCAAGAAAGGTGGGCCTAAGGCGCCAAATTCAAATTTGATTGTTTACATTATATAGCTCATGGTTTTACAACACGCGTAATAATCTACGAGAGTGCAAGGGCTTTTGGTGCATTTAGATATCTACCGGT
Organism: Pseudeuparius sepicola; assembly: GCA_963920635.1. Lineage (NCBI taxonomy): Eukaryota > Metazoa > Arthropoda > Insecta > Coleoptera > Anthribidae > Pseudeuparius > Pseudeuparius sepicola. Next base: position 14,849,640 of record OY987299.1, read on the forward strand.
AAAATTTTCGTAAATGGCAATTATTTATTATTTGCTTTCCTAGGTACAACTAATTCGAATGAATAAAACCATAAAACTGATTTCAAGGTGGTTACGTTTAATCACGTAAAATTGTTAGGTATAACACTCCCAACAGTCCAAACCAAAACCCTCGAAGACAGTGTAGGAACAAAATCTCTTTCGATGGCCTTAACCCACTTTTCCCTTAAAATGGGGTCTTTAGGGAGGAAAAAGCGGACACTTTAGGACCGCCTTTGTAGTTTTCCCATGCAGTTGGGAACGGAATACGTCCACGGCATGATTTAAATAAGTCCGAAACTATACACAACCTAAAACCTATAAACTAAAATTGAATCACTTTAGTCTGAACCACTGCTGTTTTGCTACCTTAGTAATACAACTTCACGTCCTATATTACTAAAAAACACAGTCCAACACACAATAAACACAATAAACGTTCTAACAGGAAAATCGCCAGACAAGTAAACGTAAACAATTACAAAATGCTACCTCCCTGTAATGGCGTAGTGACGTTTCGCGTCGCCAGCTTGTTTTCCCTGTAGGGCTTCCATAGGTTTTCTAGAAATTTGCTAGAACTTTATGATTTGTACATCTATCATTGGCCAGGAATATTCTAGAGTAGTCTTCAGTACTCTTCAGTCTTCCCTTTGAGTATACCTATAAGCCGTGGGAATTGATGTCGGAGGTAAGTAAAAGGTTAGAAAGCGATGTTGCTGCAAGTTTGAGAGCAGAAGAATATTTCTGGTCACTAACAGTGCCTGACAAGTTAATTTGTGAATTCTACAATAAAGTTGTTATAGGATTTATGTGAAAAATTGTCATTTTAATTCAGAATATACACAATAGTTTTTAAAAAAGTTATGTGGTAGTAGAGTTTACAAACGAATCAAGATATCAGGATTCCATAACAGAGTATTGTAGAGGGTACGATGATATCGCCACTTTTTCTCTTTTGTATCTCTCGTAGTTTCCGAGATACCAATGGTGGGCATCGAAATTGCCATCTCCCTGTATACCTCTTCGTGCGGTGGCGTCAAAGATTTTGTTTCGTTAATATGCGGTAAATGCACATGCACTCTGGCTGTGGGCATCAGGTTTCCACTATTTGCGTGTACACATCAAATTTCAGATTGGTGTCATGTCGGCAGATGCGCCGATTTGTGGGCCATATACAGACCAGAAACAAGAAATAAAAACACCAGTCAGCGGCCTTACGGCAATTACTTTCTTGTGTTACTTCGACATTTTTTTTTAAGAAAATCATCCCTAGGTATATCATGAGATTTTTCATAAATTTGGAAAATAAGAAATTTAATAGTTAAAATACCTTCAAAGACAACACAAAGCATAAATTTGTTTTTTAGTCAACAGCACCTGACGATCTTGTAGATGCGTTTTAATTTTTTAGAAAAATTGTGTAACTAAACTATGTTTTATGTACGAAACCGCGTGTACTTGACAATATTTTTAATTGCTCTAAAATCGTACTCAGTTTACAGTAGATGCACCAACATAACAAGTAATAAATGAAACAACGGCTTTTACCCCTTATTTATTTATGATAATTAAAGACGAAGTTGCACAATTTTGTCCAGGCTGAAATCAACAGTTTCGTCGTTTTATTCTCTAGAACGCCGAACGTGGCAACCTCTGTACCTGTCAGGAGAAACGGCATTGCAATGTTGCCGGTGCCGGTTTGCAATAATTCGTCGAACAAAGGCAAATAATTGTACATTTCTATTCAAATGTCTCCAGCTTGCCTACGAATATCTATTAATTTAATATATATTGCAACCTTTGAGCTTTAGCTAATGCAATTGCACACAAAAATATTGTCACTAAAATACTTTTTTTATTACGAATGTGTTCCGTGTATTGACTCCTCTATAGCAAAATGGTTTCTGTTTATGCTGCACACGCTGGAAATTATATCCTTCATCTCTCTCGTGACACTTTGGTTAAAATATGTGTATAATAAGGAACATATACGATAAATATTCAGACTTCAATAATGCGGAAATATTTGCGTATGTGGCAACGCCACTCGCCTACCCAAACCGCCGCACCCGACGACGTCCCGTCATGCTGTTATTCCGTATGGCGCTCAATCAAAACATTAGTAGATATCTGTGCTATTTATTATAGTGTTATTCTTATTTATTATTACATTATTTGTGTATAGTTGTCGTGTTGTTAGTTGTGTAGTGTAGGTAAATTACCATGGACAAGGATTACGTGAAAGGCAATCCGATAATTTGCCCAAATTGGATGCTTTCATCATGGATCTAATAATCCGATGTTCTACCGAAATTCGTGGCATCGAACTGCAAAGGTTTGTATGTTGTAGTAATAGTAAAGTATTATGAATTATTCATAAACGAAGAACTTCGGGCTAGGGACCATCTTGAAGGCGCTTTTATGAAGGGGTCGCAATGCTTAGAAGTATTGTGCCCGAATTCCGTACTTAGGCCCAACCTTGCCAAAAAAATTTGCAGAAAAACGCGACTAAATATTTACAAAAAAAACACATTTTGACTAAATGTGGCTTTACTGGGCTTTGAGGTTAGAATTTTGACATTTCAACTTTCCTTGCAACTTTCACCGCAGAATAAGGTTGTCTCAGAACACTTCAGTGGTATTGCCATGTTGCCAAATCACCTTTTTAAAATACGTCATAAGTGCTTTCCCGCCAAATTTCTAAGAAAGACTAAGAACTTGCTAATTACGTATATTATTTTTGGAAATAATCGTAGGTTCTTATGCAAGTGTCCAGGAATTATTGTTGTAACAAGTTTGTAAAATTTCTTCGAGTACCCTATTATTGTGTTATTGCCATTACCAATTCGCAATATACATCATTAAATAATTTTTTCTACTCCTATGCTAGTAACATACCTAGTTTAGTTATAAGTAAGTCCATTGTTACGTACTGACTGACACGTAATAAAAAAATTACGTATCTGTTCTTAATTAAAAAGCAATTATCACGGGTGCCTTGTTAGCGCGGCATCCGCGTCACCATAGCAACTAACCAACATACTAATTGTCGCCTGTCAGATAATCAGAAGTATGTTTATCTATTATAATAGTTTTTCTTTCGTCGAAGAAAAATTATAATACAAAACTCGAGTTGTAAGCTTATTACATACTCGTGGAATTACAGCACTCGCCGCTGCTCGGCTCGTGCGCAACTTTTCCACTCATACGTAATAAGCTGTTTACAACTCTCGCTATGTAATATACTATTTCCTACTCCCTCCAGTACACTTTACATAAGGTACTCGCCAACAGGCCTGGAAGCGAAAGTCAAATATTCGAGGTGCCCTGTTATTTTGGTTGTTAGGTACAAAAACTATTGTCTAGCAACCCTTACGCAGCAAGGACCTTAAAACTATTAATAAAATATAATATGTAGCAACGCGAAACTTGCGTCAATTTTAATTTCACAACAATCGTTTTACAAACTGGTTTTGATCATAAAGAACGCGAATTATACTAAAGAAAAATTAATAATATTAATGTTTCTCTGGCGTCAAATATAAAAGCCGCATAACAGACTAAACTTGACAGGCACCTCGCTACCCGGTAGGGTGAGAGTACGCGATTAGTAATTGTTAGATCCAGGGTTCAAATCCCACAAAAAGTTTTTTTTATTATTTATTTTTTTATTATCACTGCATTCTGCCTCTTATATTTATCACTGAATATCATTTTTAGTAATTGAACGTTATTTTGAAGATCATTATTTCTCACAATCTACTCCATATGTATTTAGAGCTTTATTCAAAGTACCTATAACCTGAAATTGTCGGTAGCAGGAAAAATGTAAGAAATTGCACGATGCGTAAGCTCTTTTTTGGCCTCGGAGGTACTTTTAATGACCGAGGCAACACTCGCGGCCAAAAAAGTGCACTTACGCATCTGGCAATGTAAATAACTATTTCAGAATACCGCCGATACACTGTCTATACGGTCTAATGATGGCAATCGCTTATCGTTGACTATAGGGGCATATTTTGCTTGACCACGGCAGCTCATTGTAATGCCTACGTCGCATTTAATTTGCTGAAGTGCAATAATTTCTATAGCGGCTACCGCTGAGCGGACACAATAAAATCGCTAAATGTGCGGGCATGTGTGTTATAATAAAATAATAGAGCGGTGTGTTGAGTACACACCTGTACAGGTGCTGGGCATCACACTGGACGGATGAACGCACACAACATGCCGTCTGGAAAATAGAATAAAATAAGAAGGCAGTCGTCGAAAGGTGTTATTAATTTATTAGGCACCCACAGAGCGATAAAATGAAAAATACCTATCGCAGCCACCATGATGGTATAATATGGACTTATTTTTTAGTTGTATAATTAGACGAAACAATTTTGCTACATCGCTAGGTATTTTTATTATACAAGGTGTGCTAAATCTCCATGGTCTTCCACTTATCTTGGAGCAAACTGTATACTTACATATTTTTGAAAATATTATCTGGGGATCTACTGATCATAATTCATCGGAAAACATGCCGTTTAGGCTGTTTGAGATACTGCACAAAATTTTAAAACCCTCATTTTTTTTCTAGGACATTATTATTTTTTAAATAGTTTGCTCAATTAGATTTTTAGGTTTTCTAATATTATATGTATAGTGTAACTTTTCGTTTTTCAAGTTTTAAAATTATATCAATAACTATTTTATGATTGGCATTAATGTAACTTACATTTTTATTTATTTTCCCATTATTATACAGTGTGGTCATTTAAGTGTGCAACATATGGGATTTTTTTTATTAATTGCACAACGAAAATACAGATATTCCCGAAAGTTGGTGCATGTTCGATAATCATATTAGGCGCACTTAGAATGGTTGCAAGTCAAACAGCATACAGAGTAGGTAAAAAAATGTAAAAATTTTAAAAGAGTAGTACCTACCCTTATTTCAGAAAATTCAGCAAAATGTTGTAAAGAAAAGTTGTCTAGAATTAAAAGTTATGCCTAAATACCAAAACATGACCTAAAAAATATATATTTTGAAAAACATTAATAACTTCCCCAAAAAAATGTTTTAATATTCACCCTAAACAATTTCATAAATCAATCAAAATTAAATCAATTTCCCATAACTTTGTCCAAATTTAACAATATTTGTAAAATTAACTTAGATTTTTTATTTTTTATTGAATCACAAACTTCATGTTTGTTGCAACGATATTAAACAACACTAAAATTTCGCAAAAATTCTTCTGAAAAAGTTAAAACATTAGTAATGATAATGTGTATATTAAAAAACTCTCATTTAACGTGCAAAATTTTTATTTTAAATGTTTATTAAGAAATTGTGGAAATTAATTGACGAAAATTTTTTTTTCTTAGGAGGCTATGTTTTTGTATTTAGGCATAGCTTTTAATTCTAAACAACTTTTCTTAATAACCTTTTGCTGGATTTTTTGAAATAAGAGTACTTTACTCTTGTACAATTTTTATATTTTTTTACCTACTATGCGTATCCTGTTTAACTTGCAACCATTCTAAGTGCACCTAATAAGATTATTGAACATGCATCAACTTTCGGCAATATCTGTATTTTGGTTGTGCAATTAATAAAAAAAAAGTTCCATATGTTGCACACTTAATTGACCACACTGTATACCGGGTGGGCCGAAAAATTTTTGACTTTTTTGTTTTAATCATAACTTTTTTGTTTATCAACCGATTTTAAAGAGAATAAGCTTTTGACAGAAAGCTTCAAAATGGCCGATTTCTTAAAATCCAACATGGCGGCGATGTTTAAACTTAGCCCTTTGTTTGGGCTAATTCTTTTTGAAGAAAAAATGTCGGCATGCTACAACCAATGCATAAAGTAGGTAAAGTGGCCCTTCCTCTACATTTTGAGACCACTGCGAGAGAAATCGGTTCATCGGGGGCGGAGCTATAGACAATAATAGGAAGAGCGAGTTTCATCAATGTTATTCTGTGCTTATAGTAGTACTGAAAATGCCTCCATTCGTTTTCCCATATTGTTTTATTAACTAACCGCCGATTTTTCAAAATCCAACATGGCGGCGATGTTTAAATTTGGCCCTTTGTCTGGACTAATTCTTTTTGAAGAAAGGAATGTCGGCATGATGCAACCAACACCAGAATAATTGTATTAAAATGGTCCTTCCTTTATACATTTTAAGACTACTGCCAGTTTAAATATCGACGCCACGTTGCATTTTAATAAATCGGCCATTGAGAATTTTTCTGTCAATAGCTTATTCTTTTCCGCAAGCAACGGTGCCTCATTTTTTAAAATCGGTTAGTAAATAAAAAAATATGGGCAAAAGAACGAAGGCATAAAACTGATGAAAATGATGCTTTATTTTATTGCGTATAGCTCCACCACCGATGGACCGATTTTCCCCGCAGTGGTCACTTTTTGCATTGGTTGCACCATGCCGACATTTATTCTTCAAAAAGATATAGCCCAAACAAACGGCTAAGTTTAAGCATCACCGCCATGTTGGATTTTAAAAATCGGCCATTTTGAAGCTTCCTGTCAATAGCGTACTCTTTTCTGCAAACAACGATGCCTGGTTTTTTAAAATGGGTTGATAAACAAAAAATTATGATTAAAACAAAAAAGTGAAAAATTTTTCGGCCTACCCGGTAGGTATGTCTTGAAATTTAATAAAAAATGCAAAAATTACAAAAAAGGCAATGTGCCCAAAATCCAGGCCTTAAATCACATTTATTTTTTGATACATCCACGCCTTGTTACATACATATTCCTATTTACATTCTGGCATCGTACAATAATTGTTACATCATTAACAACATTAACATAAAACCCATATACGTCATTACGTGGTACATTAAAAAGGGAAACACAACGCACAATATGGGCCGAATTCGGAGAAAGCTGCTCGCGTCTGGGCACCATAGGGCACAACATCTGCTCGGTAATTAGACACGTGACTAATATGGTTTCAGAAAACTTTATCTCGATCATTAATGAACGTCCAAATTTCTGGGGTTTCGGTAACGAGTGGACGTGCGCCTTTTTACAACAACGGATATCGGCGACTGATGGCGTTTCGTCTGGGCCGTGCGTTCTGTTTCATGACCATAATACCGAAGGTGACTCCAAAATTTTGACCTGGGTAGGTAGCCCTAGAAACCGAGTTTGGAGCAGACGAATCGAAATTCAAATTTAGTTAGTTGGAAAGGAAAATGGGGCTTTGTCGTGCGAGGCACTGCAAGGGTTAATTTGTCCATTTTCACTTAAAAAAACATGGAACTTTCTTGAACCATTGATTTTAATTATAGGAATAGGATAATTTTTATTTCTTTTACTATATTTTAGTCACAACCTTCTCTACTTACAAACCCTGTGCAAACATGTGGCAACGTCGCAGCGGGACGGTTCAACGGGTCTATGCAGTATAGAGCAGTCTGCACTTTGGATTAGTTTATCTTTTCTAATAGATGTTTAACTTTCATTTTAATTATAATTACATAGATTTGTGAACTTTGTTTCAATAATTGGGTACCTAAGTAAGTAGGTACATTTGTTTAACAGACAATAAAAGCAGTAACAAGTAACAAAATATATACAGAAAGTAGAAGTATTTATAATAAGTACGATTCCAGGTGTGGATAAGTACATTTTCGACAAATAATATGGTAAATTTGGGCAAATACAGGGGACTAAATTGTGTTGTAATTCGAATTTTTGTGAGAATTTTTCGCATAGTGCGTGATCAGGCAATGATGCGTCTTTCCTTATGGTTATATTTTCCTAAAAATACAAACAAGCGAACAGAGAACAGCATGTTGTGAAGGAGAGTAATCTCTTCTGATTGAAATGGCAGTAAGGGTCAATTTCATAATACATTCAACTAAATTATCTTTTGACTTTAACATTAGGTAAAGAAACTTTTGCAACAATACTAAACAATGGTTGGATTATGCCCAAAAGCCCAAAATGAATACAAGTTGACCGCTTGTCGTCAAGCAAAGAAAACCTAGCTACTTCAATTATTACGATTTGACTTACAGCCAGGTAGGTATATAACTAAAGTTCTAGCTTCCCTCGGCGGTTCTAGGCATATTGAGGCTTGAAATTGTAAAGGCACGATTCTTCATTTCAAATTTTTATAGAAATGTTTCACTTTTGCACAAACAAAACAAATTTATAAAAAAGCTGTCGCCAGCACTTCGCGCTGTCTGTTTCCACCCAGAGACACACTGCCTCGTCGTAGCAATCTGGCGACGATAGCACTACCCGCACTGCACAAATTAATTCTGGTAAATTTCTTGTAAAAACGACTGACAGGGAGTGACAGGCCACGCCGCGCAGACCCGCAAGCCATGTTGCCAGCTTTCTCAACTTCAGGGCTTCTCCTAGAGTCGGATGTGTTTTAGTGTTGACAGAAAAATATGGAAAATTCAAAAACTTATAGATAATTTATTTGCAGGTCATAATAATAGGTCATTTTCATGATTTTTTTTTATATATGGCAGTCAGGATGCAAAAAATCCGTTGAAAAAAAAATAGCTATTGCGAAATCGACACTAAATTGTCTTAGAATTATTGTCATTAAAAGCTCAGAAATCGGCACTGAAATAAGCAATAATACTGTACGATTTTCATTATAATAAATTAATAATTATAAATTAATACTATACGTGCTGTGTGCACTGTGTAGACATCTTTAAATAAAGAATCCCAGGAAGGAGTCAAAGCTCTAGTCTATGTGCACCTACATATTATAAAATACGTGACACTAAATCGCCCTGAGTGGTAACCAAGTTTTGACACGATATTTTGATATCTGACACGGTGATAGGTGTCAGTATGAGGTATTTAGATACTTTTTCGAGTTGTTATGCTTAGCTTTGCGGCTTGTGGCACTTTCCTGACTGCCAAAACTAAAATGTTTGAGGATAATAATCCATCGGTAAGTACATTTGTAATTTAAATTAACTTTTGAGGCCATGCACCAAAGTGGCATGGGCGTTTGTGTATTATCAAGGATTCCTAAACTTAAAGACATAAACGTGCCTAAAAAATTTTTGCCAGTATTGTAGGTACCTCCTGATTTCTCGAAAAATGAGGATTTCTGCCTCGATTAGTTTGTCGAAACAACTGAAAGGTTCGCGCCACTGTAAATAATAGAAACGGAAACGGCATCCCGCCATATGCAGAGACTGTCCCGGTCGAGCGTTAAGCCCAATTTTGCTCCTTCCTGAGGTAGACACTTATGCTTTATGCTCTATCAAATGGCACACTCAAAAATATAGGTTGCTAATTGAAAAAATTGCCTAGCAACCACTTTTTGTGACTAGCAACCAAAATAATAGGGCACCTCGAACATTTCGACGTACGTACTTACGCAGGAGGGAGCAAGAAAAAATAATTTGTTCCTTATAGAATAAGATGTTATGTAAAATGTAGAGAGTATATTTCTTTACTTGAAGGGAGTAAGTTGCCTCAGATATAATATGGGCCCGATCATTGTTAGTTAAAGAAGTTGTGGTTAATTTAAAATTTTTTAATAGGTAGAACCCGTCCTACGAACATATTTACAACTTTTTCGCAAAAGTCTTTTGATAAATTCGAAAAGTGCCATTCTAAAAATCGAAGGAGGTGGTAAATTTCTTAATTGGGTATTGTACTTTCTTTCAGTACCGAAGGAAACCTCGAAAATCCAATATTTAACCAAATTTCCCGACTCCCGATTTCCAAGTTTCGGGAAAAAGTTTCGTTAAATATGTTGACCCGTTCTCCGGCCATCTCGCCGTACCTTCAAAACTAAAATTATGTCACAAATTAGTTTCAAACCAAGCAGCACTGATCCCCATCAGAAGCTCAAATTTCAACTCGAAATTTTTTTGTTATTTACACCCTATGTGGATTCAATCCGTGGAAACTGTAGGTTGGATAATATTAATAATATTATATGTATTTATTTTTTTATTTATTATTAATTTTTTCATTTCATTAGGGGGGGGGCATGGCCCCCATGCCCCCCCCCCTAAGACCGCGCCTGGCCAGAGAACTGTCAAACATGACAGCTGTGAGCAGTCTTTATTAATACGTCAGTCAACGGTGAGAAATCTTATTAATATGTCAGTCAACGATCTTATCCTATAATCTCATGAGAGTTGAAATCATGCGGCCGGCTCTCATACTAAACTCCTGGACAAAATTAACGCAACATCATAAATGCGCCACTTATTTGATGCTATTTTTTTCTGAATTTATGATCCGATTTGAATGATTTTTTTTTGCATTATAGGTTGGTTCCTTGACAATGTCATAGTTTGCGCTGTTTATGATAAAAAGTTCATTTTCGGTTTATACCGGGTGTAACAAAAATGTTATGTTTTTTTTCCGAAAATTCGTATCACCCTGTGGACTATACTAGCAACCGAAACATATAGCAGTTGACATTAGACGGTAGGTCCATCTTTCTTCAACATTTTCTTTTTTGGTTTACTTCATTATCTCTGTTATTAAAGGAGATACACTGTTTTATATCGTAACATGTTTTTATAGACTTTATTATTCAACACAGTCATTGTTGAATGTTTTCAAGTAGGCTATGGAACTTTTCTGACATTTCAAGCGATGTATCAACAGATGTTGTGTTTTAAAGTTACAAAGGTCAAATAAAAATCGCCATACCGATAAAAACTGTTCAGAAACTGCTTATTAAACGTTCGTTTCATATACCCAGTTGCCAGACTATTCTGTCGTTTAAACCAGCCTCATTTAAACGCCTTCTGATTGTTCGAGATTATATTGTATATGATGGCGAGCAGTTCCAAGCTCACTTTTTAGCCTAGTACTAGTGATATTCCTGTTTCATAGAGCAGTTTGTGTAATAAAACGCTCATCCCTTGGATCGGTACATCGGTTTCGCCCTTGGCCTGACCTTCGAGAGCAAGATTCTGTCTCGTTAAATCGTTCAACCATACGACTTATAGTCGAACGATGTCTTCCTATCACATTAGCAACATGACACATCGAATAGCCTTCATCCACCAAAGTTAAAGCTCTTACTGCTTCTTCTGCCGATAAATTTTTTGGTCGATTCATTTTTCAATTTTAAAATACTCGTCTGGCAACTGGGCATATGAAACGAACGTTTAATAAGCAGTTTCCGAACAGTTTTTATCGGTATGGCGAATTTTATTTGACCTTTGTAACTTTAAAACACAACATCTGTTGACACATCGCTTGAAATGTCAGAAAAGTTCCATAGCCTACTTGAAAACATTCAATAATGACTGTGTTAAATAATAAAGTCTATAAAAACATGTTACGAGATAAAACAGTGTATCTCCTTTAATAACAGAGATAATGAAGTAAACCAAAAAAGAAAATGTTGAAGAAAGATGGACCTACCGTCTAATGTCAATTGCTATATGTTTCGGTTGCTAGTATACTCCACAGCGTGATGCGAATTTTCGGAAAAAACATAACATTTTTGTTACACCCGGTATAAATCGAAAATGAACTTTTTATCATAAACAGCGCAAACTATGACATTGTCAAGGAACCAACCTACAATGCAAAAAAAATCATTCAAATCGGATCATAATTTCAGAAAAAAAATAGCATCAAATAAGTGGCACATTTATGATGTTGCGTTAATTTTGTCCAGGAGTTTATTACTTTTTTGTACAAAGTATCTTTTATACTTTCTGGGAACACGGAATGTAATCTTTCTACTTCGTTTATTTCCACGGCACTGGCCCACGCCGTCGCCACGTGGTGCCGAACTACCCAAGTGCACCTGAGAGCGGAGCCTATGGTCCCCCGATTTTCGGCAAGACCCCGAGATGAACAGATGCGGCCGGGTACTCCGCAGCCCGTATGGCCGGGCAGCTGCGCGACTCGGCGGCGGGGGAGGGGCGCGGGGGGGTGGGAGAGGCAGTCCGGACAGGTGGCGCGCGTCCGAGCTCGTGCTGCCAGGCATCCCTAAAATCGGGGGGTGGTTTGCGCCAGCGGTCGGTACTACTGTCTGTTGGTACCGTGGTGGATATAGTAGGGGAGCCCAAGAGGGGATTTACCTACTCCAGCGCGACAGATTAACATATGGGGGGATACCTTGCACCCTGTTGAGTACCTCCACCATATCTAAGCCCTCTATACAGGGCCGCGCGTGTAGGACAGCCGATCAGAATAGTAAAAAAAAATCGATAGGTGGATATACTCGAGAGCGTCAGATTAAGATTACATGCTGAAAAGTGTGCATTTCAATAATCTGACGATTTGAGCGTGACGTAAGGGGGCGGAAGGGGCACAAACTTGCAAAAAAAACGTTACCTCGACTTTCTCGAGCGCGGTCGAATATTTTTTTATTATGAAGGAACTAATTCAAGGATAACGGGAAAAATATAATCTGCCGATTTCCACAAGCCGAAGTAACAAAAATCGTCGATAAAGTTTAGCGCGTGCAGCTAGCTGCAGTGAAGCATGTATTTCCCACTCCGCGCCTCTCTCTCCCTTTCACTCTTTCTCTCTTCTCTCGTCTCCACATGCCAGCCATCACGCCATCACAGCTGATCACAGCAGTCGTGGTATTATATGTACAGGGTTATTCAAACTCGATGTCCCTGGCCTATTGTGGGCAAAAGAAAAGAGAAAAAATATATCTGCTTCCGGGGTCTTAAATGGGACTAAACGAATAAGATAAAATTGAGAATATTCGTCAAACGACGCTCTGCGTCGCGGCGCCCTTCGAATTTTATATAGGTAACACAATATTTGAAAAGTCCACGTTCAACACCCTGTAATAGAAAAAATAAATTATTAAGAGCATATGTTTATAGACAAAAATTCTTTAATGTTTAACAGACTACATATCCATGAACACAATCATGAAACATTTTTTTTTCAAACCGTCAGATTAAGAAAATCCCTCCAAATAATCGTCAGATTATGGATCAGCACGACCAAGACATCAAGCTAAACCATCTATATGAAAATCTGACGAGCTCGAGTACCTATTTCAAAATGGCGATTTTTTTTGCATTTTCAAAAAGCCGCCACAAGCTGGCGTCACATCCAAATCGTCAGTCTATTGAATGGGAGCTTCTTTCGGGTTCACTTAACATCCCTTCTGAATATCTGACGCGCTCGAGTAAATTTTTTTTCATCCCATTTTTAACCCTTCCGTGCAAACCGGCAGATTAACATACCTACGTCATCGGAGACACGTGGGGCATGTTCAATATCAATATCTGACACGCTCGAGTATCTCCATGTGACTATTTTTTTTACATTTGTGAAAGCCTGTAGACCTTCCGGTGGAAGGGTATATATCATATAACCTTTTTGGATCAATAGGTCCCCACGACGCTCGGGTAAATCCCCATTTAGCATCGTGGGCTCCCCTACTAATATGTTAGGTAATAAATTTAAGAAATATTTTTCACCGATCGTCGACCAGTTCAATGCAGCCACAAATCTGAAAACGCTTTGTAAATAGTGACACTGGACATGTGACGTTGACAGCTAACGTTTGAGAAGCGCCTCCAGGGGAAAGAAAGCATAAAGAATAATAATAACAAGACTCACCTAATACAGAAGCACTCAACATAACTTAGTAATAATAATAATAATAACTTCACTCATTTATTTTCACTTTTCACAATAATACTTTACCGACACAGCTCACCTCTTCTTCACGACGTAAGTTTTTCTTAGAAGTTGTTCGAAATGCTGTCCTCCGTTCCTAATAAAAGCTTGAACTCGCTGCGTAGATTCTTTTATTTGGACGTTTGAACCAGCAGTACTAAAAAAGTGTTTAAGTATAAGAGCAATTACGTCATATTTTTAGCGATTATTTTTTTTCAAAAATTAACTTTATAGACATGCTTCTGGGGTCCAAACCTACCGACAGTTAAAATTTATGTACATGCCGTTTTATAGGCCACCCTTGACCAACACTATATTAAAGACCTGTGCATAGCGCTGTTTCAAGCGATCGCCACTGGCGCCACACGACGAAACAAATTTACACGGTGGTTTAATGTTAAAACACCATTGTTGTAGAATCTTTTATAAAATAAAAACATGCAAATGTGTCTGTTACAACGAATTTAATGTTCAAAATAAAATAAAACATTTGTTTGTTATGTCCCTCTTATTTGACAAGTTCACATGGAATATTTTCATGCATTTTCTTAAGAAAAGCGATTCTAAAAAGCAAGCAAGAGTATTTGGTACCTTTTGGTCTGAAATTAAGTCCATGGCTAGTTGTAGTGTAAGTAAGCATAAAACACATTATTAGACTTTTCAGTTTTTTCTTTATATGGAGGACTATTGGTTCGCTTTGAAGCTATAAACAAAATTTTCTATTTTCATTCTTGCATACGTTACAAAACGCTCTTTCAAAATAATATCTAGAATTTGCGCTTCTTCAGCTGGTTGATCAGATCATCCCATAATTCCAAAATAATGTTTATTCTTCTGCAATTCACCTAATGGTCTGTGCAGTGTGCATACCATTTTCTTCATATGCATGGAAATTTCATGTTATCATAAACAAATCTACCTATAAAAGCTGTGTTAATAGGATAAAACTGTCAAATACTGGACACAAAGGCAATTCGTTACCGTAAAAAGATGGCAAATCGTAATAAAGCTGGATTTTTAAAATTTGGGACATTTTAAACGTCAGAAACTGACATACCAATAAGCACAGAATACCCCCCTATAACCTATAAGTCGCCATTTTTTTCGTCGAGTGGCGCCACCCCAATCCGTAAACAACAACGAAATATGACGTCATGCTCGGGTCTTTAATATAGTGTCGGTCCAGAGTCACCAAATTCGCTGTTTTTCTGCAATTATTTGGTAAGATTTTTATTTAAAGCGGTTTTTCGTTTGATACATGTTTCTATAGACTTAGATCTTAGATTATTATTATTCGTTCTATATATTTATTGGCAAATAGCGAACACATCTAGGATGGGTTGGAAAAAAAAAACGGAAACTCAGGAATCTCAAGACAGCCTTATATTTTTGAACGGGAATAATTTTATTATAAAGAAAGTATACTAGCAGTGTTTTCCCTTTTCTCAATTAATCTCCTGTTTTCGATTTTGTTCCCTTTGTTCGTTCAATTAAGAGTAAACCCGCTCTCTCCTACAAGACCCGCAGCTGATCAACTTTCATGTTAATGAGTTTTACGGCCCTGTTTGTTTGGTGCGGCCTTTTCTTTTCATAAACCTCGTTAACCGTTGTCGGAAACACCCTCCGACCTCGGCTCTCTTCTAGAGAGGGACGAAAGGAAAGACCGTGCGTAGACCACAGCCCTGCGGAAATATCAGATTGCCTTTTTTCCTATTACCACACGTCCTAATTACATAGAACTTGAACTAACTACAAATTGTAA
Organism: Pseudeuparius sepicola; assembly: GCA_963920635.1. Lineage (NCBI taxonomy): Eukaryota > Metazoa > Arthropoda > Insecta > Coleoptera > Anthribidae > Pseudeuparius > Pseudeuparius sepicola. The sequence continues at coordinate 14,865,062 of OY987299.1, forward strand.
GGGTTGCTTAACTGTGCAAATTAACACCTAGGCATAGTAAAAACGGCGCGAGAAGAAAAACCTTGTAAGTATGTTACACATGGCACCAAATTATATCTCGTTAACTGGGACACCCTATACATTGTTTAAAAGTGAAATTAAGGAAAGTTTTTATTTCGAATTCAAAAGAAGTCAAAATATACGACTGTTAGTTAGACAAAAAAGTTGTAGATAAAAAAGTGTACTTCTTATTTTTAACCATTTTGTAAAAAATTATACAGGGTGTTCCACTTAAATGTGGCAAATTATACTTTCCTTTTTTTATTAAAGGAACACCCGTACATAGCCTCATTTTCAAGTATTCAAAAAAAGCTCTTGAACAATAAATACTTGGTATATTCCACTGGCAGTTTTTTAAAAATTAATTATTTTTAATTATTATTTTTTTAATTAATTACATATTACTTAAGAGGGGGTTGCCGACAGCGAAAGTGACGTTAGATTTCGTATTTTTTAAGTTGTATAGCATAAAATCTAATAACATTTTACCTGGCAAAAATTTAGTAAGTACAAACATCTCTGTCTTCATTTTAATCATAAGATCTTAAAAGCATATGCACTGGAATTATTATTTTTCCCAAGGTTTTCATAACCTATAAAACAAAACACTGCTTTTAATATCTTATGATTAAAATGAAGACAGAGATGTTTGTATTAAATTTTTGCCAGGTAAAATGTTATTAGATTTTATGCTATACAACTTAAAAAAATACGAAATCTAACGTCACTTTCGCTGTCGACAACCCCCTCTTAAGTTATTAAATAAGGGCAAGTTTTTAAAGTCAACACAAATAATATGTGCATGGGGATTGACCGGTTAAAAAATTTCTGCTGTTGTGATTGGCTTGATGGATTCCATCACATATTTGTGTTGACTTTAAAAATTCGCCCTAACGCTTCTTGTTGCCTGTTTTGTAGTTAGTGACATCTTTGTCATAGATTTAATTCAACAAAATTTTCATTCCATAAACGTAATTCGTTTACTAAATTACCAGGTTGTATATCAAAATTTGAATAAGCGGAAATGCAGCCATATTATATGGGCGAATGCTCATCGTCATTTGTGATATTTTCCTCTATAAGTACAGGGTACAGGATATTCCTTTGGAGATGTGATAGGGGAGGAGGTAAGGAGTAAATTTAATCCTATATGCATTATGCAAAACTCAAAGGTTTCATTTTCGAAAAAATGGGTATCAAAAATGCAAAATTGAAAGATCGAATATCTACCAAACAGCTGGACCAAATATATAACATCTACAAAGTGTCTCACTTAAGAGTGAAACAACCTTATAACCTCTTTAATTTTTAACCGACCTGAACGAAATTTTTACCAAAGATAGATGGCATTGTGGCCTACGTATTTCCAAAAAATTAGTTGCCTACTCCAAAGTCAAAGCCTGCGATGTCACAATCGAAGTTAAAAATCCGAAAATCATATAGGCATTTTTTTTTTTCAAAAAAAAAATTACTAAGAAAAGTTGCTCAGAATCGATCCAGGACCCTAAATCCAAAATTTTGTTAAAATAAAAAAATATTAAATAAAAAAAATTATTGTCCAAAAATAGCAATTTAAGAATTTTCTGCGTTTAGAAAAGTGTGCCATGGAAGTTTTGAAGGCTAGTTGTTTTCAAAAAGTAATAGATTCAAAATAAAATTAAAAGCTACAAAACAAATTATAATGTTTTTAGAAATTTTACAGAATTTTTTTATTTATTATTTTTTGATTTTGACAAAATTTTGGATTTAAGGTTCTGGATCGATTCTGAACAACTTTTTTTAGTACATTTTTTTGAAAAAAAAAGCCTAATATGACTTTAGCTTCGATTGTGGCATCGCAGGTGGCTTTGACTTTGATGTAGACAACTAATAATAAGTAGGCAACAATGCCATCTACCTTTGGTAAAAATTTCGTTCTGATCGGCTAAAAGTTAAAGAAGTTATAAGGTTGTTTCACACTTAAGTGAGACACTCTGTATATATACCTAGTTGGAATCGAAAAATATGTAATTCTCAAGAATAGGAAATAACTGTGTTCTACTAAAAAAACATAGTTATATCTACAGGGTGATTGAAGACAAATTTTAATGTCGTATTTTTGAGACCAAAATAAGACTTTTCCCTATAAACACGTGTCCTAAATTGCACTCCCTCCGACCTAAAAAAAATTGACCACCCTGTAATCTCTGTTAATCTGACACAAAAAATTAATAAAGCGTACCAAAGAACAGCTGCATGCAAATTTTCAAGAATTTCGATGCCTCTAGCCTTAGTTCAAAATAATCGATTTTTTTTTTCATGAAACTTTGGAGACCTATTATTATAATAGGTCGGAGGGGGAGCATTTTAGGACACATGTTTATGGGAAAAAAGTCTTATTTTAGTCTCAAAAATACGGCATTAAAATTTGTGCACGGAGTTTTGAATCACCCTGTATATCTGTGGTACTCCATGTTCAATGGTCTGAAAATGCCGCTGTTGGAACCCTATACAACTTCTCTATTTAACGTTTTTTTTTCTGTAAAAAAATAAAAAATTAAGAAGGTAGAAATAACAGTTTTTTTTTACCTCCTACTTACTACGAACACCCTGTCCTATACCTATCTGCATTTGATATTTACATTTGTTTGTTATAGTCGTTATTACTATTCATCGGATTTATTAATTGCCTGTATATCTTTCTATGCCGCATATAACCGGGCATTTTATGATCGCAAAATGACTTCGTTCGAGGGGGCCCTGCCTCATAATATAGAAATTTAAAAGGTGCTCGACCAGGTAGAAAATCGTCGATAGCCATCCAGGCTGATATAGCTATTAAATAACCTAGGACGCCTTGGGTGATTATTTGGTTCTTATATGGGGGGGACACCAATTCAATTTGCTCACAATTTATTTATCCCTAACTGCTGGATTAGGCATGTGTTTTATTAGTTTGAGATGTGGAGCAACTATTTAGGAAGGGCGAGAAAATTTCTAGCATCTGCTCTTGATAGAAACTATTGAAGAGAATACGGTCATATCGTTTATTATTCGAAATTCCTAAATCAAGAGGAGCTTGTTTTATGGTGTTCTAAATTGGACGTATACAGTGTGGCCCGTTTGGAATAGATACACTTCTGTAAAATTTTTATTCTTCATCAGATTTTAGCCGTTTTTTTTTCTAAAAATAGGCCACAAAAAACTCTTTTTTACGTTAGTGCAAAATTTCACGTCTTGATCTCAATTTTCAAGGCCTATTACGAATTTCTTTCTAGTAAAAAAAGACGAAAATCATTTAGCGATTTTTTGGCACCACAGCGTTAATCAGGACACCCCAAAACCCCCACATACCAAATTTGAAGAAAAAATATACAGGGAGTTCCATTCTGCAAGGTGTCAAAGTTGAGCAAAACAGGAATTTTAAAGGCATCTGGCGAGTCAAGTGTGTCCTGGAATCCCCTCAAAACAGTTGAGTGATCAACAGGACTACTCAAAGTGTTGGTGTGCAAATATTCAATACAAAAATGTACAGGGTCTTTTTCTCTGGTCCATCTTAAGATGCTGAATTTTTATGAAACTTTATACTGGTCAGGAGTGCTCTGGAATCATTGAAAAAATATTAATAAACACAAAAGTAATTTATTTTTCTACAAAATGCCAACCAATAAATAAAAACAATTTAAATTATTGGACCTTTCTTAACAAAGTTGCTGTCTAAGAGGATACATTTTTGGTGTGTTTCCTGTTGTGGCACACCAGCTACCTTAACTCATATGGACTTACCGACTGGCAGGCTTCTGTAGTTTTTCGACTTAGTTCGTTTATAATGAATTGAAATACTCGATTTTCGACGCAAAATAAAGTTTAAAAAATTCAGCATTTTGAATTGGCACAGAGAAGAACACTTTGCACCTGTATTTTTATTGAATCTTTTCAACAATGTGAGTGGTTCTCTTCATCGTTCAACTGATTCGAAGTAATTCCATGGTCCACTTGACTCGCCAGATGCCTTTAAAACTCGCTTTAAAACTCCTATTTTGCTCAACTTTGACACCTTTCAGAATGGAACTCCCTGTATATTTTTTGTTCAAATTTGGTATATGGGGGTTCTGGGGTGCCCTGATTAACGCTGTGGTGTCAGATTTTAAATAAAAAAATCGGTAAATGATTTTCGTCTTTTTTTACTAGAAAAAAATCGTAGTAGGCCTTGAAAATTGATATTAAGACCTGAAATTTTGCACTAACGTAGAGTTTTTCATGGCCTATTTTTAGAAAAAAATACGGCTAAAATCAGATGAAGAATAAAAGTTTTACAGAGGATTTTTCAATAGAGCAAAGAAAATATATACCTTGAGATATCCATTATACAATTATTATGAAAAATAATCCTAATATTGAGATTATTCCCAGGATAAATCACTCACCGTTTAGAAATTCGGTAATTATTTCCACCTGTGTAATTCACCCCCGATTTTCTTGAAATTTTGGCCACCTTCCTTATTTTCGAAGGCCCTGAACACGAATCCAGTCTTCCCGGTCGGACGTAGTTTTTGAGAAACTGAATTTTCAAATTTCCTTTTGACATCCCGGATTTCACGACGATATATTTGTGGTTGTAATCGGGATGAATTTTTACTAAACGCAGCTCAAACTAATCACCACACTATTTTGCACCTTGTGCAACATTGAAACTTCGCGAAAACCCGCGGAATAACCGAAATTCTGAAAGATTTTTGCGGTGTTTGCATTCGCTATTTTCGCCCATGCCCGACATTCGGCGCGCGCCGACGTACTCACATAAGCACTCGACTGCGATCGCAGTGACTGTTTGGTGGGCGTGGTTCCGCTGCCAAGCGAATATCGATGTGATCGGAGTACACTGTTATGGCAGATACTATTATGACTAGAAATATTTCTAATTTTTCAAATTATATCTGTACAATGATTGTCTATGGGACATTTAAAGTCACCTCAATATATTTTTCGTATGGGAGACGTGTAAAATTTAGGAAATCTCCGTCTAATGTTAATATAATTCAGCCAAAACGTGGTCTGCCTAATAAAGGGGTTTTCACCCAATACCTTTTCTTCTTATATTTATACGTCTAATATTTAACATTAACTTTTTTAATCGAAAAGCACATGATAGCATACACTTTTCTTTTATTCGGAACCATTTTGTAACTACTACTGTCGACACACTTTTGCTGTTGTCTCTCACTTGCAATGCATTTATCCTTGTGGATTGCCATAATAACCCGTGAGGTCAATTTAAAATACGGCCTGGCGGCTGATATTAGATAGATATTAGTAATCTTGACTCCATTAGTAATAATTGGGAACTTTTTGCATGAAAGTAAAATTGCATTTTTTTAAAATATAGTTTAATATTAAGCATTGAAAAAATTTTTAAATAAATTAGGCGAGTCATGGATCAAGTGAACTTATGTCTAAATTCTCTATAGATAGAGGGTGATGTTACAATATAAATGATTGCCATAAACAGGGCGATTCACCTAAAACTCTCAGGCTTTATATCTCAGCAACGAAATGAGATCCCAAGTAGCATCGTAGTGATGAAAACTTATATCGCCACTTCTACCGAGTGGCCATTACGTAATCACCACTAAATCTACAACTTTGCAGTAAGATTTACTTTATTTTCTACGAAAATAGTGGTAATCACGTCAATTTCACCGCTAGTAGTCACTATATAGTTTCATAACTTTTTAGTGGTGCTTGAGGTGTTTTGAACGTTGTGATTACTACCTACCGAAAATCACTTTAAAATTCTTATGCTCTCAAAGTAGAAAATGGAAGTGGCGGCGACCAAAATGTATCACTAAAATATATCTTAGAAGTGGCGACAACTTTAGCGTGCGCGTGATAGTGGCGGCCACGTTTTGGTCACCTCTACTAAACCTTGAAAGTGGCGAAACTTGTTGGTGATAACTAATGGTCATCGCCAAGTTTTTGCCACTTGTAGAAGAGAGTTTCACGTGCGCATATGACATCAAAGCCACTACAAAGGTATCATTACCATCAAAATTCACTCTATAGTGACCGTCACTATCAAGTGAGGCTTCCTTGCTGTTTTGCTGTATGCGCGTGCATATTTCTGCTAACGCGGTGATTGTAGTGCAGTGAGATTTAGTGTTCATTCTTTGAACTAATTATTCGATGTGTGCGATTTAAATACGAGTATAGCGTTTAAGTCGAGTAGTCAATATGACCGACATGATGATGTGCATATTACACTCTGGGAAAGCAGGACCTGCTTCCAGAATATTGTCTCTTGAAGAGGTGTGACAGCGGTGTAAGCTTCTTGGGGATAAGAATCTTTTAAAAAGCCAGGGTTGCCAGATGATCTTTTTTTTATTCCCTAGATTTTTTGCCGAAATTTCCCTAGATTTCCCTAACAACCTGATAACCATATTTACCCTAGAATTCCCTTCATTTTTCAATATTTACGTTTGCATTTTTGGCAATTTTTCGGTAGGAGTATTAATAATCAAATCGAAATAAAGTTTTCCTAATAAATATAATGAATTTAGTGAACACAATATACATACACCAACAAACAAAACATAATTATATATTACATCAAAAACAAACAAAATGGAAAAAAGTCAAAACTTTACAAACAAAAATTTACGTATTTCTGATTTTTATTATACATCGACGAATCCACGAGAAATTAACCGAAACCGAGGCCCGAGGCTTATTATATATTATATTCTAGCCCAGAGATTAGGGATTTCCCATCCGTGAAATACCGCCACTGGTCTCACCGACAGGGAATCCCATGAACAGCCTTCAGTAATTCCCCGAATGTTATGATTTCCGAGCGGATTTTATGAGATTTATACAGCGAGGAGAATATTTCTCGGTCACAGAGAATTTACATTTCAAACAAATAAATGAAAAATTATAGATATCAAGAATTCCCTACATTTTGCATAGAATTAAATAAAAATCCCTTTTTCCCTAAGCTGGCCCGAAATTCCCTAGGTATAGGGAAATTTCCCTAGGTCTGGCAACCCTGTAAAAAGCTACCACATTACCTACTCTGAGCTGCCACTTCCAAAATTTAAAAACTATTAAGTAATTATTGCTACTCAATGCTTTTTACTCGGTTGACGAATTCTGGAATAAAATCTTCGCCTAAGTAAGTGTTTGCTATTGTGGATTTATTATTGTAAATTTATTTCGAGATTTTAACTAAATATAAAACATGTACTATGTAAGTGCCTGTTTGTCTTATTATGCTTAATGTAAGTATCTTAACACGAAATAAAGAATTTGTATTTTAATAATCGTTGCGAATGCTTTGTTTCCTAAATTTTAAGGTTATGGAAATTGACACTCGCGCGTATAGAGATGATGACGGCTGCAGTGATGACTGTGACGTGGCCGCCACTTTCAAATGGTGAAAGTAACTATGAAGTGGAATAATACAGTTTCCGCCACAATACGGCCACTAAGGTCAAGTAACAAACACCTCAAATACGCAAATGTATGTGGAAATCTCTTTAAAGTTATATTTTAGACAAGACGCCATATTTAAGAATGAGATTTATGCCGCCATTATGACAAAATTGACAATGACAATGACAATTTAAAAAATTAGAACGATAAACCCACATTGGTGTTGTGGCAAAATGTCCTTAAATGAATCAAAACTTAAACGATTTTTGAGCAAAAACTAATGAGGAGCATTTTTAATAACGGGTATTACCCCCGCGAGCTCGAATGATTGCATGCATTCTCCGTGGCATGCCTAAAATCAAATGGCGAATATCCTCTTGAGGAATAAGGTCCCATTCCTCTAAAAGAGCTTGTTTCAACTGATTTATGGTTAAAGGAGCAGGAACACGACTTCGCATTCTTCGCCCAAGCATGTCCCAAACATGTTCAATCGGGTTCGCATCTGGACTTAACGCTGGCCACTCCAAAACAGGAATGTTTACATCATTTAAATACTGTTGAGTGATTCTTGCGGTATGAGGTCTGGCATTATCATGCATCAGAAGAAAGTTATTTCCAATAAAATCAACATACGGGACAACAAAATCTTGGAGAATTTCATCAATGTACCTGGCAGCAGTTAAGGAGCCTCTTGGAACGATGTACAACTCAGTGTGTGCCTCCAGAGAAATTCCAGCCCACACCATTACTGAACCTCCTTGGTATCCTACTCTAGGACTGAAGGTACATTCTGCAAAACGCTCTTGTGGTCTTCGCCATACTCTCTCGCGACCATCTGGAGATCGCAGGCTAAACCTGGACTCATCAGTAAATAAAATTCGCCCCCAATCATTTTCACCCCAGTGCTCATGATTTCTGGCAAACCGAAGTCGCGCAACACGATGACGCCTAAGAAGCTCTGGACCTGTTGCTGGTCTACGACTGGTAAGATTGGCTTCTCCAAGTCTTCGTCTAACTGTACGTTCGCTTACATTGGTATTCCGAACATGATGAAGTCCATTTCTGATTTCTACAGCTGTAGCACGACGATCTCGTAGACTTTGCAAGAGGATGAAGCGATCATCATGAGCGTTAGTTTTTCGTTGGGGACCAGTTCCAGGTCGTCTGGTGTAAGCTCTAGTTTCCAAAAAACGTGTATAAATACGGTGCACAGTGCTATTGGATACGGCATATTGTTGGGCAGCATATCGCTCAGTTCTTCCGTCTTGAAGCAACGCAACAATACCAGCCGTTGTTTCAGGATTAACAGCCATATTTTTACCTTAAATAAACGCAGTACAGCTTTGAACTGTTTCACTTCTTTAAACTCAGACTTGTCAAAACAATAAAAACAAAAGAAAAGTCATGGCCAACTAAGACTTGTGTACTTTTTAATTTTTGGAAATTTTTATTCAAAACAGTCTAGTCTTGCTTTTCAAATAAACGTTTAATTGTTGTTAGATATTACTTAAAACATGTTGTTGTTTGCTTTTAACTTATTATAATAATAAACCATTGCAAAGTATTAAAATTTTACATTTTTTAAATAAAAATTATAAGTGCTCCGTTTTTCGTGCCGGTGAGTGTAGTATATTAGTAAGCATATAATTATTGGTTTTACGTAACCGGGAATAATACAAAAATTGTTTGCGGTATGTAGGTAGATATGTTTAAAAAAGTGTGCTCCTCACTTTTTATTTTATTTTTTTGAAAATATTGAATATTGCGGGAGGGCGTGCTCATATTTCGAGCTATAACGACTATGTTTGACAGTAAACTTGAAATCGTTTTTTTTATCCCCATCTCCTAATTACTTTAAAATAAAATAAATACTCATAGTAGTTATATTCCCTCTTGACACCGTCAATCTCAGTAATTTCGAGTTGGCAGGAAAAAGGCAACAGGACATAATAATGTAAGTACCTAAATAAGTTGAACGAGAGAGTCCGAGTGACATGGAAAATAAAGAGGCAAGTAGCCAAGTTTCAAGTAGGTGGCTGCCACTACCTGCCCACGTTTATGCCACATAAGTGCCACGTGGCTGGAACGTATCGGTATAAGTTGCAAAAACGTGGTGGCAACGTGGCAGCCACCCAAAAATTGTTCCCCATTTTGGTGGCAGCCACGTCATAGAAAGGTTCCTATAACGTGTCCGCCACTAGTGATAAACACTTTAAAGTTTCTACAGTAGTGACGCCCACTAAAAATGCTAAACTTCATTCGTAGGATCAAACTGAATTGGTCTATTGCACAATGTAGATGGTTCTGCGGTCGAAAGATACTTTTCGTTCGCAGTGACCTTTAAAAATGGTGCATCCGAATTGTACAAGCAAAAATAAAATATTATGATATTACATATTTCTATACACAATGTGTTTTGTATACCCATCTGCATATTCACTTAAATCGAATTCAAAGTTAGCTGTCACTTGCAATAAAAAAATAGCTTATTACACTATGTCACAAAATAATAGGTAAGTACTTTACGCATTTGTTTGAGAGTTTAAAGCTGTTCCTTTCGAGGTGTGACCCAGAATCAAGCACCAGGGCAAGGCCTTTTTATTTCCTTTTGCTTTGTGTTTTTCCCCGCGCACTGAGCGTATTTTTTACGACGAGAAAGCCTTTGCAGGTACCCGGTTTCAAAGGGAAAATGGAGGCGCATTCGACTGGTCTCCAGATAACGAATTATCTTGGGGGAAATGAAGCCAACCGAAAAGTGGGTTGCTTCTAAAGAGGAGTACCGTTCTGTCATTATTTACGCATTAGGTATACCCGACCTTATGATTTCATAAATAATTTTGTTATAACATCAAGATTTTAGCATAGCCTTTATTTTGTAATTTTCAATTGTATTCTATATTTTAGATAATAATATTAAGATAAAAAAGTGAACTTCATTTAAACGAAGACATATTTTACAAGCTTTTATTTAACTTAATTCAACTCCAAAAAAATGACAAAAAACGTACCCCTCAAAGGATACAGTACCTATAGATTTAAATCAGATTATGGCAATTTTACTTACAACCCTTGTTAAGCTGCGGTAGATTTCTGTCATCCATATATCGCTACTCACCTGCAAAAAATAAACAACTATAAATATGAATATCGATTGTTTCAATTCAAGTTAAAGATAATATTTTTGGAAAGTAATATTTCTAATAAATTTTCTTCATTACAGTAAAGCAGTTGGAATGTTTTACTAGCCAAAATGTAACCAGGTATTCGCTCTACAGATTGATAAAAATCTATTGCTATATATAATGTAATCAATTTAATGACCACTATACCCAAAGAAATCCAAATGCATATAGCGATGTGAATTAAATGAGACTTAATGGTTGCATTTCCACTAAATTATTTCGAAGGCAGTGAAGGCAGTAAAAATAAATTTGGCTTCATGGGCGGAGAGCAGCAAAGGGTGCTCAGAATTTTTACAGTTTTACAGGACGATTTTTTTTTACCTATATACCAAACAATCTGTTGCAACATTTTTGTCTTTTCCTCTTTGGAGGTTAAACTTGACGTTCTGTTTTGAAAATAAAACATTTGATTGATTAATGGCACTATAATTATTAACCTGATAGGTTGAAAAAATTGAACGGATTTCAATCGGTTGATAGAAAGGATGATTTTTTTTAGGTCTACCACCGCCATTTTCTCGCTTGTTTTGCGCCCTACAAAAAAAGCGTAAGAAACAAAAATGTGGCAATTTTGGACAGCTAAGTGGTGCTGCAAAAGAAATCGGCATCCATGGCCAACTCGTCGCGCACTATGAAAAAAATCTCAAATTGAGCAAAATTATTAATAGCCGTGGAATGTTTATTTTAAGAGACAGAGAAAAACTTTTATATTGAAAATTGATGGCACTAAGAAACTTTATGCAAATGAGTACTCAGATAGTTTCAGAAAATTACACAATTACGTAAGGAAACAAAATATGGCAATTTTGGTCAGAGAGGCCACATTAAAAAAGGAATAGGCCTCCATGCCCAACTTTTCGGGGTGTACTAAAAAAACTTAAAATCGACAAAAATTTCCATGGTCTTAAGAGAGCCGAACGAAGACCCTGTGGAATTTGCTGAAACTATCTGAGCACCTGGCACCTGGATGGATAAAGCTTCTCATTGCCATCAATTTTCAATATAAAAGTTTTCCTCTGTCTCTTAAAATAAACATTCCACGGCCATTAATAGTTTTGCTCAAGTTTTGCAGCACCACTTAGCTGTCCAAAATTGCCACATTTTTGTTTCTTACGCTTTTTTAGTAGGGCGCAAAATAAGCGAGAAAATCGCGGTGGTAGACCTAAAAAAATCATCCTGTATATTTATATGATACAGTTAAAGAAATGCGTAATTAAATATCACGTGCTGCGCCACTGCTATTTCTCATAAAAGGAGATATGCAATGAAAAAATACCACGGCCATAAAGCCATTCGTTAGCGTTCACTGGATAATAAAAGAAGTGGGGTAAAATGATAAAATTGCAAGGGAGACTGGTTGGGAGGGGTAATTTCAGATTATCGGGCAAGTTTTTTTACAGCGGTTTTAAATTGAAAACGATAAGGGCTTCATTAGAAAAATGCGGGTTTTGTACCCTTCACCCAGTTTTGTGAACATTGGGAGGGGTTGCGATAAAATGTGCGATGAAGATAAATTGTTGTGTATGAAGAAACCTTTATGGCCAAGATTTCTATGTTTACTCATACAAAACCTTGTTGTATTGCCACTTACCCTTTACATATTGGTGCATTTAAAAACAGTTTCTTGGAAACTACAACAACTAGACCGGGAGATTGTGACAGATTTTTGGACGTGATTTTACTCAATATGTCTTTCAAAGGGAATTATGTTGCGTATATTTTCACAATAATAAGATATGAATCAGAGAGTAATCCTGGGTTGTTCATATGAAAAACTGAGTTTTCATTTATTCGAAAAGTATGCGTTTTGATATGATTTTAGTCAGGCTGTCATGTGTTTTATAATGAAGTTCAAAATAGAAAATTCCTCGGAAAACCATAGGCATACCGTTAGCGTGGGCCCAAAGGGCTATTATTGTCACGTGAACTTGTATTTTAATATTTAATTTTTCCACGTTTCTGAACAGGCTGCCAATAAGAAGTATGCAAGTTCTTGTTATGAAACTGACGAAAAAAGGATGGCATACCGTTTGCGCATGTCCAAGTACAGCTTAAATTGAATGTTATTTAATCATTTACACGATTTATTCGAAACACAGAAACACCCTGTATAACTGGGTACCAATTAAAACATTTAAAATGGGTCTGGATTTATGTAGCCATTACCGGTGTTATTTTAATTTTATGCCGGCTATTTAGGTTGTTAAACATGGGATTATAGAGCTGTTACTTCATACTAATTTATCACATCAGTAACTACTTAGTATGGTTTAAAAGAAACACATTATTTCGTGCATGTCAGACATTCCAATCTCCTTTAATGAACATTATAAAAATCGTAAAACACTACCTATGTACAGTATTGTAGAACACTGTGCATCTTCTTAAAATATTATAGTAAATGAAGAATTCGGCACTTTATACTTTACAAACTATAGGCCAGGTGTCAGAGTAAAAAGAGGAAATATTTCCAGAAAATCTGGAATTTCCTTTAATAGCTTTCATTATTGAACCTCCTGATGAACATATACTAAGTTTCCCCTTCGTGCGAAGTCAGCACCAGCCGCCATAGTGACAAAATGGCGCCGAAATGAAGTTTTCACGAATATTTCCTAAAATATCAACTGTGCACCTTGAACAAATTTTTGTCAATATTGACGACTAGTTTTTCCTCAGAAAGTTGATATTTTATGAGATGTTAATTTCGGCGCCATTTTCCAGATTCCCATGAATTAATTCCTTACTAAAATACCTGGCCCCCGGAAAAGTATCGCCGTGCCATAATCTACTTGACGTAACATCTAAGCGCATTACTCCGCCCGAAGTGTTAAGTAGCAAATTGGGCAACCTCTTATCCTTGCGGTAATGGGCCTTTTCCCTTTTATCGGCTGGCGGTAATGGAAACGGCGAATTTGAGTGAGTCCTCGCTCAGGTTTATCGGTTCGCGAGAAAATTAAATTGAATTAACACCGTAACTTTCGGCGTTATTTGCCAATGGGAGCTGCTAACGCAATCAATTTCGATATGGCCGGGAATTGCCTGCTCGTTTCAAAACAATTGCAACAAAAAGTTTGGGGGTCGAGTGTCGATCGAAGGCTGGATATAAATTTAAGTTTACCAGACTTTGGCATGTTGTTTTTTGTGTTGAGGGGTATTCGCTTCCTGGAGCTCCGATGCTTCAAGTAAATAAACTTTTATGGACATTGTACGTTGCCTAATTATGGTAAAGTTAGTTGGCAATGGAAGTTGGATGAGAGTTGTTATGTCTTAATATTTAGAAAAACTGTCAGAGTTCCATGTGTTACACATTGCACATGACTAATCTTCCATTGTTAGGATAATATGTAATAACAACGAAAGTAAACTAATCACCGACATTAATTATAATTAAATTTGACATTTAGTGATCAGACGACTCAGGAGCTTGTTTTCGGCATAGCCGCCTATGATTGTGTTAAGAAAATTAATTAAATAACATTTTCTTGAAATCTATAAGTACTGTCTCAAAATCGTCGCTCAGAAATCGGCACAGAAGTAGCCGATTATTGTACGATTTTTTCAATAAGTAGGCCTTTGGAAGATGTAAACATCAAACGTCAGTCACGGAGACATCGCCCGTCAAAAGTGACCAAATATTCAAAACCCGGCCAATAAATCCTATTTAACTTTTCGTACAGCAGCGCAATCTTTCAGTATAAATATTTCAGTAGGTTTGAATATTAATCTATTTTACATGGAGGCTGCACAACAGGCAGCAGTTTGGATTTTCTGTCAGAAAGTGCCGTGTCTCGTCGTACTTGACCTAGGAAGAGCAATCGTCAAAGTCAAGCAACGCCGCGCATAGTCGGTTCATGGACGGGTGATCCTTTATGATTATTTTTTTTTGCCTAAAAAACATTTTTTCCGATTTCAAAAAAATATATAATATGTACCTCGGCACTGAAGTTCTTTTTATGACATGTGGTTTATTTTATAGTCCGTTTATAGTTATAGTCCGGGTCGACTTATGTAAACGTACAAAATTTCATTGCCTCCCTGTACTTATTGTAGAAGATATTTAATAAAAAAGAAAACTACCAATTTCTGTTTTCTCAGGATATTTCAGGAACGTCATGAATTATCTTCGATTTCTTTGAATTGATTTAAAGAGCCTCGAAACGAAATGCCCCAATTTTTCTAATTTAATCCACTCTGTACCTCTCCAAATTTAGCAGTTACCAATGGTGTACATGCTAAAAGCACAGAATAAATTCTGCGCTAAAAGTAAACGACCTGTATAGATACTATTACTATAGGTCTATTATGAGCGAAAATAAAAAAGCAACATATTGTGTAATATCAGTAGTGGCACAGCCGGCTCTAGGAAAAGCCCTGAAGTTGAGAAAGCTGGCAACATGGCTTGCGGGTCTGCGCGGCGTGGCCTGTCACTCCCTGTCAGTTGATTTCACAAGAAATTGACCAGAATTAATTTGTGTAGTGCGGGTAGTGCTATCGTCGCCAGATTGCTATACGACGAGGCAGTGGGTGGAAACAGACTGCCCGAAGTGCTGGCGACAGTTTTTTTTATAAATTTGTTTTGTTTGTGCAAAAGTGAAACATTTCTATAAAAGTTCTAAGTGAAGAATCGTGCCTTTACAATTTCGAGCCTCAAGATGCTAGAACTTAGTTATATGTATACCTGGCTGTAAGTAAAATCGTAATAATAACTTGAAGTAGATAGGTTTTCTTTGCTTGACGGCAGGCAGTAGGTAGACTTGTATTCGTTTTGGGCTTTTCAAAGGACTAAAATTTAAGAATGAAATGATTACGGGCCAATTGCAGAGACAAAGTAAAGTACCCTTTAAAATTACAGGAGCTTCCTAACATTCTAAACATTGTTTAATATTGTTGCAAAAGTTTCTTTACCTAATTTAAAGTCAAAATATATTTTAGTTGAGTGTGTTGTGAAATTGACCCTAAATGCCATTTCATTCACAAGAGATATTATTCTCCTTCACAACATGCAGTTCTCTGTTCGCTTGTTGTTTGTATTTTTATGAAAATTTAACCATAAGGGAAGATAGGTATGTAATCATCATTTGCCTGGCGGCCCACTTTGCAAAAAATTCTCAGAAAAATTCGACTTACAACAAAATGTAGTTCCCTCTATTTGCCCAAATTTACCATATTATTCGTGAAAAATGTACCTATCCACACCAGGAATCGTACTTATTATAAATACTTATATTTCTGTGTATATTTTGTTATTTGTTACTGCTTTTATTGTCTGTTAAACAAACGCACCTATTTACTTAGGTAACCAATTATTGAAACAAAGGTCACAAATGTATCTAATTATAATTAAATAGAGGGTTGAACATGTATTAGAAAAGATAAACTAAGCCAAAGTGCAGACTGCTCTAGACTGCATAGACCCGTTGAACCGTCCCGCTGCGGCGTTGCCACATGTTTGCACAGGGCTTGTAAAGTTTGAGAAGGTTGTGGTAGTGGGTTTTCCAGTCTACTGAAACAATCAAAATATAAGGTTTTTACAAGCATACTACGACCAACTTGCCAATGAATATATTAAAAATAATTAAAATGCAAGAAACACACGGCTTACACAACAGGATATTTATTTGGCGCCAGGCGCCAAGAACTCAGAACCGCTACCTTTCGAATATAAATCGTACTTTATAAGCCGATTATTGGATTGCGATAATTTTTCACTTCTATACATTAATGTTGAACTCGTGCGACTCGAAAACCTAAAAACGAGTTGACTTGGTCGAGGTATTATATCGAGGCATCGGCCCTGCATTCGGACGGATTGATCGGACTTTTGTTCTTTGTGTATTTCAGGACAGGGTTACTCATCGGAGTTTTTGTTGGTCTGTTTGGGTTTTATGCGTTTTGTCTAGACTGCCGGCTGCACAGTTTCCAGTTCGGGTTTTTGAGGACGACAAGCGATTATGGGGGTGTGCATTTATTATCTTGTAGATAAGAATAATAAGATAATTGGATGTTTGTCATTTGCGATTGTAGTTATTTTAATAACAAAAAAATTAATCTGCATTGCCAGCAGGAGGTCGGCTGAAAATTTCAGCCGATTTTGCCGATTTGGGATTAAGAGACGAGGTTTGTCTCAAAAATTTTTTTCACTTATGATGAAGACTTTATATAACACAGCATGTAGGCGTTGGTAGAACTCGTAACTTGAAACTCCCTGCAAAGGGCATAAACAGGGACTATTTAAAATAAGGGGACCAAGCATGTCACAGTCTATCACATATAGGAAAAGTGAAGCCTTGAGGCGTCGACTGACGTATTAATAAAGACTGCTCACGGCTGTCATGTTTTCAGTTCTCTGGCTCACCATGCGGTTCCCTGAGACAAAATACAATGCAAAATACATTGTTGACCATAGACGCCATCTTTTTTCCGGGACATGAAGCTATAGCCGTGAGAAGTCTTATTAATACATCAGTCAACGCTTGAGGGGAAGTTTGTTTTCCACAAGGGGGCTGATACAAGGTTATGTTATATGTCAGTGTCCAAGTACCATCAGGTTTTATGTGGCATGTTAGTGCCATAGATTCTAAAGGAGGCAAAATATTTCCCATCATAATTCACAATTTTTAACTTTTCTAACTTCCAGATGTGTCAACTAAAGGTAATGCGGCCGCTTGTATTAGTCCCAATAATTGCAACCAGATTTTTCCTGCATCACCTTTAGTAATCCTACAATTCCCATTACGTGGGCATTACGTATAAGTAGGTAGTTCAAAACAAATCGTATTTAGAAAATTTTAAATTATTAACAGCTAGCTTCAGTCAGGTCTTTTTTTAAAGAGTTTTTATCTACGACTACAAGTTTATTTTAAGTTTGTGAGGTACCTTGGTAGATAAATAAAATTACAAAAATTTTATAATGATCACCGAGAAAAACTACATCATTAGAACTACTAGACCTAAGCTTATTAGTCTATCCCGAAATCTGTGAACGGTATACATATTACAAAAAATGGATCGAGGAACCTGGTAACAAGGTGCAATAGCGACAAATTCTAAAATAAGCAAAATCGGCACTACTGACTTACCATACTTATTACTTAAATTCGTGGAAATAATTGCTGAAAATCTATTTCAACTATAAAATAAATTTCTTTCATTTGACAGTTGCCACATTCTGAACTTGTATACACAAAATTGTCAAGTCTAATTTTTAGAAATCATGGAAACCATTATTAATTTTTACTAACAATCAAAGTACCTAGATATTTTCTAAAATTTATTTGTGGCGCAAACAGATCCATTTAATTTTTAATTGGGTTTTTCGCCACCAAACTGATTGAAAGACAACTTTTTCAAGTTGCCTCGAAAATTCATAAATTATTAACACTGAACGAACGAAACTTTAAGCGTGTAACTCAAATTTGTTTTCTGAGCTTTCGGAGGATAAATCTTCCTCCTTTCTCAAAGGATCATGTCACGTCAAAGTGAAGTGACAGATTAATAAATTTCAGGTTAAAATGTCATGACAACAGAAACAATAGCCTAGCCACCTGCCTGATATTGTACCCTGTGTTTTATCTAATTATCTATACTAACATCTCTTTGAATAAGTGGCAATAATATTTTACTGAATTCCACTGAACATTCAGCCACACAGTTGCCCGTATTTCCCAGAATAAATGCAGATTCTTTAATTTTTCGTCTATAATATAATATAATAGTTATCCTATTGAATTTGTTGAGCAAGTTTTTCAGGATTGCCAACAAAATAACAATGCTAATAGAATTAGAGAAATAAATGTGGTGGACCGACCAGTAAATTTAATAATTCCTTATATTTCTAGACTGTCAGATAAGCTAAAACGTATAGGCAATCGTTTTAATGTGATAACAGTATTTAAAACCAAAAATACATTAAGATCGATGCTAGTTAAAACAAAACCATTTAATGAGTTACAAAGTTCAAAAAATTGCATTTATAAAATTCCTTGTGAATGTGGAAAGTTCTATGTTGGGGAGACTTGTAGGCCATTTAACGTTCGTTTAAAACAACATAAAAATTATATCAGGCAAAATCAAATTTCGAAGTCAAAAATATGTGAACATTCCTTTAATAACAATCATAGGATATTGTGGGATAGTTCCAAACCAATTCTAAAAGAAGAAGTAGGAAATAGACGAAAAATTAAAGAATCTGCATTTATTCTAGGAAATACGGGCAACTGTGTTGCTGAATGTTCAGTGGAATTCAGTAAAATATTCTTGCCACTTATTCAAAGAGAAGTTAGTATGGATAATTAGATAAAACACAGGGTACAATATCAGGCAGGTGGCTAGGCTATTGTTTCTGTTGTCATGACATTTTAACCTGAAATTTATTAATCTGTCACTTCACTTTGACGTGACATGATCTTTGAGAAAGGAGGAAGATTTATCCTCCGAAAGCTCAGAAAACAAATTTGTTGAAGTTATTTTTTGAGTTACACGTTTAAAGTTTCGTTCGTTCAGTGTTAATAATTTGTGAATTTTCGAGGCAACTTGAAAAAGTTGTCTTTGAATCAGTTTGGTGGCGAAAAACAAAATTAAAAATTAAATGAATCAAAGTACCTGTTTTATTCATAGATTCTCCAATAAAATGACATACTTGGCATCACTGAGACCATTAGAATGAGGAAAGAATAGGCCTCACTTTGGAAGATATAATGCTGGTTCCCCTTACTTTAAACCCAAGCAGCATTTTTAGTCGCCGTTACGTTCCAGCGACTTTTGTTTGCAACTTTAAAGTTGTGATTACTACTGATAGGAACGAAATTACTACGTTCCTATTACGTCCCTGCGACCAAAATGGGGAACATTTTGAGGGTGATAGATACGTAATGGCGACCACCTAGCAACTTACACCGCTACGACGCGCTTACGTTCCGGCAACGTGGTGGAGACGTAGCAGCGTGGTCACCGCTACTTTGTTGGATTTGTTTGCTTCTTTACATTCGCGTCCTCGCTTTGTCTTTGTCTAAATAATTAAAAAGTATTCTAGTCCAGCATCTTCCGTCATTTTTCAATAACCGTGGAAAATGGAAATACCTAATATTTCTTTTTAACTTATATCTATGAATAATGGTAGGTATAAGAAAGGTATTAATTTGCTGATTTATTTCTCGTTGTTAGATTCAAGAAACTAAAACGATTGAAAATTTTCTGTCAAATATGACGTTGATAGATTGAAAAGTAACAACGCGCCCTCTCAAAATGCATGTTTTAACACTTTTTTATCGGGAGGATAAATTACGAAAATGTGCGAAATTACCTAAAAATGCTGAAAAATGCTTTTTTAATGTTTCTATAAGTTATACGAGTTCATTTTTGCTCAATTTTGTCTTTTTTGGGACAATTTTGAAGAAATAACTATTTCAGTACCAAAGAAAATTCACATTTGGTATTAATGGCGTCTACCATTTTATAAGAAAATATGACGTAATTTTCAGTAATTACTTCTAAGTATTATTTACCTTAAAATGGGTGTTTGAAGGCTTTGCCACTTAACTGGTAGTAACGGCAACTAGACTTTTTTCACTTTAAGGTAATTCCTACCTTTAAGACGAAAATTAGTTTTAGATATTTTAAACTCTAAAGTCCTAATTACTACAAGAGAACTTCAAAGTTCCAGAAGCCTCGCTTAAGTTCCGATTGCTACTACTAGGTTCCATTTGGAACTTTAACCTATAATTTTTATGTCATAATGTTGATATTTAAAATTGTAGCCACTCAAGAGAAGCGTTTTGTAATTTTGTATTGAAGACAAGTGTTCGTGTTTCGATTCGATTCATCCAACTGCTGCTTTAATTTTCAATAAAATGTGAATGTGTGTCTATAATTTTTCTTCTTTCTAATGGCTGACATTTTCATCACTTCCCAAAAACTACCGAATCCTTCAATCGATTGTAAGGAACTAAATGTAGTTTCCATTTTGGTCCCTATAGAAGTGACAGTTACTTTAAAGTATTTTTTTGTAGTAATTGGAACTTTCTAGTAATTTTAAAATGGAGTGAGAAGTAAAACTTACCATACAGTAGTTTTCTCGAGTAGCGGGAAAGTTAATTTCACTTTAAATATGACTATATAGTTCCGTAACTTTGGAGGTATATCTAAAGTCGCTAAGATGTAGAAGTTACTTTCAGCGTTACCATAAAGTAATGAAAACTTAAAGTGATAAACAAGTAACACAACAAAGTAATTGTGACCATTGAATATAA
Source organism: Pseudeuparius sepicola (assembly GCA_963920635.1). NCBI lineage: Eukaryota > Metazoa > Arthropoda > Insecta > Coleoptera > Anthribidae > Pseudeuparius > Pseudeuparius sepicola. Next base: position 14,885,940 of record OY987299.1, read on the forward strand.
CCTTAGAGTTAACGTGACTTTAACGTAATTTTGCATAGTAACAATTCCGTTCCAGATACTTCAAAAACTACTTAGAAGTACTGAAACCATAAAGTTCCAACTTGTAGTAATAATTACTACGTAATTACTCATACTTTCTTAATGTAAGTAATAAAAACTAATAAGTCGATTTTTAAGTAATAATTACGTTATAACTACTTATTCAAAGTTTCCATCTCAGTTACCGCAACTTTAATGCTGCTTGGGAAGAGTCCCTGGGCACAAACAAATGAAAATGGTCCGAATTCGTGGCAATATTGGATAAATCGTCAAACATTAAAATAACTGTATAAATATTTTCATTTTAAATTAATCCACAACGGCTTGCTTTCCCAAACAATTTAATTTTAATAGACCTTCCAGCCAGGATAAGGAAAAGCTCCAATTAAACAAAAACCAATGGGGACCGTTCCATTAAGCGGCACCATTTATTAATTAAATTAACGAGACCGTGGCCATAACGGACCAGCTCGTTTATTATAAAACGGCGCGGAGGCTGAGTTTTCAAACGAAAACAACATTTAAAAAATCCGTCTGGGTTCGGATGCATTGTGTGGCGCCAAGCGGCTAACCGTCGTGGCATTAACCCGTAAGCCAAAGCACACATTTAATGTTTGTGTACGCAGGATTTGTACCACTGGTGGTGATGCGATTACTAGAAAGCCCACCGAGGATGGAAAGCCCTGTAGAAAGCAATTTCTCCATTGGCAACAGAAGTTTGTTGACAATGTTGACATTGACAATGAATGGCCGTTTGTTAGGTCCATGTCTTCAGACGAAACAGTACACACACAAAAATCTATATTCGATTTTAATATAAAAGAGTTATTTTGAACTTATCGTAGGCACCCTATACAACCCACACGAAGTTAGCCACAGATTGATTCTAATCTTCAGATCAAACCTTAGACAATCCTTGATTGTAGTGAACAGTTATTTTGAGTTTTACGTATTGTCAAGTAAAGATCACCTTAAATCTAATATAGTTTCAAATTGTATTATCGTTTAAGATTAATTACAGTATAGGCATAGTTTGTTTTTAACCCCATGTTAAGCTCTAATGTAGAATATACTAAAATCGTTTTGAATTCCGATTACTCTCAAAATTACTGTAACCTCTTGTCAATCAGCACTTTATTATCATAGTCTCAGAACTACTTTAGTTTGTTTTTAACCCCACATTGGGGTCTAATATGAAATATTCTAAGATCATTTTGACTCTAGATTGCTCTCAAAATTACTGCAACCTATCGTCATTAAGCACTTTATAATTATCGTCTTAGAACTGATTTAGTCTTAATTTAATTCAAGTTAAATTAAATAAGAAAATAAGGTATAGTCAATTCGATAAAGTATTACATAATTTTATATACAGAATGTCTCACTTAAGAGTGAAACAACATTATAACTTCTTTAATTTTTAACCGACCAGAACGAAATATTTTCAAAGGTAGATGGCATTGTTGCCTACTTATTTCCATAAAGTTAGGTGCCTACTCCAAAGTCAAAGCCACCTGCGATGCCACAATAGAGACTAGAAATACGAAAGTCATATTAGGCTTTTTTTAAAATTACTAAAGAAAGTTGTTCAGATTCGATCCAGAACCCTAAATCCAAAATTTTGTCAAAATCAAAAAATGATAAATATGAAAAAATTAAAGTCCAAAAATAGCAATTTAATAATTTCCTGCCTTTATAGAGAAGTGTGCCATGGAAGTCTTGAAGGCAAGTTGTTTGCTGTCATGTCTATTGTCACAACTTACCTTCGAAACTTTCATGGCACACATTTCTAACCGCAGGATATTATTAAATTGCTACTTTTGGACTTTAATTTTTTTATTTATTACTTTTTATTTTGACAAAATTTTGGATATAGGGTTCTGGATCGATTCTAAACAACTTCTTTTAGTAAATTTGTTAAAAAAAAATGCCTAATATGACTTTCTGATTTTTGCCTCGATTGTGACATCGCAGGTGACTTTGACTTTGGAGTAGGCAACTAATTTTTTGGAAATAAGTAGGCAACAATGCCATCTACCTTTGGTAAAAATTTCGTTCTGGTCAGTTAAAAATTAAAGAAGGTATAAGGTTGTTTCACTCTTAAGTGAGACACTCTGTATATATTTATTATTATTTTGAAAATAGGAGTATGTATATTTTGTAATTAAAATTATATTTGAAATAGTTGAAGTGATCTGACTCCTAGGTACAGGTATTTTCCATCCTATTTTAACCGATTTTTAAAAATTTTAATTAAATCAATTTTGTCACTAATTTTCAAATTTATAGGGAGGCTGTAAAATAAAAATTGAGAATAAATATTAATAATGTTTATTATATTTAATATTTATTTATAAAAAATAAACTTCCATAATTCTGTCTAACCACATGAAACAATTTATTTTTTATGAAAATATTCAACGTGAAAAGTCAGTTTTTTTTACATTAGAAAAGTTTTTACCACGGTCCATACACTTCATAGTAACTTTATATTATTATGTAGTAACTTAAAATAAATATAATATGTATATAACATTTAATTGATAGCCTCTTGTAATAAAGCCAGGATTTTCACAAGACCAGAAGGTACTTTATCATATAGTGTGTGTATTTGGAAAATAGACTTTTGAATGAAAATCCACAGGTACAAAAGGTACTCACTTTGAATGGGGTATTTCGCCGAGACCACATGAAAGTATTTAAACAAGAAATCTACAGCTTTCTTTGCTCCACTGAACTGATACTTGATTGCATCAACGACCACTAAAAACGAGGTGAGAGCCTGTAAATCTCCCACTATGAGCAGATAGGGCTGGATCGTGTATTTGTGAGATTCCGCTTGAATTTTAATTCTCCACAGTTTTTCTTTGATTAGAGACAAATCCTGTAAAGATAATGAGTAAAATTATTGTTAATTGCAATTCTTATTATGTTTATCATGCAGATAGATAAATAAGTTTAACCTCCAGGCTAACAAGAATACAATGTGCCAGAAGTCTCCACAATACAGCATATTTCAAAAATAAATATAAAAATTGAAACTGGAGTATCCTTGGTATGCATGTTAAGAAAATACTTTCATGTAAAAAATGATCCAAAATTAAGTAAATTCTACTTACCTATGAATTTTTGAGATATTTCCGGAGAAAAACCCCACGAAATCAGCAAATCTTCCATGGAGCACTCTTGCATAAAAAACACGATTATCGTTCACCAATTAGAATTATATAGGTAACTAAATTATAGTTTGCGATGGCCCTCGGCCTCGGCCCTCGTGTACACTAAACCAAACCAGACACACTCACACGGCGATGTTTGGTAGGACCAGTACAACCCTTCCTTGTTCTCTGGCAATACCTGTCTACTCAAGCGATAACGGTCGCAACGCAAAGGGTGGGGATATAGGATTATAATGAAACTAGTGCGATTTTTTAGGGTCACATTTACTCGCGGGATTATAGATTTGTTTAGATTTGAACCAATATTTTTATTGAATTGATTTTAGAATAAAATATGTATTGCCTTAAATTATTCTCAAACTGAAACAACCCTAAAAATTTTAGTTAGTTTTAATTTATTCCCAGCCAATAGTCATATACTAATTAACTAGGTTTAACCTGAAATTAGAATTTGAAACTAAACTAATAGTTATGCCGACTGTAGAATAAAGTAATTATGTTTCTAAGTAATCTCAATCTGAATTTATTTTTTTGATGTTAACATTACTTTCAAATTTGATCCTAGATTTTTCTGTGTGTAGATATTCTTTACGCTCTTGAAAATAACGTATTCGACCCTTGGCCAATACAAGAATTCGACCATTTCCATTCTATCCGAAAGTAGGTATGTATATACAGGGTGCTCCAAACTAGACGCCCCGGCCTATTGGCGGAATCTTTGAGCCAAGGCAATACGATGGTAGCCCAAATGTAGGGCGGTTTTGATATAGTCAAAATGATTAAACTATATTTGAGCGAGAAACTTTATTTCCTTAAGACAAGTTTACAAATTCTTTAAGTAAAACTTTTATGAATCTACTTTGAAAGCTTATTACTGTCTAAGAAAGTCACCATGCGTTTGTAGCAAATTATTGACAAGCTTCAATTTTAAATAGATTGGACGCACGGTAGTGATGCCTTTGCGACAAAAAAGTAAGCCTTTGACTAAAATTACTATAGGAATTCACTTTGAAATCTCAGTTTCTTCTGCCAAAGTTTTCATGCGATTGTAGCAAACTTATGACAGACTTGACATTAATAGTGCTTTAATGATAAAAGATTGCGTTTTTGGCTGAAAAGTCTATAAATAAATGTGCTTCTAAAACTTAGTATTTTCCACCAAATTTATTATGCAATTGCCCCATGGTGTTAGTGCCTTACGATAAGAGAATCGCGTTTTTAAATAAAATTATTCTGTGAATTTGTCCAATACTCTGTATAAGCAAAATGGTGCATTATAAGGACATTCCTTAATATAGAACAAAAAACAAATATTTTTAGCTATGAACGAAGAAACTGTTAAATTTGTCTCCAACATTATTTTTTATGGATCAACCTCTATTTTTCAGCTTGCAAATAATTACAAAAAAATTTAACACCATTTACATAGAAGGTAGAAACGTAGATGTATGGCTCTATTAAACCTGGGTTCAATTTACTAAAATATGATACTTCGAATTCTATCGATTAGATGTGTTTTTATTATATTTATTGTATATTTATGCTTTAGATAAGAGAAGATAAGAGATTAAATTTTTGAAATTTTGATATATAATAGCCATGAAAAAGAACCACAAGAAAGTGCTACGAGTGTAAAATTTGTTACATTGTTACAGATTGAAAGAACTAAATAATTTTTTGTTTTTAAAATTTTCATTATATTAAAATACTGTATATTTTTGTAGCCTACGCATTTCTTATAAATATCTATCTTTCTTTTATCAAGAAATAAGCCATCTTAAAATATTGTTATTTGACCATAAAAATAAACAAACTTGATAAGAAATGTTAAAGAATGCCTATTTGTTTTCTATTGGCTATTTGCCATTCAACAAAATTTTTTCAAAAGGTATGCTAAGGAATTTGCATTTACTGGTAAGAACATTACATAATCTGTAAACCTAATTTATTGTAAAGAGAAAATAAATGCCTATTTACAGGGATCAAAATATACAGGGAGTTAGGTATTAGAATAAAAACACACAAACACCCTAACTATTTTATTTGATGTTTAATTGTTTTTCTGAATGCAGACGTGGAAAATATAGGAAAGTAGAAATAATTATTTTCAGTAAAAAATATGAAAATATGAACAAATAAGTTCAGTTTTAACCTTGGGTGAGTCACCCTGTAGAGTGTGCATCACTGTATGACTTTAACTTGAGACAATACAGCATTTTTTAACGGGTCGACCTATTCTCAAAACTTTTTTTAATCTCAAAAATTCAGACCTACATTATGATTTTGGAAATTTAAATTTTCCATAGCCTGGTGCGATTAAAATAAACCGCCAAAAATGACGAAAGAATATTGAGCATTTATTTAAGGAAATATGAATAGTGGCAAATATTTTAGTCCGAAGGGAGAAAAAAATTTTAGTCCGTTGGGATTAAAAATAACAAAAATAATAGAAACTATGACCAACATTATGTACTTTATTCAATATTATTAATTAAATGAACAGTGACGATACGCAGTAGATAAACAAATTAGGATTCTACGGAAAATTCTAAACATGTCTGAAGAATGTTTTTTTTTAATTAGTAGATGTTCAACTATGAACAGTTGAAAATAGGCATTTTGTCCAATTTACCCTGTTGTAGCAACAAAACTGGTTGAGATAAAACATAAAGAATTTCACATTTCTATCATAACTTTTCAAGAGCTACCCGGTGGTGTAACTGATGGTTGGCACCAAGGTACCAACTTTTGGTACCAAGTGGTACCAGCACCGTTAGGTACCTAGCCCTTGAAAAGTTAAGAAATAAATGTGGAATTCATTTTGTTCTATCTAAAACAGTTTCCACCGTACAACGGTGCAAAGTGGGAAATTGGTAATATCGAATGTTTCTTTTTACATGCAAATAATAGGACTAAAGTGACTCAATTCCTCGAGTGATTATTGCCCTCAGTTACGCTCGGGCAACAATCTTCACTCTCGGGATTAAACGAGGGATTAAAGGACGCCCTTTAGTTTCTTGGTATATACAGCATACAGCGAGCACGTAAAAGTTGGAATAAGAGGGGGTTGCCGACAGCGAAAGTGACGTTAGATTTCGTATTTTTTAAAGTTGTATAGCATAAAATCTAATAACATTTTACCTGGCAAAAATTTAGTACAAACATCTCTGACTTCATTTTAATCATAAGATCTTAAAAGCATATGCACTGGAATTATTATTTTTCCCAAGGTTTTCATAACCTATAAAACAAAACAGTGCTTGTTAGATCGTATGATTAAAATCAAGACAGAGATGTTTATACTAAATTTTTGCAAGGTAAAATGTTATTAGATTTTAAGCTATACAACTTAAAAAAATACGAAATCTAACGTCACTTTCGATGTCGGCAACCCCCTCATAAATTCGGTATTGGTTGAATTGTTCGATTAAAAGTTAAGCTTGCTTAAAAATGGAACTGAGCAAAATATAATCACTACAATGTAGGTACAGTCGTCTAATAAAGAAATGTCTAAAAACTTAATAATTCATGTTAAATTTAAAATTTAGGATTTTTTTTTATGTAATATACTCGTAGGTATTATTATTATTTGCGTACCGATACAAGAAATGTGCGTTCTTTTAAATGACGCTATCAAAAATAGTGGTTGCCATTTAAAAAAATATATAGATGACGTCATAGCTTGGTTAGTAATGACGTCAAAAGAACGACAAAATATGTCAAAATATGCGCCTTTCAAAATTTTGTTGGACGTGCCGAAGCGTTTTTTTTTAATCGCACAGTACAACATTTTACCGAATTTATTCCAACCTTTACGAGTTCACTGTAATATACTATTCTTGAGACTTTTTGAGTAATAATATTGCTAAATTTTATTACAGTGACAAGTAATTTTAATTTCATTAATTTTTCAATAATAAATAATTATCCATGGGAGGAGATGATTCACAGTCCTCCCTAGTAATACAAATAAGTACCTACAGTGTGTCCCGTTTTTCATGTTAACACCCCTGAAAATCTAAGTAGGCTGAAGGAATTGAACGGGGCAATTTTTTTATAGATATGTCCCTGAAAGGTCATCATTTACGAAGTATTGGTTTGGCATTGCCGCGAAAGCCTGGCCTACTGCGATTTTTTAAAGGGGTGCGTTTTTCGAAAAACCATATTAGGCATTTTTTTATTTAAAATCTGACACCACAGCATTAATCAGGACACACCGAAACCCCCATATACCAAATTTGAACAAAAAATATACAGGGAGTTCCATTCTGTAGGGTGTCAAAGTTGAGCAAAATAGGAATTTTAAAGACATTTGACATTTGAAAAAATATTAATAAAACAAAAGTAATTCATTTCTTTACAAAATGCCAACCAAGAAATAAAAACAATTTAAATTATTGGACCTTTCTCAACAAAGTCACTATCTAAGATGATACATTTTCTATGAGTTTCCTGTTGTGGCACATCAGCCACATTAACTGATATGGACTTACTGACTGGCAGGCTTCTGTATTTTTTAGATTTAGTTCGTTGATAGTATGTGGACCGGATTTAATACACTTGATTTTTGACTCGTATATAAGTTCTAAAAATTCATTCACCAATAAACCTTGAGTGGTCCTGTTGAACATTCAACTGTTTTAAGGGGATTCCATGGGGCACTTGACTTGGCAGATGCCTTTAAAATTCCTATTTTCCTCCACTTTGACATCCTGCAGAATGGAACTCCCTGTATATTTGTTGTTCAAATTTGGTATATGGGGGTTTCGGTGTGTCCTGATTAACGCTGTGGTGTCAAATTTTAAATAAAAAAAGCCTAATATGGTTTTTCGAAAACGCACCCCTTTAAAAAATCGCAGTAGGCCAGGCTTTCGCGGCAATGCCAAACCAATACTTCGCAAATGATGACCTTTCAGGGACATATCTATAAAAAAATTGCCCCGTTAAATTCCTTCAGCCTACTTAGATTTTCAGGGGTGTTAACATGAAAAACGGGACACACTGTATATTAAGAAAGTTTTTCGAGTCTGTGGTTGGTAATATTTTATTGCATGGCTGCGTTTTTTTCTGTCCGTCCTATTTTCTTAAAAACATACAAGTTCGGAAAGTTCACAGAAATATAAAAGCATATGCATCCCAGAGGTAGGTATAGAAATGTTCCTGCTTTATCTCTGAACGGTTAAAATATTACAGCATATGAAAAGAGCCCGGCGGCAGCGTGGGTGTAGCACTAAGTATATATTCTTTAAAAATGTTGGTCATAACAAAAGGCGCAGGCACTATATAATTATATTTTACGTACCTCTAGATATACGTTCTTTGAATCTTGTACGCCACAAGAATTTATTATCATTAATGGATGTTTCTACTTTATATGCTAATCTGATTTAAACTCTTGAAACACCAAACTCCGTCGAATTTGTTTCGAGTAACTTGTAACAAATGGAAAGTCGATAGCTGGAAGTTCTTGGCAAATAATTGGAATTTAAGCTTTACTCCCAACAATTTACATTTCCAGTAGGTATTTTCAGAAAACAAGTAGACTATATAATTATTTGGCTTGTGAGAATAGCAAATTCTTGTTTCATTTAGGGGGGGGGTACAATTTGTGAAATCAGTCATCGTCATGTCAAAGCCATCAAGTTGTGTTTATTTAATGTATTTATAGGTAAACTCTGTTCAACGCATACCTGCCGCGTCCTTGTCTGACTCGTGAATATACGACCGATATCCATCGCATATTTATAAGTAAGACAAGGACGGTTGTAGGTATGAACATTCGTTGAACCTGGACCAACACTATATTAAAGACCCGATGACGTCATATTTCATTGTTGTTTACGGACTGGGGTGGCGCCACTCGACGAAAAAAATGGCGAATTATTATAGGTTATAGGGGGGGTATTCTGTGGGTATTGGTATGTCACGTTTAAAATGTCCCAAATTTTAAATATCCAGCTTTATTACGATTTGCCTTCTTTTTACGGTAACGAATTGTCTTTGCGTCCAGTATTTAGCAGTTTTATCCTATTAACACTGCTTCTATAGGTAGATTTGTTTGTGATAACATGCAATTTCCATGCACATGAAGAAAATGGTACCCACACTGCACAGACCATTCGGTGAATTGCAGAAAAATAAACACTATTTTGGAATTATGGGATAATCTGATCAACCAGCTGAAGAAGCGAAAATTCTAGATATTATTTTGGAAGAGTACCTATTTTGTAACGTATGTAAGAATGAAAATAGGAAATTTTGTTTACAGCTCCAAAGCGAACCAATAGTCTTACACTACAACTAGCCATGAACTTCATTTCAAACCAAAAGGTACCAAATACCCTTGCTTGCTTTTTAGACTCGCTTTTCTTAGAAAATGTATGCGGAAATATGCCATGTGAACGTGTTAAATTAGAGGGACATAAAAAACAAATATATTATTTTATTTTGGATATTAAATTCGTTGTAACAGACACATTTGCATGTTTTTTTTTTATAAAAAATTCTGCAACAATGGTGTTTTAACATTAAACCACCGTGTAAATTTGTTTTGTCGTGAGGCGCCAGTGGCGATCGCTTGAAAGAGCGCTATGCACAGGTCTTGAATATAGTGTTGGTCCAGGTTGAACAGAGTTTAAGCAAAGATCATGTTTAAGTACTTAGCAAAGTAACTCGACAAATGAAACGCCAGCTCCGTGCAGAATAAATAATAATTAATTTCTCCCGTTTGTTTGGAATAATGAAAAATAATGGCAGGTTGGTGATGCAATCACTTCCAGCGTGTTTTATTCCTGGTTGCATAACAACTATCAAATGGCGTCGTCAATAACCTTGTCAACAACGTTTATATCTAGTTATTAATAACACAAAGTCTGCCTTTTTTGTTTTCGTAGTGTGAGCAATTCATGACGTTTCGCCAGTTGTTTAGAAGATAACAGATCATGCAAGAATTTTTATTTATATATTTAGGTTCATTCTTCATTCAAATCATTCATGCTTGCATCTTGCATCTTTGGTTGCATAATTAGAATGTCTACTTGCTACTATTTTAACAGGGTCATCAGAGTGGGCGTTTTCTTTTTTTGCTATTTTAGTTGTCTAGGCAGTAAAAGTGCCACTTTAAAGCCTATACTACTGGTGGTCTATAAAAGCGCAGTTTTAGTGACAATCAACAAAGTAGGATTTTATACCGGGTGATTCAGTCAAGATGTACAAAGTTTTAAATACAGGTGGAAAAAATAGCTTATGAGGAATCTGAAATTTAAAAAAAAATCGTAAAAATGTGTATTAAAACTCTTATTTAGCAGCGCTTTCCTAGTCAGCTGGCGAACTCGCTCGTCAAGGCTGGTGCACAGTTGCCAGTTGCACAACATTTTTACTTATTTTTTACGTTTTCACATAAACTCAAAAATGTAGAAATATTGAGAAAACCCTAAAAATCGATAATTTATTTGTGATTTTTAAATTTTAGGGAAACATTTTTCTGCTGTGACAATAAAAACATCATGGTCAACATGCGTTGAGGATCAATTAAAACTGCGCATAAATGTACAAACGCACCAAAACGCACCACTGTCACTAGGTACTGTTTAGAGGAGTTGTTCAAAAATGTCACCAGTAACTTGACCACACACACACACACAAGTTTATTCTGTACGTCAGTGTCAGAACCAGCACCCCCTAGCGAGTATAAGGAATCTGTTATGATACAGTAATAAGCACACTGGCGTATAATAAAACTGCGAATACATGATGAGATATTTCCAGATGATTGTACCCTTAGCAATTTTCTCGTACCAGGCCGACCAAGGTAAGAGTGAATCACCCTGCAGTACATAACAAAATATCCGTAAACTACTTCCAAAATAGTATTGTCTTTGTTACCGTTTTCGTATATTTTCAAATAATATACCTCGTTAACAGAGATAAGCTCTCTCAAAATATTGCCTAAATATTTTAGGCTCCCAACTCGAACATTAAATCGTACTTAGGACGCCCCGGCGGCGCCGAGTTAGCCTTTATAGCTAGATATATCTAGAAAGTTTCTTAAACTCGGCCTTAAGAGATCTAGACACCGAACTTTACTTTCGAGATTTTCAGCAGTTTCCCGCCGTATTGTTCGGACCGGGAAATTTTTGATGATCTCTTTGTTACGGGTTGTTTGAGATGGTATATATTCGTATCCAACCTATAAAATAAAATAAATGTTTCCCTCGCAATTCTTTCTACGTACCTATAGCCTGTATTTTATTTCGCATATTATTATAACAGGTTTCAGCAAACAATCACTATCCTATCCAAGTCGGTCTGGCCTTCTGGAATAGAAATAGAAAAAGGGCCTTAACCGACAAATTGAGTTTCGCGTTCCCTGGGGTCGAATTTAACCCCGAACCGGGAATTTCTATTTCCGGTTTTCCGATATGTAGTTTCCGGGAAGAAGTCCGTTGTGTCGGTGGAGGCGGCGAAAAATTTACACTTAATGGCTTTGTTGCCGCTGTATATGTACGAGACGAATTTTTGGGGTGGGAAACCAAACCGCAGACAACATAAGTACAAGACACAGAATACATCAACCTACGATGGCCCGGAAGGGACACACAAAATATAATTTTTTCAAACTTTAAAATTCCGAGACACTTACTCGGAATTTTAAAATTCCGAGATATAACTCGGAATTTTAAGCTTAAAATACTGTAGGTGAAAATTTTATGTTTCGAATATTGAAGTCAACAGGAGTTTTGGGGCACATTTTGCCGATTTCAACGCAAACTATTGATTTGATCGTTATGAAGCAAGAGTACCTTTTTCTTGCAGAATGAAAAGATGCACTAAAATGGACCTGCAGGACCAAAAAGATAACCTCAAAAAGTTACGAGTAAAAGCACGTTCCAAAAACAGCGCAAGTGGCGCCCTCTGTGAGATACGGCGAAATTGGCATTTTCGGCTTATTCTCCATGGACAAAAACACAGCATTGCCAAATTTCAGTTCAGCAGCTTGATTAGTATGGAAGATATCGCCATAATTCAATTTGAAAAAAGAGTTACGCCCTGTATCTCGGTAACTATTGAGATCTGACCCGTAGTTGTTAAGCCCAATCATAATATTTTGACGTCCCCTACCTACTCCTGTGAGATTGCCCCATACTTACCGGACACCCTGTATATGTATTAATAGTTGAAATTCGCAAAATACTGATTTTCACACACGATCGTAGTCCCCGGCATCGCTGTCAACTATTTCATGTGCTTCGGTAAACAATGGGACACGCAACGAGCGTGACATGTAAGAAAAACCGCCATTTGCAACAGAATCATCACACATATCTAGACAAATATTTGTTTTGATTCTGTATTGAATACCTATGTTAATTGATTATAATGACAGTGTTATTATTCGTTTAGTTATATTTTGTCTGATATAATTGATAAACGGAAATATACTCAAAATAGACGACGTAAAGAAGAGAGGCAGAGGGGCCGTCTCTTGACGCATGAACACACAATGACATAAGCACCGTCCGACGTGTGCCCAGGAAATGATCGCTGGCGGCGCTGAATATCAAGAGGCCTAAACTAGCTAGAAACCCATTCAACCCAGGCAATCTTTGATGTTGTACTTTGTATGCACGGCGGGATTGGTAGGAAACAGGAACAGGAAGCCCCGTGCTAATGGCACAGGTGCTTGTTAAAAAGAAAAAGGAAAATGTTCATAATATCATATACAGCATAGTTTATTACTTACTAAACCAAAATCCATGAAAACGGTTAAGGTTTTCGTATTTTTACAAGAGACATTTTTTGTTCAAAATCGAATGTAATTTAATATTCCGCTGTCTAAAATGCAGATTTTTCAACGACAAAAAAGTTTAAAACACTTTTGTTCGAAAGTAACGACGTAGCCAACGCCCTCTAGCGGCTATAAGAAAGTTGATAGAAAATTCATAATCGCCGTCCCAGAAAACATAAAAGTACCAATTTTCAACTCGATAGCATAAATGGAACCGAAAATACTAATTTTTTTCTGTTTTTATAAGAAAACTTTGACGCCCTGTATGTCGAAAACGAAGCGTTTTGGACAAAATGTTATATGAAGAACCCCATTTATTTTTAAAAATACTACTCAAATTTTGAGTATGGCGGTTTAACTTCGACTCACCCTGTATAAAACCAGCGCCATGATGTTTTTCAGCGGGTATTGCGGGTGCGCTAACTTGGTTACTAGGCCATGTTGTCAAACGCACGAATTAAAAATGTTTGACCCTTTGGGAGTTGCAACGGAGATGCGCTTCTCTATCATTACAATGACCCTGTGGGAGTTAAACAAGTTTCTTTTTAGGGCAAGGAAAATATCAAATATGTGTCAATTTCGTTTCGAAAATATTCTCTAGACTTGTGTAATTAAATAAGGAAATCGCTACACTCAGGGCAAGGACAATTTTTAAGGAAACATTTTTAATTCGTGCGTTTGACAACATTGCACCCGCAATAGCCGCTGAAAAACATCATGGCGTTGGTTTAATACAGGGTGTCCCATTTTGGGTGTTTTTCTCAAAAATCTCGGTTATTATTAAAGCTAGAGGGTTGCGGTTTTCACGCCACTGTACTACTTTTTTGAGAGGAATTTGGTGGACCAATTAGATTTTAGATAAGTTTTATAGTTTCAGCGCATTGGCGCAGGACTGAAATTTTCGATTTTTTGGAAACCTCTCTCCTGGCTACAACTTATATATATCGACAAATTTAATCAACTATTTTTATAGATTTTTTTGGCGTAGAATCGAATGGAATAATTAGTTTTTTGGTAGCGTTAATAGTTTTTGAGATATGAACCAAAGTTATATATTTTTTTAAATGGAAACCATAATAATTCACATAGAGCTTTGACTCCTTATTTAAAGGTAATAAACCAATATTATGAAATTTGTCTTCATATTCGAATGCCCGGGAAATTCTACGTCAAAATAATGGGAAGAGTTCATTTAAATTATTATACTTTATCGTGGCTTGAGGTCTTTGTTTCTACGATGTATTTTTAAGCTGTTTCGTATTCCACAACAGTCCGCATTTGCATACTAGGTGCTGTAGACCGCTTCCTAATTTCTATATTTATTGTCTGCGATTACCCAAAGCTGTAGGTGGAGGCGCCCTGTAGGGTGTCCGTAATTTTAGATAACGCTAATTTAAAACATTTATTCCGATACAATAATAACCTCGACATGTGGCGATTCTGATTTGCATACATTTCGCTACCGCAGGAGGCTGGTATATGGCATTTGCAGATGGACGGAATATATGCGGTTTTTTTTTCAGCGGGCAGATGTTTAACACATTGAAATCGAAATTTTGTTTTCTTCAAGCGAGACCCTAAAGAAGGTAATCGTCCTACGTGGATGGCGTACAGAACACGTCGATGCATCTGTGGCATTGTGTGACCCATTTATTTCTCGTCAGTCGTATAAAATCCATGCAAGCTGCAGGCAATAATTTTTTTTATAGTGAATGGTTGGAATTGTCGAATAAATTATTGTTTTAAAATCTAAAGAAGACTAAATTAGATCAAAATGCGAAAAATAGTCAGTGCGAGTGAAGTATAAAGGACATGGTAAGTATTATTGTAACGTTAGAACATTTTCTGATTAAAGCTAGAGGGTTGCGGTTTTCACGCCACTGTACTACTTTTTTGAGAGGAATTTGGTGGACCAATTAGATTTTAGATAAGTTTTATAGTTTCAGCGCATTGGCGCAGGACTGAAATTTTCGATTTTTTGGAAACCTCTCTCCTGGCTACAACTTATATATATCGACAAATTTAATCAACTATTTTTATAGATTTTTTTGGCGTAGAATCGAATGGAATAATTAGTTTTTTGGTAGCGTTAATAGTTTTTGAGATATGAACCAAAGTTATATATTTTTTTAAATGGAAACCATAATAATTCACATAGAGCTTTGACTCCTTATTTAAAGGTAATAAACCAATATTATGAAATTTGTCTTCATATTCGAATGCCCGGGAAATTCTACGTCAAAATAATGGGAAGAGTTCATTTAAATTATTATACTTTATCGTGGCTTGAGGTCTTTGTTTCTACGATGTATTTTTAAGCTGTTTCGTATTCCACAACAGTCCGCATTTGCATACTAGGTGCTGTAGACCGCTTCCTAATTTCTATATTTATTGTCTGCGATTACCCAAAGCTGTAGGTGGAGGCGCCCTGTAGGGTGTCCGTAATTTTAGATAACGCTAATTTAAAACATTTATTCCGACACAATAATAACCTCGACATGTGGCGATTCTGATTTGCATACATTTCGCTACCGCAGGAGGCTGGTATATGGCATTTGCAGATGGACGGAATATATGCGGTTTTTTTTTCAGCGGGCAGATGTTTAACACATTGAAATCGAAATTTTGTTTTCTTCAAGCGAGACCCTAAAGAAGGTATTCGTCCTACGTGGATGGCGTACAGAACACGTCGATGCATCTGTGGCATTGTGTGACCCATTTATTTCTCGTCAGTCGTATAAAATCCATGCAAGCTGCAGGCAATAATTTTTTTTATAGTGAATGGTTGGAATTGTCGAATAAATTATTGTTTTAAAATCTAAAGAAGACTAAATTAGATCAAAATGCGAAAAATAGTCAGTGCGAGTGAAGTATAAAGGACATGGTAAGTATTATTGTAACGTTAGAACATTTTCTGATGAATGACAATTTTCTAATGGATGAAGTTTTCTTTTTATAGAAAAAAGATCCGATGTCTGGTTTCTGCGCCCTGTATATCGAATAAAGGCATATATTAAACTAGTAATACGTCTCGGTCCATTAGTTCTGGACACTCAACCATACAATATAATAAACCGGCAACAATAATTTCGCTAGTTTTGAGCGAGACCATTTCAAATTTCAATCAACGGTAATGCGGGGCAAATTATTGGCATCACACTAATTTGTATAAGGCCTAATCGTGCAAAATTGCCGTCACAATTTAAATTTATGTTGATTGGGGACGCTGCACATTTTAAAAACGCAAATCTATGGTTGCCACTGCGGATGCGCCTTATACAGGGTACGGCGGCGACACTTTAATTTCCGTAGGTAGGGGAGAGTTGGGTAAAACAGGATGGTCTGGTAAAACAGGATACCACGTTTTATTTCAAAAGAAATAGTGCCATCTATCGGGTAGGGGCGGAAGTAACAACTCTCGGTGCCTTTCCATGCTTGGCAAGTGATATACGTGTTTTAGTTTCACCCTAGATGGCGTAACAGACGGAAGTGTCAAAACGTTAGGTTAGCGTAAAGTGTTTGGCGTGCCATTCAAAGTGAATTTTTCAGTTCACAGTCAAAATTAATTAAAGGTGAGTAGTTCGAGACAATACTATGCTTGTTTACTAAACTTATGCACTACAGGTTTTATAAATTTGCTTTGTTTATTTATTAAAATATGGTCACGTGTTTCACAGTTAACAGTTGGGTAAAACCGGCTATTGAGTGGTTGGGTAAAACGGGAGGTATCCCGTTTTACCCGACACCCAAAATTTTGTGGTATCGCCAAAAGAGGTTATTCCACTCCCTCAGTCAGAACGGAAAATAAATCTCCATGACAGAAGAAGAGGCAAAACAGCGGTTTTAACATCGTCACCCTATAAACAAGAACTTGAAGAATCGATTAGTAAAAGATGTGGAAAGAAGCCAAAGTTAAACATAGAAGAATAAAAAAGCTACCCTTACGGTTGAAATAAATAAAAAAGGCAAAGTAAATGAGAATAAGAAGACAACTAGAAGAAACATAAATGCAAAGAAGAAACCAAAGATGAAAGAGACTAGCAGTTCAGAAGAAGACAACTTTAGAGGAACAAGGCAAAAGAATATAAAAGGAAAAAAATCACGAGAAAATGATGATTCCAGTTCAGAAGAAGATGAAAACGAAGAAGCAGCCTGCATATTTTGTACTGAACTTTATTCAAATTCTAAGTCAGAAGATGGTTGGATAAGGTGCCAACATTGTGAAGGTTGGGCCCACGAAGCTTGTGCGGGAGTGGAGGAAGACGAAGACGAAGTTTTTACCTGTGACTTCTGTCAGTAAAATATATTTTTTTACTTCTGTCAGTAAAATATATTTTTTTGTTAAAACAGTCCTTGTTTTATTTGTATTTCCAACAATACATTTCAAGTTTACCGCAAAAGCATAAGTATCCCGTTTTATCCGACTAGGTGGTTAAAACGGGACACTTGCCACCTTTTTAAAAAATATATTGTTTTCTTCTATGACTTCTATTTTTTCCACAAAAAATGGTGGCAATCAAATGTCGATTTATCAGTAACACTGAAGCCAAAAAATAGTCCTTTGCTTTACACTACTCAAAAAGTTATGGGCCGTAGAATATTAAGTATCCCGTATTACCCAACTCTCCCCTAACTAATGTGTAACAATAATCTAGAGACGGAAGGTGCTTATACTTTATTACAAACAGGGTCGCCACTTGTAGTATTCCAATAATAATAATTGGTAATGTTAAAATAACAATTAATTATTTTATTTGCTTACTAACCTACATCGCCAAAAACCAAGAATGAAAAATGTAGTTCGATTATATGTGCTACTATACAGATACATATACAGGGTGTCCGGTAAGTTCGGGGAAATCTCTCGCCAGCGTGTTGGTGACGTCAAAATATACCTGGTGTTTCATATATTTTTTTCCCCTAAAGTACTCCGTAACAGAACTACAGGGTCCCAAAGGGGTACTCACTGCTTTACATTTTTTGATTTAACTTTTGAACGCCCTTGTATATTTTGATGAAATTTTGGAATTTTGCATAGACGGTAAAAACCAATTACCTCATATTTGAATCATGCTTGGACAATGCCGTGGAAGTCAGGAACGGACTTCACGCAATACCCATGGGCTCAAAATTTTGACTGGTATAAATTTAAAAAGCCGAAAACAATTTTTTTTAAAGCCTTGAACATTTCTCTTCAAAAAAGGTACTCTTTATTCGTTTCGAAAAAGTCAACCGTTTTCATGGAAAAATCGCTTTTTTGAAATCCGTAACTTAAGATGCAATAATGGAAACTACCAGAATTTAGTGTTTTCACCTGACGGATAACAACAATTACGTGTGACAAGATTTGTCAATAATTTTTATTAGCACACTGCAATTTTCAGTAGGCATTAATATCGAGAAAATGAAAAAAAACAATGAAACTGTTTAAAAATAGTTTAATAAAGTTTGGTTATAAAGAAAATGTTTCGTTTAGTCGGGCAAATGTTCAAAGTGAGCTCCTTCTACCCGAATACATTTTCTTATCCTGCGAATTTTTTCTTGCTGCACCCTAAACAGCATTTCAGGATCATTTCGAATTTGATCAGAATAGTGAAATATTCTTTCCAATAACTCTTCCCTGGTATTTACAGGAGTTGAATATACTAGTCCCTTGAGATGACCCCAGAAAAAAAAATCTAACGGATTGAGGTCAGGAGACCTAGGTGGCCACAAAACAGGTCCTCCTCGGCCTATCCAACGATTGTCAAAGTGCTGGGTTAAGTAGAGACGTACCTCCCGGGAATAATGTGGGGGAGCGCCATCGTGCATAAACCACATTTGATTCCTTATTTGTAAGGGCACATTTTCCAGTAAATCATTTAAATTATTTTGTAAAAAATGTAAATACAGAGCTCCATTCAAACGTTCATCCAAAACAAAAGGACCAATCAAATTATTCCCAATTATCCCTGCCCAAACATTAACCAGAAATCTTTGTTGGTGCTTGATCTGAACTATGGCGTGAGGGTTTTCGTCATGCCAAATGTGCAGATTTCGACTGTTGGTAATACCGTCTCTCGTGAAGCCAGCTTCGTCGCTAAATAAAACAATTTCTGTGAAACTCGGATCGCCTATAAATTGTTGCAAAAACCAGTTTGCATAGTTAAGCCGTGGACGATAATCATTCGGAGACATTGCATGCACTTTTTGGACGTGATAAGGATAAAGTAGCTGTTCTCGCAATGTTTCATGAACAACCCCCTTTGTGGTATTTAACTGAGCTGCAAGCTTACGAACGCTATTAGAAGGGTTTTCGGATATTTCATCCAATATGTGCTCTTCTAAGTTTTGATTTCTTGCTCTCCTTTGCGGCCCTTCCCCACCACGACGAGGTAAAAAACTACCTAATGTAAATTTTAGGAGACTGATTTAAGACATTCTAAACTCGGTTTGTTTACTACCTGTTTCTCTTAAACGACGATCAACTCTCACAAATGTTTTTCGATTTGGCAAATTGCGATTTGGAAATCTTTGAGCATAAATTCTGCTTGCCTCCAGAGAATTGCAGTGTGCTTGTCCATAAATTAAATGCATGTCTGCATATTCGGCATAAGTATAAAAATGCTCCATTGCTAATAAAAATTATTGACAAATCTTGTCACACGTAATTGTTGTTATCCGTCAGGTGAAAACACTAAATTCTGGTAGTTTCCATTATTGCATCTTAAGTTACGGATTTCAAAAAAGCGATTTTTCCATGAAAACGGTTGACTTTTTCGAAACGAATAAAGAGTACCTTTTTTGAAGAGAAATGTTCAAGGCTTTAAAAAAAATTGTTTTCGGCTTTTTAAATTTATACCAGTCAAAATTTTGAGCCCATGGGTATTGCGTGAAGTCCGTTCCTGACTTCCACGGCATTGTCCAAGCATGATTCAAATATGAGGTAATTGGTTTTTACCGTCTATGCAAAATTCCAAAATTTCATCAAAATATACAAGGGCGTTCAAAAGTTAAATCAAAAAATGTAAAGCAGTGAGTACCCCTTTGGGACCCTGTAGTTCTGTTACGGAGTACTTTAGGGGAAAAAAATATATGAAACACCAGGTATATTTTGACGTCACCAACACGCTGGCGAGAGATTTCCCCGAACTTACCGGACACCCTGTATTAGTAGATAAAAATCACACATTAATGGTGAATTGAAAACAAAATAAAAATATCTACACTACACCGTTGAATGAAGGAATAATTCCTCACTCAACGACTACACGCAGATATTTTTACGTGTATTATGAATAGACATAGGTATGTACAGGGTGTCCTATTTTGGGTGTTTTTGGGTGTTTTTCTCAAAAATCTCGGTTATCATTAAAGCTAGAGGGTTGCGGTTTTCACGTCACTGTACTACTTTTTTGAGAGGAATTTGGTGGACCAATCAGATACTTATAACTTATATATATATCGACAAATTTAATCAACTATTTTTACAGATTTTTTGGAGTAGAATCGAATGGAATAATTAGTTTTTTGGTAGCGTTAATAGTTTTTGAGATATGAACTATGGTTTCCATTTCAAAATGGAAATATATAACTTTGGTTCATCTCAAAAACTATTCACGCTACCAAAAAACTAATTATTCCATTCGATTCTACGCCAAAAAATCTATAAAAATAGTTGATTAAATTTGTCGATATATATATAAGTTGTAGCCAGGAGAGAGGTTTCCAAAAAATCGAAAATTTCAGTCCTGCGCCAATGCGCGGAAACTATAAAACTTATCTAAAATCTGATTGGTCCACCAAATTCCTCTCAAAAAAGTAGTAGGTACAGTGACGTGAAAACCGCAACCCTCTAGCTTTAATAATAACCGAGATTTTTGAGAAAAACACCCAAAAACGCCCAAAATGGGACACCCTCTACGTAAGTCTTCACATGAAAACTCCGACCACCCTATTATCTCGTTAACTTTTGCAGATAGAGAAAAAAGTTTTATATTTATTTATAGAGTTGTAACCGGACTTTTAAATGGCGAGTTTGTGGATTCTACAGGGTGTATCGTAAAAGTAGGACCAATTTTTGTTGTTGTATATTTGAAGATACTTTGAAAGACCTAATTATTCTAATTGTAACGATATATAAAATGTTGATATTTGCTTTTCCCTTTAGTAAGATATGTGAACTAAAATTTACAAAAAAAAATCATTGAAAGATACCAGTTAGTTAATAACAAAATTGAAGTAAATACTTATTCAATATTCATCATTTTTCACTTTTTCGTATATCCATGGCATACTCGAAAAAAAAAAACTGGTAGGTAAAAATTTTAGAAGATTTATTACCATTTTGTTATTATTTTGATTTATTAAAGTATCTCTCTCTTGGTGATTTTTGGGTGTATTCATTTAATAGCAGTAAGCCATGGAATAGGGCTAAGTATTTAAAAAATATATAACTCAAAATATAGAAGCTTTTCGATTATTATAAGATAAAAAGAAGTTTTTTGAAAATCGGCACATTATTCGAAAAATACGGAATTGTCTCGACTTATAGTGAAACATAATGTATTCAGGGTGTCCCAAGTTTTTTGATCAGGACTTTGACATTTCGCAGAAAAACTCATTGTAAGGTGGGTTGCTCATATAAACATATTATGTAGGTCCTAAAGTTCGTCGTTTCTGAGAAACAGGACGTTAAACATTAAAAAATCAATGTTTTACTTTCTTTTCTATAATTCAACGCGAGAAATAATGACAGTAATAACAAAACTTGAATAAAACAATCTATGGCAACTATGATTTTTGCTCACAGTCAAACTACGTTTTAGTGAAATAAATCACAAATATCAAGTTTGCGGCCAAATGGTGACATATACGAAAAATGTGAAGAGACACTTTTTGTCCAGAATTGAATATTCTATAGTCCAAAAAAGTTGGATGATAAGTTTTGCTAAAAAAATCCAAACACTGTGATTTTTTCAGGGTAGCTTGGGGACCGTCTCGTGAGTGTTCAACCAAAAGATCACACTCGAACTCCTGGTAAGATTTGCGCTATAGGGTGGTTTACTAACAATAGAGTTGGTTTTCTAAACATTTTTTTAGAGTAAAGTCGCGAGGTTGTAGGGGATCGAATTATGAACATCTTTTCTCATAAAATGTTTTTGTATCTAATACGTAAAGAGTTACAAAAAAATGATCTTAATAAAAGTTTTAGAGGATGAACTTTTGGACAACTTTTTTTGTAATTAATTTTTTGTATCTGCAATATTTAATGAATTACAGGGCATTATGTGACAAAAAATTCGTTTTTAATTTTTGTCATATAACTATGTAATTCATTCAAGTACCTATTACAGACACAAAAAAAATTATAAGAAAAAGTCTACCAAAAGTGCATCCTCTAAAACTTTTATTAAGGTCATTTTATATAAAAAAAATTGTTTTATATCATATAAACAATGCGCTGGAACTCGTTATGTATTAGAGATACAAAAACATTTTATGAAGAAAAGTTGTTCATAATTTCATCACCTACAACTTTTATTAGGGTCATTTTGCTCTAAAAAATGTTTAGCAAACCAACCCTAATGTTCAGAAAACCACCCTATATCGCAAATCCTACCAGGAGTACGAATGTGATCTTTTAGTTGGACACTCAGGAGACAGTCTCCAAGCAACTCAAGAAAAAATCAAACTGTTTTGGAATTTTTTTGCGACCCCTATAAGCCGAGCACAACTTTATTGGACTACTATGCGAGAATGATTTGCATTATTTGCATTGTCATCGTACTCCTTTTATTTATCGAATTAGTATTACCGTTGAGTGAAGGAATAATCACTCAATGGTATTCCCAATTACCCATATCCATATCTCCGCCATTGGTTCATTTAATAACTTCATATTCAGTCTTGAGGCCCTCCATCTATGTAACCTACCTAATAATTTTATTATCCTAACCCACTTTTTTGTTGTGTCTGTTTTTTTTTTCTCAAATGTGAGATTTCATTTTAGAAAACCACTACGAAAATTTACGTAATATGGAACCCCTCCTTTTAACGTGAATTGCGTACCAAAAGAGAAGTTCGTAGTTCGTATAATAGAGGAAGAAACCACAGCAGCTGAATCAACAGCGGAGGCAATGAAAAACTGAAGTATAAACTATAATAATGTAATAACTCCTTAGCTTCTTGGATAATTCGATTAATAATAAACAACATCATTTCCTCCATATTTTTCGAAAATACAAAATCGTTGTCGTGGACTGTCTTGTGTCGGACCCCGTATACCTCACGCTGCAGTCCAGACCACCTGTCGCCAGGTGCGCCGCCCTCCAGAATTTTCTGACCGCAATAATTTTGCTGCCGTGCCGTTTTTAATAAGTAGAACTCTTTTCAGCGCCGAACTGAAATTAGTTTGGAATGGACGGGCATTAGCATAATAGAAATTATACAGAAAAATATTGAAAACTGAAAACCATAAAAACAATATTCAAGAAATATAAGCCAGGTAATTTCGGAGTCTGAGCTTGGTAATAGCTCAGTACCTAAGTGAAGACATTTCGAGGAGATACAAGTTTTTTTGTGGAGACCTTCATTGAGGTGCCCTTCTTAGTAGATCCTGAGAAGTTCCAATCTATTGTTGATGATCTTCCATCCCCAGTCTTCAGGACTTAACTCATTATTAAGCCATTTTTGGACCTGGAGTACAATCTAAATCAGGGGTCTCCAAACTTTTCAGCCTTGGGGCCATACTGATTACTTCAGTGAGTTCCAAGGGCCAACACAATTTTAATTCTCCTGCCAGTATCTATAATTTTTAGACTAGTCGCCGAGTACCTACGCGCCCTGAGCGAGCATACGCTTGCTAAAGTCACTAGTTCAATCACATTGTGTTGTACTGTATTGTTTACGACCGCGACACTTGACGACATCTGGTGGTTACACGCGGAAATAGGTAATGCACTGTCTCTATCCATCACTAACAGATAGCGCTCAAATCGCGTTGTTTTTTCCCGCCATTTTAACCCACGAAAGTGCTAAAAATTCAAAATAATTTGCTTTTTCAAATTGTTGTTGCATTTATTTACGTTTAGGTATAATTTTACATTTTGGAAAATAAATTAAAATGAATTAATAAATGAATCTGTTGAAGTTGAAGCTTGTGGTAGGCTCGGACCACTCTGTTGTTGGTCAGATAAATTTTCCGACGGTATAGAAGTTGACTGGAGGCATTTCTTATTGCCCACCAACAAAAAATCATCAGATTTAAAATGTGTTGAACAAACGAATTTGTTCTTCGACCATAGTACATTGCTGGGCGAATTTAAAGCTTTTAACCATTCCAAATAGAAGTCCCCGGTCTTTGGGAAACCGAGAATTTCTAGAATAATAACATACCAATGGAAGAATATACCTTCAGGTCCAAATCTTTTGCAATTTGTGCATGTTCTTACAGAGCAAGACATGTTAATGAACACAAAACACAACACGATTACAAAAACACGCCAGCAAAAACGCTAAACACACGAAAAAAAACTTTAAAAAGGCAATTAAAGAGTAAGCACGTCAAAACGTAAACAAACTACAAGACAAGACTATGGGTTAACATGGCGGCCGTCGAAGCGCCCTCTGTGTAGTCGAAAAATCGGATGCGCAGTAGGTCAAAGCGCATTCTCCTACTCCATATATCTTGTTGAACCTTGATGGTTCTAGAAGTTCTGGTGTATTCCACTCACTTCTAGGTGACAGTAATTGGACTATAAAAATTACCCAACTTAACAATAAGCCATTAGCTGTCGCGGGCCGGATTGATGACACTCAGCCATTAGCTGTCGCGGGCCGGATTGATAACACTGACAATCAACAACAACATCAACAATAGATTGGAACCTATTCAAAAACTCCTCCCACCGGCCCCCGATCCCTTGATCTATACTATATATTCCCTTGATCTATACTATATTCTGTTATTATACAGAGGGTAGATTGAAAATGTTTGTTCCAGAACAAGTATAATGACCTTTTTTGTGTAGAATTTATTTTATATAATTTAAATACAGCCGTGATGTAGGAGGCATTGCAACAACGTAGATCGTAAATAAAGGTGATTTTTTAATTAAGTCTAATTATTTGTGGAAAACAAAAAAATCCATATTTTTGCGACATTAATTAATTTGCGACATTAATTATTAATATGGGAATTAATATTCTTAAAATTTTATATCTCGTTATTATATACTATAACATAACAAACAAATAAGTGTCACATTTTTTTAAATCGAAGCAAAATTCAGGCCAATTCTTGTATCCATAGCATAGACTAATAATTTAGAAGTGTTTACTTTTCCAAAATGATGTGTCTTTTTAGTTATTGAGGTGAACAGCGATTAATTAAAAGCTTTTGCTTTTTTACCCCCCCCCCCCCCCCCACATAGGTATCTAACAATATTGTCCCCCAATAAATTGTACAATAATTTATAAAACAGGAATAAATTGTTGTCAATTTTCCAATTTAAATAAATCGATCAATAAATAATTGGAGCTGAAGCTGTTTCGGCAATTTATTGCTTAATTTTGGGGAATTCTATAATTCAGTGACTTAATATTTATAGTATCAATTTTAACAGTATAACTGTAAAATATATGATAAAAGATTCCCTCCTGCCAGAAATGCAAACATGAATTCCAAATCCGTGAAATAAACCTCAACCTCCATACATTAACGTTGAGGCAAAAAAAAACTCAAACAAACCTGAAGTTAATTTGAAAATTATTAGCTGCCAACAACAGAATGCTTGGCATTTCCGGAATTTTGTAAAACGTTGAATGGATATTTCAAAATAAAATTGTACAATTTTTATAATTTACAATAATATATTGGCGAATAAATTATTGTTATCCGAGTATGTGCTAAGCTGGTTTTCTATTTCAGAAGTTTGAACTTAATCACGGCTATCGCTTTTTTAATGTAACAAGCAAATTATAGTCAGAAATTTCTATAAACGGATCGCAGATCCGACAATTTTCAGTTAGCCAACCGCAAACCGCACGGCGCCCTCTGTCGGACGGGGAACGAACTGTGCAAGAGACGGGTCGAGCAAGCCGGTAGGCTTCAGAGAAATTCATCGACCAGTTTGAGAGCGGCGACGCTTCTTGTGGCCTGGGACGAGAGATAGCGCTCACGGCGACGTTACGGACAGGGCAGTAGCGAATTATTTGCTTCGCATTGACTGCCAGGGGCGGACCCAGATTATTCTACAGGGTGTCCCGGTTGTAAATGTCATAAATGAAAACAATCGTACAAAAACAAATTTTAAGCATAAAAGTTTATATGTACATATGCCCTAAAATGCATATTAAAAAAGTTACAGGGCGTTAAAGTTTTATAAAAAATATAGTTTTTATTTTCTTATTTCCCACGTTTTAAAGATAACTAAACGAAATTCGGCAGACATAATACATTGACGGAGAGCCATAAGAGTAAAAAATATTAAGCTCCTAAATTAGCCAGTGGCGGAGATACGGGTAATTAGTTAGATTAATTTGCTAAGAAAAGTATTACCACCCTGTACAAAATTAAAACCGATATTTTTTCTGAAACGGACATTTAGTTTCAGACAAAAAATGACTCTTGACAAATTATTGTAAAATGCTTAGATTTTGTCTAAAACGGCTTACTCTCCCGAAAAGATCTATCGGTTAGGTAGGGCAGAAAAATGACAATTCAACCAAAAATCAATTTAGGTATTTTAATTGTTTTATTTTTATTTTTTTTTTCGTGCATTTTTTTTACAAATATTGCATATTATTGAAAAAGTTCGTCTAAATTAATAACAGAACTATAAATCAGATGCCTTTACTCCTTTTTTTACTTGAACTATCATTTTTCGCTGTTCAGCAACCGATACATTATTTCGGGAGGGTTAGTTGTTACTTTTGAGTTTCAGATAAAATCTAAGCATTTTACGACAATTTGTCAAGAGTCATTTTTTGTCTGAGACTAAATGCCCGTATCGGAAAAAACATCTGTTTTAATTTTGTACAGGGTGGTAATACTTTCCTTAGCAAATTAATCTAACTAATTACCCGTATCTCCGCCACTGCATAATTTAGGAGCTTAATATTTTTTTACTCTTATGGCTCTCCGTCAATGTGACATTTCTGTCGAATTTCGTTTAATTACCTTTAAGACGTGGGAAATAAGAAAATAAAAACTATATTTTTTTATAAAATTTTAACGCCCTGTAACTTTTTTAATATGCATTTTAGGGCATATGTACATATAAACTTTTAGGCTTAAAATTAGTTTTTCTACCATTGTTTTCATTTATGACATTTATAACCGGGACACCCTGTATAATGAAGCGGAAGTAAAATTAAATAATAATAATTTCAAATTAAGAAAGCCAAAAAGCTATTGAAATTGAAAACAAAAATATATTTATTTTGTTATTGACTTCTTATCTTAAGTTCATAAGTGCGTTTTACTTTAAGTGGTGGAGTAGGCTAGTAACTGAAAAATAGAAAAATCTAATGACGTCTCGTTGAACAAAAAAAAGAATTGAAAAATTTAAAGCTTTAGTTTTAATCTTTCTGTCTTAATTTGAAAGAACAGTCTTTATAAGTAAAAACATTTAATTTAATACTAAATTTACTGAAAATAGATCTGATTCTTTACAAAAAAAATCAAAAATTTTACATTCCCTAAATCGCTTTTGTTCAAAAATGTCGAAAACCAAAGTTTCGGCAAAAAATTTGTTGTCTTGGGTGCCTGTGCGTTCTCACGATAACTTTCGAATGGATTAAAATATCGACTTCAAGTTTGGTATACGTACTTTTGCTCATAATAGGACGGTTCGGATTGCTCTTAGGCAACATCGCTCAACGCTTAGAGGTGTGAAAATGGGGGGAATGAAAACATACAGTGTGAGTCAATTTAAACCGTAAGACCCCATAAAATGTGTATTTTAGTATGTAGTAGTACTAGTAAGTTACAGTTTTAATTGTTTTTAACCACATGCAACTTGATTTAAGCGAATAAGCAGATAAAATTGGTTTTCATTGGTTTCTAGAATTTTTATTGTTCGATATCTTTTAACAAAATTTGGTATAAACCGGTTTTAAAAGATGCCCAATCCAGTGGCGTAGTCAGAATTTTTATAAAAATATGGTTTGTCTAATTTTGACTCAAAAAATATGTCCTAGTAGGCCTTGGTTTTTTTTAAATAAAATGCGCCGTTTTCCCTATACAGTTTTTGATGAATCATCGTTAAAAACCTAGAACAAAATCGGATAACAAATACAAATTGTATGGGAGTGTTCCGGAAGTAGGTCTCACTGTATATTATTTAGTTTTTCGCAGAGACCAAGCTAACACATAGACTGTCAGAACCATTGTTGAAATTTTCGCACGCTACTAAATTAAAATACTTCAACTTAGTATCGAGTCCTAAGAATTACAATTATTTATCTGTTTTAATAATACAATAAATAAATCAATCAATCAATCAATGTACCGTTTCAGGTATTTGGCCGAACTATTTCACATTTCAACAACTCAACGTTATTTTAAATTTTTTGAACAAGTTTTTTCAAAGACTATTTTCGGAAATTTACTGTTGACAATAGGTGTAGGTTTAATTCTGAAAATGCAGGAAAGCTCTTATTTATTCATCGCAATCTAAACAAAACAGATTATGATTTACAGGATTTTCATTTTTCATATGTACTTACCTCGGTTTAGAAAACGTACCTATGTTATTGCCTATTCCTTGTGCTGTTTTTTATTACCTAAGTACAGGTAAAATGTTTGTTTATTTTTATAAAATGCATTTTTTTTAAAAAGGAAGAAAATATGATTTGATAAAGTTAGAAATGTTTTTCTTGCTTTTTACTTATGTTTAACCTATTTCACAATTTTCCGAAATTCCGGCCGGATCGCTATAGCCAAGACGCAAAAAAAGTTTAGGAGAAAAAGTTGACCAGGAGTTCATCCTCTAAAACTTTCATTAAGGTAACTTTTTTGTAAAAAAATGTTTACAAGTCCACCCCTGCAGCATGCGGAATTTTTTCCATATAAAAGTAATGCCCTGTAACTCGCTATACAGTGAGCACGTAAAGGTTGGAATAAATTCGGTAAAATGTTGTACTGTGCGATTAAAAAAAAACGCTTAGACACGTCCAACATAATTTTGAAAGGCGCATATTTTTACGTATTTGTCGTTTAAAAGAACGCACTTTTATCTTGTATCGGTATGCAAATAATAATAATATATTACATAAAAAAAATCATAAATTTTAAATTTAACATAAACTATTAAGTTTTTAGACATTTCTTGATTAGACGACTGTACCTATATTGTGCTTATTTTTTGCTCTGTTCCAGTTTTTAGCAGGCTTAATTTTTAATCGAACAGTATTTACCGAATTTATTCCAACCTTTACGTGCCCGCTGTATATTAGAGACAACAAAAAAAATTATGAAGAAAAGTTGTCCCCCTACAACTTTTATTAGGGTCATTTTGCTCTAAAAAATGTTTAGGAAACCACCCATAACGTTTAGACCACCCTATAGCTCAATTACTACCAGGAGACTATTAGTATAGTCCTAAGAATTGAATTGACATGATTTTCTGTTTTAATTTGTTTTCTCTCCAAAATGAAAGTTTGAAAATTGGTGTAGGGGGATTTTTTGCGTAAGGTTTCAACAATGCTTCTGACAATCTAAGGTTAATCTATGCTAGAGAGCATTTTTGACATTAAGAAAGGGGGTGGTTGAGGAGGGTGCGGGTGGTGAATTTGAAAATAGCGAGAGATATGTCGTTTTCCATGTCTTTAATTTTGGAATTACTTTGCAGAAACAAAGTAAAGGAAAATATAAATAAGTCGGCATACAAGGGGGTTGTATGCAATGTGCAATATTGGAATTTCCTATGAAATAATAGACTTAAAAAAGTTCCTGTAACTCCTTGTGCGATAGGCTTAAAAAGTATACGCACTTATTGATGGGAAATTTTCTTTAAACCGGAAAACTTTCCGCGACATTAAATCGATAAATAAGTGAGGAGCAGCGACCTCGGCCGGCACGCGAACTACGTCACAACAACACCCCCCCCCCATCCCTCCCCCCTCCCAATAAATCCACGATCCGGGCATCTCTTTGATTATTTATTGCCGCCGTGGAATCGCGAAGGGCATCTATCAATATCAAGGGCGCCATCGGAGAAGCGAATCCGACTTTCGGGGAAGATGCGGGCGAACCGGCAAGTCGACGGTCCGTGACGGAGCAAGGGCGCAAAAATTCTATAGAGCGCGGGGGAGCGACCCCCCCGAGATGCATAATTCGGCGATGATATTCCTATGGAAACGTAGCCGGAAGTCCAGCGGGATAGATTCCGGCGGGAAAAGGAAAAGTCATGGCAGAAATCATCTGTCAATTCCACCAAAACGTGTAGAAGTAAGTTTACGTCTGCAAAGGCACTTTTAACCCTTGTTCGTGGATGGGATAGTCCAGGGACCCTTTAAAATAAGGGGACCCAGCATTATACTTTTCAAAGTGAGGCCGTTTCTTTCCCCATTCTAATGGTCTCAGTGGTGCCAACTATGCCATTTTATTGGAGAATCTAAGAATATAACAGGTACTTTCATTGTTAGTAAAAATCAATAATGGTTTCCATGAATTAGACTTTACAATGTGGTGTCTACAAACACGGAATATGGCAAGTGCCAAATAAATCAAAAATTATTTTATAACTTACATTGATTTCCAGGGAATTTAAGTAGAAATATGGTAAATCAGTGCAGATTTTGCAAAAAGCTTAATTATAAGCACCCCCACTTAACTTTCCACAGGTAAGAACCGATGTAGTTCTAGAGTACAGGTTACAACAATTTTCAGTGGCGTGTTTCTAGTCAGGAAAGTAGGTAGGTACGTTTAATCAGGCCGTAAAATAAAGTTTATACTTATTTACAATTTGTCGCTAATGCGCCATGTTACCAGGTTCCTCAATCCATTTGTAATATGTATAATTGAACTTTCTTCCCTTGTTGAAATGCATCTACCCAAAGAACTTTCACAGATTTCGGGATGGACTAACAAGATTATGTCTAATAGTTCTAATAATGTAATTTCTCGGTGTTCATTAGTCCTTATAATTTTTTTGTAATTTTATTTGTCTCCCAAGGGTACCTCACAAACTTAAAATAAACTAGTATGATAAAGTCTTTCAAAAACTTTGTAGAATGCTGTAGGTAATAAAGTGAAGACCTGACTGAAGCTACCTGCCCAGGAAAAATCTGGTTAAAATTATTGGGTCTAGAGGAGGCCTCTTTATCCAAGAGAGTATTAATTTGCTCTGACCATTTTCGTGCCTGCGATTTTATTAATAATCCTTCAGGCCGAAGGCACTTGAAAAAAAGTGCATTACCTTTAACCGAAACAACTGAGTTTCTGGAAATTGGGAAATTCAAAAATAATTCGAATGCATATGTTGCTGTGTCCACAAGAAGAAGGTAAATCATTTCTAGAATTAAGAAAATAAATTGAACGACACATTTATAAATACTACTACTTTCAGAGTTAAGTCACCATTGGGACAAAAGAACTTGCTTTCGATTACCTCTGAATGCACACCTGAGTCTGAAGCCGACACTGGTGAACCTAGTAGGAAAAGGTAATTTCATATTTCAGACAATAAATATATCCACATAACCAAATATATGTACAGGGTGTGTCAAGGAAGAATCCCACCCCATTAACTTTTTAATTTTTCAACATAGAAAAAAACGTTTCTTGAAATAAGGTGTCCAAATTTTGTCGAGTTCAATCCGTTCCATCCCCATTGTTCATAGATTTTTTCTTTTGCCTTTTTGTTGCAGAATAAAAAGATGCACTAAAATGATGGACCTACCTGCAAGACCAAAAAGTTACGAGTAAAAGCACGATCCAAAAATAGCGCAGGTGGCGCCCTCTGTGAGATACGGCGAAATTGACACTTTCAGCTTATTCTCCATATCTCCATCCGCAAAACACAGCAGTTCAGTTCAGCAGCTTCATTATTTTGGGAGATGTAGCCATAATTCAATTTCAAAAAAAAGAACTTCAAACATTTCTATAAGGCATGTTGGCCTCAATACATATTTTGGTCCCCCTTCGGTTTCGGGATTTCCCATTCTCAATGAATCCATTTGTATAATTTGATAAACAGCTGATAACACGCATGTGCGTAAAGACAGGAAATTAGTATAGTTTTATAAATAAAAATGTAAAAATTGTATTTATTAGATTAGTCATATTATAATATGTTCAACCTCAGCTTTATTTGTTTGTATGAGTGTTCAATATACATATTTTTTAAATTGAATTTGACTTTTTATACTTTTAGAAGCTCATAATGAAATATTATACATGTATATATTAAATTCAAAATTGTATTAAACAAACATCAATTGAATGGGAACTTTTATACGCTATTATTTTTTCCAAACATTTATTGTTATAAGAACTATATAATAAGGGTAGGTACTTAACTTTCTAAGATTTTTAGATCACGTTTATAACTAAATTCATTATTTTATAAGGAGACAGCCATAGGTAAATATTCCAAGTCATTTTTATTCTGTAAAATTCGAAAGTTGGATGTGAATTATTATGGGAAATATTTTGCCCCCTTTAGAATCTATGGCACTGGCATGTCACATAAAACCTGATGGCACTTGGACACTGACATATAACATAACCTAGTACAAGCCCCCTTGTGGTCTCCTTGGAGTATATAAAAAACAAACTTCCCCTCAAGGTTTCACTCTTCCTATGCGATAGACTGTGACATGCTGGGTCCCCTTGTTTTAAAGGGTCCCTGGGATAGTCAAGTCACCCATATGGACATCAAGGCCAACGATAAAGACAGGCCATGGCGCTAACGCATAATCGCGTAGTCACGTGACCAACTTAGTCCTATATAATGAAAGGCATTTTTGGAGATAAGTAGAAAAAACAAATTTCGTAACAATTTGGCGAGTTTTCTTTCATCTACTACATTATTGGTTTTGCGCATCCAGGCTTTCTCTATTTGTTTTTTTCAAAATTTTCAACCTGCCTCAGCTGTTTTTCGGCTGAGAGTTAAACGGCACTGCACTCAAATATTTTGCCACATTCTCAAAAATTGTTGGGACAGCACCTTCCTTTACCTTAAAGGGTGATATTCTCTATGGGTATTTTCCTCCCACAACACATTTGTCCACTTTAATTGTTTCACTTTCTTGAAAATGTGTTAGCCACACATATTTAAGGGTTTTTTAGAAATTAAATCTCAGTTGGAATATGACGAATCCATTTTTGGCGGAAATTTTCATCCCGAGGCAAAACAAATGTTTGTTATAGCGACAGTTTCTTCCTGGCTTTTGTAATATGTATAAATATAATATAAACAGACCCAATATTTGGTATTTACGTTACTTTTTACGAAAATGAAACTAACCTCAGTAGGTATACTGTAAATATTGACGAGGTCCCAGTTGATCGGCAGCGTGAAAGGCCGAATAGGAACCGTATCAGGGCGTGGGTCGACAACGAAAATCCTCGAGTACGTTACAACACTGATTTATTTCGCACAAGGTGAATGGGAACCTATATACAGGGCGTCAAAATTAATTTTTTTCTAGTTTTATTTTAGTTTTCTTAAAGGCAAACAAATTTGGTACAGTTTAGACACTCATTAAATACTAAAAATAAAAAATAATTCAGCCCATCTACTTCCATCAGTGCCGGAGACATGGGGGTTAACCATCATATTTTTAATAAAAAATGGTATGCCACTGAAAAAGTAATCTTTTTTGCCTTCACTAGATTTTCCAATCGATTATAAGAAAAAACTATTAATGTCCTTTTATCGAAAAATGTACTGTTCTTGAAAAATCCACTTTTGTGTGTTTAAATTCTTTTCGCAGAAGAAAATGAAAGTAGTTCCAGGCTTTCAACATTTTGCACACCTACTGAGCTTTTAATTCTGAACAACTTTCCTTAATAACATTTTATTCGAATAAACGTATTGCAGCGAAAATCCCGCTCCATTCTCTATTCGATATTTTTGTGCGCGTGCCGCGGCTCACCGAATAATTTATAACTTTATTATTACAGGCGGGGCTGGCCGACGCCAGACAAAGCCTGATTAATTTTCTAGACGGGCTATGCAGCCCGGCTGCAATTTTGGAATGTTTCTAATGAACTGGTTGCGTTGTCTGTCTCATGGTGCATAATGGGAATGCCGAGGAACTTGAACTTGGAAATTTAAACTGACGGGGCCATGGGTTATTGTAGACTATGTTGAACAAGTCGCGGAACTGCGGCAAGCAAAATCGGAAAACCCATATTATACAGGATGTCACGATATAATACTATAAACATGATTTTACCATATGGGGATTTTTATAATAAAATGTTTAAGCCTCGAGCACAGATGCCTCCTCGAAGATAAATACAGGAAGTTAGGAAATAAAAAGTTAAGTTAGGTAACTTAATTATTCAGGCCGTTATACATATACAGGGTGAGTTTTTTCGATGCCCACTATGGGGATCTCGGAAACTAGCAGAGCTAGAACAAAGGTTAAATGGGGAAAGAATTGCAGTTTTGAAGGCTCAATCTAATGCCCCCTTTGGATTTTTAAAAAAGTTTATGGCTCACTAGATATTTTGAAATTTTTTATGTTGTTTGTGATTTTCGAGATATGAAATAAACTTGTGTTTTTTTACATGTAAATCATAGTTGGCTGTGGCGTTATAAAATTGGCCACTTTTGAGCATTGGAAAAATATAATACTCGGCATAGTTATTATAAAAAATAAAAGAGCTATGGCTAATTTTCTGTTTTTTTTTATTTTCACATAGTCAGCCACGGAATAATTTTATAATTACGTTCTATTTTATAATCAGACATACTTCAAACTTTCTAATATTTTGTTTTTAGCTGGTAACAAAATGTAACACAATGTAACAAAAATTAAAAAACTCAAATTAAAATTATTATTATTTTAAAAGGTCACCTTTTAAAATAAAAAAGGTGTTCAAACAATCCACCATTATTATTTATGCAAATATTGCATCATTTTAAAACTGAATTTGTCGCCTTTCTTAGAGAGCGCCTGTCAATACTGGCAATTGCTTCTAAAACAGCTGCTCTTAATTCAACAATCGTCTCATACTTTATTTTGTACTGTTCCCCACAAAAAGAAATCTAAAACAGACAAATCGGGGGATCGAGGCTGCCAGGAAATAGGTCTATTTCTCACTATCCAACTATTTGGATAGAGCTGACCTAGGTAATTTCTTACGGGCAAATAATTATATGGTGGAGCTCCCTCCATCATGATAATTTTTGTTTTATTTTGTTACATTTTGTTACCAGCTAAAAATAAAATATTTGAAAGTTTGAAGTATGTCTTATTATAAAATAGAACGTAATTATGAAAATATTCAATGGCTATGTGAAAATTTAAAAAAATCAGAAAATTAGCCATAGCTATTTTATTTATTAAAATAACTATGCCGAGTATTATATTCTTGGAAAGCTCAAAAAATGGCCGATTTTATAAGGCCACAGCCAACTATGATTTACATTTAAAAAACACAAGTTTATGTAATATCTCAAAAATCACAAACAACATAGCTTTGACGTTAATAATGTTATACTGCTGAAGATGACCCTGTGTTTGTGTGAACTGTGTTTGTGGGGCTGAGACTGTAAGTTTCACCCTTCTCTTCGATATATAAAAATTGGATTAGATTATCGTATTAACGTATTAAGCCCAAAATTATCTACAATTTTTGTCTCTACAGTTTTTCTGTATAATCAGAAATAACGGAGCTACAGAGATCTGATGAAATAGCAAAAATCACTCTTTTCAAAATATCTAGTGAGCCATGAACTTTTTTGAAAATCCAAAAGGGGCATTAGATTGAGCATTCAAACTGCAATTCTTTCCTCATTTAACCTTTGTTCTAGCTCTGCTAGTTTAAGAGATCCCCATAGTGGGCATCAAAAAAACTCACCCTGTATATATATATTTTCGTTTGCTCTTGTGCCTTGAACGGCATATCTAAAGTAAGTGTAGTAAACCGCGTAGAAAAGTTGGGTGTACTCTCGAGGAAGTAACCGCACCTATGTACATACACCTTCTACCGCGACAAAACAAAGGCAAATGTTTGAGCAGTCCTCAACGGCTTCAACCTCGCAACAATTAGACGGTTCCCGCCCCCGTTGTTTGCTCTTGTGCCTTGAACGGCATATCTAAAGTAAGTGTAGTAAACCGCGTAGAAAAGTTGGGTGTACTCTCGAGGAAGTAACCGCACCTATGTACATACACCTTCTACCGCGACAAAACAAAGGCAAATGTTTGAGCAGTCCTCAACGGCTTCAACCTCGCAACAATTAGACGGTTCCCGCCCCCGTTGTTTGCTCTTGTGCCTTGAACGGCATATCTAAAGTAAGTGTAGTAAACCGCGTAGAAAAGTTGGGTGTACTCTCGAGGAAGTAACCGCACCTATGTACATACACCTTCTACCGCGACAAAACAAAGGCAAATGTTTGAGCAGTCCTCAACGGCTTCAACCTCGCAACAATTAGACGGTTCCCGCCCCCGTTGTTTGCTCTTGTGCCTTGAACGGCATATCTAAAGTAAGTGTAGTAAACCGCGTAGAAAAGTTGGGTGTACTCTCGAGGAAGTAACCGCACCTATGTACATACACCTTCTACCGCGACAAAACAAAGGCAAATGTTTGAGCAGTCCTCAACGGCTTCAACCTCGCAACAATTAGACGGTTCCCGCCCCCGTTGTTTGCTCTTGTGCCTTGAACGGCATATCTAAAGTAAGTGTAGTAAACCGCGTAGAAAAGTTGGGTGTACTCTCGAAGAAGTAACCGCACCTATGTACATACACCTTCTACCGCGACAAAACAAAGGCAAATGTTTGAGCAGTCCTCAACGGCTTCAACCTCGCAACAATTAGACGGTTCCCGCCCCCGTTGTTTGCTCTTGTGCCTTGAACGGCATATCTAAAGTAAGTGTAGTAAACCGCGTAGAAAAGTTGGGTGTACTCTCGAGGAAGTAACCGCACCTATGTACATACACCTTCTACCGCGACAAAACAAAGGCAAATGTTTGAGCAGTCCTCAACGGCTTCAACCTCGCAACAATTAGACGGTTCCCGCCCCCGTTGTTTGCTCTTGTGCCTTGAACGGCATATCTAAAGTAAGTGTAGTAAACCGCGTAGAAAAGTTGGGTGTACTCTCGAGGAAGTAACCGCACCTATGTACATACACCTTCTACCGCGACAAAACAAAGGCAAATGTTTGAGCAGTCCTCAACGGCTTCAACCTCGCAACAATTAGACGGTTCCCGCCCCCGTTGTTTGCTCTTGTGCCTTGAACGGCATATCTAAAGTAAGTGTAGTAAACCGCGTAGAAAAGTTGGGTGTACTCTCGAGGAAGTAACCGCACCTATGTACATACACCTTCTACCGCGACAAAACAAAGGCAAATGTTTGAGCAGTCCTCAACGGCTTCAACCTCGCAACAATTATACGGTTCCCGCCCCCGTTGTTTGCTCTTGTGCCTTGAACGGCATATCTAAAGTAAGTGTAGTAAACCGCGTAGAAAAGTTGGGTGTACTCTCGAGGAAGTAACCGCACCTATGTACATACACCTTCTACCGCGACAAAACAAAGGCAAATGTTTGAGCAGTCCTCAACGGCTTCAACCTCGCAACAATTAGACGGTTCCCGCCCCCGTTGTTTGCTCTTGTGCCTTGAACGGCATATCTAAAGTAAGTGTAGTAAACCGCGTAGAAAAGTTGGGTGTACTCTCGAGGAAGTAACCGCACCTATGTACATACACCTTCTACCGCGACAAAACAAAGGCAAATGTTTGAGCAGTCCTCAACGGCTTCAACCTCGCAACAATGAGACGGTTCCCGCCCCCGTTGTTCTCAGAATGCACCCCCAGGCGGCCACACCTCCGCCATTCTGTTATACTCGCAGATTTAATTTTTGTGAATTTGGAGCATGGCAATTTGCGGGGCACGGCACTTAGGACGGCAAGATGTTAACAATGGGGGTATTTTTGTTGGGTGGAGAAAAATTAACTCGATGTTTCTGTAGTACCCAACGGATTTAAATGGAAATAGTCTTCGGAAACAAAATACATCCACATCTTACAGCAGTCCCAATTGGTTGTGATACTAGCGTAAGTTTACTCATGTTCGTGTTGGTCATCTACATCAGTACATAATAAAACTTCCAAACCAAGATTCATGAAAATCTCTTTCTTTAAGATTAATTCTTAAAACTCAGCTTCTACATCATGTAGGTATGAACTCATTGCTCTAACCTTTTTGATGGTTTTGATTTGATTTGATTTGATTTGTCATTTATTTCCAAAGATCAAGAAACGTACATTGTATACAGATTCTTAATATAGGACACGTCACAAAGAATTAGTATAAACACCAAGTATCACAAATTTATCACAATTATAATAACGAGTATGTTACACGTCGGGTTATTAACTGTTAAAATATTCATATAATGAGTAAAGGGCACGTGGCAGGAGGAATTTTTTTAATTCGACTTTAAATTGCTCTTCAGAGTGAATGTTTTTAAGGTAATCCGGTAAGTGATTGAATATCTTTATTGGCATATTATGAGGACCGTTCAGGCTAGAACTGGTCCTACACCGTGGAATACGTAAGTTGCCTTTGTGCCTTGTGTCATGAGAGTGAATATCTTTATTTTTCTGGAGCTCTTTTAGATTATTTCCAACATGCAATGCGCAAAAGAATATATATATATACTTGGGAGCGTTAGAAAATTGAATTTAACGAAAAGTTGCCTACAATAGGTACGTCTCGGCACACCAGCAATTTGGCGGACGATATTTTTTTGTGAGATGAAACACAGAGTTTGATGTGGGAGCGTTGCCCCAGCAGACAACACCGTACGATAGCACAGAGTACACGTGACCATAGTATAACGCAAACAGGGTGGCATTGCTGACCACGGATCTGAGTTGTCGGAATACAAAACTATACGAATTAATTTTTTTAGAGACACTATTAGTATGTAAGTTCCAGGAGAGCTTAGGGTCAAAATCTAGTCCCAGGAACTTGATCTCATATACAGCAGGCATTGTTTTGCCATTATTGAATCTAACAAGTGGACTTATATTGCAATTTTTGTTTTTTGGAAGGAATTGCATTAATTGCGATTTGTTGCAGTTTAAACAGAGTTTATTTTCCTGAGTCCATTCAACCATGTTGTGTACCAGTTCCTGGATTAAGGGGGTACTTTCATGGTCCCTGCATCCGAATATAAAATTTGAATCATCCGCATACAACACCGGCAGCACGGCATCATCACAGATACCGGGGAGGTCGTTAGCCATAATGACAAATAATATAGGGCCCAGGAGACTACCCTGGGGCACGCCACACGCATTGGCCAAAAAATCAGATCTAGTTCCATCGTGAAGAGAGACACACTGGATCCTGTTTCTCAAGTAGGTCTTGAGCCAGTTCAAGGCAACACTCCTAACTCTTTTAAAGTTTAATCACCGCTTCCATTTATATTTATTATAATTCAATTAGATTTTCACTTATTACAAAAATGGAGTGAATTTCAAGATGATATAACTCCGCACCAAATAACTCAGTTTTAAATAAATTAATTTAATTAATCAATATACAGCGTGTCCTGCTCTGATGTCCGGAAGAGGGAAAAGTTTTTTATTCGTGCGGGTTTACGACAAAAAGTCACTCTTTATAAAAACTCCTGCTTGTTCCAAAACGCCCAAAACTATTAAAATATTTTTGATTTGTATTTCGAAAAATGTAGAAAAATTTTGTTAGTCGCCAGGAGTAAAGAACCGTTGTTTTTGACAATATCGATAACTATTATCAAGGACGAAATTTAGAGTCCACAGGGGGTTACAAATTTGAGGTTTCAGCAATTTATGTTGAATTTTTTTCGGGCAGGTAATTTGTTTGTGCCGCTTTATTTGATATTTGCAGAATTTATACAATGATCAATTTCTTCAATGCTATTACGTGAATTTATTGCTAACAATATGGAAAAGTTACTTAAACAAGGAATAATATTATTAAAATTTACAAGAATAAACTTCACTCAAATTTATTGCCTCCAACTTCTGCACAAATTTCAACTCTTCTAATAAATTCTCTATACACATTTTGTATTTCGTGTAGACGAATATTTTCAAAGAGGGTAAACATTATTTGGTTGTCATAGCCACAGCCACCCGTGATTTTAAAGTGCTCTAATATACACGCAAGAATCAGGTGTGCCCGCCTTGTTAAAAAAATCAACATAAATTGGTGAAACCGTAAATTTGTATCCCCCTGTGGCTTCTGAATGACATCCTTAATAATATTTTTCCATATTGCCAAAATCAACGGTCCTTTACTAATGGTGACTAACAAATTTTTTCTAAATTTTCCGAAATACTGAACACCCTGTACAAAAAATCAAAAATATTTTAACAGTTTTGAGCGTTTTGGAACAAGCGGGAGTTTTTATAAAGAGTGACTTTTTGTCGTAAACTTACGAATAAAAAACTTTTCCCTCTTCCGGACATCAGAGCGGGACACGCTGTATATGTTGTGTTTTTTCACCGTGCATTAATTTTTGTATTATATTATCTTATATAGTTCTATTTATATAAATGTACCTACCTGTTAACAAATCATTGAATATTTTACGCAGAAAGTTAGAAATCGATCAGACTTTACTAAGGACACATTTGAACATTTGAGGAAATAAATTTTACCAGAAAGAATTTGGAATGGCTATCGGGTCTACTTATCACCAGACCAGTCATAAGCAATTTATTCATAGAATATTTTGAACAAAATGAGTTGATTAGATATGTTTACCAACCTAATGTTTTATATGTGACATAATATTTATTATATGGTAACATGGAGTAGATAATTTAAATTCATTATTACATTTTATAAACTCACAAGAACATTCTATTCAGTTTATCCTAGAAATAGAACCTAATCAATTAGATGTTTATATACTATAATCAGATGGTATAGAAAATAGCGCGTATAGAAAACCAACACATACTAATAAATATATGACAGGGTTAAGGCGATTTTTTCTAATAACAAAAAATTTGGGGAGGAAATTAAACACATGAAACAAGTTCTTAAGAAGAACAGTCCTATTGAATTTGTGGAGGAATGCCAACAAAACAACAATGCTAACAGAAAAAATCTGGTGGACCGACCAATAAAGTTAACTTAACTATTCCTTATTCCTGGGCTATTAGATAAGTTAAAACGCATAGGAAATCTTTTTAATGTCAGAACAGTATTTAAAACCAAAAATACATAAAGATCGATTTTAGTTAGAACGAAACCATTTAATGAGATACAAAGTTCAATGTTGGGGAGACTTGTGGGCCATTTTAGTCATTTTACGTTCGTTTAAAAGAACATAAAAATTACAAAAACTGAAATTTCAAAGTCAATAAAAAAAGTAACAAAAAACTAAAACCGACTTCAAAAATTTGCCCATATTGCCCACTCCACTAAAAATTTAAAAAAAAAATAACAAAAAATATCAAAGATTTCACAAATTTGCCCGTATGCACATTTCAACTAAAATTTAAGAAATATTTTTCTTTTTCTAAATTGAGTTATCTTTGGATACAATATTAAATTCCATGCCCTATTTCTCCACCCTTAGGATTGAAAATTTTCTCTTCAAAATATGAACTTTCATCCCCTGTTTATCTACCCTTAGGGGTGGATTTTTTTCTTTAAATTTAAATGGGACCACAACTACTAAGGTACCCCCTTTCCAATAAAGAAAGAATCATCGAAATCGGTGCAATATGAAATTTCATCCCCTATTTTCCACCCTTACGGGTGGAATTTTTTCTTCAAATCAGTCCTAAAGTAATCCCTTTCTAATAAAAAGAGAATCATCGAAATCAGTCCAATATGAAATTTCATCCCCTATTTTTCCACCCTTAGGGGTGGAATTTTTTCTTCAAATTTAAGTGGGGTCACCTCTAAGGTACGTACTCCCTTTCCAATAAAATAAGAATCATCGAAATCGGTTCAATATTAAATTCCATCCCCTATTTGTCCACCCTTAGGGTTGAAATTTTTTCTTCAAATTTAAATGGGACCATTCTGTAGGTATACCCTTTCAAATAAAAAAAGAATTGTCCAAATCGGTTTAAAAATGACGGAGTTCTGAGGTAACAAACATAAAAAATAAAATAAAAATACAACCGAATTTATAATGTCCTCCTTTTTTGAAGTCGGTTAAAAATATGTGAACACTCATTTAATACTAATCATAGAATTTTGTGGCATAGGTCCCAGGGTTTTGAATGTGTGATTTTGTTAGATAGAGTTTTTTTTTGTAAAGCAGAATTCTGTCTGACAACCTAACAAATAATAGTTATTTATGTACCAAGGCACTGAAGTTCAACTTTTTATGACTCATGTGGAATTTATTTGTAGAGGCCTCTGGCCGAGGCAAATAAACCACATGAGTCATAAAAAGAACTTCAGTGCCGCGGTACATATTATATCTTTTTTGAAATCGGGAAAAAAAAATTATACCAGTGTGATTAAAATTTTATTTACCTCAGCATGCACAGCATTCCTCGCACTCGCTAAATGAAATGATATTTGAAAGCGACAATTGTAGCTAACTTCAGCTTGTAAATATATAATTTTTACGTTTTGTGGGTATAATGTCGGTCACAGAACAGTATCTCGGTAGTTGAGAGGATATTTTGTGGTGTGTGTAGAGTAGCAAATAGTAAATTTTAGATGTTTTGTGTAAATTATTATAAATATTTAATACCTTATAAAGTGATTTTCTGTTAGGTTTTTTTTTTGCCTGATTCAATACTTCCACTTACCACATGCTGATGTGGAAGTAATTACTGGAATTCTTGTTGATTTTTATATACCTACATTCATAGAAAAAGTATAGTATGAAATACACTACTTTTAAACTTTATTTTTCAAAAAATTATTTGGTAATATGAATATTAATGGTACAATTTTCATTATTATTGATGCTAATGGGTTGTAGTCGATTTGAATTAACAAGGTTTGAACCTACAGTAAAATCAGTCACAGTTGAAGCTGATGGTATCGGTTTAGCCCTTGAAGGATTTTTGTTGCAATCTCTTGCTTTCTAGTTATAGACGATTCCACATATCCCTCGGCAATTGTTGAACTCTTCCACCCACCGTGTTGTTTTAGAGTTAGGACATCTGAACCAGTATCTGCCAAAAGAGACGCAGAGGTTCTTCGGAAAGCGTGGCCTGTGTAGGTAGCCGTATTTGGTAAATTTAGGTAAATGGCAATTAAATTTGGAATTTTACCAAAAGTGTGAATACCAATTGGTTGAGTGGAGCATTTTCCTAATCGGTAAAATACAAATAGGAATTTATGAGGTGTATGGGAAGGTCTCAGAGATCGATATTTTCTATAAATGTCTATTGGATTTATATTTTCACATATTTTGTCTGTCACTGAAAATGTTCGGCTTTTTCCTGTCTTAGACTCAGGTATAGTAATTACTAATATATTTCCTTTATCCTCTACATCACTGAGGACCATTTTTTTCAGCTCATCCATACGGCAGGCACCGGCGACACCAAAAATTAGACATACCTAAAAAATAAACATGTTATATTAATGTGAAACGTTAAATGAATCTAAAATCAAAATAGCTTCATCATAAGATACTTTTGATCTGGTGCTTCAATCAAAAATTTATTTATTTCTTCCCGAGTAAATATTTTAGACTTTTTCGGTTTGTATCCAAGAGTTCTTACTCTTGATAAATGCTATTAATTTAGAAAATTTTGATATGTCGATGTTATGTTTAATCAGGATCGTGGATTTTAACATCGAATATATACTCCAAAGAGATGAAGATCTGTAAGTCGTTGCTTTTTCCGAGAAATATGCGAGCAACACATTTTCAGTATATTTCTTTACTTTATGATTCTCACACCATGATGTAAAAGTTTCGTACTTTTTTATATATAAATCGGAGGATTTCTGGGGCAACAAATTTGACACTGTATTACTTGCTATTAGCTTTAAATCTGGCGGTGTGCTTGATACATTTTCTTCATCGGTATAGGACACTGTCAGAGAACAATAATTGTGCTTGGCGATTTTCCAGCTACTTATCTAATATAAGTTATTACAGATGAATAATAATTAGAAAATACGACACTGGTTTTACTACACCACATAACACAGTGTTATGTGTACTACACCTCACCAATGTGGATTTCGACGTTTTCCGATTCTATAATAGCAAAATGAGAGGACTGCGAGGTTATGTTATACCACAGAATAACTAAAACAGAATTCCAACGCTTACCGCGGCAATAATCTCGGTTTGCCGGCCCGTCTCAGGTCGACGGGACCAGTGAGGAAACAAATTTTGAGACAGCGCTCGGTGCCAAGCACGATCGCCGCGCCGCCTGCGGACTCATCAAAACTAC
Organism: Pseudeuparius sepicola; assembly: GCA_963920635.1. Taxonomy (NCBI): domain Eukaryota; kingdom Metazoa; phylum Arthropoda; class Insecta; order Coleoptera; family Anthribidae; genus Pseudeuparius; species Pseudeuparius sepicola. The sequence continues at coordinate 14,930,491 of OY987299.1, forward strand.
TTACCTGCTTCTTTGCGCAACGAGAACGGTGCCCGGCCCGCCTCGTCCTATTTAGTGAAGCGAAATCGGGCTAAAAAGTCGTCAAAAAATTTTTCAAGGTAGAACTAGATCGGACCCCATAGGTGTTGTTAAGTACATCACTCTGCATACGAAATGGCGATTTACGAAATTTTTTTGTGGTCGAGACCTTTTTTATTTCGAAAAAACTGTCGAAATTGACAATTTACGGAAATTGTGTTTTTTTACGTTAACATCGTCATATCTTTGAGAGTAGTGGAGCTATCGACTCGAATTTTTTTTAAAATTGAAGCTAACATATGAGCGCTTACAACGAATGCCATTTTTGTTGTCCAATATTGTTTATTAACCACTTTAAATAGCAACAAAATTGCAACGTTATAAAAAGTGTAATGAAATTTTCACTAAGCGAGAAACTTTTTTATTTGTGGAAATTTTTATATACATGCTGCGAGGGAAATGTGCCCAAAACACGAAAAAAGTTTTTGGCAAAAAAAAATTACCTATAGCGCCTATAGTTTTTGAACTGTGAATTTTTTTTTGTAGCGCGCGCTATTCACGTGGAACGCAAAATTAATCCCTTGCCTGAGAATATCCACGCGTGGCGGGCATGTCTCAACAACTAATGCGTAGTTTACATGCGCAAGTGAAACTATCACAAATTTAAATATCTTAGAGTAATTCCTAATAGCACATAGGTCTGTGCTAATAGTTTGCCAATGTAAACCCTCTCAGTGAGAACTCTCTGCCATAAAAGAGTATGTAGGTACGTCTCTGGGAGCGTTTACATAAACTATTTGGAAGTACTCTCAGTACGACTTGTGAGTTCATGTAAACGCTCCCAGAGTTCTTCCTGAGAGGGTTTACATTGGCAAACTTTTAGGAAATACTCTAAGATATTCATATTTGTGATAGTTTCACTTGCGCATGTAAACTACGCATCAGTTGTTGAGACATGCCTGCCACGCGTGGATATTATCACGCAAGGGATTATTAATTTTGCGTTCCACGTGAGTAGCGCGCGCCACAAAAAAATGCACAGTCCAAAAACTATAGGCGCTATAGGTAATTTTTTTTACCAAAAACTTCCTTCATGTTTTGAGCACATTTCCCTCGCAGCATGTGTATAAAAATTTCCACAAATAAAAAAGTTTCTCGCTTAGTGAAAATTTCATTACATTTTTTATAACCTTGCAATTTTGTTGCTATTTAAAGTGGTTAATAAACAATATTGGACAACAACTATGGCATTCGTTGTAAGCGCTCATATGTTAGCTTCAATTTTAAAGAAAATTCGAGTCGATAGCTCCACTACTCTCAAAGATATGACGATGGAAATGTAAAAAAACACAATTTCCGTAAAATGCCAATTTCGACAGTTTTTTCTAAATAAAAAAGGTCTCGACCACAAAAAAATGTCGTAAATCGCCATTTCGTATGCACAGTGATGTACTTAACAACACCTATGGGATCTGATCTAGTTCTACCCTCAAAAATTTTGTTTTTTGAGAACGAAGCGACTTTTTGCTGATATATTAAAAAATATATTTCAAAGTTGTTTAAAAAGTATTAAAAAATAGGTTTAGGAACAAAATTTAGGATAGCAATACGTTATTGAATATACGGAGACTGCTACAAGCTAAAATGGTACAAACAGATTTCTAATATCTTTTTTCGTTTTGAGTTATTTTGAAAAAAGTGAAAATTTGCATTTTGGATTTTATTTTTTTCTGAAGTTGTTGTCACAGATAGGAAAAAAGAAAAACACTTTCTTATGGCACTTTTTAACGGGCTTTAAGATGGCGTTTTTAGATTTGTTCTACAACATTTCGTTTTTTGAGAAACCATTTTCAACTTATTTTTTTTAAATACGGACCTGGATTTTTTTGCAGATTTTGAAAGCACTTTCATTCCAAATACCATGATGTATGGACAATATTTTTAAAATGTTTTGAGACAATTATACTGAAAATTCCTTTTTTTCTACTCATTGTTTCCCTGTATTTAAATGTTGATAACAACTTCAGAAAAAAATAAAATCAAAAATGCAAAATTTCACTTTTGTCGAAATAACTCAAAAACGAAAAAATATATTAGAAATCTGTTTGTACCATTTTACTGACCTCAAAATTGCGCAACTTTTTCCGCATTTGTTGTTTGTTGTTGTTCTATCTCTCACCGTTTGCAAGATTCCCATACTGTTCAACATGCAATCTTAAAATTTTCAAGTAATTAAAGTGTAAATTTCAATAAATAGTCCAAAATTTTAAAAAATGATTAAAAACCAATTTTTCGATATCGAGTTTTTCGTTTTTTGCATTTTCTGAGAAAATTTTCAAAGTGATGTATATTTTTTACACCATCAGAAAGTAGAGGTTTCAACGAACAAAAAGCGAACCGACTTTTTTTAAAAAGCAGCTTTTTTGACGTGGGTATTTTCGATTGAATATGAGGTTACTTTTTCGGTTTAAAATCAAAAAAAGGGATAAAAATAAATATTTTGATTCGAAAAAATTACAGCGTGTTCGAGACATAAGAAGGTAAGTTTCCACCAAATTTCGTAGAATTTTTTTTGTGAGATAAAAATTAAAAACCAAAAAATCGGTTATTTGATTTTTCGTGGATATTTTGAGGTTATGTGAAAAAAGTGTAAATACAAAAGTTGTAGATCTTTTTATTACCTACAACTTTGCCATTTAACTTTTTTGATAGGAGTTGCAGTTTTGCCGGATATCGTGATAAACCGGTTTCCACCCCTAAAAGATCACCCCCTACAACACCCGTAGCTTAAATCGTCCTCGAATTATTTTTTCTGTTATTTTTGCTATATTTTCTTCCTTTTCCAATGGGTGTCATGCTGTTCTAGATTTTTTTGTTCTCAAAAATTATCTACCCTGGCCACAGAGTTATTCTGTGCCCTGGCCTAATTGCCACTCCTATACTCCAATTTTTATTTGTTTGAAAACAATTATTACTAACCCTGTACATAAATTCTAAAAACTTCCTTGGAACCGCCCAGAATTTTAGAAAATCTTAGTTTTTATAAGCAATAATTTTGATGTATACAGGGTGTCCAACTTTATAACTGTAGAAATCATTAAAATCTTCATTTTTGGAGACAAAAGCCTAAACTTTTTTTGTTTGAAAGGCCTTCAAAAACCGCTTCTTTTGACCTTCCTGCTATTTCCAAAATGCAAATCCAGGGCCGACTCCGATTTTTTTATACCCCCGATTTTCACGAAAACTCTTTAGCGATTTTTTTATTTAAAATCTGACCCCACAGCGTTAATCAGAACACGCCAAAACCTCTATATACTAAATTTGAATAAAAAAATATACAGGGAGTTCCATTCTGCAGGGTGTCCAAGTTGAGCAAAATAGGAATTTTAAAGGCATCTATCTGCCAAGTCCAGTGTGCCATGGAATCCCCTCAAAACAGTTGAATGGTCAATAGAACCACTCAAGCTATTGGTGTGCAAAAGTCCAATACAAAATATATAGAGTATTCTTATCTGTGCCACCTCAAATTACTAAATTTTTGAGATTTTATACGGGTCAAAAATCAAGTAGACACATCAAAGCCGCTCCACACACTATAAACGAACTAAATCTAAAAATACAGAAGCCTGTCAGTCAGTAAGTCCATATCAGTTAAGGTGCCTATGGTGTGCCACAACAGGAAACACACAGAAAATGTATCATCTTAGGCAGTGACTTTGTTGAGAAAGGTACAATAATTTAAATTGTTTTTATCTGTTACTTTTGTGTTTATCAATATTTTTTCAATGATTCCAGAGTACCTACTCTTGATCCGTATAAGATAAAATTTCAGAATTTTGAGATGGCTCAGAGAAAAATACCCTGTTAATTTTTGTAGTAAATCTTTTCACATCAACATTTTAAGCGGCCCTGTTAACCATTCGACTGTTCTGAAGGGATTCCATGGCACACTTGACTCGCCAGATGTCTAAAATTCCTATTTTGCTGAACTTTGACACCCTACAGATTGGAACTCCCTGTACATTTTTTGTTCGAATTTGGTATATGGGGGTTTTAGGGTGTTGTGATTAACGCTATGGGGTCAGATTTTAAATAAAAAAAATCGCTAAATGGTTTTCTTGAAAATCGGGCGTATAAAAAAAATCGCAGCCGGCCCTGGATTTGCATTTTGAAAATGGAAGGAAGGTCAAAAGACGCGGTTTTTGAAGGCCTTTCAAACAAAAAGAGTTTAGGCGAATATCTCCAAAAATGAAGATTTTACGGCTTTGTACAGTTTTAAAGTTGGACACCCTGTATACAGGGTTTCTCAAGAAAAGTGTTTTAAAAAGTCCGATTATTTCCTTAGTCAAAAGAAAAAGGGTCTGCTAAAACCCGGGTGAGTTTTTCCGGGGAATCTGAATCTAGCGTCACAATTGACATACTGGGTGTCCTCGAAAAAACAATTTTTTCGAAAAATAAAAAATACTGTTTGTTTCCATTTTTAATATTACGGACAAAATATATTTAAATCTGCTCGTTTGTAATTTATACATCATTCCCGGTTTAACGGGAAGTAAAAAAATATTTTAGGAAATTGTTATTTTTCTATACAAAATTATAGGGACATCTCTTGCCGTTTTTGAGATATTCGCCCAGGTTTTCTGATTTGAATAGAATAAGGGAGCGTATATTACAACTACCTGAAAGTAGTCCATGACTTCATTTTTGCTTTTTAATACATAACACTAACCGTACAGCACAAAATATTATTCTGTGACCACAGCTATAAGTAGGTCATGGACCGAAAATTTGTTTTATACAATTAGAAGATACGCTTCCTTTTTCTACACCAACCAGGAAAACAGAGGCGAACATTTCGAAAGCGGTAAGAGATAAATCGGTAATGTTATACAGTGCCACAGAAAGTTGGAACCATATGGGAATTTTTTTTATTTTTGGGCTAAGATGAAACTGCTCTGGGGAGATCATCTCTGCTTGCAAAAATATTCGAAATGAGATAATTAAACGTCGTGACGTAATTTGACATATCTGTCAAAAATGACATTTAATTAAATAAATAGCCAAAATCGAAAAATGATATTTGAAAAAGTTGCTTGGAATTTTATTTTACTCCTATGTACAAATTTTCAGCCAAAAATTCTGACAATGATAAATTTTTGATCTTTTGAAAAAATATAAAAATTGCACCTTGTAAGTTGACTTTTTCTTGAAACTAGCAGATTACGACCTAAAAACGGTCCATAACTAAAAAATACCACGTTTTGATGATAGACAAACAATAATAAAGTCAAATAATGTTATATATAGTTTTTTTGGTCGGGAATCAAAAACGAAGGGTTTTTAAACTGGCGCGAACACAAAACTTTGTTTTTTAGGGCCGAATAGGGTAAATTAATTAGGTCCAAATTTCCAGAATTCTGTACCCATATTGCACGGATAAAGTCATTTTTGGGAAAGTCGAAAAATATGTTCGTCCTACTCCTTCGACCAGTCCAGAACTGGTGCAGTTTTTAAAACTGCACCGCTTTGCGGCCATTGCTGATCGGCAAAAGAACAAAATCACAAAACATAACTTAACAGCAAATAATAACAGCCACAACAACAATTTAACAGCAAACAACAGTACTTAACAAATCCACAACAAAACAACAACTTAACGCCAAAACAGAACAATTCGCTTTTGAAACACAGGAACCAGGAACAAAACTTCAAATACAAGTGTAGGTAATACACATACACCGGCTCTGACTACGAGCAGGCGGTAGCACACTGGAGGGAGAAGCACGTGCGTCCCACACGAACCTCTACGTCGCCGACCGATATAAGCCGAGCCATCGTCCGCCCGATGGACTGCAAAGTGGGGCGCGCCGCGGGTCGACCAAGCCGATACTCACGAATATGTGTGCCAATTACTTGCTTGGGTGACTATGATCTCCACAGTACTTAAGGAAGCACATAGATGGCGATACTAACTCTGTCCTTAACGGGTCGCCGTATGCGCGTATACGGACGCTACAATTCTGTTTAGTTATTCTGTGGTTATACTCTTCTTCTTCTTTGATATTATTTATGGGTTTGGCTACTCGGCCATTCACGTCTTGTGGTGCGTAATTTTAATCATATATCTTATCGTATTTTGTGTTTCAAATTCAAACTGAAAGATTATAGGTAACAATTATGCCACCAATATGAAAAGTTAAATGAAAATTTATTGGCCGGATTCTGAATATTTGGCCACGTTTGACGATTGATGGAGGCGTCTGACATTTGGTTTGTTTACATCTCGTCAAGGCCTACTTATTGAAAAAATCGTACAATAATGGGCTACTTTAATGCCGATTTCTGAGCTTTTAATGACGATTTTGGGACACTTTAATGCCGATTTCAAAAAAATATTATTATTTGCATATTTTTTATTACCTTTTAACATTATTATTTTTTTGTCAATTTTGTATAAGTTGGTACATATGTACCCTATTTCCAAATCACTGACGCCAAAGGTGTTTTTATATGAGGTTAATAATAAAACCCCAAAATCTTTTAAACTAAAGCGAATAAAAATTTCAAAACGATTTTTTTACTTCGAGGCTGGCCGGTCAATGTACCTACATAAAATAAAAATACCAGGACGACTCAGAAAGTTCCAAATAACACGATTTTGAAATGAGTGGTTCTGAAAAGGAACTTACAAACAAAGAGCTGTACAAACTACTACTGGATTCACAGAATAAACAAACAGAGAAGATAACTGAAGAATTTAAGAAAACCTATCTAGAGTTGCATAAAAAATTGAAAGGAATGAGAAAGAAATAAAGTTTCTAAAAAACCAATATCTCATAAGTGAATGTAAAAGGAGGCGCAACAACATAATAGTGTTTGACTTAAACACGTCTTCTCAAGATTTGGTAGAATATACTATCCATAAGTTGCAAACCTTGCTTAAGATAGAAATCGTATCAAGTGACATAAATAATATATATCTAATAGGTAAACAAGAAGGAAAAAGGGCATTCTAATAGAATTTGTTACCTATTTAAAAAAATAAACCTTATTTAAGCATATATCAAACTTAAAAGGTAGCAAAGTTACTATAGTTAATGACCTTTGTCCACACGATCAGAAAACACAAAGAGTTCTAGTAAAGCATTTAAAGGAAGCAAAGAAAAATAATAAGCAAGCCAAACTAAAAGGAAGAATGTTGGAGATAGAAGGAAAACTATATTCTGCTGAAGAATTGGAAGACAACAATAGTGGAAGTGAGTTCTATAATGAAGTTGAAGGCGACTCTGAGGACAAAGATTCGAGTGAAGAAGAAAGAAAGGAAGAACAGACTATTACAAACAAACAAAATAAAAATAAAAGAAAAAGACTAATCAAAAACAGTCCCAGAACCACAAGACAAACTAAACAAAAGTGATTTACATTTTTTTGTATAAATAAAATACAGGTGAGAGGTATGATGTATGTACAGTATCGGCATAATTTCAATTTCTTTATATATACCTACTACTAGAAAATAGTATACTAAATGGATCCTTACTTACAAGAATTTCAAATAACAGAACATTCAACTCAAGTGATAAAAAATACTAGTATATTCCTAAAAGTCGAAGAAACAAAACAATATTTTTCTGTTTTACATTTAAATATTAGGAGTTTAAATAAGAACTTTGAAAATGCTTTAATATTTTTAGAAGAATGTAAATGCTTGTTCGACATTATTGTCTTTACAGAAACATGGAATATAGGAGATACAAATTTCTTTTCTATAGATAACTTACGAGGCAGTGCATAATGAGGGTCAAATAAACAGGAACGATGGGTCATGTTGTATGTAAAGAGTGTTTACAAAAACTTTTGTAGTATACAGATTGAAAATATTAATGCAAATAGAGTTATTGTAGCTAATATACAAATGGGTTTTAGAAAAGTGATTCTAATAGCCCTCTATAGACCACCAGAAACTTGTGCAATTGAATTTAATTTGGAAATAGCTAACTTTTTGGAAAACCATGTAATGTCGACTAAAGATATTTATTTCTTAGTAGGGGATATAAATATAAACATAAAATCCCAACAAGAATATTGCCAGAATTATCTCAATATACTTAGTGAATTTGGATTCCAGTCTCTTATAAATGAATACACGCGAGTGCATAGTGGCTCAAAAACATGCATCGACCACATTTTTGTTCGAAACCCTAGTAATGACATTACGAGATCGTACGTTTTTCATTATGACATAACGGATCACTATCCAGTGGCAGCATGTATTGATCTTAAAGTCCCAGTTTCCTGTCCATCTCCTGATATAAAAAAGTCCATAAAAAAAGTTGGATAATAAAAAAATGGTTGAATTAATAAAATTGGAAACATGGAACGAAATTTATGATAGTCAAAACGTTGATTCAATAACAACAACTTTTATCAATAAAATTAAAAACGTTATAAATAAATGCACAAAAAAAAATAGTTAAAAAACTTTAGTAAGAAAAGAAAACCATGGATCACTCAAGGTATAATGAAGAGTGTCCAAGTAAAACAGAACCTATATAGAAATTGTATGAATAACCCTAATAATGAACATCTGAAACAAAATTATAATAAGTATAAACATAAACTTAATAAACTAATAAAAAATTGAACAAAAGAGTGATAGTCGACCATATACAGTACTGTTTCGGGACGGTAATCCCTCATCAGTATGGCTGACCCGACTATCAAGTGGTAGACAAACGTGCCTAGACGATAGATTTACTGTATCAGGAATCAATGAATTACCGAAGCAATTAATTGATCATGGAGTATTATAATGATAGCACACCCGAAGGTGCGGGACAAAGCCACTGGTCTTGACCGGCAAAGACTCACGCCACAATTACCGAGACCCGCCATCTGCCGTCTCCACGGCGTCGGTTAACCAACCGAAAACATCGATAGAACAAAAGAGTGATAGTCGACCATATACAGTACTGTTTCGGGACGGTAATCCCTCATCAGTATGGCTCACCCGACTATCAAGTGGTAGACAAACGTGCCTAGACGATAGATTTACTGTATCAGGAATCAATGAATTACCGAAGCAATTAATTGATCATGGAGTATTATAATGATAGCACACCCGAAGGTGCGGGACAAAGCCACTGGTCTTGACCGGCAAAGACTCACGCCACAATTACCGAGACCCGCCATCTGCCGTCTCCACGGCGTCGGTTAACCAACCGAAAACATCGATAGAACAAAAGAGTGATAGTCGACCATATACAGTACTGTTTCGGGACGGTAATCCCTCATCAGTATGGCTCACCCGACTATCAAGTGGTAGACAAACGTGCGGGTCTCGGTAATTGTGGCGTGAGTCTTTGCCGGTCAAGACCAGTGGCTTTGTCCCGCACCTTCGGGTGTGCTATCATTATAATACTCCATGATCAATTAATTGCTTCGGTAATTCATTGATTCCTGATACAGTTAATAAAAAATTATATATAAATATTACCAACAAAGGATAGAAGAAAATAAACATTGTAAAAAGACCGTTTGGAAAATAATAAACGAATTTAGCGGTGACAAGCATAAGGCGTGCAACATTTCAGAGATATTATTCCAAGATGAGAAAAATTATTGATAAAAAAGAAATTGCAAATCATTTCAATGAATACTTCACCACCCTAGGAAAAAAGATGGCAGATAAACTCTGTACTACAGGAATTGTTGAGATGAGATGATTAAAAAACACAAATTTATTTTTATTTCCAACGGATAGCTTGGAAGTTGAAAGTTGCATTAAAGACTTAAAATTAAATAAATCTTCAGGTTATGATGAAATTTCTGCGGAAACCTTAAGGGAAATTGCACCATTCATTAAAGATCCTCTATGTGATATAATAAATAAAAGTTTTAATTACGGCCATTTTCCAAACATTCTTAAGATTGGGTTAATAAAGCCCCTTTTTAAAAAGGGAGATTCGAAACTACTTTGTAACTACCGACCTATTACTTTAATATCAAATATCGCTAAAATTGTTGAAAAAATAATAAAGCGTAGACTAGTAAAATATTTGGACAAAAACAATATACTATCTAATAAACAGTTTGGTTTTAAAGAAGGAATTTCGACAGAGGATGCCATGGTTTTCTTAACAAATAATATGTACCATGCTCCAGATCGGGGTATGTCAACTATAGGTGTTTTTCTTGACTTGGCCAAGGCCTTCGACACTGTTAGTCATAATATTTAGGCTACAGTGTTAAAGGACCTTGCCGTGAGGGGCGTTGCACTAAATCTAATGAAATCATACCTGAGTACCTGAGTGATAGAATTCAATATGTTACTATAGAGAATCATATTAGTCAGCCACTAACTGTGGAATGTGGCGTCCCGCAGGGTACTGTTTTAGGTCCCATATTATTTTCATGTTACATCAATGGTTTACTAAATCTTGACACAAAAGGTATAATTTCTTCCTTCGCCGATGACACAGTTATTCAATACACTGGAAAGAATTGGAAGGAAGTTAAAAACACTGCTGGAACTGACTTACAAGAGATCATATTATCTTGGTTTGATACTATGAAACTTACTATTAATTTGGAAAAAAACGAAGTTCATGCCATTTAGTTGTGATAAGAGGAAGATTCCGGACTATCATACACTTGTTGTATCAAAAAATCCAAGTTGTAATGTTTCAGTCAGCTGTACCGATACAATCGCATATTTGGGTGTAGAATTTGATAGGCACTTGAAGTGGGACAATCACATATCAAAACTTTTTAAAAAATTAAGATCAGTTACCTACAAATTCAAAATGTTAAAAAAGGTTTTAAGTACACATGACCTTAAAACTACTTACCACGCATTAGTGGAATCCTTACTCCAGTATGGGATTGCAGCTTGGGGTAGTGCTTATAAATCTCATATGCATCGCCTCGAAGTTCTTCAAAAATCATTCCTAAAAATCCTACTTGGAAAAGACAGAATGTATCCCAGTATTTTATTATTCCAAGAATGTAAGGTCCTAGACCTAAGACAATTATTTTTTCAAAAAATCCTCAACTTTCAATTTAAAAATAAAAATAAACTAATACATATATCACATAAATATAATACTAAACATAAAGAATACAAACAAATTATAACCTCAAAAGTTCCCTTGATTATATTGGCCCTCGTGTATACTGCTTATTGCCTAAACAGATAAGATCAATTAACAATTTAAACTTGTTTAAACAAAAAACTAAAATATGGCTACAAGAAATTGATAAACAGATACTCAGCAATATATTTAAAATAGTTTAACCTACAATATATTTATTCGATAAGTTACTTACCTAACTTAAACTGCATACTTACCTGAACCAAAATATATATCGACTTACCTCCACCTACATGCACTACTCATCTGCCACATTTAATGTATAATGCCTAATACTTTAATGACATATTTGTATACGGCCTGTTGTAGTTACTATAAATACTTGAATTTAACCACGCACATATCAACTTGTTTGATATCAGTGGAATTCCGTTTATTTATGTTCTCAGCTAAATTCATATAAAAATTATGGCTAATATTATTATTAAATTAATTAAAGTTTATTATTGTTATACTATAAAATACAAAAATTGTAAAATTTTTGAGATAATAAATATCTACTAAGATGCACCTTTGGACATTTGTGCGGGCGACGTTCGGTTTGTGTTCCCACAACGCCCGCATTGTCGAGACATGTGTAACAGGCCCGGGCGCAGTTTGCGGCCGTATCCGACTACATACCTTCCTCTCTTTGGCACAGTCGCAAACAGGGACTCTTTAAGTCCCTGGCCGCAAATATAGAATTCCCCAAGCAATCTCTACAATACAAAATTTGTTTTCCTGAAATCGACAATAGAGTCACGTTAGTAAGAATATTAAATGCACGTATTCTGTTATTCAAAACATATCCAAATAAGTTAAATAGGGAAGCGAAAACAACAGTCCAATCATTCGATTTTAACAAATACTGCGTAGAGACTTACATTTTTATGAGTCGAAATGACACTGAAGTTTATGTTGCGTTGCAAAATGAATAACTTAATATGTTAACTCTACATGCATGAAAGTATTAATTGCACGTATTCTGTTATTCAAAACATATCGAAATAAGTTAAATAATAAATGTTAAACTTAATACAGAAGATAGTTACATCAACACATTGTACATAGTCAGAAATATTTTTAACATTTGTGCGAGTTAAAATGTTACAGTTTTACACATTGACGTATCTAGATGATTCGACATATTGCTCGTGCGTTAATTTAAGTAACAATGTATGTCACTTTTTGACACAAATATATTAACATCCGAAAAAAGTAACATACTTCAATCCGATTTTTAACTGTGTAAAAATTATGGCTAATATTATTATTAAAAGGCGAAATTCCGAGCAATCGCAGTTCAAAATTGCCGGCATACGCGCCATTACCGACGACAAGACGCACCTTTGGACATTTGTACGGGCGACGTTCGGTTTGTGTTCCCACAACGCCCCGCATTGTCGAGACATGTGTAACAGGCCCGGGCGCAGTTTGCGGCCGTATCCGACTGCATATCTTCCTCTCTTTGGCACAGTCGCAAACAGGGACTCTTTAAGTCCCTGGCCGCAAATATAGAATTCCCCAAGCAATCTCTACAATACAAAATTTGTTTTCCTGAAATCGACAATAGAGTCTGAAAATTGCCATTAGAATGGCAGCAACGGCGGTCGCGGTCGACTCATAGATGGGTGACCGGCGTCTTTAAATTTAATTTCATTTTTGAAGGGGAAAAAGCGATCAAAAATTATTAGAAAATATAAAACAACACAAACTCATTTACGTTTTAAGAAGGATTTAATTGCCCATGTTTTCAAATTTTTAGTCAGGTAGAACTTGTGAAGCTTTTCTAAATATCTAACCGAAAGCTTATCCCTATCGGGGATACTTGAATTCGGCCACAATTCCTACCGAGTCGAAAGTAAGGAAAAGGGTGTCTCTTTTACCACACTTGAACTCGGCCAAATCAGTTATAAGGTAGGTAGCTATTTTATGACCCATCATCTTTTGCAAATCGGTATAGGTACCTAGATAATTGGCTTGCTTCTTATAAATTTAAAATTAATTTCTTGATTGTACTCGTTCTGTTCATTGTGAATTCCTAAAAATCTCGAACGATTTAAAGGAAATATTAAGTGAACGTGATACCACTTTGTTGCTACAAATATTGTCTCAATATGGTTTATTTGCCTCGGCATTGCAGGCCTCGGCAACTAAATTCAATATTCGTTATAAAAAGTTCAATACCTTAGTATACAAATAATAATTATTATTCTTAGAGAACTGAATAGTTATTTTGATACTTTTGCATCACCTCATTGTGACATTATTTGTTGCAATGGAGGTCTTTAATAAAAATTGAAAATAAAAAAAAAACCTTTTTAGAAACAAGCTTTTATTTAAGCCATGTACTAAAACGAATAAAATAATTTTAGATAATTCAATTCCAAATTGCCATAAGTTTTTGCAAATTAAAAAGCTTGTCGCGCGAAATGTCGATGAAATAGGTACCAATTAATTTTATTGGACAGTGATTGGTTGATAAGCAAGTATCTATTTGCCAAAGTATGCAGTTTTTTCTTTACGATTCGCGCGACAAGCTGTTCAATTTGAAAAAACTTGTCGCAATTTGGAATTGAATTACATATCTTAACGAAAACCTAAACTTATTTTATTCGTTTTAGTACCTGGCTTAGATAAAAGCTTGATTTTAAAAAGCTTTTTTTTATTTTCAATTTTATTTTGTGCTTTTTAGTACCTATTTGATTCCCATGTCAGGAGGGTGGTAAAGAAATTTAGTCCGCCATCTTGGGGTGGCCGCCATATTGAATTTAGTATGAAGTCATTCACCTTATTGTTTTCTACCCGTCGAGCCCTTTCATTTGATACCCATGTTGGGTATCAAATAGGTAATCCGCCATCTTGGAGCGGCGGCCATATTAAGTAAATTTAGTGTGAAGTCACTAACTTTTACCGTTTTCTACTCTTTAAGCCCTTTCATTTGATGCCCATATTAAGGGGGTTGACAAAAAATACATCATCCGCCATCTTGGAGCGGCGGTCATTTTGAAAGTATTACAATATTGAGTATTGCATATTGTATTGTCACCGGAACTAAAGGTGTATGCAAAATTTCAGCTGGTCAGGAAGTGGTTCTAATTCAGCTTGAGATTCGACCCACACATACTAACAGGTGAAGTTACATAAAAGCTTGTAAAACATTGTTAGATCAATTTTTACAATTATTGTCAACGACGGTTTCGACTTCTATGAATTCGTCCTCATAATTAAAAAAAAATGGGAAAGGAAACTGATTATCAAAGAAGATTGAAACTTTATTTTCACTACACTTAATTTTCTCAAAGTATCTATTCCATTTAAAATTAAGAGTGAAGGATACATCTTAGGAGAAAAACATTATTTGATATTAATAATTCTCATTAAACTTGCTTAATTAAATATTTAAGCGAGATAGATAGATAATCTGTGGGTTAAAGACCCGAAAACTCCTAATAAACTCCTCGAAATTAATTATATACCATTATACGTTTAAACTCTCCAAACTAATCGTTGGGATAGCGAAGTTTCTTCGGGATTAACTACAAGTTTATACTGTACTTTCCACACATAAACATCCAGGTTTGAATTTCCTGAGAAACATTTCAAACAAATATTTCGCAGAACTTACAAGAGCGACGAAAATCAGAGTGAAAATAAACCCAAGGACCGAACATTTTGGACAATTGAAAATACATTCTGGAAGTTTCCTTCTTATAAAATACCTAACTTCCAGAGCTTTCTCTGGCCAGACGCTCTAACTTGACAACAACGAGTAATGGAGAATCGATACCGGAGTTTAATTTAAAAATTTCAGGAGCGCTCGGTGTCAGACTAATAGTCTCCTCAGTTTATACACTCCAGATGCACCGACTGCTTTCCCTACTACATTTTATCATTGTCTCAAAGATGCGCAAGACAAATTATATCCAAGCTTCTAAAGGAACTAAAAATTTGAATTGTGTTGGAGTCAAGACAATCTAAATTTCAGTGCTGTTTCTTGAAGTATGAAGAATTTTTAAGAAACATTATCCATGAAATTCTTTGCTAGTTTAGACGTCATTCTGGAAAGGTTTAGATAATACAAATATAGAAAGGAAGGCAAACCCATTAACTGTACGTTCTTGACGCCATATTATGGCGATTTAACCACATTTACGGATATATGCAAAAGTTCTTCCCTTAAAGTAGAGCGTTCTCAGTTATCACTAAATCTCAAAAATCGATAATATTATTTATCCAATTTTCGGAGTAGAAACATGATAATTTAGTAATAGGACATGTTTGAGGGTCGCAATACGTCCTCAGAGATCATTATCCCATTTCCCTTCACCACAAAAAATAAACACTCGATTATCTCAAAAACAACAATTTTAATTTTCGCAGAACGGTTAGGTACTTATTGAATTTTGTAGGAGATGTAGTCTAAAAACCTCAGACAAATAATAAACATAGACTAATAATTCATTACAATACAGACCCTGCCAAGATAAAAAATGTTTAGTAATATTATTTGTCTGAGTTAGTAACATAAATCTAAAACAAAACAATGCAATGATTGCACCATTGCCAAACTTCTTCATAATTTTGACAGTTATCATTTACAATAAATTTTACTGATTTAGTGAAATTACTGATCCTACTTGGTCTATAAATAATATCCTTAATAAATTGATTATTCTTGCTAACGTGGCAACGTTGCACGAGTTATTTGTGATAAATGGGCATATTTGCTTTATTATGCCCCAACAGCTGATCCAGAGTTCGTTGAGATTTCGCCGATTTGTGTTGATGTTTTTGGAGTGTTTACTTTTGCATTATTCTTGTGTTTTTTTAGGAGATTTTGAGGATATTGGACAAAATACATATAGTTAATTAGTGAATTAGTATAATTTTAAGAATGATGGGAAGAGTAAAGTGTTGGATTTGTGGCATAGAAAAAGTAACCTCTGGTTATCCTATGATGTAGGCTTAATTGTCAAATTTGTTGTTTTTGTTTTGAGTTTCACTATGTTACTCTCTTGTTTAAAGCAAATATTTTTCGTTATTACATTGATCGTCTATCTTTATCACGAGATCCACAAATTCGAGTTAAATAAAATTTGTATAAAATTTGAATACGAAATTTGTCAAAAACGGAAACAGATAATGCCACAAAGTTTAATATTATTTTGATTGCCTTGATCAGCAGATTTCAAAAATGCAAAAATATATAGGGTGTTCCATTTAAAAAAACATAAGATATGTCTGCCGCGGCTTTCTAGCACGGTCCAATAGCGTCACAAAAAACTTTGTATTAGTATCTAAAACTTTTGTCAAAAACTTTTTTTTAACCTCAAAAACTAACAAGTTAAGGGGGTGTCAATTTATAATGAACCACCCTGTACACAGATCATTGCTCTAACCTAACTTTAAACACAGAAACTATAACTATAGCCTTTTTATGTGCTTCAGAACAGAGTTTAATGTTAATTTCCATCTATTCAAATTTAGGATTCGTGTGATATTGCCACCGCTTAGAAATTCTAGGGACATGAATAATAGTGTACAATAATTTTATTAAAGAGCGTTTTTAAATTATAAAAAAGTTTAGACTAGTGGAACTTCGGTCGCAGATAAGCATCGTCAGCTCGTGGCTTTTTTATTTTAATAAAGTATGCATTTAACACTAATACTGGAATTTGCTATGTTTGAGTGTTATCAGTACCCATGTATTATTAAACAGTGTTATATTGGTCACAGTTTCTTTTCATCGAAAATAACACATAAAGTAGGTTCAAATAGGTGAAACGGTTTTTTTTAATTGTAAAACAATTTATTTAAGACTGAATGTACAGCACGTATGTGGTGATTCAACATTTTGACCCATAAAATGGCTTTTTTCTATCTGTAGCGAGTAACACGCATAATTTAAAACTTTTGGTAAATACAAATTTTAATCAATAAGTATTTACTCACATTCTGGGACAAAAATTATTTAAAAATATTTATCACAATGGCCGTTATTAGGCTTTTTGCGCAAATGTTAATAACGGCCATTGTGATAAATATTTTTAAATAATTTTCGTCTCAAAATCTGAATAATTACTTAGATTACAATTTGTGTTGACCAAAAGTTTAAAATTATGCGTGTTGCTCGCTACAGATCGAAAAAAGCCATTTTATGGGTCAAAATGTTGAATCACCACGCACTTGGTGTACATTGGGTCTTAAAAACCGGTTAAAAAAGCAAACAAGTTATTGTAATAATTATTGTTTTTGTTAATAATAATTTCTTGCAAAAGGAGACACAACACAGGAAATGGACAAAAAGAGAGAGACCAGCTGATTTAAATGTAATGTAATAGGCAATAATGAAAAATAATATTTTCTAAGGAAAAACCATTCGACAAAATTTGTGGCCCAAATAGTTAGTTATGCATAAAAGTCCAAGATTTAATACCGCAAGACTGCTACTTCATGACTAAATTTTATCGCAGCTATGATACTTTAAATTGTTGCCGTACTTAGACGAAATTAGCAAAAGGCATGAATAACCTTCGCGAAATTCTTCCGATTTTCAAGTTATTCCCTTCGTCGAAACTGTTCCGCTTCCACGGTTTCCCTTTTAATTTCCGATAATTGCTCCCCGAGTTCAGTGGCGGGATTGATAGGGATCAGACCTTTCCTTTACCGGGGGATTCGCAATAAGGGCCCTTTACCGGATCGTGTTTGGTCAGTAAAATTGGGGCCCTGCTTCAATCTTCGTTTCAGGCTTAATTTTATCGAGCTCGAAAGTGGCGGCATCCAGAAAAACTCTGATCTAATAGGTGTGTTCGCTAAATTCCAATTGTAACCAAAATCGATAGATAGGTATCTATGTCTATAGAAATATGTATCAATCATAAAGCAGCAAAGCAACGCAAGAAATTTAAATTCATTCGTGTCTTGCACAACTCTTGCTGGAAAAAATCTTGTCTTGCAAGAAAGACTTCAAGCAACTTCTGGTTCTTGCATTTTTCGTTTAGTCCCTTTAGTATTTAGACTCTTATTTTTGCAAACAAAGACAATCCCATCGACACGGCTAACTAACTACTATCGAACATTTGTCAAGGAGCGAAGTAGCGCAGTGGAAGCGTGCTGGGCTCATAACTCAGAGGTTCGGCGTTCGAAACCACGCTCTGGGGCAAACTTTTTTATTTCTTTTTTTTTATTTTTTTACTAAAGAATTTTTTAAAAATATGTAGTGTTAAATATTGTACGGTGGTACAGAACCCTTCGTGTGCGAGTTCGACTCGCACTTGGCCGAGTTTTAACTTTTATATACCTACTTACGTGTGTTTGTTATAGATAGTTGCAGTATTTGGAATTAAATGATATTAACGACATGGATTCTATCATAACTGTGAAAATTTCCGATAGCAAGACAAACAAACCTCGATCATTATTTGTTATAAGCGATAAAATTAGAAGTTTTAATTTTGTTGAAATGTATCGCAAAAATGCATCCCTTCGTCCCCAGTCTACCAGTCACACTAGATTCTTTATAGAGACCTTTACAGGGAACAAAGAAAACAAAATTCAAAAACATACTGGAAATGAAGTTTGTCCATCAGTTACCTGGACTGGGTTTCGAGCTGAAAACTTCATGCCTCGTGCAACAAATGTGCACTTTCTGCACTAGTTAAACAAATAACTATTTTTCTAAGTATACTAGAATTGTGTTTTTCGCATAGCAAAAAGAAAAACTTTTTCAGAGTATATTAGGTGTCTCAAATAAAGGCCGATTATATCCTTAGTTTTTGAAATGAAAAGACCAGCTTAAAACCATAATGATGCAGTTTTCTCTGGAGAATCCGAATCTAGCTTCAGAATTTATTTACAGGGTGTTCTCGAAAAGTTAAGGACAAAAATACAGGGTGTCTATTTAAGAAGGGCCACTCGAGAAAATCTTGACAAATACGCATTTTTCTGAAAACTTGGTTTGTTGTGTGCTCTCTTAACACTTAATTTTTTTTATTTATAGCTGTCATGCATACTAAAAAATTTTAAAAATGTGAAAAATCTGCAAGATACCGATACCTTGCAAGAAATTTCAAAGATTTCCAATGTAGTATGTTGGGAAAAAAATACCTAAAAACAGGATTCGAGGCCACGGCTCGCTACAATAAAATGGGCACATTTTTCGGTGGGTACTAAGAATCATTAAACCGTGGCATTGTTTTAAATTCTGATAAAGTAGCAATTAGTTTTGCCCACAAATAACATGGGGGAATATTTTTCGGTAACTCTTGAAACAAAAAAGTTACAAACCGAAGAAATTTCAGCAGTTTTCGGGTTTTTCAAAAATATCTCTGAAAGTAGGCCATGGATCTCAAATGTTAAACAAAGTTACCCTATCAAAAAAGCAACCACTTATTTCAAATAAAGTTCTCAGAAAAATAAATGGTAAGATTTATTTGGGGATTTGTTGGACGAAAATTGTTATTTGTAAAGCAGGCTTTAATAAATGGAGTATTGTCTATAGGCGCTTGTAAGCCTGCCGTGGATTCAGCACGGCCACAACTGGGCACTTCTCAAGTTGGTGGCGCTCCGAGGTCTGTACTTGTTCTTGTAGTAAGAACAAGACAAGAACAAGAAATTTGCAAGTGTTGTGAAACATTAGTCTTAAACAAAAATTTATTTCTGTGAACATGGCATATACTTTACTTGTGATTCTAGAAAATACCTATTAGTTTTAAAAAATGAATGCGAAAATCCCACATTAAAACTAACGGCGGGAGCTTTAAAATTTGTCATGGTAATTTGTAACAAATCCTCCTTGCAATGTCGGATTTCATTATGCAGAGCGCGTGCACGATAATGTATTGTTGATCCCTGCATAATTTATTCTGCCTTTCATCTAGTTTTCCATTAATTTCCGCAAGGCTCGGGCCGCTTTCAAATAAAAAGTGCAAACTTCTCATTCCGCAGAAAAGTTTAAATCCCGTTTCTACCATTTGCTCCGCGTTTCCTCTCATTCTAGTTTTATTTCCCTGCCAAAGGCGTCCGTTTTGATTAATTAGGAAAATTGAGAGTGCATTGCGAACGCCTAGAATGGATTATCCGGATGCATCGACTATAGAAGTATGTCTCGAATAAACTGCAAAACTTGTAAAGATCAAACGCGTTTTGCTCTACGGGTAATACCACGAATGCAAGGGTTTGCAAATGCTTTGGCATGGAAATACATGAGATTGAAATCCTACGAGACAAATATCGATTTTAAAACTTTGAAAGTATTATCTATCTATCCTGCATAGATATGTACAGGGTGTTCCCGTATATTTTGACCCACCCCTAGACCTCTATTTTTCGAGTTAGAAAAAAATTACTTAAATGGAAGTTGTAGGGTGCCAAGGTGTATTGTCCCAAAAATAATGGATTGACAGGAATGCCCTTGCCTAAGTTGAAATGTTTTTCCATGGCAACCTTGATTAAATATAAAGATCGTATTTATCTGCAATTTGGAATATCATGCGAATGCTTAGAGCAAACATATAACATATTTATATTGTTGGAATAGGAAAAATGCGTGCAATTCAAAAATCCACAAATATACAGGGTGTTCCATTAAAAAAAGTAAGTTTATATTTTTTCATAAATTTGCGACGCTCATTTGTTTTATCTAGTAACAGGTCCTAGCGATTCAGAAAAAACCCTACAACTTACATTTAAGTAATTTTTTTCTAACTCGAAAAATAGAGGCTCTAGGGGTGGGTCAAAATATACGGGAACACCCTGTACCTTTTGTGTTCATTTCTAGGGATAAAAGGCATACGAATGCAATAAATAAATGTTCATCTCTTCTCATATGGACTCGATTGCATCAAAGCTATCACGATGTTTCAACTTATTTGAATAAAATCTGGCTGCTCGATTTATTTCATAAATATAGAATCAGGCAGTGGCGTATTCAGCATTAACGTCTGGGGGGGGGGGGGGCAATCAGTTATAAATAACAAAACTCTGTCGATAATTTTAATGAATAAAAACAGAACAAAATCATATTTTCTAAAATAAATAAATACAGGGTGTCCGGAAATAAATGCAGCAACTTGAAAAATTAAAAAGAAAAATGGAAAATGTGACGAAAAGTTCATATGAACATGGGCCCGCAGATGTTTGGTTTTCGAGATGCAGGGTGTTGAAATTGAATTTTCGATTTTTTTAATTACCTAGGTAACTTTTTGAGACGACAAAATTTTCTTGCAAAATTTGGTAGCCGGGTTTTTTTGGGAAGAGAAGTCATAATTTGGTATTATTTTTGGTGCAATCCGTAGATGGCGCTGCGTACGCTATCATTTGCCCCAACTTTTTTGAAAGTAAACTTTTACGACATTTTGTGAATGTGTCCTCTTCCCACACGTTTTGTAAGCAAAAAAGGTATACTTGGTGAATAACGCCAAAGGTGACCGTTTTCCAGTAATTTTCAAATTTCTGTATCGATGCAGGTGCATATCGACACTCGTATGCAATTAAATTCAAAATAAAATTTAAATAAACAAGCACATTTATTTTTTGACAGTTTAATTAACTTGTTGTTTTTTTTGCAAGCAAATTTTGTGGTCTCAAAAAGTTACTTAAAAAAATCGAAAATAAAATTTCAATTTCAACACCCTGAATCTCGAAAACCAAACATCTGCGGACCTATGTTCATATGAACTTTTCGTCATATACAATAAGAATAATTCTTGTTCGAACCATTAAAATCCATATCACAAAATCAAATATTCTTTTTTTGGCCTTGAGCTCGTCAAATATCTCCTCTGGAGATAATCGTATTTCAGGATACACATAAAGGAGTGTTAACCCATTCAGTCGGTTTTCGCTAATATTGTTTCTAATATAAATTTTTATAATTTTCAGTTTTGAAAATGTTCTTTCTGGCTTGGCGGTGCACACTGTAATTGTGGAAAATATGTTTAGTAGGTTGTTTTGCCTAATTTACGGTTACGCGCTGCGACCGACGGAGGCGCGTTAGTGCACAGGTTTTAATTTCGAAAAGACAAGATGAAACAAAAAACAAATTGTAGATGTTTGATGTTCACAGATTGGGCCAGGAGTATATAATTTTTGGTATTATTAATTTTGATATTACAAATCTCGTTTATCTCGGCAGATCTGGGGGGGGGGGGGCAATTGCCCCCTTTGCCGCCGCCCCCCCCCCCCTGAATACGCCACTATCAGGTTCGATCAAAAAGCTCATTACTATCCACCGTTTTTAATTAAAGTACCTTACACTCTACAGTGTGACCCATTTGTTTTGGGGTCAGTCTGTAAAAAGTGTATCAATCGTGCGATTTGGCTGATTTTTTTTTTAAATTGTAGAGCTCGATGAACTGAACATTTTGAACAAAAATTGCCTGGTTCGCATAAAATCCAAAGCCTACTATGACCGTTTTTATGAGCAAAATTTTAAGAAACCATATTAGCGTTTTTTTTTGAAAAAATCTGTGTGCGCCAATGGATTGAGCACCCCTCGAAATGGGTATGTACAAAATTTCATCAAAATATTTCAAGTAATAACGATTTTGTAGAAAAATTAAAAATGCAGCCAAGGTACGTCTTTATTTTCAAAAATTCAAAGTTGGCCATGGAAAATAATTGAATTGTTTACTTTTATTAAGTGTCAAACTGTCTAAATTGAGTTCAGAAATTGTTTGTGCTCAATACAATTAATTATCATAATTATGGAATATTTAAGCATAAGAGACAAAATAGAAATTGTTCGACTCGTGGGCGACAACGAGCGCTCGGCAGCAGAAGCTGCGGCCGAATTTAACAATAGACACCCAGGTAGATCAGTGAGTCGAAGTACTGTACAACGTATAAACAATATTTTTGATGAAACTGGAT
This sequence comes from Pseudeuparius sepicola, assembly GCA_963920635.1. Classification (NCBI taxonomy): domain Eukaryota; kingdom Metazoa; phylum Arthropoda; class Insecta; order Coleoptera; family Anthribidae; genus Pseudeuparius; species Pseudeuparius sepicola. The sequence continues at coordinate 14,953,515 of OY987299.1, forward strand.
CGATTTCTAAAAATTTATTAAAAACTAGGCAAAATGGACGCCGTGGACTTGTTGAAAATAACAATCAAATTCTGCAATACTTTAGTGACAATCCTCGAAATAGTGTTCGAACGGCTAGTTTAGACCTTCATATACCCAGAGAGAGTATAAGGAGATGTTTGAGACAAAACAAAATAAAACCGTTTAAGCCAAAATTTTTGCACACCCTGGAACCAGGAGATGAGTAGAGAAGATTAGAATTTTGCTATTGGCTGCAAGGTGAATATCTCCATAATGGCAACTTTTTAAATGAAATTTTATTCACCGACGAAGCCACGTTTACTACAAATGGTGTAGTATCAAGTCAAAACTGCCGTCACTGGTCAGCTGAAAATCCAGAGTTTATAATAAATGCAAGGAGACAATATTCACAAAAAATTTACGTTTGCTGTGGAATACTACGCGACAGAATAATTGGCCCATTTTTCTTTGAAGGGAATTTGAATGCGGCTGGCTTCTTGAATTTTCTAGAAATTGAATTTAGAAATGCTTTAGATGAGTTACCATTAAGATACCGTTTAAATTTAAAGTTACAGTTAGATGGCAGTCCTATTCATAATGCTCGTTTAATCAGAAACTGGCTAGATAATAATTTTGAAAACTGTTGGATAGGGCGAAATAGTCCTTTCTGTGAGTGGCCACCGAGATCTCCGGACTTAACTCCTTTAGATTTTTTTCTTTGGGGTACACTTAAGCAAAATGTTTATAAGTCAAGACCCCATAATTTACAATAACTGCAAGCTAGGATAAACCGTAGTTGTGAGGAAATTACTCCACAGCAAATACGAAATGTAATTTTGAATGTACGCAAGAGGAACGACAAATGCATTGTAGAAAATGGAGGCTTGGTAGAAGTTACAAAAATTTTATAATTTTAATTGTTTTTATGTTTTGTGTTTATAAGCATAAGGTTGTATTATTACAATTCAATTATTTTCCATGGCCAACTTTGAATTTTTGAAAATAAAGACGTACCTTGGCTGCATTTTTAATTTTTCTACAAAATCGTTATTACTTGAAATATTTTGATGAAATTTTGTGCATACCCATTTCGAGGGGTGCTCAATCCATTGGCGCACACAGATTTTTTCAAAAATAAACGCTAATATGGTTTCTTAAAATTTTGCTCATAAAAACGGTCATAGTAGGCTTTGGATTTTATGCGAACCAGGCAATTTTTGTTCAAAATGTGCAGTTCATCGAGCTCTACAATTTAAAAAAAAAATCAGCCAAATCGCACGATTGATACACTTTTTACAGACTGACCCCAAAACAAATGGGTCACACTGTATATCAAATCCCGCAACCAGAACACCGAAAAAAATATATGCTATGGTACAAAGGAAAACCCTACAATGAACGCTAAAACCGAAGCTGCCGCAGTTACTTTGGCGCTCCCATTGTTTGATTGTGTTCGTTTGTTCTTTGTGTACGGCCTATCTGTTGGAGTTGTCTGTTTTTTTTTTGCGCGTACCTTTTGGTCCTATTAGTGGTCCTTGTATTGATTACAAAAAGCTCGTGTTTTGTTTGATGGCTGAATGGAAGTCTCATGACAGCAGCAATGTGCTGAATGAAATAAAGTAGGTAACGTTATATCACCTTAATATTGATTTATTACATTTTAAATATAATTAACATTCAACATTGCATACAAGGTGTCCAACTTTATTACTATACAAATCAGTAAAATCTTCATTTTTGGAGATAATCGCCTAAACTTTTTTTTGTTTGAAAGGCCTTCAAACCCCTTCTTTTGACGTTCCCGCCATTTTCAATTTTTTATACCCCCGATTTTCAGGAAAACCATTTAGCGATTTTATTATTTAAAATAGCGTTAATCAGAACACCCCAAAACCCCCATACACCAAATCTGAACAAAAAATATACAGGGAGTTCCATTCTGTAGGGTCTCAAAGTTGAGCAAAATAGAAAATTTAAAGACATCTGGCGAGTCAAATGTGCCATGGAATCCCTTCAAAACAGTTGAATGGTCAACAGGACCACTCAAAATGTTAATGTGAAAAGATTTACTACGAAAATATACAGGGTATTTTTCTGGAATTTTATTAAACTTTATACTGGTCAGGATTGCTCTGGAATCATTGAAAAAATATTAATAAACACAAAAGTAATTTATTTCTTTACAAAATACCAACAAATAAAAATAATTTAAATTATTAGACCTTTCTCAACAAAGTCACTGTCTAAGATGATAGATTTTCTGTGCGTTTCCTATTATGGCCCATCAGCTACCTTAACTGATATGGACTTACTGACTGGCAGGCTTCTGTATTTTTTAGATTTAGTTCGTTTATAGTGTGTGGAGTGGTTTTGTTATACATGATTTTTTACCCCTACAAAGTTCCAAAAATTCAGTAATTAAATGGTTTTTGTAAAAATCGTGGGTATAAAAAAATCGCAGCCGGCCCTGTATTTGCATTTTAGAAAATGGCAGAAACGTCAAAAGAAGCGGTTTTTGAAGGCGTTTCAAACAAAAAAAAGTTTAGGCGATTATCTCCAAAAACAAAGATTTTACTGATATGTACAGTAATAAAGTTGGACACCCTGTATGTGTCAACAATAGCATCAAACACAAAATACTGAGTCATTGATAAACATTGAATTGACAAGTAGATGGAATGAGTGTATAGAGAGAGAAACTGGCAGCCAAACATGAGTAAGTGAAATAGTAAATAAATCAGCTGATTCCGGCAAAAAACACATAAACATAACATAAAATTTTTTCTGTCCTGTGCTTCAAACGTCATTTTCCTTCTGTTTCAATAATTATTATATTTATATTTGATTTGAGTTCGTGTCGTGGTGGTAGTTTCGTATAAAACAGCGTTGAGTTTTCTTAGTTGGTGTTTGGTTTAATATTTTTATATCAGAGAGAAAATTTAATTAAGCTATGTGGCTAGATTCTCTCTGTTGTAGTTGTAGATTACAAAAAATATGGTCAACTCCTGTTGTGTATTTGGATGTACCAAACGGGGCGGAAAGAATAAGAATAGTGGGGTTTCTTTTCATTCGTAAGTCTTATTATTAAATATACAAAGTTTTAAAAATCTTTGCTAATTTTTATTAACAAAACTTTTCTTCCTGGTCGTTTTTATTAATTTTTCTGAATAGAATTTCCTGGGGTTCGACCAATTAAATTTTGTTTTAACACATTAAAATTTTTTATTTATTAATAAAATATAATTTAAAAAAATTAAAAAAAGAAAGAATTTTGAACACATACAAAGAAACTATGGAAAAAAGACTAGTTGAATAAGAAAATTATTACAAGAAGGAAAGAACAAAAGGAGGAGGGACTCTTAAAAATAATAAGTTAGTAATGTAAGTAATAATAACTATTATTTTTTCAAAATCTATAATATTCTAAACTAAAAATATTATAAAAAAAAATCTTGTATTCCCATAAAAATAACAAAAAACATCTCCTCTTTCAGATATACTTATTATTATTTAAGGTGAATTTTAAATTTTGGAAAAAAAACTATCCTAGATACCTGATGATGGCAAAAATGCTGAAACACGTGTAGTGTCATGTTTTTAATAAATAAAAAATTTTAATGTGTTAAAACAAAATTTAATTGGTCGAACCCCAGGAAATTCAATTCAGAAAAAATCTTTGCTAATAACTTTGCAGTTTTCCAAGAGATAAGGTGATATTAGAGACAAGTGGATTGCAGCAATAAAAATGAAACTTTTGTACCGTCTTCAAGTATTTACTTGCATTTGTAGTCAACATTTTAGCGAGACCGATTTCATAGAGAATTTTGGGCAGCGCAAAGTTAAAAAGTATTTAATTACTACAGTTTTTTTATTTTAAAAGTCACCTTATGATAGAAATTCCATCAAGGGTAAAAATGGCAAAATATGTGCTAATGAACCAATACGCCATTGAATATAAGAAATACGCCCCCTATAGGCTCAATGCTAAACTAGTCTATGGGCCATGCCAACAATGAACAACAACAAAGAACAACGCAGTGTAGGCCATCGAATTGATAAGTACAATGGAAGTCGTACAGGTACCACTTTCATTGTTGTTTGGGGCAGCCAACTCTAGAGAGAGATAGGTTTCAAATGGCAATGAGTAAGACAAGGACGCCTAATGAACGTGTCAGCTGATTCAGGCAAAGGAGGTATATAGGGATGTTGCATATTAATGGGGAATTTAATGGGCATGTTCCGTAATTATCTTTATTGTATGATCTGTATTCCGAAATTCGGGGCTTGTTTGTAGGAATGAGAATTTGTCTATGTAACCACAATTATGTAAATATTGCACAGAAAAAAGTAGGGAATTGATTAAAAAACATTACCTACATGACAATTTTATGTACTTGGAAGTAAATTGAGACAAATAAAATACAAATTCCAAAATAAAAGTTTATTTTAAAATAAAGGCGACAAAATATCTAGGATAAGGTATACATTTTCAACTTTAATTATTTATCTTAACTGATTTATTAATTTTAAATTTCAATTTGATAGGAAAAGCATGTAAGACAGGTAGCTTTTACATATTTTTATATAATTTTTAATGTTGAGGCATCTAACAAAAAGAATTACAAATAATTATCTTATTAAAGGGACCAGAACCTCAAGATTAATTCCATCTTTGACTACGAAGATCTAGGTTCATTAGCACAATATTTTGCCAGTTTTCCCTTGATAGAGCTTCTATCATGACTTATGAAAATAAAAAACTGTAGTAATTACATACTTTTTATGTCTGCGCTGCCCAAAATTCTCTATGAAATTGCTCTCAATAAATTGTTGACTACAAATGCAAGTACCTAAATACTTGTAGACAGTATAAAATTTTTCCTTTTTATTGCTGCAATCCACTTGTCTCTAATATCACCTTATCTCTTGGAAAACTGCAAAGTTATTAGCAAAGATTTTTAAGACTTTGGTACATCCAAATACAACACAGGAGTTGACCCTCTTTTTTGTCATTTACAACAGAGAGAATATAGCCACATAGCTAAATTAAATTTTCTCTCCGATCTAAAAATAATATTAAACCAAACACCGACTAAGAAAACTCAACGCCGTTTTATACGAAACTGCCACCACGACACGAACTCAAATCAAATATAAATAATACAATAATTACTCGTATTGGGGCTTGGGACAGAAGGAAAATGACGTTTGACAACGGAACTCGTTTGAAGCACAGGACACAAAAATAGAAAGTTAGGACAAACACCTCTTTTGTGTTATGTGGTTTTTGCCGGAATCAGATGATTTATTTACTATTTCACTTACTCAAGTTTGGCTGCCAGTTTCTCTCTCTACACTCCTTCCATCTACTTGTCAATTCAATGGTGTAGGCCCGGTGGCTAGCACCGTTCCCATGGTGACGATGGCCCATATATTAGTTCGCATAGTGCCCGTCGGGGCGTTGGCGCATCTTAAATTCACTCGCGTATAGCTCCTTGCCTCCTTGTCGTCAAAGATGGAAATTGAAGTTCTGGTCCCTGTAATAAGGTACTCATTTGTAATTCTTTTTGTTAGATGCCTAAACATTAAAAATTATATAAAATATGCAAAAGCTACCTGCGTTGACTGACCTATTAATAAGACTTCTAACGGCTATAGTTTCATGTCCTGGAAAGTAGATGGCGCCTATGGTCAACCATGTATTTTGCATTGTATTTTGTCTCCGGGAAGCGCATGGTGAGCCAGAGAACTGTCAAACATGACAGCCGTGAGCAGTCTTTATTAATACGTCAGTCAACGCTACCTGTCTTAGATGTTTTTCCTATTAAATTGAATTTTAAAATTAATAAATCAGTTAAGTAATTTAAGATGAAAGTATCTTAGATATTTTGCCGCCTTTATTTTAAAATAAACTTTTATTTTGGAATTTATATTTTATTTGTCTCCATTTACTCCCAGGTACATAAAATTTCCATGTATTTTTTTTTTAATTAATTCACTACTTTTTTTGTGCAATTTTTACATGCGGTTGTGGTTATATTCAAAATGCTGTTGAAAACATCGAATTCAACTAGGAACAAATCCTCATTCCTACAAACAATTCCCGAATTACGGAATACTACAGATCATACAAAAATAGTATATTATTAACCAAGGTTTAGACAGAGGCTATTATTGACCCGAACGTCAATATTAAATCTCGAGGCAACGCCGAGGGATTTAAGACGTGGGGGCAATAATAGCTGTGTAAACCGTGGTTAATATACAATTTTTTCCACTACTAACACTCCATAAAAATATTTTTCCACTACTAACACTCCATAAAAATATTTTGTAAAAAATTGTAAAGCAATTTTAGTAAACTTACCTTTGTTTTTTTCCTTCATATTATTTAATCACAAATCAAGTTAGCCTTGATTTTTGTTTCATCAAATGAAGTTTCTTTACTGTTATCTGTCAAATTTAGCCATTAATTATTACTATTATTATTATTATTTATTCTTGACTAAATCAACTGTGAGTTTATATTATTTTTGTGAAAATGTGTGATAATAATTATCATGATGGCTCATCCTCGCCAAACAAATTCTGCACTCCTCCGGAAATTAGAGAAGAGGCACAAAAGATTAATAATCAGTTGCTTCCACAGAAGTCGAAAAGTGTTTAATTAAAAACTTATACAATGTTTAAAGACTGGTGCAAAATGAAGAATATTGAAACAATTTCTGAAAACATATTATTGGTATATTTTCAAACGCAAGCTGAAAACAAGAAATCATCAAGTTTGTGGGAAACGTTTTCTATGTTAAAATTCACGATTTCATTGAAGGAAAATATTGACATTTCGAAGTATTTTAAACTGGTAGCATTTTTGAAAAGGCAAAACACTAATTATGTAGCGAAAAAATCACTTGTTTTTAAAGAAGGTGAAATTGCACGATTTTTGAGAGACGCACCAGACGAAGTGTTTTTAACAGCAAAGGTACCTACCTAAACATGCCTCGTTCTACTTTACATATATTTACATATTTACAATAAACAATAATTACTTTATTACTTACTAGGTTGTACTTGTTATCGCAGTTGCTGGTGCATGTAGAACAGACGAACTTTCAAATATGCTTCGAAAAGACTTGGATGTTCGAGACGATATGATCGTTATTGATATTTCTACTAGTAAAAATGGAACATCACGAAAGTTTGTTATCATGAAGCCAGTTTGGGTCGAAGTTGTTAAAAAGTATATTCAAAAACGGCCCACCCCAGATTTACCACGCGACAGAACATTGGCCATAATACGATAAGTAAGATGCCAAAAGTGATTGCTTTCTTGGGACTATCAGAACCAGAGAGATACACTGGCCATTCATTCAGAAGGACTTCGGCCACTATTTTAGCGGAAAATGGTGGCGATCTTATAACTGTAAAACAGCACGGAGGTTGGAAATCTTCCTCTGTTGCCGAAGGGTTTATTGAAGAATCTCTGACTTCTAAAAAAAGAATAGCTAAAATGGTTCAAGGGCCAGTTTACAGTGCTACATCAGTACCTGTAGTTGCGCAGAGCGATAACACTATCCATCCAAATGATAGTAATAATGAACCTCGTGATGAACAGTTATTTGATATTGGTAGTTCTAGTTCCTTTGCTAATATAGAATCGAGAAATCCCGCCAGTGTTACACAAAAAATATCGGATAATATTCACTTAAACAATCAACACATTAATATTCCGGTTACAAATACAAGCACTGCAACAGGTTTAATTAATATGACTTGTTACAATTGCACAGTCAATTTATTACATTGATAGTAATAATTAGTTTTAGTTGTAATTTGTAATTTTTGTTTTCCCAAATACTTAAATAAACGTTGTTTCATCAGCTGTTGTTACTAATTTTAGGTTAGAACGGTTAGGTGGAGGTGGGGGAAGGGAAGGTTAGATTTCTGTTTTGTGGGCAGGGTCCACAAGTAAAAATATCTACATTGGCGTGTGTTCAGCGTTTAATACAAATTGAAAAAAATCAGTGAAATAAGTAAGCAGGGTTGTATAATAATACGAAATTGTGCCGTACATAGAAGAGCCTGTTACTAGTGACCCGTGACGTCAATTCATTATTGACCTTGGTTAATAATAAATTATTATTGACCTCGGGAGAGAAAATCAACTTCTCGGGTTAATGATGGGTCAATAATACATGCTTTTTAGGGTTAGTAGTGGAAAAAGATAATTACGGAACATGCCCATTAAATTCGTCCATTAATATGCAACATCCTTTGCCTGAATCAGCTAACATGTTCATTAGGCGAGTTGGCTGCCCCAAACAACAATGAAAATGACATCTGTGCGACTTCCATAGTACCCACTTATCAATTCGGTGTTGATAAATATTTTGTAGTTTGTCAAAAGCAATGATAAGGTGCGTTTACATTGTTATTCTCCGGTTACAAGCTTTAAAAATTTAAAGTCATGTCGTGTAACGTTTCCTTAGAGTTAAACCTAAATATAGAAAAAATCTCTAATTGCACAACAAAAACGAAACTTGTGTTCTGAATAAATTTGATTATATCGCGCCTACACAGCCCCAAGTTTACAAGCCTTTTAGCTAACTTGTCGCGTTCCAGATTCCAAATTTATTTCGCTTTTAAGGGAAGCATAATAAACTCAATATGGTAATTAAAACGTCAGGCTTGGTATGTTGAATTACTGATGCCTTTGTTGACGAATATTAATGTAACAAAATGGCATTAATGGACTTTTATTAAAATCCATGGAGTTTTGATGGATTGTTGTTTTTGATCGAGTAAGAGTTTTTGCAAGGAAGAATACGAGGCGCTATATTTTAAACAAAGAAACATAAAAATGTTTACTCTCAGAAAATATTCTAGTTTCATTAGGGTTTCTGTATGAGTTAATGCAGACACATAAATCCTCATACACCGTCCGATAGTGACAGATTGAAGTGCCCCATTTTCGCATATAAGCCTCGGAGAGGGTTGAAAAGCACATATATGTTGAGTAGAATGAAGAATATGTTTTGCTTTATATTTTCATACTTTCGATGGGCTTGTGTGGAAAAATCGGTCGAAATCTCGATTTTTCCTTACAAGATTACGCCCTTATTTCAACCCTTTAGCCACCTGCAACACTCAAGCCGTGGTTTTCCAAAGCCAGGTTCTATTAATTAATCATTTAGTGAACACGGCTTGCGTGAAAATAGGGGCAACAGACAGCTTTTATTTCTGTTAAGGAAAATCGAATTTTCCATATTGTTGTCCCCGGCGACCACTCGTAAATTTCCCTTAATTCTACTCAACGCCGATGTACTTTTCAACCCTCTTCGACGCTTGTATGCGAAATGGGGGGCACCTAAATCTGTCAAGATCTGACGGTCTATCAGGTTGATCGAGGTTTATCACATCGTATCGTTAGAAAACTCTTCGGCTCTACCACAACCTTCTCAAGCATACAAGCCCTGTGCAAACATGTGGCAACGCCGCAGCGGGACGGTTCAACGGGTCTATGCGGTATATAGCAGTCTGCACTTTGGCTTAGTTTATCTTTTCTAATATATGTTCAACCTTCCTTTTAATTATAATTAAATACATATTTGTGAACTTTGTTTCAATAATTGGGTACCTAAGTAAGTAGGTACATTTGTTTAACAGACAATAAAACCAGTAACAAGTAACAAAATATACACAGAAGTATAAGTATTTATAATAAGTACGATTCCTGGTGTGGATAAGTACATTTTCGACAAATAATATGGTAAATTTTAGCAAAAAGAGGGGTCTAAATTTTGTTGCAAGTCGAATTTTTCGCAAAGTGCGCGATCAGGCAAATGATTTATCTTCCCTTATGGTTAAATTTTCATAAAAACACAAACAAGCGAACAGAGAACAGCATGTTGTGAAGGAGAGTAATCTTTTCTGACTGAAATGGCAGTTAGGGTCAATTTCATAATACATTCAACTAAATTATCTTTTGACTTTAACATTAGGTAAAGGAACAAAATGAATACAAGTTGACCGCTTATCGTCAAGCAAAGAAAACTTAGCTACTTCAAGTTATTATTACGATTTGACTCATACCCAGGTATATAACTAAGTTCTAGCTTCCCTCGAAGGTTCTAGGCATCTTGAGGCTTGAAATTGTAAAGGAACGATTCTTCACTCGAACTTTTATATAAATGTTTCACTTTTGCACAAACAAAACAAATTTATAAAAAGGCTGTCGCCAGCACTTCGGGCTGTGTCTGTTTCCACCCAGAGACACACTGTCTCGTCGTAGCAGTCTGGAGACGATAGCACTACCCGCACTACTCAAATTAATTCTGGTAAATTTCTTGTAAAATCAACTGACAGGCAGTGTCAGGGCACGCGACGTGGACCCGCATCCCTTGTTGCCAGTTTTCCCTACTTCAGGGCTTCTCCTACAGTCGGCTGTGGCTCTACCATTGTTTTTGTACGTTATTCAACTGAAGTTACTTCCCTGTGTACTGTGTATAATTTTCTGTTTGATGTAAACAAAGTGCGATTAAGTTAATTGTTAATGTTTTGTCGAAAATATAGAGTACAGAAATCTTTCCTTTCGAGCCCTATAGCCGCTCTACACCTAAGTGCTGGTGCAAAAATATGGTTTCATAACAGTTTAATGTCCAGCGATAAAGCGGTTAATGGGGTGTATAAATCGATTGTCGATATATAGAACCATTTTACGAGTACACCAAACCCGGTAATGGAAATTTTATATGGAAATAAACTGAATTAAATATATCGGTTAATTTACTATAGTTATGAACGCATGCTAATGATAATTCGGGATTGAAAGTTAGTTGGTATTCAGCCGTAGTGTTTCACAAGATCTCTTGTCTTGCTACGCCTATACTTGTCTTGCAAAGCAAGAGAAGAAATTAAATTCATTCTTGTCTTGCCCGACTCTTGCTGGAAAAAATCTTGTCTTGCAAGCAAGACTTCTTGCAACTTCTTGTTCTTGCATTTTTTGTTTAGTGACCTCATCGCAGCAAGAGTCTTGCTACCAAGACTATTGTTGGCAAGACTCTTGCATTATTTATTGCGTACAAAGCTTGTCGAGACAAGTTGATGCAGCGCTGCAGAGCCGCCGTGCGGCGGGTCGATGATTTTTTTTTTAATTATTGATATAGTATTTTTCTTTTTTTGTATTTTAATAATAATTTTGTTTTAATGATTTCATGATTTTCAATTCGAAATACCTCTTAAGTCGAAGACTTTCCTGGATGAAAACGGCGAACCCACTCTTCCAAAATGACCCGATCTACACTACATATGCCAATTACCTATGAAGAAGTAGGTATAGTAAGGACAAAATGTAAAGGCAAAGTCGGCCATAAAATCGAGAGAGGCTATGATTTTCCTACCTGCTCTCCCTTATGTTTTGGAGAGAGGAGTTCGGCTTAAAGAACCGCAAGACCCACTTTTTATTGCTCTGTCCTTGTCTGATACATTATATTAATAAAGATAATATATTCAAATGGGAGTACGCCAGTTATGTTCCGGGGTCGAAAATCTTCGTTTTTAAAAAGGTTTATTGAACGTAGGGTATAAACTATTACTGATCGATTAATTGCGGTCGCGATATTTATATAAATTGGAAATGCGGTGTACGAAAAATAAAAAGCTGATTCCGCTGATTCGGGGTTTTCGTCCAGGTCGGTGTGCTGTGGGGTCGATGAACATAACTCTTCCCCCCTTAGGATGGAAGTTCGTCCTCGGGCTTCTTGTTGAGTTGTTGAAGTTCTTGGAGTTCTGAGAGTGATATTCTTGGTTTGAAAAAGAGTGTTTGGAGTCTTTTTCGTTTTCTTAGGATGAAGTAGATGATGACACACATTAGAGTGATGATAAGAAGTGTGGCTGACCAGGTTGTTGTGGAGATGACGACTGGATCTAGGTGTATGGGTTGGATAGCCGACAATTGCGGTGTTTCTTGAAGAGACTGTAAATGATTTAGTTGTAGACGATACTTGGGATTAATTTTGACAGGAACGATGGCTGGGATTTCGGCTTCTTCTTGCGTGGCGGTATACCATTGATTTTCAATTTGAATTGGACAGGGTGATTGGATGATTGCTGGTTGCTTTATGATTTTTTCTGTTTTTGAACATTTTTCGGTAATACGGAGTGGGTGATTTGTGCTGGCAATGAGGCTTCTCTTAGTTTGATGTATGATCGGTTGCAGGAGAATGGCAGTGGTGCAGTTTTCTAATGTGGGCAGTTGACATCTGGTTGTTGACATAGTTTGACAGGTGATTTTTCTTTCTGTAGGTGTGCATGTGGAATACCAACGATTATTCCCATAGTAAACAGCAGGGGGTACCAAAACGATATCTTCTTTGTTATGGATTGGGTAAACTTGGTAGAGTGGGAATACAAGTTCATCAAGGATAGGAATTTTTAGGATAATGAGTATCTGACTTTCTGTAGAGATTATTGTACTTTGAGCAGTTTCGATTAGTTCAAAAGGGTGCATGTTATCGGATAAGAGAGAGGCTTTATTATAGATTGATTTGAGTTGATTTTCTAGTTTAATAATTTCAGAGAGAGAAAAGAGTTCAATGTTCGACTGTTGCAATGCAGCTAAATTAATAGTTCGAAGTAATTTTTGAAGGAATTGATTTAAACGATCGAGATTAAGTATTTCGCTATGAAGTGAGAGATATTTGTCAAATTCGTCGCTGAGGAGATTAATATCTTGTGCAATTTTAACTGTGTTATTATTAATAGTTTCAACTAACATGTTATATCGTTTTATTGTTTGTGAGGCATAAGTTGTAGAGTTATTGAGGGTGCCAATAATTTGAGATTGCTTGTTTTCGATAGCTTGAATATGTTTTTCCAAAAATATACGATCATTCTCGTCGAGATTACCTGTGATTGATTTAATGAAAGTACCTATATAGTTCATAATTCCACGTTTCTGTCTAGGGCGAATTAGTTTATGAAAATTGTCAAGAGTTTCATGATAAAGCAGTTGATATTGATTAAACATTTTGTAATAAGACGAAGTCGTTGAAGTATTAAAAAGAACTAAATTAACGGGGTAAAGTTTAAGGGTATTATCTATAGTGCTTAAGTTGAAAGTAAGTATGTGACGGTGAAAGTGGTCAAATAATTGTGCTTGGCCTACCAATTCTTGATAGTATCCATTATTAGGGATCGGGTGCACTTGAAGGGCCAGGCAGTTGGTTATTAGGAGGGTGTTTCTGTAACAAGGGAGGTTTGCGTAAGCGTTTGATTTTTCTAGGATGAGAGTTTCGAGTATGCCATTATGATTTTGCTTGTGGTAATCTTGAACACATTGAAGTTGTTTATCGGGATTCTCTATGTCTTGAGTTTGTTTAGAGCAGAAAGAGATACGAACGGTTTCATTAAAAGTATTGCGGACATATTCAGATATAAATTTTTGGATATCCGTTTGTTCTGTGAGGATATGGTAGCATTGATTAGGAGATATTATAGAATGGAGAGTGTTTTTAATGTCATTTTTCCAATCTTTTTCAGTAAGAGTTACGTAATATTGGTGTTTACTTTTGAATTTAAGGATGTATTGAACGTCATGTTTGTTTCCAAATTTTAAGATAATTTGATTAGGAAAATAATTAATGGGTTCTTCGGAAAATGGAATAGTTGCAATAGGGTTTTCGTGTGTGGAGTGTTGTGTGGATAGTCCAGTTTGTTTTTCATAAGTTTCGTTAATAAAGTCGTCAATATTAAAGTCATCGTCATGTGAGGGAGGATTTACACAGATCGAGTCTAATTCATGCATATTGAGTTCGATACGGGAAAGAGCGTCGGCTACAAAATTTTCTTTACCTTTGCGATATACAATTTCAAAATTATATTCTTCTAATTTGAGTTTCCACCGGGCGAGACGAGAATGGGGTTCCTTAATTTTATAGAGCCAGACTAAGGGGTTGTGATCGGTTTCTATGGTGAATTTTACACCAAAAAGATAGGGCCGGAAATGTTTACAGGATTCTATGATTGCAAGGAGTTCTTTCTCGATTGTGGAGTAGTTTCGTTCTGCGGTAATAAGGGTGCGGGAGTAGTAAGCGATTGGTTTTCCTTTTTGGGATAGGACAGAGCCAATAGCAACGTTAGAGGCGTCAGTAGTTAGTGTAAAAGGTAGAGAAAAGTCAGGGTATTGGAGAATTGGGGAGTTACTTAGAGCGGATTTACATTTTTCAAAACAATCTATATATTGAGGGTGGTCAATTTCAATTTTGGTGTCTTTTCGTAAACAACGTGTCATGGGTGTTGTCATTTTTGAGAAATTAGGAATGAAGCGGCGATAATAGCCTATTAGTCCCAAGAAACTTTTAATTTCCTTAGTAGTTTTAGGAATGGGGAAGTTTTGGATTGCGGATATTTTGTTTGGATTGGGTTTAATGCCTTCGGGAGTAATCACGTGGCCAAGGAAAGCTACTTCTTTGTTTAGGAATTCAGATTTGTCGAGTTGAATTTTTAGGTTTACTTCACGGAATTTTTGAAAGATGGATTTTATATGTATAAGATGTTCTTGTAAAGATTTGGAAAATATAATGACGTCATCCATATAGACAAAACATGATTTGTAAAGGTATTCTCTTAGAATTTCATCCATCATGCGTTGGAAGGTCGCTGGGGCGTTTTTTAGACCAAACGGCATTCTTGTATATTCGAAGTGGCCATTGGGAACTGTGAAGGCGGTTTTTTCAACGGAGTTGGGGTGTACTTCAATTTGGTGAAAACCTTGGGCTAAGTCGAGGGTTGTGAAGTATGTGCATTTGCCTAAATTGTCAAGTATTTCGTCGATGCGGGGAAGGGGATATTTGTCTTCAACCGTATTATCGTTTAGTTTGCGATAGTCTATAACCATGCGAAACTTGCGTTTACCGGATGCATCCATTTTCTTTGGAACGATCCAAACGGGCGAAGAATAAGGGGAAATTGAAGGTCGGATTATATTTTGTTCTAAGAGTTTATCAATTTGGGAAGAAATTTCGCTTTGCATGACTTTAGGATGTCGGAAAGAACGGGAAAAAATAGGAGTTTCGTCTTTTGTGCGGATTTCGTGTTTGACAGAACTAGTAAATGACAGATCAGATGATTCATTGTAAAAAATATCTTTAAATTTATGACATAGATCAAGAATTTTTTGCTTTTCTTCGGAATTCAGATGTTTTGTTCGAATAGAGTTGGGATCAAATGAGTTATTGGAGAAGGGAGGTGATAATTCTTCAAAATCGGATAGTGGATAAACAGATATTGGTTCAGGGAAGTCAATATTTAAATTTTCTGGTTGTGGTATTTCTACAAACCCATCATTGGCATGGTGTATTGAAATTGGGAGTACAGTTTGGTTATCAAGGGTAATTTCTGGGAGTACAACTTCACCATTATTGATATTTACTGGGATACGGAGTCGATTATTCGAACGATATATAACTTCAAATGGAACGGAAACGCCTAATTTACGAATAGAAAATATATGAGTTTCATAATCTATATTTGGACCTAATTGGTCGAGTTCACCAGTACCTAAAAGAATATCGAAATCATTGTGCCAGTCGGCAATTCTAACTATAAACGGTTGATCAATGCCAATTTCGTTAAAAACGGGAAAATAAAGGTTTTCGGAGTAGGTTTTAGGAGTTTTCATAGAAATAAGAGTAAAGGGTTCAAAAAATTGATATTTTGGATCGAAATTTTGTGCAGCTTCGGGAGTTATTACAGTATCGGATCCACCAGAATCTATTAATACTTTAAGATTAGAATAAGGGAGATAGAAAAATGGAAGTTTGGTGGCTTTTGAAATATTATTTAATTCGATAATTCGGGATTGGGAGGAGATTCCGAGGCTTGTTCTCGAAAATTTTCGGAAAAGTATTCTTCGGTTTCTAAATTGGAATCGCATTCTATATTATTATGGAAAGTACGTGTGGACATTGGGGTTGGTTTGTAAGTTTGCTGTGACGGCAATTTTGAAGTTATGGACATAGGAGTTGGAGTTGGACGATATTGATTTTGGAAGTAATTATTGTTGGGTCTATTAGATGGTGGGCTGAATACTTGTCTATTAGGTGGAGGGTTTTGTCTTTGAGGAATGGGCCTATTTGTGTTGCCAAAATTTCTAGGTGAGTTTGAAGGACCTTGATTAAAGTTTTGAGGGAATTGTTGATTAAAATTTGGGTTCATATTCGTATTATGATTAGGTTGTGGGTTGCGAGGTGGTTGAGGATTTTGATTAGTAGGGCGATTGGTAGTGGTAGGTTGACTGTTTCTTTGATAATCGCGGGGATAGGTGGTAGATTTAAGATAAGACATATATTGCTGTTGCTGTTTGTGGTTATCTAAAGCTATGCATTTTTGAAGTGCTTCGTCGAGAGAGTTTAATTCAAAATGAGATAAATGATCGCAATAGGGATTGTTTATGCCAGTACAAAATGTTCTAAGGGCTTGTTTTCTGAAAAACGAAGCTTTAAACTCGATTGCCTGAGCGTTATTTTCATGTAAAGAAACATGCTGTAAAAGATCATTAAGTGCTAAAGTTATTCGGTTGTAATAGTCATCATAAGATTCAGAACGCTTTTGAACTGTGGTGGTTAATTGTGTTAATAAAATTTCTTCTGTGCGACGGTCGCCATATTTTTGGAGTAAAAGGGGCTTTATTTCTGCCCAAGAAGTTTTATTGTGTAAATTTAAGAAATCACGAGCCTCATTTTTGGAAACGATATGAGTGTTAATTATATATAGTTGAGTGGCATTAGCACCTTGTTGAGTGAAAAAAGCAATTAAATTATCAACTGAATTTATAAATGTGGAGAGGTTATCTCCCGGTTTATATTCTGGAAGAGTGTTGCACAAATTATTAATGTCGGTATTTGTTAAAGCCATTTCTTGAGTTTTTGAAGTTGAGGGCTGAGAAATTAAAATTTGAGGGTTTTTTAAATCTTCAGATAAATTTTTAGAATATGGTTTAAAACGAGGTTTTTGTTTAGGAGCTTTTGGAGTAATAGAAAAATGAGCTAAATCTTCTAATAATGAACCTTCAGGGTAATCAGAACTCATGAGAAAAAGGAAGTGAACTTACAGGACAAGAAGAATCGCTCTGGACATCCCTGCCGTATGGTTCTCCAATCTCTGCACAGGTTTCTTCTCCCAGGTCGTTGATAACTGCCAAATCGTTGAGACGAACCGATGATCCTCCTTTGGATTCCGTGCAGCTATCCTGTTCGCAGCGCCAGTTATGTTCCGGGGTCGAAAATCTTCGTTTTTAAAAAGGTTTATTGAACGTAGGGTATAAACTATTACTGATCGATTAATTGCGGTCGCGATATTTATATAAATTGGAAATGCGGTGTACGAAAAATAAAAAGCTGATTCCGCTGATTCGGGGTTTTCGTCCAGGTCGGTGTGCTGTGGGGTCGATGAACATAACTCGCCTATAAAACAGGGCAGTAATTAAATATTTGGTTTATTTTGGTGATCCTGTAATAACAATGCAGCTTGAAGTATTCAGTGCCCAAAGTAGAAAATTAATATTAAATGTGGTGAAATGTTTCCAAGAAAAAAAAAGAGAATGCACGTGAAAATTTATCGGTACTTCAAGGTGCATCGGAGGCGTTACAGATTAGTACAAGAACCATTTCACGAATTAGGCAAGAAGGCATTAACCGAGCATTAAACATATTAAAATGGTACACACTAAAAGTAAAGCAGCCCCGAAAACTAAAGATTTGACAGAATCGGATAAAGGAGAAATAAGAAGTTTGATTTATATGACATGACAACTAACAAGCAACACTTAACTAGGGAAAAAATATGCGAAGATCTGGAAAAAAAGGGAATTTTGTAAATTGTATCTGAGGCAATGCATGATAATAACACGGAAGCTCTCCAGGAAGTCACTAAAGAAAACTGGTCCAGTTGTATAAAACACACCGAGAACGTTATTAAGGATTGTTGGGAAAGAGAAAAGATATTGGACGATGACATATAGACCCAATTATTATTAATTTAAATGACGATTCATATTCGGATGATATAGTATTTTATATTCTGACTAAAATTCATAACGAATGTATATTTATTATTATTTATTTATTATCTATATACTGACTTCTGACTATGTAAAGTTTATTTTATGTTGATATTTAATTTGTAACTAAAAATATAAATATGTATTTTTTTGCCTAACCATTACAATAAATATTTAAATACCTAAGACCTACTTTGAATTTCTGGACCATTATCTTTTAATCGCCAGTCTAAATTACCGAATTAATCTTCAAAAATTACAAATTAAATTACAATAGGTACCTACCTAAGTACAAATTTTTAATTCGTCGGTTCACATCAGGTAGTAAAGCAATAATTTATTCTAGGCCGACCCTGCCTTAAACAATCAACTAGTAATACAAGACAAGTACTAGGTTTTCTGTCTCTTCCTTTCATGAAAGGTGCTTAGCGAACTTTAAGACGTAGGTCGAATACAAATTGGAGGAGGAGACATGAGTGTAATTGTGCGAGTGCAAGTAAAGCAATAGATCTAGCGCTCTCTCTTTGATGATTTATTGCCGACTTCGCCTTTACATTCTGCCCTTACTATAAATCGCTAATTCACATGTAAATGCTACCAACTTAAATTCCCCTTGCCCCTTTCCTCTCTCACCCCCCCTTCCCTTCCGAGTCGTCGAATGTCTTATAAACTAACCTTGAGATCGCAAATCATCGAAACGTATTAAAGACGTTTGAATTTCCAACATCAACATTTAAATGAACGCTCGTTATTTACCGGGATAAAAAATGGTAGAATGTAAATAAGTTGCGGGGGTCGGTGATGTTATCTACTAACTCTTTAACGTAAATGGACTTTAGCTATGCTCTTTGCCTCAGTCGCATAAAATGCTAGATGTCACAGAAACGGATGGAGATTAAGAGCGTACAAC
Organism: Pseudeuparius sepicola; assembly: GCA_963920635.1. Classification (NCBI taxonomy): domain Eukaryota; kingdom Metazoa; phylum Arthropoda; class Insecta; order Coleoptera; family Anthribidae; genus Pseudeuparius; species Pseudeuparius sepicola. Next base: position 14,972,483 of record OY987299.1, read on the forward strand.
TAGACGCTTTTAAAGGAAAACGGCACGGCATTCGTCTGTATCATTGCGCGAGATAGCGACGGAACGGACACGGGGATTTGCGAGAGATTTGTAATCGAATTATAATGGGTGCCGCTAATGGAATCCGTCGCCGGATAAGCGCGTTCAAACGGCAAACAGGCGACCCCAGCCACGGAATCGTGTTTATGCACATGGTACACCACTTTTGTTGTGATAACGGTGAATGGTCGAGACAGAACCAAATACTACGTTCACATCAGGACTAAAATTTGAAATAAAGTCATGCAAACTGAAACCCCAGCGCCCGAGCTCACTATTAGATATACGTACACGTCGGTTGTCCGTTGTATTCCCACAGGGTGTCTACTTTTAAGTGTATACAAATCGATAAAAAATGTATTTTGTGAGATATTTTCAAAAACCTTTTTTATTTTCAAAATTCTTGTCGTGGGAATCAACCATCAAAATAAATGTGGTAGTGTTATCACATTAGATCTTTATTATAATATTTATTTAGTTGTAGACAGCTTACATATGTTTCGATCCGTAATAAGATCATCTTCAGAGTAATTATAAAAACATGCATCTAATTAGCATTTTCTATTTTTTAGGTACTAAAAAATTATTAAATTATTAAAGACATAATAAAATATTTAAAAAACATATAACATTTTAAAAGTTAAAAAGTTAAAATTTAGATTTATTACAAAATTTTCATGTTGCATTAAACAGACACGGCTTTTAGTTAAAAATAGTTGTAGGTATACTCTTAGGGTACTATTCATAATAATTGCAGAGTCGAAAAATTAAAAATATATTGGTATCGATAGATTGACTGCGTTGGAGAGTGTGTCGCATTTACTACGTCTTTATCTACAGAACAATTTTTTTATTACAGTGGGCAAGGTAAAAAGTCGGTATTGAATATATGGTGGGACAATAAAAATAATAATAGTTTATTATTAGTTTATAAAATTTTTATATATATTCGAAAAATTATTAAGATCATTCTTTATCAGTATTACTGTTCATATGGATGTGATCCATTTCGAGATAACTTCTCTTAGTAAAATCACTGTCGGTATTTAAAATTTCAGTATTTTCGAAACCTTTTTTTGTTTGAAAGGCCTTCAAAAACCGCTTCTTTTGACCTTCCTGCCGTTTTCAAAATGCAAATCCAGGGCCGGCCGCGATTTTTTTATACCCCCGATTTTCGCGAAAACCTTTTAGCGATATTTTATTTAAAATCTGACCCCACAGCGTTAATCAGAACACCCCAAAACCCCTATATACCAAATTTTAATAAAAAATATACAGCGAGTTCCATTATGCAGGGTGTCAAAGTTGAGCAAAATAGGAATTTTAAAGGCATCTGCATCTGCCGAGTCAAGTGTGCCAAGGAATCCCCTCAAAACAGTTGAATGGTCAACAGGACAACTCAAGTTGTTCGTGTGCAAAGATCCAATACGAAATATAGAGAGTGCTCTTATCTGTGCCATCTCAAATTACTGAATTTTTTGTAACTTTATACGAGAAAGGCCCAATAATTTAAATTGTTTTTATTTGTTGGTTGGCATTTTGTAAAGAAATAAATTACTTTTGTGTTTATTAATATTTTTTTCAATGATTCCAGAGCACTCCTGATCAGTATAAAGTTTAATAAAAAATCAGAATTTTGAGATGGCTCAGAAAAAAATACCCTGTATATTTTTGTAGTAAATCTTTTCACACCAACATTATGAGTGGTCCTGTTGACCATGCAACTGTTCTGAAGGGATTCCATGGCACACTTGGCTCGCCTGATGTCTTTAAAATTCCTATTTTGCTCAACTTTAACACGGTGTAGAACCGATCACCTTCTACATTTTTTGTTCAAATTTAGTATATGGGGGTTTTGGGGTGTCCTGATTAACGCTGTTGTGTCAGATTTTAAATAAATAAATCGCTAAATGGTTTTTGTGAAAATCGGAGTATAAAAAAAATCGTAGCCGTTCCTGGATTTACATCTTGACAAAAGTAAAAACGTCAAAAGAAGCGTTTTGTGAAGACCTTTCGAACAAAAAAAGGTTTTTGAAAATATCTCAAAAAATACATTTTTTATCGATTTGTATACACTTAAAAGTAGAGTATGTGTTTGACAAGGACCATCGATTATACCACTCACAGAGAAGGATACTAAATAGCCCTCCTTTAAACTATTGCCATCTATATATCCAGCATGACTGTTTCCCTAAATGATAAAACTAAAAATGATTTGCCCTGCTGGAAGCTCTTCTGGAAGTATACGTTAGGCCTATATAGGTCTTGCTGGAAGGACTTAGTTCCGCATATTCGTATTTGTCTTTTAGGGAGATTGATCTCAACACCTCAGAGGTTTATAGTAGAGAATCCAGTGGCGAGTAATAAAAATAAAACTCCTCATAGAACAAATAAAACAGGAGTAGCGTTAGCTTAGAAAATTACTACAAAACTATTAAGAAAGTAGTTTCGCACTATTATAAATAACCTTATTATTATAAAATAAACATAATATTCCTTGCACTGCTCTGGGAACTCATATAATTCCAACTAAATATATACTACGTAATGAAAAATGTACCTGGTTCAGTGTCTTTCACTCGTAGGGCATCTATTGAAATTTTTACTTCCTTTTTCTCAACATCCACTAGGGAGGTTTGAGGTACAGTCCTGATCAAAAAATTCTCTGAAAGCTTAATTGATACGTTTTAAGTATACAAATTACATTTCAGCGTAAAAAGTCCGTAAAAGTCCTGAATTTTGGTTAGAGACCTAAAACAGTTTGATAATTTAATTTATTTTTGTTTGAAAGTTGGTGTAGCAGGATTTTTTGCGGACGGTTTCAACAATGCTTCTAACAATCTATGGCTTCTTTAATCTATGATTATGGGGGAGTATTATATGGTTATAGGTATGTCCATGGATAATAAATATATAATATACAAGTTATATATGTTTCTGGCGTTTAGAATGTCCCATATTTTAAATATGCCGCTTTATTACGATTTACATTAGAATTGTCTTTGCGGTCGGTATTTCGTAGTTTTTGTAGGTTGATTTGTTGGTAAAATACCATGCACATGAAGAAAAACGTATGCAGACCATTACGCGAATTACACGATGATCTGTCCAAGCACTTGAAGAAACGAGAATTCTATAGATATTATATTTTGGAAGAGTATTTTGTATTGTATGCCAGAATGAAAATAGAAAAATTTGTTTCAAGCTCCGAAGGAAACCAATTAGTCCGCTATAAATATAAAGAAACTGAAAAACCTAATGCGTTCTATGCTTAGGTACGTACTTGCACTACAACTATAGCCATGGACCAAGGTTAGTTTATAGGAAGGTTAGAATATTCGACGACTTGGAAGGAAAGGGGGGGGGGCGGTGAGAGAGGAAAAGGGGGAAAGGCCGCAATTTAAGTTGGTAGCATTTACACGTGAATTGGCCATTTAGTAACTCCCTAAATAGATAACGCTTCCAGCCATAGGCGCACACAAACGTTTAAGGTATGTACTTTGTTTATGGTGTATATTTATGTTGTTTTGGGTGTTTTCGGTTATTTATTAATTTTAATGTTTGTGCAATGAAATAACGGAACTTTGTGGAGTATGTTGGCACATCGCATTTTTGTTTTATGTTTGTGTTTTTACTTTGTTTTCGGTTTTCATTACCCGTGTTGTCCCTTTTGATACGCCATTGGTATCAAGCTGAAGGCCAGCTGGTGAGAGCGGCACCGTCGGGCGATGTTGCCGGTGCAAAGGGACAGCCTTTGGTTTTGTTTAAGAGTGGGGGAATGTCCTAACCTTCCTATAAACTAACCTTGCCATGGACTTCATTTAAACTCAGGGTGGATCACTATAAATTGATATATATGAAGTTTTAGATACTAATACAATGTTTTTTGTGATGCTGTTGGCTCTTATACAGTGTGTTCTAGAAAGCCGTGGCAGACATAACTTATGTTTTTTAATGGAACGCCTTGTGTATTTGGATTATTGAATTCTACGCGTTTTTCCGATTCCAACGAAGTATATGTTATATGTTCGCTCCAACAGTTCGTTTAGAACTGAGCCTTTTTGTCAGGGATTACTCCTTGGGTCATAGGCTGCCATGGAAGACAAATGCCAAATTATATTAGTAATAATTATTAACAGTTTGCAAGTAGATTCACGCTTTAAAGAACAAAACGGCCTATTTTAAGATTTCAGAGAAAAAATGAAAAGGGGAAATTTATCTCAATTTCCCTTATTTATAACAATATACAATACCTAAACCATTTAAAAAAACATAAGTTATGTCTGCCACGGCTTTCTAGAACACACTGTATACGGTCCAATAGCGTCACAAAAAACGTTGTATTACCTAATATCTAACTTTCGAAAAAAAAACAACTTTTTTCTAACCTTAAAAACTAACAAGTTAAGGGAGGTGTCAATTTACAGTGAGCCACCCTGCACTCTTACTTGCGTTTTACACTGGTTTTTCTTAAGAAAACCTATGGAAATATGCCATGTAAACTTGTTTTATTTTGGATATTAAATTCGTTGACACTTTTTTAACTTTATTTATGAAATATTTTGCAACAATGTTTTTAACATCAAACCCACCCTGTCGATTTTTTTCGTCTCGTGACACCAGCGGTGAACGCTTGAAACAGCGCTATGCACAGATCTTTAATTTGTGTTGATCCAGCTTCAACTGATACCTACAATCACAACAAATATTGTAAACGCAATTTTGTTTAACCTTAGTTCATTTGTTGGAGTATTTACAACTCAATGCCTGGTCGTTAAGGGTTGTTAATGAAAGGGTTATTACATTTCCGCTGTTATATACAAGCATATTTCGTAATGAATTTGGTTTCCTTCGAGCATCTGTAAATTTCTAATTCACTTTACACAAACAATGAGATACCTCCGCATTTACCTTCCCTTTCGTTTCACTCGCTCAGATCCTAAATAAATTCCTGTTTCGGTATATACCGTCATTCCGGAGTGCACGTAGGGCCTTCTCCATTACCTAGCGGAATTGAATTTATCCATTAATTGAGAGTTATCGCCCGGCGCGGCACAACTGGGGCCTTCCACGGCAATCCGCACTTTTCTGATTGGACGATCCCCAATTGCTTTATGGGCGTCTCGGCTTGATGGATTCCTCGGCGGGTTGGGGGCTAAAACTACACGTATCCGTCACCGTCGCGTGAGGAATATAATGTAAGATGGAGCACAGGACCATAGACGTAACTAGGGGAGGGGCTAGGGGGGGTTTAGCCCCCCCTACATCCAGTGGCGGATCCAGCAATTGACGAAGGGAGGGGCACATGCTATTATAAATGGACTTGGTCAGCGATCACAAATAAAAACCACTGCATATATAATTATTATAGTAAATATAAGAGGGGCCCTTGTTAGTAAAAGTCCGAATAGTACAACAAATTTTTATTAGACTCCTAGTTTACGGGACAAAATCTAATCTATGTTTTGATTTTGAAAAACGGTTAATTATATTTTCTAAATCTAGGGCCAAGGGGGGGGGGGGATTGCCCCTGTGCCCCCCCCCCCCTTGGATCCGCCACTGCCTACATCTCTATTAGCCCTCCCTAAAATGTAAAGGATGTGCGATGATATGCTTCTCGTAAACAGAATAGATCTAACATTCTGACAACACAACGTTACGCAACACGACGAACGCGCCTTTTTAATTCACCAGTTTCGACGAATCGCTTGCTCTTGCGGAATCTTGCGTCTTGCGCCGGCGCGGCACCGTCGCAATGATAAAGGCCTGCCAGCTGGCGACGCGAAACGTCTCTACGTCATCACAGGGAGGCAGGGAGGTAGCTTTTTGTAGTGTTTACGTTTATTTGTTTGGCGATTGTCCTGTTTTAAAGAACGCTTATTGTGTGTTGGACTGTGCTTTTAGTAATACAGGACACGGGCGTAGCCAAGAAGGGGGTTTCGGGGGTTCAAACCCCCCCCCCCCCCCGAAATAAGCAAAATATTACCTAATATTATACCGAAAAAATACGATGAGTGAAGAGTTAAATTATTATTACGTTTGAATATATTATGTAGTAATAGTAGCGCCTAGCGCCATCTTTTGACGAGAGGCAGAGGCAGTTGCAGCCGAACTATTTTGTATTGTAGGGACACTTTGCGTTGTTTCTCGATTATTCGCCACGCCCCTAGGTCGAAATGAGCGGAACTTTGTGGAAGTTCGTGGAAGTTTCTGGACGGCTACTGGGCTGCTATATAAGCGGCGCCGCGGCGCGTGACCGCGCTTACGGCAGTATTGTTCTATGCGAACTCGAAGCGAATAAAAGTGAAAAGTGGTTAACGAATAGTGAAGAGAATTAAGTGTACCGTGTAAGTGAGTAATTTTAGTGCGCTGTTATTCGATGACCTTGTTAAGGATAGATACGTGAATCATTATTACTGTCGAAAAATGGAGGGGAAAAAAGGAAGGGTGATAAACCTAAAGGCATGGACTACTGGAAAAAGTGGTGTAGTCAAGGTCAAGGGGTTTCTAATAGAAACAAATTTGGATTTAGCTATCAAAGCTTCAGCTACCTTGCATGCTGATAAGAAGACTGCCTACCCCGAAATCTAGTTTGGAATGCCTAGATATGTGCGATAAAAACCTTTATCCTAATATTTACACATTACTACAAATCTTGGCTACCATTCCTGTATCCACTGCTACCCCGGAAAGGTCTTTCTCGAGCCTAAGGAGATTGAAAAACTATTTACGAAACACAACAAGTGAAAACAGACTTAATGGTTTGGCTCTAATGAACATTCACTATGGAACAGAAATTCATGCAGATGAAGTAGTGGATATATTTAAAAGAAAAAGCCGAAGATTTATTCTTTAATGGTTTTAGATTTAGCGCAGATGAACGAAATTAATTTATCCATTTCATTTAAACTTAAGAACTTTATAAATATGTCGTAGTTTTTCGGATGAATATATAGATATTAAATTTAATGTAAGTATATTTTTGTTGTTTTATTTACTTCTCAAACTAAACCCCCCCCCCAAAACTAAATCCTGGCTACGCCCGTGATACAGGACGTGGAGTTTTATTAATAAGGTGGCAAAACAGCAGTGGTTCAGAATAAAGTGATTAAAGTCTATAGTTTCGGACTTATTTAAATCATGCCGCGTGGACGTGTTCCGTTCCCAACCGCAAGGGAAACTACAGAGGCGGTCCTAATGTGTCCGCTTTTTCCTCCATAAAGACCCCATTTTAAGGGAAAAGTGGGTTAAGGCCATCAAAAGAGATTTTCTTCCTACACAGTTTTCCAGGATTTTGGTTTGGACTGTTGGAGAGCATTATACCTAACGATTTTACGTGATTAAACCGTTAAACGTAACCACCTTGAAATCAGTAAGTTTTATGGTTTTATTCATTCGAATTTAGTTGTATCTAGGCACGCAAATAAGAAATAATTGCCATTTACGAAAATTTTACCGGCAGATATCTAAATGCACCAAAAGCCCTTGAAAATGTGACTTTCACTCTCGTAGATTATTTTAAGTGTTTTTTTTTACCAAGTTGACATGTTGAAATTTGAATTTGGCGCCTTAGGCTCACCTCCCTCACTCATCGCTTTCAGCTGTCGGCCTTATCATTGCGACGGTGCCGCTTGCGCCCCCACAAAATCCGACTGAAATTTTGGCATCCCAAAAATTTTTTGAGGTGCCCAAAATTTTTGGCTCCGGCAGCGCCTGCTGCGGGCAGGCGACTCCCGATACTATCTCAATCGGTGCCCTCAATCAGCCCCCCCCCCCTAAAAATACGACCTAGTTACGTCTATGCACAGGACTCATTCTCTAGTTTATTTCCCTGGCGATGGTTTTCGGACCATCTTTTGCTTAATTATTCCACACACCAAAACTTTGTTTTTTTTTGCACTCGACGCGCGTTTCGCTAACCATGTTAGCATTATCAGGAGATGATTAAGTCTTAATTAGCAGAAACGTTAGCATCATCAGGAGATGATTAAGACTTAATCATCTCCTGATGATGCTAACATGGTTAGCGAAACGCGCGTCGAGTGCAAAAAACAAAGTTTTGGTGTGTGGAGTTAAGCAAAAGAAGTATTTTCTAAGTGCCAAAGGTTCCTAATTCCCAACTTAGCCATCTAAAGGGAACAATCTACAAACTACAAAACGATATTCTAAAGAGGTGAAACGAATTAAAAACTGCTAATTATTAATTTGTGCACCAAATAGTCATATGCATAAAGTTCAATTCAGTGTTTTCATACTAACCTGTATATACAGACTAACAGTTTAAATTATAGACATAATTCAACTTTATGCTTATGTTTATGACAAAATGTGTACTGCGCATGTGCTATTGTGGTTGTAAACAAAAAAGGCCAGAAACAGTTGTTTTTCTTTTTGAAATCCATTTTAATTACTTCATTCCCAATAAAAAACGATTTATGAGAGCACAGAATGAGTTAGGACGATTTTTAAGTCAATTATTCTCCGTCAAATGTCATAATAATACCAGTTTTCATGTTATGTTTATGACTAAATTATACTGTATAAACGCTTCCCTTATATTAGCCGTCCTCCTTTTACAGTTTTAAGTGATCTCAAATTGAGAGAATCACTTTGAGATCAAATCAGCAGTTTACGCAGCAAATCGATTTTTATGTATAATTTGTGTTGGTTTTGAGTATTTCTGGGGTTAAGGTGGTGAAAAATATTGAAAAATTCATTCATGGGTTATATTATATAGATAACGTGGTCGTACACTGTTCCTTTTACCAATAAAAAATTATTTCACTATCAGATCACTTCATGTTCATTTCACTTCAAGTTCACTTGTGCAAAAAGTCAAACTATTATTACTAAAACGAAATTTATGGCTTATGACTATATGTTAATGCTTATTACTAAATCAAGCTGACTAAACCCACCTTGACTCTGTTATAGCCTTAGACAAGGAAAGAGAGAGGATGCCTAACAGCGTCCGCGGCCGTGTTACCCACTGCCACAACGCATGACAGGTCAGTGACGTAGCATGAAACGCGTTCTTAGAGAATATCACAAAAATGTTAAAAATGAAAAGGTAGTTAATTTTGACTTACCTACATGTAATTTGAAATATTGGTATTTATCTGCAGATAATTTCTCAAACGTAAAGCTAGTGTCAAGTGCTGAATGAAATATATTTATTTGCGGCGATTTCCAATCCAAATAATATAAATAATGCATGCTCATGGAAACCAGCCCATATTTTATGAAACTATCATAATCAATTAGGAAATTTTTAATAAAAACGATGTTAAAAATAATTGTATTGGTCCTATTTACAAACAAAACAATGCACTTTATCATACTACAAGATAGAAGGAATTTGAAGTTATATTGAGAAAAAAATAAAGTTTTAGGGCATCTTTCAAAGGTAGCTTGTTAAATATTTGCCTGTGAAACGAAATCCCGGACTCTTGCTTTTCACTTCTGCTTTTGCAACCAAACGCTGAACAATTCTCCATCATAAGACTATATTTTCCCCATAATCACTGTTACTTTTAATTCAAAATTCACGAAATTAACTCACAACATATTGGCTTTGTCTGCCACATATAAAATGGCCGCCGTTCAAATCGACGTAACAAAATCTATACATGGCAGGGTAGGCGGGTTCTCTCTTTCCTTGTCTAAGGTTACCTATAGCAAACTTCAGAAGCGCATTTATTTTTCTTTTTTTATTTTTTTTTTGTTTGGATAATAAATTATTTTATTCTTCACAAAAATACATATTATATTCTATGTATAAACTATTACCTACTTAATAAAGAATACAAATAAAAAAATATATGTAAAAAATTTCATCTAAACCCTTGACATCTAGAGAAGCAAGAGTAACCAACACAGAAGCAGCATTGCCCCTTTGAATTTCCAATCCAATCCTTTGGGTAATAAAGCTTTTAGATTTTAATTGTGTAAATTTAGAACATAAATCTGAAATAAAATGTTCAGCTTCACAACCCCGAGGGTTATATATTGTTATATATATTTTTTATATTATTTATTTTATCAACAGAAATACAGAAATTATTGTTTAATGTTTTATTTTACCATAGTAGACATAATGACATCCTATATACTATATCATTCTAATCATATACATTTTATTGATAGAATGAGGATCTTTATTTCTAGCCCTCGACTTGTTTCTCAACTCTCGACGCAGCGGGACTAGGCAGGCAGGGGGTGGCGATGGTTTCTTTATCTGTAGGGCGGGAGTCTGTCGTCGTTGATTACATCTCTCCGGACTTTTATTTGGACCGGAGTGCAGAGCGAAAATGCACTCGGGCGGTACATTGCCAGATTTTCGCAGCTCTTAAGGGGATTATCGACCCTTTTTCCACCAAACTTGCAAATCTGGATCAAGATGAGCAGTACGGTAAAGCGCACAAGACCTATATACTCTTTTTTTAATGAACTGTTTAATTTTAGAATTGCGATTAAAAGTATTATAAATCACTGCAACTATTTTGGCTATTGACGCTTTAGGCAGCTTATCTGAATCTGTTATGTTTTTTTATATCGAAGTGCAAATTCTATCTACCTATTATAATGCAAAATTCTTTGAGATTCATACATAATGGAAGCTTCATAATGTATAGGAAGAATAGCTATACAAATACTAACTAAAATAACAGGAACAAAGAAAACATGCTAAAAATAAACAAACTTAGAATCGCTTTATGTCCTCTAATATGATTGTGTCTCCATAGTAGTAGGTATAATAAGAAATGAATATTAACGATATAGTTTTATCCACTTGGATGTCTCTTTGCCACTTTTTGCTGTACCTATACATTTGAAAGTATATCTTCCATCATCTAAAGAAAGAATTAGTCTCACTATGTACACCACTAATCCCAATATTATATATAATATAACAAGTAATATATATATAACACAAAACACTAAAAGAATCACCACTACTACTGTGTGGCAGGCCTAACAGATTGTGCAATGAAAATAGAAGAAATTCTTTGGCTGTAGCCTGATGCAGTCCTGTGGATGCTATCATAAATATTTTCTATCCATATCATGAAATATTTTCGATTTTGTTGATGAAAAAACTATTACTTCCAATTGTCTACTTTTCAGTGTTGATGGTTTTTTTAGTTTTCCAAATTTAAAACAAACACTTTTTTGTTTAAAACTTGTTTTTTTCTAGCTAAAAAAACAAGTTTAAAACCTAGTTTTATCCTGTTTTTAAACAGTTTTAAACATGTTTTTTTTTTCAGCTAGGAAAATGTTTTTTTAACTAGAAAAAACTAGGCTATAAACTGTTTTTAATTTCTTGGCTAGGCAACCAAATAGTTATTCGCTCAAGGCAGTAGGTACGTAAATAAAAGGAGAAAGAGGAAAAATATCAAAATATGAAGTGTCAAGTGTGGTGAAAATCACTTTCCACTTTTTCAAAAATAATGACCCACGTGATGTTTTTTTACTTTTGACGATAAGACTGACAGTTTCTGAAAAGAAAAAATATTTTCTATGACGTTACATATTTTTTACATTGATTTTAGCCAAGTGAAGTTTCTATTTTTGTATGCTTTAATTTTTTAAACCAAAAAATGAAAGTTTTCGATGGCTTTTCAGTTAACTATACCTTTATTTAAGTTCTCTTGGAAATCCATTGCCTATAAATTACCAGGAGCCACTGCTCGGAGACACATTATTTTAAGGAAGCACATAAAAATATGAGTATAAAACTTTTGTTTCCTGGGTATCAACCATCGAAATAATGTTATAGTGTGTTGTCGGAATAAACATTTTTTTGTTTATTATTGAAATATTTTTTCTCATGCATCAAAAAAAAAGTTTTAATAATAAAGAAACAAATTTGTTTTTATTGGGGCAACACACTGTCACATTATTTCGATGGTTGATACCCTGCAAACAGAAGTTTTATGAGTGATATGACAACCAGGAAAATAATACAAATTTTAAAATTACGAGTAGGTATAAAGCCATTTCTATGTTTCTTTAATATTTCTAAGGGCAATACGTGTTCATGTCAATATTTTCAATTTGCTCTATTTCCTCGCCTCCGCCCTAAGCTTCTATTTCTATTATAAGTTGTCCGTGTGCCCTGTTATATATCAATCTCATGCAAAATAATGGCTGAGACGACTCATCTCAAAGCCTTTATTAAGAAGTATTCCTTCCTCATTTTTCATCAAACCGCATATTGGATGAACTCCTACCGAACAACGAATCGATTGCACGCCAAGATGTACAGCTATGTTCATATGTTATGTCGCCAGACGTATTGTATTTTGAGTTTTCCTCAGAAAAATATAAATACAATAGGGTAGTTTCCTCTAATCAAATTTTCAAATAAATTGCACAGAACTTGATTCATCAAGTCCTAAGATAGCTTTAACCATTTTTTATTTCCCGAATAAGTATCCACGAAGTTAGAATTTTTAAAATAAAATTTGAATTTATTTGAATTTGCGTTCGGGACTCGACCGCGTGTTGACGTCATAATAACGAGCTGAACATTTTCATTCGTTTTTTTTTATCTTGTGGTACGGACTTGGACTGGAGACCTAATCTTATTATTTTGTGATTTGATATGTCACTAGCCAAATAATATCAGCTGGAGTTTTGTTTACATTTCAAAATTTGTAATTTTATCAAAGTTATTGAGGGGTTCCAACGATTTTGAATGTTATATTTTATAATAAAACCATTGTTTATCGCGTCGTCATAATAGTAAAGGACTAAATGAGGTATTAATTCATTTTTATACCTGACCTAAGTGTTCACAAATCAACGATTAAAATAAGGTAAGCAAGTAGGCAATGTAAATTTTTATCATTGCTCCTTTCTTATATTATAATTAAAAATTGTGCTTGTGTTTCAAATTGAGAGAGATAGTGTAATAAATTCTAATTAATTACAAATGCAAATCTTAACTTATGTACATGGTACAATCCTAAACCCTATAGTTTGAATTACAAAGAAAAATGAATAGGTACCATAAAATTGATATTGATATAGTAGGTAGTTCAATCCCCAGATAAAAGTGTTTGAGAGCAATGTATAATTTAGTAAGCACTCTTTCTCAATTTGATTGTAGATAGGTACCTAAAGAATATAAATAGGTAATCATTTAAATTCCAAGAAATACCTACCTACCTGATGCATTTATATAGGTATGAGAGTAGATAGAGTGTTTAATTTGCTTTCTGTTTCATTGTGAAGAAGTTGACAAAGAGTAAAGTAATGGCTCCTCCTGTAGTGAATGTGGGTTTTGTTAAAGCAAGTTCAGACAATCTTCCGGAAATTGACATATTTATGCTCTTACAATTTTTAAAGCGAGATGCCAAAGCGAAAACCGCAAAGCTAGAAAGCTAGGTTATGTTTCGATACCCACAAAACATCAAGATTAGGTTAGGACGGCACCGTTATCGTTACTAGTTTGCTGCAGATCCCCTTTCGGACTTGTATTCAGAAGTAAATCCTGTACTCCAAAGACCGACTATTCTTCAACAAACATTGAGAAAGTATATTATATCTTTACGGAATATAGTGTTTTTGTTATAAAGTTAACTGCTGTCATTATTTATTGCAATTAATAGGTTTGTTCTAGGAAGCAATCTCAAACTAGTCCGAACCAGTAACCAGAGTTAAAAACAGTCAGAGAATTTGAACTGTATAATCAACTTTATGTTGACAATTTGAGTTTCCCTACTAGAACACAGCTATTCTAATAACAAAATATTCGACCAGCAAGGAAAAATCACACGAGTTGGCAACGTACAATAAACGAATAAAGCTTCAAGGCTTCGCGGTCCTATTCACATAGCACAAAATTATTATGACGTCAAAATTAAGAAAACCGTTAAAAACGGAAATAATTTTAAATTCAATTTTCTCCCAAAGGAGGTAAAATTTTTAGTTTTACTAGTGTAGTCTGCATCAATACAGGCTTTCAACAAAATAAAATTTGAAAAACGGTTAAATACCCTATTCGCGATTTCAATCACCGTTGGGCTCGCTGGCGGCTGTAAATAATTATTTCGGAAAGAGAGTAATGTGTTGTGAGGGTATGATGTCGTGATGATATTTTTGAGTGCGATCATTGAGTACAGTAATCCTTTATTCGATTGTGCGATTGTAATTTGTGCGTGCGACCAGGACCGGCACTATATATTAAAGACCCGAACATGACATCATATTTCGTTGTTGTTTACGGACTGGGGTGGCGCCACTCGACGAACAAAATGGCGCGTTATTATAGGTTATTGGTATGTCAGTTACTGACGTTTAAAATGTCCCAATTTTTAAATATACAGCTTTATTACGATTTGGCTTCTTCTTACGGTAACGAATTGTCTTTGCGTCCAGTATTAAACAGTTTTATCCTATTAACACAGCCTTTATGGGTATAGATTTGTTTGCGATAACGTGAAATTTCCAAGCACATGAAGAAAACGGTATGCACAATGCACAGACCATTAGGTGAATTGCAGAAGAATAAACATTATTTTGGAATTATGTGAGCGAAAATTCTAGATATTATTTTGGAAGAGTACCTATTTTCCAACGTATGCAAGAATGAAAATAGAAAAGTTTGTTTATAGCTCCAAAGCGAACCAATAGTCCTCCATATAAAGAAGAAACTGAAAAATCTAATGAGTTTATGCTTAGTTACACTACAACTAGCCATGGACTTCATTTCAAACCAAAAGGTACCAAATACTCTTGCTTGCTTTTTAGGCTCGCTTTTCTTAAGAAAATGCATGGAAATATGCCATGTGAACTTGTCAAGTTAGAGGGACATAACAAACAAATATTTTATTTTCTTTTGAATATTAACTTCGTTGTAACGGACATATTTGCATGTTTTTATTTTATAAAAGATTCTGCAACAATGGTGTTTTAACATTAAACCACCGTGTAAATTTGTTTCGTCGTGTGGCGCCAGTGGCGATCGCTTGAAACAGCGCTATGCACAGGTCTTTAATATAGTGTTGGTCCAGGTGCGACCAACAGTGTATGTATTCCATTAAAAATACTCGTCTCCAAAGAACATTTGTACAGCAATTTTGCATATTTTGCTTATAATAATATTGCTTTAGAGAGGTTACTTTGGCTTTGGCTGGATAATGCGTGTGTAGTTTTTCACACATTATTTTCGATTCCACCTAGCACATTATTTTGTCTAATAATATTTTTTTATTATTAATTTTTTGGCACAAAACACCTTTCATATTGATTAATGGAACCATCTTTTACAATAGGAAAGGAACAACAACAACCGTGTTTTATGATAGATTCTCGAGAGCCCACGACTATAGTTACCAGCAAAATATCAATCGTTTACCGCGATCCGTCAATGCCGGAACGCTGCGGTTAGGTACTCGCCTAACGGCTTCTAAATCTCCCGCCAGAGGGCGCATTCGATTTTCGGGATCGCGACTACGTCCGGCGACACCACGATACACTTACCCACGGTATGCCATTGCGCATCCATATGCCTACCTCTGTCGCACCTTGTGACGTCAGTTGCGAATGAGAATTTAAATTGCTCCATATATGTTTTACACAGCAATAGATACTTTTTTATGGGTTTTTGCTTATTTTAAACGTTTTCTTTTAAATAAATGTTGTTAAAAATATGTAGATTATATTACTAGATAAATGAATGAATATTCTGTTGATAAAAAAGACATTTAATTTGATAATAATAATTTTACAAATAATTTGTTTTCTTTGCGTTTTAGCTAATCGTATGCATGCAAATAAAATTGATGTATATTTTGTTAAATTAACAGGATTTTTCTTTTAAAAGATCGTATATTGGTAGACAATAAAAAAATATGATATATGTATCTAAATAATACATTTTATTGTAAGTAAGGTAATCCTGAACTAACTATTGGCTTCGATCGTCACAAACTCTCCATCGAAAAAAAGTATTTTACAGATGACTTGTTATAGGCAAAGATATTGATAAATAAAATTCAAAGCCTTACCAAAAATATAACTTTTTCCTTCCAGTGTTTATGTCGGTTTATGTCAATTAAAGCCTTATTTACCAATTAATGCACACAAGCCTCGACACAAGCACAACCTGCACAACTACAACTGCTTAGTTTATAGTTAAACAACAAACAAAACAACATAATAAATAGTGAGTAAAATAGGGATCAAATAATGATTCCCTTTTACCATAACAAGGCTAATTTTTTATTGCACATTCTATTTTGTTTGCTGTATAAACCAGGCATAAACTCTGTTGAGTCCCCTATTTTTAATGCTCTGTTCTATAAATAATATGTTCCTTACCAGATTATTGTCCTTGGGAAATCTATAATACTTAATTTTTCCGTTCCCTTACTGTTTCTATTATTATTTGGACATACGCTGACTGCACATCCCGGCATTTTTGGCCTATTTCAAAGCAACTGTCGAGCTGGACTGACGATGAGTCAGTTGTTTACACTTTTTTCCTGACACATTAAACTGTAAACTATAAAAAATCGTAAAACACAACCGAAGACACCGTGCATAATTTATAATTCGTGATCCGCAACTGACCTAGATGCGCATAGTTGCCGTGGGTAAGTGTACGTGCGGCGACACGAGATACGAACATGAGTGTACCTGTCCGATAAGAGCTCCACCGTTCGCGTTTGCCTCGCCGCTGTTTCCCTTTTCCGCCATTACCGGTATTTCCCGGGAGGTCGGTCCAATTAGGCCGCCATCTCAGCCGTCGGTCGGGAATAAATCTCGCGGATTTACGTAATTAGACCGGCATTGTGTCGGATCACGGGGACTTGTCCTTGTCGGGGGGGGGGGGGGGCGTAGGAGAGCAGGTGACGCCGGAGAAATATCGCTAAACGCTTTAAATTGATTAAAAAAATACACGCTCCGCGAATACACTTTAGGATATGTATTATTGGCTGCCTTTCTTAATTTTAGTGAATTTATAATGAAAATGGAATACTTACCTACTTATACAGTGTGCCAGAAAGTTGGACACAAATGGGAATTTTCTTTATTTGAAGTTTCTCAAAAAAAATTATTCTTGATAAGAGTTGGTGCATGTGCTTAAACTCAAAATCCACCCGTAAAAATTTTGAAATTTTTATTCGGATACAGGGGAAGTTGAAAAATATGAAAATTCCTCAAGAGTAAAGTACCCTTATTTTTAGAACTACAGCAGAATAGCACTAAGAAAAGTTGTTTGGAACCCCAAGACAATGTCAAATATGAATTCACAGGCACCTACTCAAATGAAAATAACTTTTTAAGAACAATTAAGTCTGACGTCATATTCGAATTCCTCCTTCTACAGTTTAGTTGTGAATCGTCCATTTATCTTTAGAATTACCTACCGAGAAAATCGGGTTTATCACATTATCTGGGCCAACCTGTACACGTTGAAAATAAATTTACAGTAACAATAATCATACCTTCTTGTTGTGGCGTGGAAAATCACGTAGATACTACTCACCTGAAAAGAAAAATAAAATTAGTCATGCCTAAACAAATCATTCTAAAAAAATCAAAATTGAATTATTATCATTATTATGAACGACATGTAGCTGTTTCACAGCATAAAAATGCTTGGGCGGCGGCGTTTGCTTTGTAAAACAAGACCGAGTCATAGGCGGCGCGCCGCCCTTAATAATATTATACAAATTTTATTTAAATACTCTAAAAAGGAATAAAATAAACTTTGAAATAATTCAAACCAAAGCAAACCAATAATTTTGTTATACACAAAACAACACCATACAAAAATCTATACAGAAAACTAAAATCCATAAAATAAAGAGCAAAACCTATTTCCGAGCACGGCACTGGTTATACTGGCCTACCTGGCCCACGTCGGCACCTGCTCCATGGATCTCCGAAACGCCGACCAATCAAATCGCTAGGCTAGCTTTCTTATTGGCTGCCTCCTTGACTAGGTCGACGTCGACCTCATAACAACCTTTGAATTTTATACGGGTGATTTCTGCTGATAAGTCTGGTATTTTTACCAGTAGCAAAGCGTGCTACGAAATAGATCGCGCCCCGTATATTGCTGTGTTCCAAGTTACTTAATTTATACCTATAGATGGAAAATGTCCAAGCATTTATGATTTTGAGCAGGACACTTTTAAAAATGTCCGCCGAGGCCTTGCGCATTTATGGACATTTTTGAAAATGGTGCCATTCGATTGCTTGTAAAAAGACCTTGAAAACAAGACTCCATATGTAAGACTTTTGATTAAAAAAGTATAAAGTTTTTACTTTATACTTTTTTAATCAAAAATAAAAAAAAATTAAAGTAAGTAAAATTAAAAAAAAAAAATTCTAGTTACAGACTGAAGACAGATTTAGAAGACCCAACGCGTAGGACGTAGGTTAGTTAGAAATACTTTTTACATTTTGGTTACTAAATCTAAATAACTTCTTTATGTGTACTTGGAGCCTTTGAACATTGAATTAAATGTTTTCTCATTATTCCTGCTTGGGCAAAATATTCAGCTTTACAAAATTCACAAATAGCATAATTTAATTTTTGGGCACTTCTTCTCTTGAAGTAATTCCAGACTATTGAATTTTGTTTGACCATTTTGCAAAGTAGGTACACAGTTCGCAAGTTCGCAATATTCTAGGTTAGAATTAGAAACGGTTTTGTAGTTTTATAGGTTAGAAATGGAGGGATTTTTTTTATACATGACCATAAATGCTCATAAATGACCATAAATGTTCACAAGTGACCAGAAATTCCCATGAATTCTCTAACTGACGACATTTATATAAATGATCATAAATGCTCCAAAACTGCCGGACAGTGACCAAAAATGGATGACCTCTCAGAAACCCCCCATTGCAAGTTCGAATTGGCCGCAGCCGTACCTTCATTTTTTGTTCAAACATCGTTTTTTCCGGCATTATTTTCAAACCGTCGGTATTGCGGGCAGCGGGCGCTGCGCAGGCACGCCGTACATAATAATGCACGGGCACAGACGGCGCCCGATCATTCCGATTCACTGCCGGCACGGCTATCGATTCTCCATTGGCGTTTGCCCGGCGGAATGCCGGCGGTCGACGGATCTGGGCCCGCATGTCCCGAGAACGTGACAGACGACGGCTGTCCCAGCGAAATACAGTCAACTGCATGTTGAAGGACGCAAAGCGCTTGCTTATTCGACAGAATGTTGTCACTTCGCAACTACAAGTCTGTCTTTTTCACGGCCTTTCTTTCGCTTCACGTAAAACACTATTCGTCAGTAAGATTTTATAGAGGCTGTTACAATTATACAGGGTGTCAATTCATTCACGACAGATGCTTTAGTCCAAAATAATGTGACGAATTTTATTTATGGTTTCCATCAGGGTTGATAAAAACCATGATTTAAAAAAAATCAACGATTTTTTTAAAACGCGATTTTTTGTGTTTATTAACATGCATATTTTCTAACTGTTTATATATTGTTTCGTCAAACGAAAACATATTTTCAAGCATGAATAATATACTCAGATTAGTAAAGTACTTATTATTTCTTATACACTTCACAGGTCTTTTACCAACAATAAAACACAATAAAAGTTCAACAATATTTAGTTTTTTATTTTCAGGTTAGGTTCTCTATTTTTTGAAAGTTTCATTTTTGTAAAATGCTGCTAAAATTCCTTTTCAAGTACCTATAGGTATTATAATAAATATAAGTATAACAATTTTTTTACGTTTTTTGTATCCAAAACGATTTTAAGGTTTTCTTTCTATGAATAAATATATTTTTAAGTATCCTGATTTTAATAATGATTTTAATAAAAAAAATCACTTTGATTAAAATCATAATTTTAATCCCGATTTTAATTAACTGATTTAAATCATCTCAACCCTGGTTTCCATGATTTTTTTGATATTTAGTAGAAATTTCGAACGTTTTTTTTTCTTGAAGAAACATTTTTTGTGCAATTTTAGACAAAAGAGGAACAAAAAATGGGATTGATATATGTACATATACCTACCCTTTGATCCCAAACTTCCCCTCGCGTTCGTCTATGGTTTAAACCTTGTCTACAAGGGTTTAAATGAATCATTCCTTAGAATCAGTGTTAATTCTGCGTATTTTTCTTTTACTCCTGTAAAACTTTCATTTAGATATGGTTTACGATAATGCAACTTATTTTGCTCTTTTTGGGATTTTTTGTTAATTTTAGGTTTGACCCCCTAAAAATACTTCGTATTTTTTTAAATATCAAATTCAAATTTTGTATTATATATAATTAAATATAAACATATTTTTTCTGTGTTGTTCCTGGTAGGTTTTTCAATTGTTAAGAAAACTTCCTGGGTATCTACCACGTTTTATTGACAAGATATTTAAATTTCGCAGTAAAAACGACGTACGATTCGATCATGTATTGCCATCATCAGGTTAAAATAGTTTTAGTTGTACATAGTTTTAGTTTCGTTAAAATACAATAAAAAAAATTAAAACCAACTAGTGCCTGCTTCCTCGGGCTATCATAATATCTGCGAACCAAGTTTCATTTCTATGTAAAATAGTGGCACCTGTCATGTTGACCCTGTATAAGTTGCCTATATCACCTTTACTTTGATAAAATTCCACGACTGTACCTCCCGATATTATTTTTACGACCAAACTATTCCCATAAGTTATTTTCCGAACATAAACCTTTCACTTTACATGTAAATGCCACTCCCGAAACACCATTACGGCAAACCGTATGGTCATCGCCTTTATAGATTTCCCCCCGAAAGGAAACAAAAATGACCGAATAAAAATTCAGAAACAAAATCCACTATAAATCGCTATTCCTAGTTCGGCGGAGAGTCGCATAGAATCGACTTTAGCGGGAACGACTTTCGTTGAAAGTAAATGGTTTTTCTTGCGGCCGGCGACGAACGGTGCACATGTAGAGAATGCACCGTCTCAATGGCGAGTTGCGAAGTGCCCTACAAAGGGTGCAGCGGGAAGGGGGGACAAGGGTGCAATGGAACAATGCCGTGCGATGCGGTTGTGGGTGGGCATTGTATCCAGGCGTATATACTTAATGTGTTCTAGTTCTAAATCTTTAGGCACGTCGGACCGACTGAACGCCGCCGCACAGCCGTCCAATTGGCTCGTTCTAGAGAGGGACAAAAATGGGAAGTGGAGCAAGGCGGGCGCGGTTGGCGCATGGATGGGTGACCGCGCTAGCTCTAGGCACACAATTTTAATTTTTTTTTAAAGGAGCCAATCATTTTTTGTGTAGATGGATTTGAGTCGAATTCGATGATGACGGTTGGCGAGTGTGGAATATATTATATGTTATTCTAAAATAGTGTTCGTGAAATATTTAGAAACTATACATTCCACAAGCATTGCTGTAAAATATATTATTCTTTCTTTTTTGTACTGGGTTATTCAACGAAATGGCTAACCCCGTATTTTCTTTATTTTAGGGTTTTCTATTTAAATAATTGAAACTATAATGTTCATATTCCTTTTTGGTCGCAATCATTTCAGCCGTTTCAATACATCCCTCAAAAGCTCATTGCACAAACCTATAACTAAATTACAGTATGAATTTGTATTTGCCTGAATGGCCATCTTGATCATCTTTATAGAAGGTTAACTAGTTGTAAATGTCATAAATAAATAAAACTGATGGTATAAAATCACATTTTTTACCGACTTCAATAAAGGAGGAGGTTATCAATTCGGTTGTATGTTTTTTTTATGTTTGTTACCTCAGAACTCAGTCATTTATAAACCGATTTGGACAATTCTTTTTTATTTGAAAGAGTATACCTACAGAATGGTCCCATTTAAATTTGAAGAAAAAATTCCACCCCTAAGGGTGGACAAATAGGGGATGAAATTTCATATTGGACCGATTTCGATGATTCTCTTTTTATTAGAAAGGGATTACTTTAGGAGTACCTTAGAGGTGGCTCCATTTATATTTGAAGAAAAAAATCCACCCCTAAGGGTGGAAAAATAGGCGGTGAAATTTCATATTGGACCGATTTCGATGATTCTCTTTTATTAGAAAGGGATTACTTTAGGAGTTAAATATTATATTAATTATTATAAAAAGAAGTTTAATATATTATACCTTTCTGGCTGAAAGACTCGTTATTTTATCTACCAAGTATAACTACACAGACGTAAACCAGCTATTTTTTGTAGATTAAAAAATTAATAATTCACTAAAAAATAAGAAATAAAAAAAATTTTACAAAAAAATTAAAACCAATCCTTCCAATATTATTATCTACACAAATAAAAAAATATTTACAAAAAAATTAAAACCGACTTCAAAACTTTGCCCGTATGCACACTCCACTAAAAATTAAAAAAATAAAAAAAAATAACACCGACTTCACAAATTTGCCCGTATGCACATTTCAACTAAAATTTTAGAAATATTTTTCTCTTTCGAAATTGACTTATCTTTAGAGTCGGTGACAGTAAGTTATCATGTATGTAGGATATGATGTATTCATATCTAAATAGATTTAAATTCCTTGCCTTGACTGTCACCAAATCCAAAGATAACTCAATTTAGAAAGAGAAAAATATTTCTAAAGTTTTAATTGAAATGTGCATACGGGCAAATTTGTGAAGTCGGTATTATTTTTTTTATTATTTTTTAATTTTTAGTGGAGTGTGCATACGGGCAAATTTTTGAAGTCGAATTTAATTTTTTTTGTAAATTTTTTTATTTGTGTAGATAATAATATTGGAAGGATTGGTTTTATTATTGTTTGAGTAATGTTTGAGTAATGCGATGATGATTATTGGCGAGTGTGGAATATGTTATTCTAAAATAGTGTTCGTGAAATATTTAGAAACTATACATTCCACAAGCGTTACTGTAAAACATATTATTCTTTCTTTTTTGAACTGGGTTATTCAACGAAATGGCTCACCCCCGTATTTTCATTATTTTAGGGTTTTCTATTTAAATAATTGAAACTATAATGTTCATATTCCTTTTTAGTCGAAATCATTTCAGCCGTTTGAATACATCCCTCAAAAGCTCATTGCATAAACCTATACCTAAATTTACAGCATGAATTTGTATTTGCGCGAATAGCCATCTTGACGATCTTGATCATCTTTATAGAGGGTTTACCAGTTGTAAATGTCATAAATAAATAAAACTGATGGTATAAAATCGCGGCACATAAGTGGTGATTCAATATTGTGACCCACAAAATGTTTTTTTTTCGATCTGTAGTGAGCAACACTCATAATTTTAAACCTTGGTTATTGGTTACAGTTTTGTCTTTTTTTCATATTCGCGCCACACAAGGCTTCTCCATAAGGTCTTTTGGTCAATGACCCACCTAATTTAATTATTTTTTTTTTTAATGTTTAATAATTTAATTACATTACAATTACATTTTAATGCAAAACTCCAATTATTACTAATGGAGCCAAGATTACTAATGTCTAATTTATTCCTCTCCGCTGCCGGCCTGGCCGTATTTTAAATTGACCTCATGGGTTATTATGGCAATCCACAAGGATAAATGTATTGTAAATAAGACAGAGACAACAGCATACGCGCCCTCGCACGTGGTTTGTCGGTTCGGTTCAAGTTATTTATGTTTTTTAATTGTTTCGTCTTGTGTTTCGGTATGGATTTTCGAAATTTTCTTTTTTTTTGGCGATCTATTCAGATATTATTCCGTTTGCGGACTGTGCAATCGTGTAGTGTATGGAGTTTGTTGGTGCTGAATAATAAGCACGAACTCCACTTAAAATAATAACGATGTTGTCGATTTGACAAATTTTATTAAACTGATTTTACAACTGTTTACTTAGTTACTAAAATATTTTGTTATTTTTGTAACCGGCCAAATCTTCATTGTTGTGGCGAGGATCGCCACACCAGCGAATGTCGCCACAAGTGTTTGTAATTATCAAAAATTTACCAATGGCTTCCGCTTCTGTAGTGACTGTGCAAGAAATAAGTACTAAAATAAGCGGCACACAATGACTTATGAATAAAACTATAATGATAAAGTAACGAAAAATAGATATGGTATAAATGATCTGAGTTGAAACAGCATAAAAACTTGGGCGGCGTTTACTTTGTAAAACAAGACCGAGTCATAGGCGGCGCGCGGCCCTTAATAATATTATAAAATTTTTATTTAAATGCTTTATAAAAAAATAAAATAAACTTTGAAATAATTCAAACCAAAGCAGACCAATAATTTTGCTTCACACAAAAGAACACCACACAACAATCTATACTGAAAACCACAATCCGTAAAATAAAGCGCAATCCTTATTTCCGTGCACGGCGCTGATTATACTGGCCTAACTGGCCAACATCGACACCTGCTTATTCGCTGCCTCCTTGACTAGGTCGACGTCGACCGCATAAAAACCTTTGAATTTTATACCGGTGATTTCTGCTGATAAGTCTGGTATTTTCACAAGTAGCAGAGCGTGCGGTAAATGCTATGAAATAGATCGCGCTCCGTATATCACTAGGTTGAGTTCATTTATACTTTACATTGTTTGCAAAATTATTGACTGTATAAAATTCTAAGGTGCATTTGAACTAAAATCACAAAACGGTGAGTGAATTATCCTCGAAATTATCTCAATATTTTCTACCTATGGAGCTACGAGTACGGGTGGGCTGAAAAAATGTTGGACTTTTTTGTTTTAACATGGCGGCAATGTTTAAATTTAGCCCTTTGTTTGGGCTAACTCTTTTTGAAAAAGAAATATGTCTGAATGATGCAAGCAATACAAAAAGTAAATAACATTGGCCAGGAAAATCGGTCCATCAGGGGAGGAGCTATTTTTTATCATTGTTATTGCTTTAGTACGTACTGAAACTGTCTTCGTTCTTCTGCCCATAATTTGTTTTATTTACTAACCGGTTTCGATGAACGTTTCACCCTTTGCTTGAGGATATATTATAAAACAATGTACCTACCAAAAATTGTTCGGTTTCAAAACGGAACGGATTAAATTAGACAAAATTCGACACCCTATTTCAAGAAAACCAATGGTGTTTTGCCCAATGGCCTAATTTTGGAGTTAACAGGTGTTTTGGAGCACATTTTGCCGTTTTCAACGCAAACGGTTAATTTGATCCCATTGATTCCATTCGCAATGAATCACTCTCTACAATACTTATTCATGAAAAACCGGCAGTAATTAAAACAATCTGAAGGAAATTAATTAAATACAGTACCTTATCTAGCTATACCTATACAAAAAGGAGCATGCTATATCTAGAAAATAGTTACACCCAGAATTTTGTAACAATTATATACCTAGATACCTACCTGAATTAACAAGAATACAAACCGCTACTTCCATTAACCATTGGCATGCTGCCAGAGAAGCTAAAAGGATTGTAAGTAAAATAATATGTTTTCTTTGAGCAGAGCGTAAATTGATGAATAGTACGTAAAGTGAGCTACTTTACGCACCCGTGATTATTTTACTCACCAGTATGACACAGACTTACTCTACGCACGGTCAGTAGTGCGTAAAATGCAATTTTATGCACTGCCACAGAAAAGAAGATTTATTATAACTATAATAGAAAACGTAAATTTTGCAATATTTGAAACAGTTTGCCCAGCCAAGCCTCCGCCAGTGACCACATGCATGTATGAATTACCGAACGGTAAAAACCGGCGTCCGACCATGCGGATCTCTTCGCCTTGAACTAATTTTATGCCGACGAAAATGCGGCGCGCACCGTCGCCGATTATCGCGAAACCTGATCGTCCACCCCTATAATTAGGGTGGTGCGCATGCATTTATTTGCTTTATAAAGAAGTTATTCTTGAGCCGGCTTCAATTTTTTTATCGTAGGTTTTGTGTAATTATTATTTGATTCCGGGTTTCAACAATATGGTTTCCCAAACAGCACACCTTCCTCTTCTTATACATGGATAGTATGTTGAAATAATATTCTAATGTCAGCATATCTTTGGATAAAATTGTCCATTTTTTATTGTAGTGTATTAAAGTTAGATAATCTCCGACAGCTTTATGTTGAAAGTTATTGTAATTTGGTATACTTCTGTATTTTAATTTTCTTCATAATAATTGTCTAATGAATATCTCAAGGGATATATCTTTTAATTTCTCTAAAAGTCAAAAACATAAGTGCGAGTGTGGGCCAGTGCTTGCGGCACTATCCATCACAATTTGACCCACCTCTACAGCCATTAACGCACTTATTACATAAATAATTTATTACATAATAACTTATGTATTTCTTCCTTTTCAAGTGTGGACAAATGAAAAACGTATCCCGGCAATTTCAGAATCATGCAGGTTGCGTGTGTAATTTCGGCAGTTCGGATTAAGTTTTTATGGTCACGAATCGGTGTTCAGTCTAATTGAATGGCAATTTGAGGAGCGTGGGCGTTAGGAACCAAGCTAATCATGTAGGAACACAAAAGAATAAAATACTGCTATATGTTATTAGCACGCAAGGGAACTCACAGAAACGATATGTTCCTTAATCCTTATAGGAGAGTAGCCTCTTTGTACACTGCCAACTAGCAACTTTTGTCTGTTACGGCATATTTATATACACCGCACCCCGCAAAAAAATATACTGCAAAAAAGTGTATAAGTACCTCAAACATTTTTAGACTTTGCAAGCCTTAATCTCCCGGTACATTACTTGTCCTATGGTGATATAAATATTTAAACTATATTCATTTTTTCAAGGTTGATTATATTCAACGATATATAGGAATACATAGATACATTAAAAAAGGCAACTTGTTTTGTTTCATGATTTTAAATATAAGTATCTCAAAGCATATACAGTGTGGTCATTTAAGTGTGCAACATATGGGACTTTTTTTTATTAATTGCACAACCAAAATAAAGACATTGCCGAAAGTTAATGCATGTTCAATAATCATATTAGGTGCACTTAGAATGGTTGCAAGTTAAACAGCATACAAGGTATAGGTAAAAAATATAAAAATTGCACAAGAGTAAAGTACCCTTATTTAAAAAAAATCAGCAAAAAGTTATTAAGAAAAGTTGTTTGGAATTAAAGGCTATACCTAAATACCAAATCATAGCCTCCTAAGAAACAAATTTTTTTTTCGTCAATTAATTTCTAGTTTCTTAATAAACATTTAAAATAAAAATTTTGCACATTAAATGAGAGTTTTTTTAATATACACATTATCATTACTAATGTTATACCTTGTTTAGAAGAATTTTTGCGAAATTTTAAAGTTCTGTTTAATATCGTTGCAACAAATATGAAGTTTGTGATTCCCTAAAAAAATAAAAATTTAAGTTAATTTTACAAATGTGCTCGAATTTGAACAAAGTTATACGAAATTGATTTAATTTTTGATTGATTTATGAAATTGTTTATTAATGCTTTTCAAGAAAATAATTTTTTTCCTTAGAAGGCCATGTTTTGGTATTTAGGCATAACTTTTAATTCTAGACAACTTTTCTTAATAACATTTTGTTGAATTTCTGAAATAAAGGTACTTTACTTTTGTACAATATTTATATTTTTTGACCTACCCTGTATGCTGTTGGACTTGCAATCTAAGTGCGTCTAATATGAACTTTTGGGAATATTTGTATTATCGTTGTGCAATTAATAAAAAAAACCTATAGGTTGCACACTTAAATGACCACACTGTATACGACATACAAGTTTATCAAAAAAACTACTTTTTGTCATACGCTCCCAGAAATAGCTATTTTACGGACTCACTTAAGTCCGTAAAATGCTTCTTTTTCGGCCTAGCCCCTAATGAATGAATGACATGACAAAATTATCAAATAAACAAACTTGTTGCTTCGATATCAATTTCTAAGCCAACTTTTTCGAATATTTTGATTTAAAAAATTATGGAAAATTTGTGTAATGAAGAATTGTAAAAGGCGTATAACAAAAAATTACCTCGACTTCTTTCCCCTACCCACTATGTGGAAGCAAAATAAAACCGTGTTATTTGTATTAGCGTAAGTCATCTATTTATGTACTTATATATATATATATATATATATATATATATATATATATATATATATATATATATATATATATATATATATATATATATATATATATATATATATATATATATATATATATATATCGCTGATTATATTCGCTTTTATTTATTTGCGTTATTTTAGGGTAATTTTCCTTTTGAGATTTAAAAGGGGAGCCCGTAGATCCCGGGTGTAATCAAAACATGTTCGGTTCCGAATAAACGACGTGGAAGTTGGGTCTGGGGCTTTTTTACTGCCGCAAAATCCTTCTCCCTTTCGTAACCGAATTTAAAAGGGGGTCCGCGCCAACATCCACTCCAATTCATCCCGCTTGTTTTTCTCGTTACTCAAAAAGCTGGCAACAACATACCAGAACAAGTTTATTTAGCAAAAAATCTAATTTATTGAGGGGAAACTCGAATAGCCATGAATGCATAAACACAAGTAGGGGGTTGTTTGGGCCGCGATCTCAATGGAAATCCAGTTTGGCGTTCATCCCATTATCGCATGAGACGTAAAGATGTGCATTTGGGGGAGAAGTTTCGTGAGTCACTTGTTTTGAAGTTATGCCTACAGTAATAGTTGATTTATATGCACCGCTGAATATACAGGGTGCAACTTAAGTTAAAATGTTTCAGGGTCGTGATCCTCGGCCAATTCAATTTTCAATTCAACAAAAGTTCGGGGTGTTAAACTATCGTCTTTTCCCCTAACTTTTCTTATTCTTATTAAGAGTTAAAATTAGTTATATTGAAACCTCCAAAATTCTGTGTTTAATTGAGAACAAAATCGTGATCTTTTCTGGCCGCTGTTTAAACTCCTAACAATTTTTGCAAATACTATAAAATAAAATTAAAAAATGTAATTTGCCACGAAACGGGGATAGATACGAAAATAAGTCAATAGACACCTTTCGTTCAGAATTAAATGATCCCTCCAAAACTGCTACCCACTATAATTTCGTACAGGGTTGTATTAACTTTTTTCTTGAATTTGTCTTACGACTTACCCATATCTCCGACACTGGTTCAATTCAGAGCTTGAAAATAACACATTTAAAAGGATCCTATCGAAGTATGATATGCACCAAATTTGATTAAAAAAAAACTCTAATAAAGCGCTAATAAAGAAGTTATGGAAAATAAAATTGAAAATAAAAAAAAACTTTTAAAAACAAGCTTTTATTTAAGCAATGTACTAAAACGAATAAAATAAGTATAGGTTTTCGTTAAGATAATTCAATTCCAAATTGCGACAAGTTTTTGCAAATTGAAAAGCTTGTCGCGCAAAATGTCGATGAAAGTAGGTAGGTACCAATTAATTTTATTGGACAGTGATTGGTTGATATGCAAGTATACCTATTTGCCAAAGTACGCATTTTTTCTTTACAATTCGCGCGACAAACTAAACTAAACAAACCTAAACTTATTTTATTCGTTTTAGTACATGGCTTAAATAAAAGGTTTTTTTTATTTTCCATTTTATTTTGCGTTTTGGGGCGGCCGCCATATTGGATTTCGTATGAAGTCCTTTGCCTTATTGTTTTTTAACCGTCGAGCCCTTTTATTTTATACCCATGTTGGGTATCAAACAGGTAATCCGCCATCTTGGAGCGGCGGCCATATTGAATTTAGTGTGATGTCACTAACTTTATCGTTTTCTACTTTTCAAGCCCTTTCATTTGATACCCATATTAAGGGGGTTGACAAAAAATACATCATCCGCCATCTTGGAGCGGCGGCCATTTTGAAAGTATTACAATATTGAGTATTGCATACTGTATTGTCACCGGAACTAAAGGTCTATGCAAAATTTCAGCTCAATCGGATGTCAGGAAGTGGTTCTAATTCAGCTTGCAAGATTCGACCCACACATACTAACAGGGCAAGTTAAATAAAAGCTTGTAAAAAAAGATGTTACAGGTTGTTTATACGATTTAGGTTTTGGTAAATATAAGTATCCCAAAGCATATACATATACGACATCCAAGTCTATCAAAAAACTATTTATTAGGCATTACAAAATAGGAAATTAAGAAAATTACCTCGTCTTCTTCCCTTCGACCCGCTAATGTAGAAGCAAAACAACACATTGTTATTTGTATTACCGTGAGTCATCTATTCCTATATCGTTGCTTATTATCTAATGCATGCGCCCCAAGTTTTTCGAATCTTTATTGGGTTAGGAAATAGTTATTTTTGTACCAAGGCACTGAAGTTCAACCTTTTGTGACTCATGTGGACTTTAGTTGCCGAGGCCTCTGGCCGAGGCAAATAAACCACATGAGTCATAAAAAGAACTTCAGTGCCGAGGTACGTATTATATTTTTTTTTAAATCAGAAAAAATGTTTTGTTAGGCAAGAAAATAATCATAAGTCATCACCCATGCATGAACCAACTGTGCGCGGCGTTGCTTCACTTTGACGATCGTTCTACCTAGGTCAAGTATGACAAGACACGGCGCCTTCGAACAGAAAAATCAAACTGCTGCTTGTTGTGCAGCCTCCATAACAAATCTATTGATATTCAAACCTACTAAAATATGTATACTGAAGGATTGCGCTGCTATAGGTAACAATTTCGCAATGTGTACGAAAAGTTAAATGGGCCTTTATTGGCCGGGTTTTGAATATTTGGTCACTTTTGACGGGCGATGGCTCCGCGTCTGACGTTTGATGTTTACATCTCGCCAAGGCCTACTTATTGAAAAAATCGTACAATAACTTCAGTGCCGATTTCTGAGCTTTTAATGACGATTTTGGGACACTTCACTGCCGATTTCAAGAAAAATAATTTTTCTCAGAAATCGTACAATAATGGGCTACATTATTGCACGATTTTTTCAATAAGTAGGCCTTGGCGAAATGTAAACATCAAACGTCAGACGCCGAGAAATCGCCCGTCAAAAGTGACCAAATATTCAAAACCCGGCCGATAAAGGCCCATTTAACTTTTCGTACACATTGCGAAATTGTTACCTATAGAGGCGCAATCCTTCAGTATACATATTGTAGTAGGTTTGAATATCAATAGATTTGTTATGGAGGCTGCACAAGAAGCAGCAGTTTGGTTTTTCTGTTCGAAGGTGCCGTATCTTGTCTTACTTGACCTAGGTAGAGCGATCGTCAAAGTCGAGCAACGCCGCGCGTAGTCGGTTCAAGGACGGGTGATCCCTTATTATTATTTTCTTGCCTAATAAAACATTTTTTTTCCGATTTCAAAAAAATATCGGCCAGAGGCCTCGGCAACTAAATTCCATAGGAGTCATATTCAGTGGGAGAAATTCAGTGCCTTGGTACATAAATAACTATTATACTTTCTAGTCCGTTTTTATATTATTATTTATTTTATCAAACTTTAGTATTTAAAAAAAAATACTCCGAATTTGGTTTCAGAGACACCTAACAGAGCTTTACAAGGACTATATTTCCCTCGATATTTCCAAACACTGTATATTTTTAAATTTTTAAATGCGAGCTTTTTTATTTAATTTCCATAAATGATACTTTCATATTACTATATGGCTAGAAGATATTAAATAAAGCATTATGGTTAAGAAAATAAAAACTTGCTTGTCCAAAAACCACTTTTGTGCAAGCTATTTTATCGACGATATGACTTTCGGGTTAAAAAAATAAATAAAAAAATAAAAGTGGGACTTAAATTGGGAAAAACCATGATTCATTCAGAAAAATTTATCGAGTTGCCTGTGGAATATTCATTCTATCTAAAATCGAGCAACTCTTACGCCTGGCGTAAACAAGAGCACGTGCGTTGAAATATCCGCCATAGCCGCACGGAGGTACGACCTTTATTTAATTTTAGTTTTACAATTGTGTACATAAAAATAGTTGGGACAATAATTATTGGCTTAATTAAAATGGTTCAAAACATCGATAAAATTATTTGTGGCAGTGTCTAAATAGCTGAAAACAACAAGATAAAACCGAATATCTACACTTTCGCGATAGAGTACGTCTCTGTTGCCCAGTCGGGTGAAATTTTATAGCCTACCGACCAGTCGCGGATCGTCATTGAACACGTGGTTTTCTTTACGCCAGGCGTACGGATTGCTCGATTTTAGTATAGTACCTATAGTGTGTTGGAATGAAAATATTACAACACAGTGCGTTGGATTTATAATTGTTGCGCCATAAATTTTAATTGTGGAATTGTATACTTTCTAAAATAGTGTTGGAGAAACAATTTTTTATAACTATGCCGCCAGTTCTGCATCATATTCGTGTTGCACAAAACAAATATTCCGTCACTCAAGGTACATAAAATATACTCCCGTCAAGGTAGACGGAAATTGTAGACACGAGGCCGATATTTTCCACGAAAAAATATACAAACCATTTATCACATACTCACGCGGATCATTAATATAAAACATAGCTTGGTTTTTATGGGTCGCTCGGAATATTTCGTGCGAAAGGATGACGGAAAGGGCGCAAACGGGTGGCATTTGCTCTCGAATCGTCAGACCGCCCTCGGGGAAAATTTGTAACTCACCGGGCTGTTAACATTTTATGAATGCGCAAACCGGGCGACCAGTGAGCATATAAAGGCCGAGATAAATATAGTAGATCTTTATTAAATATTAAATATGTTCGAAAAGTGAATATTGTACTTTTTTAGTCTTAATATAGTCAGTCACCCATACCTATCTAGTACAGTATGACATGTATTTTTCGATTACCTACCCACCTTATACATGGTGATTCAGTTCCGGTGCTCAAAGTTCAACATGGGGATCTCGGAAACCGTAACAGATACAAAGTCGGTAAAATTTTTGAAAATTAGATTTTAGTTTTTTCTGCCGCCATTTGCGATAATATTGAACAATAAATATACTTTTTCAATGCTACTTTTTCTGAACTCCGTCATGTTATTTTTAGATTTTCAGAGCGACGTTTCGTTTTTGGGATAAAGGGATCATCTTAATTTTTTTAAATACGAATCTGGATTTTTTATTGCATATTTCGAAATGAATCGTTGTCCTGAGTACAACAATGTATGACACATACTTATTTATTTTCGTTTTGGCCGCCAAAATGCACATTTACTAAGAAATAAATTAATACGGTCCTGGACTATGCATTTTTCTCTCTTTTTTTCAAAGCTATCCCAATTATAACCTGTGATCATTATTTTAATACATACTGGATTAATTAAAATCCATGTTTGTCATATTTTGAAATTCTTTTTTATAAATACTTTAGGTAAATAAACACATTTTTTTACATACATACCTACATTTTTTGACCTAAAGTAGATAAAAAAAGAATTTCAAAATATGACAAACATGGAGTTTAATTAATCCAGTAGGTATTAAAATAATGATCACATGTTATAACTACTTTGAAAAAAAAGAGAAAATGCATAGTCCAGGACCGTATTATTTTTTTCGTAGTAATGTGCATTTTAGTGGCCAAAACGAGAAATAATATGTATGTGTCATACAACGTTGTTCTCAGGACAACGATTTATTTCGAAATATGGAATAAAAAAATCCAGGTCCCTATTTAAAAAAATTAAGATGATCCTTCTATCTCAAAACCGAAACGTCGCCCCGAAAATCTAAAAATACCGTGGCGTAGTACAGAAAAAGTTGCAATGGAAAGTGGAAAGGTATAATTTATTTTTCAATATTATCGCAAATGGCGCCAGAAAAAATAAAATCTAATTTTCAAAAATTCGGTTTTTCTTAAATATCCTAGCAAACCATGAACATATTTAAACTTTCTCAACGGCATATTGTTAGACGCAAAAAAGCGCTTGTTTGCCTCCGTTTGACCGACTTCGTATTTGCTATGATCCAAAAGTAATGGTACATACTCAAAAATTTGATAGATCATATTTAAAAAGTTAATTTATTCTTTATCAAGCTGTTAAAGTTTTTGTTAGATATTGAATTATCTCTACAGGGTGATTCTGTCATGATGTAAACAAATTTAACCACAGGTGGAAAAAAATAGCTAGGCGCAGTTGCCAGTTGCACAACATATCGTAAATGTAGGTTTTAAGTTTTCACAGAAATCTCAAAAAATGTCGAAATATTCTGCTGTGACGATAAAAATGTATACCTTCTTTTACTAGCTTTTTGATTTCCAATGTCAATGCTTTTCTTATTTTGTAAATATCAATGTACCTAATGCCCGAGCTAATGCCCAAAAATGTTGAGCATCAATTACAACTGTGCCAAAACGTACAAACGCAATATCTGTATTTCCATAAGATTGTACCGGTAGTAATCTTCTCGTGTAGCGAGCCAATACTATTTGTTCTATGGTACACCAAGCAACGAGGTATACAAGAGCCCGGGTCGGTCACCCGAACAGCCGTCGGCGGAGTACGTTGGTTATTGGTACGGAGTAACTGCTCGGTGCCCACAAGCGGCAACATAAATCGCATTTTCCTTTTTCGTAGGCCTCCCCCAGTGTATGTGGTTAACATTTTTTGTATTATACTTCTTTGAAAACACCCTATTTTCATCTGTTTTAGCAATAATGAAAGATGGGGTTTTTCGGGCTAGCGCACGGAAACAGCGCATGGAAAAACTTTCCGTGCGCTGAATAAAAATACCGAATATATGGCTTTAAAATAGAAATATACAGCAAAGTAAACTAAATTTAAGAAACTCTATATGCTCTCTGATAATAATTAACATGTACCTATTTTGTATTTTAATTCGTAAGTGTTTCAATATTTAGATACATTTCTGTAATATTTTTGACGTTTTATTCACCTTATCTGACAATAACTAATTTACAACAAAGCACCTTTGAAATAATTTGAGAGTAACCATGGAAACGCATCATACATACCAAACACTATATTTTCTGCTTTGTTTATTTTTTGTCAATTAAATTTATTATAATATGCCTATAAAATGTTTTAAGTTTCCGTTTTCAAAGAAGTATAATAAAAAAATATCGTTCATTACACGTCCAGAAATAGATTTTTCCGTGCTTGCATGACTTCCCGTGTCACGCGCGCACGGAAAAAATCTTTATTTACAGACTCGTAATGAAATATACTATTACATCGCTCCAAAATTAAAGTTTGAAAGTTGGCGTTGCAAGATTTTTTGCGGACGATTTCAACAATGCTTCTGACTATCTACGGCTTCTTTAATCTACGGCATTACGCTAAACTATCGCGAGCGATCCAGTGTTATCCCAATTCGATTGGAAGCGGCTTTTCGTTCGTTGGCGCGCTTCTCCATTTTTCCGGCGCGAACGACGTTTCTGCGGTTTTCTTTCGGCGCCGGCGGCGCCCGAATCGCCGCGTCGCATGCAACAATGGTTTTAATTAGGCCCCCGCACCGGGGCCCGCTCGATCTAATCGGAATCCATTAAACTCGAACGGGCCGCGGTCGGGGCGCTCTATCGCGTGGCAGCGTTGGCGCCGTCCGACGCCGCAAACAACAATGCACGGCACGATATTTAATTTGGAAAAATCGTGGGAGCCGACGCCGGTGGCGCCGGTGCATGGGGGGCCGGTCCTAATACGATTCTTGATATCAACTAAATTCCCATAGAGGATTCAGTGGAATTTATGTTGCGCTTTCACGCCATGTCATATGTTCTACAAGAAACTACACTTCACTTTCCAGTGTAACTTCACCTTTTAAAATGTATTAACTATTGTTATTATGCAATTGCACGATAGGCAACAAAGCCGTTTTGCCCACAAAAATTATACATTTGTATTTTAATTCGTAAGTGTTTCAATATTTAGATACATTTCTGTAATATTTTTGACGTTTTCTTCACCTTATCTGACAATAACTAATTTAAAGGGGGGACGCATTTAAAAGATACTTTCGCACTCAGATGCAACGCCGATTACCACATATTTTTAAGAATGCTGGAGATATCCATTATAAAATAAACCCCTCATCCGGCATCACAGCAAATATAGGAGTTCGTTAGTATCCAATAGACTTTCAGAGAGGAAGGGAACTGCATTCTTCGCATTCGCCAAGTATCACCTTATTGCGGCTCCGCTTTACAACAAAGCACCTTTGAAATAATTTGAGAGTAACCAAGGAAACGCATCATACATACCAAATACTATATTGTCTGCATGGTTTATTTTTTGTCAATTAAATTTATTATAATATGCCGATAAAATGTTTTAAGTTTCCGTTTTCAAAGAAGTATAATAAAAAATATCTTTCATTACACGTATAGAATTAGATTCTTCCGTGCTTGCATGACTTCCCGTGTTCGGCTGCGCCTCACACGAGAATTTGTCACGCGCGCACGGAAAAATCTTTATTTCCAGACTCGTAATGAAATATAGGTACTATTACATCGCTCCAAAATTAAAGTTAGAAAGTTGGCGTAGCAAGATTTTTTGCGGACGATTTCAACAACGCTTCTGACTATCTACGGCTTCTTTAATCTACGGCATTACGCTAAACTATCGCGAGCGATCCAGTGTTATCCCGATTCGATTGGAAGCGGCTTTTCGTTCGTTGGCGAGCTTCTCCATTTTCCCGGCGCGAACGACGTTTCTGCGGTTTTCTTTCGGCGCCGGCGGCGCCCGAATCGCCGCGTCGCATGCAACAATGGTTTTAATTAGGCCCCCGCACCGCGGCCCGCTCGATCTAATCGGAATCCATTAAACTCGAACGGGCCGCGGTCGGGGCGCTCTATCGCGTGGCAGCGTTGGCGCCGTCCGACGCCGCAAACAACAATGCACGGCACGATATTTAATTTGGAAAAATCGTGGGAGGCGACGCCGGTGGCGCCGGTGCATGGGGGGCCGGTCCTAATACGATTCTTGATATCAACTAAATTCCCATAGAGGATTCAGTGGAATTTATGTTGCGCTTTCACGCCATGTCATATGTTCTACAAGAAACTACACTTCACTTTCCAGTGTAACTTCACCTTTTAAAATGTATTAACTATTGTTATTATGCAATTGCACGATAGGCAACAAAGCCGTTTTGCCCACAAAAATTATACATTTGTATTTTAATTCGTAAGTGTTTCAATATTTAGATACATTTCTGTAATATTTTTGACGTTTTCTTCACCTTATCTGACAATAACTAATTTAAAGGGGGGACGCATTTAAAAGATACTTTCGCACTCAGATGCAACGCCGATTACCACATATTTTTAAGAATGCTGGAGATATCCATTATAAAATAAACCCCTCATCCGGCATCACAGCAAATATAGGAGTTCGTTAGTATCCAATAGACTTTCAGAGAGGAAGGGAACTGCATTCTTCGCATTCGCCAAGTATCACCTTATTGCGGCTCCGCTTTACAACAAAGCACCTTTGAAATAATTTGAGAGTAACCAAGGAAACGCATCATACATACCAAATACTATATTGTCTGCATGGTTTATTTTTTGTCAATTAAATTTATTATAATATGCCGATAAAATGTTTTAAGTTTCCGTTTTCAAAGAAGTATAATAAAAAATATCTTTCATTACACGTATAGAATTAGATTCTTCCGTGCTTGCATGACTTCCCGTGTTCGGCTGCGCCTCACACGAGAATTTGTCACGCGCGCACGGAAAAATCTTTATTTCCAGACTCGTAATGAAATATAGGTACTATTACATCGCTCCAAAATTAAAGTTAGAAAGTTGGCGTAGCAAGATTTTTTGCGGACGATTTCAACAACGCTTCTGACTATCTACGGCTTCTTTAATCTACGGCATTACGCTAAACTATCGCGAGCGATCCAGTGTTATCCCAATTCGATTGGAAGCGGCTTTTCGTTCGTTGGCGCGCTTCTCCATTTTCCCGGCGCGAACGACGTTTCTGCGGTTTTCTTTCGGCGCCGGCGGCGCCCGAATCGCCGCGTCGCATGCAACAATGGTTTTAATTAGGCCCCCGCACCGGGGCCCGCTCGATCTAATCGGAATCCATTAAACTCGAACGGGCCGCGGTCGGGGCGCTCTATCGCGTGGCAGCGTTGGCGCCGTCCGACGCCGCAAACAACAATGCACGGCACGATATTTAATTTGGAAAAATCGTGGGAGGCGACGCCGGTGGCGCCGGTGCATGGGGGGCCGGTCCTAATACGATTCTTGATATCAACTAAATTCCCATAGAGGATTCAGTGGAATTTATGTTGCGCTTTCACGCCATGTCATATGTTCTACAAGAAACTACACTTCACTTTCCAGTGTAACTTCACCTTTTAAAATGTATTAACTATTGTTATTATGCAATTGCACGATAGGCAACAAAGCCGTTTTGCCCACAAAAATTATACATTTGTATTTTAATTCGTAAGTGTTTCAATATTTAGATACATTTCTGTAATATTTTTGACGTTTTCTTCACCTTATCTGACAATAACTAATTTAAAGCGGGGACGCATTTAAAAGATACTTTCGCACTCAGATGCAACGCCGATTACCACATATTTTTAAGAATGCTGGAGATATCCACTATAAAATAAACCCCTCATCCGGCATCACAGCAAATATAGGAGTTCGTTAGTATCCAATAGACTTTCAGAGAGGAAGGGAACTGCATTCTTCGCATTCGCCAAGTATCACCTTATTGCGGCTCCGCTTTACAACAAAGCACCTTTGAAATAATTTGAGAGTAACCAAGGAAACGCATCATACATACCAAATACTATATTGTCTGCATGGTTTATTTTTTGTCAATTAAATTTATTATAATATGCCGATAAAATGTTTTAAGTTTCCGTTTTCAAAGAAGTATAATAAAAAATATCTTTCATTACACGTATAGAATTAGATTCTTCCGTGCTTGCATGACTTCCCGTGTTCGGCTGCGCCTCACACGAGAATTTGTCACGCGCGCACGGAAAAATCTTTATTTACAGACTCGTAATGAAATATACTATTACATCGCTCCAAAATTAAAGTTTGAAAGTTGGCGTAGCAAGATTTTTTGCGGACGATTTCAACAACGCTTCTGACTATCTACGGCTTCTTTAATCTACGGCATTACGCTAAACTATCGCGAGCGATCCAGTGTTATCCCAATTCGATTGGAAGCGGCTTTTCGTTCGTTGGCGCGCTTCTCCATTTTCCCGGCGCGAACGACGTTTCTGCGGTTTTCTTTCGGCGCCGGCGGCGCCCGAATCGCCGCGTCGCATGCAACAATGGTTTTAATTAGGCCCCCGCACCGCGGCCCGCTCGATCTAATCGGAATCCATTAAACTCGAACGGGCCGCGGTCGGGGCGCTCTATCGCGTGGCAGCGTTGGCGCCGTCCGACGCCGCAAACAACAATGCACGGCACGATATTTAATTTGGAAAAATCGTGGGAGGCGACGCCGGTGGCGCCGGTGCATGGGGGGCCGGTCCTAATACGATTCTTGATATCAACTAAATTCCCATAGAGGAATCGATGGAAAATTGTGTTTATGTGGCGCTCACACGCCATGCCATATTCTTATGTTCTACAAGATCCTCCACACTTCACTTTCCAGTGTATTCACCTTTTAAAATGTACAAACTATTATTATTATCATGCAATTGCACGATAGGCAGCAAAGCAGTTTTGCCCACAAAAATATAAACAAATTACAACTAATCGAAGTATAGTAATACAGGGTGGCCCATCCAAAAGGAAAAAGTGCGTTACGAAGAGACAGGTTAACATAAAATCGTCATTCAAAAAATGATATTGTAGTAAAAATTAAGGGGAAATCGATGGTGTACTCGGATTTTGTATATGGGGTCGGCAGAAAAGTTGTCACGAAAAAACATTTTTTGCAAAATAAAAAAAATATTAAAAGAAATGGCTTGTGGCATATGGGACAAAATGCTTTGGTAATTGGCAACACCAAACTAGTTTCCAATATCTAATGGAAATTATGTATGGGTCTTTCGGAGGTGTGCATCAGACCACCATATGCCACAAGTCATTTCTTTTAAAATTATAATGTTGACGCTAAATATTCATTTTGTTTAAAAAAAAATATATTTTTTACCTACACAACCATTAGAAATCCTTTAAATAGTACTCCTGAATATTTAGTTTTTTTAAATAACTTCTGGTTATATCGGAAATTAAAGTGATTTTGTCTATTTTACAACTTACACATTCCATTATAGGATTCCTTTTTTAATTCTGATTCCAACGATATATAATTTGACCTATTTATCTCCAACCGTTTCCGAGATATTTATCAGAGAAGCTCCATTAAACTAGATATGTACAGGGCGTCCCATTTTGGGTGTTTTTGGGTGTTTTTCTCAAAAATCTCGGTTATTTTTAAAGCTAGAGGGTTGCGGTTTTCACGTCACTGTACTACTTTTTTGAGAGGAATTTGGTGGACCAATCAGATTCTAGATAAGTTTTATAGTTTCCGCGCATTGGCGCAGGACTGGAAATTTTCGATTTTTGGAAACCTCTCTCCTGGCTACAACTTATATATATTATATATATATATATATATATATATTATATATATATAAATAATATATATATATATATATATATCGACAAATTTAATCAACTATTTTTATAGATTTTTTGGCGTAGAATCGAATGGAATAATTATTTTTTTGGTAGCGTTAATAGTTTTTAATATATGAACTATGGTTTCCATTTTAAAAAAATATAACTTTGGTTCATATCTCAAAAACTATTAACGCTACCAAAAAACTAATTATTCCATTCGATTCTACGCCAAAAAATCTATAAAAATAGTTGATTAAATATGTCGATATATATAAGTTGTAGCCAGGAGAGAGGTTTCCAAAAATCGAAAATTTCCAGTCCTGCGCCAATGCGCGGAAACTATAAAACTTATCTAAAATCTGATTGGTCCACCAAATTTCTCTCAAAAAAGTAGTACAGTGACGTGAAAACCGCAACCCTCTAGCTTTAATAATAACCGAGATTTTTGAGATAAACACCCAAAAACACCCAAAATGGGACACCCTGTACATGGTCTCATGGTCAGTCTCTGATGTTTTATCCGAGTAGGCCAAACAATAAAACCAAATTTAGGACAATCAAGCCAGCCATGATAATAAAACTGACAATCAAGTAGGCTGTATAAGTTCAATATTTCTATTTACCTGTCAGATTAGTCTTAAAATTTTGTTACTGAAACTGTTACTAGTTACAGTTTAAAAAAAATTAAAAAAGAATACTGTGATATTTTAAAGGTCTTTATCAAAAAATGATAAAAGACACGTAGAAACTTTTGAGGGAATATTCTAGCAAATATCCAAATAGAAATAAAGTTAAGAGTGCTTCATTTATATGTAAGCTGTATCGAAGATTAAGATCGACAGGAAGTGTGATTAGCAAAGAGAAAAATTGGGTTTAGAATAAGTGAGGATGAGAAGAACGAATTTTAAATTATTTCATAAGAAATAACGAAAAGTCACAGAGAGATGCAGCGAGAGATTTATTTAAACTGCAACTAGTAACACATTCAGCAACAAAATTTTAGACTAATCTGACTGGTAAATAGAAATATTGAATTAACAGATTACTTGATGATTGTCAGTTTTATTATCACGGCTGACTTGATTTGTCATAAATTTGAGGTTATTGTTTGGCCTACTCTGATTTAACATCAGACACTGACCATGAGGCTATGTCTAAATATCGACTTTTTTCTCGAAGTTCATCTAAATTTCGATTTTTTTTATCGAAGTATAACTAAATTTTGACTTGTTTTCTCTTACTTTAACTAAATTTCGACTTTTTCTCGAAGTTCGTTTAAATTTCGACGTTTTTATGCATTAGGTAATCAGCCGTCTTGGAGCAGCCGCCATATTGGATTTAGTATGACGCCACTTACCTTATTGTTTTCTACCTAACGAACCCTTTCATTTGATACATTGGGGTAATAGGTAATCCGCCATCTTGGAACGGCGGCCATATTGAATTTAGTGTGATATCATTAACTTAATCGTTTTCTACTCTTCAAGCCCTTTCATTTAAAACCCATATTAAGGGGGTTGACAAAAAAATACATCATGCGCCATCTTGTGGCGACGGCCGTTTTGAATGCATTACAAAATTGAGTATTGCATGTTGTATTGTCACCAGAACTAAAGGTGTATGCAAAATTTCAGCTTAATCGAATGTCAAGAAGTGGTTCTAGTTCAGTTTGCAACATTCGACCCACACATAACATACTAACACGGCAAGTTAAATAAAAGCAGGTAAAAAGTACTGAATATCTGGAAGAGAGCGCGCCACTAAGATTATATGTCACTGCGAACCGGCATGTTCTAGTTATAAATTCTCTTGGGCTGAAATTGAGAGTTCGGCGCGAATTGTAAATTTTTCGTACATTTTTAAATTACCGTACCTACTTTCAATGTAATGATTGGGACCGTATACCGTACAGTTTGAAAAATGACAGTATAGGCACGGTAATTACCGTACCTACACCTGGCAACCCTGCAACAGGATTAGGACCACAGAATAATAAAGTTAGAACCAAGCGTAGAAGCCAAACGCCGCGCCGGGCGCCGTAACTCACAGTACACGGTTGTTCGAAGTCAGCATTTAAAGCGAGGAAAAGCCGAAATTTAGTCAAATTTCGAGCAAAAAGTCGAAATTTAGATGAACTTCGAGAAAAAAGTTTAAATTTAGAATAAATCACCGCTGTGGCCCTTCTACGCCTTCGTAATTATCCGTACTGTAAAACCATGAGCTATCATATAATAGTATATTTCATTACGAGTCTGAAAATAAAGATTTTTCCGTGCGCGCGTGACAAATTCCCGTGTGAGGCGCAGCCGAACACGGGAAGTCATGCAAGCACGGAAAAATCTATTTCTGGACGTGTAATGAACGATATTTTTTATTATACTTCTTTGAAAATGGAAACTTAAAACATTTTATCGCCATATTATAATAAATTTAATTGACAAAAAATAAACAATGCAGACAATATGGTGTTTGGTATGTATGATGCGTTTCCATGGTTACTCTCAAATTATTTCAAAGGTGCTTTGTTGTAAATTAGTTATTGTCAGATAAGGTGAATAAAACGTCAAAAATATTACAGAAATGTATCTAAATATTGAAACACTTACGAATTAAAATACAAAATAGATACATGTTAAATATCAGAGAGCATATAGAGTTTCTTAAATTTAGTTTACTTTGCTGTATATTTCTATTTTAAAGCCATATATTCGGTATTTTTATTCAGCGCACGGAAAGTTTTTCCATGCGCTGTTTCCGTGCGCTAGCCCGAAACACCCCATCTTTCATTATTGCTAAAACAGATGAAAATAAAGTGTTTTCAAAGAAGTATAATAAAAACAATCATTCTAAAGTGTTTTTTACCAAAGTTGAAATCTCGCCTTAAGCCTACCTCCCTTGGGCTTTCAGCTGCAGGAACTTGTCACTGCGGCGGTGCCTCTTCAATAGATTGTGCATGATGGCTTATTTCTATGTCGCGAAAACTCGAACTCTATCCCACAGTAGACTAGAGGATTTAATTTGTCAACTAGAGGATTTAATTTGTCAAAGTTAGTGTCAGATACAAGGCTAAACAATCACATTTACTCGCATTAGAGTAAAAACCAGCATGACAAAAACAATTTTCGAGTGTCCGGCGAGTGGAGTGTGTCAAGTCCCATAATTTAAAGCTCATTGTGTGCGTGACGCGTGCCCTACTGTCTGTCCCGCGTAATAGCAGGTTATTAGAGGCAGAAAATGCCGGGAGGGCCGCCTTTGTGCCTTCATGGAAAAAAGGGGGCCGAAAATGACTTTGCCACTATTGTGTTTCCATCACGCCATGGCGCCTTATATTTATTAACAAAAACGAACGTCCCTGTTGGAGGCTCCTGATATCTTTATTAAGGGGAGCAACGAATATTCGGCAAGGCCGAAGTTTTTTTTGCACCGCAGGGACTTAAGTCATCACTTTTCTCTCTCTTTGGCGGCATTTACTCCCTTGGTACCAGAAAATTTGGGTATTCTAAATTTAGTGTTCAGTGTAAATGATGTCTTACGCTGAATTAAATAAGTGGTTATGTAGCTGCAAACAAATATCTCTACCAATATTTTTACGTGGAATCTTGGCAATTTTTATTAATATTTTGCTTGTGGGCGATATACCGATTTATTTAAGCAGTACAGAAGCCATAGACGTCCGCATTTAAATTGAATTTCCTCCATGGGCGCACCGAAATCCGAGTCTTAATAATGCCTAATGTATTTTTTTGTATAAATGACTAATGTGTTCTGAATTTGACCACTATGGGGATTTCGGAAACTAGCGCAGACCTAGAAGGAAGGTTAAATGAGGAAAGAATTGCAGTTTTGAATGCTCAATCTAATGCCCCTTTTGGATTTTTAAAAAAGTTCATGGCTCACTAGATATTTTGAAAAGAGTGATTTTTTGCTATTTCATCAGCTCCGTTAGGTATTTCTGATTATACAGAAAAACTGTAGAGACAAAAATTGTAGATAATTTAGGGTTAATAAGATAACCTAATCAAATTTTTT
Organism: Pseudeuparius sepicola; assembly: GCA_963920635.1. Taxonomy (NCBI): domain Eukaryota; kingdom Metazoa; phylum Arthropoda; class Insecta; order Coleoptera; family Anthribidae; genus Pseudeuparius; species Pseudeuparius sepicola. The sequence continues at coordinate 15,017,016 of OY987299.1, forward strand.
TATGTTGTTTGTGATTTTTGAGATATGACATAAACTTGTGTTTTTTTTAATGTAAATCATAGTCGACAGTAGCCTTATCAAATCGGAGATTTTTTTCGCTTTCCAAAGATATAATACTCGGCATAGTTATTATAAAAAATAAAAGAGCTATAGCTAATTTTCTGTTTTTTTTTTTACATAGTCAGCCATGGAATATTTTCATAATTACGTTCTATTTTATAATAAGGCATACTTCAAACTTTCAAATATTTTATTTTTAGCTGGTAACAAAATGTAACAAAATAAAACAAAAATTATCATGATGGAGCTCCACCACATAATTATTTGCCCGTAAGAAATTACCTAGATCAGCTCTGTCCAAATAGTTGAATAGGGAGAAATAGACTTATTTCCTGGCCGTCCCGATCCCCCAATTTGTCTGTTTTGGATTTCTTTTTGTGGGGAGCAGTACAAAATAAAGTATGAATTGTTGAATTTAGAGCAGCTGTTTTAGAAGCAATTGCCAGTATTGACAGGCGCTCTCTAAGAAAGGAGAAAAATTCAGTTTTAAAAAAATGCAATATTTGCGTAAATAATAATGGTGGATTCTTTGAACACCTTTTAAAATAATAATAATTTGATTTTGAGTTTTTAATTTTTGTTTTATTTTGCTACATTTTGTTACCAGCTAAAAACAAAATATTAGAAAGTTTGAAGTATGAAATGAAACGTAGTTATGAAAATATTCCATGGCTGACTATGTAAAAATTAAAAAAAAATCAGAAAATTAGCCATAGCTCTTTTATTTTTTATAATAACTATGCCGAGTATTATAACTTTGGAAAGCTCAAAAAATGGCGGATTTGATAAGGCCACAGCCAACTATCATTTACATTTTAAAAAAACACAAGTTTATGTCATATCTCAAAAATCATAAACAACATAAACAATTGGGATTATATTATTAAGCCCAAAATTATCTAAAATTTTTGTCTCTACAGTTTTTCTGTATAATCAGAAATAACAGAGCTACAGAGATCTGATAAAATAGCGAAAAAACACTCTTTTCAAAATATCTAGTGAGCCATGAACTTTTTTAAAAATCCAAAAGGGGCATTAGATTGAGCATTCAAAACCGCAATTCTATCCCCATTTAACCTTTCTGTCTAGCTCTGCTAGTTTCTGAGATCCCCATAGTGGTCATCGAAAAAACTCACCCTGTATCATTTTTTAAAACAACGATAGATACATAAGAAATTAGATTATTTCGTAAACGTTTTTTTTTATAACTTCCATTAAGGTCGCACGGGCCGACCCTGCCACCCCTGACGAACCGTCACTGGTGCTAAGGTTGATTTTCGCCACGTTCGACATTCTTCGCATTTTCCTTTTTAGTAAGCCTACTGAATACTGAACCACCCTTAATAATAAGTATTTCTTGACTTGACCACAGAACTTAAATTTAGCTTCAAATTTACTGGTTTGAGTTTTCTCAGTTCTGTTTTGTATGAAATTTATACTATAGTCGCCGGTGGGTTCCAAATTCACCTTGTATGATGCTATCCCATTACCAACCAACCAACACGCGCGCGCGTATACCTACGTCAAATTAAGCCTAACCAAGTGCTCCCAGATTCATAATTTAATATCAATAAAACCCCAACCGAGTTAAGTGGTCTCTCATAATCGGTCTGTATGAGAACGGCCCCACTTCAAAGGCCATCAGTTATCTGGTTATGGAAGGTAATGAAGCAATTTGCATAAAATTACGGGATTTATAATGCCACCATGTTTTGTTTGTTAATGGTTTTTGGGAATGTGCTAAAAGGGTTGTTTAAAATATTATAAAACATAAAAAACATGTTTTCTCAAAATCGTCATGAAAAGCTCAGAAATCGGCACTGAAGTAGCCCATTATTGTACGAATAAGTAGGCCTTGACGAGATGTAAACATCAAACGTCAGGAGCGGATCCATCGCCCGTCAAGTGACCAAATATTTAAAGCCCGGACAATAAAGGCTCAATTAGCTTTTCGTACACATTGATTGCGAAATTGTTACCTATAGCAGCGCAATCATTCAGTATTAATATTCTAGTAGGTTTGAATATCAATCTATTTTTCATGGAGGCTGCACAACAGGCAGCAGTTTGGAGTTTCTGTTCGGAAGCGCCGTGCCTCGTCATACTTAACCTAGGTAGAGCGATTTTCAAAGTCGAGCAACGCTAGCGCGCAGTCGGTTTATGGACGGATGATCCTTTATGACTATTTTTTGTCTAATAAAATATTTTTTCCCGATTTAAAAAATATATAATATGTACCTCGGCACTGAAGTTCTTTTTATGACTCATGTGGTGTATTTGTCTCGGCCAGAGGCATCGGCAACTAAATTCCACATGAGTCATACAGAGTTGAACTTCAGTGCCTTGGCACATAAATAACTATTTTTTAATCGGCACTAAAGAGTTTCAACATCGACATTAAAAGCTCAGAAATAGGGACACTAAAGTAGGTCATTATTGTACGATTTCATGTATGCATTACATATTTTTTTAAAACGGGAAGACATAAGTTTTAATTGTAAAAATAATTTAAAAAGGGTCAACCATCCATGATCCAACCTCGCGCGTAGTTGCTTTGCCTCTATATCGCTCTATACCCAAATCGAGAACGATACGGTACGACGCAACTGATTGCAGGCGTTCTTTGGCCACTCTCTTGCAGTCTACATAGAACATAACATTATTGTTACTTGCAAACCGACCAAAATACTATTGAAACGTATGGCAACGTATGACGGGCGACGGACCCGTCTAACTTATACGTATAAATTTAACTTTAGTGCCGATTTTAAAAAAATATTATTGACGTTTGACTTTAGTAATGCCACAGATAACAGTAATCTTTAGTACATAATATTATTGTATCGACTTGCAATATGCCACATAGCCAATAATAGGGTACTTGACAATATTTTTCATTGCTTTGGAATTGTATTTAGTTTACAGTAGATGCATCAACATAACACGTAATAAATGAAACAACGGCTTTTAACCTTTATATTTATTTACGATAATTAAATATGAAGTTGCACAATTTTCTTCAGGCTGAAATCTACAGTTTCGTCGATTTATTGCCTAGAACCGTTGACTGACGTATTAATAAAGACTGCTCACGGCTGTCATGTTTGACAGTAAACTATAGCCGTGGGAAGTCTTATCAGTCCGTCAGTCAACGCTTGAAAAGTTCTGTGCCTGTCAGGAGAAACGTTATTGCAATGTTGCCGGTGCCCGTTTGCAATAATCCGTAATAAATTTTTCTTTTCTACTCAAATGTCTCCAGCTTGCCTATGAATATCTATTATTTAATGTGTTGCATGTAATGAGCTTTGAGCTTTTACTATTGCAATTGCACACAAAAATGTTGGCACATAAATACTTTTTTTTATTACGAATGTGTTCCGTGTAATGACTCCTCTATAGCAAAATGGTGTCTGTTTATGCTGCACACGTGATACTTTGATTAAAAATGCGTATATATAGAACATAGGTATTCGATAAATATTTAGACATCAATAATGCTGAAATATCAGCGCATGTGGCAACGCCACCTGCGTCATTCCGTATGCCGCTCAATCAAAACAGTAGATATCTGCGATTTATTATATGTACATATATTTATTATTATATTGTTTGTGTACTTATCGTGTTGTTAGTTGTGTAGTGTAGGTAAATTATCATGGAAAGAGATTACGTAAAAGGGCATTCCAATAATTTGCTTTCTTGGATCTAATAATCCGATGTTCACGTTACCGAAATTCGTGGGGTATAACTGAAAAGATTTGTAAAAAAACAAAATTCAAACTTTACTTGCAAGTTTCACCGTTAAATAAGGTTATGTCGCAGTACAGCGGTATCGCCATGTTGCCAATTGCCTTTCTAAAGCACTTATTATGGCGTCATAAGTGCTTTCCCGCCAAATTGCGAAGAAAGTCTAAAAACTTGCTAATTACGTAAATATTATTTTTAGAAACAATCGTACGGTCTTATGCAAGTGTCGAGGAATTGTTTTATCAAGTTTGTACAATTTATTAGATAAGCCTTGAAAGGAATGTAGGAACAAACATAGACCTTGCACCTACTTTCTACGTTGGTGCACTCGGTCGTTCGAAAAATGATTTCAAGCTTTATTATAACAGACAGCACCCGAATTAATCAATGTAAAACAGCGGCGCAGCGAGATGCTTAATCTCAAAACACATATGCATCGGCGTATACATATGTAAATGCGTCGAATGATGTTCCTGTCGCCTGAATTGATTTGGAATTTCGATCCCATTTAGATTAAAATGCTATTTGTTATTTTGGATGCACGCCTCGAAGGCTTGAAAATTCTTTTTTCAGTATTTATACTAATTTATACAATGCCTGATAATACCGCAACACGCAGTTTTTTTGTGACACTATTGGACCTTATACAGTGTGTTCTAGAAAGCCGTGGCAGACATAACTTATGTTTTTTTAAATGAAACATCTTGTATATTTTTGGATTATTAAATTCTATGCGCATTTTTGTTCGTTCCAACCGTTCGTTCAGAACTGAGCCTTTTTTGTGAGGGATTACTCCTTGGGTCATGTAGGTTGCCATGGAAGTCAAATTCCAAATTGTAGAGTCAAATTATTTTCAGAAGTCCTTACTGGGACTGTCAATTGGTAATTTCGCCATCCTAAGTTGGCATCAATGCAGCAAAAAATGTAACCGGGTTATAAGTCCAGGTCAGTAACGAGCCCATTTGCACAATGAATAACTATTAATAACACGAACAAGAACAACACAGATAAGGGTAAAATTCACAAAACGTACAAAACCCGCGAATATTTTCACTGCCCAAAGTTTGAACCCTTTTGAACGATCCGGAAAACCTTCACTGTCACTTTCACCGTTGAGGGAGGAATAATCGCTCAACGCTTTCACAACACCGAAATAAAATTTGCCTGACTACGCACCACAGAGGCAGCCGCACGTAGCTGATTATACCAAAATACCAAAATGAAAGTGTTTCCATGACATTTGAAATTGTTATTAAAATGAGTTGTAGCCATAGTTATTTTTATTTGTAGCGGTTTAATCGCGATTGCAATAGGGTTTTTATTTTAATATGTTCTTTTTTTCGTATCACTTGGGTAACTTTTCACATCATAAATCAATGAGTGACGTCATTAACTGGTTGAGACACATATACCAATGTTATACCCTTAGTTAACAGAAAATTCCTAGGGATTTTGTGGAGAATGTCATCTGACAAAATCGGGACTTCTTACAGTAATTGGGGTATAGTAAAAATTATTGACAGTTTGCAAGTATATTCACGCTTTGGAAAACAAAATGGGCTATTTCAAGAAAAAAGGGCAATTGAGAGAAATGAGAAATTTTAACGTTTTAATGTTGACGGTCGCTGACTGAGTCTTCTACTATTGCTGTATTATTTTTTTTGTTGTCATTGTGAAATGCCCTTTACATGTTATTACCATTTGGGGTGTGTAAGGCGAAATAAATAAATTAATAATGTTCAGCTGGATAATTTTGAGCAGTGCAAAACAGACCAACTTTGACGAGTTGGTGTATGTATTGAGCAGATACGCTCGAAGCAAAGAAGTCTTAAATGGGGGACATATGACTGACTGTTTTGGTTGACTAGAGCAGAGCTGCGTTATTGGATAGAAGTGGCACGAGCGAAATAATCATATCAAAACTTTGCAAGCAAATAATTTCCAGCAAGGTTGTTTTTGAGGTTTGTCAACATGAAACTACTGTAGGAGTTTAAATCTTGTTAGCACGAGAAAGCCTTCCGCCGTCGAAAACAGCGTCAGCTGTTCGGAGCGACACGGCTCTGGCAAACAAGAGTCACCGGGGGACGGGTCCCTTTTCCAGCAAATTGTCAAAACAAGGGTGAACTTGGCAGTTTCGTGACCTCGGCCTGCACTTTCCCCCTCCATGGGCTCCCCCGAAATTCGGAGATTTCATCGACCTTACGGCCTGCGTCACGTACTATATTTGTGTGTCCACCTTTATAAGGTCTGCGAGTGATCCGAGGAAAATGACACGGACCGGCTGCAGATATTGAAGAATCGATGAAATATCGAAAATTGAAATGTGTTAATATCTCAGACTAAATAAAACGTCCTTCCGTAAAAAAAACATACAGAGTGAGTCAAGTTTTTGTAGATTGAAAAAAAAACATTTTGAAACAAAAATTTCGTATATCACTGTAGGGCCACAAACTCTTAGTTTTTAAGATACAGGGAGTTACATTTCTGATGCCTCAATTAGAGCTTTTTATTTCTTTAATTAGAATATACCTAATGGGTGACTGATTATCTTGATTAATTTTGGTCAGCTACTGTTTTGGAAAAAATAATTTGAGTACATATTATGTATTTTTCAGTTTTTCATAACCACTGAATAAGAATTGTTTTAATCAAAAAGTTAACCAAGAAACCTCAGACAAATAATAAACATAGACTAACCTAAAGGCTGCATTGTAATCAGCCAGCATAAAAAATGCCTACTCAAAACAAAAACAACAAATTTGACACTTAAGCGTGCAACATATGATAACTAATCAGTGGCATCCCTATATTTTTTATTTTCAATAATGTTTAAAATAATTAGTATCTGCGATCATTTACTTTTATATTTAGCAATCACAGAAAAACAGTTTTAATGTTAACAAAATTAGTCGACACTATGCTCGACACTATGGGAAAACTCGCCTAATTTTCAAAATATAATAATATAGATCCCTAAAAACATGACAAATATTATTATGTTAGATTATTTGCTTGTTATATTTACCTAACAGACAATATGTTCTGGAAAACTGATGACAGTAGAGGAAGTTACATAAGTTCTTGAACCTGCTTTAACTAATTCTCGTTCATCAAAATGTCGAGAACCAATGAAGGCATTAATTGGCAAGTCCTTCAAATTTACACCTAATGCATTGCACCATAAGAACGTGTCCAAATCACAAGGAAACCTAGATTTGAAATAAAATATTTTTAGTTTTATTCTCAGACAAATATCATCATGGTATCGCATCTACACGGCTGACCTACCTGTGGAAGGTTATGTTGGAGGTTACGTTTCCTATGCCACAAATCCAACACATTACTCTTCCCATGCTTCTTAAAACTACACTAATTCACTAATTACTGACTTAACTATATGTCTTTTGTCCAATATGCCCAAAATCTCCTCAAAAAAACAAGAATAACGCAAAAGTAAACACTCCAAACACATTAACACAAGCCGGCGAAATCTCAATAAACTCTGGATCAGGTGATTGTATAGTGTACACTAATAATTGAAACGCGTATCCATCGCAAAGAGCTCGTGCAACGTTGCCACGTTAGCCAGAATAAAGAATTTATTAAGAATATCATAATTTATAGACCTAAGTAGGATTAGTAAATTCACAAAATCAGTAAAATTTATTGTTAAATAATGAATGTCCAAATTTTTACTATAATGTAGATTCTGTAAATCAACTAATTATTGTTCCAAGTTATGATTTTAAATTTTAACGTTGGTTATACATTTCTTTCGTAAGTAGTGCAATCATTGCATTGTTTTGTTTTAGATTTTTGTTACTACACATTTTTTATCTTGGCTGGATCTGTATTGTATTGAATTATTAGTCTATGTTTATTATTTGTCTGAGCAAGAAACCATAATAGATATCATAAAAACCTAAGAGATAATTTTTATTTTGAATTCAATTTTGCATATTGGAAGTTAGGCATAGCATAGTTTGGAAGTTTGAAAAAATATTCGATATTTTTTCCAACTTCCAAATATTAGATTTTTTTTCATTTCACTCACTGTGTCTTGAAAACAAAGCGTTTATTGACCTATAGGTATTGATATAATAACAATGATTTTCACCCTCACAATACTTCAAACTAGGAGTACCCCAGAAGTAACTGAATGCTTGTGAGGGGGAGGGGGGCAATTAAGTACTAGATATAATTTTGTATTTGTGGACATTTGCGGCTAGGGCCGACTTTTCTCGATAGAACTAGGTTAGCATTCGCTCAAGTACTACGGAAAACCCTAATAATCCAATCAGTAAATCACACAGATAAAGCTAATTAATTATAAGGAGCAATAACGTGAATCGAAGGCAGATAAACATGCAGTCTAAACAGTTAGCAATGCTTCGAACATCGCCATATGAAACACTCTATATGAAATATTATTTATTTAAAATATCTTTCAATTAATGTTAATAATGTATAGGATTCCTGGATAGGGAGAGGACAATAGTCATTAGTGTCATTATTCGCCGATTTTGGGCATTAGAGAAAGCTACATTATTTTCTATCTTTTGCCCTCGTAAAAATTTTTAGACCGTCAGACAGTGACAGATTCTCCTTACTGATTTTCTCATTTATGCCTTGGAGGGTTGAAAGGTAAATCGATGCTGAGTCGGAAAATAGTAATTTTAAGTTTGGCCCCCGGAAAAAACATGCGGAAAATATGAGTCATAAAAAGTTGAACTTCAGTGCCTTGGAACATAAATAACCATTATTTTTAATTTGAAAAAATGACAACCATTAGACAAAGGAAGAGAGGGGACACGTCAAACCAGGAACTGTTGTGTTACCAAATTGGACCAAAATCTTGAATGAAAAATTCAACAAACCTAGAGCAAATTACAAAAAATGTAGCTTGAACTAAGGCCTTAATCGTAGGCCTTAATCGTACTTTGAAATAGCGGATGTCAATTAAACTTTATTTAACAAAATACAAAAGCAAAAACGATAATAAAAGAAACGTAATGCTATTAGAAAATTAAATTATTAAATGTTCGAAATGACAGCCGCCTCTTTGAATACACGCAACTATGCGCTTCCGCATGTTTATTATTGCATTGATAAGTCCATAGCAAAAGTGCATATCAGTCAATTCTTCGAATGAAAATATCATTTTTCAAAATATTGATACTAAAGTGCAAAGTTGGCAGCCAAATGATTCAAATAATGCCAAGTTTAATTGACATCCACAAATAGTCTTAAAGTGACTATTGTTCATTGCATCGTTGCCGGCTGCGAATATGAAAAAATACTAAGAGATACTTTTTGTTAACTATTCTATTCACCACTCAAAACAAATTAAAAAAATGCGATTATACAGGGTATTCATATTTTTCTGAACCAATTAATTTTAATAACACCCTGTATCTCCGCAACTGGGAGTCTCAGAAGCTTCATGTCAACCTTAAGTTTGACGGCTCATCTGCTCATGTGACACGAAGTTTGAAGAATATATCTCGTATACTTCTACAGATACTAAGAAATATGTGTATTTTTCTCCAAACTTCTACGCTCTGTATAAAAAAAACTATGGCCCGTAGGAGAAAGAAATATATGAAGAAGTACCCTTATTTTGACTCCAAGAATACGTGGTTTAATTTTTGACCATCAGTTCAGTTACACCCTGTATATACATGATAAGAAATAAAGTGCTTTCATTATTTGTCACATTACGGAAGTTGCAACTCTGCAGAAAAGTTTTTAAATAAATACCAAAATGTCGAGGACGAAGTTGTGTATTGGATTATGAATCTACCTATAGGTATGCAGATCATTGGCTACAACATTGTTACTCGTGGAAATATTGGTGCGAGCTAAAAACTGTTTTAAAGCATTTGTAAAACATGTTTAAAACGTTCAATTTAAAACATGTGCTTTTTATATAATTTGTACCACTCAAATGTTAGGCATAATGTTAGATGAGGGAAGAGAGGGTATACGTAAATCCGGCTTTAGACGGCTATCGAACGTTTGACACAAAATCAGGGACCCTTTAAAGTAAGGAGACCCAGCATTATACTTTCCAAAGTGAGGCCGTTTCTTTCTTATTCTAATGGTCTCAATGATGCCAAGTATGCCATTTTATTGGAGAATCTATGAATATAACAGGTACTTTGATTGTTAGTAAAATTTAATAATGGTTTCCATGATTTCTAAAAATTATACTTTACAATGTTCTGTCAACAAACACAAAATATGGCAAGTGCCAAATGAATCTAATTTATTTTATATTTGAATTTGGTTTCCTGCAATTATTTCCAGGAATTTAAGTAATATAAGTTTGGTAAGTCAGTGCCGATTTTGCTTATTTGAGAATTTGTCGCTATTGCACCTTGTTACCAGGTTCCTCAAACCATTTGTAATATGTAGGTATAATAGGTACGTACTTGAACTTTTTTCCCTTGTTGAATGTATCTACCCAAAGAACTTTTACAGATTTCGGGATGGACTAATAAGATTAGGTCTTGTACTTAGTTCTAATCATGTAGTTTTCCTCGGTGCTCATTATACAATTTTTGTAATTTTATTTCTCTCCCAAGGTAACTCATAAACGTAAAATAAACTTATAGTTGTAGATAAAAACTGTTTAAAAATGGACCTGACTGAAGCTACCTGCTTAATAATTTAAAATTTTCAAAATACGATTTGTTTCTAACTACCTACTTATACGTAATGCCCACGTAATGGGAATTGTAGGATTACTAAAGGTGAGACAAGAAAAATCTGGTTGCAATTATTGGGACTACTACAGGCGGCCGCATTACCTTTAATTGACTATCTGGAAGTTAAACTTAAAAATTGTGAACTATGATGGGAAATATTTTGCCTCCTTTGGAATCTATGGCACTGGCATGTCACATAAAACCTGATGGCAGTTGGACACTGACATATAACATAACCTTGTACCAGCCCACTCATGTGGTCTGTGGTCTCCTTGGAGTATACAGAAAACAAACTTCCCCTCAAGGCTTTACTTTTCCTATGTGATAGACTGTGACATGCTGGGTCCCCTTATTTTAAAGAGTCTCCTGCACAAAATCGATTCGGTGACATTTTTGGTCCCAATATTCATTTGGATTTTCGTGATTTTTGTTGTTAAAAGCCATCCGTTTTCTGGTAGTAATATGGTGCACTGCCGCGCGTATGGCTGCAAAAGCTACGATGGGCGAAAGAAGCCTGGAATTACCTTCGATATAGGTAAAAATATTCTATATCGGCGTCTTGCATGATTTTTATTTTATGTTATAATATATCTCCTTTGTGAGTGCAGGAGTATACGCTATTTCAAAGTACGATTAAGGCCTTAGTTCAAGCTACATTTTTTGTAATTTGCTCTAGGTTTGTTGAATTTTTCATTCAAGATTTTGGTCCAATTTGGTAACACAACAGTTCCTGGTTTGACGTGTCCCCTCTCTTCCTTTGTCTAATGGTTGTCATTTTTTCAAATTAAAAATAATGGTTATTTATGTTCCAAGGCACTGAAGTTCAACTTTTTATGACTCATATTTTCCGCATGTTTTTTCCGGGGGCCAAACTTAAAATTACTATTTTCCGACTCAGCATCGATTTACCTTTCAACCCTCCAAGGCATAAATGAGAAAATCAGTAAGGAGAATCTGTCACTGTCTGACGGTCTAAAAATTTTTACGAGGGCAAAAGATAGAAAATAATGTAGCTTTCTCTAATGCCCAAAATCGGCGAATAATGACACTAATGACTATTGTCCTCTCCCTATCCAGGAATCCTATACATTATTAACATTAATTGAAAGATATTTTAAATAAATAATATTTCATATAGAGTGTTTCATATGGCGATGTTCGAAGCATTGCTAACTGTTTAGACTGCATGTTTATCTGCCTTCGATTCACGTTATTGCTCCTTATAATTAATTAGCTTTATCTGTGTGATTTACTGATTGGATTATTAGGGTTTTCCGTAGTACTTGAGCGAATGCTAACCTAGTTCTATCGAGAAAAGTCGGCCCTAGCCGCAAATGTCCACAAATACAAAATTATATCTAGTACTTAATTGCCCCCCTCCCCCTCACAAGCATTCAGTTACTTCTGGGGTACTCCTAGTTTGAAGTATTGTGAGGGTGAAAATCATTGTTATTATATCAATACCTATAGGTCAATAAACGCTTTGTTTTCAAGACACAGTGAGTGAAATGAAAAAAAATCTAATATTTGGAAGTTGGAAAAAATATCGAATATTTTTTCAAACTTCCAAACTATGCTATGCCTAACTTCCAATATGCAAAATTGAATTCAAAATAAAAATTATCTCTTAGGTTTTTATGATATCTATTATGGTTTCTTGCTCAGACAAATAATAAACATAGACTAATAATTCAATACAATACAGATCCAGCCAAGATAAAAAATGTGTAGTAACAAAAATCTAAAACAAAACAATGCAATGATTGCACTACTTACGAAAGAAATGTATAACCAACGTTAAAATTTAAAATCATAACTTGGAACAATAATTAGTTGATTTACAGAATCTACATTATAGTAAAAATTTGGACATTCATTATTTAACAATAAATTTTACTGATTTTATGAATTTACTAATCCTACTTAGGTCTATAAATTATGATATTCTTAATAAATTCTTTATTCTGGCTAACGTGGCAACGTTGCACGAGCTCTTTGCCATGGATACGCGTTTCAATTATTAGTGTACACTGTACAATCACCTGATCCAGAGTTTATTGAGATTTCGCCGGCTTGTGTTAATGTGTTTGGAGTGTTTACTTTTGCGTTATTCTTGTTTTTTTGAGGAGATTTTGGGCTTATTGGACAAAAGACATATAGTTAAGTCAGTAATTAGTGAATTAGTGTAGTTTTAAGAAGCATGGGAAGAGTAATGTGTTGGATTTGTGGCATAGGAAACGTAACCTCCAACATAACCTTCCACAGGTAGGTCAGCCGTGTAGATGCGATACCATGATGATATTTGTCTGAGAATAAAACTAAAAATATTTTATTTCAAATCTAGGTTTCCTTGTGATTTGGACACGTTCTTATGGTGCAATGCATTAGGTGTAAATTTGAAGGACTTGCCAATTAATGCCTTCATTGGTTCTCGACATTTTGATGAACGAGAATTAGTTAAAGCAGGTTCAAGAACTTATGTAACTTCCTCTACTGTCATCAGTTTTCCCGAACATATTGTCTGTTAGGTAAATATAACAAGCAAATAATCTAACATAATAATATTTGTCATGTTTTTAGGGATCTATATTATTATATTTTGAAAATTAGGCGAGTTTTCCCATAGTGTCGAGCATAGTGTCGACTAATTTTGTTAACATTAAAACTGTTTTTCTGTGATTGCTAAATATAAAAGTAAATGATCGCAGATACTAATTATTTTAAACATTATTGAAAATAAAAAATATAGTGATGCCACTGATTGGTTATCATATGTTGCACGCTTAAGTGTCAAATTTGTTGTGCAAAGTTGGCAGCCAAATGATTCAAATAATGCCAAGTTTAATTGACATCCACAGATTATTAGATTTATTCTTAAATTGACCTGTTTATTGCAGCATTGCCGTTCTTTGAAAATAATTAAGAAATGGCTAAGAATATGAAAAAAATACTAACAGATACTTTTTGTTAACCATTGAATTTACCATTTAAAACAAATTTAAAAAATGCGATTATACAGGGTATTCTTATTTTTCTGAGCTAATTAATTTTAATAACACCCTGTATCTCCGCAACTGGGGGCCTCAGAAGCTTCATATTAACCTTAAATTTGACAGCTCATCCGCTCATGTGACACGCCAAGTTTGAAGAAAATATCTCGTATACTTCTAGAGATAGGTACTAAGAAAAATGTGTATTTTTCTCCAAATTTCTACGCTCTGTATAAAAAAAACTATGGCCCGTAGGCGAAAAAAATATATGAAGAAGTGCCCTTATTTTGACTCCAAGAATACGTGGTTTCATTTTTGACCATCAGTTCAGTTACACCCTGTATAGCAAAGTCATCAGAGATATATAATTATGTTAATAATATCTCTTTATTATATAATATATAATATTATAATTGGTAATATTAAAATACACATGTTGAAAATATGTATATTAAATTATGTGCTAAGTCTTGTTGCATAGAAGGAAAACTGGGGGAAGCGCAAGAGATTTGGCAACGACGCGGCAGGGCCAAGCGTCTATTTCTTTACCGTTTGTCCCTATGAATAAAGAACCCCCGGAAGGAGCAAATTTGGGCTTTACGGTGGACCGGTCCAGTCTCTGCATATAGCGGCATGCCGTTTCCGGTTTACAAAAGTACTTACCGATGGAATGTTATCCCCCCAACATTTTGTTCTGGTAGTCACGGAATAGCCGCAGGCTGCACAGCTAACCATAAAAGATCTCCAAAAAGTACTTATCGAAGAACTACACAAATATCTAATAGCACAAACCACCGTGACAACTGTCAAAATTCAGTCTCCATAAAGGGCGATTTCCGTCGCACGTATTTTATAATGCCCATAGAGCTTTGGCTCCTTCCTGGGGTTCTTTATTCATTGGTTTGTCCAGCTGACGCCTTGTTGTCACGCGCCGGGTTGAGGTTAAAACGCTAATAAAATCTTTACATTTGTTTAACTATCAAACTATTACTATTATACAGTGAATAGTGGTGGGGCGCTTAAAATGCGTCGTGTGTGGTGCCAGAAATACTGGATCAAACCGAACTTTCCACTGGTGGGCGATTTATTTTCTGCCCAGCTGTGCACCAATATAGGACAGTGTCTTGTATTTTTTTATATTTATTGTATATCAAGGTGAATGGGTCATCTAGATATGCAGATCATTGGTTGTATCCAATGACGTCACAACCTATAGACGTGGTGCCCCATTGTTAAAATGCCCTTTATTTTGACTCCAAGATTAAATATATCCATACTACTCTAAAAACATGCTACAAACAAAGACAGAAAGTCAACCATCAACCAACTATACACCCGGTGATTCCCGGTTATAGTTCCTCCAGAATCACGCTTAGATATCGCATGTTTTTTCTTGTTTGGGGGCGCCGGAAGCATCGGAACCTCACCTGAAGACTCGGGGGATGGTCTAACGACGCCAGCCTCCGAGCCCAGAGTCGAACTAAGTTCGCTACGGCTCGACAAAAAGGGGCAATTTCTGACAATCTCGCGACATTTTCGGAATAATTTAATGGAGCGCTTAGATTGTGATTAGTTCTGGGCGTCGAGCGTTTATCAAAACAAACCTGTCTATAGGTTCTGACGTCATTGGTTGTATCCGATAAAAAACTCGAACTTAAAAAACACCACCGCAGATGGGGACACGACGAAACCAACGGCTGGCGCCAGGCCGCGCTAATTGGGCCGCCGCTTCGGGCGTGTTGCGGCCGGCCGGCCCTCGCGATGATTATCGCGCGGATTTGCCGCCAGAGATCGTTGGCGGCGATTTAAGCGATTTATGGCCGCGCGAGCGAGCCGACGGGCACAAAATCGTGGGTACCCTGTCTACGGTACACCCACGATATTCCTACGCATTTTTGCATTAACGGCAGACGCAAAAAAATCACTCTGGCGTAACTAAGTGGCGGGTGGCGGGTCCGGGGCCCCCCCGAACTCGCGAACGAAGAAATAGAAATAGCATTATTAAAACGTACAACTGCTGCGACAAAACTCGTGGAGGAATCTCGCCGAAATTTTGTCTGTTGGTGCTGGGCAGATCTATTTAAAAAAGGTCGTTTTAAACTTTCAAATCGTTTCAAAAAGATCTGATCTTTGATCCTAATTTGACGATCTTAGATGATTTTAAAGTGTTAAGATCGTTTAAAAGATCTAAGATCGCTTAAATATCTAAGATCGATTTAAAGATCTAAGATCGTTTTAGAGATCTAAGATCGTTTAAAGATCTAAGATATTTAAAAGGATCTAAGATATTTTCCTCATTTGTTTTCGTTCATTTTTGAAACGTTTGTGTTTTTTTTTATAAAATAATGTTTTATTTTTGAAGAATAAAAAATAGTGCTCTAGGTTGTTGTAGGAATAAGAGATTTTGTTTTTATATCTACATATTTGTAAAATATGTTCTCACTTTGACCTCAATTGTTGTAAGTAGTTCGTTTTTTTAACGTTTCTGTGATTTTTTTATACAAAATAATGTAGGTAGAAAGGTAGGTATATATTTTTTAGAAGAATGAATAGTTTTGTACTAACAAGGGTTTTTCTTTTTATACATATAATCTACATATTATTTCTAAAATATATGTATTACGAATTCAGTTACTTACGTTACTAACGAGCGTTCATTTAAAGCAGGTTACCTCAGGAGATCTATAGGTCTCTGCTAAAGTGCAAATTGTCACAATTCGCGAAAAATGACAAATACTATAAACAAACTGACGTACATTTTACCTACAACTACAAGGACCATTTTGAGGTCAAATTTAAATGAATGCTTTATGTTAATTTGTATTTTATACGCAATTATCTATTTCTCAAAATTCCGAATTTTATAACTTTTTTTTCTGTATGTGAAAAACAAAGAAAAAGGCAATGCATTGCTATATGAAATGTAGGAAAATCGAAATAACAGAACCTGAAACTGTTAAAAAGGTATTTCTAATTTCTTCAGTTTCATCTTCCACAAAAAAAGATTGAAATAATAACTTAAAAAATTATAAATTGCATAAATAGTCGGTGAACACGTTTTTACAGGAAAAGTCTAATTCTCCATAGGTATAGGTATCAACTGATTGATTACGTAACCAGTTCAGTTAGAGTAGTAACTTTACACAACTAGTTCCGTAAAACTGGACGTATCATCACTTGCTCAGGTTTTGAAAGATGTCACTTTATACTATGTCAAAATTAGGAAAAGTATTTATAGACATCTATATATATCTATTAACTATATAATATCATGAATAATTGTGTTCAAAGATCTTAGATCATTTAGAGGATCTTAGATCGTTTAGAAGATCTTAGACCGTTTAGAAGATCTTAGATTGTTTAGAAGATCTTAGATCGTTTAGAAGATCTTAGATTGTTTAGAGAGTTTATCACTCTGTATCGACATTGGGCGCGGCTATTACACCCTACATATTATAGGCTATTCGGCCACAATAAAAAATATCACTATTTTTTAAAGAAAAATTCCAATACAAGTTCAACGCAGGAAAGAAAACGTTTCTAAACAATGAGGGCAGCGTTGCGAGATTTCCTATACATACTAGTAATCGTTATTTATTGGCGAATACAAGTTTTAGCATATTGATGCCGAATTTCTGAACTCCGTAATTCCGAAAAAATAAAGCTCTCATCACGCGACCACTTACACATTTTTGTTTATCATTTATTTTTAACGCTGTGTGATAAAACACCTATTATATTTTTTCAACATCGACGCGTCTACCATCGCCTTTGAAATACGGCAACAAAGCACTTCTGCCAGCGAACCGGCCGACAAAACCAGTTAGCCAACGCGTTTTGTGCCTTTTTCTATAGTACTGCGTATTTGGGCTACCACTCACTTTTTCGGCCGCCGGCAAGCTTGGCCGACGGCTCAGAGAGCTTAATGGCGTTTCGTATGTTCGGGAGTTAACGTGCGCAAAATGAGTAAACAGGGAAGAACGATGCATTCTCAAGCACGATAAATAATTGCCAATGTTATAAGGGTTTGCCTTCCTCCATAGTCTAAGGCGTCACCGTTAAAAATAGTATTAACTATAAATTAAATAACAATTATATGAAAATTAAGTCAGTGAGGTACACAAATTGGAGCTACGCCCCTGGACTGTGACTAATTCTATAATATTTACGAGTTCTTCCCCCTTGCGTCGCCCGCATTCTGCCGTAAGGAGGACTATACCAACTTGATAATTTAGAATATTTATATATTAATCGGCCTGAACAGGCTGCCAATGATAAGTATGTAAGTTCTTGTCATAAAACTGCCGAAGAAAAGATGGCATACCGTTCGCGCATGTCCAGGTACACTTTACATCGAATAAATCGTTTAAATGATTAAATAACATGCATACGATTTAAACTGTACTTGGACATGCCCAAACGGTATGTCATCATTTTTTCACCAGTTTCATAACAAGAACTTGCATACTTCTCATTGGCAGCCTGTTCAGAAAAGTAGAAAAATTAGTTATTAAATACAAGTTCACGTGGCAATAATAGCCCCTTGGGACCACGCTAACGGTATGCCTATGGTTTTCCGAGGAATTTTTTATTTTGAACTTTATTATAAAACACATGGCAGCCTGACTAAAATCATATCGCATATTTTTCGAAATGAAAACTCAGTTTTCCATATGAAGAACCCAGGATGACTCTCTGATTCATACCTTATTATTGTGAGAATATACGCAACAGCCCTTTGAAAGGCATACTGAGTAAAATCACGTCCAAAAATCTGACACTATCTCCCGGTCTATTAGCTATTATAGAAATCAAACAATCAAAAGAGTCAAAATTTATAATGACCTGACCTGACGTCGTGTCTCCTAACTACCTACTTTATTTAAATTTTAAATATTTCCCTACTCCTTTTGTTTGATGTAAATAGTGTTGTGTGACGGGCAAAAATCGTTGGCTGTAATTACCCTCGCGGTAGAATTTTGATTCGTTTCGTTAATGGCAAACGTGCGGATGCATTTTTGCATTTAGATTTTATCGCCGCCGCTTAATATAATACTCGGGGCGCCCATAGCGCCCAACCGCATATGCACGTCATTCCAGTCTAAACATATTTACAGAGATGATAGAAGCACATTCCCGCCAAGATTTACAATGTTAACGGTCGCTGGGTTTATCTATTTACGGGGAACAATGTAACGTGGCCGCAAGTCAATAAAGTACAGAGTGATTGCGGGTATAACAGCACAATTAATTAATTGCAAAATCGATTTCTAATATGATATGAAAAAAATCGCTAGCAGTTTTGCTTCCACACCCTATGAGATGGCGAAAACTACCGAGAAGCTGCTATACAGGGTGTTATTTAAGTACGTAGCCAAACTTCAAGGGGTGATTCTTTGAGTGATTTTAAGACGAAAAGTTTATATAAACATAGGTCCGGTATCGCTTCGTTTTCAAGATACAGGGTGTCAAACTTTAAAAAAAAACTCTTTTTTTCAACAACATCTTAACACTCCTTTAGCCGATTTTGTTTCAATCTGGCAGTGTTATTTACGGTAGAGAGGGGTTAATTTAGCCCTAAGTAGATTCAAATTATTAAGTCCAGTGGCGTCCCGGGGGCACCATGAACAATATTTTTGAAAAAAAAGTGCGCCACTGACTTTCTTAAAACATATATTTTTCTCGCATTAAGGAACTAAGAATACAACTTTTTGGTCTCTTGAATTTTTTTGTATCTGGCTTCGTTTTCGAGAGAAAAAAATAAAAACCACTTTATTGGATATCATATTGCTTTGTTGTTGCATATTGCTGCGTTCTAGAAAACGAAGCAAGACACGAAAAAAATTCAAGAGACGAAAATGTTGCACTCTTAGTTCCTTAATGTGAAAAAAATATAAAAGTAGACTGCAATTATTATCAAGTGCGGTGGCGTCCCTTAACCAATATTTTTGAGAAAAAGAAAATGTGCGCCACTGACTTTTTAAAAACTTTTATATTTTTTCGCATTAAGCAACTGAGAATACAACTTTTTGGTCTCTTGAATCTTGTTCGTATCTTGCTTCGTTTTCGAGAAAGCAGCAATTCAACAACAAAGCAATGTCATGCAATAAAGTGGTTTTTATTTTTTCTCTCGAAAACCAGATACGAAAAAAATTCAAGAAACCAAAAAGTTGTATTCTTAGTTCCTTAATGCCAAAAAAATATAAAAGTTTTAAAAAAATCAGTGGCGCAATTTTTTTTTTAAATATTGGTCACGGTGCCCCCGGGACGCCACTGGACTTAATAATTTGAATCTATTTAGGACTCAATTAACCCCTCTCTACCGTAAATAACACTGGCAGATTTAAACAAAATTGGCTAAAGGATTATTAAGATGTTGGAAAAAAGATTTTTTTTTTAAAGTTTGACACCCTGTATCTTGAAAACGAAGCGATACCGGACCTATGTTTATATAAACTTTTCGTCTTAAAATCACTCAAAGAATGACGCCTTGAAGTTTGGCTACGTACTTAAATAACACCCTGTATTTTATATTTTTGTTTCTAAATAATAAATTTACAACGAATTTTCATGATTGAAAAATTATTCTAAAAGATATTTTTGAAACAATGGTTCAAGCAGTCAATAAAGTAAGTATTTTTTCATTGAGGTTAATTCCTCACAAGGATTATTATCACCTTTGTTGTATTCAATATTAGAAAAGTTAGGACACCGCATTGTTAGTTTAAAAAAGAATAAGCAGTTTTGGGTGAAAATAAAAAATAGAACCCCTGACTACTTACTACTTATAGGTACGTATTAGTTGTGTTAGAAAAATTTGGTACACACTATATTTTTTTTATTTTAGTTTCCATGTGTTGTCTATAAAGTTACAAGATATTTTTGGCCGTTGAAGTTTGATATTGCAAAGAATTTTTTATTTTCACTTCCTTCTGTATGTAAAAAAACAAAGAAATGTAGGAAAATCGAAATAACAGAACCTGAAACTGTTAAAAAGGTATTTCTAATTTCTTCAGTTTCATCTTCCACAAAAAAAAGATTGAAATGTGGCAACATAGACCTTGATGGTTGACATCAAAGAAGAAGAGTCGAATTACTCGAGTATTAGATAAGGTACATTTGCCCCCGCCCCCGAGAAAAATTTTTTTTCGCATTTTCCTATAGAAGCATTTTTAGCCTTCCTGTTTTTCCTCTTTCTGGGCAACATTCCCCTACAAGATCCTCATTCATCTACCTGGTTCTAACCTGTGTAACATAGCATGACGAATGGGCTAGAACGGTTCGAGGCGCCATAAATTCCGAAATATGGATGGTTGTTTAATGGCATTAATTACCCATTTCCGGAACAGCAACGCCTATAACATTTTGATAAGGATTAATTTACGAGGCAACAAATGTGAGTGGAAAGGGAGAGCTGCGTGAAATTTGCCGTCTCTCTGGCGCCGCACTATATCAACAGGGCGGAAATTAAATTTTGATTAAAATTGCGTTTTAATTTTATTAAATAAATTGTCAACCATTTTGGAACAAAGATCGATACACGCATCCAAATCCATTGTACCGAAAAGCCAAAAAGTTATTTCAAAGTTGTTTTGGAGAGGAGAAAGTGGTACAGGGTGTCCCAGTTAACGTGATAAACCCGATTTTCTCGGTAATTTTAAAGATATCTTAATTCACGATTCGATAACCAGACTTGTGTAAAATTTTCCGAGGAATTCCAGTTTAACGTCAAACTTAATATACCGGGTGTTGTTAAAAGGTTATTTCAAAAAATACCGTTTGCCAAAAAATTATGAAGATGGATTTTAACGCGAAATGTTAGTAATGAGTATAAGTGTCTGTTTTCATTTCTGACTTCCGGTTTTACCGGAAGTGAACATCACTTTGTCAGATTTTTTAGACAACCTGTATATTTTGGGTTTTCTAAGTTCCTTTTGTTCTCCCAATTCCAACCAAATATTTTTATATAGTTATCTCTAAAAATAACCAAGCAGTAAATTTTTATATTTTGATAAATTTCGTCGAATATGACAAATTCACAACTTTGCATGGAATGCTAAAAATATATCGTTAGAGATAATTATATAAAAATATATATGGTTGGGACTTAAAAAACCCAAAATATACAGGTTGTCTAAAAAATCTGATAAAGTGATGCTCACTTCCCGTAAAACAGGAAGTGAGAAATGAGAAACCGACACTTTTTCATTACTCCCCGTATAGTCATTACTTACATTTCGTGATAAAATCCAACTTTAGTAGAAGTTAGGGAGAAAAACACCCACCACCCCTTCAAAACCTTCACCACGTATGACTTAAAAAAAATCTTTTTCGACAAAATACATAGCTTATTATGAGTAGAAAATGCTTACAAAAGCTGTGTTCCGTACGATAAACGGTTCCGGAGATATTCGCAAAAAACGAATTTTCTTTTCCAACTTCCACACCCTGTATCTCTAAAATGGTGCATTTTAGAGGGTAAGTAATAGAAGTTTTTTTTCATATTTTTGAAAGAGCTATCACATCCTGAAGTCCTGTGCATATATTATGAAACACCCTATATAAGTATCCAAGCACTTGTAAAACTGTTGAAGAAAAGATGGCATAACCTCTTCAAAAATAATAGCCTTTTGGGCCCACGCTGATAATAAACCTGTGGTTTTCCGAAGAATAGGTATTCTATTTGTAACTTCATTTTAAAGCACATGGCAGTCTGAATGAAACCATACCAAAACGCGTTAGTTTGCGAATAAATGAAGACCCACTTTCCCATACGCAAGGAACCCAGGAGGACTCTTTGGTTCATACCTTATTATCGTGAGAATATACGCATATCGGCACAGAGTAAAATCACATGCAAATATCTGTCACTAACTCCCGGTCTAAATGTACAATGGATCTCCTATTTCTGGCTGCAAACAAAAAATAATAATAAACCAAACACCCCACCATCAAGATATTGTCGCCATCCAGATTACCATGTAGCGTCGCATCTTCTAAAATTCAAATGCTACAATATGACGCCCACGGGCGTAGCCAAGGGGGGGGTTTCGGGGGTTCAAACCCCCCCCCCCCCGAAATAAGCAAAATATTACCTAATATTATACCGAAAAAATACGAGGAGTGAAGAGTTACATTATTATTACATTTGAATATATTATGTAGTAATAGTAGCGCCTAGCGCCATCTTTTGACGAGAGGCAGACGCAGTTGCAGCCGAACTATTTTGTATTGTAGGGACACTTTGTGTTGTTTCTCGATTATTCGCCACGCCCCTAGGTCGAAATGAGCGGAACTTTGTGGTAGTTCGTGGAAGTTTCTGGACGGCTACTGGGCTGCTATATAAGCGGCGCCGCGGCGCGTGACCACGCTTACGGCAGTATTGTTCCCTGCGAACTCGAAGCGAATAAAAGTGAAAAGTGGTGAACGAATAGTGAAGAGAATTAAGTGTACCGTGTAAGTGAGTAATTTTAGTGCACTGTTATTCGATGACCTTGTTAAGGATAGATACGTGAATCATTATTACTGTCGAAAAATGGAGGGGAAAAAAAGGAAGGGTGATAAACCTAAAGGTATGGACTACTAGAAAAAGTGGTGTAGTCAAGGTCAAGGGGTTTCTAATAAAGAAACAAATTTGGATTTAGCTATCAAAGCTTCAGCTACCTTGCATGCTGATAAGAAGACTGCCTACCCCGAAATCTAGTTTGGAATGCCTAGATATGTGCGATAAAAACCTTTATCCTAATATTTACACATTACTACAAATCTTGGCTACCATTCCTGTATCCACTGCTACCCCAGAAAGGTCTTTCTCGAGCCTACGGAGACTGAAAAACTATTTACGAAACACTACAAGTGAAAACAGACTTAATGGTTAATGAACATTCACTATGGAACAGAAATTCATGCAGATGAAGTAGTGGATATATTTAAAAGAAAAAGCCGAAGATTTCTTCTTTAATGGTTTTAGATTTAGCGCAGAGGAACGAAATTAATTTATACATTTCATTTAAAGTTAAGAACTTTATAAATATGTCGTAGTTTTTCGGATGAATATATAGATATTAAATTTCATGTAAGTATATTTTTGTTGTTTTATTTACTTCTCAAAATAACCCCCCCCCAAAACTAAATCCTGGCTACGCCCGTGATGACGCCTTAGTATTCCTCAAGTGGCGCCTTCATGTAAATAGATAAGAGCCACCGGCAAGGGCATGATGTGCTTCCCGGATGTGCGAGATGGGACGTTCGCGGACGAAATAAAAGATAAAACGTACAGTATCCAATTTAACAGCTCCAACATTCTCCAAGTTATAATTGGATAAGCTGGAAGTTTCCTTAAATGGTGCTATAACTAGGACCGCAATGCAATAATTCATTTGTTCGGCAAAGGTGCTCATCCCAAATAACAATAGCAATGAAGAATTACAACCTGCGGTAGACTTTACATTATTTGTATTTTTTTTACTTACTCTTTAAAGGGCCCACCAACTGGTTTCAATGAAGCAAAAAATTTAAAATAAAATCACAGGAATAAATGTATGTAGCAACACGAAACATAAAATATAAAATGCACTGATAAATAGAAGGACATTGTCCTATTACTTCACAACCACCCATTGGCATCTGTTGAATAATGATAAGTAAAGTTCATACAATTTAGTTCTGGAAAAAAATTACTGTCATGTGATTTTAAGACTCAATGTACAGCACGTACATACGTGGTGATTCAACATTTTGACCCATAAAATGGCTTTTTTCGATCTGTAGCGAGCAACACGCATAATTTTAAACTTTTGGTCAATACAAAAAAATTATTATTTACAATGGCCGTCATTAGACTTTTTGCGCAAATGCTAATGACGGCCATTGCGATAAATACTTTTAAATATTTTTTGTCTCAAAACGTGAGCAATTACTTAAGATTAAAATTTGTATTGACCAAAAGTATAAAATTATGCGTGTTGCTCGCTACAGATCGAAAAAAGCCATTTTATGGGTCGAAATGTTGAATCACCACGCACGTGCTGTACATTGAGTCTTAAATGGTGGCAGGTTTTTGAGACGACCGCTAAATATCATTCATTTCACTGCACGAAAACTACATAAAACTTCCAAATTCCGCGTTTACTTTCGTTTTCTTGCCATTCCAAGCGCCGATCAATTTCCCCAGCTCGTTCGAGTGCATTTATAAAGTCTTTCCCTAATATTTTATTTGCCCAATTCATTGGCGATCGGTTCATTTAACCGAACAACGAACTAAGGGGGAGTAAGTATAAGGAAACTTCTGTGATTTTATTATCATACGTTAGCCTTTATTGCGGCGTTTATCTCTGGGTCTTCGATTTCCAGATCTTGATAGATGTATGCTAGAGAACATATACGGAGGAGGGACAATAAGATACTTTCTTGGGAGATTTCCGGGACTCCGGATAGGTCTAGGTATACAGGGTGAGTTTTTTCGATGCCCACTATGGGGATCTCGGAAACTAGCAGAGCTAGAACAAAGGTTAAATGGGGAAAGAATTGTAGTTTTGAATGTTCAATCACTTTTGGAATTTTAAAAAAGTTCATGGATCACTAGATATTTTGAAAAAAGTGATTTTTTGCTATTTCATCAGATCTCTGTAGCTCCATTATTTCTGATTATACAGAAAAACTGTAGAGACAAAAATTGTAGATAATTTTGGGCTTAATAAGATAATCTAATCCAATTTTTTTGTTGTTTGTGATTTTTGAGATATGACATAAATTTGTGTTTTTTTAAATGTAAATCATAGTTGGCTATGGCTTTATCAAATCGGCCATTTTTTGAGCTTTCCAAAAATATAATACGCGGCATAGTTATTATAAAAAATAAAATAGCTATGGCCAATTTTCTGATTTTTTTAAATTTTCACAGTCAGCCATGGAATATTTTCATAATTACGTTCTATTTTGTAATAAGACATACTTCAAACTTTCAAATATTTTATTTTTAGCTGGTAACAAAATGTAATAAAATAAAATAAAAATTATCATGATGGAGCTCCACCACATAATTATTTGCCCGTAAGAAATTACCCAGCTCTATCCATATAGTCGGATAGGGAGAAATAGACCTATTTCCTGGCAGCCCCGATCCCCCGATTTGTCTGTTTTGGATTTCTTTTTGTGGGGAACAGTACAAAATAAAGTATGAGACAATTGTTGATTTAAGAGCAGCTGTTTTGGAAGCAATTGACAGTATTAATAGGCGCTCTCTAAGAAAAGCGACAAATTCAGTTTTAAAAAGATGCAATATTTGCATAATTAATAATGGTGGATTGTTTGAACATCTTTTTTTATTTTAAAAGGTGACCTTTTAAAATAATAATAATTTGAATTTGAGTTCTTTAATTTTTTGTTTTATTTTGTTACATTTTGTTACCAGCTAAAAACAAAATATTAGAAAGTTTGAAGTATGGCTAATTATAAAATAGAACGTGATTATGAAAATATTCCATGGCTGACTATGTGAAAATTTTAAAAAAATCTGAAAATTAGCGATAGCTCTTTTATTTTTTATAACAACTATGCCGAGTATTATATCTTTGGAAAGCTCAAAAAATGGCCGATTTTATAAGGCCATAGCCAACTATGATTTATATTTAAAAAAACACAAGTTTATGTCATATCTCAAAAATCACATACAACATAAAAAATTGGATCAGATTATCTTATTACGCCTAAAATTATCTACAATTTTTGTCTCTACAGTTTTTCTGTATAATCAGAAATAGCGGAGCTACAGAGATCTGATGAAATAGCAAAAAATCACTCTTTTCAAAATATCTAGTGAGCCATGAACTTTTTTTAAAAATCCAAAAGGGGCATTAGATTGAGCATTCAAAACTGCAATTCTTTCCCCATTTAACCTCTGTTCTGGCTCTGCTAGTTTCCGAGATCCCCATAGTGGGGATCGAAAAAAACTCACCCTGTATAAAGACATCATTTTGTACGGATACGTTATACCATGGTGTATATAAAGATACCTATGCACAAAACTCTACCAAATAATATAATAGTGTTAAGAAAAACCGACTAAGCTAAACCGACCTTACCTAGTGCAATGAGTTGACCTGAAGTTTTAAGTCTAAAATGCTTTATATGCTACAACTTTTGAACGCCTTGCATGATTTTGTTAAAATTTGGCGTAAAACTCGGGTTTTTCTGGGGATTAGATAAATATAGGCAAACACCGCTGATAGCCAAGAGCACTGGGCAAAATGTAGACTCGCGGTATTGCTTCTTAATATCTTTATTTGCGTGGTTTACTATATAGTTGTCCCACACTTACTGGAATTACTCGGGTTTTCTAGGGTTTTCCGTATACTTGAGCGAATGCTATCCCAGTTCCATCGGGAAAAACTCAGCTCTAGGCGCAAATGGCAATGAAGGCGAAACAATAGTAATTGCATAAGTATTTGGTTGCTTAATTTAGTTTGGAATATTGTGCGAAGGTGACAATTATTATTATTTTAGTTGGATCGCCCGATGATCGCCTTTTCTTTATTTTTGGGACCGTCCCCGTACATATAGACTTATTGATTCCTCGGGGGGTGAAAAGGTCGAGATAAGATGTCTCCCTTTATCCGTAATGGGCATCGAAGGGTAGTTTATTGGTGTAATGTTTTGATTTGCGCGGCTATATTTATTTTGTATGTGCTACGCAAGGGCAATAAACTCGGAAATTTCGTACGTTATGAAATAAAATCAATATTGCCGAACGAGCCAGTATTATTAGATTATTAGATTAAATTATATTATAGGTTGTTTTCCGTTAGTCAAACCACAGATGAATTTTGAAATAATACCGGTATTATTTTGCAGAAAGACAGCTTATTCTTCAATCTGTGGTTATAGCCTTGAGTTTAAAATACTAGGCCTAACTGTGGTGACACTGGAAATTTGTTTGGAAAGCTTTTAATATAACCATAACGTTTCATTTTTACAAGCTTTTATTTAACTTGCAATGTATGGTGAACTATGTATGTATGTGTATGTTTATTTTAATTTTTAATCACAAATATGGTCACCTTAGCTATATGCCAGGGCCCAGGGGCTTAAGCCCCCCAAAACAAAAGGTCTAGAACCGCCTATGGCAGAAAACTTCGAAATTTCAAATATTGAAGCAAATAGCAAAAAAAATATTACTACTGTATCAATTTTGCACTGTAAGGCATAAAAAGGTTTAGGTAGATACGTGTTCAAAATTTCATTAGCGTATCTTTAAATGTTTCGAAAATATTAACAGAAAACCAACTTTAGAGTTCAACTTTTAACATCGTGTACGTTGAGAACCAAGCATTTTAGACCATGAACTTTTCTTCATAAAATTTACCCAGCCACCGCCACTCAAAATATCTACGTGTTGATTTGGAACACTATCTTATACAGGGTGTGTCTAAATTATGGTGCCAACGTAATAAGACAGGTAGAAAATGTATGATAATTTTGAACAAGAAGTTTCCTATAAACATAAAAAAGTTACGAATATAAAAACCATTGTGCTACCCCGCCCCTCCGCCTCTGGGTGATCGTAATGAATCGTTTTTACGCGAAATTATTGTCGCACTTCAGCGCCATGTTTCATTTAAATTGAGTAACAGAAGTTATTGCAAAAAATACGTTTTTGTTTTACGTTCCCAAAAATAGCTATTTTACGGACTCATTTAAGTCCGTAAAATGCTTCTTTTTCAGCCTAGTCCCTGGATGAAATGAATGACATGACAAAATTATCAAATAAACAAACTTGTTGCTACGATACCAATTTCTAAGCCAGTTTTTCGAACATGATGATTTCAAAAATTATGGAAAATTTGCAAATTTATGCGTTCTGAAGAATTGTAAAAAGCGTATAACACAATTTTGGGAGCGTATGACAAAAATAGTGTTTGTCACACGTACCCAGGTTAATGAAGTTTTTCAGGACTCTTCTGCTATTTGCAATGATTCGTTCTGAAAAACTTCATTTTAGGTACTTGTAACAAAAATAACTATTTTCAAAGTGTACCTTTATCACCCTGTAACTTTTTTTTTATGCATTTTCTGCCTGTCATATTATGTTGGAACCATGACTTACAAACAACATGTATATATTTTTAATTAGATATTTTCGGTGTGAAAACAATGTCACTGTTAAACAAAACCGTGTAAACCGCGATATTTGATCAGGGACTTTATTCAGAAGAGCCCCACTTGAAATATTGACGTCCCCCCTCATTGTTAACTGTAGTGCTCTTATGCTCAGCTTACACGGTCTCAAGTTTGGCCGCAATAATAATTTGCTCATAACTATAAAATAAAACGCGAGAGGAAATTTCCTTTATTTTATGGCTGCGGATGGCTCTTGAGACTCATTTCATAAAGCAATAAAAGCGAGAAGTGGATTTGAAACAAATTAATTAAAATTTATTATTATGGACGTTAACAGACGGACTCGGAGGGTCAACAATACAATTTTAATATTCTAACATTTGTGCTTAGGTAATATAGTTTTTTTACTACTAACCTGAGAAATCACCATTATTTACCTCATTCCTCTAATAAGAAGTAACATTTCTCACCGTAGGTAAATAATGATAATAAAAAAATACCTAGGTAAATAATGGAAAATTTTCTATATGATATTTAAAAATTAGTTTCATTTTATCAGCTTGACAACTGAACTCCCAGGCTACTTGATATTTCGAAGTATTTGAAAGAAGGGAGAAATGACTAAAATATCAAAATCAAATATGTAAAATATGGCAATATTTCAATGTTAGAAGTAAAAAAAAATCTATATACACTTCGGTTGAGAAGGCCATTATTTACCTCGCATATTATATCCTTCGGCGCTACGCGCCTCATGATATAGAAATGCTCAGTAAATAATGGCTTACTTCTCAACCTAAGTGTATAATATACTATTTTTACTTTTTTTACTCAGACTAAAAAATAAGATAGACACTCCTTTCTGAAAGACAATAAATAAAATAAAAATAAAGACATAATAAAAATATCAACCATTCAATTCGATAAATAATCCAGCAGGGCTTTATAATAACATGCGACTGCAGAGTCCTACAAATGGGCTTACAATTAGAGAACGTATGGGAACACGTAAATAGGCATTAAAAATAATTAACTATACATCAAGCCAATTTTATAACACACTGTACCGCTGGGATAATAATTGCAAATTGCAAAATGTATAAATTAACTGCAAATATTGTAGAAGCGACGCAGGATTAGAAATGTACGTAATGGAAACAATGTTTTGTTTGCTGGGTAAAATAAGTTGTATATTACTCACAACTTCTAAGAGGTTTAAAGACCATAAACTAAGTCAATAGGTAACACATCGAGGTTTTTTTACACTTACCAAAAATTACAACCTAAAGAGCTACTACGAAAGAGTACACAGAAACATTATGTATTAATCATAATACCACCATGATTAATCACAATACCACCATTACAAAACAGAAACAGCGAATTCGACGTGGCTATACAACGGCTAGGGCGAGTGATACGTCACTGCCTCACTCGATACGCTGTATACGGAGGCTATCATCCGCAGTTTTACGGCGTCTATTGTGAGCACACAGAAAATATAGTTAAGTTAAGTAATATGGACAAAGGACAGCAGTTGGTGAATCAGTGTCCTGCGAATTCAAATGAATGCGGGCACTTTCGCTATTTTTCCTACAGAAAATATTGTTTGATTTTTTTTTGTATTTCACATATTTAATTTGAAGACTATTAACGGCATTTAAACAGAAATTTATTTTTTTGTGCCGTGTTTACGTACGCTATTTTCGCCCATGCCCGACATTCGGAGCGCGCCGACGTACTTTCTACTCTACTTCACATAGCACTCGACTGCGATCGCAGTGCCTGTTTGGTGGGCGTGGTTCCGCTGCCAAGCGAATATCGATGTGATCTGAGTACACTGTTATTAGAGATCAGATACTGTTATAACTAGAAATATTTCTAATTATTTTCAGATGAAAAAATGTATCATCTAATCGAATTATATCGATGCCATGAATGTCTATGGAACATTTAAAGTCGCCTCAATATATTTTTCGTATGGGATACGTGTAAAATTTTGGAAATCTCCGTCTAACTGTTAACACAATTCAGTCAAAACGTGGTCTGCTTAATAAAGGCGTTTTCACGCGTATGCTGTTGTTTCTGTCTCACTTGGAATGCATTGATCCTTGTGGATTGCCATAATAACTCGTGAGGTCAATTTAAAATACGGCCAGGCGGCTGCGGATAGTAATCTTGACTCCATTAGTAACAATAATTGGGGAGTTTTTGCATGAAAATATAATTGCATTTTTTAAAATATAGTTTATTATTAAACATTGAAAAAAAATGAAATAAATTAGGTGGGTCATTGACCAAATGACCTTAGAGGGAAGCCGCGCCTGATTTTCACCAGAAAATAGAACAGTGAAAGTACAAGGGTGGGTAAATTTATATATTTTTATTATTATATTAGATAGTAAATATTCTTGCTTACAAGTTATGTAGGTATAGACATTTGCCGTGATACTGAGTATCATGATATTTATTGATCTATCTATTTATCTATTTGTCCTCGTTATAATTTTTGGTTTGATGGAATTTTTTTTAATGTTTCTTTTCCTCTTTTTCGGAATTTGGGATGATAGTTTTGGTGAAAAAATATGGGACAGAACACAGGTTTTAATCGAAGGCGAATTTTGTAAGAATTTTCCCAATTTATTGTGTCTACTTCAAGCTGGGTGGGAAAAATTCGCTGTTTTATTTTTATAAATATTGGCCAGCACACAGTCTACGAGTATGTGTACTAGCCAGGCATTATTTACCTATCTATCACATTTTGTGGCAGATAATCAATGCATGCTGTGCATCAATTCCGTTGGGAAAGTAAAAAATAAAACCACGAAAGAAAACTGTAGGGAAGAAAAGTCGTACCATATACTTTTCATCCGTCTTAAAGCGCTTAAATTCGATTTTTTTTCCACTGCTTACATTACCTCCCTTTCCGGGATTCTGCCGCCGCGTTTGGCGATATCCGATTAAAGCGACCGTGGAGGAGAGCGCAAAGACGTCGAAGTGCGGCTCAGGCGCTTCGTTGAAACTATAATCTTCCCCTTTGATCTCCCTCTCCCTCCTTTTCGCTCGCACACGCTCGAGTCTCGAGTGTTTACACTTTTAACGCCCTCTTTATATCCGTCCTCGTTGGCCATTATAATGGGACTCCTAGACGCCTCGGGGAACCCAACACTTCCTGATGCGTTTACGCGATTTCGCGGATATCGGTTCGGTGGCAGAGGAATAACACCATTCCAATCTATCAGACAAAGTTATAATATTACTCCAATAGAAGAGTTGTCTGGTGTTATTCCTTAGATACATATGTACGTTCGACAAAAAATAATCCACCGGTAAAAAGAACAAGATATTTTACAAGCTTTTTTTTAACTTGCAATGTATGGTGAACTATGTATATGTAGGTATGTATGTATGAATGTATGTATCACAGAAAATATACGCTACGCACGTATATTTTCTGTGGTATGTATGTTTAGGTCAAATCTTGCAAGCTGAATTAGAACCACTTCCTGACATCCGATTGAGCTGAAATTTTGCATACACCTTTAGTTCCGGTGACAATATAATATACAATACTCAATATTGTAATACTTTCAAAATGGCCGTCGCCACATGTATTTTTTGTCAACCCCCTTACGATGGGTAGGTATCAAATAAAAGGGCTTGAATAATAGAAAACGATAGAGTTAGTGACATCACACTAAATCCAATATGGCCGCCGCTCCAAGATGGCAGATAATGTATTTTTTTGTAAACCCCCCTAATACGGGTATCAATAGAAAGGGCTTGAAGAGCAGAATACGATAGAGTTAGTGACATCACACTAAATTTAATATGGCGGATAATGCCCTAATTATGGATATCAAATGAAAGGGGTTGAAGAGTACGAAACGATAAAATTAGTGACATCACACTAGATTCAATATGGACGCCGCTCCAACACGGCGGATTACATTTTCTTTTCCCTTAATATGGGCATTAAATGAAAGGGCTTGAAGAGTAGAACTAAAAAGTTGAAAATAAAATTATTAATAAAAAAATATTAAAATTTTATTTATTTACCTAAATGCTCTAAAAAGAAGAAAATAATAAAAAAATGCAAACCAAAGCAAACCCATAATTTTGTTACATTATAAAATTGTATATGATATAAAAGCTTGTCGCGAGAATATACAGTGTGTCCACGGATTGATGTCGGAATAGGTGTAAATGACAAAAAAATTTCGAGTTCAAATTTGACCATTTGGGGTTCAGCCCTGCTTGGATAGAAACTAATTTGTGCCATATTAGTAGTTTCGAAAAATCAAGTAGGCCTTGACAGGAACGATTTATTTATTTTCTGTGTAGGTTAAGTGCCTTTTCTGAACAAGATATCGAAAAATGTTATTAGAAAAAGTTGCTTAGAATTCAAAATTATGTCCCTGTGCAGATTTTCAAAATAATTGGCCTACTTTGATTTTAATCCATTTCTGGCAGTTTTTTATTAATACGCTAAAACCCACAGGATATAACTACCAAACTGCACTGAACAGTTTAAAAAAAATAATAAAAACATGCCAACTTGACTGAAAATGTGTGTTCGGCAATATAAAAGTTCAACTACCTAAATGAAATGGATTAAAATCAATGTAGGCCAATTATTTTGAAAATCTGCACAGGGACATAATTTTGAATTCTAAGCAACTTTTTCTAATAACATTTTTCGATATCTTGTTCAGAAAAGGCACTTAACCTACACAGAAAATAAATAAATCGTTCCTGTCAAGGCCTACTTGATTTTTCGAAACTACTAATATGGCACAAATTAGTTTCTATCCAAGCAGGGCTGAACCCCAAATGGTCAAATTTGAACTCGAAATTTTTTTGTCATTTACACCTATTCCGACATCAATCCGTGGACACACAGTATATATCTTGAAAGTAATTCTAACTAGAAAATACATTTTTCTATAAAAGAAATTTACACACGAAAATCTTGCGACAAGCTTTTATATTATATACAATTTTATAATGTCACAAAATTATGGGTTTGCTTTGGTTTGAATTTTTTGATTATTTTCTTATTTTTAGAGCATTTAGCTTGTTTTTAAAATTTTTTTTAGAAATCACGGCTTATAGATATAATGTTAAGTGTGTAATAACTATCACGGGTTCAAAGCCAAAGACTTTATTTAACTTCTTTTAAAATAAGCCAAGCTTTCGTTCCTATTTTGGAACTTCTTCAGGACTAAAAAGTTATTTGTAATAATATAAATATTTAAAAAAATATATATAAAAATTGCCTATTTTTTAAGTAAAAAATTATTAGAAAAACATTTCAATTTTTCTCTCACCATAATAGTTTTTTTAAAAAGATTATAAAGATTATAAATATAAAAATTTGGTTTAATGTATCAAGACATTAAAAAGTTGTTATAAAAATTTCAATAGTAACACATGTTTTCTCATTTTTGGTAAAAAATTGTTAAAATTTATAACAAAGTGGATGAAATTTTAACAATTTTTAACAACTAAAACTCTTTTCTGCAATTTACTATTGAATTTGAGAATGATCATTCAATTCCTTTTTCAGATACAAAGATTAAAAAAAAGAAAATAAAACTGATTACAGGATTGGTAAATAAAAAAGACAAATTCTGAAAGATACATAAATTATTATTCGTATCATAGCACAAGAATGAAAATGAATTTGGTTTTAGACCTAAAACCCAATAAAATAATTTTTAATACAAGAACAAGTCAAAACGTGCAAAATCAAAGTAATAATTTAGCTACTTCATTTTTTATAAATCTTTTCTACTTATAAAAGGATTAACTACCAAAATTGTTAAAAATTTCAAAGAACAAAATATCAAAATCGCTTATAAAAATTTAAAATCTATTGGAAAATTGTACTCAGAATTAATATAGATAAAACACCTGTATTACATCAGAATAATATTGTTTACTGTATTCCCTGTAACAACTGTAGTAAAAAATATATAGGACAAACATAACAAAATTTGGAAAATAGAATATCGGGGCATAAAAGTGTAATGCAAATTTTCAGCACTAGCGGAGCTAGTGATCATTTTACTAATTTTATCAACACCAAAATTATGCATAAAGAAAAAGATTTCTGTAAGAGACTTTTTTAGAACTTAATAGTTCTCTATATAATAGTATGAAGAAAAGAAGATATATTAATGATTTGAGATTTGAATAAAATATTTTTTTTATATGTACACTGTGTCCCATTTTGATACTGGACACCTCAGAACTATATGAAGGACAAGGAAAACAAATGGTCTCTATTTTTTTATTTGTAGTACCAAGGGAGAGTACCTCATAGGCGGTGGTATTTGGATGGGGTAATTATTTCATGGCCTGCTATGATTTTTTAAAATAGCTAATTTTCAGGAATCCCTATTAGGGAATTTTTTACGACAAAATGTTAATAAGAAAACTTGTTCAGATTTCAAATGGCTAGGCTTACTATGATTTTTAGATTTATCTCCAACTTTTTTTTAGGAAAAGTGTCATTTCTGGAGCTTTCAAGTCAAAATTTTATTTTTTCACGATGATCAAGTTTCCTTAATAATATTTTAACGCGAAAGCTCCAAAAAGGACACATTTCTCAGAAAAAAGTGGGAGGAAAAGGCGAAAAAGTTAAAAATCAAAGTAGGCCTATACTTTTGAAATTTTGCAATTCTACTCAGTTTTTCATTCTGAACAAGTTTTCTTAATAAAATTTTGTCCCTAATAGGGTTTCTTGAAAATTAGCTATTTTAAAAAATCATAGTAGGCCATGAAATAATTACACCATCCAAATACCACCGCCTATGAGATACTCTCCCTTGGTACTACCAATAAAAAACAGAGATCATTTGTTTTCCTTGCCCTTCATATAGTTCTGAGGTGTCCAGTATCAAAATGGGACACACTGTATTTTATTTTTGGACAAAAATAATTAAAACTCACTGAAACTCTTAACCTAATGACAATATTATGCAACCTAAAATGTTGTACTTACCTATTTATAATTCTCAATAAATGCCAAAGTATCTTTTTTGTCAACTATAACCTTAATATTTGTTTTTGTCCTTTGACGTTAAATCTCAATTTTTTTTTGTTTATAATAACCTAGAATAATATCGCACCAATTTTCCCCCAGATTTTCAATTTTTTACCAAAAATAAAAAACAATAGATATGTGTAACTATTGAAATTTTTATAACAACTTTTTAATATCTTGAAACATTATACCTAATTTTTAAATGTATAGTATAATCTTTATCTTAAAAAAAAACTATTATGGTGAGGGAAAATTGGAAATGTTTTTCTAATAATTTTTAACTTAAAAAAAGGTAATTTTTATAATTCAATTTTTTTTTAATATTTATATTATTACAAATAACTTTACAGTCCTAAAGAAGTTCCAAAATAGGAAGGAAAGCTTGGCTTATTTTAAAAGAAGTTAAATAAAATCTTTGGCTTTGAACCCTTGATTTTTTTTATTTACAACAATAATTTAAAAATGTCAATCTCAGACAAACCAAAGATAAGTTTGTACTTATTTTTAATTTCCTGAGAAAACAAATTTTCTTAGACAAAGAAAACAAAAAAGTCATTAAAATACGAGTAGATGTGATTCATTATTGTAACATTAATGGAACGATACTCCGGTGGCTTGTGCCTGCTGCCCCAGTAGGAGTTCCGGATTCGAATCTCTGCTGCAATGCATTTTTTACCTGATTTTCCTTTACCTCCTATGCCACAAAAGATATACCACTTGATTAAAACTCTGTGAATATACGATCATTTAACTTTTCATGGTCATTGCGAAATTTCGTATGTTTATTGTTGTTTCATAAAAATCCAACATGCCCCTGGCACTGAACTCCCTTTTTATACCTCATGTGGTTTATTTAATACTAAATTCCACATTCGTTAGTTGAAATTCAGTGCCAAATAACTATTAGCTGAAAAGTGGAATAAACTGAAAATGGACTGACTGAAAAAAACACATTTTCATTCATGCATTATTGAAGAGATAATCTCGGGCCGGCCACTATATGCATAATAAAGTCTGGCTCAGACAGACGGGACGCTCCGCGCCCCTATATGCCCGTTTTTATTGTTCTCGGATTGATTGGGAAAATATTTTACTGCCAGTCTGGGCGAGACAAACGGCGGTGCAATTCGCAGTCGAATATAAGCGCAGCCATTCCAAGTCTGCAGGTCAATTTGCACTCGCATACTTTATACACTGTCGCTCTATTTCCGATAAAATTATACAATAAATGTAAAAATGTACTCTAGAAGAAAGAAACCCATGCCAAATTTCAACTCAATATTTTAAAATTTATCAATAAAATATGATTTTTAAAATTCAACTAACTCACTGAATTACGTCTATAATAAAAATGAAAATAAAGAAAAACCTTTTTAAAAACAAGCTTTTTTTAAGCCATGTACTAAAACGAATAAAATAAGTTTAGCTTTTCGCGAGGGGTCTTCAGGTACTTGATTTTTTGTAAACCTAGGTACTGCAGAAAGCTGCAGTACCTAGTAAATATGCAGGTCCTGCATCAGTACTGCTTGGTCCTGCTCAAGTACTGTCGAGTCCTGCACATGTACTGCAGAGTCCAGCACATGTACTGCAGAGTCCTGCACATGTACTGCAGAGTCTTGCACAAGTACGTCAGAGTCCTGCACACATAACCACTGCACGGTCCTGCATAAGTACTGCAGGGTCCTGCCAAAGTACTGCAGGGTCCAGCCAATGTACTGCATATGTCCTGCATACAAATGTGTACACCAACTGCAGAACCTGATAACCCCTCGGGATTTCGTTAAGATAATTCAATACCAAATTGCGACAAGTTTTTGCAAATTGAAAAGCTTGTAGCCCGAAATATTGATGAAAGTAGGTACCGATTAATTTTATCGGACAGTGATTGGTTGATAAGCAAGTACCTATTTGCCAAAATATGCATTTTTTCTTTACAATTCGCGCGACAAGCTTTTCAATTTGCAAAAAGTTGTCGCAATTTGGAATTGAATTGTCTTAACAAAAACCTAAACTTATTTTATTCGTTTTAGTACATGGCTTAAATAAAAGCTTGTTTTTAAAAAGGTTTTTTTTTTCATTTTCAATTTTATTTTGTGCTTTTTAGTACCTACCTATTTGATTCCCATGCCAGGAGGGTGGTAAAGAAATTTAGTCCGCCATCTTGAGGCGGCCGCCATATTGGATTTCGTATGAAGTCATTCACCTTATTGTTTTCTACCCATCTAGCCCTTTCATTTTATATTTTGGGATTTAAATTCACCAACATTTAAATGTTGTAAACTATTTTTTAAAAATACGTAAAACGCGTGTGGCAAGATTTTCTAATTTCTAGTAAATATTTGCTACATTATTAAAATGTTTAATACAATATACCGACTATAAATTACAGTTTAAAAATTCCAAATTCAAACAAAATCATATTATACAATAATTGAACTATCGTTGCACCAATAAATTAATGGCGACATACACATGGCTTTAAATCAAACAGCCCATATGTTATAATCTCGATTAAATATTTATGCTTGGCAAGGTAATGGTATAGTACAGGTGTGACGTTGTTCTTTCTGAATTTACGTATGTGCGTAGCTGCGTAGGTAATACCCACGTAAATTATTTTGATTATCTTATTATCATAAGACAACGATTGTTTGAAATTGTATGTCATAACGAAGATTTTTTTAGATATTTCACAGACAGCCCTACTTTCTGAGATATTTTTGAAAAACCCAAAAATTGCCGAAATTTCTTCAACTTGTAAGCTTTTTGTAAGCCAACTTTATCAGAATTTTAAAAAACGCCATATACAGAGTGTCTACTTTTAAACCTAGAAAAGTCAATAAAATCTTTTTTCTGCAATTTTCTATAATTTTAGTTTAGAAAGTGTCACTTTTCCGCACTAGTGCGGAAAATTACTTTTCCGCACTAGTGCGGAAAATTACTTTTCCGCACTACTTTTCCGCACTAGTGCGGAAAATTACTTTTCCGCACTACTTTTCCGCACTAGTGCGGAAAAATACTTTTCCGCACTACTTTTCCGCACTAGTGCGGAAAAGTGACACTTTCTAAACTAAAATGCGTGCGGAAAAGTAAATGCGTGCGGAAAAGTGTATACTTTTCCGCACGCTTGTAGAAAAAATAGTGTTCCTAACTCTTGCGGACAGTGTCTTTTCCACACTCGATTTCTTGGCTCCGCTACGCGTCGTTCAGCCAACTGCAATCGCGTGCGGAAAAGTGGCACTTTCCGCACTTGTTAGGAAATATACTATATTTTTGGGGATAATTGCCTGAACTTTTTTTTTGTTTGAAAGGCCTTCAAAAACCGCTTCTTTTCACCTTCTTACCATTTTCAAAATGCAAATTCAGGGCCAGCTACGATTTCTTTGAAGTTCTATTAGATATATATTAGATTAGATATATATATATATAAAATTGTCACAAAAGTTGCTTGCTGTGTTTTCCACGGCCTGCTATAATTGAATAACTGTTTTATGAAACCGTACAAATAATATGATCTTGTGTGAACTGTTGCTACAAATCTATTCCCCTTTTTACCTAAACAGTATATAGACTTATCAAAATGTTGTTATTCCAGGTAATGACATTCTCGCCCAGAGACTCATGCATAAACACCCTACAATTATTACAGTTTAGTAGGCTGTAATTTTCACTTCACACTATAATCTAAGCAGTCGGGCAGATATTTAAATAGGCATTTGCTATATACCTCGACATATATTGTCGGCATTTGAAATGCAAATTACGAATGCAGATTACCAACAATTAGCAGAGTCCTTGGCATAGCAATCGAACGCAATTATCATCGAATTAATATGGCAGGAAGATATCGAATTATTATACTGGGAACGAAATAGAGGCGAACCATAAAACATGCATTAACGAGTAATATCACAATAATTTCATGGCCTTCATTCTGAATCTAAAATGTAGATTGCTCCTAGCCGGTAGAGAACAACACTGGCCATAGCGTGATCACCTCGTCATCACCGACGAACCGCGCTCCTATTGGTGAAGCGGTCATATACAGTGCCCTCCAAAAAGTTCGCCCCATAGGCGGGAAATTGCCAATTAACGTTTTATTTTGAAATTTAATTTTGGGGTTACCTTTTGCTTTAAAAAAGATGAAAAATGGCCCACTCAAGCGTGGTCGTGTGACTTTCGTTATCTGTTAAAAATGACATTTAAAAAAATATATCGCCAAAAACGAGTTTATTTGTTAAAATATCAAAAAGTTTTACTTGAAAAAGTTGTTTCTTAGTGTACCAAATTTGAACGCTCTACTAAAATATTTAGTTTTTTGCCAATTTTTTATATTTATGACATTTCTGAAAATTTTAAAAACTCGAAACTTCGTAAAAACTATTTTATATCACTAGCTTTATCATTCCATTATTTTTTATTACTAATAAAAACAGTTGCTTCTATTCTCTCCATGGCATCAATTTCTTAAAGGTAATAATAATTATTTGTTCCATAAAAGTCAAGAATTTTGCTTAGATACGTCAAATAGTATGATGATATTTTAATTTATTATTATTTTGGCATCAATTTAGAACTGGGAATCGTAATGTAACTAAATTTATACCCCAAATGCTAGACACATCAACTTTGCAACAAACATAACAGAATTTTAAAGCGTAAATATCATTTTCTTTTGAAAAATACCTATTCTTATGGGTAATTAGTAATAAAAAATTAATAGAATGATAAAGCTAGTGATATAAAATAGTTTTTACGAAGTTTCGAGTTTTTAAAATTTTCAGAAATTTCATAAATATTAAAAATTGGCAAAAAACTAAATATTTTAGTAGAGCGTTCAAATTTGGCACACTTACGTAAAATTGAAAAACAAACATCTTTTTCAAGTAAAACTTTTTGATATTTTAACAACTAAACCCATTTTTGGCGATATATTTTTTTAAATGTCATTTTTGACAGATAACGAAAGTCACATGACCACGTTTGAGTGGGTCATTTTTCATCTTTTTTAAAGCAAAAGGTAACCCCAAAATTAAAATTCAAAATAAAACGTTAATTAAAAATTTCCTCCCTATGGTGCGAACTTTTTGGAGGACACTGTATATAGACGGTATATACAATGTGTCCCGGATAAGAATGAACAGCATGGGGATCTTGCAAACGGTGAAAGATAAAACAACGGTTAAATGGGGAAAAATAAAATGGTACAAACAGATTTCTAATATCTTTTTTCGTTTTTGAGTTATTTTCAAAAAAGTAAAAACTGAATGGAAAAAAAGGAATTTTCAGTATATTTGTCTCAAAACATGTTAAAAATATTTCGTGTCATACACCATGGTATTGGCAATAAAAAGTTCTGCAAAAAAAATCCAGATCCGTATTTAAAAAAATAAAGTTGAAGATGGTTTCTCAAAAACCAAATGTTGTAAGAACAAATCTAAAATGGCCATCTTAAAGCCCGTTAAAAAGTGCCCTAAGAAAGTTTTTTCTTTTTTTCTATCTGTGATAACAACTTCAGAAAAAATAAAATCGAAAACGCAAAATTTTACTTTTTTCAAAATAACTCAAAAACGAAAAAAGATATTAGAAATCTGTTTGTACCATTTTATTGACCTCAAAATTGCGCAACTTTTTCTCCGTTTAAGTTGTCCTATCTCTCACAGTTTGCAAGATCCCCATGCTGTTCATTCTTATCCGGGACACATTGTATATAGACATAAACTGGGTGCAGATAAAAATGTGCCACCGCTTGTATTCCCTCACCAGAAAAGAAATCGAAATGTATGTAAAATAAATAGACTATAGTCGTCTTGATATTTTTTTAAAATTTTAGTTTGTAAACTAAGAGGTCATTTTGTGACTGACCGCAAATGAGAAGAACGGGTACACCCGGCAAATGTTATGTGG
Source organism: Pseudeuparius sepicola (assembly GCA_963920635.1). NCBI lineage: Eukaryota > Metazoa > Arthropoda > Insecta > Coleoptera > Anthribidae > Pseudeuparius > Pseudeuparius sepicola. Next base: position 15,058,598 of record OY987299.1, read on the forward strand.
GAGGAGTAACGTTATACTTTACAAAAAAAAACTAATTAAAAATGTAGATTAAGTTTCGCGAGTTCGCTCATCCAAATGATTAGGTTTAGTCAAATGCAAATTTAATTTATTTACAGGCGACATACAGCAAAGAAGCGACGATCTAATTATAAAACCCGTCCTGAAATTCGCAGGCCATTTCTAGTTCGCCTGGCATTGCATATTATACATGATGATTTTTTAAGAGAGCCGAAGACTGTAATTTTCTGAAACTATCCAGGTTGCATAAACCTCAGTGGCATCAGTTTTCAATATACAGGGTGTCCCCTTTATAATGGTCCATATTGAGGCATTGAGGCCAATATGCCTTATAAAAATGTTGTTTGTTTAAGAGATACAGGGCGTTGAGGTTCATTATTTTTAATTGAATTACGGCTACATCCCCCAAAATAATCAAGCTGCTGTACTGCAATTTGGCACTGCTGTGTTTTGGGGGATGAAGAATGAGCTAAAGATATCAATTTCTATGTATCTCATATAGGGGGCGCCACTTGCGCTGTTTTTGGATCGTGTACTCGTTACTTTTTTGTCTTGTGGTCCATCATTTTAGTGCATCTGTTCATTAAGTAACAAAAAGGCACTATTGTTTCATAGGAATGAAATCAAGCCTTTGCGTTGAAATTGGCAAAATGTGCCCCAAAACACCTGTTGATTCCAACATTCGAAAAATAAATTTTCTACCTACCACCTCCAAATGTTACAGATCAACTAACTGTACCATTTAAAGTGAGAAAGAAATCCCTATGAACAGTGTACCACAAATGTTTCGCTTTAATAATGGAACGGATTGAAACTCGGCGAAATATGGATACTATTTCATGAAAACGAATGGTGCTTTGACTAATACCCATTTGGCATTTTTTTCTTCATTTTGAATGTACAATTGATCTGTAACATTGGAAAGCGGTAGCTTTTCGAATGTTGGAGATAAACAGGTGTTTTGGAGCACATTTTGCCAATTTCAACGCAAACAGTTGATTTTGTCGTTATGAAACAAGAGTAACTTTTTGTTGCAGAATAAAAAGTTTTATCTTATATTATAGTTTTATCTTATATTATATCTTACAATAAACATGCTAAGGCTACTAACAGTTTTGCCAAACTTGAGCTTTTTTATATTGCGCAACAAGTTGGCCACGTATGACGATTTTCACCTACTTATCCAAAATATTTTATTTACTTTGTAAGGCGCAAAATAAACAAGAAAATCTAGGTGGTATCCTTAAAAAAATCATCCCATTTACCACGTACCAGTTATTTTTGAGAATATTCTGTCATAGTAGTTTATTCAATTTAAACTTAAAAAATATATAATTAGAGAATATTATTTGTGGGATGATTCAAGACGATTGCAACATTTAATTCAACAACAACAACAACAACGAGGACGAATAACTCTGTTTTATGTATTTTTTCGAAAAGTATATCGATTGCCAAACTAATTTCTTGTAATGACTAGGTGAACAATGATCTTTTTTGTGAATTCAACTTTTGAAAAAAAAAGTAACAATATAGGGAGTTAAAATACATAAATATCATTTTCGTGAAGTCGCCCGAGATATACCTACAAACAATTACCTTTTTTATTAATTTTGTCGCTCTGTTTTTTAATGAGAAAAAATATTTAAGTAAAGCTATTTTAAAAAATCTCAAGGGAAATAATTAAGAAAATATTAAATTTAAATAATATCCTGTACGAAACGAGAAGATATAATGATAGATGTTTTTTCCTTGGATATCTTCCCCAAGTTTACGACTTTCTAAGAAACTAGAGTTCACTTTTATAGCCCTGTGAGAATTTTTCACAATTTTTCACAATTTCCTCCACTTCTGGCTTCAGCACAAAATACTCTTTGTGACATAATCTACTATTATCTGGAAAACGATGATTTTTATAGACCTTCAGATAGTGACAGATCGCATACAAGCCTCGAAGAGGGTTGAAAAGTGCATCGATGCTGAGTAGAATGAAGGTAAATCTACGAGTGGCCCCTGGGGATAACATAGGGAAAATTCGATTTTCCGCAACAGAAATGAAAGGTCCATTTAATTTTTAATTGGGTTTTTCGCCACCAAACTGATTGAAAGACAACTTTTTCAAGTTGCCTCGAAAATTCATAAATTCTTAACACTAAATGAACGAAACTTTAAACGTGTAACTCAAAAAATAACTTCAACAAATTTGTTTTCTGAGCTTTCGGAGGATAAATCTTCCTCCTTTCTCAAAGATCATGTCACGTCAAAGTGAAGTGACAGATTAATAAATTTCAGGTTAAAATGTCATGACAACAGAAACAATAGCCTAGCCACCTGCCTGATATTGTACCCTGTGTTTTATCTAATTATCTATACTAACTTCTCTTTGAATAAGTGGCAATAATATTTTACTGAATTCCACTGAACATTCAGCAACACAGTTGCCCGTATTTCCTAGAATAAATGCAGATTCTTTAATTTTTCGTCTATTTCCTACTTCTTCTTTTAGAATTGGTTTGGAACTATCCCACAATATCCTATGATTGTTATTAAAGGAATGTTCACATATTTTTGACTTCGAAATTTGATTTTGCCTGATATAATTTTTATGTTCTTTTAAACGAACGTTAAATGGCCTACAAGTCTCCCCAACATAGAACTTTCCACATTCACAAGGAATTTTATAAATGCAATTTTTTGAACTTTGTAACTCATTAAATGGTTTTGTTTTAACTAGCATCGATCTTAATGTATTTTTGGTTTTAAATACTGTTCTCACATTAAAACGATTGCCTATACGTTTTAGCTTATCTGACAGTCCAGGAATATAAGGAATTATTAAATTTACTGGTCGGTCCACCAGATTTATTTCTCTAATTCTATTAGCATTGTTATTTTGTTGGCAATCCTGAAAAACTTGCTCAACAAATTCAATAGGATAACTATTCTTCTCGAGAACATGTTTTATATGTTTAATTTCCTCCTCGAATTTTGTGTTATTAGAACAAATCGTTCTAGCCCTGTCATACAAACTTTTAATTACTCCTTTTTTAATATGATTGGAGTTGAAATGGAGATATCTATTAGTATGTGTTGGTTTTCTATAGACACTAGTTTCTATATTATCTGATTTCAGTATAGAAACATCTAAGAAAGGTAATTCATTATTATTTTCAATTTCTAAGGTAAACTTAATAGAAGATTCTTGAGAGTTTATAAAATTTAATAATGAATTTAACTCATCTACTCCATGTTCCCATATAACAAATATGTCATCTACATATCTCCACCAAACATTAGGTTGGTGAACATATCTACTCAATTCATTTTGTTCAAAATCTTCCATGAATAAATTGCTTATGAATGGTGATAAAGGAGACCCCATAGCCATTCCAAATTCCTGCTGGTAAAATTCATTTCCTAGTTGAAAATAAGTGGTTTTAACACATAGTGTTGTTAGTTCTAATATTGCATCTATATTCAAATTTTTCCTTTCTACTAAAGTCTGATCACTTTCTAACTTTCTGCGTAAAATATTCAATGATTTGTCAACAGGGACATTTGTAAAAAGACTAACCACATCAAAACTAGCTAATATATAATTATCCGGAAATTGATGTTCCCTAATTTTTTCTAGAAAATGATTACTGTTTCTGATAAATGAATTTGAGTTTCCTACTAACGGATTAACAATTTTAAGTAAATATTTTGCTAACGAATGACATGGCGAATTTATTGAACTTACAATGGGGCGAAGAGGAATGTTAGTTTTGTGTATTTTTGGTAATCCGTATAATATATGTTGGGGAGACTTGTAGGCCATTTAACGTTCGTTTAAAAGAACATAAAAATTATATCAGGCAAAATCAAATTTCGAAGTCAAAAATATGTGAACATTCCTTTAATAACAATCATAGGATATTGTGGGATAGTTCCAAACCAATTCTAAAAGAAGAAGTAGGAAATAGACGAAAAATTAAAGAATCTACATTTATTCTAGGAAATACGGGCAACTGTGTTGCTGAATGTTCAGTGGAATTCAGTAAAATATTATTGCCACTTATTCAAAGAGAAGTTAGTATAGATAATTAGATAAAACACAGGGTACAATATCAGGCAGGTGGCTAGGCTATTGTTTCTGTTGTCATGACATTTTAACCTGAAATTTATTAATCTGTCACTTCACTTTGACGTGACATGATCTTTGAGAAATGAGGAAGATTTATCCTCCGAAAGCTCAGAAAACAAATTTGTTGAAGTTATTTTTTGAGTTACACGTTTAATGTTTCGTTCATTTAGTGTTAAGAATTTATGAATTTTCGAGGCAACTTGAAAAAGTTGTCTTTCAATCAGTTTGGTGGCGAAAAACCCAATTAAAAATTAAATGGATCTGTTTGCGCCACAAATAAATTTTAGAAAATATCTAGAAATGAAAGGTGTTTCACGCAAGCCGTCTTCACTAAATGATTAATTAATAGAATCTGGCTTCGGAAAACCAAAGGCTTGAGTGTTGCAGGTGGCTAAAGGGTTGAAATAAGGGCATAATCTTATAATAATAATAATAATAATAACGTTTATTTAGCAACAATAATAGTACCATTTAACATGAAGAAAGTAAATTAAATAAATAAAAATAAAATAAACGTAGATGATCCCACTAAGGGCAAGCCCTGTGCGTGGGTGGGTACATAATATTTGCTCCAAAGTCGGTTATAGTCGTAAATCGGGTGATTTGTCGCTTGTCGGGTAATTTGTCATAGTCGGTTTTTTCAGAAGATTTGCCTTGTGTTTCCAGCATTCGTACCGAGAGTGCATATAATATTTAGATGTTTCTAAATTCTATTCTGGGTGTTGATCGTATCCATATGTTAAGTTTTCGTTTATATATTTTTAATGAAACTGCTTCCTTGATGTCACTGGGTAGTCGATTGTACAATTTGATGGATTGATACGTGAAACACCTCTGGCCTATATGCTTATGTGAAAAGGGAACCACCATATTACCACCTCTATATCTAGTCTCGTACGTGTGATTTATAGACTGTAACATGTCCCGTCTTTTCTACAGAAAAAGCAGCATCTATCGGCAGAGAAGCTGCTTTATATCCAATATTTTACCCTCTGCAAAGAGTTTATCGGAGTCATAGAGAAGAGGTCTACGAAATATTAGCCTTAGAAACCACCTCTGAATGACCTCCAACGAGTTGATGTAGCAAGCCTGTATTCCATAACTCAAGTGACTTTGAATCAAAGCATAATATATAGTTCTTAATTGTGATTCATCACATAAGTATGTGTATAGCTTGAACCTGGTTAGTAGTGACCTTAGTCTATTGACAGTTCGAGCACTATGGTAGTTCCACCGCAAGTGTTTATCTATGTAAATACCCAAATATTTCATTTGGTCAGAACTATGTATTGTAAATGTTTGAGACTCCAGAGCTATTTTAAGGACATAGTCTGGCAAGTATGAAGCGTAACTGGTAAGGAAGAATCGCGATTTTGACCGATTTTTTCACAAAAGCCCGTCTAAAATATGAAAATGTACAGCGTCCTTAGAGCGAAAAATATAAAAAAATTTATTATTAATTAATTATATTACATAATTAACACATTATTATACAGGGTGTTCCAATCAGGGTGAAGAGGTACCATATCTCAGGAATTAATAGTTCTGGAACTTTGGGGAAAAAATCTTCTTAACTAATGTGGTCATATGAAAAATCGCTAGAAATTATTTTAAAGTTTTATTTGAAAAATGACTTTTCTAAAAAAATACTAATAAAGGTATATTAAATAGTTATTTATGTACCAAGGCACTGAAGTTCAACTTTTTATGACTCATGTGGAATTTAGTTGCCGAGGCCTCTGGCCGAGGCAAATAAACCACATGAGTCATAAAAAGAACTTCAGTGCCGAGGTACATATTATATTTTTTTTGAAATCGGAAAAAAAAATGTTTTATTAGGCAAGAAAATAATAATAAGGGATCACCCGTCCATGAAGCGACTACGCGCGGCGTTGCTTGACTTTAACGATCGCTCTACCTAGGTCAAGAAAGACAAGACACGGCATCTTCGTACAGAAAAACCAAACTGCTGCTTCTTGTGCAGCCTACACAACAAATCTATCGATATTCAAATTTACTAAAATATGTATACTGAAGGATTGCGCTTCTATAGGAAACAATTTCGCAACGTGTACGAAAAGTTACATGGGCCTTTATCGGCCGGGTTTTGAATATTTGGTCACTTTTGACGGGCGATTTCTTCGCGTCTGACGTTTGATGTTTACATCTCGCCAAGGCCTACTTATTGAAAAAATCGTACAATAATGTAGCCCATTATTGTACGATTTCTGTGCTTTTAATGACGATTTTGGGACACTTTACTGCCGATTTCAAGAATAATAATTTTATTGCACTTTTCAGCAAATTCTGAACTGAATTGGTCGAATTTGGGCTTGTTGAAGAGAGCTTTCCTTCTTCTATGAAAAAATGATTGTCCAGTAAGGTCATTTCGAATTTCGTGGTCACCGCTAGAGGGCGCAATTTGAAAATTTTAAATGTAATGACCTTGGCAATGACATATTTATCCTGTTATAATCGAAAAGTAGATTAAATTCACAACAAAAAATACCCAAGGTTCAAATCGATATCTTCATTACTTTCGGAGTGATCGCCAAAAGAATAATTATTATTAATTATTAACATGTTATTTGTGTATATTACTCGTATATAGGAAAATCGAATTTTCTATATGTTATCCCCAGGGGCCACTCGCAAATTTCCCTTTATTCTACTTAGCGTCGATGTACTTTTCAACCCACTTCGAGGCTTGTATGCGAAAATGGGGCACCTAAATCTGTCACTATCTGACAGTCGATTCAATGACTCACAGACTTTATTATACAATTTCTCGCTTTACCCGTGATTGTTTCGACATCAGAAGGGCCCCTTTGAATCCCTCAGCGCGTTCTAAAAGAGCATCAACTTTACTAGACACACCCAGCACTTGTCGTTCGCCATCTCAACCTATCCCAACTTAACCGTAACTCGTTAATACATCTAACACTGACACGTATTATGTAAATAAGGCGACCGGCTCGGCGGGCCCACACGTTTTGATTAATTGACCTGTTAGTAGCGCCTCTACTTCCACTGCCGCGAACCAGGTAGCTGTGCACGGCTTATCACGCGAAGAAAATTTATGGGGACCGTGTTAATTGGAAATTAAGACTAGCGCGTGCACCGGGCAATCAATTTCTATATGCATATTCCAGGTTTTTAAATAAAACGGTGAGCCGAGTAAGCGGAACGAACATTTCGTGTTTAACTTGTCGGTTATGAAGTAGCTAGTGTAATTCATTTGTGGTTTTGTTTTCCGCTTAGTAAACTATCGCATAACAACTTTCCTAACTTGTTGTGGAAAATATCTTCTATAATAGCAAGGCAGATGTGTGCAGGGGTTTCGTGGAACCGAGAGTTAGTTTCTCTATTCTTTTAATTTCGTAAAGGAGTTCGTTAATTTATATTGCTTTTTTAAAGATATTTTCTTGAATGTTATGAAAAAAGCACGTAAGTTTCGCGGAACCTTTAAGTGATCTTCACGGAACCCCAGGCTTCCGAAGAACGCAGTTTAAAAAATGCTGCTTTAGAATTACCCCAACGATGTCAACATTTGGAAATTAGGTATAGTATAAACGAACTCACTTGAAACAGCATAAAAACGCCTGGGCGGCGATTGCTTTGTGAAACAAGACCTAGTCATAGGCGGCGCGCGGCCCTTAATAATATTATTTAAATGCTTTAAAAAATAATAAAATAAACTTTGAAATAATTCAAACCAAAGCAAATCAATAGGTAATTTTGTTACACCCAAAACAACACCACACAAAAATCTATACACAAAACCAAAATCCGTAAAATAAAGCGCAATCCTTATTTAAGTGCACGGCACTGTTTATACTGGTCTAACTGGCCCACGTCGACACCTGCTCCATGGATCTCGGAAACGTTGACCAATCAAATCGCTACGCTCGCTTTCTTATTGGGCTGCCCTCTTGACTAGGTCGACGTCGACCGCATAAAAACCTTTGAATTTTATACGGGTGATTTCTACTGATAAGTCTGCTATTTTCAACAGTATTAGCATAGAGCGTGGTAAATGAACTAAATCGCGCCCCGTATATTACTGTGTTCCAAGTGAGTTCATTTATACTATACCTATCAGGTAATAGTATATTACACACCGAGGTGGGAAGTGTTTCATTACTGTCGAGAGATTAAATAGTTTAACTTTATCTCGAGACAGTAATGAAACACGTCACCGAGGTTTGTATACTATTTTATTTACAACCATCAATATTTTGTAATTTCAAAATTTTATCTCCGTTTACTTCCCGCCCTCCTGGGTGGAAAGTAAACTTTCCACCCGGGCGGGAGGGCGGGAAGTAAAAGTCAAAAAATTGAAACTTTCAAACTTCTAAAAAGTCAGAAATGTCAACATTACATACATGGTTGTAAATAATAATATATTTTCGTACTTCCGGGACTAAAGGAACAACTTCACTCCATTTTGATAGGGACTAAAGTGTCACATTTAATCCCTCCGGGATATAGTTTCAGAAAAAATGGGCTGGTGTCCATGGGCGTGGATTATTTATTTTATTTTTTTATTGATTCGAAATCCCTACAAATAAATATATTTCAGCACTTGAAACTAGCTTTACATTTGGGAAATTATAAGATGTCGCATTTTCTGATTTTAAAAAAGCTGCTATTTTCCGTGGAAATATACCAAACATATTTTTCCCCATTGGTCGCTTAGTACATTCTCTGTTAATGTACTGAACAAACAATTGTGAATGAGGGTCTCAACTTTTCGTAATGCCACATACCTGCATTGTTTTCTGAATTTTGAATCACAATATTTCTATCAACTTTATTTTGTGTTTCTAACAGTAATTAGGAAGAAATCGCCCAAATCCCTTACGTTGTTGACGTCTAAATCTACCAGCTCCTTTCCTAGACAAGCTCCCGCAACTCCAGCAATAGGGGCAACCTACAAAAAATTTGTTTCGTTAAAACCTTATGGAGATATAATTTTCACAATTAGGTACTTACTTTCATAACTAAGTATTTATTAAAACTTTACTAAGTATTTATCAACCGGGGCAAGTATTTATCAACCGGGGCCTCGTAAAAACTGATCCACTGGCTCAATCATGAGAATATTTCTTTTTTTATTATTTAAATCCCTCATTTTTTATCTTCAAAAAGCTAATAACTTCGGAAATTTACTGATGTCGATATTTTCCCTAATATTAATAACCGATTTCAACATTGAGTAAGGCGCCCAGAGGGTTGAAGCACAAAAACTTTTGATTTTTAAATAAACTAGCAAGGCATTTTCGGTAGGTTTTTCGACATTTTGTACACGGCACCACGTCTGAAATGCCTCACTAATAAAGTTTTTTCGATTGGCTTGGTATTAATTCTGCGCATACTTCGCCCGCTCTTTTATACCTCGATTGCTGTAAGAAATCCGGATTTCGTCAGATGGCAATTCTTCACAAAAAAAGGAATATTCTGTTGTCCATGGATATAACATTGGCATATATGCGTCGCAACCAGTTAATGACGTCACTCATTGAGTTATGGTGGTAATAGTTTCCTAAGTTATACTAAAAGATCATAAACCCTACTGCAATCACGATTATACCGCTACAAATAACAATAATAATTATGACTACAACTCATTTTATTAATAATTTTGAAAGAATTGCAGTTTTGTGGGCACAATTTAATGCGCCTTGTGGATTTTTGATGGCTTACTAGATATTTAGAAAAAAACGAAATTTTGGCGATTTATTCCAATCCATCTAGCTTCATTGTTTATAATTTTAGATAAAAGGTGTAAATAGCAAAGTTGGAGGGAATTCCCCAATGCGATTATCATGTCCTAATTTCCGCGACAGATGTCATTTTCGAGATGGCACAAATTTGTGACCATGGCCAACTTGGTTTCCATTAGGCCTGAGACAAAATATCGATAAAATAAAAATAAGTATCGATACTATCGATTTTATCGATACTCGATATTCAAATTCGATAAATCGAAATATCGATATTATCGATTTTATCGATATTTTCGATCTTTCCGATTTTATCGATCTTTTCGATTTTATCGATCTTTTCTATTTTATCGATCTTTTCGATTTTATCGATCTTTTCGATTTTATCGATCTTTTCGATTTTATCGATATTTTCGATTTTATCGATCTTTTCGATTTTATTGATCTTTTCGATTTTATCGATCTTTTCGATTTTATCGATATTTTCGATTTTATCGATCTTTTCGATTTTATCGATCTTTTCGATTTTATCGATATTTTTGATTTTACCGATCTTTCCAATTATATCTATCTTTTGATAGGAATAAAGAAAATTGCTGCACCCATTGCGTCCAGACCGCGCCCGCAGAAAGCCGATCGAACTTTTTTGTCTAGCTTCTTAAATAAAATTGATTATATCGATTTTATCAATAAGATTAATTATATCGATAAGTTCGATTTTATCGATAAGATCGATTTTATCAATTTTATCGATATTTTTTCAGTATCGATTTCCGATACTGAAATTCGGAGATCGAACAGCCGTAGTTTCCATTTAAAAAAAACACAAGTTTGTGTCATATCTCGAAAATGACAGCTGTCACGGAGAGTAGGACATGATACCGCATTTCGGGGACACAAATCCTTTCAACTTTGGTATTTACACTTTTCTATATAAATTCAGAAACAACGAAGCTAGACGGATTAGAATAAATCGGCAAAATTTCGTTTTTTCAAAATATGTAGTAAGCCATGCCTTTTTTCAAAAATTCACAAAACTGCAATTCTTTCCCCATTCGCTAGTTTCCGATATCCCCAAAAGTGATCATCAAACCGTATAGAGAGAGTTTATAATTTTGTCTGAGGTACGACTTAATAATATTAATTCTCAACGTCATCAAAGATTGGAATTCGGCCTTTAGGCCATTTTTTGAATAAATTATTAAAACAATGCAATTCTTTCTTTCGTAAGGTGCATGTTGATTCCATTTATGAGCACTTCCGTTTCTTAGCTTTGAATAAAAAAATATGATATTTTGATTCGGGTGAACAACCCAAATTTTCCGCCAACTCAATATCCAAGTAACGGTACGCTTTGCAAGGCGAGTAGGCGAGTGTCCAGTGTATTTTTTGTCGACTTGTTGATGGGAACATCGATGAATAAGTGGTCCTTTAATAAACACCGCTGCCGAGAGAAGCCATATTAAGAGAGCACGCACGGTACAGTGTTTGACGGATTGGAAGAACTGAGTCACACTTATAGAGTTTCCGGTTACGGCATATGGGACATTTTTTGCACCTGGAATATTTGTTTTCATAGTTCGATAGGAAACGTAATATGGTTCCACGAATAAGCGCCCATAGAAACTTGGAAATGAAATTTTCTCAAAAGTAAAATTCCTTTATTTCAAGAACTCCGACAACTACTGAAACACTTCGAATAAAAAAATACAAATGTTGCCAAACTTTGAACATGAAGGAGGAAATGAAACATATCAAACAAGTTCTTAAGAAGAACAGTTATCCTATTGATTTTGTTGAACAAGTTTTTCTGGATTGCCAACAAAATAACGATTCTAATAGACAAATGTAAATCTGGTAAATTTAATTATTCCTTATATTCCTGGACAATTATTCCTTATATTCCAGCACTATCAGATAAGTTAAAACCCATAGGCGATATTTTTATTGTCAGAACAGTATTCAAAACTAAAAATACATTAAGGTCGATGCTAGTTAAAACGACACCACTTCATGAGGTACAAAGTTAAAAAAAACTGCATTTATAAAATTCCTTGTGAATCTGGATAGTTCTGTTGGGGAGATTTGTAATTTAACGTTCGTTTATCACTGAGCGAAATGCGTTTTATTCTTTATAAAAAAAATTAAATCCTTTATAATACCATTTTATACGATTTGGGACAGCAACTCGTGCTCATTACCTTCACATGACAAGGATGGCTAAGACAGTTTATGCTAGCAATATGGCAAGAGTTGCACAGGGCTACTTAGTCTTTTATAACAGGTTTAATAATGCTTTATACCGCTTACTAATTTAGTGCGTAGCTATGATAATCTAATCATATTGCCCTTATAATTCATTAAATAAGCTTTATAAAACGAATTATTAGAAATATCAAACTGCTGCATTGGAATAATTATCCTTTCCAATAGCCTCTATAATCTTGTCTCATGACGGTTATAAAGCAATTTTCTTGTGGCCCCAGTGTCTATAGCTCGATTTTGAAAAAAGTTGTATGCCCCAAAAGGCATCTCGATATCTTGATTAATTTAGGAGCTACAGTGTTTCGTTTCCTCGCATTTCTGAAATGTACCATAATTTTTTGTTAGCAAATATTTTGATAACAATTTATAGTGATGTAATGTATCGAGATACATGTATCGAGATACATGTATCTAGATACTGTATCTAGATACTTACAAAAATCAGGATCTGCTTTAGTATCTAGATCCTTTTGAAAGTATCTAGATACTTCGATACTAGATACATTTTTTTAGCCACGATGCCAAGGCGTGCCACGTGCCTATATTTAATTTTTACACCGTTCCTATGGGCAAAAATTAATTTTAAGTTTATTGTAATTCAAATAGGATTGGATGTTTTGTGCAATCGATGAGGCAAAAAATATAAAACGGTTTTACCATCATCTGCGCCAGTTGAGCGCCTCTTTAGTACCGGAGGACAAATTTTAACGCCAAGGCGTAACGCATGCTCAGCGATGAAAACTGAAATGTTGCTAATGTTAAAAAAAAAACAATACAAATAATATAAAATGGGGTGTGATTTAGTGATTTTTTTTAAATACTGTACAACAAGCACCTACTGAGTGCTCACTTTGGAGTGACGTACACGGTAAACTACTAACCCACAACTTGTTTCAATTAGCGACAATTTAAACTTCACATGCATTCGTCTAAACAGTTCTACTTTACCTACACACACACTTGGTTCATAAATATCTAAGTAGGTAAGGACATTGATTGCCTTATGAGGTCTGAAATTTTCTTAATTAACTGATAGTATCTGAATGTATCTGGAAGTATCTAGATACTTTTTTAACGTATCTGTATCTGTACCCAGATACTTTGGAAAAAATGTATCGGTATCTGTATCTAGATACATCCGCCAGACAGTATCTGTATCTAGATACCGAAAAAAATGTATCTGTTACGTCACTGACAATTTTTTTCTTTTTAAAACCACTAACCAAAGAAAGTATCTCTACGCACCTTAGAATTCCGCTGCTGTTATCTACGGATAACAGCATTTGAGACCGTATTGAAACGTTTTTCGTGTTTTTCCCATGTGCCGAGTGGACTTATAATAGATACGTAATATTTGTAATACCAAGAAGAACGCAATAACACAAATAACGAACTCTCATTTCTAGTGTGTTGACACTTAAAAGCGATGCAGCGAAGGCCTATTTTTGTAGAATGGAATATGGCAGCCTCGTCCCATCAGACAGTTGACGTGCTATTAAAATCTATTTTGGATATAAGGGCATCAAAGGAATTTCACTTTGGATTATTGATTTTTATTTTGACAGTGTATAGAGCTTACCTTTATATTGAATTCGTATCAATTTTTTTGTTTTGCTTCAGCTTTTTCATTTGTGACTCTTTTGTAAACTGATCGAGACGTCAATAAAAACTATGTAATTTGGTCGTGTGTAGTAGATAAAAAAGTTAATAGTGGCGGGCATTTGTGTAGAAATTACTACGCGTACAGTGGATTGTCAACTTTTCGTTTTTAGCCAATAATTCTGTCAAATCTCAACAGAATTCTAAAAACGATACATCTTTGTATTCGCAATAAAAAGGGCTTTAAAATGATGCGCCACAAGGGGGGTAGTTCCATTTGAAATTTTAAAGTTGGGGTTGCTAGGGATTAGGGGGATGAACATATCGGGTTGGCTTGACTGTCAAAAAAGCTCCCCCCAAAAACAAAAATCGACGGGTCTCGGCGAATTTTCAAATATTGTTCGGTTTTCGAATTTTTGAGGGGGTCAAGTTTTCGTTGGGATACCATGTAAAAGAACCTTTATAATTTATATACCATTTGCGTGATATTAGCAAAGTCTAGAGAATACCTACTATTCTCTAGACTTTGATATTAGTTTTGTTCCAACACATGATTCTGAATCAGTTCTAGCGAATCTGAATGCAGAATAGTAGATAATTCTAGAACTGTTTTCAGCCAACTAGTTTGCCGAGAACCGCTTCAGAACTGCTGTTGGAACAAACCAATTGTTTACACTCTTCAAAATAAATAGACTGTATAGTCTATTACGTACCATAGTATTCTGAAACCTGTAAAGTTCCATTAATGGCCTGTCCAAAGACCCTGACACGCACCCTGGGGCCTGCCGGCGTAGCAGAAACTGACCCAGACTGACGACATTACGTGGTAAAAATTTAATAAAGTGCCAGCCACTCTCGGCAAATATATCATCCGGGATTGGCGCCGTACGGCCCCGGGGGAATTTTAACTCTACTTCCCATATCAGGGTGATAAATTCGACCCGAGCGAGCTGCAGATTGCAATATTACTCTGTATGCTATACGGCCGAGTTCCTTGGAATAGACGGCCCTCTAACTTTGCATTAGTGGAGTAAACAAGTGCGTGCTTTTCTGTTTGGTGTTTTTCCTGGTTCGAAAACTCAGACCACAAATAAGGCCACACGTTAAAAACCGTTGACCGCCGGCATTTCTATGTTTATAAAACTTTGTTGTATTGGCACTTGCACTCAGATGCGGCTCGTGGTAATTTAAAATGGGTCTTCAACTTTTAATTTGGTGCTCTTTAGAAGAAAAAAATATAATTTACACAATGTCGTATAAAAGCTGGGTTTATGCAAGACAATTTAACTTAATTTAATATTAACGTAACGTAACGTAAGAGTTTAGTATACCGTTGTTAGGCAAGAATTATTTAATGATTTAAGTCAAAAATAGGGGATATGTCAAAATCAAATTTTCGAACGAGATCGATTAGTCCGTTCAACATCGGAGGCCCCCTGGGCGATGTAGGACTTCGCCACTCAACACAAAAATACATAAAAAATTTAACAAAAAAATTAAAACCGACTTCAAAAATTTGCCCGTATGCACATTTCAACTAAAATTTTAGAAAAATATTTTTCTCTTTCTAAATTGAGTTATCTTTGGATTTGGTGACAGTCAAGACAAGGAATTTAAATCTATGTAGCTATGAATAAGTACATCATATCATACATCATAACTTACTGTCATCGACTCCAAAGATAACTCAATTTAGAAAGAGAAAAATATTTCTAAAATTTTAGTTGAAATGTGCATACGGGCAAATTTGTGAAATCGGTGTTATATTTTTTTATTTATTTTTTTATTTTTAGGGGAACATTTTTTAGTGAATTTTTTTTATTTCTTATTATTTAGTGAATTATTAAGAATTATCGGTCCAATATTAAATTCCATCTCCTATTTGTCCACCCTTAGGAGTGAAATTATTCTCTTCAAATTTAATTTCTCTTTAAAATTAAATGTGACCACCCCTAAGGTAACCCCTTTCTAATAAAATAAGAATCATCCAAATCGGTCCAATATGAACTTTCATCCTCTATTTATCTACCCTTAGGGGTGCAATTTTTTCTTTAAATTTAAATGGGACCACACCTTAGATACCCCCTTTCCAATAAAGAAAGAATCATCGAAATCGGTCTAATACAAAATTTCATCCCCTATTTTTCATCCTTACGCGGAGAATTTTTTCTTAAAATTTAAATGAGGCCACTCCTAAAGTAATCTCTTTCTAATAAAAAGAGAATCATCGAAATCGGTTCAATATAAAATTTCATCCCCTATTTGTCCACCCTTAGGTGTCCATTCTTATGTAGTCTTTTCATTGCAAGCATATAGTTTGTCACACCCGCACAACCACGACGTTTTTTGTATCGTTCAACCTTAAAACTACGTTTAAACTTTTTGTTTATTATGGCACATTCTTGAACAATGTTTATCACCGGCCGAGGTGGTCCATTCAAAACGATTAAGAGATGCCAAAACCACGAACACCGAAATCGCAAACACAAAAACACGCCGAGCCGAAACGAAAAGTCCTTTGTCCTAAGCAACGTGCTCTGCACAAAAAATGATACTAAATAGAATAGGTCCACGTGGCCGCACTGTTCGTTTCACGGATTTGATAACCTCTCTTTCTAACCATGCCTAACATTAAAAGACCAACACTGTAAACGCTAACTCAAAAAATAATAAAAATATAAAGCTTGGGTGGCATTACTTTCTGAAGTTCTAGCGCTTCTTGAAGTGTGCGGAAATAAAACTGCATAACCCTGTTAGTGGTAATTTAAAATAATGAGGTTTATAGGAAAACAAGTACGTATAAAGAACTGACAAACTAACGAAGCAAGAAGTATTTTATTTAAAAGCAGAGTTCTTCCTACAGAGAGAAAACCCAGATCTTTAAAAATGCAAAAATCGACACTACAAAATGTGTAGCGAAAATATCCCCTCCGACGTAAACGGTGAGTCACGCAGCATCAAAGCGACGCGCCGGCTCGTCTGGCTTCCGAACAAAATTGGATTACCGCCTGTGTCATTAATTTACTGCCGGAATCACGGAGGAAACAGTGCGCCTAGTTTTCCCCAAATATTTCTGAATCAGCGTTCATTACGGTTGACGTTTTGCGCCGAATAATAATTGCGACGGCATCAAGTTACAGTGGAAAACCGGCGCTGGCTCATATTTCACCGGGCCGTTAGTTGGAAGTTCGCTTATTAGTTTAGTGAAGTAGGAATGAGGGTTCTAGTAAATAAAAATAAAGTACTGCCTGTCGCTGCTGAAACAAAATAGCTGTCGTTGACATGTTAGTTCTCCGAGTATTGATAATGTACGAGCCCTTGTCTCAGTGAAGTTGGCCTAACCATTCAAAATATAAAATTTATGAATTTACAGCATGGTCGAAGCAGACGTTTTTGAAAATGTGCTATTTTTGTTTCTTATTACAGATTTTAGAGAATGTTTAAAAACATTTTTAGATATATATGTATTTAGCGTGAAGTTGGTTGTTTTGTATAATAATTTGATTGTAACAAAATACACGACGAAAACAGCTTAAGTTAGATAGTCTGTTTCTAGAAGTATAGTAGGCGGCTCTGAAGTAAATCACAACATTTTACGTTTCAATAATTTTAAACAAGACGTTAGTGACATTTCACAATATATTTGTGCATTCATTGTTGTTGACAATTAAAGATGTCTCGTGGTAAGGCTGTTTGTGAAGAAATAAGGAATGTAAAGTCTGTCTTGATATTGTTGATAACGTTTGAAAAGTGTGTGCTGAATTAAATAGTTATTTACATTGCGAGATGCGTAAGCGTACTAATTTTTTGTCCTGAGCAGCAAGTGTCACGTTTCTGACAGCAAATGAAATCCCACGTACCGAGACCTACATCAGAGCCCTCTGTAAATGGGTCGCTGAACTGTTTATTTTAATGTTCAATTTCCATTCTCATCTTCTCTAATTCTGTGTAGCTGTCATTCCTGTCACTGCCTTCTGATCGATCGAGCTATTTGACGTCACGAACATTCCCGCGCTTTTCGTATCGTTTCAAATGAATAGCTGGCGGTCACAACTTTAATCATTTATTGCAAATTAAATATTGCGATTTGAGGGCTAATATTTGGTATATGTATATGCTCTTTCTATAGATAGGCAAATATATTAAAGAACTAAAAAAAAATTGTTCAAGTTCCCCATTGGGGGATCCATGTCAGCTAGAGGGGTCGGAAAATTACTTTGTAGATGGCATCATGAACGCTGATAAATACATAAACATCCTTCAAAATAATTTGAAACTAAAAATTGAAGAACTGCGTTTGCAAAATATTGAATGTATCTTCCAACCAGATGGCGCCTCTTGCCATACGGCTAAAAAAGGGAAAGATTGGATGTTAGAAAACAATATTCCACTTTTAAAATGATCCGCTAGTAGTCCAGATCTTTCGCCGACTGAAACATTATGGCATATAATGAAGAAGTTGCGATCACAACCCACAAGAACCGTTCCAGAGTTGCGTGCTCGTTTGTCTATTGACAGTATTGGGAATTTCTTTAAAAAATTTATTTGTTAGTCATAGTTTAATTATATGCCAAAAGTGAAACGTTTCCTATATAATTAGAAAAATGTGTTGATTTTAATAAATTTTCTGTTAACACTATAAATTTCTTAAAAAACATATTTTTATTAGTTTGGGCCAAGTTCACTTAGACAGGGCTCGTAAATAAAAAATGCAAAATATTAACGTATATTCAACAACAATACCTAGTTAATTACATTGCCAGGTGCGTAAGTGCACTTTTTTGGCCGAGGAGGTTGTTTTCGATCTCTAACAACAGATTGGCTGTATCTTCACTTAGACAGGGCTCGTAAATAAAAAATGCAAAATATTAACGTATATTCAACAACAATACCTAGTTATTTACATTGCCAGGTGCGTAAGTGCACTTTTTTGGCCGAGGAGGTTGTTTTCGATCTCTAACAACAGATTGGCTGTATCTACTAATAATAAGTGTGCATTGTGCAAGTATATACCTAAGCCAAATTAGGAAAGCAGCCTAAAGAATAACCAAAGTCTAGAAATATTAATAAGTCTGGGCACTCGGCCTTGTGTAAGCAAACGTTTCCCTCTTGCCCTCTCCCGCTCCCTCGGCCAGCCGTCATCGGAGTACGGCGATCGATATCTTATTTAATAAGAAAATAAGCTGCAGTGTAGCTGCATTCTACCGGGTGCGCGCAAAATATTAGGTACCACAAAAATTAAACCAGTTCAAAAGACTATATTACCTTTTTTTCATTTCCTAAAGACCCTGAAAGGTCAGATTGAGCTTGAGGTACCTACCTACAAGAATTAAGACTTTTTATGTGTCATTTGAATACTTAGGTATTAATTGAAGAATAATATAGATATAATATTTAAATATTGAAAATTTTAAGGTGCCAGCAATATGAAAGAATGCCTTTTAGGGTTCATCGGAGAACATAAATTTGCGAATATTCCACCTGAAAAAGCATATAAACCTATAAGAATTTGCAAGGCACATTTTGATGATCAGTCATTCACTTCGTCCGGAAAACGTTTAGTAAAAACTGCTGTCCCCTCAGCTGTCCCATTAAGATTATTGCCCGAAGCGTATGGTAAGACGCATGCTTGTGTAGGTACGTATGCGTAATAGTTTGTTCTGTATTGTTTATGTCAATTTAAATATCAAAATATTTACTACAGGATGAAAAAGTATATATGATTAGTTTAACTCTTTGCCGTTAAATATTTATTTGTTATTTATGTTTTTGTCTGCTCTATGTTTTGTTAGGCTTTATTAAAAATGAACGTAAAACATAAAAAAATTGCATTTTTATTCATGTTCCAACCAAAGTCTACAGATATACCTACTAATTATGTAGATTCTGGTAATATAGCTACCTTGTATTTTAATTTAACTGTACCTACCAAAAACTAACCGTATACCTACACAAATACACAAATAATGTTGTAGCAAAGTCTACAAATAGGTATACTAATATTTGTAGACTTTGGTAAATAATGGAAAGTCAATATGAAGCTGTCCCCGTATAACTAGCTTGACGGCGATTTCGTTTAGTCGCCCTCGTAAATGCGAAGAGTGCGATCTGACATTAATTTACGACCGATCGCAAAAAATTGCGGCCTTTCCGAGAGAACAAAGGAGTGATCCGACTTTAATATTTCCAGACTTTGGAATAACTTCCAAAACGAATGCTTTCCTATAGCACAATGTTTCGATTTGGTTCCTTCTGAAAACACCATTAAATATATCTCAGTTTAACAAGAAGTGGCAGTTGCATCAATCAACATAACAGTCCCCAATAAGGGCACCCCTGGTATCGGGTATAATATTGGCAGGCGTGAACCGAAAAACGAAACGTGTCGATATACCGTACCGCGCGTTCCGTCAATTTCAAAAGGCCGTCCATTTATGGTGAAGAAATTAACGAGCTACCTTGCCAGCGGGCCGAAGAATTTTTTAATAACGCCGCCGTCGCTTCCGATTCGACTGATGCATTTCGGTCAAGGCAGCTCTCTCATCGATATCGCGGGTGGCTGTAGGTATTATAAAAGAAATGGATCCGGGAGAATTAGTATTTTTCCTCCGGCAAATAAAGTTCTTATTACACATGTCTTTCTTGTAATTGGCGCAGTCGGTAGGATCATATTATTGTGGCTGAAAGACGGGTGAGTTAATGTTGATTATTTCCCCCATACCGATTGTATCCAATAACAACCAATCATACGCCCTTGCAGAATACTGTTTTTCGAACAGAACTTTTCCGTATCGAGACGTGAGACGCAAAAAATCCGGTGTTTTCAGTTCGCAAAGTTCTATAACCTCCGAAATGAGTAAGCGACACCGTATACCGGTACGATAACTTTGTTCAAGGTAGGCGAAAGAGCACAACAGGTTTCTGAATCATTGGACGGCTAATTATCTAAGTGTAAATTTTTGTTGGCGATGATTCGCCATTCACAAACTAGTCAATTGCACAATATTTGAAAATACCTTCATTACAACATGTACGAGTCATTGATGGATAGATACTGTTGTTGAAAATTTTTGGCGAAGACACACATTCCATTAGTAAACGATGAAACATATATCCAGTGTGCTCATTGCAAAACTGGTCACTCTTAATGATCACCCTGTATATAATATACAGATTATTGTATACAGGGTGAGTTTTTTTCGATGACCACTATGGGGATCTCGGAAACTAGCGGAGCTAGAACAAAGGTTAAATGGGGAAAGAATTATTGCTGTTTTGAATGCTCAATCTAATGCCCCTTTTGGATTTTTAAAAAAGTTCATGGCTCACTACATATTTTGAAAAGAATGATTTTTTGCTAATTCATCAGATCTCTCTAGCTCCGTTATTTCTGATTCTACAGAAAAACTGTAGAGACAAAAATTGTAGATAATTTTGGGCTTAATAAGATAATAATAATAATAATAATTTATTTCCAAATATATACACGTACAGAAAACAACAAACGGTATATTATAAAAAATAACAAACGGTATATAAGAAAAAACTTAGTTTTTAGAGGAAATAAGAAAAAAGCATTGAAGGTTTGTGCGCAGGCTAGTATTCTCCCTAATATACTCTTTCGCATGACTTATGCCATAATTTTGTCTTACCTTAAAAGCCCAAAACATTTTTTTAAATAAAAAATTGAACAACAAATATAAAAAACGCAAAAAAGGAACTTGAAAAAAAACTAAAAAGTATCTATCCAAGCACAATGGAAAAATTGAAAAAAATTCATCAAAAACCCATATCTTATAATCTAATAAAATATCTCAACTAATAGTGCCGCAGTGGTTATGTTCAGAGACTTGAGGTAAATAGACTTATATCTTAAGTGAAGAATAATTGTAGTCAGTACTTGCGTACCTATCGATTTATCATTGTATAGAAATATGCACGTTGAGCAGATAAAATCCAATTAGTTAAGGCTTTTTTGTAACTTTTCATTTGTAATAATGCTCTTATTTCTTCAGGTATTTGACAATACATATAAGGACCAAGGTACGAGAAGGATTTTTGGCTTTTTGTTTTATTCATTTTAAGAGTTTTAGTTTTAGATTTTATTTTATATCGAGTGTTATGAATATGACTTATAGTATTTAGAGAATTTCTTTTCTTGTGTTGTACAGTGAGAATTCTTAGACAGTAAATTTGATATATATCTAGGAGGCCACTCTCTTTATAGAGTTTATCAGAAGGGTAAGTATTTGTTTTTTGCAACAAAATTTTCAAAAACCTTTTCTGGATAATTTCTAATTGATTAATATTTGTTTTATATGCAGAACCCCATACGGAAATGCCATATTGTAATAGGGAATAAGCCAATGCAAAATACATTGTCCTCATCAGCGACAAGTCCAAAATCTTTTTTATTTCTCGAAATCTATACAAAACTGTTCTTAATTTATTAATAAGACCATCTATATGGATGTCCCATTTTAGAAACTGATCTATCTCTATACCAAGATATTTGATATGAATCACTTGTTCTATATTTATTGGCGGATTAGAGTCTTGTTTAATTTTGAGATTTCCAAAATGGGGCATTCTTCTTTTATCGCAGCTGAAAGCAATACACTTTGTTTTATCAAAGTTTATGGTTAATGACATTTCGTCAAACCATTTTTTTATCGTATCTAGTGAATATTGCGCTTTTTCCTTTGTTTCTCTCCAAGTTTGCCCACTAAACTTAACTACCGTGTCATCTGCAAATGAGGAAATGTCACAGTCTAAATCCTCCCTATCGAGAAGGCCATTTATATAAATAGAAAATAAAATCGGGGCAAGTACAGTTCCTTGAGGGACACCAAATTTCACAACACCGACACTACTCATGACATTTTCAATCTCTACAAATTGCATTCTTTCACCCAAATATGTTCGCATAAGATCAAGAGCTATTCCTCTGAAGCCAAGGCCCTCGAGGGAGTCAATTAATATTTCGTGATCCACGGTATCAAAGGCCTTTGCCAGGTCTAAGAAAACACAGATTACAGGTGTATTACTATCTAGACTAGTATAAATATTATTAACCAGGTATAATAAAGCGTCTTCGGTTGACTGCCCTTCACGAAATCCAAACTGATTTTTCGAAAGTAAATTAAATCTCGTAAGATACCCTGTGATGCGCTTTTTTATTGCTTTCTCTATAATTTTGGCTATATTAGATGTCAACGAAATGGGTCTGTAATTTTCAATAATCGACTTTTTTCCCTTTTTGTACAGGGGTTTAATTACACCAACCTTTAGAAGTGTGGGAAAGTGTCCCGAGGAAAAAACACTATTTATTAGTTGTGTCAACGGCTTCTTTATATATTCTGATGACCATTTTAATATATTTGAAATAATTTTATCCTTTCCCGGAGCTTTATTCAATTTTAAATCTGCTATTAGGCCTTCTACTTCTTTCTCATCGACTGGTGTAAAAAATATACTTTGTTGGCATTTTTTGGTTTTTCTGACAGACGGTATCGGTTTTTTAATTTGCTTGCAAGAGTCCCGCCTAAACTGGTGTAAAATTGGTTAAATGCATCCGCTATCTCTTTTTTATCGTTTAATGTTTTTCCTTCTGACTCTATGTTTTTTATTTCTACCAGTTCTTTTTCCTTTCCCATATATCTATTAACAACATTCCAAACATGCTTGCTATCTTTTTTATTACCTTCCAATTCGTATTTAAAATAGTTTATTTTTGCTCTATATATTAATTTTTCTAAATAATTTTTATATGTTTTGTAGTTTACTTCATATTCAACATTTCCTGGATGTAGTATGCAAAGTTTATACATAGACTGTTTTATTGCTATTGATTTTATAAGTCCTCTAGTGATCCACTGATGGCGCTTTTTAGAGGTATTTTTTATAATTATTTCTGTAGAGGCTTTATCTGTGATATTTTTTATAGTATCTGTAAAAATTTGTGTTTTTGTGTCTATATTATTCTCTGGGTAAAATTGTAACCATTTTTCCGATTTGAAAAGTGTTTGCAACTTATTTTTATCAATCTTTTTTACTTTTGTGGTTTTTGGTAGTTCGTTGTAAGCAGGTATACGAATTTTTGAAGCAGATATGATTGGGAAGTGATCAGTCGTAGAATTATTTAAAACAAAAGAACTGTGACTTAGGTTATGCGGACCTTTAACAAATATATGGTCAATGCAAGTCTGCGATCCCCTATGTAGTCGTGTATAGGAGTTTACTAGAGGTTGGTATCCCTCCTCGCCAAGTATATTTAAGTAGTTAATGGCATAGTCTTTATTAGATGATATATTTATATTTATGTCTCCCACAAAAAAGTATAGATTTTTTTGCAGTTTCTGTGTTTTTGTAACAAAGCTTCTTAAATCGTCATTAAAAGTATATGGACAAGTAGCAGGCCCGCGATATAAAGAATCTATCATTATTTTTTTGTCACCGATATTCAATTCCAAGGATAGTACCTTAATTTGCCCAATTGTCTTAATTTGGACAGTTTGAAGATCTTTATATCTTTCTTTGTAATAAACAATTACACCATCATTTTGGTTTATTTCACCGTGGTTGTATACTAAGTCATAACCTTCAATTCTATATAGGTTTAGGTCTTGTACCTTCCATGTCTCACTGAGAACAATCACATCAAAGCAAAATTTAAATGTTTTTAAAGTTAATAGCAATTCGTCAAAATTCCTGTTTATACTTCTTATATTACAGTGGAAAATTAAGAAGCAATTACTTAACTCCTCAATCTCTTGAAAAAAACCAGCAGCACCATTAATATTTAATGAATTGCATTTATCTATTTTAAATTTCCTAACATATTCACCCATCTCAATACATATAACTATACTGTTATCCCAAATAATTTAATAACAAAAAATTCTAAATTCTTATTAACTTATTACCTTATACTTTCTATTCCTAAATATAGTCTACTTATCGATATGTTATGTTATAAATATTAACAATTTGCAAGAATTCAAATATCAGTACCAGTACTTTTCTTTTGGCTCCGAGTTTGTATATTTGCACCAATGGTTCCTTTCCTCGGGGTATTGTGTCTTTTTCTTTTCTTCAGATGCTTATTATGTCCTTCCCTTTTGTCTAGGTTCTGTACACTATCTATGTCTTGGCTTTCACCTTCTATTTCTTCGCACTCTTCGTCTGAATATTCGTCGTTTTCTATTTGTTTCAATTGCCCCACTGTGTATGTTTTTTGCCCAACTATTAGTTTACCGGACTTAATTTTTGAGACAAACCCTTGCTCTTTGGATTTATTCAAGTGATAACGTAAGATTTTTTGCTGCCTTCTGTCTTCAAAACAAAGGTCATTAGCTATCGAAATCTTCGAACCTTTCAGTTTTAGAGCTTGCGATATAACTAGTGATTTTTTAAGGAAGGATATAAATTCTATTACGAGGTGTGGTGTATCCGTGTTGTTTAGTAAATATGCGTTGTTGAGGTCTTGTTCTGATATCTGAATTTGCAACAGAGCATTAAGCTTTGCAACACAATATTGAGGCAGATTTTTCTTATCCACGTCTTCTAATCCAAACACAATGATGTTGTTTTTTCTGATTTTTTGTTCCAGCCTTATGTTTTTTGTTTTTAGTTGGGTTAACTCTTCCTCCACAAATTCAATTTTCTGATAAACCTCCTTTAGACTTTTTATTTCTTCCTTAATATATTTGATTTCTTCTTTAATCACTTCTGTTTGTTGTTCGGATACCTGACATAATTTGTTGGTTTGATCTTCGCTTGATTTTTTTAATAGTGTGTATAATTCATCTAAGTTAGTTATCGATTGTGTCATCCTGTACGAGACCGTTGGCGTTAGAGCCCACTATCCATGCATTAAAAAAACTTATTTTTTTTTTGTGTCAAGACGCGTAGCTCGCAAAAATGGTCTTTAAGAACAGGTATATAAATGCCCGTTTTTGTTGTTTGTTAGTATATTATTTATATTTTTATGTACCTTTAGTCCAGATTGCAAAATTCACTGCACTGACCTTCTAGTTGCCTTAAGATACTATTGTTTCAAACTTTATACCACTCGTTTTAACAGTTTTGAGGAGCAGCCAAAACCACAACATTCATCGCTGCATGCTTATAATCTATCCATTTTTTATGTTGTTTGTGATTTTTGAGATATGACATAAACTTATGTTTTTTAAAATGTAATGGAACATATTCATAATTACGTTCTATTTTATAATTAGACATACTTCAAACTTTCTAATATTTTGTTTTTAGCTGGTAACAAAATGTAACGAAATAAAACAAAAATGAAAAAACTCAAATTCGAATTATTATTATTTTAAAAGGTGTTCAAACAATCCACCATTATTATTTATGCAAATATTGCATCTTTTTAAAACTGAATTTGTCGCCTTTCTTAGAGAGCGCCTGTCAATACTGGCAATTGCATCTACAACAGCTGCTATTAATTTATCAGTTGTCTCATACTTTATTTTGTACTGTTCCCCACAAAAAGAAATCCAAAACAGACAAATCGGGGGATCGGGACGGCCAGGAAATAGGTATATTTCTCCCTATCCAACTATTTGGATAGAGCTGATCTAGGTAATTTCTTACGGGCAAATAATTATGTGGTGGAGCTCCAGCATGATAATTTTTGTTTTATTTTGTTTACATTTTGTTACTAGCTAAAAATAAAATATTTGAAAGTATGAAGTAGTTATGTCTTATTATAAAATAGAACGTAATTATGAAAATATTCCATGGCTGACTATGTGAATATTAAAAAAAAATCAGAAAATTAGCCACAGCTCTTTTATTTCTTATAATAACTATGCCGAGTATTATATCTTTGGAAAGCTCAAAAAATGGCCGATTTGATAAGGCCACGGCCCAACTATGATTTACATTTAAAAAAACACATATTTATGTCATATCTCAAAAATCACAAACAACATGAAAAATTGGATTAGATTATATTATATTAAGCCCAAAATTATCTACAATTTTTGTCTCTACAGTTTTTCAGAAATAACGGAGCTACAGAGATCTGATGAAATAGCAAAAAATCACTCTTGAAAATATCTAGTGAGCCATGAACTTTTTTAAAAATCCAAAAGGGGCATTAGATTGAGCATTCAAAACTGCAATTCTTTCCCCATTTAAACTTTGTTCTAGCTCTGCTAGTTTCCGAGATCCCCATAGTGGTCATCGAAAAAACACTCATCCTGTATAATGTAACAAAGTATGTACTTTGATAAAGTAGGTACTTACCTAAGGCCAACACTAGCTTTTCTTCAAAGTGTCAGGAGATTAACGTGTTATAAGAAACTATCGACTCATTACTTCATCATTTCCATCTCTAATATAAAATAGTGCCTCGTTCAGACTTAGCTATACTAAGAATTAGTAAAATGTGCATCTGGAAGGGTTTAGACTTCCGCAAGAATATTCCAACTGCGAGATATCGATCCCATGTGTATTCTTGAGCTAAATCCGGCTTATAAAAGTATCGAACTATTTATAAGTTATTTCACAGTTTAATGTAACAGCGCACCGATTTATTTATTACGAGACTGAGTTCCTGGCATCGCTCCGGTTTTTCTGATCGGTCAGCCGAGCCGTGGCATTTAGGCTAAACGCACCTCGCCCCTGATATTGAGCATACCCGGTAAATAATTCCATATTTTTAATACCCATTATTATATGCGCTTATTTTCCTTGCAACAGCTTCATAACGGTTGTTTTTCTGACAAGACGCACCTCGATCAGACCACATTTCAACAAAAATTGGCTGAGTAAATGAAAATAATAAAGCTGATCTAATATGAATGTAATGATCAATGAAAGTAAGAAAAAAAACTACGCAAACAAACAAACAAAAATACCTCTGTAAGTGAAATCATTACTTCCATATAAGTATAGAGTATAGCTCTTTCTAAATCCATTATTTAGTAGTAAATTCCAATATTGCACACAAATCCCAAATTATGGCGACAATTTTAACTTTTTTAGATTTTCATCCCCTTCTGATTATTCTCATTTACTTCCTTTACCCCACACAAACAGAAAACGACATACCTATCACTCGCAATTTTCAAAATGCTCAAAAATGCTCTTTACTGACAATTATTATTATGTATTAATTTCGTTGGCTACTATTACCTATTGCAAAATGTTGATATTCCAAATATATTTTTTCTACGACCATACAGAAACATATGTTCATTATATGTATAAGCTGTTCAATTTTAAACCAATACATATCAATAAAATATTTATTTTTGGAGATAATCGCCTGTACTTTTTTTAAAGGCATTCAAAAACCGCTTCTTTTGACCTTCCTACAATTTTCAAAATGCAAATCCACGACAGGCTGCGATTTTTTTATACACCCGATTTTCCCGAAAACCATTTAGCGATTTTTTCATCACCACGCAGCGTTAGTCCAAATTAATTGTTAATCCAAATACCAAATTTTTAATTATTTTGAGATGGCACAGGGAAAGACACGAAAGTAATTTTTTTTTACAAAATGCCAACCAATAAATCAAAACTATTGGACATTCTCAACAAAGTCACTGTCTAAGATGATACATTTCCGCTACGTTTCCTGTTGTGGCACACCAGCCACCTTAATTCATATTATGGACTTAGTGACTGAAAGGCTTCTGTACTTTTTTGACTTAGTTCGTCTTTAGTGTCTGGGGCGGTTTTGATATACTCGAAAAACGTTGTTTTGATTTTGATATTAAGGGCCAAACGTAACAGAATCTGCCTATTCATAATTTTGGTATCACTTCCGGTTTAACCGGAAGTAAATAAATATTTTTAGAAATTGTTGTTTTCGTGTAGATCCAAATGTCATTATAAAGCTCTTAAACTTACCTTTTATCTCTTACCGTTTTCAAGATATTCGACTATATGTTTTTTCCGAGGACATGTAATAAGGATATTATGAATCTTAGAGCTAATTGAAAATATACTACCCGGCTATGACTCTATTTTTACAAGCTTTTATTTGACTTGCCCTGTTAGTATGTAGGTATGTGTGGGTCGAATCTTGCAAGCTGCATTAGAACCACTTCTTGACATCCGATTGAGCTGAAATTTTTGCACACACCTTTAGTTCTGGTGACAATACAATATGCAATACTTAATATTGTAATAGTTTCAAAATGGCCGCCGCTCCAAGATGGGGGATGTTGTATTTTTTGTCAACCCGCTTAATATGGGTATCAAATAAAAAGGCTTGAAGAGTATAAAACGAAAAAGTTAGTGACATCACACTAAATACAATATGGCCGGCGCTCCAAGATGGCGGATTATATTTTCTTTTCAACCCCCTTAATATGGGTATCAAATGTAAGGGCTTGAAGAGTAGAAAACGATAAAGTTAGTGACATCACATTAAATTCAATATGGCCGCCGCTTCAAGATAACGGATTACCTATTTGATACCCAACATGGGTATATCAAATGAAAGGGCTCGACGGGTAGAAAACAATAAGGTGAATGAGTTCATACGAAATTCAATATGGCGGCCACCCCAAGATGACGGGCTAAAAAAACCTTTTTAATAACAAGCTTTTATTTACGCCATGTACTAAAACGAATAAAATAAGTTTAGGTTTTCGTTAAGATAATAATTCAATTCCAAATTGAGACAAGTTTTTGCAAATTGAAAAGCTTGTCCCGCGAATAATTATTGTAAAGAAGAAAATGCATACTTTGGCAAATAGGTACTTGCTTATCAACCCACTGTCCAATAAAATTAATTGGTTTGGTACCTACTTTCATCAACATTTCGCGCGACAAGCTTTTCAATTTGCAAAAACTTGTTGCAATTTGGAATTAAACCTAACCTAACCTAACCTATCTAAACTTATTTTATTCGTTTTAGTACATGGCTTAAATAAAAGCTTGTTTTTAAAAAGGTTTTTTTATTTTCAATTTTTCCTTTTGACACATTAACTGCACACAACTATGATAAGTAGTATAAATATTAAGTAGGCCGTAGACCTAGAATTTGTTTAATCTATTTAGTTACGGTAGGAGATAACCAATAACCCTATATTACACACAAGTATGGTTGAAAGGTAATTTTAAGGGCTAATAGTTAACAATTTCTAAAAATATTTATTTACTTTCGGTTAAACAGGAAGTGATATTCAAATTCAAAATGATTAGTTTTTTATGAATTTTGGTTGTGAATATCAAAAATGCCAACAAACAATATTTTTTTTATTTAAAAAAAATAGTTTTTTGCCCTTAACATTTTGAGGACATATGCCAATTCTGAAGCGAGATTCAGCAAAAACTGCACCATCCTGGTATTTAGTTGGTCTTTTAATTTCAAAATCTATAATCGGACTTTACCCTTTATTTGGAATACCCCGTCCATAACAAGTTAGGAAATATGATCTTGTGTAACTCTCCTGATGTTGTGGGAACTCTCGTCGTTCGTCTCGCAAATATCCCACTCGTTACGCAAAATCGCACTTTTCCTAACTGGTTACGTAAATAGCTAGGTAACCATAGTTTTAAACAAAAAATTAATATAATCAACAATTTAAAATATAGGGCCCTAAATATATCAAATTCTGAATTTCACAAATCAAATTTGAATCGTATTAAAACATTTCTTCGCAAAAATAATTATCCAATAAGTTTAACCAATAAAATTTTAAATAAAAATCTCGCAATAAATTCTGTTATCCCTACACCAAGTAATTATTGTAAAATATCATATTGTGGAAGTCTCTCTGAAAGATTGGCCGGTGTTCTTTCCTCACGTCTGGTTAAAGTTGCGTTCAAGAATGAAAATACAGTGGGCAAACTTTTTTATTCTAGACAGAAATCGAGAACGCCTACCAGTCTGGATTCTGGTCTGGTGTATAAGATCCCATGTACAGTCTGTTCAAAATGCTATATAGGACAGACTGGGCGCTACTTAAAACAAAGATTGATTGAACATCAAAGGGACCTAAGAAAGAAAAATGTTGTCAACCCCACTGCTCTAGTAGAACACCACAGAGAGTTTGACCACGGTTTCGATTTTGATGATGTAAAAGTAGTTGGAAAACAATTGGTTTATAAAAAGCGGTTGATTCAAGAAATGATCTGCATCAAAAAATTTGACAGTGTTAATACACGCAGAGATATTGAGGGGTTAAATAAGGCTTACTTTAACTTAATTTCTAAGCTACCAAAATAATAGCTCCGTTATAGTTATGTGGTTTTTATATTATTATCATTTAGTGAGTTTAAAAATGTGCAGTTTTATATTTATTGTAATATTTTGTGTAGGTACGTCTTTGGGAAGATCTCAATGTTTGCCTTGCTAATTTTAATATTTTATTATGAACATACTTTCTTACTGGTTTTTGTTCAATACTTGACTTTTGTGGAGCCTTATCGGTGATAGTTTTTACATTTCTTTTTCATGTACTAACAAAAAAGTCCAGCAGACTGTTCAGTATCCCCAAGATTTTGATAGATATATATGTTCAATTTTAATGTGTTTGTCGTTGTTTTTCCGTTTCATGGTAAAATCCGATTGTCTAAATGTTTGTGGTTTTTATTTTGATTTTTAAACTCAGGAGACGTGAATTCTGGTGAGTAAAATATATAATAATTTTTTTACTTTTCCTGTCTTATTCGATTATTGTTGGCAAGCATCTTGTGTTGATTTTTGTGTTTTTTTTTTTCATTGTTACTATTGTCAGTTTACGCTTTCGTTATTGTACTTACTGATGTTTTAATATTGTAGAGCCTTGAAGATGGTTAAAAATATAACCGAAACGTCGGCAAAAGAATAAACTAGTTTCCTTCGTAATTTTTGATCCCTACCCAACCAGTACACCTACATGATAAATTATTGGATCACTAACCGTAATAACGTATTGAATAAGTATAGGTATTATATCATTCCTACTCGAATTAAATATAATTGTCACTCACCCCGGTAAGATTGTCGAGTTCGCCCAGCCACTCGTTGAGGAGCTGCTCCGGGTCGTCCGGGTCCGAGTCGCCGCCGTCCGCGGCGTCCGCGTTCTCGCACAGCTTGTACATCTGCAATTAAAAAGGAAGCCGTGAAAAACGGCCTGGGGGAGTTGCGAGATTTCGCCGCCAAACTCATTACGTTGAAGTTTCCGAGAGGCTTTTCCATTTATTCCAAACTCGCGGCGGATTTACTCGGAAACGGCCAATTTAAGCTGAAAAAGTTTCCAATGCTGCATTCAATCGTTTTACACACAAAGAAGCGAGTGGTCCGGGTATTTTCTTGTCGTTTTATTAATTACTATTATTGCTGTGGAAGGTTTCAAAGAAACGTTAATAAGTAAAAGATTCGATTAGGTAACTGCATAAAAGTGAAACCATAATTTTGTCCTTGGAAACTTGAACTATGTAATTAAAAATAGCTCAAGACAAGCAGTCTTTTATTTTTTTTAAATGGAGAAATGTTAAAAAATAGGTAGGTACATTTATCAGAGATAAAATCATTTGGGTTCACTGCAGCATAGTGAGGCAGTTACCAGAAACCATTTTCAGGTGAGATATACATTATACACCCCTAGCAACATCATAATTTCCACCTTTTTTTTTCAGGGAATCCGAATCTACCTCCAGAATGGACAAAGATAAAAGGTGTTTAGTGGCATACCAGGTGAAGGATAGGTATCAATTGAAAAAGAGTGATTTTTTCAATTGATATCCTTTACCTGGTACTAAAAAATCCCTATTATTTATAATTACAGGTACTAAAAATATTTCTTTGTTAATATACTTGGCTTGACATTGTAGGTTGGAATTTCCACGTTCGATATGTCGAATATTGTCGGTCGAAGAATAGGAACTTCGCATAACCAACAATAATGAATGGTTACCCTTCACCCTCTAACCCCTTCTAGTAGCTGTAGAAGACACCGAAGTCTCCTACATCTCACCGCTACTAACTAATATCAATTGGAATAAATAACACCTAGCCAATGAAACCCGTATCTCCGGTAGCTTAGTTGGTTAAGTTCCTACGGCTACAGTAGGAGTCCCTGGTTCGAGTCCCGACTGGAGTGCATTTTTTCAATTGATATCCTTTACCTGGTATGCCACTAAAACATCCTTTATTATTTATAATTACAGGTACTAAAAATCTTTCTTTGTTAAAAAATAAAGATAATGGTTTGTTTGCATTTTCGATATTAAGGACCAAAAAATAATGGAATCTGATAATTTATAATTTGAACATCATTTCCGGTTTAACCGGAAGTAAAATATATTTTTAGAAATGGTGATATTTCTGTAGCCCTTAAAAATTATCTTTCAGAGGTATGTATATATATTATAAGGTTATCCTTTACCATTTCCGAGATATTCGTGTTGTTATTCTAGATAGGACTCCTCCTTATCATTGCTGTGTTCAGTTAATGTGTTAAAAAAGCAAAGATGACGTTATGGCCTACATAGGCAAGTATGTAGGTACAGGGTGTCCCAGTTAACGTGATAAACTCGATTTTCTCGGTAATTTTAAAGACAAATTAACGTCAAACTGCAGTGTTATTTAGTTATTTCAAAAAGTACCCTTTTCCAATAAATTGTGCAGTTGGATTTAAACAATGAATATTAGTAATGAGTATACAAGAAGTAACAACAAATCGTGGATTCTCACTTCTTACTTCCGGTTTGACCGGAAGTGAGCATTACTTAAGTCAGATTTTTGAGACACCCTGTATATTTTGGATTTTTTGTTCCTTTTTTTTTACCAATTCCAATCATATAGTATAGTTTTATATAGTTGACAATAATTTGTAGCATTCCATGCCCAAACCTTAATTTACCATATTTGATGAAATTTCTCGAAAAATGAAAATTCGCTGCTTAGTTATTGTTAGCGATCCACACTATGCCACACAATATGAAACAAAACTTAGGAATTCCAATAGACCCGAGAAACAGCTAGTCTATAGGTAGTCATTTTTAAGTATTTTAGCAAAAATACAGTTAAAGCAAACTTATAAAAAATAAATAATAAAATAATAAAAATAAAATAAAAAATAAAATCCACTGTATGGATAAATTGAAGAGTAAATAATTTTGTTTGTCAGGAGTCGGGAAGTATGCATTTCCTGCCGGGAAAACAGCGTAATACGTTAATTCCCAATTTATTTTTGAGTAGCTGTACTGTAATGCCTGGAAACATAGACATAATTCAATACAATATAGACCCTGCCATGATAAAAAATGTTTAGTAACATTATTTGTCTAAGTTAGTAATGGAAATCTAAAACAAAACAATGCAAAACGTCTTTATAAATGTATCTTGTACTTACGAAATATATGTATAATCAACGTTAAAAAACATCAATTTGGAACAATTAATTGATCTACATCTACAAACTACATATTATAGTAAAAATTTGGACAGTTATCATTTAACAATAAATTTTACTGATTTTGTGAATTGACTGATCCTACTTGGTCTACAAATAATATCCTTAATAAATTGCTTATTCTGGCTAACTTGGCAACGTTGCACGAACTGTTTGTGATCGATGCGCATTTGCTTTATTATGCCTCAACAACTGATCCAAAGTTCGTTGAGATATCGCCGGTTTGTGTTGATGTGTTTCGAGTGTTTACTTTTGCGTTATTCTTGTTTTTTTTTAGGAGATTTTGGGATTATTGGACAAAAGATATATATAGTTAAGTTAGTAATTAGTGTAGTTTTAAAAACGATGGGAAGAGTAAAGTGTTGGATTTGTGGCATAAAAAAAGTAACCTCTGGTTATCATATGATGCAGGCTTAAGTGTCAAATTTGTTGTTTATGTTTTGAGTAGGCACTTTTTATGTTGGCTGATAAGAATGCAACCTGTAGGTTAGTCTATGTTTATTATTTGTTTGAGGTTTAGTAGGTATTACTTACTTGGAGTATTGTAAATAAAAAATATATTTTTTTTACTAGAGAATATAACAGTAGGATATACCTAGATGATAGTAATAATTATTCTTAAATAACCGTTTATATTAATTTGTGCTCTTGCTTTTAGCAAGTCTTCTTGCAAAATTGCAATGCAGTATGATTTCTTGTCTGGTCTTGCAAAGCAAGATAAGAAATTTAAAAAAGTCTTGTCTTGTTCTTACAGCAAGAACAAGACAAGAATAAGAAATGTGTTGTGAAACAGTATTTCGAACCATTAATTCAAAATTACCGAGAAAATTGGGTTTATCACGTTAACTGGGATACACTATATATAGGTACCTCTATTTATTTATTGATTGTTACATGTTACATATAATTATTTTTTTTTACTAGAGAATATAACAGTAGGATATACCTAGATGATAGTAATAATTATTCTTAAATAACCGTTTATATTAATTTGTGCTCTTGCTTTTAGCAAGTCTTCTTGCAAAATTGCAAGAGTCTTGCAGAATGATTTCTTGTCTGGTCTTGCAAAGCAAGACAAGAAATTTAAAAAAGTCTTGCCTTGTTCTTACAGCAAGAACAAGACAAGAATAAGAAATGTGTTGTGAAACAGTATTTCGAACCATTAATTCAAAATTACCGAGAAAATTGGGTTTATCACGTTAACTGGGATACACTATATATAGGTACCTCTATTTATTTATTGATTGTCACATGTTACATATCATTATCATTGAGAAGGTACTTTTAAGCACGGGCGTAGCCAAGGGGGGGTTTCGGGGGTTCAACCCCCCCCCCCCGAAATAAGCAAAATATTACCTATTATTATACCGAAAAAATACGATTATTACGTTTGAATATATGTAGTAATAGTAGCGCCTAGCGCCATCTTTTGACGAGAGGCAGACGCAGTTGCAGCCAAACTATTTTGTATTGTAGGGACACTTTGCGTTGTTTCTCGATTATTCGCCACGCCCCTCGGTCGAAATGAGCGGAACTTTGCGGAAGTTCGTGGAAGTTTCTGGACGGCTACTGGGCTGCTATATAAGCGGCGCCGCGGCGCGTGATCGCGTTTACGGCAGTATTGTTCCATGCGAACTCGAAGCGAATAAAAGTGAAAAGTGGTGAACGAATAGTGAAGAGAATTAAGTGTACCGTGTAAGTGAGTAATTTTAGTGCGCTGTTATTCGATGACCTTGTTAAGGATAGATACGTGAATCATTATTACTGTCGAAAAATGGAGGGGAAAAAAAGGAAGGGTGATAAACTTAAAGGTATGGACTACTGGAAAAAGTGGTGTAGTCAAAGTCAAGGGGTTTCTAATAAAGAAACAAATTTGGATTTAGCTATCAAAGCTTCAGCTACCTTGCATGCTGATAAGAAGACTGCCTACCCCGAAATCTAGTTTGGAATGCCTAGATATGTGCGATAAAAACCTTTATCCTAATATTTACACATTACTACAAATCTTGGCTACCATTCCTGTATCCACTGCTACCCCAGAAAGGTCTTTCTCGAGCCTAAGGAGACTGAAAAACTATTTACGAAACACTACAAGTGAAAACAGACTTAATGATTTGGAACATTCACTATGGAACAGAAATTCATGCAGATGAAGTAGTGGATATATTTAAAAGAAAAAGCCGAAGATTTCTTCTTTAATGGTTTTAGATTTAGCGCAGAGGAACGAAATTAGTTTATCCATTTCATTTAAAGTTAAGAACTTTATAAATATGTCGTAGTTTTTCGGATGAATATATAGATATTAAATTTCATGTAAGTATATTTTTGTTGTTTTATTTACTTCTCAAACTAAACCCCCCCCCCCCAAAACTAAATCCTGGCTACGCCCGTGCTTTTAAGGGCTGCCTATTGATACTGGTTATGTTAATTATTATAGGCCATACGTCTGTCCCACGATCGCAAATAAAAGCAACTTGCAACACTCTTTTATTTCACGAATTACTATGGATTTTCAATTTTCCCCCTGCGCGTTGCGCGAATTAAAAAAAAACGCCATTCCAAAATTCCGAGTTCCCGCGAAACAATTCTCGCATGCACGCCCCGCAGAATAACAAATATCAATCGATAACTGCTTCGTGGCACGCATTCTAAAACACTTTATGCAGAATGTGGGCAGGATGCCGGCGGACAGTCAAAGGGAACAGAAAAACGGCCAATCGATTCGTACCGCGTAAGCAATCGCATCGGCGATGCCGACGGCAAAATCAATCGCGGACATTTCGCGTTTCCCCATAACCAGGCGCTCGGACGCAAATTGCATCACGATCTCATTTGTTAGTTACAGTTCGAAGGGCGACTGAATTTAGCAATTTTATTATCTCATATCTCATGGTAAATTTACAGCTGATGTTAAGTTCGTCATTACGAACAATTTGCTAGAGAAAATAAGCAGCTACTGTTGGTTAACAGCATTATAGTACTGTCATCGCAGTTAAACGCATTTTCCATTTACAAGAACATTGTTAAGATGGCTCTATATCATCGAATT
Source organism: Pseudeuparius sepicola (assembly GCA_963920635.1). Classification (NCBI taxonomy): domain Eukaryota; kingdom Metazoa; phylum Arthropoda; class Insecta; order Coleoptera; family Anthribidae; genus Pseudeuparius; species Pseudeuparius sepicola. The sequence goes on from OY987299.1 coordinate 15,095,768, forward strand.
GATAAGTGCTATGGAAGTCGCGCAGGTGTGATTTTCATTGTTGTTTGGGGCAGCCAACTCTAGAGAGAGATAGGTTTCAAATGCCAATAAGTAAGACAAGGACGCGTAATGAACGTGTCAGGCAAAGGAGGTATAAAGGGATGTCGCACATTAGTGAGAAAATTTAATGGGCATGTTCCGTAATTCTCTTTATTGTATGATCTGTATTCCGTAATTCTGGACTTGTTTGTAGAAATGAGAATTTTTTATAAAACCACAATTATGTAAAAACTGCACGGAAAAAAGTAGTGAATTAATTTAAAAAAATTACATGGAAGTAGGAATGAGCGAATATAACAACAATTATGTAAAAATTGCACAGAAAAAAGTAGTAAATTAATTTAAAAAAATTACATCGCAATTTTATGTACCTGTAAGTAAATGGAGACAAGTAAAATACAAATTCCAAAATAAAAGTTCATTTGAAAATAAAGGCGACAAAATATCTAGGATAAGGTCTACATTTTCAACTTAAATTACTTATCTTAACTTATTTATTAATTTTAAATTTCAATTTAATAGGAACAACATCTAAGACAGGTAGCTTTTACATATTTTTATATAATTTTTAATGTTTAGGCATCTAGCAAGAATAATTACAAATAAGTACCTTATTAAAGGGACCAGAACCTTAATTTCCATCCTTGACTACGAAGAGCAAGATTCATTAGTACAATATTTTGCCAGTTTTTCCCTTGATAGAGTTTCTATCATAAGATTACTTGAAAAATAAAAAACTGTAGTAATTACACACTTTTTAAGTTTGCGCTGCCCAAAATTCTCTATGAAATCGCTCTCAATAAAATGTTGACTATACATGCAAGTAAATACTTGTAGACAGTACAAAAGTTTTCCTTTTTATTGCTGCAATCCACTTGTCTCTAATATCACGTTATATCTTGGAAAACTGCAAAGTTATTAGCAAAAATTTTTAAAACTTTACATATTTAATAACAAGACTTACGAATGAAAAGAAACCCCACTATTCTTATTCTTTTCGCCCCGTTTGGTATACATCCAAATACACAACAAAAGTTGATGACCATCTTTTTTTAATCTACAACTACAACAGAGAGAATATAGCCACATAGCTAAATTAAATTTTCTCTGTGATGAAAATATTAAACCAAACACTCAACGCCGTTTTATACAAACCTACCACCACGACACGAACTCAAATCAAATATAAAAAATATACTTAATAATAACTCGTTTGAAGCACAGGATAGAAAAAATAGAAGTGAGGACAAACAGTTTGATGTTTTACCTATTTTGTGTTATGCGGTTTTTGCCGGAATCAGCTGATTTATTTACTATTTCACTTACTCAAGTTTTGCTGCCAGTTTCTCTCTCTACACTCCTTCCATCTACTTGTCAATTCAATGTGTTCTACAATGAACCTGGACCAACACTAGGATTAAAAACCCAAGCAAACGTCTTAATAATTAAATTATAGCCCATTTAAAGCAACCGTCATTTGGGCCAATGGCATAACCTCAAAATCTGCTGAAGGGCAAACAAATAAAATAAATTAGTCAAAAATCGTCATTTGATTAGTTTTGAGAGAACAGTAATAATTATGTAATAATAATATTAATTTAGAGTTATAATAACATAAATTACGTTTTAAAATCTGCCTAGAATACCGGGAAAATAGCTTGAACAGATTGCTTACGATTTTTTTGAACTTTGCTTCGTAGGTACGTTTTTCTAAGAATTAGAGAAAAGTGCGTACTATGGTGAACCGAAAGTGGTATGTGGTGATATGAACTATAAACCAAGATTAATGGCCGAGATCCGTATACTTATATGTGTCCTTTTCGATGAACTGGAATAAAAAAACTGAAGATTTAAGTAATGAATTTGTTTTTAATAAAAGAAAAATTTCATTAGGGATACGCTGTATGTAAATGAGGTTTTACTATAATTATTGATGTATGAATTGGTGAATTATACATAGGTATGGTATAAATGAAGTCACTTGGAACAGCATAAAAACGCTTGGGCGGCGTTTGCTTTGTAAAACATAATATTATAAAAATTTTACTTAAACGCTCTAAAAAATAATAAAATAAACTTTGAAATAATTCGAACCAAATCAAACCAATAATTTTGTTTCACACAAGACAACACCACACAAAAATCTATAAACAAAACCAAAATCCGTAAAATGAAGCGCAATCCTTATTTCCGTGCACGGCACTGGTTATACTGGCCTAACTGGCCTACGTCGACACCTGCTCCGTGGATCTCCGAAACGCCGACCAATCAAATCGTTACGCTCGCTTTCTTATTGGCTGCCTCCTTGACAAGGTCGACGTCGACCGCATAAAAACATTTGAATTTTATACGGGCGATTTCTGCTGATAAGTCTGGCATTTTTACCGGTAGCAAAGCTTGGTAAATGCTATGAAATAGATCGCGCCCTGTATATCACTGTGTTCCAAGTATTTATTTATTTATATTTTGCCACGGTAGCTCGAGAACAGGCGCCTCGGCAATAACATACGAGACAAAACACTTTTTTAACCATATTAATGGTAAAAAGGGATGAAGGATACAGTGAAGATAGATATTGTAGTACAAACAAGTGACTGCACGCTCGCCTAATATAATATCACCAATACTTGCATGGGTTACACCAGGGCCCACGGTTACACTGTTCGTTGTGCAGCTAAATGCAGTGGATAGCCGTGCCATAATTTCACAGATCTTTGGATATACCTGCGTATATAGTTATAATCGATATGGCTTTTTAGAGAGCTTTTGCCAATATTATATATGGTGCATTAATGTTTACGTTGTGTTTGAGGACAACCTTAAAAAAACCTTAAAAGTGAAATATTATGTTGCTTGTAGAAAATGTATATTTTTGAAAACTGCGTGACGCTTATGTCCTATATTCTTTTTGTGACGCCAATTTCAAGTGACTTTAGACATACTATACTATACTATACGTTATACAATACTTATCTACATAATATAAAGAAGTGTAGGAATACAAGTTGGAGGTTCCACTACTAACTTATGCAAAATTTCATGAAGTTTTATAAGTTACTTAAATCTTCCACTAGCTACTTATTCTACACCCGCCTTCTATCAGGCCGCGTACTGTAATAAGCACAAGCACCATTAGTATTCCATCAGATAGCAGACCGCGGGGGAAGAGACTTGGTCCGCATACTGCACCTATCGGCATGCATTAGCCACCCTTGTGGCGGACATGCAACTTCCGCCGTGCGCCTCGCCAGCCCGCTTTAACTATCTCCGTCGACAGCATAAAAACATTTGAATTTTATACGGGCGATTTCTGCTGACAAGTCTGGCATTTTTACCGGTAGCAAAGCTTGGTAAATGCTATGAAATAGATCGCGCCCTGTATATCACTGTGTTCCAAGTGAGTTCATTTATATTTTGCCACGGTAGCTCGAGAACAGGCGCCTCGGCAATAACATACGAGACAAAACACTTTTTTAACCATATTAATGGTAAAAAGGGATGAAGGATACAGTGAAGATAGATATTGTAGTACAAACAAGTGACTGCACGCTCGCCTAATATAATATCACCAATACTTGCATGGGTTACACCGGGGCCCACGGTTACACTGTTCGTTGTGCAGCTAAATGCAGTGGATAGCCGTGCCATAATTTCACAGATCTTTGGATATACCTGCGTATATAGTTATAATCGATATGGCTTTTGCCAATATTATATATGGTGCATTAATGTTTACGTTGTGTTTGAGGACAACCTTAAAAAAACCTTAAAAGTGAAGAAAAGAAAATGTATATTTTTGAAAACTGCGTGACGCTTATGTCCTATATTCTTTTTGTGACGCCAATTTCAAGTGACTTTAGACATACTATACTATACGTTATACAATACTTATCTACATAATATAAAGAAGTGTAGGAATACAAGTTGGAGGTTCCACTACTAACTTATGCAAAATTTCATGAAGTTTTATAAGTTACTTAAATCTTCCACTAGCTACTTATTCTACACCCGCCTTCTATCAGGCCGCGTACTGTAATAAGCACAAGCACCATTAGTATTCCATCAGATAGCAGACCGCGGGGGAAGAGACTTGGTCCGCATACTGCACCTATCGGCATGCATTAGCCACCCTTGTGGCGGACATGCAACTTCCGCAGTGCGCCTCGCCAGCCCGCTTTAACTATCTCCGTCGACAGCATAAAAACATTTGAATTTTATACGGGCGATTTCTGCTGACAAGTCTGGCATTTTTACCGGTAGCAAAGCTTGGTAAATGCTATGAAATAGATCGCGCCCTGTATATCACTGTGTTCCAAGTGAGTTCATTTATATTTTGCCACGGTAGCTCGAGAACAGGCGCCTCGGCAATAACATACGAGACAAAACACTTTTTTAACCATATTAATGGTAAAAAGGGATGAAGGATACAGTGAAGATAGATATTGTAGTACAAACAAGTGACTGCACGCTCGCCTAATATAATATCACCAATACTTGCATGGGTTACACCGGGGCCCACGGTTACACTGTTCGTTGTGCAGCTAAATGCAGTGGATAGCCGTGCCATAATTTCACAGATCTTTGGATATACCTGCGTATATAGTTATAATCGATATGGCTTTTGCCAATATTATATATGGTGCATTAATGTTTACGTTGTGTTTGAGGACAACCTTAAAAAAACCTTAAAAGTGAAGAAAAGAAAATGTATATTTTTGAAAACTGCGTGACGCTTATGTCCTATATTCTTTTTGTGACGCCAATTTCAAGTGACTTTAGACATACTATACTATACGTTATACAATACTTATCTACATAATATAAAGAAGTGTAGGAATACAAGTTGGAGGTTCCACTACTAACTTATGCAAAATTTCATGAAGTTTTATAAGTTACTTAAATCTTCCACTAGCTACTTATTCTACACCCGCCTTCTATCAGGCCGCGTACTGTAATAAGCACAAGCACCATTAGTATTCCATCAGATAGCAGACCGCGGGGGAAGAGACTTGGTCCGCATACTGCACCTATCGGCATGCATTAGCCACCCTTGTGGCGGACATGCAACTTCCGCAGTGCGCCTCGCCAGCCCGCTTTAACTATCTCCGTCGACAGCATAAAAACATTTGAATTTTATACGGGCGATTTCTGCTGACAAGTCTGGCATTTTTACCGGTAGCAAAGCTTGGTAAATGCTATGAAATAGATCGCGCCCTGTATATCACTGTGTTCCAAGTGAGTTCATTTATATTTTGCCACGGTAGCTCGAGAACAGGCGCCTCGGCAATAACATACGAGACAAAACACTTTTTTAACCATATTAATGGTAAAAAGGGATGAAGGATACAGTGAAGATAGATATTGTAGTACAAACAAGTGACTGCACGCTCGCCTAATATAATATCACCAATACTTGCATGGGTTACACCGGGGCCCACGGTTACACTGTTCGTTGTGCAGCTAAATGCAGTGGATAGCCGTGCCATAATTTCACAGATCTTTGGATATACCTGCGTATATAGTTATAATCGATATGGCTTTTGTCAATATTATATATGGTGCATTAATGTTTACGTTGTGTTTGAGGACAACCTTAAAAAAACCTTAAAAGTGAAGAAAAGAAAATGTATATTTTTGAAAACTGCGTGACGCTTATGTCCTATATTCTTTTTGTGACGCCAATTTCAAGTGACTTTAGACATACTATACTATACGTTATACAATACTTATCTACATAATATAAAGAAGTGTAGGAATACAAGTTGGAGGTTCCACTACTAACTTATGCAAAATTTCATGAAGTTTTATAAGTTACTTAAATCTTCCACTAGCTACTTATTCTACACCCGCCTTCTATCAGGCCGCGTACTGTAATAAGCACAAGCACCATTAGTATTCCATCAGATAGCAGACCGCGGGGGAAGAGACTTGGTCCGCATACTGCACCTATCGGCATGCATTAGCCACCCTTGTGGCGGACATGCAACTTCCGCAGTGCGCCTCGCCAGCCCGCTTTAACTATCTCCGTCGACAGCATAAAAACATTTGAATTTTATACGGGCGATTTCTGCTGACAAGTCTGGCATTTTTACCGGTAGCAAAGCTTGGTAAATGCTATGAAATAGATCGCGCCCTGTATATCACTGTGTTCCAAGTGAGTTCATTTATATTTTGCCACGGTAGCTCGAGAACAGGCGCCTCGGCAATAACATACGAGACAAAACACTTTTTTAACCATATTAATGGTAAAAAGGGATGAAGGATACAGTGAAGATAGATATTGTAGTACAAACAAGTGACTGCACGCTCGCCTAATATAATATCACCAATACTTGCATGGGTTACACCGGGGCCCACGGTTACACTGTTCGTTGTGCAGCTAAATGCAGTGGATAGCCGTGCCATAATTTCACAGATCTTTGGATATACCTGCGTATATAGTTATAATCGATATGGCTTTATAGAGAGCTTTTGCCAATATTATATATGGTGCATTAATGTTTACGTTGTGTTTGAGGACAACCTTAAAAAAACCTTAAAAGTGAAGAAAAGAAAATGTATATTTTTGAAAACTGCGTGACGCTTATGTCCTATATTCTTTTTGTGACGCCAATTTCAAGTGACTTTAGACATACTATACTATACGTTATACAATACTTATCTACATAATATAAAGAAGTGTAGGAATACAAGTTGGAGGTTCCACTACTAACTTATGCAAAATTTCATGAAGTTTTATAAGTTACTTAAATCTTCCACTAGCTACTTATTCTACACCCGCCTTCTATCAGGCCGCGTACTGTAATAAGCACAAGCACCATTAGTATTCCATCAGATAGCAGACCGCGGGGGAAGAGACTTGGTCCGCATACTGCACCTATCGGCATGCATTAGCCACCCTTGTGGCGGACATGCAACTTCCGCAGTGCGCCTCGCCAGCCCGCTTTAACTATCTCCGTCGACAGCATAAAAACATTTGAATTTTATACGGGCGATTTCTGCTGACAAGTCTGGCATTTTTACCGGTAGCAAAGCTTGGTAAATGCTATGAAATAGATCGCGCCCTGTATATCACTGTGTTCCAAGTGAGTTCATTTATATTTTGCCACGGTAGCTCGAGAACAGGCGCCTCGGCAATAACATACGAGACAAAACACTTTTTTAACCATATTAATGGTAAAAAGGGATGAAGGATACAGTGAAGATAGATATTGTAGTACAAACAAGTGACTGCACGCTCGCCTAATATAATATCACCAATACTTGCATGGGTTACACCGGGGCCCACGGTTACACTGTTCGTTGTGCAGCTAAATGCAGTGGATAGCCGTGCCATAATTTCACAGATCTTTGGATATACCTGCGTATATAGTTATAATCGATATGGCTTTATAGAGAGCTTTTGCCAATATTATATATGGTGCATTAATGTTTACGTTGTGTTTGAGGACAACCTTAAAAAAACCTTAAAAGTGAAGAAAAGAAAATGTATATTTTTGAAAACTGCGTGACGCTTATGTCCTATATTCTTTTTGTGACGCCAATTTCAAGTGACTTTAGACATACTATACTATACGTTATACAATACTTATCTACATAATATAAAGAAGTGTAGGAATACAAGTTGGAGGTTCCACTACTAACTTATGCAAAATTTCATGAAGTTTTATAAGTTACTTAAATCTTCCACTAGCTACTTATTCTACACCCGCCTTCTATCAGGCCGCGTACTGTAATAAGCACAAGCACCATTAGTATTCCATCAGATAGCAGACCGCGGGGGAAGAGACTTGGTCCGCATACTGCACCTATCGGCATGCATTAGCCACCCTTGTGGCGGACATGCAACTTCCGCCGTGCGCCTCGCCAGCCCGCTTTAACTATCTCCGTCGACAGCATAATTACGGCACTAACTTCTGCAAATTGCATCGCCAGCACGCCAATCTATGATTTGCGCAAACTTCTGGGAACTCACCGCAAATACAGGGTGTAACAGAACTGATGGTCAAAAATGAAACCACGTATTCTTGGAGACAAAATAAGGGCACTTCTTCATATATTTTTTTCTCCTACGGGCCATAGTTTTTGTTATACAGAGCGTAGAAGTTTGGAGAAAAACACATATTTCTTAGAGTCTTCACACTTAAAAATTGGCTTATTTCCCACTAAATTTGGTTCTTGTTGTTAAACTAGTCAAGCCACGACTACCCCTCCTCTTAATTTTTCATAGTATCCCTAGAAGTATACGAGATATTTTGTTCAAACTTGGCGTGTCACATGAGCGGATGAGCTGTCAAATTTAAGGTTAATATGAAGCTTCGGAGGCTCCCAGTTGCAGAGATACAGGGTGTTATAAAATTAAGTAGTTCAGAAAAATATGAATACCCTGTATTGTCGCATTAAAAAATTTTTTTTTAATGTTAAATTCAATGGTTAACAAAAAGTATCTCTTAGTATTTTTTCATATTCTCAGCGGTTTCTTAATTATTTTCAAAGAACGGCAATGCTGCAATAAAAAAGTCATTTTATGAATAAATCTAACAATCTGTGGATGTCAATTAAACTTGGCATTATTTGAATCATTTGGCTGCCAACTTTGCACTTTAGTATCAATATTTTGAAAAATGATATTTTCATTCGAAGAATTGACTAATATGCGCTTTTGCTATGGGCTTGCCAATGGCAATAATAAACATGCGGAAACGCATAGTTGCGTGTATTGAAAGAGACGGCGGTCATTTCGAACATTTAATAATTCAATTTTATAATAGCGTTACGTTTCTTTTATTATCGTTTCTGCTTTTGTATTTTGTTAAATAAAGTTTAATTGACATCCACAGATTGCTAGATTTATTCTTAAAGTTACTATTGTTTATCGCAGAGTTGCCGTTCTTTTAAAATAATTAAGAAACGGCTGCGAATATTAAAAATTATATTATATTTACCATTCAAAACTAATTAAAAAAATGCGATTATACAGGGTATTCATATTTTCTGATATATATAATTTTAATAACACCCTGTATCTCCGCAACTGGGAGGCTCAGAAGCTTCATGTCAACCTTAAGTTTGACGGCTCATCTGCTCATATGAAACGCCAAGTTTGAAGAAAATATCTCATTTACTTCTAGAGATACTAAGAAATATGTGTATTTTACTCCAAACTTCCACGCTCTGTATAAAAAAAACTATGGCTCGTAGGAGAAAAAAATATATGAAGAAGTGCCCTTATTTTGACTCCAAGAATACGTGGTTTTGACCATCAGTTTAGTTACACTCTTATAATGAAAGATACGCTATTACACAGACCGTTCACGCTTCAAATACACTTAATATATATGAAGGGAATGAAACTAGGAAAGGTATTCAACTAATAATTTTAGTTTGGGCAAGTGATTTAATTCTGTATACAGTGGTTTGAATCTTAGTGCACGGCCACACATATAAGGCGGACGGCGGACCGGAGAGCAGGGCGGAAAACGGAGAGTAGTGCGGGTAGTGTCCACACAGTCAGCGGATTGTGACAGCTTTGAAAGGCGTATTGCGCAGAGAGGTTGGAAGTAAAGTGGAAACATTGAAAAGTCGAACTTCATAGAAACAGCTATAAAAATGTCGATTTCTACATTATTTTTATGCGAAAATTCACAACACAAATTTCGGATTTTGCAAAATAAACGTGCAGTGTGGGTACATGAAATAAACCTAAGCAGGGAAACACTTGGTGAATTTCATCACCTGTACAAAAATAATGTTGGAAATCCCGACCCAAAGTTTGTCTAAAACATCTCGGTTGTGGTGATGTGCATGAGTTTTGTCCCATACAGTGTGTTCGAAAAATAGACGGAGATATTTTAGAGGGTGATTCCCTGTTAAGAAATATGAAAAAAAGTTGCTATAAACATGGGTCCGGAAATGCAGAGTTTTCAAGATACAGGATGTTAAATATATTGCATGTCACTGGACAAAATTGGTTTATCAATTTTTGCAAAAAAAATCACAAGTGCCTTGGAAAACAAATAATCAAAAGCATTTCTAGGAAAGAGTGTTATTGCAACTTTTCCAATATCATAACATAAAGTACACTACAACCAATTTTGTCCAGTGACATGCAATAAAACGGTTTTTATTTTTTTTTCTCGAAAACGAAGTGAGATAGGAAAACACTACAAGAGGGAAAGAAGTTGTATTATTAGTGTTATTTTTAGATGCTTAATCAAACAAAAAATATTAAAGTTACAAAAAAGGTAGTGGCGTACATTTTTTTGATAATAATATTCGCTAAGGTGCCCCCCGGGACGCCACTGGACTTAATAAATTTGATCTAGTTAGGGCGAAATTAGCCTCTTAATACAACAAATAACATTGCCAAATTTCAACAGAATCGAGGAAATAATTTTTAAGACATTAATAATTTCATGTTTTATTTTTTTTTATTTAACATCCTGTATCTTGAAAACTCTGCATTTCCGGACCCATGTTTATAGAAACTTTTTTTCATATTTCTTAACAGGGAATCACCCTCTAAAATATCTCCGTCTATTTTTCGAACACCCTGTATAGGGGTTTGCGACTAAAAACTTCACTAATTAGCATTTCGCGATCCATATCGTTTATTATTAAGTAGGTATACAAGAATACACGCTCTATTTTCGAGGTTAAATACGGGCCAATACGCCGTAAAATGTCAAATTGACTTGAACGCTCCGCTACCAGCGAGCAAACATGCCTACCTACTCTCCGCTCCCCTCTCCGCGGTATGTGTGGAGACGATAGTAGGCTTCCTATTGTTTTGAAGGCTCCGCCACCATCTCCGCTTTGCTCTCCGGTCCGCCGTCCGCCTTATGTATGGCCGTGCACTTAAGGCGTAACGTAACACCGCCGCGTAACACCGTGGCGTATAGTTTGGACGGCACGCCGTAACAGCGTAACACCGTAACATCGTAACAACACAGCGTCCCGTCCCTTGTCGGTTTTCTTGCGTCGCATCAAAGAAAATGATACGCTGCCATGTTACGCATTCTTTTTCCTCTTTGGACGAGTCGGCGCAAAGCAGCGTGTCACGCCGCCGGCGGCGTCGCATTCTGTTAATAAATTTCGACTGGTGCAGTACTAATAATTATCGTGCAGTTCGATTGACGTTTGCGGATTTGGAACGGCATGATGTTACGTGCCTGAGATACGCGGCGGGGAAATGGTGTGGGTATACCCCGTAACTTCGCCGCGACGCCGCGTATCCGCCTGATACGCGACGGTGTTACGTTACGGAGCGAAGTAACATGTCTGTACGCGCCTTTTTACGTGTCGTGTAGCAGCAACACCACCGATATAGGGGGTGTTAGTAGCAAACTCTGTGTTTCCGCGCCGGCCATCGTGATCGGACAAAAAACAACAAGACAGTTCAAAAGGTCGACTATATAGTTCATGCGTTGGTTAAGCTATGTGTCACTAAAGCTGGGTTTATACAGCTTGTTTTAGTAATAATCATTAACATGAATAGTTTCAGTTGTCTGTGTTTATAAGTACAGAACGACATAATTTCAGACATAGTTTTAAGCATAGCAAAAATAAATAAAATGCAACTTTAAAAGGCCATAAACAGTTGTTTTTACTTTTTGAAATCAATTTTAATTTTTTTAGACGCAATAAAAAATGATTTATGAGAGCACAGAATGAGTTAGGACGATTTTTGAGGGAATTATTTTTCGGTCAAATACCTATCATTTTCAATGTTATGTTTATGACTAAATTATTCTGTATGAACGGTTCCCTTATATTATTACTGAAACGAAATGTATGTATGTAAAACAAGTTATATAAACCCAGTTTAATACCTATATTTTCATTATTTTGTGAGATAGTAAGGTCATTATTTGATTATCTAAAAATTACGTTTTGTACGTTTCTCTTTTCCGGTGCCCGTATTTAAATAGTCACTCTGTACTGTGTACTGTGGATGGGCCAAATTTGACACTTTTAAAGGGAAACTCCTATTTTTAACGGAGATAGACGAAAATTGATATGGGTGTCTGAGTTTTTTTATGATAAACTTAATAACGAAAACCGCAAATCGATATCTGTCACCGTTCTTGAGTTTGTGCGTTTTCGAGAACTGGCCGTAACTTTTTTCAGGTTAAAAATTTTGTGTTTCTGTAAAAACATTTCTAAAGCACTTTTTTACGTAGAATTCAATGCTGCTACTGCATTTTTTCAAGTCAATGAAAAAAATTATTTGTTAAATGGAAAACCCTGTACACTTATTGCATTTTTTTAATAGAGCAAAAATTTACCATTCCAAAAATATATAACACTTAATGATTTACTTAAGTAGTTTTCAATTGATACTAATAGCTTTTATGCAGTAACTCATCAGTAACTCTTAAACCTCTGACTTGACAGCATTGGATTCTACGTAATTAGGTTTATTATGAAAAAAGAGCCTCAGACACCGATATCAGTTTTCGTCTATCTCCTTTAAAAATATAGGAGTTTCCCTTTAGAAGTGTCCAATTTGGCCCACCCTGTACATACATATGGTTGCATTTTTGACACATAAGTTACGTTTATATAAGCTTTATATAAGCCTTATTCTAATTCCTAGTAAATATGATTCTTATTCCTTATGCCACCTGTATAATATGTATAGGTAATATACAGAGTATCCCAGTTGTAAACCACAATTTTGAAATAAACGATGAAAAAATTTGGTTTTGAGCAAAAAAGTTCTTTTGACATGGGTCCGGAACTGCTTAATAAGAAGATACAAGGTGTTAAAGTTTATTTTTTTAAACGATTTATTATTAATGTCCCAAAAACGACAGATGATATTAACTTAAAATTTGGTACCTACACAGTATAGAGTATAAAATGCAATAAACTGAAGATACCAGCGTTTTATTGTCATAATCAGTGGCGTATGGAAAGGTAGGATACGCCCCCTTTTCAAAAATAATTTGTACGATAATGGTTATTTTGTAAATGCGATTCAACTGTGTATTTAGAAGCGACACATTTTGGGGCCTACATGTATAAGCACTTTTTTGCTCTTTTGACACAAACAATTGATTGCCGAGGTTTGAGGGCATGGACAAATTAATAAATTAATAAAAAAATAATTTCAAGTATTGCAAAATATTGCAAGTAAATTCATATTCCTTTCAAACCTTGGCAATGGGTTTTTTACACCTAAATAGCCCCAAAATGTGTCGTTTTCTAAATACAGACTTGAAAACATTCCCGAAGTCATCACTTTTTCTGTGCAGCGACTTGGACTTGCTTTTTCTTGCCCAAGATTCAGTAGTTTTAGGGAGAATTAGCAATAGACGATTTTTTTATGTAAAAATAAATGGGCAATTCAAAAATGCTCTCAAATTTAGCAAAAACATGGGTTCTACGCCCATGGAGGCGTAGAACTAATTTGTAAAAAGAGGGCGTATCCTACCTTCCCGTACGCCACTGGTAGCCGATGGTAGCTTCAGTTTATTGCATTTTATGCCCGAATAGTGTGTACCGAATTTTAAGTCAATATTAATATAAGTTGCCGTTTTTGAGACATTATTAAAAAACTGTTGAAAAATAAACTTTAACACCCTCTATCTTTTTTTAAAAGCATCTCTGGACCTATGTTCGCATAAATATTTTTGCTCAAAATAATACTTTCTATCGTTTATTTCAAAATTATGGTTTACAACTGGGACATCCTAAGTAGGTGCCTAGGTATACCTCCTTAATGCTAATACAGACTGAATTTGTTCTTAAGGTAATAATTATGATGTTATTGCCATATATTTTAAAATAAAATTTGATGTATGCAAAAACTCTTTATTTCTTTTAAATAGCATCTATACCTACCTGTTAAAATATTATTAAGAATTAGTTGGGTATTACTGTCTATACATTTTTGGACCCTATATTTAAAAAAATGATCAAAATTATAACAGAAAAATGCTTCGAAGTTATTTTCTGTTATTATTTTGATATTGGTTTAAAAAATGTATAGGTAATAATTAATTAATTATCAAACAAAATTACAAACATTTTAATATTCTAATAGTTTTTTTATACAGTAGCCGTAATTTGCAAATTTTGCAAATGTATAAGAAGTAAATGGATTCGAAAGCACCACAGACAAAATATAACTAGACACATTTTTCTTAACAACTTCTCAATCTGTTTACTGTTTGTAAATTTGCCGGGATTGTTCTAATTATACTATTCACCGGAGTAACTGGATGCTCCTGCTTGAAAGTAAACGGTCAAGGTTGGCACTGGAGACTGGAGAGCTATTTGCTACATTTCGATCAGTCTTTTTGTGGAAGCTGAAACTGAAGAAATAAGAAATACCTCTTATCCTCGCTCTCATCTGCATTATTGGTGATTTCAGTCTTGATTCTATAAAGAGCAGGCGTTATAGCTCTTCAAACATTTTAAGGAAATGTATTTTTAATATTGCCAACGGCAACAAGTAACGATGCATTTTACACGTTGTCGTTTTTTATTGTTTTTCTAAGCAACAAAAGAGCGCGAGATATTATTTTGACATGATTGTTTAGTTTACTTCTACGGGAGGGCAAATTCTGACACCATCGTGTAGATGGCACCACTCATCTTGATGTCGAAAATGGAGCATTGTTTTTGCGAATAGCAGGTTCTGACGTCATTGCGAATAGCTATTCAACTGCAGCTAATTCATGTCAGGAAGCTTATTTACTAATTCGGCTATTTTGCATGCTAACAACTTTGTTTGTAGTTCTATCTCTCTATTATTATGTCGCTATTTAATTAGCAATTATTTTAGCACAGTATAACTCGCACCACCTTCTACGTGTCTTTCTGTGGCAGCGGTCAGTTGACTTGTCAATTATCCAGATGCATAAATTTGCCTAATCGACAGCAGTCAGAAACGGTGGGTCCAATCAAGGCAAATCCCGAAATTACATACAAACCAAAACCAGACATCGAATTTAGTTGAGTGTACCAAGGGGCGAATGATTTCGTAAAAACACTGCAAAGCCTCGTTTGAGAATGATATGACACATCTGGCAATTTATATACATGTATATTGTATTGCAAACATATTCGGTTAAAATATCTCTGTTATCTGGGGACACAGGGTGTGACATGTAACCACGTACTTCTAAACACATCAAAAGCAACAAATTTTTTCGAATATTTTTATCGGAAACCTCTTAGCAACTAAAAATCGTTTAAAGTCGATTCCAGTCCTGTTCAAATTTAATCGAGGTGATCCAGATCACGGAGGACCGAATCACGATCCGGCCATAAATATTTCAAAATTTCGCCGTGTCAATAATCCGGGTAGAATTAAGTCCGGATGCCGCAGACGGGCCGGGGACGTGAGCGAACTGCCGGAACTCGCTCCGGGACCCGCCCGGAAACATGACGACGGGGGCGAGTCGTTGACCAATAACGAATTCGGGGGAGCTAGACGCGGACGCGGGGACGACGAGGCGGAACTTCCAGTTCCTGTTTCCTATCCAGCCCGACGTATGGGGCAAACAGATGAGTCATCTGAGACGCGATTATCTGGTGCAGAAATTACTGCTATTAGTGAATTCTAAGATTGCGATCTTACTTGAAAATAGTCCTTTTTAGGCTATAATTTTTTTTAAGCACATATGTCGGAAAATTAAAGAAACGTCAATTAGCAGAAGTACGAGGCCAACGATAAAGACAGGCCATGGCGCTAACGCATAATCGCGTAGTCACGTGACCAACTTAGTCCTATATAATAAAAGGCATTTTTGGAGATAAATAGAAAAAACAAATTTCGTAACAATTTGGCGAGTTTCCTTTCATCTATTACATTATTGGTTTTGTGCATCGATCCGTCTCAGCTGTTTAGGGCTGAGAGTTAAACGGCACTGCACTCAAATATTTTGGCACATTCTCAAAAATTGTTGGGACAGCATCATCCTTTAGCTTAGGTGATATTCTCTATAGGTATTTTCCCCCCACAACAAATTTGTCCACTTTAATTGTTTCACTTTCTTGAAAATGTGTTAGCCACACATACTTAAGGGTTTTTTAAAAATTAAATCTCAGTTGGAATTTGACGAATCCATTTTTGGCGCAAATTTTCATCCCGAGGCAAAGCAAAAAATGTTGTTATAGTGACATTTTCTTCCTGGCTTTTGTAATAAGACCCAATATTTGGAATTTTGGTTATTTCTTACGAAATAAAAATGAAAACTCACCTCAGTATACTGTAAATATTGACGAGGTCCCAGTTGATCGGCAGCGTGAAACGCCGAATAGGAACCGTATCAGGGCGTGGGTCTACAACGAAAATCCTCGAGTACGTTACAACACTGATTTATTTCGCACAAGGTGAATGGTGAATACAAAATACACAAACCCGAACGTGGTCAACGGGAACGGCTTCCAGCCACCCGGACCGTCTGAACTCGCGGATCTCCCGTAAGCAGTTCACCCCTCTGTGTCTCAGGCTCCACTGTCCATTCCGGGGAGAATTCCCCTTACAGCGCTCACGCGTCGGCGCCAGGACACACGCGCACTAGACACAAACATGTTTCTAACATATAAACTAAGACGTTTAAAAACACATTAAACATTTAAAACTTCTCAAAACCCAAGCTGCCGCTTTCAGTTATGTGACAAATGACATGTAACGTCGGACTAAGATGGTCACGTGATTTTTGTGCGCCATGGCCTGTTTTTATCGTAGGCCCCGGCATAAGTAATGTTAACATTTTCTATGGCAATCTTACTTTAAGGACAAGTAGACTTTTCTAGCAAGAATAACTATTTTCGAAAAATTGAAAACAAATTTTTTTACAAGTATATAAATAAGTCCATCCTAGAAGGCTCTGCAAGCGGCTACGTATTTTTCCAGTCAAACAGTAGGTAACAATTTTTTTAGAAAATCTTTGGCTTCGGGATTCGAGATTGAGTCCCTTAAAAGTGTTACGTACCTATGAACAGTTAATCCCTGATCTCTTATTTTGCTATTGATTTTAATCACTTTAGGGAGGCCTGGGGCGTGCTTTTAGACTACATAACCTTATTTTTGATTATCTTTTCAAAATTATAAATCTGATTTATGAATCTACAATAATTATTTACAAGAAAATATGTGCTCTTGACCCATTTTGAAAAAATCAACCATTTCTGAAAAAATATTTGTAATATACTATAATTACACAAAAAATGTGTTTCTTATTATTGAAGATCGTTTTGTGATATTCTATTCAAATTGAGTACCCTTGAAGCATTATGAAGTAGAGGCGTCTAAATGAAAAATTGCATAAATAATAGTGTCATTAATTTAGTCCAAAGGTTGTTAACAGTTTGGTCTCCTTTTTTGTAACACCCTGCATATTATCCAAATAAATGAATTTCGAAACCAGAAATTTATTATTTGTATTTTCAAATACACGGTCTGTTATTGGTAAAAAATTGATAATAATAGTAACTGTATACAGAATAGATACTAATTTTTGTTTCTACTGGAATTATATGTACAGGGTGTTCCCGTATATTTTGACCCACCCCTAGAGCCTTTTTTTTTCGAGTTAGAAAAAAATTACTTAAATGAAAGTTGTAGGTTCTTTCTGAACCGCTAGGATCTGTTACTAGATAAAACAAATGAGCGTCGCAAATTTATGAAAAAATATAAACTTTCTTTTTTAATGGAACACCCTGTATATTTGTAGATTTTTGAATTGCACGCATTTTTCCGATTCCAACAATATAAATATGTTATATGTTTGCTCTAAGCATTTGCATGATATTCCAAATTGCAGATAAATACGATCTTTATATTTAATCAAGGTTGCCATGGAAAAACACTTCAACTTAGGCAAGGGCATTCCTGTCAATCCATTATTTTTGGGACAATACACCTTGGTACCCTACAACTTTAAGTATTTTTTTTCTAACTCGAAAAATAGAGGCTCTAGGGGTGGGTCAAAATATACGGGAACACCCTGTACACTGTACACTGTACAGTGACCGTCAGAAAATTCGACACAAATGGAAAACTTTTTTATTATTAATTTCTCCGAAAATTTTATTCTTGATAAAAGTTGGTGCATCATTTCAAACTCAACAAGCACATATCGAAATTTAAATATATCTTTTTGGATACGAGGTAGATTCAAAAATGTCAAAATAACTCAAGAGTAAAGTACCCTTATTTTTTTAAATACGGTAAAAAGTTACTTACAAAAGTTGTTTGGAATCAAAGGTGGATGTCAGATTTAAAGTCACAGCCACCTAGTAAAAAAAAAAGGAATTCACCGTTTTTGTATTTTTTTCGACCACCCTGTGTATTACAAAAAAAAAACAAAATACCGCAAGCGCAACTTATCATCGGATAACACATGAATTTGCTACTAAACTTTAATTTCGTTCGATTAGCAGCTAGAAATTTAAATTAATCGAAATCAGAGTTTAAAAATATTAAATTTTTGTGTCCAACTTTCTGCCGGTCACTGTATAAAAATATATATTTCTAGGAATATACCACTTCTGGAAATAAAGCTTTAAAATTGAATTAATATTGTTAGAAGAATATACTATAATAATTTCTTTTTTTATAAAAAAGCAAGATGTGTCTTCCTATTTTTTTGTCTTGTGGATTTTTTGCGAAATTAGGCTTTTTAATTAATCAGTAAGATTAAATATCATATCCTGATAGAGTTGACTGACGTATTAATAAAGACTGCTCACGGCTGTCATGTTTGACAGTTCTTTGGCTCACCATGCGCTTCCCGGAGACAAAATACAATGAAAAATACATTGTTGACCATAGGCGCCATCTACTTTTCAGAATATGAAGCTATAGCCGTGAGAAGTCTTATTAATACGTCAGTCAACGCTGATAGATTTAGCTTAGCTGAATCTAGCTACCAAAAAAAAACATGACCGGACATTATTCTTCCTAATTGTTACATTCTGTCGGTGTCCGAAAGTTATAGAGGAAAGACGGGCCGAAATATTAATCAAAGCCGAGATTTGAATAAATCATGCGAATCGCACCTCCCGACCGGCTCGGGTCCCTCTGTTCGGTATTAATTTATACGAAAATTTATTCTGTCACGTGCGCAGGTGGATTAATGAATTTCGCATACGGAATTTGGTGTGTGCCCAAAACCGCTGCCGTGACCGGATGGCGGTTTTTATTCCACGCGCATGTACAATTTGGGATTTGCATGATTTTTGGAAGTCCGATGTTTTAATCGCAGTCCATTTGATAGGGCTGACTAAATACAGGCTGTCCCAAATTATGTGCTAGCTATTATTTACATTGGAATTTGCGTAAATGATTTTTTTGGAGAGGAGGTTGTTTAAAGACCGATGCATTGCCTAGGTCCTTATTAAAAGTATACCGACAATTTCATAATTGGTACCTACTTTGAATTTATTAAACTTTAAGTACACTACGGAGTAACATGTGAGTAATAATTAAATTACTAAAAGTGATAATCGTAAGTAATATCATAAGGGCATCTAATTTTTCCGAAAAAAATCGAAAAAACACGTTGCTATGTAATGTTTTAACAAGAAGCATGAATGCTGGTGGCAACAAAAATCCGAGTCGAAGACGAGGATTTTTGCACCTGCACGAATGCATTTTGTTAAAAAAATATTACTTAGCATTGTGTTTTTTTTTATTTTTTCACAGAAAAAATTAAATGCCCGAATTGTACATATTTGACAAGACTATTTCATGAGTAACAGATTATTCTGCATACACATTACACATAGCTTACAAAACATACTACCTATTATACCTACAACAGCTGTCAAGTTTTGCCGCGGGTAAACTCGAAAAAACTGCTGACAGGTGCTGTCATACAGTTTTTCCATCTAGAAACCATTTGTAATTCAAAATTGCGCGTTTGTGATTGGTGGAAATTAAGACGAGGGAAATAGTGATAAATATAATAATAACAGGCAAAAAGCAGCGATATTAAAAAATAATAATAAAAAAGTTGGGGTTAGTGTGGGACTCGAACCCGGGACCTACGGTTTACTAGTTGAGTGCTTTAAGACTCAATGTACAGCACGTATGTGGTGATTCAACATTTTGACCCATAAAATGGCTTTTTAGTCCAGGACCGTATTAATTTTTTTCGTAGTAAATGTGCATTTTGGCGGCCAAAACGAGAAAAAATATGTATGTGTCATACATCGTTGTACTCAGTACAACGACTCATTTCGAAATATGCAATAAAAAATCCAGGTCCGTATTTAAAAAAATGAAGATGATCCCTCTACCTCAAAAACGAAACGTCGCCCCGAAAATCTAAAAATACTATCACGTAGTCCAGAAAAAGTTGCAATGAAAAAGTATAATTTGTTTCTCAATATTTTCGCAAATGGCGCCAGAAAAAAATAATATCTAAATTTCAAAAATTGGGTTTTTCTTAAATATCTCAGCAACCCATGAATATATTTTAACTTTCTCAACGGCATATTGTTAGACGCACAAAGGCGCAAGTTTGCCTCCATTTGACCGACTTCGTATCTGTTAAGGTTTCCGAGATCCCCATGTTGAGCACCGGAACTGAATCACCCTGTATATTTTATTAATTGTTTTAAGATCCTTGCTGCGTAGTGTTAGTGTTGCTAGGCAACACCTTTTGTACCTAACAGGGCACCTTGCGCTTTCTGGCATGCTTGCGAGTAAAGTGTACTTACAAAGGAGAGAGCAGGAATAATATTTATTGAACATCGCGCCCTCGAGATATAGCTAATTACGGTATTTTCTTACTACACAAACGGAAGAAATAGTGTACTACAGGCACGTTTCTTTCAGGAAATATTGCACGATACCTCTCCAAGACTCGAAAACTGTCCGTAAAAACATAGAAGAATCAACTACGACGATTCTTCTATGGTAAAAGGCATAGCGAAATCGCGTACATTATGTTTCGACTATCACCACACTGTCACTTTCAAGTTTGTATTATTTACGTATGACAATAAAATAGTTGCTAGCCTACTTACACTCTATTCAAACTAAATGCAAGTGGCGCGTAAACATTTACACGACGGAAGCACGTGAACAATTCTGAGGGCGAATACGCGGCAGGGCCGCATTAAGGACGATCTCTATGAATTTTATAATATAAAATATTAAAATAATATGTCCTAGTATTAAGAACTTTTATGGCACACTTAGTCATTCACTTACCTGCAAATTTCTACTATTAATACAAATGGTAGCTCCAACAATTAATGAACAGCGACAGAATTATATCGGAAATAAATTAAAAGTAAAAAAATATGTTTAAAAAAAGCTTTTATTTAAATGCGCTAAAAAGAATAAAATAATCTTTTCTTTTAAAACTTTTACTATCAACTTATAACGTCATTCCACAATTTATATGATATAAAAGCTTGTCGCGAGATTTAAGTAGTGGTATTTACTTAGTTTGAAAACTTAAATCTCGCGACAAGCTTTTATATCATATAAATTGTGGAATGACGTTATAAGTTGATAGTAAAAGTTTTAAAAGAAAAGATTATTTTATTCTTTTTAGCGCATTTAAATAAAAGCTTTTTTTAAAAATATTTTTTTACTTTTAATTTATTTTGTAATTTTTAGTTTGGCCAGGTGTCTGAGTCTATTCATCTCAGTTAACGCATCATTGTTGCAAGGTCGTTTGCCGGTTAGTTTAGAACAGTCTAGCTCTTCAATGAGGAGACCTTCTAATGACCATCTTGGGTGTTCCGCCATGTTGGATTTAGAATGACGTCACACATATAATCATGCATTGTCATCCAAATTAAACGTGTGTACAAAATTTCAGCTCGATCGGTTGAAATTTAACTAGTCCGCCATCTTGAGTGTTCCGCCATGTTGGATTTAGAATGACGTCACACATATAATCATGCATTGTCATCCAAATTAAACGTGTGTACAAAATTTCAGCTCGATCGGTTGAAATTTAACTAGTCCGCCATCTTGAGTGTTCCGCCATGTTGGATTTAGAATGACGTCACACATATAATCATGCATTGTCATCCAAATTAAACGTGTGTACAAAATTTCAGCTCGATCGGTTGAAGATATCTGCTTCAAAATTGAGTTGCAAGATTCCACCCGAACAAATTACATACATACATACATACATACATACATTGCAAGTTAAATAAAAGCTTTTAAAAATAAAGGTCCCCTTGCAACTCAATACACCTCTGTAAGAAACACCGACTCGCTGCACTCGCCCGCCGGGCCAGACTTTATTGCCGGCTGGCCAATAGCAAGCCGATCACGTGCGTATCACGCTCTAGCCACGCAACAACTTGTGTTTATGTTTCACTTGCGTTTAGCACAAAATTATTCTGTGCGTTTAGTTTGAATAGAGTTTAGTTTTAACAAATTCATAGCCTACTGAGGTGAATTTGAGTTTATTCCTGTACGTCGTTAGCGGTTCATGATATAAGAAAAATCGGAAAAAAAACTAAAAGTTACATTTGGCCTTTATACATTATGTCCCAAGTTTTTTTATCAGGACTTTGACATGCGTAGAAAAACTCATCTGTAAAGTGGGTTGCTCATATATAAACATAGGTCCTAAATTTAAAAAAATAATAATTTTATTTATTTTTTGCTTCCCACGAGAAATAATGACAGCAATAACAAAACTTGCATAAATTAACCCATGGCAACTATGATTGTTGGCCCACAGCCAACTTACATTTATAAGTGAAATAAATCACAAAAATCAAATTTGCGGCCAAACGGTGACAGATACGAAAAATGTCAAGAGACACTATTTGTTCAGAATTGACTGCTCTATCTCAGAATATTTGTATGATTTTATCAAGTACAGTACTAATACCTCCGCCACGGGTTCATTTAAACAGCTCATATTGTTGAGTCCTATCCTAAATTTTAAGGCCATATATCTCAAAAATTAGTTTTTCTACAAAATGTGAATGTCCTGATCAAAAAAACCTGGGACACCCTATATAAACACGCTGATCGAAATGCAATAATAATAATGCGGTGCAGCAATAACAGGTCGTTTATTTACGTGTTCTATAACGCAGATTCGAATTATGTGATGGCTCATGTTCGTGTATATATAAACGTCGAAAAGCATGAAACATCAACAGTTTCTTGGCCAGAGTTCCCGCAGCTTTGCGGATATTCAATTTTTGCAAACACAAGTTTTTTGTGGCACATATCTGGTTTCGAAGAGCTCCGGATACACTCGTCAATGGCGAATGAAGAAATATGGTGACACTATTCTCAAGTTTCAAAATAAATTGCCGTCGATCGTATATAATAGATTTTGGGTTGTAAAGTAGGTACATTTTCGGTGTCGTCATAGCAACTATAACATAGTTGGATTGGATTCACAACCAAAACCACAGCAGTCGAATGACGCTATTGATTATTAATATAATGACAAGTAATAATAATAAAATAATAATTCTCACCCTCACAATACTCCAAACTAGGAGTATCCCAGAAGCAACTGAATGGTTCTGCGGGGGAGGGGGGCAATAACTATTATTTTGTCTTCGTTTTCAGACTTTTCCCGACAGAACTAGGATAGCATTCGCTCAAGTACCACGGAAAACCCTAGAAAACCGTAGTAATCACAGTGAGTGTAGGACAATTAATAAATACCGTGAATCCACAATTTGTCCAGCGCTCTTTTTCCATATAGACATGTGCATGCATCTGCCTCGACCTCGATTCGAACCAAGGTCGATCGAAGGCAGAAAAACATGAAGTCCAAATAGTTCGGTGACGCTACGAACATCGCCACCGCGGCCCCAAATTTTTCTATAATTATTGTTTACTCTATCTTTAAAAGGTTTATCAAAAAACAACTACAGAGCTAATTACATTCTAACAGCGGCGAAATCTCAATAAAATAAAATGGTATATTAATTACAGTATACATTTTTTTATGCATAGCCCTCGTTTCCAAGATACAAGACGCCAAAGTTTTTCAAAAATAGAAGATTTTATAAGAGAGACTCAAAGTAGAACCGTATATTGAAAAAAACTATTAGCAAATTGAAGTGTGTAATACCGTTTGATGCAAGTTACGAGGCGGGTTGACGCAAAGTCGTTTTTAAAAAGAACTGATCTTTATTGAATACAAGTAGGAAGTGTTTGCTCTTAGTCTATGGCCCGTATATAATACCTCTGCTGGGCTTACGTTGTATTTCCTTATCTTATGCTGCATATACAAGTTTCTATGCTACCTAAACAATATACAGCACATAACTCCTCCCCTCTTAGAAGGGCGTAAAACCCTAAAGGTTTTCACGACCTAAATTATTATTTCGTTTTCATTTTCTTTGATAATGGTTTTTGGTTTAAAATATTTTATTTGAATAATAGGTCGTAAATACCTGTACAAAAGGTAAAATATGACAACTGATATGATTACATAAATTAAAATTGTCCAGACACTAATTTTATGATAATATACAGGGGTTGATAATAAGTTTTCATTTTCTATTTTCTGATTTTCAACTTCCTTTATAATGCTATTAACTTTTTCAGTATGCAAGGTATTTAAACTTACTGGTGGAATGTTTCGTAGCTTTAGCGTCTTTTCACTGCCAAATTTTAATTTTGGTAATGGAATTATTTGAAAGTTATTTCTTTGATTTTTATATGATTTTATAGTGATATCGTCTAGGGTTAATAAACATTGCATTTCTAGTTCTACCAAATATGTTCCTTTCATAAGTATATTATTTTTGTTATTTTCACATTCTTTGAAAGCTAATGTTTCTTTAGGAACTATAATAATCCATTTATTGATTTCAACATATTTAACTTGAATTTCCGTTATATTGACAGGAATCTGATTACAGGTGTTATTGTGTTTATATCTTAGCAATTCAATTTTGCAAGGGAAATTTGAAGAAAAACTTTCTGTATTTATATTAGTACATAAATATTCGTTATTTAATATTTTCTTACAAGGATTTGTTGAGAATCCATAAGATTTCTCATTATACAATAAGTAGTTAGAAGTTGGAAAAATTACTTTAAATAGGTTTTCATGTGGCGTGGGTAAAGGGAACATATGGAATAAACTATAGGCTTTCTTTTCAGCTAAAGGTACTTCGATTATAAATATGATTTCTTAAAATTTTACATAACTTTTAATTTCTAAAATTTCTTCAAACATTAATGTGTTCTCTGCTACAGGCTCAAAGGGCAGTTTTTCATTTTTTATTTTCGAAGCAACATTTTTGATTTCTTTTATTAATAATTTCGGGTGAATAATAGCATTATGAAAGTTATTTAATTTTGCAAAAGATATAGCAACCTCAATTTCATCTAGGATATCATATATGTTCTGATACATTAAATAGATTTGTGTTAAAATAGTGTGTGTTTGTATCTTAAAAGACATATCAATTGCATCCAACTGATATTCTCTCATTATACTTATTATTTCATTTATTTTTGTTTCCAGGATTTGTTGGTTATGAGAAATATTTTTGGAGATACTTTGAAAGGTTTTAATAGAGTCGGACAATAAAGTTAATTGTTTCTGCATAGCTATTTTCAAGTTATTTTGATTTTGTTTTAACGTTAAAATTTCTGTGTCATATCTTTCGGCGTCTTCTTGATCAAGGTTTCCTGTTATACTTTTAACTATGCTGCCTAAACCATTTATTAAACCGCGTTTATTCCGATGATTTAATGAGATTGAAGGAGTTATTTGAAATATTTGTTGTTTAATTTTTTCTTCTATATTATTATTTATTAAAACAAAAGAATTATAGTATTCATTATTCAATTCATTATTCAATTCAGAGGTTCAATATTTGTACAAAAGTCCAATGATTTATAATTCTTTGAGCATTTCCTAACTTGTAGGGTAGTATACCTGGATTTTCATTCAGGATGTGGAACTGGGAATCGACTCGGGTGGAGCATCCAAGGATGAAGTAGGTCCATAGTTGTAAGAAAATCGAAGTCTTCATGTGATTTCTCTTCTTCGTTGTCTTCTTTTTCTGTCTTCTTAATCCTAAGGTCCTTAACTTAGCCTCTGACAGTGCCGATGTGTGGATGCCAAAGGGTTGGAAACAGTGCCGATGTGGGGATGCTTCCGATGGGTGGTGACAGTGCCGATGTGTGGATGTCGTCCCCTGTGACGTTCCTCCTTGTCTTCTCAACAACCTTGGGCCAACTCCTCGGGGTGTGGAACCAGGTGTCCGTCCGCGACAGTGCCGATTTTTGGATAACGCGGCGGATCGCGAGATTCCGTTTTGGTTCTTTCTTGTGACTAAATCGTTGAAACGAACCGAAGGTGCCGAATTTTGGACTTCGTGTCACGAAAAAAATCCGAACGACTGCGCCAGTTACGAGGCGGGTTGACGCAAAGTCGTTTTTAAAAAGAACTGATCTTTATTGAATACAAGTAGGAAGTGTTTGCTCTTAGTCTATGGCCCGTATATAATACCTCTGCTGGGCTTACGTTGTATTTCCTTATCTTATGCTGCATATACAAGTTTCTATGCTACCTAAACAATATACAGCACATAACTTGCACAGGAAATTTTTTTTTTTTTCAAACGCGTTTTTCGGGAGATCTGCCGGTACGGTGAGATGGCCGGAGAACGGGTCAACATCATATTTAACGAAACTTTTTCAGGTACTTAGTAGATAAAATAACGAGTTTTGCAGCAAAACTCGTTATTTTATCTACTAAGTAAAACTACACAGCCGTAAACTAGCTGTTTATTTTTCAGGTACCTAAATTATTTCCCGTTTTCGAGTTATTAAGGATTTTCGGCGAAAAAAACGACCAACGCAGGTGGGTCGCATCTTTTTTACGTGATTGGTCGGCATTTCCCGGCACCTAAAAGCCAAAGTCCGAAAACTGTAAGAAATTGCCCTTTTTCGCCGAGCTACAGCTAAGTGTTATTTCTGCTCGGGGCTTTGTGGTCGAAATTTGTAAAGATTCCCTCAAGTCTTCAAGTGAGGTGCAGATTCTTCCGGTGCCCCCGAAAAATCAAAAAAATTAGAATAAAACACGCAATTTCTAAGAGCGGTTCTTCAGGATTTCCCGTCAATTTCGCTAATTCTACAACCGTCACGTTTCTCGAAACTTGAAAATCGGGAGTCAGGAAATTTGGTTAAATATCGGATTTTCGAGGTTTCTTTCGGTACTGGAGGAAAGTAAAAGACCCAATTAAGAAATTTACCACCTCCTTCGATTTTTAGAACGGCACTTTTCGAAATTATTAAAAGATTTTTGCGAAAAAGTAGTAAATATGTTCGCAGGACGGGTTGTAACTATTAAAAAATTAAAAATTAACCACAACTTCTTTAAATAAAAATGATCGGGCCTCGGGCCCATATTATCTGAGGCAACCTACTTGCTTTAAGTAAAGAAATATACTCTCTACATTTTACATAACATCTTATTCTATATAATCTTATGAGAGTTGAAATTATGCGGCCGGCTCTTGGACTATTAAGACAGCACACATTTTTTATCGGACAAAAAAGTTGTAACAAAATTTAAATATTCCGCCACATTTTGGATCAACGAGATTTGTCCCGTTGTCTTTATTTTGATCGATATTTCCAATATTAATGTCAGTTGCTTGTCATTCATTCAGAAATTGGAAACGTGGAAAGACAACTTTAATACAACATTAAAATCTAAGCAATCAGCGTATTAGGGGAGTGACGTCAAGACCCTAGAAAATTTGTATTTAATATTTGACTTCAAAACCTTTCTTCTTCGAAAAATAGTACTTTATGATACACTCATAAAAATATGTGTGAAAAGGCCCCTTCTAGACAACTTTTCTTCATATCGTTTTTTTCATATCTTCGTAAATATAGTAGTAGATACCTATATACCTACTTTTTTGTGGTTTACGTTTACACCTATTCAGACAACTATCCAGATTTTAATCAACCTACCCTCTGGTGATGAGATGATATATATATTGCCAAGAATGGCCAATGAAGAAACTTTCATAGTTCCTTTTGGCAAAGCAAATTAACGCAATTTTGCCAAGTGAACGTTCTTTCTCGTGTGTTTAAAGCATTGGCAATAAAAATATACAAACTTTTAGCACGTTTTGAGTGTATCATTCTTGTTCTTTCGGCTAGTCGATGTTGCATTCTCTCTTGAACATTCTTAGATGCAAGATTCTTATCGCAAAAATTAATATAGTCTGGCTCGTGTAAAAAACGAGAGCTGGTGTTATCAATCCATGAATAAACATAATCCAGGCGCCGGCCGGGAAGCGCCCAAAGCGCTGCGACATCAATCAACGTCTTCCGATTAAATAATTAAATGACACGCTATAAATTAATGTATGTCTGCCATTGTTCATTGTCCGCTATTTATCGTTAGAGTTTTTTTACGCGTGCCAAGTCAATAAACTTGCATATTTACACTTTCCTCCTTGTGCTTTATATTATTCTCGGATGTTTCGCAACAACGGACCGTATATGGAAAGGTAGGCGAACAAAAAGTTTATACAGGCAGAAGTAGGTTGCAGAAACAACCGGGGTAATGTTTTATTTTGGCGTTTCGTCAAGCGGTATTTATGCAGTTTGGAACTTTTATTTGTAAGCAAATAAATCACGTTCATGCACCCAGGAGAACTCAAAAAAGTACTTGGGCACAGCCGACTCTAGGAGAAGCCCTGAAGTTGAGAAAGCTGGCAACATGGCTTGCGGGTCTGCGCGGCGTGGCCTGTCACTCCCTGTCAGTCGTTTTTACAAGAAATTTACCAGAATTAATTTGTGTAGTGCGGGTAGTGCTATCGTCGCCAGATTGCTACGACGAGGCAGTGTGTCTCTGGGTGGAAACAGACAGCCCGAAGTGCTGGCGACAGCTTTTTTATAAATTTGTTTTGTTTGTGCAAAAGTGAAACATTTCTATAAAAGTTCTAAGTGAAGAATAGAGCCTTTACAATTTCAAGCCTCAAGATGCCTAGAATCGCCGAGGGATGCTAGAGCTTAGTTATATACCTGGCTGTAAGTCAAATCGTAATAATAACTTGAAGTAGCTAGGTTTTCTTTGCTTGATGGCAGGCGGTAGGTAGACTTGTATTCGTTTTGGGCTTTCCAAAGGACGAAAATTTAAGAAAGAAATGATTACGGGCCAATCGCATAGACAAACTAAAGTACCCTTTAAAATTAAAGGAGCTTTCTAACAATCCAAACATTGTTTAATATTGTTGCAAAAGTTTCTTTACCTAATTTTAAAGTTAAAATATATTTTAGTTGAATATATTATGAAATTGACTCTAACTGCCATTTCAATCAAGAGATATTATTCTCCTTCACAACATGCAGTTCTCTGTTCGCTTATTTCCAAAAACTTGTCGCAATTTGGTATTGAATTATCTTAACGAAAACCTAGACTTATTTTATTTTATTCGTTTTAGTACATGGCTTAAAAAACTTGTTTTTAAAAAGGTATTTTATCTTTAATTTTTATTTTATTTGTTTTGGTACATGGTTTAAATAAAAGCTTGTTTTTAGAAAGGTTTTTTTAACATATTATTTGTATTTATTACCAGCTTATAGCATGTGCTCCTCTGTTCATAAATTTCCACTAGTCAAGTATTTTTATTTAACATTAATAATTTTCATTAATAAGTTTCAAGTCTCTAGCTCATCGGGAAATTAGTTTAAAATCGATTGCAAAATTTGACGAACAGACAAAAAGGAGGACTAGAAAGCGAGTCAAGAAAAACGCGGTAAAATAATAGGAATGTTACGGCTTGTCAAGAAAGTGATGAGATATCTACCTGCCAGCTAAAATTGAGGCCAACTTCATTCCCGTACAGGAATTTGGCGCCAAGTCGGCCGTGTAATCGCCGCCCCCGTCACACCGGCAACCTTGACTGCCATTTCCGCGGCGGGAAATGCCAATTTCCCGCGCCTGCCCAAAAAGTTCATGTCTAGGTTGGATCGGGCTTGGAAAGCGGTCGGCTGTGATCGGATCAATTTCCGTCGGGTTTGGAGACAGATGTTCGCGGTAGTTTTGGTTTTGCATCCGCAAATAATAGGGACGTTCGCAAAAAATAATTTTATTAATTGAAGGGGGACCCCATGTGGGTTATTCATATTTTAGAAAGGAAATAAAGGAAACAGACCTCAGTCCCACAATTTCTTTTTAATTCAAAAAGCTACCGGTTTCGTAACTCCCAAAGTTAAATCATCAGGCTAAAGCTATAATAAAAGGAGAATAAAGCTAAAAAAATAGAAAAAAATCATAAATTGAGTTTCTTAGATCTTACAGTCCAACATTTAGATAATAATATTATTTTTAACATTTACAGAAAACCAACTCATACCGGAGTGGTGATAGATAATTTTTCCAAACACCCTATATCTCATAAATTGGCTGCATTTAATTCTTATCTGGATAGATTAATTAAAGTCCCCCTCTCAGAGGATTCTTTTAATAAAGAGTTACATATTGTATCTCAAATTGCTTTACAACACAACTACGATGATAAATTAGTTAGTAAATTATTATCTAAGAAACAAAATAAAATAATGCAAAATTCTGTTTATATACATCGTTATCAAAGCGATCAACATTTACCTCAACCTACAGTCGACTCGAATATAACCAATAAATATATTTCATTAACTTACTGTGGCCCAGTAAGCTATAAAATTTCTAATATTTTCAAAAGATACGTTAAAGTCTCGTTTAAAAGTTCAAACTCATTGGGTAGATTACTGTTAAACAATAAAGATAAAACTGATCGAATGGATCTTAAAGGTGTTTATAAACTGATTTGTTCGACATGTAATTGTTCTTATATTGGTAGAACCTTTCGTAATTTCAGAACCAGATTAAAGGAACATCAAAGGGCTTTAAACCCACTTTCAAGTTGCTTCTCACATTTTTCTAAACATTTATATGATAATCAGCATGATTTTGACCCGAAACGTGATTTTAAAATTTTACACATAGCCAATAGAGGTTGTTTTCTTAATAACTTAGAGTCTTTTGAGATTCTTAGACAAGTAAAATTGAATAATGAAAAATCGTTAAACTCCCAAATAAATTTTGAATCTTCACCAACTTTCTCTATTTTCTTTGAATAATTATAATAGCTACCTATACCTAACTCTTCTGTTGGGTTTTCTGCACTGTCGGTTTCTTCTTTTAGTTTTTCGGAAATATTGAGGTTACCTGTAAATGCTAATTCTCTCCTAAGACTTAGCTCCCACTTTTGCCAATGGGGGGCGCCACCAACATCAAAATACGTAGCCATTAAAAAAATTTTGTATAAAAAATGTTCTAGAACCAATTCGAAACACCTACAGCTATTACGCCGCCGTAGATAGACCTAACAAGAATTTTTAATCTGTATGTCCCTTGTCTTAGTTTGTCTTACCTTTTAAATTTAGTTATATAAATGCTAGTAGTTAGTGCAATGACTATAATAGACTCCATTCTTAAAACGGTACAGCTCTTGATGATATTTGTAAGTAAATGAACGAATTTTTTACTCATTAATTGTTAAATTAATATCAGTCATTGATTAGCATTGCTGCTGACCTTTTTTAGCTTTATTCTCCTTTTATTATAGCTTTAGCCTGATGATGTAACTTTGGGAGTTACGAAACCGGTAGCTTTTTGAATTAAAAAGAAATTGTGGGACTGAGGTCTGTTTCCTTTATTTCCTTTCTAAAAAATAATTTTATGTTTAAACGCCGTAAAAAGGCCGTTAAATAGCCTCCAAATTAAATTTGTAAAATACGAAAAAAATATATTTATGTAGAAAAAAAAGTACTGCATTCCTTTGAATTAGCTGAATGCTATGTCATTGACTTGACGTCAATTAGTATAATGGGTAGAGACCAAACTATCGCAGGAAAATACTTGTAGTTTCTTAGTTCCCACAATAGGCGCCGTAAAATTGCGGCTGTATGCATCAGCGCGAAAGGCAGCGACATGACACTCGTTCATAGAAGGGCCAAATATACCCGAGACAGTCGGACCTCCGGCCGTTACCCCTATAGTCCAGTGCGTGTGTAACGAAGTTACTAGTTTCCAGTTTCAATTCTTATTTCACACCCACTTGATTCTTCGCCGCGCTATTTTTAGCGGCCGGCCGTCCGCCGTAGTAGTTTTTATATTCACACCGATGATTCTTTTTCTACATAGGAGGCCGACATTCGATTTTAATTATTGCATATTGATTACTTTCCGGCTTTCCGCCGCTAAATAATAAGTTCTTGTTTTACCATAAGGGTTGTGGGATACCGACTAGGGGTAGAACCGGGATATTAACTCAAATTACAGCTAGAGCCGCCGTTCTTTTTGGGAACCCGGGTATATTGGACGTGCCCGATCCAGAGAGACCACTGTCAAAGACCTGTCAGGGGTACAACACCCCTAACTGCCAGATTAGCCTCCGACTGCCGTTTTCACGACCAGAAGAGTGGGGACGATCACCCGATTCATCGCCGCGGCCCCGACCAATGGGCGGCCGGCGCACTCACCAGAAGAGGGCGCCACCCAGCCCCAATAAATAGGCTACGGCTGCCGAGGAGGCTCTCTTCTTTCCGACTTGTTTCTGGGTGAGTATTAATAGGTTTAGACTATTCCGAGCCCTGTTGGTGGTGCGAGAATTCCCGAACCAACATCCGTTTCACCTCTCTTGAGCTGAGCGGGTAGGTTTTCTTTTTTTTAACAAGTTTTCTTTTCGCAAAGTTTTGAGCCTGCTTTCCGCATGCAAGTGTAACCGCGTTAATTAGCCGTAGAGTACTTAAATAAAGGCTTATCCCGCACGTTTCTTTTTTTGCAGATTCGGGGATCTCTCTGGGCCGGCCGTAATAAATATTAATACGTTGTAAATAAACTTAGTTGTAACAAATAAACCGTGTAAAACTTGTTGAGTTACTTTACTTCCATCCTACCCTTGATTCACCACAGACCACTGGAATAATTATTTTTTTCTCTGACGAAAGCTACCCTGGGTAAAAGCGGAGCATACCGCTCTAAAAAACTGGCGCCTGAGCAACCGCCCCGCCGGAGGTCCGATTTTCTCTTTCCTAAATAAAAGAGGCTATGAGGAAGTCCACCGAAGAATAGTAAATAAAAAGGGAAAATCTGATAGGCACAAATCAACGCTATACGTGTGATCTCACGCCATCAGACTTTTGGTTGTGGTCTTTTGTGAAGTCTCGGGCATATTCCAATCAGCCAGCAACAAGAAATTCCGAATCAAGACAGATCATAATTTATGGATGTATTTATATTAGAATATTTGGATCTTAGACAAGGGAGGGGAGAGAGGACGCATAATCCGGCTAAATTGAGTGTTCCCAGTTAGGCACCACCAGTGGCGTATCGCGTGGGACTGAAAAAGAATGAAAAATGCCTATAAAGCATTACTGTTGGTTTGTATAAAGGGACCAAATTTCGACAAAGCAACTATAAATATTTAAAGACAACAAAGATGTTGGCTCCTGCCTGGACTTCATTTGTTGCAAATAGCATGAAACACGTGCATGCGGTTACTAGTTTTTTTTGTTTTCTAACTTTGAGTGCTTACGCCCATTATCACTTTTTCTTGTATTTTTATAAATATTTACATATGGAAGATTATTCCTGATACTTTCTGTTCACCTCGACTCTTGCAACCAAAAGCTGAACAAAACACCATTATGATACCACAAAAATAACAATGTCTTCAGTCCGTATGAGCACAAAATCACAAAAACTAAACCTGCTGTCACATACGACGTTTGGAACCAAATTATGGCGTCGCATTGTTGTATTTGGGCACACTCTCTGCTATGGTCCGTATATACACGTTACGCGTCCTCTCCCCTCCCTTGTCTAAGATTTGGATAGTGTTCTTATGGCATAGGTATTATTCTCTAATGATTATGACCTCGATGCCCTATCGAAAAGGAACAACAAAATACCACGACGGAAACGCGAGACATACGAGCCCCGTCCCATATTAGTTGGCCCAGTCAATCTAAATGTGGCAATTCTTGAATATACTTGAATAAAAATAAAATATAAGGAAATAATGGTTTCTTTTAGTCAAATCGGTAACAAATAAACTTCGAAATATACAAAACAGTATTATTTTACTAGATAAAGTAACAAAAAATAAGAACAGTAGTATCCAATGCAAAGTTTTGGCCCTAGATAATAAGGCACTGTACTACTTAACTAATGCTACCACTGAGTTACGTCACCTTTTCTACTTATAACAGCTTGAACACGTCTAGACATGGTATGCGCTAACTCCTGGCAATCATTTGGGGCAAAACTATCCCATATATTTTGTAGTCTCGCTCTTAATTCTGGTATGGTCCTCGCAGGTGATAATCGTAATTTTTTCTTCATGATATGCCATAAAGTTTCAATTGAGGACAAATCTGGGCTACTGGATACCCATGGTAAAAGCAGAATATTGTTTTCCAACAGCCAGTTTCTAACCCGTTTTGCTGTATGGCACGCAGCACTCCTTTAGCAGACATGGATCCCCAAACCATTACTGAATGCAGGAAATTTTATTTTTCTTCTCACACAGCCTGAATAATATGCCTCCTCTTTCTTTCTTATTACTCTACTCCGGCTATCACCTACACACACTTCAAATCTGGATGCGTCACTCCAGTGAACTGAATCCCATTGTTCCTGAGATCAGTGTCTGTATAACAACCTAGTTTTTCTCTGTGCGCCAGTGAGTAATGGTTTTTCTTTTGCCTAAAAGAGTACTCATAAAAATGATTTAAAACTGCAGATACAAATAAACTTTAAACCTACCTTGTAAACTTTAAAACCCAATTCCATAGCAACCCTGTGGCATGTTGTTCTAGAAAACTTCTTCCCAGTTGCAGTATTCCATAAAATACTTATTTCTCCATAATTGGATCGGTGGTTTTTAACAAGTATTCTTCTTAAAGCTCTTTTATTGATATCAGCAACTCTACGCTTTCTTCGAGGTTTTTGCTTTTGGGCGATAGAGGTTGTTATTTTATATAACTGTATGATCTTTCGAACGGTATATCAAGATAAATTGACAATATTACCAATTTCTGATGCGGATTTTCCCGATTGTGACAAAGAAATGATTATCTTCCGTACATCCTCACTAACCGCCTTTCCTCGCGCCATTTTAATAATTTTTAAGAGTAATATTAACTTGACACTGGGTGTATGAGACTACCGAATGACTTACAAATGTTAAATGAAATTAGTTGTCACAATGAGTTTGTTTATTTCAAAGCCATAGTTATTGATATTAAATTTTTAATACATTGGCTCTGCATGTACTCTAAAATACATTCTAAATAATGTTTCTTTGCTTACAATGGAATTATTTAGAAAATGTGTAAAATAATATAAAACTCGCCAAATGTAAGTAGTAAATAATGTTTTAGTAAATTTACGAATCCTGGTTTAGGATTAAAATACCGAATTATAGTTTTTAGCGAGCTGGGCCAACTAATATGGGACGGGGCTCGTAAATATAAATGAGTGCCTTCTTTATCTGCATCTTCCCAGTTATGGTGCTGGACGCAGTTGGGTGACTCGCAGACTACATGCTGCAATAAGGTGCGAGCCTCTTGATAAATGTCGGATATTCTACTTCCTCTACGTTAGGCCGTACGCGACAGATGGAAATTGGCGTTAGGTATTTATATTGGTTAGATAAGAGTAATACTCGAGCTAGAGGAATGAGAATTGATATGGGAAATAAGGTAAATAACGTTGGGTGTATTTAAATTCCTCCGATTTCGGATTTGCAATCCTATTCATAAAGTTTGCACCAAATGGGAAATTTTTTTAAATAGATTTTTTGAAAATCTGATTTTGGTCTATATTGATGCATGTTTTGGATACCTACACCATTGCACCTAAAGAAGGTCGTGACGTCGCAGCCCATGCCGGTCAAATTTTACATTCAAAATTAAAGATCGGCTTTGCCTTGAAAATATCGGAAAAGTTATTAATATGACGTGCATCTGTTATATTGTAAGTACTATCGTGCCTCTATGCCAATTTTTTTTTTCTTAATTATTGCTCTTCAAATTGAAACTCGATATTTGGAGGTGACTTTTTTAATGACCGCTATTGGGAAAGTTGTTTTTTCTGTCATTGTCATCCATTTGGAAAGCTGTAAGCCTGTCAATTTTCAAAAAAAAAGTAGTTAAAATTATATGAGATCCGAGTAGTGAGTCATTTGGTGATTTCCACATAAGTCAAAATGGCGTTCATATGCTCCAATGAGAATGTGGGGTCGATGGAAGGAAATAAAAAACTATGATAAAATATAAATTTTAATCTAACCCACCCTATACTTTCAAAGAGATATTGTACATGTTTTTTCTTTCGCAAATAACGGTTGGTTTATACAGATGCCTTTTCTTTATTTTTAGCTTTACGTTATCTTTTGCGTTAAGGAATTATGAAGCTGTTTATACAGATTTTCTAAAAACCGTATTTACGCATGCGCATTTCAGGCAGTGTCAAAATATCTGGGGATTTTCATGGTGGATTAAAATAGGAAAAAGAAGGTCACAGCTGATCAACAGCTTCCTGGGTATTTTGTTTTCTTGCGACTTGCGGTGCGGAGTTTGACTTTGCCGACGATTTTTTGGGCGTGTTATTATTCGAGTAGATATTTTTGTAAGTGGGATAAGTATAGGTACCTACCTCTTAGTTTGCTTTCAACAGTTGCTATCATGACATCAGGAGCATACGCACACCCCTTACATTTCTTAAAGATAAGAGAAAAAATTGAATGGTGACGTTGCCGCTATTCCTAACACAATCGAAGCTATTCAAACCTTCGCGCTGGACGGGCACTAACCGCAAGTAAGTTCTCTACTATCAAATTTGCCCGTGCTTCACCCCACCACCTCCCACTACTTCATTCCCTCAATATGACATTTTATTATACAGGGTGAGTTTTTTTCGATGCCCACTATGGGGATCTCGGAAACTAGCAGAGCTAGAACAAAGGTTAAATGGGGAAGGAATTGCAGTTTTGAATGCTCAATCTAATGCATATTTTGGATTTTTAAAAAAGTTTATGGCTCACTAGATATTTTGAAAAGAGTTATTTTTTGCTATTTCATCAGATCTCTGTAGCTCTGTTATTTCTGATTATACAGAAAACAGTAGAAACAAAAATTGTAGATAATTTTGGGCTTATAAGATCTCTGTAGCTCTGTTATTTCTGATTATACAGAAAACTGTAGAAACAAAAATTGTAGATAATTTTGGGCTTAATAAGATAATCTAATCCAATTTTTTATGTTGTTGTGGCCTTATCAAATCGGCCATTTTTTGAGCTTTCCAAAAATATAATACTCGGCATAGTTATTATAAAAAATAAAAGAGCTATGGATAATTTTCTGATTTCTTTTAAATTTTCACAGTCAGCCATGGAATATTTTCATAATTGTTCTATTTTATAATAGGACATACTTCAAACTTTCAAATATTTTATTTTTAGCTGGTAACAAAAAGTAACAAAATAAAACAAAAATTATCATGATGGTGCTCCACCACATAATTATTTGCCCGTAAGAAATTACCTAAGATCAGCTCTGTCCAAATAGTTGGATAGGGAGAAATAGACCATTTCCTGGCAGCCCCGATCCCCCGATTTCTCTGTTTTGGATTCCTTTTTGTGGAGAACAGTACAAAATAAAGTATGAGACAATTGTTGAATTAAGAGCAGCTGTTTTGGAAGCAATTGACAGTATTAATAGGCGCTCTCTAAGAAAGGCCATGATACAACATGTTGTATCATGAAGAAAGGCGACAAATTCAGCTTTAAAACGATGCAATATTTGCATAAATAATAATGGTGGATTGTTTGAACACCTTTTTTATTTTAAAAGGTGACCTTTTAAAATAATAATTTGAATTTGAGTTTTTTAATTTTTGTTTTATTTTGTTACATTTTTTACCAGCTAAAAACAAAATATTAGAAAGTTTGAAGTATGTCTAATTATAAAATAGAATGTAATTATGAAAATATTCCATTGCTGCCTATATAGCTCTTTTATTTTTTATAATAACTATGCCGAGTATTATATCTTTGGAAAGCTCAAAAAATTGCCGATTTTATAAGGCCACAGCCAACTATGATAAACATTTAAAAAACACAAGTTTATGTCATATCTCAAAAATCACAAACATAAAAAACTGGATTAGATCATCTTATTAAGCCCAAAATTATCTACAATTTTTGTCTCTACAGTTTTTCAGTATAATCAGAAATAACGGAGCTACAGAGATCTGATGAAATAGCAAAAAATCACTCTTTTCAATATATCTAGTGGGCCATGAATTTTTTTAAAAAACCAAAAGGGGCATTAGATTGAGCATTCAAAACTGCAATTCTTTCCCCATTTAACGTTTGTTCTACCTCTGCTAGTTTCCGAGATCCCCATAGTGGGCATCGAAAAAAACCCTGTATACATCCCATTTGCTATTCGCTCGTTCTTCTCCCTACTCTCATTGTAATATTTTATTTCTCTCAAGTAGTAACAACGTGGCATTTGTACCTATCAATTTTCTACATATTTGATTTCCTATTATGGATATATTCTTATACACATTGTTCGCCAGATGACAACTTTAGAACTGCCAGATCAGTATGAATGGTGTATGGAAATGCCGGAATAGTTAACTCAAGTCCACCAAAGATTGAACAATGAAATGTGGCAACAGCGCTCTCCAGTATTCACCTTGATGGTTTGCTTTTTGAACTTCAACACCAAGACATATTTTTCGCACTTCTACCGGAACCGATAATAATTCGTCTAATTAATTTTGTTGCCCGCCTATTGGGAATTCAAACTAAGATCGCGGCACCAAGTGGCCATTAGTTGAACTAACGTCGATGACATTGTTTCATAACCCCACATTTTTGGTCGACGATTTTTAACAATTTATTTAATTTTCGTGTGTATTTTTGTAATTGTTTTGTGTGTTTATTTTTTATATGATGTTACTTTATAAGTGTATATATTTGTTGTTGTTAATTTTGTTGAGATAGGTTCATAAATCCAACAGTGGTTATAGGTTGTTTCTAGGGTAGGTGTGTACTCAATTTTCGTAATTCTTCGTATCTTCGAGAATTATTAGAACAAAAATGACTCGGATAACCCTTATCCTTTTAGATTGTGGCAATATTACCTAACAATATTAACTCTAGATCAGTGGTTGAAGGGGAGAAAGACGGAGAAAGTGTTTGCGGCAGGCCACATTATTTTGCATGGCATAAACGAATGGGATACCTACTTTTATTAAACTCTTGCCTTTTGCCTCCAAAAAAATGAATTGTTTTATTATGCAAGGCAGGAGCTGGAGGGCAATGCAAGCATATTTCGGCTTTTATAATACTGACTAGGTCACATGTGTATAAGGTTTCCAAGAAAAAAGGCATTATATCCAGCCATGTCCATTGAAAAATGAATAGGTACAACTACTCATAGGCGCCGACTCCGCGGGTGCTCCGGGGCTCGAGCACCCGGCCAAACATTTGGCTGGGTGCGGAGCACCCGGCCAAAAGTTTGGCCAGTTGTTGGAAGCTCAAGCAAAGGTGACAACTAAACAATTTGA
The DNA here is from genome assembly GCA_963920635.1 of Pseudeuparius sepicola. Classification (NCBI taxonomy): domain Eukaryota; kingdom Metazoa; phylum Arthropoda; class Insecta; order Coleoptera; family Anthribidae; genus Pseudeuparius; species Pseudeuparius sepicola. The sequence continues at coordinate 15,135,397 of OY987299.1, forward strand.
AAATATTATATGTCAAATGTTCCGTAAGACTAAGCACTTTTGCGTTATTTACGCAAAGTTAGATAACTAATCGTTTTTTGTTTTTGTTTTGTTTTTTGATTGTTTTTGTTTAAAGAGCGCGTCTTAAAATTCAGCCAGCGCCGGTTTTAGGAGGGTGCTAGGGCGCTAATAGCACCCGGCGGTTAATTTTAGGAGGCGGTATAAGCTGGTCTAATAACTAAAAATATATCACATTTTGTTGCTATGTCTCTCACGACGCGGCACCTTCATTTTGATCGTCGTCTGCAAACATAACATCTGAAACGTTCTCCTATTCATCATCTTATTCATCTGTACGTTGAAGATTTTACTCTCCCCTGGATTTTTGGACGAAAATAAAAATGTTAGTTGAATATAAATTGGAAAATTGTCATGTAATGATGTGTAACATAGATACATTTATTGAAAAATATACTTATTATTGTCAAGTAGCTAACTACTGATTCCACGAGACCTGGCTTTTCCCATACATAAGCCCAGGGCTGTATATGGTTTGGGGGTTCAAGCCCCCTACATTGAAAAAAGACGAAAAATACATTATACTGTTACGATTTTGTAATTTTCTATACATCTTATAAACTATCTGTGCTTTATATTTCTAAAAAATTTCGCCTTTGGCGCATTTTAGTAACCAAACACCTCTGCTTTCTTTTGTATAGCCGGTTTAAAAAGCAATAATTTTTATAAGCTCACACTAAAACAAATTTTGAAATTTCTATTGGTCACAGTTGTTCTATAAAAAAAGACTGAGTAGGACTTCTTGGCTACAAATGTTACGAGTCATTGTGAACAAAAAAATTAACAAGAATATGTTTTGCTTGAAATTTCTTTTCCCTAATTTAAACGGTTTGACCTTAAATATTTGAAAAATTTTCACCTGCGGCGCAATTTTGTACCTCAAAGATTCGATTTATTATTTTTTTTAAATTTCTAACTACCTCCCAACTAAAAAGTTTAGCTTTTTGGGCAAAAGTAAAAATTGAGAGAAAAGATAGGGCGTTTTTTACTTAGCACCCGGCGATAGTCAAGCTAAAACCGGCGCTGAATTCAGCGGACTCTCATCCGGATGAATCAGCTGATATCTCCCTCTCATTCGTTTCCCTTTGGAGGAAGTAAGAGATAGATATCCAGCTGATTCATCGGAATGAGAGTCCGCTGAATTTTCAAACGAGGCCTTTCTTATAGAAATACCTTTATTTTATTTCTTTCTATTTTCGTTGTGATTTTTAATCATCAGGATGATAATTGTTCGTTTTTTGTTATGTACTTTTCTTTTATATTTATAAATAAAAAACATTTTTAAATAACATTTTGGGGGGAGGTTGTATACTTTGGGCACCCAGCCAAATTTTGAGAAGTCGGCGCCTATGCAACTACTTGTTTGTTTTGTAGCTGTTGTGTTTTTCGTTTTTAGAAAAAATCTGCCTGAGTTAACTCTCTTATCACATTATTAGTCTCAACATAAATTTTTCCTGCATTTTTCCTAGCTTAACTTTCCCTCAGTGTTCTTTTTGGCCCAGGAATTGCACTGGGGCACACAATAACCCTTGTTAGAAGCCATGTTCCTTAGCTTGGTCTTCTTTGTACTATCCAGGTAAAACCAACGTAGATATTGAATTTAATAACAATAAACAAAGACGTAACACAGTTCAACAACAAAAAATAACAATAAAAATGGTAAAATTCACGGCTGGCAAATGTAAACACATGGGACAGGAAAAAACGAATGTCATCGAGACAGTTCTACATTTGGCCACCAGGTGGCGTATCGCTTAGCTTGAATTCCCAATAGGACGAATAAAATTTCCCTATGGCCGGGTTGCTATGCGGCCTGGTCCTGAAGGAATCGGCCTGACCCGGTTTCATCCACAATGGAGTGCAATTGCCGGAAAAGTGGGAATCCGGGACGCGCGGCATGGAACAAATAATTGGAAAATTTCTCGGTTCTAAAGGGCGGCCGCTCGCTGCCATCTTCACAGCCATTGTTCTAATAATAGGGCGGGACGCTGGAACGGGGGCAGACGTCATCAGGCCACCGCCATTACGGCGTGGAGTACCTGCAGAAATGCGGGATGAACAGAAACGGCGTGGAGCAAAGGAAATTTTTGTATTCTGGGGCGAAATAAAAGGGGAACTGAAAAGAGCTAGGGCGATTGGCGTGGACAATATGTAGATCGGCCACAAAGTCTACGTCAAATAAAAGTGATTAAAGGCATCTGTTAGCAGTGGCGGCTCGTGGGTTAATGCACAGGGGGGGGGCTACGTTTTGAAAAGAACGGACTCGCGCGTCACTTAAAAAAATAGGGGGTACCAGGGACCCTTTAAGGTAAGGGGGCCCAGCATTATACTTTCCAAAGTGAGGCCGTTTCTTTCCCCATTCTAATACTCTCAATGATGCCAAGTATGCCATTTTAATGGAGAATCTATGAATATAACAGGTACTTTGATTGTTAGTAAAAATTAATAATGATTTCTAAAAATTAGGCTTGACAATGTTCTGTCAACAAACACAGAACATGGCAAGTGCCAAATGAATCAAATTTATTTTATATTTGAATTTGGTTTCCTGCAATTATTTCCAGGAATTTAAGTAGGTAATATAAGTATGGTAAGTCAGTGCCGATTTTGCTTATTTGAGAATTTGTCGCTATTGCACCTTGTTACCAGGTTCCTGAATCCATTTGTAATAATATGTGTACTTGAACTTTCTTCTCTTGTTGAATGTATCTACCCAAAGAACTTTCACAGATTTCGGGATGGACTAATAAGATTAGGTCTTGTACTTAGTTCTAATCATGTAGTTTTTCTCGGTGCTCATTTTTGTAATTTTATTTCTCTTCCAAGGTACCTCACAAACGTAAAATAAACTTATAGTTGTAGATAAAAACTGTTTAAAAAAAGACCTGATTGAAGCTACCAGCTTAATAATTTAAAATTTAGGAAATACCATTTTTGGTTTTGAAATACTTATACGTAATGCCCACGTAATGAGAATTGTAGGATTACTAAAGGTGAGACATAAAAAATCTGGTTGCAATTATTGGGACTACTACAGGCGGCCGCATTACCTTTAATTGACTATCTGGAAGTTAGAAAACTTAAAAATTGTGAACTATGATGGGAAATATTTTGCCTCATTTGGAATCTATGGCACTGGTATGTCACATAAAACCTGATGGCAGTTGGACACTGACATATAACATAACCTTGTACCAGCCCACTTATGTGGTCTCCTTGGAGATATACAGAAAACAAGGCTTCACTTTTCCTATGTGATAGACTGTGACATGCTGGGTCCCCTTATTTTAAAGAGTCCCTGGGGGGTACCGAAGTGGAGGTGGGTACCTACTTTCGGCATGGGCTTTTTAATTTTTTCTTATTAGTAGAACTCACTTATTTTTGCCTAATTAATATAAAAAGTAAAAAAGTGCATAAAACAATAATTCCCGTTTTTCAAAGAAAAAGTTAATAACGCAAAATCCGTAATTCCTACTAAAAAAATCTATAAGCCGAAGTAGGTAGGTAGGAAATGTCGGTTGTTTCATCACACCGTATCTGTATGGCCAAAAAGTCTGTTTTATTTATTTGCTCTCGAATTTCTTGGCGACAAACTTCCAGCATGCTTTTCAAAATTTCATTTTGTACCGTTTTTTATGTACCCTTGAATACTGTAGAACTTTTTTAAATGTTCATTCATAATATAATCTAACTAGGATGTAAAATCGATAAATTCTCGAAAAATCCCACGATTTTGAGTCTTTTTTCGTCGTGCCCTCGCAACGCTAGTTCCAGTTTGCCACAAAATTTTATGCAGTTTATTATTCTTTTTAAAATATATATTTGTTTATCCACGGTTTCGTTATGTTTAATAATGTTTTGCCGGTATGTGGAATCTAACTGAGCGGCAATATACTAATAACCTTGCCTAAAAATGCTAGTTCTGAAGAGCAATTCATGTGCCGAATAGAAAGCTCGTGTTTCTTTATTTTTTTATTTAAATGTTTCAAATCTTTGAATCCTATTCTAGTCCATGCATCCATTCCCATTCCTTCTTTATAAAACAGTAAGCAGGGAAAACAAAACAGTGCATTTAATTTGTAGCATCCAGATATCCACTTGTTCTTGTCGTACGTACTTCTAGAAAAGTGTCGCGTATAATTGCCATTTTTATCCGGTTGAGTTAATTGTAAATCTGGAGTTGGCCCGCCAAGAGTTTTTATTTAAACTTTTTCAGACAATGAAAGTCTTAAAAAGTTCCCTTCCAAAATGCCCTGTACGCTATTCTTCATTTTGTTTATACAATAGAATACAAGAACGAGAACACGAGGTCGCGAGGTACGCCCGCGGAGTCTGGAGGCGGCCAACGCTGACGCATTCTCTAGAGCAGCCCGCGATCGACTGAAAGGGCGACGGGTTTTATCGTCGCCAAATAGCTAGCGCGGTGGCATCAACTCAGCGCCACTAACGGCGTAGCGGCCGAAACAGAACTACACCCGGGCGGTGTAGTCAGGAGGTTAGCCGCAACAGGGTACAGGGCAGTACAGGCGTTGCGCTAATTTATAAAGAATAGTAAATATAATAGCACAAATAGCGGGGAAGGAACAAGTAACAGGAACAAAGAAGCAAAATAAAGAATATAGCAGTCGCGGAACTAATTTTTTTTGCCATTTTCTACTGGGAGGCTGTAGCCCCATAGCCCCTATGGACGAGCCGCCACTGCCTGTTAGTGACAAAGAAACCAAAGGTTTGCAAAGAATAATAATTGCACTTTTAATTTTAACCACTTCAGAATAATCATATCCCTACACACAAAGAAAAGTATATTCGAAATGAATATACACATTTCAACATGAGTGTAGCTTAATTTGCCATATGAGCAAAAATATCTTAATTTCACAATGAAAAAAGAATATTTGTAGCTTCCAAGAAAATAGTATATTTCCTTCGATAAAAGTATTGCTTCAAATAAAAATAATATCAAATTTTAATTGGATTTTATGTAATTTTCTCTTTAATAATATTTATAGTTTCACCTCAAACTCTTTTATATTCATAATGAAGATATATAAGAATCACTTCAATATTTAAAAATATTTGATATAAGTGATTTTTAGAGTTCTATTAAATATAAGGCATTTTGTTTCAAGTAGCCTATATAGCTTCACTTTGAGAATATTGTACTTTCAAGTTGAAGCCTAGGTATAGAATCCCCCCAATTGAGGCCAATGTCAAATCAATATTAAAAAATATATCAAAATGATAGATAACAGAAAATAACTTCGAAGTTTTTTCATCGGGTCCTAAAATGTATAGGTAATAATTAATTATTAAACAAAATTAAAACGAACATTTTCATATTCTCATAGGTTTTAATGCAGCAGCCGAAGTTTGCAAATTTTGCTGGTAGCCTGTACTATTGGCCCCAACTACGAGGATTTTACGTAGACTTATAGACACTTCTTAAAAATATTTTAACAGGTAGGTATAATAGAAGACAATATCTAAAGGAAGTAAAGAGTTTTTACATACATAAAAATTTACTTTAAAAATTATAAGGCAATAAATACATCATAATTATTATTACGTTAAGATAATACAACAGAGAACTTACTATGTCACAAAATAATGAAAATATGTGTATTAGTGTCAGTTCATAAATTTAAAAATTTTAACACTAACATCCATATATATTTATGAGATGTGCCTTTATGTATTCGAGAATAAACAAAGCTTCTTGAGAAATGTAAATGTACACAACGTCAACACTCGCAATAAGACATGTTTTAGGGTGCCTTTTAGACACCTTAGGGTTGGCAAGAATGCTCCTGACTGTGAGGGTCTGCGAATATTTAATAAACTACCCGAAAATATCAAGTCCACAAATAATAAAAGCTCCTTTAAATCGAAACTCAAAATCCGGCTGATCCAGAGGGGTTTTTACTCACTGGATGAATTTTTTAGACATGTCACCTGAGATGCCTTGTTCTGTTTTCTTTTTCTTTTTTTTTTCTTTCTGTTTTCATATTGCGTATATATTTATATTATTGTACCGTGGATGTTGTTTTGTCTCCGTGTACATTATACATTGTATGGATATACTTATATATTAATATGTTGTTGTAACTAGTTGTATGTTTTTTTATATTGACGTTTTCTACACTATGTCATGTAGTCAAAAGAAGTAAAGAGAAATAAATAAATAAATAACATAACCAAAGCACTATACACCGTGAACTAGTCGACCTTTCAAACTGTCGTCTGCTTTTGTCTGATCACGATGGCCGGCACTAAACTACAGTGTCTGCTGCAGGACGCGTAAAATAAAAACTACTGTATACGGGTCGGCATCGCTTGCCCAAATGTGAACTTCAATGAGAGGTGTGGGGCGTAGTCGCGCGCTCTAACTAAAATTATTGGTTATATACTTCCATAATTTCATTTCCTTCATTGGATATAGTATAAACTAACAATAACAGTTTCTTTTAAGACAATGCCCTTATTATTTCAATTATTGAAACTGTCTGATCTATTTGAATATAATGTTATTCTCAAATTTGGATTATGGATAAATGAATATAACGCTATTCTCAAATTTAGATGTTGGATGTTATTCTTGAAGCTATAGACATTTCAAAGTGTGATTAGACAATTTATTCAAGATTAGTTCAGTGTAGTTTCAAGTCAATCAAACTGATTCTTGAATTGAGAGCATTCCGTGAAAATTTTATAATTTTTCAATGAGATCGTTTTGCTTTAAGTTGATATTATTAATTTTGAATTGAATAAATATTTTTAAGAAAATTAAAATTTTTATTTTGAAAATAGATTTTTCTGTGTGTACTTAAATGCCCTAAGAAATACACATTTGGATATTGCAAACACTCTTTAATCTCAAACGAATCGATATATTTATCGGCATGCGTTTTGCGACATTTAATAACCTTTCTCAAAAATTAGACCCCACGGCGTTTTTCTTTATCTCTTCGAGAAATAAATAAAGAATCGAACTTTTCCCACTTCACGCTGGCTCTTGTCCGCGCCCTCTGCGAATATGCAATAAATGGACCGTTGAGTCCCCAGAGCCCAGGACCAGCCGGTCGCAGCTTGTAATGAGAAACGCAAAAAGCGGATCCTCCTCACTGTTTAAATTAAATTAGGAATTTCATTACCGTAAATAAATTAGCGGTCGGAAAAAAGACTACGCTTTCGTCAGTTAACCAAGGCAATAAATATTCTGCCTTCAGTCCGTTTAAATTCATTATAATAATACGAGGAGCGCTAACACCTACTTAGCTCACCTGGGATATTTATTACACCTTCTTTATCTATCTAGAGGCGTTAAGACATGTTATTTTATTTTCCCTTCTTTCTTGCCGTGCCGAGGATTTCTTGTTTTTTCTTGATAAAGACAGGGTTTCAACGTCTGTAACTTTAGTGCCATGGTAACACGAATAACTATTTTTAAAATACTTAACGGTTTTTTTTTTGGCAATCGTGAAGTATGAATTCGGCAGCTATTGTGTCATGTTTGGTCTGTGGTGTCATTATTATTTTTAATTTAATCCCGGGCACAGGAAGTGTCAATTAGCAAAATAAATTCTCAATCTGGTTTTCTCCGTTATTTTCCCCGTTAGCGAGCACGTGATATCATTTCTATATCTGAATGCGTCAGCTACAATAAAATTAAGTAATTAGTTTAGGATAGATAGGTTATCTGGCAGGCAACAAATAAACTGCGCCGATTCCTCGCAGGTTTCCAAAACGGGAATCTCTAGAGCGAAATATTGCTGAGCCTGTTTCCACGTCATGTGGGATTGATAAATGCAACGATATGCACTTATTATCTGCTTTCTGTTTTGGAACGGAATTTATGGGCCACTAGCAGTACAGGGTGATCTTTTTAGACGCCCAGCCTGGTACTGTTTTGAGGTAATTCCATGGCATACTTGACTCTTGACTTGTCAGATGCCTTTAAAATTCCAATTTTGGCACCCTGTCAAATAGCACTCCCTGTATATTTTTTGTTCAATCTTGGTATATTCTGTGGCGTCTTCATTAACGCTGTGGTGTCAGATTTTAAACAAAAGGAAATGGCTAAATGCATTTAGGTAGTGAAAATTGGGGAGTATAAAAAATCATAGCAGGTAAGAAGGAAAAACTAATCTTTTAATGTGTTTTTGAAGAATAACTTTTTCATGGAAGAGACTAAAGAAAAATGGTATCAATAAAAAATATTCAGAAAAATTAGGGCTTTCGAACGATGTAACAAAAGTGGTAGAAAAATATATTTCTTGACGTCGCGATGCCTAATGTCGTATTTGCAAAGTCGCTAAATGGGTCAATTTATTCCTTTATGCACCCTATATTATCTCCAATATACAGGGTGAGTTTTTCTCGATGCCTACTATGGGGATCTCGGAAACTAGCAGAGCTAGAACAAAGGTTAAATGGGGAAAGAATTTCAGTTTTGAATGCTCAACCTAATGTCCTTTTGGATTTTTAAAAATGTTCATGGCTCGCTAGATATTTTGAAAAGAGTGATTTTTTTGCTATTTCATCAGATCTCTGTAGCTCGGTTATTTCTGATTATACAGAAAAACTGTAGAGACAAAAATTGTAGATAATTTCGGACTTAATAAGATAGGCTAATCCAATTTTTTTTGTTGTTTGTGATTTTTGAGATACGACATAAACTTGTGTTTTTTTAAATGTAAATCATAGTTGGCTGTGGCCTTATTAAATCGGGCATTTTTTGAGCTTTCCAAGGATATATATATTTTATAATAAGACATATTTCAAACTTTCAAATATTTTATTTTTTTAGCTGGTAACAAGATGTAACAAAATAAAACAAAAATTATCATGATGGAGCTCCACCACATAATTATTTGCCCGTAAGAAATTACCTAGAACAGCTCTATTCAAATAGTTGGATAGGGAGAAATAGACCTATTTCCTGGCAGCCCCGATCCCCCGATTTGTCTGTTTTGGATTTCTTTTTGTGGGGAACAGTACAAAATAAAGTACGAGACAATTGCTGAATTAAGAGCACCTGTTTTAGAAGCAATTGCCAGTATTGACAGGCGCTCTCTAAGAAAGGCGACAAATTCAGTTTTAAAAAGATGCAATATTTGCGTAAATAATAATGGCGGATTATTTGAACACTTTTTTATTTTAAAAAGTGACCTTTTAAAATAATAATAATTTGTATTTGAGTTTTTTAATTTTTGTTTTATTTTGTTACATTTTGTTACCAGCTAAAAACAAAATATTAGAAAGTTTGAAGTATGTCTATTTATAAAATAGAACGTAATTATGAAAATATTCCATGGCTGACTAGGTATGTGAAAATTAAAAAAAAATCAGAAAATTAGCCATAGCTCTTTTATTTTTTATAATAACTATGCTGAGTATTATATCTTTGGAAAGCTCAAAAAATGGCCGATTTGATAAGGCCACGGCCAAGTATGATTAACATTTAAAAAAACACAAGTTTATGTAGTATCACAAACAACATAAAAAATTGGATAAGATTATCTTATTAAGCCCAAAATTTTCTACAATTTTTGTCTCTACAGTTTTTCTGTATAATCAGAAATAACGGAGCTACAGAGATCTGATGAAATAGCAAAAAAATCACTCTTTTCAAAATATCTAGTGAGCCATGAACTTTTTTAAAAATCCAAAAGGGGCATTACATTGAGCATTCAAAATTGCAATTCTTTCCCCATTTAACCTTTGTTCTAGCTCTGCTAGTTTCCGAGATCCCCATAGTGGGCATCGAAAAAAACTCACCCTGTATATCTACTGTCGGGTCCAATGTTTTAAATGTGACCGACCCTGTATTCTACTAATACGCCTCTTTCTGCAACAGAAAACCGATGAGGAAACAACCTCCTCGAGATCGATTATGCAGATAAAGCAACGATTTTAAATCTACACCACAGCCTATCTTGATTTAGGTGCAATCACTTCCATTTCTGTTACATTTTATAGAGTGCTTTATATACTTGCAGGTTCTTAGACGGCCCGCGCAGACGGCCCACGTGCGCAGGTGTAAAATATAATACGGAGTGTCCGATGGCTCGGCCTACGATAACCTCTTTTATGTTGACAAGTATATTTACCAATCGTACAGAAATAATGTTTAATATTAGGTATGACTTTAAACTTCGTTGGGGGATTTGAAAGGAAATTTCCCCCTTTTTTTGAAAATGAAAATTCTTTACACCGGGTGATTCAGTCGATGCAAATAATTTTAACAACAGAGTGGGGAGGTCTTTTGAAAAAGTGATTAATTTAAATTCGTGGAGGGTGCTATGAAATCAAAAACAAATGAGCTCAGAGCATAAATTAATATCCAGTGAAACTGAAAGCATTTTATTTATGTATATGTTACAGTTACAGCCCGTATATGAAAACAGACCGTATGTATACGGTCTAGGCTGTATCTATACGGCTTAAATGGCGCAGACCGTATGTAAATGACATGGCATTTCATATACGGACTATTGACATTCAGACTGTATGTGCAATCGTAGTAAATTTCCCTTCTTTTTTATATAGGCCCATTAAAGAAGATTATGCCTTCTTTTTAGTATGTATTCTGCAGAAAAAAAATCTAGGGTACCTATACATTATACTACATAATTACCTATGAACTATGGTCCCCATTTAAAAAAAAATATAACTTTGGTTCTATCTCAAAAACTATTAACGCTACCAAAAAACTAATTATTCCATTCGATTCTACGTCAAAAAATCTATAAAAATAGATGATTAAATTTGCCGATATATATATATAAGGATGTAAGATTAGCGAGTGTAAATGTAACAATTACAAGAAAAGGTGATAATGGGCAAACACTCAAAGTTAACAAAAAGAAAAAACTAGTAACCGCATACACGTGTTTCATGCTATTTGGCAATCATCAGTACGGTGTAACATTAACCAAATCAAAAGATAGGCATGATTTGTTGTATATAATATATATATATATATATATATATATAATGTTATATATATATATATATATATATATAATTTTTATCTATAATTTTAATAATATAATAATAAATAATAATATAATTTTAGAAAGTTAAAAAAAATATTTTTAGATAATTCCTATCCAGAAAAGTTACTTAATAAACTAATTTTTTCCACAAGATTTTCTAATAACATTTACGAAAATTCAAATTCTACAAATATTACTAACAACTTAAACACAAATCTTAAAAAATACCGCTCATTTCCATTTATTAAAGAACTTACACCAAAAATTTCCAATGTATTAAAAAATACAACTAACGTAATATTAGCAAATAAAAATATTAAAACTGTAAGTAATCTTTTTAGCAAACTTAAGGATAAGATACCATTACAAGAAAGATCAAACGTAATATATAAAATCAATTGTAAAGATTGTGATAAATGTTATATTGGGCAAACTTCTAGAAGTTTAAAATCAAGAATAACATCTCATAAAAGTGATATACGTTTAAGGCCAGATTCTTGTGCACTATCTCAACATGTATTTTTGTCAAACCATAGAATGGATTTTGAAAATAGTGAAGTCTTAACAACAGAACATAATGCATCAAAGAGGTGTTTCCTTGAAATGTGTTATATTAACCAAGAAAGCAATACTTTAAATAAAAAAACAGATGTACAAGACCTTAACATTAGTTTCTCTAATTTATTTTTCATGGATAAAAAAACCTAAACCAAAAAAATAATCCATAAGGTATAAGATCTTCACCTTTGCACCTTTATAATTTACACCTACCAAATTATTTTAATGACAATTTCATTCAATGTCAAAAATTTTGATCATAAATATCATCTGCCATGTTTAATTTTATATCGAGACCATTTACAACCACTATACTACGTATCTATTAGGAACTCATATTCTGTAAGTACCAACAACAGTAGTATTTATTGTACAATTATTCTTATTTATATTATAGTGACTGACGAAGTATTTAATAAAATACGAAAGCTTTCAAAAGAAAAAAGAGTCTTTACTAAAGGATTGGCTACATCCCCACTGATATATTAACAACTGATATTCAATTATAATTCATAGCCACGAATATTGTTATAATTTTATATATATATATATATATATATATATATATATATATATATATATATATATAAGTTGTAGCCAGGAGAGAGGTTTCCAAAAAATCGAAAATTTCAGTCCTGCGCCAATGCGCGGAAACTATAGAACTTATCTAAAATCTGATTGGTCCACAAAATTCCTCTCAAAAAAGTAGTACAGTGGCGTGAAAACCGCAACCCTCTAGCTTTAATAATAACCGAGATTTTTGAGAAAAACACCCAAAAACACCCAAAATGGGACACCCGCCTGTACTGTCAATAAAAAAATACAGGCACAAAAGTGGTTTTTGACAGGAAAGTTTTGATTTTGTCAGCCATAACATTTTGTTTATACTGGCTAAATAGAAAGGGAGTTAGGAATGTCCAAAAAATCAAATTTGCCGTGAAACTGAGGCAGGTACAAAAAAATTTCAAAATAAAAAGTCACCCAAGTGTAAGAAAATTTAGGGTTATAAATAAAAAGTGTAAGTATAAAGTTATACCACAAAATAGTCATATTTTACAGTTTTCTATCGCCTGTTGAAGTGTCCTAATAGTATAAAAGGGTGTCAACACGGAAACCAGACACGCTGTGTTTATCACTTTACTCCCCTTATTACTCTTTTTTTATTTGAAGAAATGTGTTTCATTAAATAACTTACCGACGCTTTACCGTCAAGGGTCAGGTGTTATCGGGAGTTACTCTTTGAATACAGTAATAACCAGTTGTATCACGAAATCTTCTAAAACAAATTCTAATTTTCCACTTCAAAAAACTTCCCTTCCAAGCAGGATATTTCGTAACGTCTTGAGGTTCCCCTGTGTAATTCCGCAGAGCTTCCTACATTTTGCAGATAGTCAGTCCTACGTGTCAGCTCCGAATGCTGCATCTCCGACTGCAGCGAGACAGCCGCGGCCGTGCCCTCTCGGGGCTCACCCACTCCCGTTGCATAAAAATGCGGCGGCGACGGCGTGGGATGACGACCCGGTGGGCAGTCCGAGAGAAAAGACACCAGAAGTTGTCTCTCCGGTGGATTTTGAGCCAGCGCATATACAGCGACACTAACGCGGCCTATTTGGGTACAGAGGGTGGGCCAAACACCATACATATACTCCGCGCTCAGCTTGGCTGAGCCGAAGGACTCGAACCTAACCCTGTCAAGTGCAGGGCACTCAGTGACCAAGTGGTGCGGGGTCTCCTCATCCCCCAGACACCATCTGCACTCAGGCTCCCCTCCCACTCCTATGAGGTGCAGGTGGCGAGCCAGGCAGCAGTGTCCGGTGAGGACCCTTGCCACTCCTCTCAACTCCGATCTTGGCAGACGCAGCAGCTCCCTAGACAGGGCAGTCGACGGCCCACGAATCATGAGCCTCGTCTGCCTCATCCCCGGAGCCCTGCGCCCCCCTCAACGAACCTGCCATGCAGCCATTCGTCCAGGGCTCCAATTGCGACCCGTGGCGCAATCCCCAGTATTGGTTCTGGCCCCACTGGTCTTCCCATGGATCCCTCTTAGTACAGTAAAATTGGGCCAAAACCCAAACATCAATAAAAAGCGCGAAAATTCCCTCCTAAGAGTTAATACTAAAAAGTTACACCACCACCAGCGTCGGGTTTCGGGGGGAGGGGGTGAAAAGGGCAGGAAATTCTTATTTTTCACAGTTTTGCGTGAATATCTAGTAAACTATGAGGTTTAGCGCAAACGTCATCCTATACGCAAATGATATACATTAAATTCCGAACAAGAATTGTTATATACAGAATTATGGTAAAGTGAACGGTTTCCATTATATGGAGGGGAAAAGATTTCTTTGTTTTTATTTCACGTAGTTTTTGTCGAAAAAACTTAAAAGGATTACAGTATAAATTAGTAACTGAATAATGTATGTAGAAAATATATAGATATATCTATGCATATATAGATACATATTAGACCCATAGATTGTTATTTTTTGTCACAACATAACGTCATAAGTATATGACTGTAAATATGTCCAATACAAGCTAGTAGCCTTAGTTAATTTGTACTCACTTTATGCCCTCATTCATTATAGCGTTCTGATTTCCATTCGTTCTTTTATGTCAAATCATTCCCATACCTAATTTGTCCTTAGCTTGTAAAAATGAGAAAGTCACGAATAGGAAGCTCATGTGAAAAACAAGAAAATATTAAACAATCTATATTGAAAAAATGGGAGGGAAATCAAAATGATACAAAAGGTTATAAGTTTTAGGTGAATCATTAATTGCGTTATCAGTCAGCACCAAATAGTTCACTCGGGAGGAAACAAATCTTCGTGTTCTTCGTCCACTTGAGAATCATCATTTAAATCGTCGTCGATAATTACAGTATCTCTATTGAGCCATGCAAGTCCTAAGCAATTGCTGCACATACTTGAACAATAATTGAGACCACTTCTTCGACACTCGCAGTTTTGGACGCATCCATCTTTGCAGAAGCATACGATGAGGATTGTTTAATATATATTTTCTTGTTTTTCACATGAGCTTCCTATTCATGACTTTCTCATTTTTACAAGCTAAGGACAAACTAGATATGGGAATGATTTGACATAAAAGAACGAATGGAAATCAGAACGCTATAATGAATGAGGGCAAAAAGTGAGTACAAATTAACTAAGGCTACTAACTTGTATTGGACATATTTACAGTCATATACTTATGAGGTTATGTTATGTGTAATATGTATCTATATATATTCTACATACATTATTCAGTTACTAATTTATACTGTAATCATTTTAAGTTTTTTCAACAAAAACTACCTGAAATAAAAACAAAGAAATTTTTACCCCTCCATATCATGGAAATCGTTCACTTTACCATAATTCTCTATATAACAATTCTTGTTCGAAATTTAATGTATATCATTTGCGTATAGGATGACGTTTGCGCTAAACCTCATAGTTTACTAGATATTCACGCAAAACTGTGAAAAATAAGAATTTCCTGCCCTTCACCCCCTCCTCCCGAAACCTGACGCTGGTGGTGGTGTAACTTTTTAGTACTAACTCTTATTTATTTATTTATTTATTTATTTATTGCCCAACAGAAAAATCCATTTACGGGATAACATACAAAGATAAATATAAAGGGAACATAGCACCACAGAAAAAATAAAGAAAACTGATTATAAAGTAAGCACAGCTCAATCAATATAATCAACATAGTATAGGGAGCCCCACGCAGGGTATCTACCCTGTACAGTACAATTATCAGCGGACTAATACTAATACTACCCAACACATAACGTGAAATTATGAAAAGCACTCAATGGCACACCTCAAAAAGGAAGGCTTGGAGCAATCAAACAGATCACATTCATCAGGCAACATATTATGGAGACTGGATGTAAAATAAATTGGCGACTTAAACATTATATTAGTACGAGCATAGGGAACGTAAAATGTAGATGTTAGCCGTGAATTAGGTCTTGGTACTCGTATGTTTAGTCTAGAAAGAAAAAAAGGAGAATCTATATTGTTTCGGATACAGTTATATAAAAAGGAAACACCAGAAACGGATCGGCGAACTATCAATGAACACATATTAAATTCATTAAGAAGTGCCTGATGGTCATATCCACGAGGAGGGTACATGCCGTGAGTTTTATAATAAAGAAATTTAAGAAATTTTCTTTGAACATACTCTAATTGCTTTTCATGGGTTTCATAAATTGGATGCCAAATAACAGAACAATATTCCAGTTTCGAACGGACGAGTGAAAAGAACAGAGTCTTCATAGCCGCAATATTTGTGAAGCCTCGACAGTGTCTCAACAAAAAACCCAAAGTTTTGTAGGCAGACATCGAAATATTATTGAAATGCTCATTGAACGACATGACACATCAAAGCGGACCCCAAGATCATCAACACTGTCCTTAGAAGCAAGACTTGTGTTACCTAATTTGTAATCAAATGTTATATTTGACTCTTTTCGAGAGTACCTAACCACACT
This sequence comes from Pseudeuparius sepicola, assembly GCA_963920635.1. NCBI lineage: Eukaryota > Metazoa > Arthropoda > Insecta > Coleoptera > Anthribidae > Pseudeuparius > Pseudeuparius sepicola. Next base: position 15,151,519 of record OY987299.1, read on the forward strand.
GCACTTGGCAGGGTTTAAATCCAGGTGATTAACGACACACCAAGCATCCAATTCACAAAGCTGCTTCTGGAGAAATAAGCAGTTCTCTAAGGATTGTATTGAACAATAGATTTTTAAGTCGTCCGCGAATAAACGTTTACCACATTTGAGATTATCAGTAATATCATTGATAAATAGAAGGAATAACAGAGGCCCCAGATTGGAACCCTGAGGAACTCCAGAAGTGGCAATATATTTGTTAGAATTAAAGCCATTGTAACATACGGACTGAGGGCGGTTCTTCAGGTAAGACTCAAAAAATGAAACGAGGCTATCACTAAAACCAGCCAGCGAGAATTTGTACAATAAAGTGGGATGATCGATCCTGTCAAACGCCCTCGAGAAGTCCGTATACACCACATCAACCTGCTCCCTGTCATCGAGCCTCTCACAAATGAACTGGGAGATTTCAACGAGATTGGTGGTCGTTGAGCGATTTTTCATGAAACCGTGCTGCGAAACTGATAGTTGGTTTCTGAGCTCCGGATAGATGCGGTTATACACGCACATCTCAAACACCTTCGCAAAGTTAGGTAAGATGGAAATCGGCCTATAATTAGATACATCAGAAATAATCCCCTTTTTATGAACAGGACACACCCGAGCAAGTTTCCAGCAATCAGGGAATGTTGATGTTTTAATTGAGAGATTAATTAAAAAAGTTAATGGCTCAGCAAGAAGTGGAGAACAATATTTAACAATAAAACTAGGAATTAAGTCATGACCAGACACAAGTTTATTTTTAAGTTTGGATATTGCCTGTTTTACATCTGCAAGTGAAAACATTGATATATTGATAGTATCAGTCAATTGATTAGAGAGGACCTGAGTGACAGCACAAGAATGGAATGGAAAAACTCTTAGGAGGGTATGGAACTATTTCGCTCTACAAAGGACTTTTTTTGGATGTTTGGGTTTGGCCTAATTTTGTGTTAGTTTTACTGTACTATCTCTAGCCAGTAGGTCCGCAGTCTCGTTTCCCGCTATGCCCGCAAGACCAGGCACCCACCACAGAACAACCCTATTCCTTCGGCCACCAGCCTGAGCAAACTCGTTGTACAGTCCTCCACCAACGGCGACCAGGTATGGTTTGCTCTCAGCGCCTGTAAGGCCGCTTTACTGTCAGAGCAGAAGGTCAGCTTCCGGCCCTTGACTCTGAGCCTGAGCGACTCCTCTGCCCCCATCATGACAGCGAACACCTCCGCCTGGAACACGGTGGTGTGCTCCCCGAGGGAGGTAGTCAACCTCCTGGCCAGTTCCTGACAAAAGGCACCGGCCCCCGTTCCCTTCCCCATCTTGGATCCATCTGTGAACCAGACGAGCCCGCCATGGGTGTCTGAGGCTCATTTTTTATGATTAACTTAATGGCGGACACCGCATTCGATATCTGTCACCGTTCTTGAGTTACATGGCGTTTTTGGAATATGTGCGTTTTCGAAAAGTAGCCGTAACTTTTTTCGGGTTGAAAATTTTGTGTTTCTGTAAAAACATTCTTGAAGCACTTTTTTACGTACAGGGTGTCCAGATTTGGTTGTAAATGCGGGGTATCTCGGTTATTTTTAGAGCCTAATATAGATAATAACTACATAGTGTTATATATTTTTGTAAAGCTTACGACAATCTGAATATAACTAGTAGAAAATATACAGAGTGTTCTATTAAAAAAAACCTAAGTTTGGTCCATATATCGAACACTATCAATTTTAGTAAAAAACTGAATACGGCACTGAATTCTACGTGAAAATGTCTATAAGGCACACTTTTTGCCATTTCAATATCATTAACCGTTCCCAAGATACGAAGTATGCCCCAAAAGCGCAAATTTTCCATTTCGCCCTGTATCTTAAAAACGAAGGTGGCTATGAAAAATCTGTTTACGGTATCTTTCGTTTCTCCACTATTTGTAATGTGTAATACTTTCAACAGATTATCTCACTTGTGTGATTTGCATGCTGATAAGCTTCCTCAAATTATATACCATGCTACACAACTTCTGAATGACAATGTTTCTTTTTTTGTACCTACATTATATTTGTAAATTTTCTCTTATAAATCAGCAAATTCTTCTTAATATTGTCCTGTAATTGGTTATACTGTTGGGCAATAAAGCTATTATTATTATTATTATTATTCACAAAAAAGTAGCAACGGCTCGCGAAAACACCCTGTACACTGCCTAAACAGCTGACAGGTAACAGTAAACATTTGTCCATGGTTGTTTCATTGTCTCACCATTCAAAGTCTACTTGTTGAAAGGGCGCGCTTCCAATTTATACACATGAAATCATAAAACCTATTAGTAATTGATAACTACTTAAGTAAATCATTAAGTGTTATATATTTTTGGAATGGTAATTTTTTGCTCTATTAAAAAATGCAAAAATATACAGGGTGTTCCATTTGAAAAATAATTTGTTTTATCGGTAACTCTTAAACCATTGACTTGAAAAAAAATGTGGTAGCAGCATCGGGTTCTACGTATAAAAAAGTGCTTTAGGAATGTTTTTACAGAAACAAAAATTTTCAACCTGAAGAAAAGTTACATGAAAAAACGCACATTTTCGAGAAACGCCCTGTAACTCAAGAACGGTGACAGATATCGATTTGCGGTTTTCGCCATTAAGTTTATCATAAAAAATGAGCTTCTTTACAATTTCAAGCCTCAAGATGCCTAGAACCGTCGAGGGAATTAGTTATATACCTGGCTATATAGCTTCGCTAATATGTCTGTGCTATAAGTCAAATAGTAATAATAACTTGAAGTAGCTAGGTTTTCTTTGCTTGACGGCAAGCGGTCAACTTGTTCGCTTGTTGTTTGTATTTTTATGAAAATCATTTGCCTGGTGGCGCACTTTGCGAAAAATTCTCACAAAAATTCGACTTACAACAAATTGTAGTCCCCTCTATTTGCCCAAATTTACCATATTATTTGTCAAAAATGTTTACCTATCCACAGCAGGAATCCTACTTATTATGAATACTTATACTTCTGTGTATATTTTGTTACTTGTTATATACTGCTTTTATTGTCTGCTGCGTTGCCACAGTATGTTTGCACAGGGCTTGTAAACTTGAGAAGGTTGTGGTTTCAACAACACTCAACCGTATATGTGGCTCACAACTCGTTTCTGAGAGGTCTTAAAAAAACCTTTAAATTAATGCCTCCTTTGCAGGAAGTGCCTCTTTAAACTCCCCTTTTTAACGACTATTCAATTCCCCTTAGCCTTAACTTCGCTGCTGCAGTAGGAGTTTAAGTTTAAATTAATAGCAATTTCCAGTACGAAATGAAATTCCGCAACGAGTTTTCTGTCATATTTAGGGGAATTTTACGTGTGCAATTAATTATTTTATTTTTCATTATAATAAAATGTTCGTGATTAAGTTACAATTTTCCTCTCACTGGCCACAGCGTGATCACTCCGTCATCATCGACGAACTGCGCTCCTATTGGTCAGGCTGTCGTAATTTGCAACGTAGTGGAGTATCCATGATCGCTTATAACTTTTTGGACGTGGATTAATTGCAAAATATCAAGTTCAAACACAGAGGATTTTGTTTACTTGACTCGTTAAAATAAATAGACTATAGTAGGTAAGTCACACAGGTAAGTAAAGAGCGACACTATGAATCGGCATTTTGCCCATAACGCCCTTGTGCCAGATTGTTACCATTATAAAATATTTCGAGCGATGATACAACAAACTGCCACGTATAAAGCCATCTTTCGTTGCAACCAACATTATATAAATATACGTCTCTTATATCGCCTTCTTAATTCGGCGTTCCTTTTAAACATAATATAACGGCGCACAAAAAATAAATATCTCGAATTAGGCGACGCAAGTGTTTGAAAGCATCTTTTTACACCGCAGAAAAAACGAAGATCCGCATGTCATCGGATATACACGATGACGTCAGCGCGGCTTTACATACGTTCGCCTCAGTCGAGCCATATGGCGCTTTGGCCGCCGCCGTGCGATCGGGGTGTCCCAAGTTTTAACTGCTGAACTTTTAACAATTTGTGAAAATAATAATAATAATAATAATAATAATAATAATAATACGTGCTCTGTACTCAGCTATTCGTTCGGAATAGTGAATTGGACCAACACGGACATCAACAACCTGCAACGAAAAGTTAGGACACTACTGACAAAAGCTCATAAACATCATCCCCGTAGCGCCGTAGAAAGAACAACTCTGCCACGTCAACTAGGAGGAAGAGGATTGGCAGATCTCAGCAAGCAATTGGGCCAACAAATATTAAATCTGCGTAATTATTTCTACAGGCAGGCCAACAGCTCCACACTACATAGGGCTATATGCGGAGCAGACGTCTCAACACCGCTACGTCTGACGGAACACGAGCGTCAAAATCACCACCGAACCGACAACGATAAACTACAGAGGTGGTTGGGGAAGCCGCTGCACGGGAGACATCCTAATGAGGTTAACCAGGAACATGTCGACAAGTTAGCGTCGAACTATTGGCTGACCTCGGGACGAATGTTCCCCGAGACGGAAGGCTTCCTACTGGCCATACAAGATCAGGTTATACCAACTCGCAACTACCTAAAATTCATTGTAGGAGATGCATCGGTAGTGGATGACAGATGCAGATACGGGTGCCCAACTTCAGAAACAATCCAGCACATAACAGGAGGATGTCAGATGTTCGCATCAACGGAATATAAGGAACGACACGATTCGGTTGCCAAGATCTTGCACCGGGAACTGGCGGAAAAGCTGCTGCTTGTGCAGACAGAAAGGGTCCCATATTACAACTACACACCTGAGCCTGTTCTTGAGAACAGCAACTACAAGATGTACTGGGATCGTACAGTTCTGACTGATCAACGAGTTGCCCATAACAGACCGGACCTTATAATAGTTGATAAAATTTCTAGGAAGACAACTCTGATTGATGTGGCCATCCCGAACAACAACAACCTGCGTGTGAAGCAAGTCGAGAAGATCGCGAAGTACAGAGACTTAGAAGAACGAATTAGAAGGCAATGGGAAATGGAGAACGTCCAGACGATTCCAATCATCATGTCAACAACTGGTGTTATACCAAAAAGTTTGCTGAGGAACATCAAGGAGCTGGGTCTAACTGATAGTCTTTACAGGTCCATGCAGAAAGCGGTACTACTTGCGACAGCCCGAACCGTCAGGAAATTCATGGGGAGTGCAGGAACGTCCAACAACATCAATGTCACCTAAGGCCCGATAACACGGCAAGGGTCTCGTCCGAGCCAGATCCTTTTGGTATCCGGGATACCCGGGATCTGAGTGAATGTTCCCCGTAGAGGGAGTGCGAATGCCTTTTGGCTAAGTCGAGATAATAATACTACATAATACATAATACATCTACAACATGGGAGCCAAACGAGAACTAGGGTTCCACCCACCGAAGGTGCTGCGCGGGAACTTCAGCCAGCGTTCACTCAGGCGGGATTACAACGACGACGCATGAAATGGACTGGGTCCATGAATGAATCGATAATGCGTATTTTTTACAGGGTGACAAACTTAGGACAAGAGATGATCGGCTACCGACAACAACTGCATGCCGAGTTCTGCAGGGAGTTTCCACACATGCAAGTGTCTGAACAAAGAGTGTCAGATCAGTATCGAACTATTCTAAGAAATAACCGAATTCCAGAAACGCGACTTAACGCTATAAAACGGGAAGTTGAGCTAGAGATCCATGGCGAACACATAGACATAGACAACAACAATGGGGAAATTCAACTGCCTGGACCACAACAAGAAGCCGGAACGGCAGAGCGAACAACTGAGAATCGGGAAATTCAAGTGCCTGGACCACAACAAAAAGCCGAGACGACGGGACGAACAACTGAGAATCGGGAATCAGTTAACGGAGAACACTTTGAAAGCCTAGACACACAGCTGAAAAGGGCGGTATTGCGATACGAAGGCACAGACCCACTGAGCAGACCACCGCTACCAAGATTGAACTCTTCCAGGAAGCTTGCAATCATGCTCGATATTATGAACACCAGAACAACTATGTTTCAGTAACACCAACATTAGAACATATGCACATGTTAATCTACTGTGCCGCAACGGCCATCATCACTGCAATGGGAGCCAAGATCCGGACGGCTCAAGAGTTAAATCGTGCAAGACCAGAACCACGAATGGCTCAATGGGAGATGCGACTAAACCGGAAGATCGAGAGTCTCCGTAAAGACATAGGACAAGTAACGGAATATATCAGAGGAGTTAGAACTAGAAAGATCCAGAGGGCGGTGCAGGCAATAATGAGCCGCACCCAAATGCATTCTCAGCGTGACCCCGCGAACATCACTGCTCAACAATGTCTTGACACATTAAAACAAAAACTTTCTGTTTTCGCAGGGCGTCTGAGGAGATACAAGGCTAGTAACAACAGGAAACGAGACAACAAACTTTTTGAACGATCAGAAAAAGTTTTCTACCGTACTTTGAATTCTAGCGCCGATGCCACAAATGCGACTTACCCTACCAGAGAACAGGTCGACGGTTTCTGGAGAAATCAACTTGCCACAGCAGGTCCATACAATGTCAGTGCAAGCTGGATCAGTGAAGAACGCGAGATGGGCCGGAACTATAGCCAGATGCAACATGAGCAATTCACAACCGATGAGGTCTCCAATGTCATAAAGAATTCCCACAACTGGAAGGCACCAGATCATCTCCAAAATTACTGGATTAAGAAGTTGTGGTGCACGCATGAACAAATAACTGCCTTAATTAATGAAGTCTTGCTCGATCCTCTGAAAATGCCATTGTTTCTTACACAGGGTGCAACCTACTTGTTACCAAAAGACCAGCGGAATACGGATAATCCTGCCAAGTACCGCCCAATAACCTGCTTGCCTACGCTGTACAAGATAATCACATCTTGCCTTACGCAGCGAATATATGCTCACTGTGAGCGGAACAACATCATGGCAATGCAGCAGAAGGGCTGCGCGAAGGGCGCAATGGGATGCAAAGAGCAACTCATCATAGACTCTGTCATCTGCAACCAGGCTCATTCCAGGCAACGAGACCTCTACATGGCTTATGTGGACTACAAAAAAGCATTTGATTCCGTACCTCACGACTGGCTCACAGGTATCTTAAAGCTGTACAAAATAGATCATCATACAGTTTCCTTTTTAGAACACGTTATGACAACCTGGCGCACTAAGATACAACTCAGAACCGCAAGCAGTAACATCGAGACCGACACAATCAACATCCGAAGAGGGATTTTCCAAGGAGATTCACTCAGTCCACTGTGGTTCTGCATGGCGATGAACCCTCTATCACACCGGTTGAACTCTACGAAATATGGCTTCGCTATCAAAAGCAACAGATCAGAAGCGTTCAGGTTGAATCACCTGTTATATATGGATGATTTAAAACTGATGGCCGCAACCAAGAACCAACTAACGCAAATGCTTAAAATTGTAGAGGAGTTCTCCAGGGACATCGGAATGCAGTTTGGACTGGACAAGTGCCGCACCCTTAATATCGTCCGGGGAAAGCTCGAACAAGGCGCACACGAGATGCAGGACGGACAGGAGATCGAAGCAATGAGCGTGGGAGATACATACAAGTACCTCGGGATGAAGCAAGCTCAAAGGATAGATCATCGAACAATGAAGACCGATTTAACTAATGAATTCATCAAGAGAGTAAGACAAGTAGTGCGAACTGATCTTAACAGCAGGAATTTGTTTAAGGCCCTAAACACGTATGCGTGCTCTGTACTAAGCTATTCCTTCGGAATAGTGAATTGGACCAACACGGACATCAACAACTTGCAACGAAAAGTTAGGACACTACTGACAAAAGCTCATAAACATCATCCCCGTAGCGCCGTAGAAAGAACAACCCTGCCACGTCAACAAGGAGGAAGAGGATTGGCAGACCTCAGCAAGCAATTGGACCAACAAATACTAAATCTGCGTAATTATTTCCACAGACAGGCCAACAGCTCCACACTACATAAAGCTATATGCGGAGCAGACGTCTCAACACCGCTACGTCTGACGGAACACGAGCATCACAATCACCACCGAACCGACAACGATAAACTACAGAGGTGGTTAGAGAAGCCGCTGCACGGGAGGCATCCTAATGAGGTTAACCAGGAATATGTCGACAAGTTAGCGTCGTACTATTGGCTGACCTCGGGACGAATGTTCCCAGAGACAGAAGGCTTCTTACTGGCCATACAAGATCAGGTTATACCAACTCGCAACTACCTAAAATTCATTGTAGGAGATGCATCGGTAGTGGATGACAGATGCAGATACGGGTGCCCAACTTCAGAAACAATCCAGCACATAACAGGAGGATGTCAGATGTTTGCATCAACGGAATATAAGGAACGACACGATTCGGTTGCCAAGATCTTGCACCAGGAACTGGTGGAAAAGCTGCTGCTTGTGCAGACAGAGAGGGTCCCATATTACAACTACACACCTGAGCCTGTTCTTGAGAACAGAAACTACAAGATGTACTGGGATCGTACAGTTCTGACTGATCAACGAGTTGCCCATAACAGACCGGACCTTATAATAGTTGATAAAATTTCTAGGAAGACAACTCTGATTGATGTGGCCATCCCGAACAACAACAACCTGCGTGTGAAGCAAGTCGAGAAGATCGCGAAGTACAGAGACTTAGAAGAACGAATTAGAAGGCAATGGGAAATGGAGAACGTCCAGACGATTCCAATCATCATGTCAACAACTGGTGTTATACCAAAAAGTTTGCTGAGAAACATCAAGGAGCTGAATCTAACTGATAGTCTTTACAGGTCCATGCAGAAAGCGGTACTACTTGCGACAGCCCGAACCGTCAGGAAATTCATGGGGAATGCAGGATCGTCCAACAACATCAATGTCACCTAAGGCCCAATTACATGGCAAGGGTCTCGTCCGAGCCAGATCCTTTTGGTATCCGGGATGCCCGGGATCTGAGTGAATGTTCCCCGTAGAGGGAGTGCGAATGCCTTTTGGCTAAGTCGAGATAATAATAATAATAATAATTTTTATACCAAAAAGTTTGCTGAGAAACATCAAGGAGCTGGGTCTAACTGATAGTCTTTACAGGTCCATGCAGAAAGCGGTACTACTTGCGACAGCCCGAACCGTCAGGAAATTCATGGGGAATGCAGGATCATCCAACAACATCAATGTCACCTAAGGCCCGATAACATGGCAAGGGTCTCGTCCGAGCCAGATCCTTTTGGTATCCGGGATACCCGGGATCTGAGTGAATGTTCCCCGTAGAGGGAGTGCGAATGCCTTTTGGCTAAGTCGATAATAATAATTTATTTACATAATAATATATACACATGCAATAATTGAACATTTGAAGAAAAATAATAATATATATACAGGGTGATTCAGGAGGAAATGTCAATATTTTAGGTACGTATTCGGGGACCCAAAATAAACATAAAAGTTCCTATAAACATGGGTCCTATTCCCGGCCGTTACCGAAATACAGGGGTAAACAACATTCAATTTAAGGTTTTTATTACATTATTTATAACAGGTAGGCTAGGTTTTGGGTGATTCAGGCGGAAATTCCTGTTGCTTAGCAATAGTAGACCTTAATCCTCTGGATTATTGTCTTTGGGGGTGGTTTAAATCATTGGTATATTCAAGTACAGTAAACACTAGAGATGCATTACTCGATCGAATAATAAATGCAGCAGCAACTATAAGAAACAGGCCCGTATCCATTCATAGAGCGACCCGAGCTATTCACCAGAGAGCTGACTTATGTTTAGAAGTAAACGGTGGCATTTTTGAAAACTATAAAACCTAGCCTACCTGTTATAAATAATGTAATAAAAACCTTAAATTGAATGTTGTTTACCCCTGTATTTCGGTAACGGCCGGGAATAGGACCCATGTTTATAGGAACTTTTATGTTTATTTTGGGTCCCCGAATACGTACCTAAAATATTGACATTTCCTCCTGAATCACCCTGTATATGTATATAGAGAGTAGAGAGTAATCTAGTATGTAAATAAATAGAATACCCACAGAAGGACATCCTTGTACGTGGGGGGATAGGTAAGTAAAATAAAGTAAAATTTTAGGATAACAGTATTATATTTAAGCTGCATTACCTTACAGTAAGGTTAAGTTCCATTTTAGGGATATTTGTCATAATCGGTAGATAACAACGTGGTAATACTATATTCGTCTTAATCGGGTTGTGTTGTATATAATAAGGATGTGTTTTCAAAATCGGTAGGTATACCTAATAGTTACTGATAAGTTAATTATTTATTTAATTAATTAATTAATAGGAAGAGTCAATAACTTTTGGAGTAATATTTATTTTTAAAATCTATTATTTCGTATATTTTTATTCTATCGGTTTCCAATAACCACTTTTTTAATTTTGATACTAGCAAACTCAGAGACCTTATCGATTTAAATGAAACTGGGAGCACAGAATGAATTTTGGGACTTAGATATAGAAAGCAACGTTGTCCAATAGTTGTTTGTACTTTAGGGATTGTACCAGTTTTCTCCTTGTATCTTGTGGAATGGGAGTGTGTTATTTGACCCATTGTGTCTTTTTTCTTAAATTCTCGTGTTACTATAGATTTGAAATACAGTTGTCTAATATCAAATAGGCAGGCCTCATTATATAATGCATCTGTGGGATAATTTCTATCTTTTCCTAGAATTATTTTTATGATCCATTTTTGCGTGACCTCTAATTTTTCTATAGATTTCTTCATGGCTCCTCCCCAAACAAGTAAACCATATTATATGTTATATGAGGTTCTACTAATGCTTTGTACAGAATCTTAAGATAGGTAACATCAGGTATATTTTTAATAATTTGAATTTGCCAATTAAAGACCTTACTTTCCTTATTACAAAATCTATGTGGTCGTCCCATTTTAGATTAGAATCTAGTATTACACCTAAATATTTCAATTTGTCTGCAGATTTGATTCTTATTACATCATCATCTATTTTAATTTCAATATCACGGTAACTAAGAAGTGAGTCTGAGTAACATCCGAAGGGCATAAATTTTGTTTTATCGTAGTTAATAGTCAATAAATGATGTTGAAACCATTTAATAACTTTAGTAAATTCAAAAACAGTTTTTTCTCTTAAATTATCCCAAGTCTTTTCCGTGTAGATAATGCAGGCGTCGTCAGCAAAACAGATAATTGTACTATTTCCACCAATTCTGAATAAATTATTTATGTATATATTGAACATGATTGGTCCTAAAACTGTACCTTGCTGAAAATGGTATAGTATATTTCATTACGAGCCTGGAAATAAAGATTTTTCCGTGCGCGCGTGACAAATTCCCGTGTGAGGCGCAGCAGAATACGGGAAGTCATGCAAGCACGGAAAAATCTATTTCTGGACGTGTAATGAACGATATTTTTTATTATACTTCTTTGAAAACGGAAACTTTAAACATTTTATCGGCATATTTTGATTGACGAAAAATAAAGAATGCAGACAATATAGTGTTTGGTATATATGATGCGTTTCCATGGTTACTCTCAAATTATTTCAAAGGTGCTTTGTTGTAAATTAGTTATTGTCAGATAAGGTGAATAAAACGTCAAAAATATTACAGAAATGTATCTAAATATTGAAACACTTACGAATTAAAATACAAAATAAGTATATGTTAAATATCAGAGAGCATATAGAGTTTCTTAAATTTAGTTTACTTTGCTGTATATTTCTATTTTAAAGCCATATATTCGGTATTTTTTTTTCAGCGCACGGAAAGTTTTTCCATGCGCTGTTTCCGTGAGCTAGCCCGAAAAACCCCATCTTTCATTATTGCTAAAACAGATGAAAATAAGGTGTTTTCAAAGAAGTATAATAAAAATGTTTTTTCGATAGATCGCAGACCGTTTTTTCTGAATACGGAGGTTTTTCCATTTTTTCGAGTGAAAAGTATAGTTGAGATGCAGATCTTTTTCTATTTCGGCGGATGCTGCGCAAAAGAAGAACAGAAACTATCAAGAGAGCCTTGTAATTTAAGCAGGACATTTCAATGTTCTTCACAAAATAAATGACAAATACAAAGTTCACTTCAAAAAATTTTTAATTTATTGTTCTGATGTAGTTCATAACATAATAGACAAAGCAACATACACAAATATACACATGTCTGTCAGACCCATTGTTGAAATCTTCGCGAATTTCACCAAACATTTTCCAAAAATTTTGTATAAAAACTAATAACAAAATTAAAATACTTTAACTTAGTATCGAGTCCTAAGAATAATTATTAAAACATTACAATTTCTCTGTTTTTATGTACCTATTTTCGTCGGGATTTTTTGCGGACGGCTTCAACAATGCTTCTGCAGCATTGATTAGAGGATCTATGATAGCTTAAATTAAAGGAGACATAGATATACAGTGTCCTCCAATAAGTTCGCATCATAGGACGAACATTTTTAATGATTTATTTTTAAAATCAACTTTGGGGTTACCTTTTGCTTTAGAAAATATAAAAAATTACTCGCTTAAACGTGGTCACGTGACTTTTACTATGTGTCAAAAATGACATTTAAAGAATAAAATCGCTGAGAATGGGTTAGTTTGTTAAAATTTCAATAAGTTTTACTTGAAAAAGTTGTTTCTTTTTCAATTTTACATAGGTGTGCCAAATTTGAACGCTCTATTAAAAGTTTTTATATTTTATATAACTAGCTTTATCATTCAATTCACTTTTTATTGCAAAAAAAGATCGATAAGAATATGTGTTATATGTGCATTAAATTTTCCTGTACAAAATTAGGTCAAAATAATAATAAATCAAAATGTTATCAACTATTTCACGTACCTAACCAAAATTCAGGGCATTTTACGGGACAATTTACGTTTCATCTTAATTATTGTATTTTAGCTGTAATTATTGTATTTTAGCTGAATTTTGGTTAGATACGTGAAATAGGTTGCTGCTATTTTAATTATTGTTTCTTTGGAACCAATTTTGTACAAGAAAATTTAATGTATATAAGTTTATGTACTAAATGATTGATGGTACATCAACTTTGTATCAAACAAACCTAATATCAGAGTTTTAAAGCGTTAATATCATTTTCTTTTGAAAAACACATTTTCTTATCTATATTTAGCAGTAAAAAGTTCAAAATTATTAAAAAATACTAAAAAAGAAAATCTTTTATAAGAGCATTCAAATTTAGTACACCATTTTTGACGATTTTATTTTTTAAATGTAATGTTTGACCGCGAAGTTTGAGAGTGTCATTTTTCATCTTTTCATTTTAAAGCAAACAGTACCTAACCCAAAAGTTGAATTTAAAAATAAATATTTAATTAAAAAAAATTCCCCTAGAGTACAAACCTTTTATAGTCAGGAGCATTGAGTAGACTAAGTAATAAACGTAATAATATAATAGCAGAAAAAATGCCAACGACTCAGGTTCTCAAATTGTTATTTTCCTACCAGCTGTAGTTACCTAGGAAAATTTAGAACGATTTTTAGTTTTTTGATAAATTTCTTCAGAGATTTGCGTGGAATGCTAAGAAAACACTATAACCACAGTTAGGGTAAGCTGTGCTATAACATTGATGTACATGTCTTTGGAATTGTGAGAACAAAACGAATTAAAAGACCGAAAAATATACAGGGAGTCTCAAAAAACTGACCAAGTGACGCTCACTTCGGCTCACCGTATTTTTTATCAGTCGGAAATGGGAACTGCCAATTTCTTGGAGATGCCTCCATTATATCCATGGAAAAAATCTCAAGCGCGTATCCTATTAGACGATCGTTCGTTTGTGTCTGCGCATAGCAAATATTATTTACTCTAATAAAAACCTTTTTAAAAATTTTGCACACCCTGGCTGCACGTCCCCAGTGAAATAATTAAGGCATAATATGGGGCGGGCTTTATGGGTTTAGAGGTACGGGAGGACCCGGACAACAATCGTAGCGAGTTGCACGAACCCGGGCGCGATAGCGATCTGAAGAGATAATGCGATGCGTGGCGCATGCATGCTCGCGTGGTGGAATTGTTCGGTTTGCTTCGTATGCTCCGGGTTGAGGCGCGATTAAAAAATTGAGCGCGTGCGGGGGAGACAATGGCGAATTCTGATGACAAAAAGCGGCTTCTGTCGCTATAGTCGCGACCTGGAGGCACCAATAATAATTCTGCCTGCTGTCGGCTGATGCCACAAGTACAGGATGGTGTCCGATTCTTCGCGGTTAGAGCGTTGAAATTGTTGTGGCCAGTCGTGTAGAAAATAAAATTCGCTAAAATTCTTCTTACATTTATTATTTATTTAGGTGATTCAGTCATGATCTAAGAAATTTCAACCACAGATTGGAAAAAATAGCTTAATACGAATTCGGAAATTAAAACAATTCAAAAGTCAAAATTTTTTCTCAGAAGTGTGTTAACGGTGTTCACCAGATAAACTGTTATGATTTTGCTTCGAAGCTAGCGACACCGGAGCGCGGAGTTGCCAGTTGCACAAATATCGTAAATTTACTTTTTTTGCACCTTTTGCCAGATATTATGCATAGACTAAGTGAATTTATTACCTTTTTGATTTTTCAATGTCAATCAACAGTAATGGGGAACTTGAACATTTTTTTTAATTCTTTAATATCTACAGTGTGTCCCAATTTGATACTGGACACTTCATAAATATATGAAGGGAAATGAAAACAAATGGTCTCTATTTTTTTATTGGTAGGTAGGCCTAGACTTTTGAAATTTTGCAAATCTACTCAGTTTTTTATTCTGAACAAGTTTCCTTAATAACATTTTAACATTAAAAAATCCCTAATAGGGTTTCTTGAAAATTTGCTATTTAAAAAAATCCTAGCAGGCCATGAAATAATTACCCCATCCAAATACAACCGCCTACGAGATACTCTCCCTTGGGACTACCAATAAAAAAATAAAGACCATTTGTTTTCCTTGTCCTTCTTATATTTCTGAGGTATCCAGTATCAAATTGGGACACACTGTATACAGGGTGAGTCACATCTAAACGCAGAGCCGAAAACACAAGGTAGAATTCGCTAAAATAAGCACATATGCTTAATAAACATTAGCTCAAAAACGCTTGGTTCTCCATATACAGCGTGTTGAAAATTTTCCAAAAATAACATATATATTTTTTTAATTTCTTTGGAGCCCGTCTAGGAAGTATAACCAAATTTGGTACATTTTATGGGTTGCCATTTTTTGCAATAATTTGGCCCTGTTCAGATGACCAGCAGCGTAGATACAAATAATTTTATTTTAAATGCCAGCATAATTGCATTGGCACTAGTTTAAAAAATCCGAAATTACAAAGAAACTGTACCAGATATAAAAAAATACCAAGAGGCGCTTTTTGTTTCAAATAGAATGGGCTATCCAAAAAAGATAAAATTTTTGGTTTTTCACTGGCTTTTCACAGAACCGTACTACTTTTTTTACAATTATTTACAGTAACTATTTGTATCTACGCCGCTGGTCATCTGAACGGGATCAAATTATTGCACAAAATGGCAACCCTTCAATGCATATTGTGTACCAAATTTGGTTGGAATTCCTAAATGGGCTTGAAAGAAATTAAAAAATATATGTTATTTTTGGAAAATTTTCAACACGCTGTATATGGAGAATCAAGCGTTTTTGAGCTAATGTTTATTAATCATATGTGCTTATTTTAGCGAGTTCTACCTTTTATTTTCGGCTATGCCTTTAGATGTGACTCACCCTGTATATCTATCTGTAGAAAGAGCGCATACCAAATATCAGCCCTCAAATCGCAATATTTAATTTGCAATAAATAATTAAAGTTGTGACCGCAAGCTATTCATTTGAAACGACACGAACAGCGCGGGAATGGTTGTGACGTCGATCAATCGATCAGAAGGCATTGACAGGAGTGACAGCTACACAGAATTAGGGAAGGAAGAAAGGAGGGATCTGATGTACTGATTACCATTGATTACCATTTTTAGTAATAATTGGACAATGGTTATTATGAAGATTATTACTCACAATCTACTCCATAGTGTACCTACCTATTTAAATTCAAAGTACTTACCTACCTAAAATGAAATTGTCAGTAGCAGGAAAAATGCAATACATTGCTCGATGCGTAAGCTCTTTTTGGCCTCGGAGAGAGTTTTAAGACCCGAGGCAACACGGGCGTTAAACAACCTCCTCGGCCAAAAAAGTGCGCTTTACGCATCTCGCAATGTAAATAAATATTTTGTAGATACAGTACACTCTTTCAAGCATTATCAACAATATCAAGACTGAGATAGACTATAATAAGACGGATAGACAAGGATGGGACGTTCTCGTGGATCTTTCTAAACAAAGCTTGCGTGGTGCTGTAGTTTTTATACATGTGCCGCCCATATTAGTTTATACATGGTGCCGCCGCCCACCAGAGGCGCTTCCACCAACGAGCTACTTGATGTCACAACGAAGGAGGGCGCGTTACAAGAATGATTTGAATTATTCAGTTTTTAATTGCTTATATTTATTACATAAAAATAAAAAATGAGTTTTTTTGTGAACTGTGGTTCATTTAATGGCAATAAATTACGTTTGAAAGTACCTAATATTTTTCAAATTTAATTTTTGTGCAAGTTCCCCATTAGTGGGCGTGTAGGAGCATATGGAGCTCTTAGTTTCCCACAACGGATGCACGTTGTTCACAGAGACTGCAGTAGCAGACAAAACACAAAACTAAGCACAACATGTGCAAATATGCATCAAAATTAAAACACTCTATTACTGTTTACTTTAGACCACAATATATAGGTACAAGTTCATGGCCTCACGAATCGCGGAACTCTACACGCCACGGTCCACACACCTGTACTCAAGAGTGAGTCGCCCAATAGCCACAGTCGCTACAGCGCTACAGTCGGTATTGTTCCTTCCTACAGCATGCTACCGCCACCACCCGACCATTGCTTTTGTTCTGGGAATAGTTATTTTACCGCAGTTAGTTCACATCAACGTATAGGAATAAAACGAATTGTGACCACTTGAAATAATTTCACCGATATGAATTAGCTGCGGTTAAATAACTATTCACAAAAACAATCCCCCTACTTTCCGAGATGAGTGGAGCTATGGCCATCTATCCGGCGATGCCTGAATAAGTAATAATTGAATTACTGGCGCATCTGACGGGCCGAGTCACTGACAGCCAACGCCGCCAGCGTCTAGTGGCCGCCCAGTCAGTAAACTAAACAATCACTCTAAACTAAACCACTGTCAGGCTGTTTTGTTGCTTAGAAAAAACAATAAAAAATTAAAACCTGAAAAATATGGATCGCGGTAGGCATCGTTACGCCTTGTGATATAGTCAAATTATTTTAAGTCGCCAAGTTTGCATCAATGCAGCAAAAATGCAACCGGGTCATAAGTCCAGGTCAGTAACGAGCCCATTTGCACAATGAATAACTACTAATAACACGAACAAGAACAACACAGATAACGGTAAAACTCACGAAACGTACAAAACCCGCGAATATTTCCACTGCCCAAAGTTTGAACCCTTTTGAACGATCCGGAAAACCTTCACTGTCACTTTCACAACACCGAAATAAAATTTGCCTGAGTAACCACCATAGACGCAGCCGCAAGTAACTGATTATACCAAAATGAAAGTGTTTCCATGACGTTTGAAATTATTATTAAAATGAGTTGTAGTCATAGTTATTTTTATTTGTAGAGGCATAATCGTGATTGCAATAGGTTTTTATTTTATTATGTTCTTTTTTTCGTAACACTTGGGTAACTTTTCACATCATAAATCAATGAGTGACATCATTAACTGGTGGAGACACAACATATACCAATTTTATACCATGGTTAACAGAAAATTCCTAGGGATTTTGTGGAGAATGTCATCTGACAAAATCGGGACTTCTTACAGTAATCGGGGTTTACAAATGTGTTTAAGGAAATTCATGATGTGAATACAACATTTTCTTAAGATGGTTGGAGCGTTATAACTCCTGCCCTTTGTAGAATCAAGACTGAATACACCAAAAATGCAGATGAAAGGTGGGTATTTCATATTTCTTCAGTTTCACCTTCCACAAAAAAAGAATGAAATGTGGCAACATAGCTCCCCAGTTCGAACTTTGACAGTTTTCTTTGAAGAAGAAGCGTCGAGTTACTCGGGTACTAAGGTTCATTTGCCCCACGTTTTAAACTTCGAGAAAAAATTTTCTTCGCATTTTCCTTTTTGGTAGACTTCCCCCACTGTGTTTAAAATTTTTTACATCATGACTGAATCACTCTGTATACACGTTCTAATAAAATCTCGAAAACAGTATTGTGAGGATTTTTTTGCTTGAATGTACGTTTAACGAGATAAGTTTACCTCACCTGGCATTTATTTGTTTACTTAATTATATAAAGCTGATATACCTACAAGGATAAAAATAAAATCTAGAAATTAAACGTAAAAATTTTGCAAATTTTTCCACCATTTCATTTTTGCACTACTAAAGCTCAACTTTTAGTTTTTCCCACATTTATGTTTCTGATTTTTGTTAGGAAACGCGCATATCGTGTCAAATTCGACATAATATGGTAATAGGGTACTTGACGAAATTTTACAAACTTGATAAAACAATTCCTGGACACTTGCCTAAGACCCTACGATTATTTAAAAAATATATATTTACGTACTTATCAAGTTTTTAGACTTTCTTCGAAATTTGGCGGGAAAGCACTTATGACGTCACAAGTGTTTTAAAAAGACAATTTGGCAACATAGCAATACCACTAAAGTGTTCTAAGACATAACCTTATTCGGCAGTGAAAGTTGCAAGGAAAGTTGAAATTTCAGAATTCTAACCTCAAACTCCCAGACTTATGATGCCGCGTGAAACCACATTTAGTCAAGAAGTGTTTTTTTTTTCGTAAATATCTATTCAATCGTTTTTCTGCAAATTTTTTGGCTAGGTTGGGCCGGAATTCGGGCTCAATATTAAGCACTATGGCGCCTTTATAAACGCGCCTTCAAGATGGTCCCTAGGCCGAGGTTCTCTCTTTATTAATAACTCATAATACAACTGTACTATTACTACAACGTAGGTAGGTACAAACCTTTGCAGTTTTATCCCATGAATTTCGGCAGACGCCAACATCGGATTATTAGAAAAAATTTGTGCTACTTAAAAAGCATCCCAATTTCGGCAAATTACGGATTTTCCTTTTAGGGTCCATGATATCTTACTAACTAGGTCCGCAAATAATATATATAATAGTAAATATTAATAACAAACTATAATAAATCGCACAGATATTAATATCTACTAATGTTTTGACTTAGCGATATACGGAATCGGAATGACAGTTGGCATCACGGGATGTCATCTGCCGATCAAAAAACCATACGTGTTAGATGACATGTGGATATATGCATATGGTTAGATGCCTAGGTGGGCAGGTAACGTTGCCACATAGGCGAATATTTCCCCCATTATTGATACCTGAATAGTTATAGTACGTTCCGTATACAGATATTTTAACTAAACTGTTACGTGGCAGAGATGAAGGATATAGTTTCCAGCGTGTGCAGCATAAACAGACACCATTTTGCTATAGAGGAGTCAATATGCGGAATAAAAAAGTCTTTATGTGACAAAATTTGTGTGTGCAATTGCGTTAGTTAAAGCTCAAAAGTTGCAATACATTAAGTAACAGATATTCATAGGCAAGCTGGAGATATTTGAATAGAAAACTGCAATTTGTCCTTG
Organism: Pseudeuparius sepicola; assembly: GCA_963920635.1. Classification (NCBI taxonomy): domain Eukaryota; kingdom Metazoa; phylum Arthropoda; class Insecta; order Coleoptera; family Anthribidae; genus Pseudeuparius; species Pseudeuparius sepicola. The sequence continues at coordinate 15,171,350 of OY987299.1, forward strand.
TTCCACGAAATATTGCAAACGGGCACCGGCAACGTTACAGTTCCGTTCCTCCTGAGAGGCACAGAGTTGCCACTTTTGGCGTTCTGGACAATAGAACGACGAAACTGTAGATTTCAGCCTGAACAAAATTGTGCAACTTCGTCTTTAATTATCATAAATAAATAAGTGTTAAAAGCCGTTGTTTCATTTATTACGTTTTATGTTGGTACATCTACTGTAGACAGAGTACAATTTTAGAGCAATTAAAAATATTGTCAAGTACCCTATTAGCTATTCGAACATGGCTTCACAAATCCGTCTTCCATGTTCACAAAAAAAACAGCCTATAACTTCACAAAAAAAAACGATTTACGGCTTGAAATGTTTTCTGATTATAATAACCTCTAACACAGACTGGTTCGACAATTTTACGTGAAATGTGCCGCGCCGAATGCAGACGGACGATAGAAAACGATCGATAATAAAAACGGCATTGTCCGACGTTCAATCTACAAATTCTAATTAAAAAAAGAGGAAAATTTCAATTTGATGAGGATTATCTTACTATTTAATAGGTTTCATTGAGGTATTTAAAGTATACACAGATTAATTGAAGGGAGAGTGAAGTTGGAAAATTTTGAAAAAAGGCTACTTCCCAAAAACTTTAATAAACTTTAATATTGGAAAAATGTGTAACCGGTTTCGTGAATCACAATATGTTCATCTTCAGACACGTGCAAACATTGAGAAAGCTACCTACATCAGCAACCAAAATTCACGAATTTGTCTTATCACATTTTTATTCTAAATCAGAATAAAAAATTCTAAATCAGAATAAAAAAATTCCAAATCAGAATAAAAATGTGATAAGACAAACTCGTGCTTTTTGCAGATTTGTATTCTTCAATAATGCCTTCCGTGTTTTCCGAGCTGAACGATTTTACAGCATGAGAGAGGTCCACATCAGAATAAATATCGTTAGTATACAACAAGCTCGTTGAATTAAACTAAATAATCTTCCATTTTGAAAATATATAATTTTTGCATAATAAATGTTTCAGATTCAGTTTAAACACCTACCAACAAAAAAATAAAAATATCTAGAATATAAGCAGAATATAAAATGATTTTTTTATATGGAATTATGAAATAAACGCGAGTTTGATGTATCAAACAATCCACTTGTTAAAGGTGAACAAATATTATTTCATTTTCATATAGAATGTCTGCTGCCAACTGTGCATTTTTACGTCGAATTTTTAGTTTTGCTGGAACCACCGACGCAAATTGGAATTTGGATATCATCACCGAGGACATGTTGACTGTGCAAACATTAATTTAAATCAGAAATTAAAAACTTTATTCAACGCTTCAACAACAAAATAATTGAATTTTAAGTTCGAAGCCAAACAGGTTTTTTCCAAATAGTAAAATTAAAACTGCTTCGTTAGAATTCCATTTCGATGCATGAGGGGTAAACAATAACAATAGTATAGTGACCAACAAGTGAGGCATATTGCCCAAGTGCACGAGCATGCAATATTATTATGCGCTGCTACACTATACAGGGTGGCCCACCACGAACTGCATCGATCTATATATGGAAAACTAAAAGTAGGAAAATTCTGAAAATTTGGCACCTCACCAATGCCGATGGGCGCTGCTCAACTAAAATATTTTGGTGAATCTGGCACTTCCGGTTATACCGGAAGTCGATATCAACTTTCTTATCTCAAATGGAACACCTTGTATATTATTGCATTTTTGGATTCTAGGCATCATTTTGGAACAAAAACATTCAACATGTCCTATGTCTAAATCCAGGGACCCTTTAAATTAAAGGGTCCCTGTGTAAATCTAACCGTTTTTGAGATATTTGCATTTTTCCGAAAAAAATTACAGGTGCAGACCTAAAGTCAATTAGCAATTTATACGAGGAAACCTCAAAATTTCAACAGAAGCCCCGACCTAGTGATCTCTGCTGAGAAATAAATCCGTTCTTATACAGGGTGTTCACAAAATATGAATAAAAATTACAATCAAAATGTGCTTAAATCTCGAAATTTTCAAATGGAAACCCCCATTTTTTTTAATGCGATCTTATTCACCACTCAAAATGATGACAACTTTGTGTAAGGTTTCCTATACCTAAAAGCAGTAATTTTCGATTAATTTACGAAAAACCCACTTTTCGCCCATAAAATGCGGGGTTTGCTTAACGCTTGGAAAATCATATTAGCCGTGGACGTTGAAAAGACAATCGCGGCTGAGGAAATGTCACTTGGTTTATAAATTATTGTCAACAATAATGCCGGCGCGCTTAAATTACACAAACGAAGATTATTTAAATTTGTTTATTATCTACGGAGAATGCAACAAAGTAATATCAAGAACGTGCGATACATAACTTTCGTTTGTGTAATTTAAGCGCGCCGGCATTATTGTTGACAATAATTTATAAACCAAGTGACATTTCCTCAGCCGCGATTGTCTTTTCAACGTCTAAGGCTAATATGATTTTCCAAGCGTTAAGCAAACCCCGCATTTTATGGGCGAAAAGTGGGTTTTTCGTAAATTAATCGAAAATTACTGCATTTAGGTATAGGAAACCTTACACAAAGTTGTCATCATTTTTAGTGGTGAATAAGATCGCATTAAAAAAATGGGGGTTTCCATTTGAAAATTTCGAGATTTAAGCACATTTTGAATGTAATTTTTATTCATCTTTTGTGAACACCCTGTATAAGAACGGATTTATTTCTCAGCAGAGATCACTAGGTCAGGGCTTCTGTTACACGATGCCAAAAATTCGTTTTGAAATTTTGCGGTTTCCTCGTATAAATTGCTAATTGACTTTAGGTCTGCACCTGTAATTTTTTTCGGAAAAATGCAAATATCTCAAAAAGGGTTGGATTTAGACATAGAACCTGTTACATGTTTTTGTTCCAAAATGATGCCTAGAAGCCAAAAAAACAATAATATACAGGGTGTTCCATTTGAGATAAGAAAGTTGATATCGACTTCCGGTATAACCGGAAGTGCCAGATTCGCCAAAATATTTTAGTTGAGCAGCGCCCATCGGCATTGGTGAGGTGCCAAATTTTCAGAATTTTCCTACTTTTAGTTTTCCATATATATATATATATATATACAGGGTGGGCCAATAGTGCGGGAACGGAATATTGTGGGTTTATTGAGACATATTTTGATAAAGCAATACCAGTACATGGTGGTGGGTATGTAAGGCTACCAAACTAAAATATTTTCACTTGAATCGCAGCACGTATACTGGGTGATTCAAACCAAACTTATATTTTTTTAAATAGAACACCCTGTATTTTATTGCATATTTGGATTCCCCAGTTAATTTAAGTTGGACTTTATGTACCATACATGGTGCCTAAAACTCATGGTGTAGAATATACAGGGCATTTCTTGAAAAAGTGGAGGTTGGGGCAAAGTCATATTTTGGCAATATACCAGATCTCAGGAGGCTATGATTTTGTGTGGTAACTAAGCATGAACTGTGCCGATACTAACCAGAAACTCAGCAGCCAAACTCATATGTTGTGCGTGAAATCAATGTCAAAACTTAAATTTTTTTAATCGCGGCTAACTTGATTTTTTCAAATGGAACCATATAATTTTCTTCAGTTTATTGGACACGTCTCTTTGTCCTCTTTATACTGATATAGGGTTGTGGGTAGCTATCTCCAACTATAATAACTGGAAAAGCTGACTTAAAACTTAAATTCTTTGTAAAGGAAAATGTACGCATTGTTATTTTATTTTAAAAGATGTGAAAATAAAATGAATTTTTATTCTCATAACTACATAATAATTATCAACAATAAACATGTGAGATAGATACCTAATTAAAATAAATGTTCAAAATGGCGACCTTGCTCATTCAAACACATCTGAATTCTGCTGAAAAACGAATTTCGTACTCTTTCGAGCATGTCCGGAGTGACAGTTGTAAAGGCATCCCTAATACGCCTTTTCATGTCATCGACATCGGTGGGCTGCGTTTGGTAGACAATATCCTTTATATGCCCCCATAGGAAAAAATCACAGGGAGTGATGTCAGGAGATCTTGGTGGCCAACGAGTTGGTCCTGCTCTGCCTATCCAACGATTTGCAAATTCTTCATTGAGCCATTCTGTTACAAGACGAGCGTGATGGGATGGTGCACCATCCTGTTGAAAGTACATGTCCCGTCTCAGTTGAAGAGGAACATCATCCAATAATTGAAATAGATTTTGGTTCAAAAAATTATAATATTTTTCACCATTTAACGCTCCGTCAAAAAAATACGGACCTACAACCATTGACGTTCCAAAAATGCCAGCCCAAACATTAACAACCCAACGATTTTGAGAGTGCACTCTGAATTGTCGCGGATTTACATCAGAATAATAATGAAAATTCCGTCTGTTGACAAATCCATTACGATGAAAAGAACATTCATCAGTAAACAAAACTGACTCATAGATGTTATAGTTTTGTTGCATCCACAAACAAAAATTTATTCTGTTTAAGAAATCTTGTTCTTTTAGTTCCTGATGCATCTGTATATGAAACGGGTGAAATTTGTTTTTCACTAGCATACGCCGAATAGATGTTCTGCCTATTTCTAATTGATCTGCTAGTTGGCGTGTGCTTATGTGGGGGTTTTCTATAACTGACATCAAAACTCTAAATTCGTTATCGTCATTGGTGACACTCTTTTTTCTTGTATTTTTTGAATAGTTGACGCATCCAGTATTGACGAATCTATCTAATAGTTCTTGAAAAGCTTTTCTTCTTGGTTGCCGCCGATCAGGATAACGTACCTTGTACATTCGGCTCGCCAATAAACAATTTCTGTCGCATTCTCCCAAAACGAAAACCATGTCTACTAATTCCCTTTTAGAAAAAGTACTCATTTTCTTTGGAATAGATAAAAACGCGACAAATTGAAAAGCCGGAGAAAAATATTATTTGTTTCTTGACAGTAACAGATGTAACAGATTGTTTTATTTCCATGGCTTACTTTTGTTTTTCAAAGCATGCTTGCTTTAACCATATAAGTATAGCGAAGCAGCTACTAAGTATTAATTATTGCTTTTCCAGATATTATAGTTGGAGATAGCTCCCCACAACCCTATATCGGTATAAAGAGGACAAAAAGACGTGTCCAATAAACTGAAGAAAATTATATGGTTCCATTTGAAAAAATCAAGTTAGCCGCGATTAAAAAAAATTAAGTTTTGACATTGATTTCACGCAAAACATATGGGTTTGGCTGCTGAGTTTCTAGTTAGTATCGGCACAGTTCATGCTTAGTTACCACACAAAATCATAGCCTCCTGAGATCTGGTATATTGCCAAAATATCACTTTGCCCCAACCTCCACTTTTTCAAGAAATGCCCTGTATCTTCTACACCATGAGTTTTAGACACCATGTATGGTACATAAAGTCCAACTTAAATTAACTGGGGAATCCAAATATGCAATAAAATACAGGGTGTTCTATTTAAAAAACATAAGTTTGGTTTGAATCACCCAGTATACGTGCTGCGATTCAAATGAAAATATTTTAGTTTGGTAGCCTTACATACCCACCACCATGTACCGGTATTGCTTTATCAAAATATGTCTCAATAAACCCACAATATTCCGTTCCCCCACTATTGGCCCACCCTGTATATATAGATGCAGTTCGTGGTGGGCCACCCTGTATATTGCACTTATCAAGTAGGCATATACCTACAGGATGATTTTTTAGGAATACCACCGCGGTTTTCTCGCTTATTTTGCGCCCCACAAAAAACAACTAAGAAACAAAAATGTGGCAATTTTGGATAGCTATGCGAGGCTGATAAGAAAGTCGGCATACTATTAGATAGTAGACGTAGCAAGTTTATTGTAAGATTTATGCAACCCGGTACTCAGATAGTTTCAGAAAATTACACAGAAGGTTCGGCTCTCTTTATAATTTTTTCTATTTATTTTCTATTAAAGCGATTTTCTGGCTTATTTTGAGCCCTACCAAAAAATATAATACCTATACAAAATTGCCATGTTTTTGTTTCTTACGTTTTAATAAGCCAGAAAATAGAGGTGGCAGACCTAAAAAAAAATCATCCTGTATACCGATAACCAAATAGAAATATATCGATAATGCTTCCTTGGAATGCCGTGTAGTCTGCTATAATACATATTTGAGATAAGATGATTAGTGGTACCTAAGCCTTCTGGTAATATCAAACCTGCTATGCTATCTGATTTATGTTTCCAAAGTTACAGCGACTGTAAATGATCGGTATTGATTATTTTTAAAGGCAGACCTTACCTCATAAAATAAATAATATTTCATGATAAACATACAAGCGGATATCAAAGAAAAAATATAATTTCCTTACAATGGCAGTTTGTTTAAGAGTTTTACGAAAATTTATTATCGTCGTTTTAAACTCTATTAATTTTAAAGGCCATTTTTTACCGGTAACATTTAGATATGTGTATTTATCCCCAAAAGCGAAATCAAATAAATAAAAATCCACAGGAAATGTTAATGTTTGACTGGTAATGCAATAAAAATAGTACATTATTCAGTACTGGATTAGTAAGTTTCAATATCGTGCGGTGTTATTCCATTTTACTCCCATCCCACACATTGTTTGTTGATATAAATTTGAATTTTTCATGGGATATCCTATTTATACTATACATCTAACCAATTCATCCAGATGAAAGTAATGGGTTATATTTAGATAGGTAACTTCCCAAAATTCGACGTAAAATATTTTCATTTTATTCAGAAGATAAAGATACCTATTTTTCTTCGAAGAAAAATAGAAAAAACCTATTTGAATGGTGCTTTGCCGCCCAAACTTAGACCGGCAATAACAATTATTTCAAAATAAAACTGCGGATGTTAGTTCATAGAAACTCAGTTGAATTATTTTGGGAACAATTCAATTAGAATTTTCACTTCTAAGAAGGCAAACATTCGTGTTAATCAGCCATTGCGTCCCACGCAGGTTATAGGTTCGTGGGTGGTCTCTGTCCAATGCTAGATTGAAATTTCATTATGTGTTCTAAATCTCGCATTTAGGCCATAATTCACTATCGCGGTTTCCCAATTATTTTGGACACCCACCTTGTAGGTTAAGTAGGTACATTTGCATACAAATAAAAAATAATATCGTAGGCCTTACATTTAGAAGTTAAAAGTAAGGTCGAATAACAATTATACAGTTGAGAAAATCAATTTAGAATTAATAGTTATTTTAATCAATCAATTTTGTTTTTATAATACGAATATTATTTAAGTTGGAGATATTTAATGAAAGTTGCATGGAGCAATTGCCTTTAAATTACAAATTTACTTACCCATGGATTATTATCCTCAAACATTTTAGTTTTTGCGGTCAGGGAAGAGCCACAAGGCGCACAGCTATGCATAGTAACTCGAAAAAGTATCTAAATACCACATACTGACACCTATCACCGAGTCAGATATCAAAATATTGTGCCAAAACTTGGTTACTACTCAGGGAGATTTCCGTCTCACCTATTTAATAATACACATTAGCTTTGACTCCTTCCTGGGGTTCTTTATTCAAAGGTTTGAATATACCATAGAATTATGCTATGTAATATCACTAGTGCCGGAAATTTTATCGATAATTTTTTCGAAAGCGGTATTTTGCCTAGAAAGATCACGAGTATAAATTGGGCTTTTATTTTCTGATAAAATCCCGAGAGCGAAGCTCCAGGGATTTTATATTATTTTATAGCACGAGTTTATTAACAGCTTCGACTGTAGCGTTCGAGTAAACAAACATGACGCTTTATTTTCTGAATGTGTCATAAATTTAAACGGAGGCGGAGGTCTAAATAACAAGAATTTAGCAATGTAAAAGTTATATAAATTCATTGATATAATGCTTAATAATACCCCAACATAATTTATAAGCTGCATAATTTAGAACAGTGTGAAACACACAAACTTTAAGAAGTAGGTACGTGTTTGTATCCAACAGATTCGCGGATGCTAAGCAACGAAGTGATAATTTGCACAAGTGCAATTACCAGTAATTGCACTAGTGCAAATTATCGCTAGCAGAGGAATATCATTGGTTGGGTTTTTATGGAAGGAGCTATCTTATTGGATGCAAGCAGTATGAGGGAAATAATCGTATGTAATATCACAAGTGCCGGAAATTTTATCGAAAATTTCATGTCGACAAGGTACAACCAATAAAACACAAGCATTTCTTAACGTTGCCATGGAAACTTGTGTATTTTTTCGGAAACCACCCTCCCATAAGCACCTAGCTGTAAGATCAATAAGTGGAAATCTCCATGGCTTGACTTAAATATGTATAACCTACATGTTATTTATCGACAACATCGGTTACAATTTTCAAATGTTTTAGAAATTCCTTTTCCACCTCTTTTTTCCTCAGTGGCGAGTAAAGTAAGGAGCCGTTGATTTTTTTCACTAAATGTCTATGCTTCATGAAATAAAAATAATACTTCGACACCATTTTGTTTTTCTCCACACTGGATTTATGGGCGAAATATGGAATAATTTCACGAAGAATGTTGCTCATGTTCTTAAACAGATCTTCTTGTTCAGGATTTAAGCCAGAGTCGCTCACCAAATACGTTAATACTTCAAATTTTTATGAAAAACTTGAATATGCTCAGATTCTGTACAAAAGGAACAAAGATTGTAGGTGTTGCAATTCATTTTATTAATAAATATTTAATTAGCTCTGCTTTTTACGATACTCAAATGTCATCAAAGCGCATTAACTAATGAATAAATTATCATTTATTTTGTATGCCCTATTATTTTTAATTGTTTTAATAGGTTTCCATTGTTTCTAGTAGTATAAAATCATGGAACGTTTAAGGAATAATATTTATTTTAGATTATTATTTAAACCTTGTTTTACTAGAGTACAGAGAAAGTAAAAAAAATGCAATTAAAACTGCTTATGATTTACCAAAACCCTACTATTATTTACAGCACAAGCTTGTATTTTTTCCTCTTTTCTCTAGTATTATAAAGTTATGTGACATAAGTAGAATGTTTTCTACTTTATTTGTCTAAACCTTATTCTACTAGAGTATAGGGAAATTAAAATATTTGGTATCAAAACAGCGATTAATAAATAAAGGTGCCATCGATATAAATTTATTAGCGTCTAATAGAAGTATATAGGTGTAAAATGTTTTCCCTTTCCTCTAGTACTATAAAATGGTGTATTATGGGTAGAATATAATCTACTTTATTTAATTATTTAAACCGCATTTTACTAGAGCATAGGGAAATTAAAAAAATTAGCAATCTCCGTTGTTACTAACTATTTCTTCCGTCGCGTAGTGGCGTTCAAACAAAATTGCCCACGGCAATGCCCGCATGGTACAGAAGAGTTGAGCCCTAGTCTTCTGCAGTTACACTAACGTTACAGCCTTTGGTACAGTTGCAGAATACAGTATTGATCAGGTGCCGGTGGCAAGAAGTTTTGAATAGGTTCCAATCTACTGTTGATGATCTTCCATCCCCAGTCTTTAGGGACCTGGAGGTGCGCACTCTAAATCAATGCTGTTGTTCTGCACTAAATTTAGGTGGTAGATTGTACAATTTCACTGGTCTATTAAGTCTAGATGCCTTTAATGAAGAATGGAAATGGAAGATCATCAACAATAGAACCCTTTCAAAATCTCTCCCGAACAGTTCATTAATACTACATTCTGCAACTGTATACCAAAGGCTGTAACGCTAATATCGGATTACTAAGCTCATGTAGAGTCAAGGTTAAGATACGGAGTGTGTTTTTGGGGGTGTTCCTGTTCCTCCAATGACGTTTCCGTATCTCAAAAGAAAGTGGTATAGTATATTTCATTACGAGTCTGGAAATAAAGTGGCGTGTACAATGACGTCAAAACCTATAGACGTGGTGCCTCATTGTTAAAATACCCTTTATTTTGACTCCAAGATTAAATATATCCATACTACTCTAACAACATGCTACAAACAAAGACAGAAAGTCAACCATCAACCAACTATACACCCGGTGATTCCCGGTTATAGTTCCTCCAGAATCACACTTAGATATCGCATGTTTTTTTCTTGTTTGGGGGCGCCGCAAGCCTCGGAACCTCACCTGCAGACTTGGGGGATGGTCTAACGACGCCAGCCTCCGAGCCCAGAGTCGAAATAAGTTCGCTAGGGCTCGACAAAAAGGGGCAATTTCTGACAATCTTGAGACATTTTCGGAATAATTTAATGGAGCGCTTAGATTGTGATTAGTTCTGGGCGTCAAGCGTTTATCAAAACAAACCTGTCTATAGGTTCTGACGTCATTGGGCGTGTACCTTTTTCCGTGCGTGCGTGACAAATTCCCGTGTTCGGCTGCGCCTCACACGGGAGGCCATGCAAGCACGGAAAAATCTATTCTGGACGTGTAATGAACGATATTTTTTATTATACTTCTTTGAAACCGGAAACTTAAAACATTTTATCGGCATATTATAATAAATTTAATTGACAAAAAATAAACAATACAGACAATATAGTGTTTGGTATGTATGATGGTTACTCTCAAATTATTTCAAAGGTGCTTTGTTGTAAATTAGTTATTGTCAGATAAGGTGAATAAAACGTCAAACATATTACAGAAATGTATCTAAATATTGAAACACGAATTAAAATACAAAATAGGTATGTACATGTTAAATATCAGAGAGCATATAGAGTTTCTTAAATTTAGTTTACTTTGCTGTATATTTCTATTTTAAAGCCATATATTCGGTATTTTTATTCAGCGCTCGGAAAGTTTTTCCATGCGTTGTTTCCGTGCGCTAGCCCGAAAAAACCCATCTTTCATTATTGCTAAAACAGATGAAAATAAGGTGTTTTCAAAGAAGTATAATAAAAAGATTATTATTCGACATGGAGAAAAAAATACTCTATAGGTCAGGACAAATAGGTCAACGCCGGGAACGGCGCTGGCGAAGCGGGGCCGTAATTATTGGTGGAGCTTTTAAGGGCCCGCCTCGATTGCCGCTTCCCAGCGCCAGCCGATTTATAAATTCGGCCCGGGCCCGCTTAAATAATTTGTTGGGTGGCACGCCGCGCGGTATTTACGACGATAACGGTCGGAATTAAAAAGATCGGTGTTCAGATCCGATCTGTAGATGGAGATGATGTCTCGCGCGATTAATTTTTGGCCAGCAAGAACTTATATACTTAATTGAAATACTGGGATAATCACAATTTGTCAAACTAAATTTGCTACAGAAGGAAAAGAAAACGATTAAAATGACTGCAGTGCGATGAGTAAAAGGTTTGATTAATCTGCGAACTAAGGACTGTTGAGAAAAGTTTGCTTTTAGAGTTTGTAAGTTTCGCTTGTTTTTTAAATTATTTATTTTTCACAAAGTTGCTATCGGAAGGTCTGTATTTAGGTATTATTTTTAGAAAGCGAGTCATAAATCCGAAATATGGCAAAGGATGATCTGTGGTTAGAGACTGGTATTATTTGTGATTAGTCACGCATATAGAGTATCTTTCCAAAAGTTGGGATCATGAAGGTATTTTTTTATTAATGATTTATTTTCGAATTAACTTTGGCGTGTACTTTTTCTTTATTTTTTTTTTGCATTTTTAATATTTTCTATGGAATTTCTGAAAAAAATTATAACTTGTAATTTATTAATAACTACTGTTATATTTTGCCCGAGATTTAGCCTTATAGATATCATTATACTAACTTTTATTGCTTTTTATTTATAACAAGTTTATCAAAGGAAAATGATATTGACGTTTTAAAATTCTATTATGTTTTATGCACACATAATTTGATGAACCGTCAAGCATTTAGGATATACATTTAGGTATTTAACATTAAATTTGCCAGTACTAAATTGACGCGAAAATAATAATAATAAATTAAAATGTCATCGAGCTTTTCACGTATCTAACCAAAACGCACCACTTTTTACTTCTAAAATACAATAACCAAGAGGGAACGTAATTTGTTCCGTAAAAAGTCTTGAATTCTTGTTAGATAAGTGAAATAGTTTGGTGAACGGTGCTATTTTAATTTATTATTATTTTGGCATGAATTTAGTAGATACTGGAAAATTTAATGTAAATAAATTTATACCTACTTTATATATTTTATATATATCTATGAAGGTAAAATTTATTAAACATTTTAGAAATACGTATAATATGTAATTTCATCTCGAATTTTATAAATATTAAAATTAAATAATTTAATAGTGTTCAAATTTGTAAAACGTTTAAAAATATTAACAAAATAATTCCATTTTAAGTGTTTTTAATGACATTTTGACAGATATTGAAAGTCACGTGACCACGTTTGAGTGGATAATTTTTCCTCTTTTTAAAGCAAAAGTTAACGCTGTATACATTGTCGTTTCTCGTTTCGAAAAATCATGTGTACATGGGACACTTAAAGAACTTTTTCTGCTCGTAAGTAATGTGCCTTTTTTGTACGTAATACGTCAAAATGACATTAAGAAAAGTTGTTCAGAACAAAAAAAATGCTCTAATCTACAATTTTCTAAAGATCGTTCCAGGGCATATTTTCTTATTCTGGTAACTTTTCTTAATAAAAGTTTGGATTGTACCATTATTTTTATAGGATGTTCGTTTGCACCCAAGCATATTTTCATTCTGAACAACTTTTCTAAGGGCACAAAGCATACTTGATTATTCTAAATTAAATGTAGGTATTCTCACATCCTTACACAAGTAAAGAGAGAGGACGCCTAATAACAGCGCTGTCAGCCATGTTACCGACTGCCACATCGCACGACAGGCCAGTGGCGTAACATGAAACGCGTTCTTAGCCAATATCACAAAAATGTTAAAAGTGAAAAGGTAGTTAATTTTGACTTACATGTAATTTGAAATATTGGTATTTATTTGCAGATAATTTCCCAAATGTAAAGCTAGTATCAAGTGCTGAAATATATTTATTTGTTCGAATCAATCAAAATAAAATAAATAATGCACGCCCATGGAAACCAACCCATATTTTATGAAACTATCGTAATCAATTAAGAAATTTTCAATAAAAACGAGTTAACAAATAATTATATTGGTCCTATTATTTACAAACAAAATAATGCACTTTATCACACTAAAATGTAGAAGGAATTTGAAGAAGTTATATTGAGAAAGAATAAAGGTTTAGGGCATCTTTCAAAGGTAGCTTGCTAAATATTTACGCCTTTCACTTCTGCTTTTTCAAGAGTATATTTTCCGCTTAATCACTGTTACTTTTAATTCACAAATTCACGAAATTAACTCACAACGTACTCGCTTTGTCTGCCACATATAAAATGGCCGCCATTCAAAACGACTTAACAAAATTTATACACGGCAGTGTATATAAGCAGGCGTCCTCTCTCTTTCCTTGTCTAAGCTCAAATCAGTTTCAAAACGGCTAAAAAGGCTAAAAGCTAAAATGTTAACCCATTTCCTTTTGTCTTTTACCTATCCGAGGACACACTGTATGAAGAAACCGCTGCCAGTGGAATTACTCGCATAAGGTTCCTACAGAGTCTAAGATATACCTACATATTATACAGGGTGGCCCACCACGAACTGCATCGATCTATATATGGAAAACAAAGGTAGGAAAATTATGAAAATTTGGCACATCACCAATGCCGATGGGAGCTGCTCAACTAAAATTTTGGTGAATCTGGCACTTCCGGTTATACCGGAAGTCGATATCAACTTTCTTATCTCAAATGGAACACCCTGTATATTATTGCATTTTTTTGATGCTAGGCATCATTTTGGAACAAAAACATTCAACATGTCCTATGTCTAAATCCAACCGTTTTTGAGATATTTGCATTTTTCCGAAAAAAATACAGATGCAGACCTAAAGTTAATTAGCAATTTATACGAGGAAACCGCGAAATTTCAAAACGAATTTTTCGCATCGTGTAACAGATGCCCTGACCTAGTGATCTCTGCTGAGAAATAAATCCGTTCTTATACAGGGTGTTCACAAAATATGAATAAAAATTACATTCAAAATATGCTTAAATCTCGAAATTTTTTTTTAATTAATTAAAATTTGTTTATTATCTACGGAGAATACATAATCTTCGTTTGTGTAATTTAAGCGCGCCGGCATTATTGTTGACAAATTTATAAACCAAGTGAGATTCCCTCAGCCGCGATTGTCTTTTCAACGTCCCCTGCTAATATGATTTTCCAAGCGTTAAACAAACCCCGCCTTTTTATGGGCGAAAAGTGGGTTTTTCGTAAATTAATCGAAAATTACTGCATTTAGGTATAGGAAACCTTACACAAAGTTGTCATCATTTTTAGTGGTGAATAATATCGCATTAAAAAAATGAAAATTCCGAGATTTAAGCACATTTTGAATGTAATTTTTATTCATATTTTGTGAACACCCTGTATAAGAACGGATTTATTTCTCAGCAGAGATCACTAGGTCAGGGCATCTGTTACACGATGCCAAACATTCGTTTTGAAATTTCGCGGTTTCCTCGTATAAATTGCTAATTGACATTAGGTCTGCACCTGTAATTTTTTTCGGAAAAATGCAAATATCTCAAAACCAGTTGGATTTAGACATAGGACATGTTGCATGTTTTTGATCCAAAATGATGCCTAGAATCCAAAAATGCAATAATATACAGGGTGTTCCATTTGAGATAAGAAAGTTGATATCGACTTCCGGTATAACCGCAAGTGCCAGATTCACCAAAATATTTTAGTTGAGCAGCGCCCATCGGCATTGGTGAGGTGCCAAATTTTCAGAATTTTCCTACTTTTAGTTTTCCATATATAGATCGATGCAGTTCGTGGTAATAGTAAATTTCGCCGTGGATTCTTCCATGGTATTATTGCCTCATAGGTATATACAACGGCTTTCTGTAGAGGTTCCCTCGCTTATAAGATCCACGCCACGAAACAAAAATACCGTGTGAAATGAAGAGGTATTAATTCCCGGCAACGACAGCCCGAATGTTTTATTGTCCAGGTAATTAAGGTTGTATTTTTTTTTAATGCCGGCCCCGAAGAAGTGCGAGTCACAATACATTTCCATGGCTGCGATTTACAAACAGTCGGCGCCGCCGATGCGGGGAACCATTTATGGTAAGAGAATTCCGACGTGTTTCGGGGGGGACTCGGGACTCTTACTTTCCGAACAATGCGGACCGAGAGAGGATATCTACCTTTTGCGCCTCCGATTTGGTTGGTATAAAAAGTTTGAGGATGGCGTAGCCAGTAGTTGCCATCCGAGGAGACCCATGAGGTGTGAGTATCATGCGCGGCTTCTCCATAAGGTTATTTGGTCAATGACCCACCTAATTTATTTCAAATTTTTCTAAAGTTCAATAATAACTAAGTATATTTAAAAAAATGCAATTATATTTTCATGCAAAAACTACTAATGGAGTCAAGATTACTAATGTCTGATAATAATTATTCATTCCTATCCTCAGCCGCCTGGCCGTATTTTAAATTGACCTCACGGGTTATTATGGCAATCCACAAGCATAAATGCATTGCAAGTGAGGCAGAGACAACAGCATACGCGCCCGCTCTGAAGCCGAAAAGAGACAAGTAGATGACGAAATCGTCGACGGCCAACCATTCATAATGTATGTTTTAAGCGGCGGTTTCACATAGCAGTCAACTTCAATCACAGTCCACAGTGGGGGAGGCCCCTCTTGTATACTCTTTATACCTTCAACTTCCGCGATTATATAAAAACGTCCAGTATACATTTTTACGCCGACGATACACAAATATAGCATTCGTTTTCCGTGGGTCAAACTGATGCGGAGGTTGGGCTTATAAATGACGACTTAGAAGTAATTATGGAGATGTCAAAAAAACATGGTCTATGCATCAACGCCAAAAAAACTAAATTATTAATATTTGGCTCAAAAAATATAACCACTGTTCTTACACCGCAGCTTGGTATTGTGGTGGATCAGCAACCTATCCCTGTGACTAACTCCGCTAGAAATCTCGGTGTGATAATGGAGGATTCACTTCGGTTTCGGCAACATATAAATGGTCTTCTCCGTTTCGGCTACGCCAATTTAAAACTAATTTACGCAAACAGGCATAACCTTTCTCCATCTCACAAAAAAAATATTGTGCGAATCTCTCGTCCTGTCTAGATTCAACTACTGTGCTGCAGTCTATGGTCCTTGTTTGAATGCTTACGATAAAAAAGAATTCAAACTCTCCAGAACTCGTCTCTGAGACTAATTTTTGGGATTAGAAAACGTCAAAGAATTTCTCACAAACTGACCGAGGCTGGGTGGCTGTCAATGAATAGCCGTAGGTTGCTTCACTCGGCATGTATTTTCCATAAAATTTTGATAGAAAAATGTCCTTCATACCTTTACAATAAAATATCTTTCCGTCAGAATGTGCACACCATCAACACTAGATTTAAAGCTACTCTTAACGTACCCCGTCATAATTTGGAAATATTTAAACGATCCTTCTCGTATCAAGTAACCAGAGTCTATAACTCTATTTCTAATGATCTAAAACATAAATCATTGCCCCGTTTTAAAAGTCTATACAAGAATGAACTAATGTCAAGTCAGACTTCGTTTCTTGAACAATAAATTTCGGTGAAATGTTATTTTTGTGTTGTTTTTTTTATTATTTTGGCATAATGGCAATATTCGAGGCAGTGCTACTATTAGGTATTTCTGCTAATATTAGGTATTCTGATGCTACTGTTTGGCATTTTGATATATACATATTTTTTCTTAATTATTTTTTCTTTCTTTATTCATTTACTATGTATAGATTTAAGTCAAAGTATTGTATGTATATATGTTTTGTTTTGCTTAAGATGAAAAACAAGTACGGTTTTTTTTTTACCTCTAAACTTGATCTTCGGCCTTTCCAGTCTATATTATTATATTTGTGTTTTTTTTTGTGTTTATCCTGTATACTGGAATAAATTCCTATTATTATTATCTCGACTTAGCCAAAAGGCATTCGCACTCTCTCTACGGGGAATATTCACTCAGATCCCGGGTATCCCGGATACCAAAAGGATCTGGCTCGGACGAGACCCTTGCCATGTTATCGGGCCTTAGGTGATATTGATGTTGTTGGACGTTCCTGCACTCCCCATGAATTTCCTGACGGTTCGGGCTGTCGCAAGTAGTACCGCTTTCTGCATGGACCTGTAAAGATTATCAGTTAGACCCAGCTCTTTGATGTTTCTCAGCAAACTTTTTGGTATGACACCAGTTGTTGACACGATGATTGGAATCGTCTGAACGTTGTCCATTTCCCATTGCCTTCTAATTCGTTCTTCTAAATCTCTGTACTTCGCGATCTTCTCGACTTGCTTCACACGCAGGTTGTTGTTGTTCGGGATGGCCACATCAATCAGAGTTGTCTTCCTAGAAATTTTATCAACTATTATAAGGTCCGGTCTGTTATGGGCAACTCGTTGATCTGTCAGAACTGTACGATCCCAGTACATCTTGTAGTTGCTGTTCTCAAGAACAGGCTCAGGTGTGTAGTTGTAATATGGGACCCTCTCTGCCTGCACAAGCAGCAGCTTTTCCGCCAGTTCCTGGTGCAAGATCTTGGCAACCGAATCGTGTCGTTCCTTATATTCCGTTGATGCGAACATCTGACATCCTCCTGTTATGTGCTGGATTGTTTCTGAAGTTGGGCACCCGTATCTGCATCTGTCATCCACTACCGATGCATCTCCTACAATGAATTTTAGGTAGTTGCGAGTTGGTATAACCTGATCTTGTATGGTCAGTAGGAAGCCTTCAGTCTCGGGGAACATTCGTCCCGAGGTCAGCCAATAGTTCGACGCTAACTTGTCGACATGTTCCTGGTTAACCTCATTAGGATGCCTCCCGTGCAGCGGCTTCCCCAACCACCTCTGTAGTTTATCGTTGTCGGTTCGGTGGTGATTTTGACGCTCGTGTTCCGTCAGACGTAGCGGTGTTGAGACGTCTGCTCCGCATATAGCCCTATGTAGTGTGGAGCTGTTGGCCTGCCTGTAGAAATAATTACGCAGATTTAATATTTGTTGGTCCAATTGCTTGCTGAGATCTGCCAATCCTCTTCCTCCTAGTTGACGTGGCAGAGTTGTTCTTTCTACGGCGCTACGGGGATGATGTTTATGAGCTTTTGTTAGTAGTGTCCTAACTTTTCGTTGCAGGTTGTTGATGTCCGTGTTGGTCCAATTCACTATTCCGAACGAATAGCTGAGTACAGAGCACGCATACGTGTTCAGGGCCTTAAACAAATTCCTGCTGTTAAGATCAGTTCGCACTACTTGTCTTACTCTCTTGATGAATTCATTCGTTAAATCAGTCTTCATTGTTCGATGGTCTATCCTTTGAGCTTGTTTCATCCCGAGATACTTGTATGTATCTCCCTTGCCCATTGCTTCGATCTCCCGGCCGTCCTGCATCTCGTGTGCGCTTTGTTCGAGCTTTCCCCGGATGATATTAAGGGTGCGGCACTTGTCCAGTCCAAACAGCATTCCGATGTCCCTGGAGAACTCCTCTACAATTTTAAGCATTTGCGTTAGTTGGTTTTTGGTTGCGGCGATCAGTTTTAAATCATCCATATATAATAGGTGATTCAACTTGATCGCTTCTGCGTTGTTGCTTTTGATAGCGAAGCCGTATTTTGTAGAGTTCAACCGATGTGATAGAGGGTTCATCGCCATGCAGAACCACAGTGGACTGAGTGAATCTCCTTGGAAAATCCCTCTTCGGATGTTGATTGTGTCGGTCTCGATGTTACTGTCTGCGGTTCTGAGTTGTATCTTAGTGCGCCAGGTTGTCATAACGTGTTCTAAAAAGGAAACTGTATGATGATCTATTTTATACAGCTTTAAGATACCTGTGAGCCAGTCGTGAGGTACGGAATCAAATGCTTTTTTGTAGTCCACATAAGCCATGTGGAGGTTTCGTTGCTTGGAATGAGCCTGGTTGCAGATGACAGAGTCTATGATGAGTTGCTCTTTGCATCCCATTGCGCCCTTCGAGCAGCCCTTCTGCTGCATTGCAATGATGTTGTTCCGCTCGCAGTGAGCATATATTCGCTGCGTAAGGCAAGATGTGATTATCTTGTACAGCGTAGGCAAGCAGGTTA
Organism: Pseudeuparius sepicola; assembly: GCA_963920635.1. Taxonomy (NCBI): domain Eukaryota; kingdom Metazoa; phylum Arthropoda; class Insecta; order Coleoptera; family Anthribidae; genus Pseudeuparius; species Pseudeuparius sepicola. The sequence continues at coordinate 15,190,528 of OY987299.1, forward strand.
TTGGGCGGTACTTGGCAGGGTTATCCATATTCCGCTGGTCTTTTGGTAACAGGTAGGTTGCACCCTGTGTAAGAAACAATGGCATTTTCAGAGGATCGAGCAAGACTTCATTAATTAAGGTAGTTATCTGTTCATGCGTGCACCACAACTTCTTAATCCAATAATTTTGGAGATGATCTGGACCTGGTGCCTTCCAGTTGTGGGATTTCTTGATGACATCGGAGACCTCAGCGGTTGTGAATTGCTCGTGTTGCATCTGGCTATAGTTCCGGCCCATCTCGCGTTCTTCGCTGATCCAGCTTGCACTGACATTGTATGGACCTGGTGTGGCAAGTTGATTTCTCCAGAAACCGTCGACCTGTTCTCTGCTAGGGTAACTCGCAATTGTGGCATCGGCGCTAGAATTAAAAGCACGGTAGAAACCCTTTTCTGATCGTTCAAAGAGTTTGTTGTCTCGTTTCCTGTTGTTACTAGCCTTGTATCTCCTCAGACGCCCTGCAAAAACAGAAAGTTTTTGTTTTAATGTGTCAAGACATTGTTGAGCAGTGATGTTCGCGGGGTCATGCCGAGAATGCATTTGGGTGCGGCTCATTATTGCCTGCACCGCCCTCTGGATCCTTCTAGTTCTAACTCCTCTAATATATTCCGTCACTTGTCCTATGTCTTTACGGAGACTCTCGATCTTCCGATTTAGTCGCATTTCCCATTGAGCCATTCGTGGTTCTGGTCTTGCACGATTCAACTCTTGGGCCGTTCGGATCTTGGCACCCATTACAGTGGTGACTGCCGTTGCGGCACAGTAGATTAACATGTGCATACGTTCTAATGTTGGTGTCACTAAAACATAGTTTGGTAAAATTCTTGTGTTCATAAGATCGAGCACGATCGCAAGTTTCCTGGAAGAATTTAATCTTGGTAGCGGTGGCCTGCTCAGTGGGTCTGTGCCTTCGTATCGCAATACTGCCTGTCTCATATGTGCGTTTAAGCCTTCAAAATGTTCTTCGTTAACCGATTCCAGACTCTCGGTTGTTGGTTCTACCGTTTCGGCTTCTAGTTGTTGTCCAGGCGCTTGAAGTTCCCCATTGTTGTTGTTGTCATCTATGTCTATGTGTTCGCCGTGGATCTCTAGCTCAACTTCCCGTTTGATAGCGTTAAGTCGCGTTTCTGGAATTCGGTTATTTCTTAGAATAGTTCGATACTGATCTGACACTCTTTGTTCAGACACTTGCATGTGTGGAAACTCCCTGCAGAACTCGGCATGCAGTTGTTGTCGGTAGCCGATCATCTCTTGTCCTAAGTTTGTCACCCTGTAAAAAATACGCATAATCGATTCATTCATGGACACAGTCCATTTCATGCGTCGTCGTTGTAATCCCGCCTCTGTGAACGCTGGCTGAAGTTCCCGCGCAGCACCTTCGGTGGGTGAAACCCTAGTTCTCGTTTGGCTCCCATGTTGTAGATGTTTGTGTTGTTGTTGGGCTGTAGCTGTTTGTGCAACAGGGGCCCGCCTCATCAGCGCCCTGTCGCCCTGTCACCGATTATTATTATTATTATTATTATTATTATTATTATTATATTGCTATAGCAGAACTGTTATGTGGTGTTTCACAATATCTGCAAAAATGTGTTGACAGTAGAAGTAACAAAATGGCGCCGAATAAAAGAAAAGTGTATGCTATCATGTGCCTTTTGATTAAAAAAGTTAATGTTAAATATTAGACGTAAATATAAGAAGAAAAGGTATATTATATTGGGTGAAAAGGCCTTTATTAAACAGACCACGTTTTGACTGAATTATATTAACCGTAGACGGAGATTTCCAAAATTTTACACGTCTCATACGAAAAATACAGGGTGTTTCAAAATTTAGTAGAAAGATTTTAAGGGCGTATTTTTGAGGCAAAAATAAGATTTTTTCCCTATAAACATACAATGTCCTAAAATGCACCCCCTATACGAGCTACAGCCATCGTTGCGCGAAAAAATCGAATATTTTGAACTGTGCCTACATTTATTTATAAAATCTCCTAAAAATTTGCAAACCCCCGTTTCTTTGGGCGCTCTATTCATTTTTTGCTTCAAAAATACGCCCTTAAAATCTTTGTACTGAATTTTGAACCACCCTGTATATTGAGGTGACTTTAAATGTCCCACAGACATTCCTCGTATCGATATAATTCGATTAGATAATATATTGTTTCATCTGAAAATTATAAATATTTCTAGTTATAACAGTATCTGCGATAACAGTGTATACTCCGATCACATCGATATTCGCTTGGCAGCGGAACCACGCCCACCAAACAGTCACTGCGATCGCAGGCGAGTGCTATGCGAAACCGCCTCCATATGCGTAAGTAGAGTAGAGAATGTCCGGCATGGGCATGGGCGAAAATAGCGTACGTAAACACGGCAAAAATTTTCAAAATTTCGTTTTTTCCGCGGGTTTTCGCGAAGTTCCTATGTTGCAAAAGGTGCAAAATAGTGTTGTGATTAGTTTGAGCTGCGTACAGTAAAAATTCACCCCGATTACAACCACAAATATGGCCGTGAAATCCGGGATGTCAAAAGGAAATTTGAAAATTCATTTTCTCGAAAACTACGTCCGGCCGGGAAAAACCAAGGCCGGATTCGTGTTCAGGAACCCGCGAAAATAGGGAACGTAGCCAAATCGGGGGTGGATTACACCATTGAAAATAATTACCGAATTTCTAAAAGGTGAGTGAATTATTATCCTCGGAATTATCTCAATATTAGGTATTATTTCAATAATGGAGCGTTTAGAATGTGATGTGGGCGTCATGCGTTTATCAAAACAACCTGTCTGTAGGTTCTGACATCATTGGTTATAAATGTACAATAGAGTGGCGTCCCAGGTATCGATTAACACTGTCGACTACACTGTCGGTTAGGAGTTCAAATCCCACATGAGGCAAAACTTTTTTTATTTTTACCAACGCTACATGCTGCCCTTAAACCACCTTTCGGCCAAAAAATTGCACTTATGCATCTTGCGTTTGTAAATAGCTATATTACGCGTAAAATCGGCAAAACAAACGAAATATTTTATTGAAAATGAAACTACCTACCCATACCTACTTATTTTCATTATAAATGACAGTAGAAGACAAAATATATAGTGTGCAATTAACATTTAATAGCTAGTAAGATAAACCAAAAACTATTTAAAGCACGCTACAATAATAATACTTTTTATATACTTTGATACTTAATAAATAAAAACTGAACTTACAAATTGTTAAGTTGATTACATGCAATAACTGAAGAAAAAATAAAGCCACATTTTGCAAGAAAAACATATTTAAATATGGTATAAAATCGGTCATTCTGAATTTTTTATTAACACGAAACCACATCTTTACCGCGGAAGAGGTAATATTTATATTTAGAATGAAAATTGTTGTTTACACCTTACACCCTATAAACATTCCAAGGAATTGATTTCAAAAGAAAACCAATTATACAAGGAAATGCATTACATTTAGGTGAAAGTATTTCAGATATTTACTATACGTGAGACTATGCCTGTTGAACCTAAATCTAATTTGTTAGATATTTAAAAATGTAAATAAAATAATAATATAATTGAATTTAGGTAGGTATTTACATTCTAAATTATACTAAATGTTTTGTGAGTAATACACGTAACTTTGACATATTATAGCATGGTCTATTTTAAGATAACATGTTTATATGAAAATATTCCGTACTGTGCCTCATGTTAATGATGTTCAATCCTTGTTTCACTTTATAAAATAGAACTTGGATACAATTTTGATAAAATTAAATTTAGTACATTATTTAGTGCTTATCACTGTAATATCACAGAACATAATATAACCATAGAAGGTTCACATAACTAATAGAAGAAATTAATGTTTCACCGATTTCTTCAAAAGTGAATTAGTTAATTAATAATGTTGAAAAATTACAACAGGGTCTTGAGAATGAATAACACTAAGGCTAATTTTACATTATCCTACATTAAATGCTGTAAAAATATCTAATATATACAGTGTCTCTGCTTTTAAGTGTTATACAAAAACAAAAAAATATATATTTTGGGAGATATTTTCAAAAACATTTTTTTTGCTCGAAGGGTCTTCAAAAATGCTTTGAATTTATTAAGTACTTTTGTCAAAATGCAAATTCAGGGACGGCCACGATTTATTATACCTCCGATATTTTTTAAATTGAATTTATTTTACATATTTAGTAACATTGTTTCAAAAATGCAAGGTAAACTGGCCAGCATAAAATTCGAAAAAAGTCGGAAATTTCAGACGCTGTAGATCCTGTAGTCCTGTTAATTCTTCTATTATTTTGAAATAATTCCATGGCGCCCATATTACTCGCCAGGTACCTTTAAATTCCCTATTTTGCTCAACTTTAACACGGTGTAGAACTGCACACCCTCTATATTTTTTGTTCAAAGTTGATATAGCCCGATTGCTGTAAGAAGTCCGAATTTTGTCAGATGACAATTCTTCACAAAATTCCTAGAAATTTTCTGTTGTCCATGGGTATACCGTTGGCATTATATGCGTCGCAACCAGTTAATGACGTCACTCATTGATTGATGTTGGTAATAGTTTCCCAAGTGATACTAAAAGAGCATAATAAAATAAAAACCCTACTGACTCAGGCAAATTTAGCTTCGGTGTGTCAAAGTGACAGTGAAGGTTTTCCGGATCGTTCAAACTGGTTCAAATATTAGGCAGTGAAAATATTCGCGGGTTTTGTATGTTTCGTAAATTTTACCGTCATCTGTGTTCTTGTTACTTTTTGTGTTATTAGTAGTTATAGTAGTTTTGTGTTATTAGTAGTTATAACCCGGTTGCATTTTTTGCTGCATTGATGCCAACTTAGGATGTGGAAATTACCAATTGACGGCCCTAGTAAGGACTTCTTATCGAAAATTTGACTCTATATGGGGGTTTTGGGGTGTCCTGATTAACGCTATAGTGCCGTCCCTGGATTTACATTTTGACAAAAGTAATAACTTCAAAAGAAGCGTTTTCTGAAAACCTTTCGAAGTAGGTATACGGTACCTACGAGTTATCTGTGATCCAAGTATAAAATGACAACAAAATTATCTTGGAAGCCAATGTCCTATATACGCGTTGATTTATAGTACGAATACGAATTCATCGCGTCGTCCCAGCCTAGCCCGTCTCCATCCATATTAGAACGTCAAATTTCTTCTTTTTGTCGTGGTCTGTCCGCCGGTTGCCTTATACGTCGTCTGCCTGCATACGGGTTGCACGGCGCATCGCTAACCTAAAGAGAGGAGCTATTTCGAGATAACAACATCGGCGTTCCGCCGATTTCGACCATGATAACGACTCTAAATTATTCCGGAATGCCCGTGGAAAAAGCCCGTTCTAAGAATAGCGACGAGCTTTTTGAGGGGTACAAAGACCATGGGAAAATCGCCATACGATACGATCGGAGATGCAGCAAAAGCAAAACCGAGGCAGTACGAGTCTTCACGCGAAAACTCCGACGACCCCCTATTATTTCTGTAATTTTTTGCAGATAGAGACAAAAATTTTGGATCGATGTTGCAAGGTTGGTAACTATTGGCACCATAGTAGCTTCACTTGGCCGCGGGACTTTGATTCCATCGAGTGAAAGGATTGCCGCTATCGGCCCCATGTACCTACATCCTTGAATTTGCCCGTCTAACGATAGTCCAGCACCAGAAGTAGAATTGGAAATATAGCTCAGAGCAGAACATAAAAAGTCAACGTAAAATAAGTATGTATTCCATATTATGCGTACTCATAGATAAAATTGTAGTAAATTTTAAAATTTACTTTAAAAAATTTTTGGAATTGATTTAAGTTAAGTGACCAAAATTGTATCATTTTAATTTCTATATAAGCTATACTTGCTATCTAAAGTAATGTTTTCATTATGTACAAAGAAATCCGCAACAATTATTAGGTATAGCAAAATTTTTGAAAATATGAAATCGCGTTCTAAGTTTCTATACCTACTTCTATACACCTATACTTCCTTCCAGGCCCAATTCCCAGGGCCAGGGCTTATATACTCAAATGGAAGAATGGAGACTACTCTAGAATATTCGTTGCCAATGACAGATGTATACAAATCATAAAGTTCTAGCAAATTTCTAGAAAATCTATGGAAGCTCTACAGGGAAAACAATGAAAAACTAAAGAAAATAGGGCCCTGGGGGCCTCAGTCCAACAAAGCTGTAAGGGAAAATACCTGCAAACTAATCTTAAAAATTATAAAACTGGTAAGTAGAATACCGAAATCTTTGAGTAGGTTAGAAAACAGTGCAAACGTGTTCATTAAATGCTGATATAACAACTTCATTCTTCAAAGGCATTCTTCGTTACAATATTTTATTAAAATAACTAATATTTCAGGTAAATATGAGCAAATTTCAACACCATACGACTAACTACCCTCCAACCAATACACTACTTTCCAATATCGATACTTCCACATAAACATTAAATTTGAATATTTCTTGCATAAAGCCTTTACAAGTTGAAGCATTGTCATAAAAACTAATCTTGAATGAGGGTTTATCTTACATGACTTCTAAGACCCTCTCAAAACCACCCCTCCGAAGATAAGGATATTACTAAAATGCCATTATTGGATGAGCAGATACAATATTATATAATGTGCTACACTGCTATGGAATATGGTATCGTCGTCTTCCTTGATTTTATTGTTATTTGTATTAATTCAGTCCATAGTCCATAACATAATAATTAATATTCTCACGATCACAGTATCTACCCTAGAAGGCCATACTAATTCTAGTGGTGCTATTTAACAGATTACCTAAATATTAAAAAAAACACGGGCGAAGAAATTATTTTTAACCAACTTCAAAAAGGAGGAGGTTATCATTTCGGTTGTATGTTTTTTTATGTTTGTTACTTCAGAACTCCGCCATTTATAAACCGATTTGGATAATTCTTTTTTTATTTGAAAGGGTATACCTACAGAATTGTCCCATTTAAATTTGAAGAAAAAATTCCACCCCTAAGGGTGGACAAATAGGGTATGAAATTTCATATTGAACCGATTTCGCCGATTCTTTTTTATTAGAAAGGGAGTACCTTAGAGGTGGCCTCATTTAAATTTGAAGAAAAAATTGAATCCCTAAGAGTGGACAAATAGGGGATGAAATTTCATATTGAACCGATTTCGATGATTCTTTTTTTATTAGAAAGGGAGTACCTTAGAGGTGGCCTCATTTAAATTTGAAGAAAAAATTGAATCCCTAAGAGTGGACAAATAGGGGATGAAATTTCATATTGAACCGATTTGGATGATTCTTATTTTATTACAAAGAGGTTACCTTAGGGGTGGTCACATTTAAATTTGAAGCGAAAAATTTTAATCCTAAGGGTGAACAAATACGGGATGGAATTTAATATTGGACCGATTTCCGTAATTCTTAATAATTCACTAAAAAATAAGAAATACAAAAATTTTAACAAAGAAATGAAAACCGTCTTCAAAAATTTGCCCGTATGCACACACCACTAAAAATAAAAAAAAATTAACATAAAATAACACCGACTTCACAAATTTGCCAGTATGCACATTTCAACTAAAATTTCAGAAATATTTTTCTCTTTCTACATTGAGTTATCTTTGGAGTCGGTGACAGTAAATTATGATGTATGTCGCTGGTTTCCAACAAAACTGACATAACTCAAAATCTACAAATTTCCAGTATCGACAATTAAAGATATTAAAAAATGGATAGTGTTAGAAACTCTGATTTTTATTTCGGATAAGTAAAATTTTTTTTTTTAGTATAAAGGTAACTATATAAAGAGTATTTTCCGTAAAAAAGAAGTTTAGTAAATTTTGAATACAATGTAAAAAATACAAAAATACAAAAAAAATTGAAATGTGACGGTTTTCCTCAAAAATCAAAAACAAAATTAGGGTTTATTTTGAATTAAAATAACTGACACAAATCAAAATGTGCCGATATTCCTCAAAATAATTGCACAATTTAGTTGACACTTTTTGTTTTGATACGGTTTTGCACGAAATTGTCTGATGTAACCTCTACAACGATCAAAGCACAACTGAGATGAGTCAGTATTTCCTGTATTAAATATATGAATTTCAAGTAATGACATTTGGCTACAGTGGCGCTCTGCGGAAATTAGCTGCATTTAATTTGTGACGATTTTTCTGGTAATAATCCAGCATATTTAGAAGCCAATAGCCAAAAAATTTAAAAAATGGTATTTTTTTGAGTTGTGCCGGTTTTGTCGGAAACCAGCGATGTAGGATATGATGTAGTCATATCTAAATAGATTTAAATTCTTTGCCTTGACTGTCACCAAATCCAAAGTTAAAAAAAGAGAAAAATATTTCTAAAATTTTAGTTGAAATGTGCATACGGGCAAATATATTTGTGAAGTGCGTGTCATTTTTTGTGAATGTTTTTTTTTTAATTCTTAGTGGAGAGTGCATACGGGCAAATTTTTGAAGTCGGTTTTAATTTGTTTGTTAAATTTTTTTTATAAGTTAATATTGTTTGTTATTTTTGAGATATTATTAAAAAAAATAAAGACTAATATCCTGTATCTTTAATATAAAGCATTTACGGGGACCTATGTTCACAAGAACGTTTTCCTTAAAACCAAATTTTTTAACGTTTATTGTAAAATTCTGATTTACTACATTGGGACACCCTATATTGTAAGCTCAAAGATATAAGTAATTACAAATAATTTTAAAAATGTTGGTATTCTAACAGGAATTTTATCTTTTTTTTGTAAAGTTAATTTTATTTATGATAATAATTATACGAGTAGGTATATTAAACGGTTGGCCACAATGTTACATGTTTTTTGGATAGAAAATTAAATGCAACCACAGGGTATTGACATATCCCATATCCCCTATAACAAATTTTATTTTATTTTTCGAAAAAATGGTTTTTTTAATCTTCCCTTTTTATTTGTAGATCGAAAAAGTCAAGAGACGAAGAGACATGAATTGTGCAGATTTACTTATGCGATAAAAGTCGGATAGCAGCCAACATTCGCGTCTTCTTATCTACAAAAATAAACAACTAATATCTGGGTGTACTAACCGCCGGCATTATTTTCTTAAAATGCTAGCTCCTGCAACAATGCCACCTTTAAATTCCGACCTAAATTCGCGTCGTAATATTACAGACCCACACAGCATTGGTTCCCCCCAAAGCGCGGCAACCGTGTTTGCACGGTGCACAAGGGAAGGAAGTAGGGGGGCCGCACCGACGCGGCATGGGGCGGCAATTTGTGGGACTGGGGGGCGGCCGCGGGCGACGTTACAAAACTTGCACAATAACGGCGGTTGCGTAAGCAGCCGCCCGCCCGCCCGCCTCCCCCGGCAAAGTATCTATCCAGATATTGGAAAAAGCTCCCGGCTTATCCGAAGTTCATATTGCGGCCCGAAGCTCCCATCTGGCGAACGGCCGAGATTTAAAGTTGTCGGACAAAATTAAAATTTAGTTTTGGAAAGATCCATATAGACAAAACACCTGGTATGCACGCATCGCTGGCGTGCAGTCGATGGAAGCGATGGAAGCACCGCTTTCCTCGTTTCCGTGAATTCAAATTCAACTATTATTGTTTCGTTCATATTGTGTTGAATTTTTTCGTTATTAAAAATTATGTCTGTGCGCACCTTCAACTAGAGCAGGGCCTGTACGTTTCCCGTTCCCAACGAACAGGGTTCGCGCATTTTCGTCAGCTTTCGGCATCATTCGGTGGACGCCGCTTATTCCAAGGTTGCCAAATGCTACTACAATTACCTATATACTCCGTTCTGTGATTCTGTGAGTGATTCAGTTTTATTCTTATTGGACACTTCAACAGGTGGAAAATAACCGCACTTTCTTGTATAAACCAAATCTTTTTAAGGCCTTATAAAAAAGTTATAGGTTGTAACGTTGTAGAAAATATGTGGACTTTATTGAATATTTACCAAACTAGTTGAGATATTTAAATCGTAGTTGGTAGTTGATAGTACAATTGTTTTTAGAAAAAAATGTTTTCTTGATATTTTTTATGTGGCATAGTTTCATGGAAAATTTGATTTTTGTATTATTTCGGGCTAAGTTCTTCTGAAAAATTATTTAAACCTATTCGTTCTATCTATCATGTAAGTTGAGTACTTACTACATCCAAAAATCAGGTCAAGAAAGCAGTCGTTTCATTTTTCTTCTCTGGTATTTATCCCTTAAGGTATCTATGGCCAAAACTAAGCGTTAACTAACCGTTAACATTCGCCTACAATAGAAATAGTTTGGTACTGAAAACATTCCTTTAAATTTATGAAAGTTTCGTACATCTGACAACAAAGCTAACGCGTATAACGGCAAGCGTCGTCCGATGCCTTGGAAACAAGTCAGTGGCAGTCGAAAATAGGGGGCTAAACAGGTAAAAATGCGGTTTAGAAAAAAATAATTCCGGATTTAAAAAAAAGTTTGAATTTTTTAATTGCGTTTTCACGTTCAGGGTATTTTTCGCTACTCACTGTTAAAATTAATGTAGTTATGTTTTGCGAAAGTTGAGAGAAGGATTGAACTCCACTACAAATAAATAGGTACCAAGTAAGTAGATTTCTTAATTGATTTTTTTTTTTGAATAGCTAGTACCTAAAGTCTATCCAAGTTACAGCGCCAGTAGATATAAACAAAGTCACATGACCGCTTTGCGATCGATTACCAGGGTCGGACTAATATGAAATTCCAAGTGGCTTGTAATTCTGAACTAATTCTTTTAGATGTTCGAAAATTTGTGTTTCTACCTTTCGTGGATCTTTATAATTTTTTTTAAATTAAGTAGCAAAATAAATTTACCGAATATTATACTGCTCGCAATCCGATCTAAAATATGCAGGAAACTCGACTGAGGGAAGAGCCGGCCCTGCATCTGCTCGCCGCGTAACCATTTGACATTTTATGGCGGCCAGACCAATAAGAGAATAGGTCACGTGGTGGCCAATATTTTGATCCACTGCCTCTGTAACTTGGATAGACTTTAGGTGCTACTATACCTACAGAGTAGAATATATTCATATTTGGGTAGGTAATATCTACTTACTCAGGACCCAGGACTGGAATAAATAATGTACAATTTTGAAATCCTTAAACAAAAATACACTTCTGATATTGCTAGTACATTTTTGCAAGTTGCCAGGTTATACGGGGTGTCCCATAACTTATCCGCCATAGGGCAACAAGTGGTACTAGACGTCAAAATATACCGTGTGAGCCAAAAATGCCTTAGTAAAATGTTGCTCGCTTAAAAGATACAGGGTGTTAAAAATAAAACTACATTTTCGAAAAATTGCAAAAATTCTAAAACCGTTGAAGGTATCTTATTCAAAATTGACACACCTGGGTTTTCGAAGGTGAGAAATCCGAATCCGGTACTAGTTTGAACCTAGTTCCTAGAGGGCGCTTGGCGAGTACTACGTGATTAATTAAATTCTGCATAATATTTTACCCTGTGAAGCTTGGAATGTTTTGACTAGAGAAGAATCATAATTTCCACGTAAAAAACATACTCTTGGTCAATATCGATATCTCAAGCCGTTTGCGAGATATTCGTCTCTAAATGTAGAAACACCGGAAAAAATCTCTTTATTAAATGACGCAGCACATTCGGGAAGGTATTTTCGGCATTTTTAATATAGGTCGCTTTTTGGAAATCAAGTTTCATTTTCAACGTCCTGGATCTTTTATTTAAACGAGCAGCATTTTACTAAGGCATTTTTGGCTCACACGGTATATTTAACGTCTAGTACCACTGTTGCCATATGGCGGATAAGTTACGGGACACCCTGTATTTTTTGTTTTCAATCGATAGAGATGTGTGTTTTCGTTTTGTGGGTTTTATCAACCGCAAAATATTAATGTTTTAGGTGTATAACTTATTGGTTGAGTCACCAAGATGTTTAGTGGTGAGAAGTGTAAAAACATGTTAGATATTTTTTTATGGTTATAAATGTTTAATAAAGTTCTCTAGACATACGTTCCATTAAATACAAGCTCCGCTACCCTGGTATGCACTAAGGAAAAGTGTGATTTCTGCAACGAGTAGAGTACTCGCGGAACTGGCGAAGCCTAAAACCGTTCACTGACGTATTAATAAGACGGCTATAGCTTCATGTCCTAGAAAACATATAGCGCCTATGGTCAACAATGTATTTTGCATTGTATTTTGTCTCCGGGAAGCGCATGGTGAGCCAGAGAACTGTCAAACGTGACAGCCGTGAGCAGTCTTTATTAATACGTCAGTCAACGCTAAAACTGTTGGAAGGAAATTTTGTTGTTACTAATATCTTGAACGCGTAAAACTCAAACGCGATCGTACGCCCGTCCGACATTTTATCGGAGACAGAAAGGCGCTTCAGTCTCCGTGGCGTGCCCACAATCACGCGAAAATCCCTCGGAAATAAGTTGTAATTACTCTTTTACGATGCCAGCGGTTTAAATTTAAACCTCGACGGCCGGCGAAGACACGCAGACACGCAACCGGCGCCATTATTTTTCAGTGGCGGATGGATAGTCGATGCTTATTAATTCGGTGTAGGTATAGATACTTTTTCTACAAGCGGAAAAGTACACTTTTCCGCACGCATTTTAGTTTTGAAAGTGTCACTTTTCCGCACTAGTGCAGAAAAATACTTTTCCGCACTACTTTTCCGCACTAGTGCGGAAAAGTGACACTTTTTAAAAATAGTGTTCCTAACTCTTGCGGAAAGTGTCTTTTCCACCCTCGATTTCTTGGCTGAACTCCGCTACGCGTTGTTCAGCCAACTGCATTCGCGTGCGGAAAAGTGGCACTTTCCGCACTTGTTAGGAAATATACTATATCGCATTTGCGTCTTCATATTTTTTTAGGTATATATTTTTTATAAATTAATCGTTAAAATTCGTAGAATATTAATTTTCTCAGACGATCGCGCCATCCGGCAACGCTGCGACCGCCGCACGGACAATAGAATAGAATACATTTAGGTATTTATTTTGCAAATATAAAACAAATATACAGTATAGAGGGTGAGTTTTTTTCGATGACCACTATGGGGATCTCGGAAACTAACAGAGCTAGAACAAAGTTTAAACGGGGAAAGAATTGTGGTTTTGAATGCTCAATGTAATACCCCTTTTGGATTTTAAAAAAGTTCATGGCTCACTAGATATTTTGAAAAGAGTGATTTTTTTGCTATTTCCTCGGCTATTTCATCATATCTCTGTAGCTCCGTTATTTCTGATTATACAGAAAAACTGTAGAAACAAAAATTGTAGACAATTTTGGGCTTAATAAGATAATCTAATCCAATTTATTAAGTTGTTTGTGACTTTTGAGATATGACATAAACTTGAGTTTTTTTAAATGTAAATCATAGTTGGCTGTGGCCTTATAAAATCGGCCATTTTTTGAGCTTTCCAAAGATATAATACTCGGCATAGTTATTATAAAAAGTAAAAGAGCTATATAGTCAGCAATGGAATATTTTCATAATTACGTTCTATTTTATAATTAGACATACTTCACACCTTCTAATATTTTGTTTTTAGCTGGTAACAAAATGTAACAAAATAAAACAAAAATTAAAAAACTCAAATTCAAATTATGATTATTTTAAAAGGTGTTCAAACAATCCACCATTATTTATGCAAATATTGAACTGAATTTGTCGCCTTTCTTAGAGAGCGCCTGTCAATACTGGCAATTGCTTCTAAAACAGGTGCTCTTAATTCAACAATTGTCTCATACTTTATTTTGTACCGTTCCCCACAAAAATAAATCCAAAACAGACAAATCAGGGGATCGGGGCAGCCAGGAAATAGGTATATTTCTCCCTATCCAACTATTTGGATAGAGCTGATCTAGGTAATTTCTTACGGGCAAATAATTATGTGGTGGAGGGAGCTATATCATGATAATTTTTGTTTCATTTTGTTATATTTTGTTATCAGCTAAAAATAAAATATTTGAAAGTTTGAAGTATGTCTTATTATAAAATAAAACGTAATTATGAAAATATTCCATGGCTGACCATGTGAAAATTAAAAAAAAAATCAGAAAATTAGCCATAGCTCTTTCATTTTTATAATAGCTATGCCTAGTGTTATATTTTTGGAATGCTCAAAAAATGGCGGATTTGATAAGGCCACAGCCAACTATAATTTACATTTTTAAAAAACACAAGTTTATGTCATCTCAAAAATCACAAACAACATAAAAAATTGGATTAGATTATCTTATTAAGCCCAAAATTATCTACAATTTTTGTCTCTACAGTTTTTCTGTATAATCAGAAATAACGGAGCTACAGAGATCTGATGAAATAGCAAAAAATCACTCTTTTCAAAATATCTAGTGAGCCATGAACTTTTTTAAAAATCCAAAAGGGGTATTATATTGAGCATTCAAAACTGCAATTCTTTCCAAATTTAACCTTTGTTCTAGCTCTGCTAGTTTCCGAGATCTCCAGAGTGGTCATCGAAAAAAACTTATCCCAAAGCCACAAAAAAAAACTCTACTTTGATGCAAAATTTCAGGTCTTAATGTCAATTTCAATTTTCAAGGCCTTCTACAATTTTTTTCTAGTAAAAAATGACGACAACCATTTAGCGTTTTTTTTTTATTTAAAATCTGACACCCCAGCGTTAATCAGGACACCCTAAAACCCCCACATACAACATGTACAGGGAGTTCCTTTCTGCGGGTTGTCAAAGTTGAGCAAAATAGGAATTTTAAAGGCATCTGACAAGTCAAGTGTTCCATGGAATCCCCTTACACCAGTAGAATGGTCAACAGGATCACTCAAAGTGTTGATGTGTAAAGATCCAATAGAAAATGTACCGGGTGTCTTTCTGTGTACCATCTCAAAATATGTTACATTTACTTTTTGCCTGTTAAGTATAGGTGGGTTCTTATTGTTTGTTATGATTAGTATTTAAGTTTATAATGTCTGTTTGCTATATTTAGTTGTTTATTATTACTAAATATAGTATTTATGACAATATAATTTCAGATCCTATGCTTTTTTAAGCAAAAATTTCATTATTCATTGTAACGAACTTATCTTGAGCCTCACATTTTTTTTTGAATTTCAAATAATATATATGCACCTAATTTAGTATATGGACACCCCCTGTAAAAGAGCGAACTGCATTGAAGTTTTGCTGTAAAATGCAAAAAGGGTTTAATTTTGTGGACGCCTTGTGTACCTATACAATTTTGCTTTTCGCTGCGTGAGAAAAAGTTTCTAGGAAGAGTTAATTTTTTTCGAAAAAATTGAAATATAACTAATATTGTATTTGAAGAAAAAAATGCCTTTTTAATGGGCTAGCTTTGTATAAAAACACATTCGAGACCGATGACCTACTTTCTAAGATATTTTCGAAAAGTATAAAGTAGGTAGTAAGAGTAATGCACTATATTCATAATGTGAGTTTTTGGCAATATTGAAGAGTACAATACAAATTCTCAGTCTTCTAATATAAATATAATATTATTACATAACATTCCATATTATGGAACCAAGATAAATAGTGCACGTTCTTTTTTATTCTTATATTCTATTTTACTATAAAAATTCACGCACCCCAATGTAAACTATTTTGAATCGTACGGAAATGTTTGTTTATTTTGCTAATTTTGGATAATATGTTGTTGACTACAAACGTGTGCATTTTGATGCTTTTGCTCCCTGTATCCTTGGTTATTTCTCTGAAATTTCCCCAGAAGCAAATTCCGTACCTCCATCGAGAATCAACTATAACTTGGTCAAAACTGATTTAAGATTTCTAATGAGAAAATTGAATTTAATCGTGATATCAGATACTAGCACTAGCACCTTCATATTTAAATTTTTGTCAATGTTCATTTCCAGAAACTCCACTGTATAACGTACTGTTCCCTGTTTCATGTGCTTCGATTTGACTGGGTGCACACTGCACATTCGATGTTATATCGTTTTCTATCTTAGTGTAATAATATTGAACAATGGGATACGAAACTCGTGTGGCATGTAAGAAAAACTATCGCTGACCAGAGAAATCGTCCGTGCACCTATATAAAAATATTTTTTTTTCACTTAGTATGGTATAAGTTGAATGACTACAGTGCCATTCGTTATTATTGGCCCAGTTCCAGGTTAGTTATAGGAAGGTTAGGACATTCCCCCACTCTTAAACAAAACCAAAGGCCGTCCCTTTGCACCGGCAACATCGCGCGACGGTGCCGCTCTCACCAGCTGGCCTTCAGCTTGATGCCAATGGCGTATCAAAAGGGACAACACAGGTATTGAAAACCGAAAACAAAGTAAAAACACAAACATAAAACAAAAATGCGATGCACCAACATACTCCACAATGTTCCGTTATTTCATTGTACAAATATTAAAATGAAGAAATAACCGAAAACAGCCAAACAACATAAATATCCGCCATAAACAAAGTACATGCCAAAAACGTCTGTGTGCGCCCATGGCTGCCTATAAACTAACCTTGGCCCAGTTATATTTTGTCTGGCATCGAACTTCTGCCCTCGGAATTATTTTCGATGCGCCGCCACTGCTTCGCACAGATAAACACTGGGCCGGACGCAGTAAATCTCGGCCGAAACGGCATAAATTTCGGGGAAGTTCCGCGTTCGCTTTTCGGATGGCGTTTTGCCGGTTTTGCGGTCTGAAAAGTCGCCGAAATTAGGCACGCATTCGCGCTCCGTTATTAATTGGGAGGGTTCGGACCCTTTTCCGGCTTAACGCGGTAATGAATTGCACATTTGACCTAGTTTGACGAGTGCTCGAACCGGTGCAAATACGCCACGCAGTGTTGGGTTTATCAAACAGGCCGAAAGAAAAAAGTTACCTAAAAGCTCCAAAGAAGTCAACAACCACAAACCAAGCATATACATACACCCTGTATATGCTTGGTTTGTGGTTGTTGGCTTTTTTGAGCAACACAGGGTGTATAATATGCTTGGTAGGCGGTAGGTTCCGACCCCAAACGCACGACCATGAAAGTACGATGGCTTCCTAATACAGCGTTGCCATACCGTCAGATAATTCCTTGGAAATCTGTAAAAATTTCCACACCTCCCATGGGATATAGCAGCGACGCGTTACTCTTTTTAAGCGGGTGTTCGCCTGTAGCCCTATCAGCCCGCAAAAAGAATAATAAGAATAACATAATATACATAATAAGAATATCAAGACTCACCTAGTACAGAAGCACTCACCATAACTTGGTAATAATCCCATTTTACCACTTCACTAATTTGTTTTCACTTCTCACTATACTTTCACGACACGACACACCACTACTTAATGCCGTAACGACGTAACTTTTTTACGGAAGTTGTTCGAAATATCGTTTTTCATCCCTAATAAAAGCTTCCACTCTTCGCCGCATAGATTTTTTTATTATTGCAGCGTGAACCAGGGACTCTAAAAATGTTTTTAAGTTAAGTAATGGCAATTTAAATATTAGGCCATGTTCAAACTTTATATTACGTGCTCAAACTCGGAATGAATCTTTGAAATAACTAACGTATTTTATTGATAAGTTAGAGCCCTCAGCGTAATTTACCGTTTATCCCTCGATTTGCCCTCGAGTTAATCTATCCAGATGGGTGAAATAAAGCTAAGCCGCAATAAGGTGATACTTGGCAGGAATGCGAGGAATGCTCTGAAAGTATAATATTGGATATTAACGAACTCCTATGTTTGCTGCGATGCCGGATGAGGGGTTTATTTTATAGCAGATGTCTTCAGCACTCTTAAAAATATGTGGTAACCGGCGGCGTTGCATCTGAGTGCGTGGCAACGCTGTATGCCCAGGGTCCGCCCCGATGTCTGCCATCGTATGCTAGCCACACGTGCTCTCCTTGCTTATGAGATTCGAACTCCTCCCACAAGCCCCCTTTGCTCCTCAGACCGAAAGTATCTTTTAAATGCGTCCCCGCTTTATCGTGATTCGATCAACTATTTTTTTAGCACTCAACGTTCAATAGTGTAATGGGACTCAAGACCGGTCTAGATACCTACTATAAGAAATATAAATAGTAGAACAGAATGGCCTAATACAGCATTTTTTGCATGATATACCCCGATTACTGTAAGAAGTCCGAATCTTGTCAGATGACAATTCTTCACAAAATATGGGACTAACCAGTTAATGACGTCACTCACTGATTTATTATGGCAAAAGTTACCCAAGTGATACAAAAAAAGGCATAATGTAAACATTTTTCATTTTGTTATTTTGGTACAATCAGCTGCTTGTTGCAGCGTCTATGCGCAGACTCATTTGGCTTCCCAGTGTTAAAGTGACAGTGAAGGTTTTCCGGATCGTTCAACCTGGTTCAAACTTTCGGCAACAAAAATATTCGCGGGTTTTGTACGTTTCGTGAGTTTTACACTTATCTGTGTTGTTCTTGTTCTCGTTGTTACTTTTTGTGTTATGCAAATGGGCTCGTTACTGACCTGAACTTCTGACCCGGTTGCATTTTTTACTACATTAATGCCAACTTAAGATGTCGAAATTACCAATTGACAGTCCTAGTAAGGACTTCTTAAAAAAAATGACTCTAGTGGTATGGTGAAATTATCCATGGTATCACAACAAAAATCTTGGTTTGGCCAAAGTTTTAATATATTTATATGTACCTAATATGGATTATCCTATAATGAAAAACAATATATTTTAAGGCTACGGGGTGTCCTAAATTGGACACTTTTTGGTGGTTTATCTTATTTTGTAAGAGCTCCATTTTCGAGAAAAGTTGAATGCCACAAACCGCATCTAGATATTTTGATTAATTTCGGAGATACAGGGTGTTTCTCAAAATGCCGCATTTTTTTAACAGTAAATTTTTTATCTGTGATTGTTTCATTTTCAGAATATGTAATTTACTAGAGGAGACGGCTAGTTCCGAGGCTAGTTCCCAAATGTTTCCGTTTTCGAGTTATAACAAAATATATTATATGTTTTTAAATGGGAAATCTTAATTAAAATGATATAACTTATACAGGGCGATTCTATAGTTAACAAAAAAAAAATATATTTTTAAAAGTACATTAAACCTCTTACTTAATGGCGCTTAATCTCAAAAAATGTCGAAATCGAGATCGAAATATTAAGAAAAATCTAAAAGATCTAAAAATGCGTTGAACATCAATTAAAACTAATGCACAAAATGTACAAACGTACTACCCTCGGTACTACCTGTCAGTGCTATTTAGAGGAATTGTTCAAAATTGCCAACAGAAACTCGACTATTCAGACTACACACACAAGTTTATTCTGCTGGTATAAGCGTTATAACTTAGCACCCCCTAGCGTGTGTAAGAAATCTTTTATGATACGTTAATAAGCCCATTGGCATATAATAGTTTTCCGTTTTTAGGTTTATCATCTATCATCTAATTTAGATTTGTCATTAATTTTTTTTTGTTATATAACTCGAAAATTTAAACATATACTTCAGTAAATTATACATAAAAAGTGCCTTAGGGATGTTTTACGAACATGAAAAAAATCACAAATAAAAAGTTACGGGACTATGAAAGAAATGCGATATTTTGAGAAACGCCCGGTATCTACTAAACTAATGACGATATAACGCCAGCCATACACGTAACGATATACTTGCACAAGTTTAGACTTGCACAAATATACAGTAACGCGTGTTGGAAGATTTTTGCGCAAATTCTAGACTTGTACAAGTCTTCAGAAAGTTTCAATTTTCGATTCCAGACTTGGGCAAGTTTACGTTTGCACAAGTTTACTTGAACGTGTGTGGCACCATTGCGCAGATGAACTCATTGACGTTCGTATGCGCGTCTATTTGTTTTTTTTTGCTCCAAAATGAGTGACGAGACATGTGGAGTGCGAGAAAATTTGGAAGATTTTATAAATATCTAGAAATGAACTATGCCTGTGGCAAGTAAAGAACAAAGATTACCACAATAGAGATAAAAAACAACCGCTTATAACAAATTAGTTGAAGTGTATTATAAAAAAATAGATCCAAGTGGTGATATGGCTCTTCACATAACAGTATCTTGCTTTATAATAAATGGCGTAATCATCGACAGAACCTTCAAATAAGTGTCTTCGTCCATACGCAGATAGTTGTTATGCCAGTCTTTGGGTGCAAATTTCAGTTCAGTCAATAAATTGATGTGTGAATAATGTTCTCTTTTCATTAACCAGTCTTTACACCATATAGTTCGGTGTCTTTTAAAGTCTTTTCAGATTTTTTGTAACCCAAAACACAACTGCCTGCTCCACTGACTTTCTCATCAAAAATGATGTTGTTCAATTATATACTTGTGCCGTCTGTGCTCTCTACCGAATGATGTGCGTTTGCGCAAGTCTAAACTTGCGCAAATATATCGTTACGTGTATGGCCGCCATAACAAAATACGGTTTGCAACATCGACAATCGAAATCTAGACACCTTAGCTACTTCTTGTCTATCTCTTCTGGAAATACGAAACCCCCCTCCCACAAAATTGTCCAATTTGGGACACCCTGTACTCGCTCCTCTACGTTTTCTTTTTCCTAAAAGAAATCTTGTCGATCTGCCAGCGCGGCCTCCATCAGCAGCCCGTCCGATCTACGCTTCCCTATAAAATATTCATGGACTGTTAATTCGCGGCCAGTTTCACTCGTGGCGCCAAACCTTATTAGCCGCCTGAATATTTAATACTGTTTACATGCTGTTCCTTTTAGGTAATAAAATAGCTTCCTTTATAAGGCTAATATTGTTATCCGGCGGCCGTAAATACGGGACCGGTTAATCTGTGTCCGTGTAACGAGAACGAATTGCACTTTATGAATCTCGAGCTGGGACCACAGACGTCTTAAAATATTAGACGGCCGAAATCGGTTTGTTACAGAATTCGTGTACCTGTCTGTATGCACTGTGTTCATTTGAAAACAGTCCACCGTTAATATTTTTAAAACTACGAATAAAATCAGAAATCGCCGGGACCCGTCAATTTTTGTTAAGAGGGGGAACTTCTTTGACGTACAGGTCATGTTGACAAATTTACCCCTGTAACCCCCACCACCCCCAACTTTAAAATTTCAAACGGGAGTATACCCCGATTACTGTAAGAAGTCCCGATTTTGTCAGATGACATTCTCCACAAAATCCCTAGGAATTTTCTGTTAACCATGGGTATAGCATTGGTATAATGTGTCTCAACCAGTTAATGACGTCTCTCATTGATTTATGATGTGAAAAGTTGCCCAAGTGATACGAAAAAAAGAACATAATAAAATAATAACCCTATTGCAATCAGGTTTATGCCTCTACAAATAAAAATAACTACGACTACAACTCATTTTAATAATAATTTCAAACGTCATGGAAACACTTTCATTTTGGTATTTTGGTATAATCAGCTACTCGCGGCTGCGTCTGTGGTGCGACTGGTGCGTACTCAGGCAAATTTTATTTCGGTGTTGTGAAGTGACCGTGAAGGTTTTCCGGATCGTTCAAAAGGGTTTAAACTTTGGGCATTGAAAATATTCGCGGGTTTTCTACGTTTCGTGAGTTTTTCCGTTATCTGTGTTGTTCTTGTTCGTGTTATTAGTAGTTATTCATTGTGCAAATGGGCTCGTTACTGACCTGGACTTATGACCCGGTTGCATTTATTGCTGCATTGATGCCAACTTAGGATGGCGAAAGTACCAATTGACAGTCCCAGTAAGGACTTCTTAAAATAATTTTACTATACCCCCTTTGTGATACATCATTTTAAAGCTGATGTTATTGCGAATACAATCATTTTTACTTTTTGAAATCCGATGATGTTTGAAGAAGTTATGAGTAAAAAGCGGTTTTTTCATAATTTAAAATAAATTACTTTTTACCCTAGATTTTCAACAGCATTGACATGGGGAAATAAAACAAACGTGTATTAAACCCCTCCCACGAAAATTGAGGATCTGAACAACAGAATAACAGAAGAATGCCAACGTATTTCTCGAGACACATTTGTTAAAGTAAGAGCGGAATGTGAACAGAGATTGTACTACTGTCTAGCGACTAATGGAGCTCATTTTGAAAATTTAGTAAAATAAGTAGCCACACAATCATTGTGTATTATATCCCCAAGTGAATGCTGTTGAAAATCTAAGGTAAAAAGTAATTTATTTTAAACTATGAAAAAACCGTTTTTTACCCATAACTTCTCCAAACATCATCAGATTTTAAAAAATAAAAATGAGTTGTATTCGCAATAACATCAGCTTTAAAATGATGTATCACAAAGGGGGTATTCCGATTTGAAATTTTAAAGTTAGGGGTGGTGGGGGTTACAGGGGTGAATTTCTCAACATGACCTGTACGTCAAAGAAGTTCCCCCTCCGAACAAAAATTGACGGATCTCGGCGATTTCTGATTTTTTTCGTAGTTTTCAAAATATTAAGGGTGGACTGTTTTCAAATGAACACAGTGTATGTGTAAAACATATACAAAGCATGCCGGTTGCGTAATGCAGTTCGACCTCCGTTACTTCTTCCTTCTCGTTCCCGCTGAAAGCCATGCAAGACGCAGTTCATTTATAGTCCAGTTGGAAGGAAGAAAATGGTGAAGGCGACGGCAACGGAAAGCTTCCTTCTGTGGTTCCAATTTTACCTTTGGTTCCCAGCTGCTTGGACGGAAAAATTCAAATGACTATACATCCGGCGGATATATCGACAAGCCTTTGAATAGATGAGATCACAGTGCCGCCGACAAGCGAAGCTACTATGGTTATATAGGTATGCGGTGGACTAGATATTACCTACGTAAACATTATCGCTCAGTTCTTAAAGTTATCAAGTTCCCATCCTTATGACCATAATATTCACTTTCCTATAGAGAGTAAACATCGAAGTAAACATTATACCTTCATTGTTTCGCCGTTTTTTAATTCCACCGACATTCTAGGTAGGTATCTTTTTCACAGTTCTATGGACCAGCCGGTCGCTCAACTTGTTACGTTATTACGACCAAAACAAAACAAAGGAGAGTGTGTGTTACGTGAAATGTGCTAATTTAGAAATAACTGAAGGTCTCGTGAACCTTCACCTTTACTGCGGAGTTTTGCGGCATACGAATTCAGCGTGAACCAGTTTACTCTTATACAGGAGGATTTTTTATGACGACCGCCGCGATTTGCTCGCAAAAACAACGTAAGATAACGAAATAGACCGTCAGATAGTGACAGATTTAGGTGCCCCATTTTCGCATGGAAGCCTCGAAGAGTGTTGAAAAGTAGAGCGATGGTGAGTAGAATGAAGGGAAATTTACGAGTAGCCGCCGGGGATAACATAATATGGAAAATTCGATTTTCCTTAAGGAAATAAAAGGTGGCTGTTGTCCATATTTTCACGCAAGCCGTGTTCACTAAATGATTAATTAATAGAACATGGCTTCGGAAAACCAAAGGCTTGAGTGTTGCCGGTGGCTAAAGGGTTGAAATAAGGGCGTAATCTTGTAAGGAGTTAGTCTGCAAGAGTCTTGCAAATTTGCAAGAAATCTTGCTAAAAGCAAGAAATCTTGCAAAAATCATTATCTGTAAATATAATTTCTGCAAAACTTTAATATAGGATAAATAATAAAATGTAAGTGACGACGATATTGAATAATACTAATTTTTGCAAATTGAGCATAAATATAAACGATTACTCAAGAATAAGTGTCTCTATATACTAGTATCTAGTAAATATATTATATTTTATTTACAATATTCCTGGAAATTTAATTTCTTATTTTTTGAACTGGCTGCAGTTAACTGCAGTGGATTAATTTATCTTTTATAAGTTTGATTTAACTATATTTTTTTTGCTAAAATACTTAAACAAGAAAAGGAGTCTATTGGACTTCCTAATTTCCTAATGCATTGTTTCGCTTCGTATTATTGTGACATAACGTAGATCGGGTTATATTAGCAGGGTGGGTTTCGAGTTTTTTGTCCACTTCCACACAAATATCGAAATCCACAGACATTAAAATAACTTTAACATAAAGGAAAGTCTTAGACTTAGATGCATTTCGAATTGAAAATCATGAAAACATTAAAACAAAATTATTATTATTATTAAAATGGAAAAAATAAATACAAATAATAACAAAAAAAAACTGCGTCAATAATTAAATGTACCTATTATTGATACTAATTGCTTAGATTTTTTTATCAAGAAGTTAGGCACCCTTCTAAAGTAATAGCGACAAACACGCGTAATATAGTGCGTAATAGCACCTTTTTAAGTTTTTATGATAATCAAAAGAACGAAACTGTTTTAGAACTGGGTAGGTATATTTAATTAATCCGATGAAGACAATATTCTAATACATATACCTGTTTTGTTTTTCATTTGTATTCTACAAAATGATGGCTTAAAAAATATTGCTCAGGCAGTCATGAAATTTTAAGATCAACAAAATATTAAATTTTTGGAATAAGATAAGAAAAATCGCCTTTCCATACCTACTAACTATTTCAGTTATATAACTACCTTAAATTAAAAATGTTCCTTCAAAATCCAATTAACATTTTTGCCTGTTCCAATCATCATTTCAGTATGTATGATTTGTTTTGTGTTTATAAATGAATGGTTTAAAATATCTGAGTACAGACCTACCCTATCCCTTCACTAAATTCTAAATACGGCCCCGTCTTCTAAACAGAGAACATGGCGACCACCGGCTGCCAAACATCAAAGGCGCCGCCGTCGAGTTTATATTCTCCCCTTCCTTGTTCTCTGCCACTGTGGACCCCGCGACTTGCCGCGCCGCGGCTCTGCCTAGTCTGCCTGCAGTGCTGCGTCAACTTGTCTCGACAAGGGTTACACGTAATAAATAATGCAAGAGTCTTGCTAACAAGAGTCTTCGTAGCAAGACTCTTGCAAACAAGAGTCTTGCGATGACGTCACTAAACAACAAATGCAAGAACAAGAAATTGCAAGAAATCTTGCTTGCAAGACAAGATTTTTTCCAGCAAGAGTCGTGCTAGACAAGATTGAATTTAATTTCTTGTCTTGCTTTGCAAGACAAAACAAGAATGGGCCTTACAAGACAAGAAATCTTGTCTTGTGAAACACTATGGAGAGTCAAGAAGTGTGCCATGGAATCCCGTCAAAACAGATGAATGATCAACAGGACTACTCAAAGTGTTGGTGTGCAAAGATTCAATACAAAAATGTACAGGGTCTTTTTCTCTGGGCGATGTCAAAATGCTGAATTTTTATTAAATTTTATATTGGTCAGGAGTGCTCTGGAACCATTGAATAAATATTAATAAATGCAAAAGCAATTTATTTCTTTACATCATCCAACCAACAAATAAAAACAATTCAAATTGTTTGACCTTTATCAATAAAGTCACTGTCTAAGATGATACATTTTCTGTGCGTTTCCTGTTGTGGCACACCAGCCACCTTAACTCATATGGACTTACTGACTGGCAGGCTTCTGTATTTTTTAGACTTAGTTTGTAATGTCTGGGGTGGTTTTGATATACTCGATTTTTGTATAAAGTTTAAAAAATTCAGCATTTCGAGTTGCTACGGAGAAGAACACCTTGTATATTTTTTATTGGATCTTTGCACATGGACACTGTGAGTGGTCCTGTTCATCATCCAAGCTGTTTCGAAGTAATTCCATGGCACACTTGACTCGCCAGATGAGTTTAAAATTCCTATTTTGCTCAACTTTCACAGCCTGCAGAATGGAACTCCCTGTATATTTTTTGTTCAAATTTAGTATACGGGGGTTTTAGGTTGTTCTGATTAACGCTGTGGTGTCAGATTTTAAATAAAAAAACGCTAAATGGTTTTCGTCATTTTTTACTAGAAAAAAAATTGTAGGCCTTGAAAATTGGCATTAAGACCTGAAATTTTGCACCAACGTAGAGTTTTTTGTGGCCTATTTTTAGAAAAAAACGCGGCTAAAATCGGATGGAGAATACAAATTTTACGGGGGTGTTCGCACTTAAGATGAAACACCCTGTATGTTATCCCCAGGGGCCACTCGTAAATTTCCCTTCATTCTACTCAACATCGATGTATGTACTCTTCAACCCTCTTCGAGGCTTGTATGCGAAAATGGGGCACCTAAATCTGTCACTATCTGACGGTCCAAAATATGGCAATTTTGGACAGCCAGGCGACGTTAAAAAAGATGTACAAACATTTGCATGGCCTCAAAAGTTTCGAAGGTCGTGCGTAATTTTCTGAAACTATCTGAACCCACAAATTTTCTTCTACCTCTAAAACAATAAACTTGCTACGGTTACTTCACAGTTTTGTCGAATTTGAGTTTTTTTATATTGCGCTAGTAACTAGTTAGTAAATAACTTTCTAACATCACCCTGTACATTAAGTATGACATCATATTCGGATTCCTCGGAAAATTCTACAAAAGGTTAGTAGAACAATTTTTCTTTAAAATTACCCAGAAAATCGGATTTATCAGGTTAACTGGGACACCCTGTACTGAAGGATCTTCATATTCATCCTTTTAAAGTCTGGTATCGTGTTAACTAAAGAAATTAATCCAGCACATCATACATTATGCCACGAATTCGTCAACTAGAGATATTGCAAAACCAAGTGGATATTGATTTTTCTCAAAAAATCATTAGCGATGCAATGCACTTGCAGTCAATAGCGAATGTTATTCCAACATAATGAAGAGAGATTCTAAGGCCTGCATTGGTGCGTATGGATCTGGAATCTGGACATTATGGCATACGGTTCTAGCTGGACAGAGCACCCTGCCATACTGAGCAAGAAACAATCCACTTGTTCAAAAGAGACATATTGCGACGTTGGCAAAGACTCCAGCATAACCTGAATATATCAATTTTTCGATTCCGTTGTTCCATGCAAGATAATCCCGCTGGCGTGCCAGCATATACATCCGACTTATTATTCCCCCGCGAAAGGTCTTTGTGTCTACTTATAGAAAATCGAACGTTTTTCAAAGCCCGAGAACCTACAATGGCTTACATTCGAGAATACGGATTGTTACTCACGAGCACGATCTTATCTCGGATGCCCGTTTAAAGCGAACAGTACACATTACCCGAGGCATTGCTGTAACTAACACAATGCCGCAATCGATAGCCCCGATCGGATTTGGTATTAATTTAAATGGTGTGCCCGTTAAGTAGATATTACACGTGCAGTCCTGAGTGCTGACCGCAATATAGGAGTATGCATTACAATAATCTCTCTGGATTATCGAACCAACCTTTTTTGAGGCGTTATTCATTCCGATGAGATGCCTCTTTTGTTCATTTCGTGCCATATATTTCTTTCTATATTGGCTGGTGACTTCATATTTCTAGTTTTCCGTCGATAATTTTGTTTTAGGTTTTAGCCTAACTTTTTGACCTGTCTTACTGTGTATGTGTACAGTGCAGGTTGTCCTTAAGGGATTTTCTTAGAGACATTTAGGAAATAACACGTTGTAAGCTCTCTATTTCATTTTGTTTGTGTTGTGGTGTAACGCGGCTAGGCGACCGCAAGATTAAAGTCATTACATACTGGAAAACATCCCATTCTATCCTAGGAACTCGCATCTGGGCTCTGCACCAGTTTACATTAAAAAATGTATAAGCCGCCTATTGGGGTCTTTTTTGCTCTATTTTATAATTAGATCGGCTTGCATTTTTAATGGAGCTTTTTATCCTCGAATACAGGGTAGAGCGAGGGGGAAATCACTGAGGAATTTTAGTGTATACGCGCCTGGAATTTTTGACATTTTTTGGTATTTATTGGATTTTTTTTTGTATTTTCTGGAATTTGTTGGCATTTTTGGCATTTCCTTGGAATTTTTTGGCATTTTCCTGGAATTTTTTGGCATTTTCATGGAATTTTTTCGTATTTTCTGAACAATGCGCATGCGCATGCACTGACGCGAATTTACAAGGCTGGACTGTGCTTCTGGAATTTTTTGTCAATTTCTTGGAATTTTTGTTATTTTCTTGGATTTTTTGTCATTTTCTTGGAATTTTTTTGAAATTTTCTTGGAATTTTTTGGCATTTTAGTGTACAAATTTTGCCAGTGATTTCCCCGAATTTTTTGGTATTTTTTTGGAATTTTTTAAGCTAAATCTGGAATTTTTTGTATGTTTTTGCATTTTTTGGCATTTTAGTGTACAAATTTTGCCAGTGATTTCTCCCTCGGGGCAGAGGCAGAAACCTCTGTACCACTGCAGCTTCTCTTAGTGAGCAGCATACTGCATGGTGATTCCGCAAAGATCTTATAGCTTTTACGATCCAGTTCTTACTATGTCTCCTTAAGACGAGTAGGAAGTTTTTCTTTTATCTATGCCACTCCCACGTGAGTACCTAGCTATCGACTGTAGCTAGGCAAAAACTCCTCTAATATTCCACACTATTTTGCTCCATATGTTCCGAAATCAGTTCCACCCTTTTATCCGTTACCATGCGTCGTACACTGTGCAGAAATGGCTCAAGGGTTTTATAAGGTTTAAGACGTCGTAAATGAGAAAATATAGTTGATACATTGTTGTACCTACCTGCTTTTACGGGTTTATATGCTCGTTTAAATGTATTACCTTCAGGATGATAGAAAACCTACACGGCCGTACAGGATGTTTACATCATTCGAGTTTTGCATACTAGGTCAATAATTACTTTCATTAGTACTATTCATAGTTAATAAGCTACTAGTTGATGACTAATCTTAGATTTCGATATCACCCTTGATGTTATATTTTTATTTTACTAAATACAGGATTAAATTACCCTCTTTTTTGCGATGCACTAGTAATCTCTAAAGACATTTAGATGATACATTGTAGGCCTAGGTATACAATAGCAAAGTTATCTCATATTTGTGCACTTAAACGCAGATACAAACTCATACGTTTTCCCATCCAAATTGTTAATGTCTAGTACTGACTGGTACAATAATAAAATGGAGATCCCTAGATTACAAAAAGCCCTGTTGATGCCGTAGCACATGAAAATTGGCCAACAGCGTTCCGAGCAAAATAAACGGCGTCTATTCGAGACCCTATCTGATACTGTCCGGGCTCCATATATGACCCATAAATATAAAACGTTATTAGCCGTGGTATTATTTGCATCACATGCTTTTATTATAAATATGCGATTAGACTCTAAAACATGTTTCAGTCTTGGCGTCGAGATTTATGGTTCCACGGCGACGCAAGCGCCGACGTCACTTCAGCAATCACCGTGTTGCATATCATCGGGTCTATCATCATCATTTCGATATTCAATTTTCTCTGTATATGCGCGTCATGAATGTTGTTTGCTCGGTTGTTTGTCTTGCCTCGCTTGAGACGTTTTGGCGACTCTTTGAACGGGTTGGACGATGAACTGAGGATAGTTGGATTTGTTTTGTATAATAATGTCCGAACCAGTTTCTAATTGGGCTCGCTTTTTGGGGTCTACGCGTTTGAAATTTGTTACTGAACTCAAGCATAACATTTTTTTATGAATTGCGTTGCCATAAGCAAGGTCTCCTTGTCTTTATCTTGTTGGGTGAGTTCTTTTTAATCATTTCTTCATTAATAGAACTGTTCTGTCACAGGCTTGTTGCAATTTATTTAGTGTTCAGTCAAGTTTCAGTTTTGTTCCATTTTGAAGTCGATTTTCTATTAATTAGGTAAGTTTTTGCAGTGTTTTTTCCAAATTGTCTTGCGTTTTCGTCAACTTTATTGATAGTGTTCAATCTATGACGCATTTTAAGGGCATTAAAGCAATATTTTGCAGTTTTTAATACAGTTTATTCATAATTTCAATGAGACTACTACGTAAAAAACTTCACAATGGTTTTGATCAGGGACTCTAATGTAAGGGGAAGCAGCATTATACTTTCCTAAGTGAGGCCTATTCTTTCCTCATTCTAATGGTATCAGTGATGCCAAGTAGGTATGCCATTTTATTTGAGAATATATAAATATAACAGGTACTTTGATTGTTAGTAAAAATTAATAATGGTTTCCATTAAGTATTTCTAAAAATAAGACTTGACAATGTTGTGTCTACAAGTGCCGATTTTGCTTATTTAAGAATTTGTCCCTATTGCACCTTGTTACCAGGTTCCTCGGTCCATTTGTAATATGTATACTTGAACTTTCTTCCCTGTTTGAATGTATCTACCCAAAGAACTTTCACAGATTTCGGGATGGACTAATAAGATTAGGTCTAGTAGTTCTAATCATGTAGGTTTTCTCGGTGTTCATTATAAAATTGTTGTAAATTTATTTACCTCACAAACTTAAAATAAACTTGTAGTAGTAGATAAAAACTCTTTAAAAAAAGACCTGACTGAAGCTACCTGCTTATTAATTTAAAATTTACAAAATACGATTTTTGTTTTGAACTAAGCACCTACTTATACGTAATGAATCTGGTTGAATTTTTGGGACTACTATAGGCGGCCGCATTACCTTTAATTGTCACATCCGAGTATATCTCGAGGAGTGTCTGGAAGTTAGAAAACTTAAAAATTGTGAATTATGATGGGAAATTTTTTGCTTCCTTTAGAACCTAAGGCACTGGCATTTCACATAAAACTTCCCCTCAAGGCTTCACTTTTCCTATGTGATAGACTGTGAAATGCTGGGTCCCCTTATTTTAAAGAGTCCCTGGTTTTGATAAATACTATTGAATGCACAAATGTATTTTATTTACAACCATGTATGTAATGTTGACATTTCCGACTTTTTAGAAGTTTGAAAGTGTCCATTTTTTGACTTTTCTCGAAATAAAGTTAACCTCGGCGCTTCGCACCTCGGTTAACTATTTAATTTCTCGATAGTAATGAAACACTTCCCACCTCGGTGTGTAATATACTATTGATTCATATCTAAAAAAGTAGATACGTACCTACGGCGCGTACTTAAGTTTAGGTATATTTTTTTGTAATAAAATTATTAATTATAGGACAGGTAAACCTCATACATAGTTATTATATTGCCTGGACCTTGAATGTGGCCAAATTAGAAGATATCAGTCTTATAAAACTTTCATGTAGGTATTTGCTGTCCAAAACTTTCTTGGGAGTTTGTTAATTTCTTTTATAAACTGCTAACTGAACTTTCTCCACTTTTCTCAGTCGTGTATTGACTTCGTGACACCAGGATTCTTGCTCCAGCAAATTTTATCTTGATTTGTATTCTGGAAAAAGAAATTATCCGACAAGTTTATATTAAGAATCTTATACATTTCTATCAACTACAACGAAATCTACAATTTTTTGGAACTACCTAATGTCACATTATAAATGGGAAGTGAATATAGTTTTCAGTTCCATATCAGGGACTTAGCCTTATCTGAGATCTGAACATTCTAGTTATTTTATTCGTTATTGGACCTACAATTACTGCAGTTGTAATGATCTTTTACAAAACGTTATTTTCAGATTAGCCATAGGCGCCGACATCTCAAAATTTGGCTGGGTGCCCAAGGTATACAACCCCCCCAAATGTTATTTAGAAAAAAAAAACATTTTTTTATTTATAAATATAAAATAAAAGTATTCTCTAGACTTTGATAAAAGTACTTAACAAACACAGTTATCACCCTGATGATTAAAAAAACAAAACGTAAATAGAATGAAATAAAATAAAGGTATTTTTATAAGAAAGGCCTCGTTTTAAAATTAAGCGGACTCTCATCCCGATGAATCAGCTGGATATCTGTCTCTTACTTCATCCAAAGGGAAACAAATGAGAGGGAGATATCAGCTGATTCATGTTGATGAGAGTCCTCTGAATTTTAAGACGCGGTCTTTAAAGAAAAACAAAAAAAAACAAAAAACCACTAGTTAGGTACCTTACTTTGCGTAAATAACGCACAAGTGCTTAGTCTTATGGACGATTTTTGTTATAAACTCATCACATAACTCATACAGGCTTATGATGTCTGATAATTCTTTTTAAATATTTAAAAGCATAATATCATTCAGCCATTTCTGACGCATCTTAAATATGATTGTCACCTTGTCACCTTTGCTTGAGCTTCCAACCTGGCCAAACTTTTGGCCGGGTGCTCGAGCCCCGGAGCACCCGGGGCGCCTATGAGATTAGCTATAGTAGGTACCTACCTAATCAGTTTTGAAAACTATAGAAATATTGTACTAATCGAAGTACCTAGTAATAAATATTCGAATAAACCGAAATCCCATAAACTAACTATGTAATTCAACTTCCAGCTTCCAGCAATAATAGAACTTGAATGACCGTCCGTATAAGTAAGAATCTATGATACCTACATACCTATAGGTAGGTTATGTAGGTACCTACCTTTAATAATTAGAAATTAGAAAAACATGTTAAGCAAAGTAAAAGGACGTCTTATTTATTTTCCTTTTACTTGTCGATTTACCAGCTTACCTAAACAACCTACTTAAATAATAAATGAAATATAATATCACATCAGCTGTCATTATCCAAATAAGACTCAATTCTTAGAATAAGTACAATGTAGGTACTAAGCGCCTGCATTACCAAACTAAATATTTAATTGTAAAATAATGACTGCGGCCACGTAGGTGGCCATTGTACGATTTTGCAATGTTTCAATTCGTCACGCACCACGCATTCGTTCTCGCCTTCGCGGGGTTTAAAGCCCCCGCACGAACACGGAACATAACCTCAAAACAGAAACTCCCCCCAAAGTCGATAAACCCGCGAAGATCCGGGGACATACCTTAGCGTAGCCGAGGCTGCCGTCCCTCCCGTACATAAACCAGTCGGGGTAATCCGGAAAAACCCTGAGGAAAGCACTCCGGAACCGTCGGTTGTCGGCGGGCTGGCGGCGGCGCGAGACGTGACCCAACTTCGATCGCGGTCGGCGGCGGACTGCCGGCCGCCGGCCGATTGTTTATCTCTCGGAATGCGCGCCGTGCATCGCGGGCGGCGCGCACGCGTCCGCGGGTCGCCGCCGCCGCGATCGGTCGCTGATCGAAATGATGCACCCGCGCCGCCCGGCGGACCGCAGCGCGGAAACGGGAAATGCTATTTGCAGTCGTGGAAATGGGGAAATGGGAAATATCTGAAATTTATTGTTACTATTTATCATCGGCGTCGGCGTAATTTCGGGTAATAATATTAACAAGACACGAATTATACGACACCAGCAATCCTAAAAAGTGCTGGAGACGTAGAAGAGGGGAGCACTCAGACTCAAGCCAATCATTTTTAATTACGTTTTTAGAGGAAATTTGAGACACTTTTTTTGCAAATTCGAAATAAAATTCACCGTTAAATTTTTTTTATTAATATTGTAGGTATTAGAATATCTACTTGCTTACTGTATTGACAAAACAGTGATGGTGATGCAAAGAAACTACATTAAAATAGTGATCTAACTTAAACTTTTTTTTGTCCATTGCCCCATAAAATAAAAGGTTGCCTAATTTGAGACAGGCTGACTAATTTGAGACAGACAGACATCCCAATTACGCACTTCCATTACAGCTTCTACCATAGCATGAGAATCCTATTTCTTGTGTTTTTTGGCATCTGTAGACGATACGTGTATCGTGCATCTGTAATCAAAAAAATTAAAATATTGTTTGGGTGCCTAATTTGAGATAGTCTCAATTACAGAACCTATTTGGTATCTCAAATTAGGAATTTCCAGTATAAAAAATGGACAATAGTATTTTAGGTTACCTACGAAAAATTGTGCCAGATTTCAATGAAATGCCTTCTATACTAACTACTACGACCTCAGATTAAAGAAAGTATACGACACATAATTTTTTACAGTTCACCTTGGCTGTAACTGCCGGTTTATTTACACTATCAACAATCACAACAAACGTGCTTTTGTACAGAAACAAACGAACTGATGCGCTCAACGGCTCAACCACAACCTTCTCAAACCTTACAAATCCTGTGCAAACATGTGGCAACACCGCAGCGGGATGGTTCAACGCAAAGTCTATGGGTTCAACGGGTCTATGCAGTATAGAGCAGTCTGCACTTTGGCTTCGTTTATCTTTTCTATAATAAACGTTCAACCCTCTTTTTAATTATAATTAGATACATTTTGTGAACTTTGTTTCAATAATTGGATACCTAATAAGTAAGTAGGTACCTACGTTTGTTTAACAGACAATAAAATCAGTAACAAGTAACAAAATATACACAGAAATATAAGTATTAATAATAAGTACGATTCCCGGTGTGGATAAGTACATTTTCCACAAATAATATGGTAAATTTGGGCAAATAGAGGGGACTAAATTTTTTTGTAAGTCGAATTTTTGTGAGAATTTTTCGCAAAGTGCGCGATCAGGCGAATGATATTATCTTCCCTCATGGTTAAATTTTCATAAAAATACAAACAAGCGAACAGAGAACAGCATGTTGTAAAGGAGAGTAATCTCTTCTGATTGAAATGGCAGTTTAGGGTCAATTTCATAATACATTCAACTAAATTATCTTTTGACATTAGATAAAGAAACTTTTGCAACAATACTAAACCATGGTTGAATTGTCAGAAAGCTCCTTTAATTTTAAAGGGTACCTTAGTTTGCCTATGCCCAAAATGAATACAAGTTGACCGCTTGTCGTCAAGCAAAGAAAACATAGCTACTTCAAGTGATTATTACGATTTGACTTACAGCCAGGTATATATATATATATATAACTAAGTTCTAGCATCCCTCGGCGATTCCAGGCATCTTGAGGCTTGAAATTGTAAAGGCACGATTCTTCACTTAGAACTTTTATAGAAATGTTTCACTTTTGCACAAACAAAACAAATTTATAATAAAGCTGTCGCCAGCACTTCGGGCTGTCTGTTTCCACCCAGAGACATACTGCATCGTCGTAGCAATCTGGCGACAATAGCACTACCCGCACTACATAAATTAATTTTGGTAAATTTCTTGTAAAATCAACTGACATGCAGTGACAGGGCTAGAGGTTTAAAATTTCCGGAAAAATTGATCGTCGAAAAAAACCGGGATTTTCCCGGAAAATTTGGAAAAAAAAACGGGAATTTTTTTTCAATAATACATAATAAAAATAAATAAAATAAATATTTTTAAATAAAATAATTTAAGTATATAATATATATGTATAATAAAAAGTTAAAAAGAATTATTGTTTTTAGTTTTTTATTGTTGATCAATAAGTGTTTTGTTTATTTAATTCGTTTTAAATAAAGCATTACTATCAAAATATATTATTTTTATACTCCTTGAGGTTTTTTCGATATTTATGTAGGTGTACAAAAAATATAATTTGAGTGTTTCTTCAACTTTCTTTGTTTATTCGAATTTTATCTGAAATTTTCCATTTTCTCCAATTTTCCATTTTTTGGAACGGAAAAAACCTTGTTTTTCCCAATTTTTTCCCGTTTTTTTCCGTGATGTTAAATCTCTATAGTCAGGGCACGCGACGTGGACCCACCTCCCTTGTTGCCAGTTTTCTCTACTTCAGTAGGGCTTCTCCTAGAGTCGGCTGTGGCTCAAATTCCACTTTAACACTACACCCTAGTTTATTTTAATTAGTCTACGCCACGGGCGTAGCCAGGATTTAGTTTTGGGGGGGGGGGGTTTAGTTTGAGAAGTAAATAAAACAACAAAAATATACTTACATGAAATTTAATATCTATATATTCATCCGAAAAACTACGACATATTTATAAAGTTCTCAACTTTAAATGAAATGGATAAATTAACCTCGTTCCTCTGCGCTAAATCTAAAACCATTAAAGAAGAAATCTTCGGCTTTTTCTTTTAAATATATCCACTACTTCATCTGCATGAATTTCTGTTCCATATAGTGAATGTTCATTAACCATTAAGTCTGTTTTCACTTGTAGTGTTTCGTAAATAGTTTTTCAGTCTCCTTAGGCTCGAGAAAGACCTTTCTGGGGTAGCAGTGGATACAGGAATGGTAGCCAAGATTTGTAGTAATGTGTAAATATTAGGATAAAGGTTTTTATCGCACATATCTAGGCATTCCAAACTAGATTTCGGGGTAGGCAGTCTTCTTATCAGCATGCAAGGTAGCTGAAGCTTTGATAGCTAAATCCAAATTTGTTTCTTTATTAGAAACCCCTTGACCTTGACTACACCACTTTTTCCAGTAGTCCATACCTTTAGGTTTATCACCCTTCCTTTTTTTCCCCTCCATTTTTCGACAGTAATAATGATTCACGTATCTATCCTTAACAAGGTCATCGAATAACAGCGCACTAAAATTACTCACTTACACGGTACACTTAATTCTCTTCACTATTCGTTCACCACATTTCACTTTTATTCGCTTCGAGTTCGCATGGAACAATACTGCCGTAAGCGCGGTCACGCGCCGCGGCGCCGCTTATATAGCAGCCCAGTAGCCGTCCAGAAACTTCCACGAACTTCCACAAAGTTCCGCTCATTTCGACCGAGGGGCGTGGCGAATAATCGAGAAACAACGCAAAGTGTCGCTACAATACAAAATAGTTCGGCTGCAACTGCGTCTGCCTCTCGTCAAAAGATGGCGCTAGGCGCTACTAGCGTAAAAGTGTGATCAAAAAACAGCGCAAGTGGTGCCCTCTGTGAGATACGGTGAAATTGACATTTTCAGCTTATTCTCCATCCCCAAAAACATAGCAGTGCCAAATTTCAGTTCAGCAGCTTGATTATTTCGGGAGATGTAGCCAAAATTCAATTTAAAAAAATGAACTTTAACGCCCTGTATCTCAAAAGTTGGGACGTTTACGACATACGTTCATATGAAGTTTTTTTCTTAAAATGGGCCCAAAAATAACTCCCTTAAGTATTAGCATGTTATTAAGGAACACCCTGTATATAAAAAATGCGGTAAAAAAACTTTTCTTGCCAAAATAAAATCACGGAAATCAGGAACATAAAAGGATGATACCTACACAAAGACATTATTTTCAAAACACAAATTAAAACACCTTCATACTTACCTTTGTGCCACTATTTTCGCCACTTCACCACTTATTTTATCACATTTTCTGCGTTTAAATTAAATACAAATTTTTTTATTGTTTAAAAACAGTAAAAATATAAGTAAGTAGGTATGCTAAAAAAAATTACGCATAGTTAGAAAGTTATTAGTTAATTGCTAGGGTATGAAGAGGCCGGAAAAAATGCTTTATGGCAGCGAGGAGACTATGAAGATAGAATTCCCCGAATTCATTATTCCCAGTAGGTAGTAATTTTTTTCTAATCTAGAGAATAACCGATAAATACTAGCACCCGCAACGAACTAACCGAAAGCTGCACTTTGTTGCCCGACGGCTACTTACTTGATTTCGCAAAACCAATAGAATGGCCTACTTTATAAGGGGTGATTAAAAAATTTAGTAAAAATAATTTGTAAAACTAAAGCTTATAACTTTCTAGCGGTTAGGTAATATGAAAGAAAATTATTTAATAATAAATAAATACCTACTTAGAATTTAAGTATATGATTCTGAGAATAAAAGTCGAAACATCGCGACGCGTTAGCGTCGGTTTCGAATTTTGATGAATTCCATCTTTGAGTGAATGGGTGCTAAAGTAAGATGCGGAGCCATCGCTCGTCAAAAGCCAAATATTCAAAAACCGGCCAATAAAGGCCCATTTAACTGTTCGTACACAATGCGAAATTGTCACCTATAGCAGCACAATCTTTCAGTATAAATATTTTAGTAGGTTTGAATATCCATCTATTTTTCACGGAGGCTGCACAACAGGCAGCAGTTTGGAGTTTCTGTTGGGAAGCGCCGTGCCTCGTCATACTTGACCTAGGTAGAGAGATCGTCAAAGTCAAGCACTCGGTTCATGGACGGGTGATCCCTTATGATTATCTTTTTTTGCCTAATAAAAGATTTTTTCCGGTCTCAAAAACAATATAATATGTACATACCTCGGCACTGAAGTTATTTTTATGACTCATGTGGTTTATTTGCTTTGGCTAGAGGCCTCGGCAACTAAATTCCACGTGAGTCATAAAAAGTTGAACTTCAGTGCCTTGGTACAGGGTGGCTCATTAACTCATTATAAATTGACACTCCCCTTAAGTTGCTAGTTTTTGCGGTTAGAAATTTAGATACTAATACCACAGCTTACCAGGGTAAGCTGTGCTAATACCACAGCTTACCCATGTTGCCCTAACCCTAACATGGGTAAGCTGTGCTAATACTAAGTTTTTGTGACGCTATTGGACCTTATACAGTGTTTTCTAGAAAGCCGTGACAAACATAACTTTTTTTTTTTTAATGGAACACCTTGTTATTTTCGGATTATTGAATTCTACGCAATTTTCCGATTCCAACGAAGTATATATGTTATATGTTCGCTCCAACTGTTCGTTCAGAACTGAGCCTTTTTGTGAGGGATTACTCCTTGGGTCATAGGTTGCCATGGAAGACAAATGCCAAATTATAGTAAAAATTATTGACAGTTTGCAGGTATATTCACGCTTTGGAAAACAAAATGGGCCATTTTAAGATTTCAGAGAAAAATGAATAGGGGAAATTGACAGAAGTGAGAAATTTTAAATAGTAACATAGTTTCAGATTTATTGTTTGAAATTAAATTTTTATTGACAACGACAATAACATTTAGAAAAAGGATATACGTATTACAAATGCTCCACATGGCGTCCATCTTGCTCAAAATTTGTCATAATATCTATTCTTCATTTTTCTCTGAAATCTTGAAATACCTATTCCATTTTATTTTCCAAAGCGTGAATATAAACCTATACCCTATACCCACTTGCAAACTGTCAATAATTTTTACTATAATTTGGCATTTGTCTTCCATGGCAACCTATGATCCAAGGAGTATTCCCTCACAAAAAAGGCTCAGTTCTGAACGGTCTGAGCGAACACATAACATACAGGGTGACTACTTTTAAGTGTATACAAATCGATAAAAAATGTATTTTGTGAGATATTTTCAAAAACCTTTTTTTGTTCGAAAGGTCTTCAAAAAACGCTTCTTTTGGCGTTTTTACTTTTGTCAAAATGCAAATCCAAGGACGGCTACGATTTTTTTATACCCCGATTTTCACAAAAACCATTTAGCGATTTTTTTATTTAAAATCTGACACAACAGCGTTAATCAGGACGCCCTAAAACCCCCATATATTAAATATAAACAAAAAATGTAGAGGGTGTTCGGTTCTACACCGTGTTAAAGTTGAGCAAAATAGGAATTTTAAAGACATCTGGCGAGCCAAGTGTGCAATGGAATCCCTTCAAAACAGTTGCATGGTCAACAGGACCACTCAAAATGTTGGTGTGAAAAGATTTACTACAAAAATATACAGGGTATTTTTCTCTGAGCCATCTCAAAATTCTGAATTTTTTGGCGCAGATAAGAGCACTCTGTATATTTCGTATTGGACCTTTGCACACCAACAACTTGAGTGGTCCTGTTGACCATTCAACTGTTTTGAGGGGATTCCATGGCACACTTGACTTGGCAGATGCCTTTAAAATTCCTATTTTGCTCAACTTTGACACCCTGCATAATTTAACTCCCTGTATATTTTTTATTCAAATTTGGTATATAGGGGTTTTGGGGTGTTCTGATTAACGCTGTGGGGTCAGATTTTAAATAAAATAATCGCTAAAAGTTTTTCGCGAAAATCGGGGGTATTAAAACATCGCAGCCAGCCCTAGATTTGCATTTTGAAAATGGCAGAAAGGTCAAAAGAAGCGGTTTTTGAAGGCCTTTCAAACAAAAAAAAAAGGTTTTTGAAAATATCTCACAAAAACACATTTTTTATCGATTTGTATACACTTAAAAGTAGACACCCTGTATACAAATACTTCGTTCGAATCGGCAAAATTCAAAAATATACAAGGTGTTCCATTTAAACAGACATATATGTTATATTTGTCACGACTTTCTAGAACACACTGTATAAGGTCCAATAGTGTCACAAAAAACTTGTATTAGTATCTAAAACTTTTGTTAAAACTTTTTTACAAAACGAATTTTTCCTCAGCCATATACGAGAAAATCGAATTTCCCACGATAAATTAATCACCCTATACAGATAAATTTTTAATAAAACGCATTTTTGTCTAATCAGAGGAAAATACGGGCTAAAATTTGTTTTTCCAATGTTTTCGAATTATAACAGGACGGATTAGAAAATAAAACGCATCGCATAATCGTAGATTTTCTTTCATGTTTTTTTAATTCTCGACATTTTTTTTGTCTTCCCGCCATGTAGTCCCAATGAAACGAGATTATTTTTCAGCGGCTGGCCGATTTTGAATGTAATGAAGCGACTATTCTACTATAAAATGCCTACAATCTAGAATAAGTATCAATTCTATAATGTGGAACCCAGTGGCATAACCAGAAATTATTGTCAGGGGGGGCTGGTTGACAATGTTACTATTATTTTTGTGTAAAATTTCTTAAAAATAATACTAAAAGTGAGCAACGCTGTAACGCGTTAATTTGAAAATTAAACATTTTTGAGAGAACAAAGTAATTACCTTGCTTTTCAATATCAATCGGTTTGGAGTGATAAATACATCACACGTACCTACAGGGTCGTATATAGACTTTGTCGATGGGAAAAAGAAGTCCATTGTCAAGGAGCCCGGCAGCCCCCCCCCCCCCCCTCGTTGCGCCACTGGTGGAACCTGGTGCAGAGACACTTCATGCATGAGTTGCATACCTACAAAAAAACAGTTCAGACCAAAAAGAAAATACAATACTAATAGCTTATTCCAGGATCAACGATAAACTAATAATAATTATTAATGGTAATGAAGAAAGAGGGACGACGTTTATTAATAATTTTATTATTTTAAGTGTTCACTTCTTGCCCTTGGCCTTCAGCTTGCGCTTGTCGGCGCGCGTCTGGCGCACTCCCGACGCCGTGGTGGCGGCGTCCTTGCGAGGTGGCGGTTCGGGGACGGGAGGGGGCGGCACCGTCCCTGCCATCACTGCGCACGTGTAGTTCCCGGCACCGGGATCGCAGAAGACCAGCTCTCCGGTTTTGCCCGCCCACTTGACGTACGGCAACTCGTAGACCGTCTGCGATCAGAACATTTTCGGTGATTATTTCCCC
This sequence comes from Pseudeuparius sepicola, assembly GCA_963920635.1. Lineage (NCBI taxonomy): Eukaryota > Metazoa > Arthropoda > Insecta > Coleoptera > Anthribidae > Pseudeuparius > Pseudeuparius sepicola. The sequence goes on from OY987299.1 coordinate 15,231,655, forward strand.
TGTACTATACAGGGTGATTCACGTAAGTGGTTCATTAGAAGTTTACGGGGAAGGAGTGCGAATTTTGATTTGAAATTTTCGTTACTTATAAACAGGTTGTAATCTTTCTTTCTAAAATATTTTCAACTTCCGACCACTTCCGGTTATACCGGAAGTCGATAGCAACTTTCTTATCTCAAATAGAACACCCTATATATTATTACACCATTTGGTTCCCTATTAAATTCCAAATCTTTTTTCTGAATATAATATGCACCCTATTCCTAACCCTTTTTGAGATATTCGGAAATTTTTGATTTTTTTGAATGTTGCAGCCATCGACCATAGTTATGATAACTTTGAAATTTATGAATCGGGAAAATTGAAATTTTGACCCGTCTTAAGTAACGAAAATTTCAAATAAAAATTCGCACTCCTTCCCCGTAAACTTCTAATGAACCACTTACGTGAATCTCCCTGTATAATTGTATCCAATAAGGTAGCTCTGTTCTTAAAGAAACAGCAGATCATAGGCGGTTCTAGACCTTTCGTTTTGGGGGGGGGGGGGGGGGGCTTAAGTCCCTGGGCCCTGGCATATAGCTAAGGTGATCATATTATTTGTGATTATTATTATACAAAAGAAATTTTGTTAACAAGTAACTGGATTGTTTTACATAACAAAATATACTTAGGTACATATTACATAAGTACTTACTATAAAAACCTAATATTGATTCATAAAAAATACTACCTACCTACTTTAATAATTTAACAAAAAAAAGGTGCGAAAATAATAAGTATTTCTTTAATGAAAAAAACGTTAATGTTAAAAATGTTTGACACCAGTGGGAGCTCCAACCGCTGTTATCAGCCCAATGATCTACCAATGAACTCCCCACTAAATTAAAAATAATAATCGTTATTAGTTGTGTCAATATAGGTAGCGGTTTGGTGGCGAAGAATAAATTTGGGGCGCTATTTCAAGCCCCTACCTAGAACCGCCTATGCCGCTGATCATGTGCCATCGACAGCGATAAATAGCTCTTGGGAACAACTATCGCATTTATCACTTCGTTGCTTGTCAACTGCGATACACACACCAACTTGTCAAAATTGGTCTGTTGTGCACTGTTCTAAATCATGCAGCTAAAATTTTGTCGCCGTATTAACAGACGTAGTATATAAATGAATTTATATTTTTTTATAGTGCTAAACTATATAAATTTGGCCTCTGTAACAGGCGCGGCTTCTCCATAAGGTCATTTGGTCAATGACCCACCTAATTTATTTCAAATTGTTTAATAATAAATTATATTTAAAAAATTCAATTATATTTTCATTCAAAAACTCCCCAATTATTACCAATGGAGTCAAGATTACTGATGTCTAAAAATAATTCATTCCTATCCGCAGCCGCCTGGTCATATTTTAAATTGACCTCACGGGTTATTACGGCAATCCAAAAAGCTAAATGCATTGCAAATGAGACAGAGGCAACAGCATACGCACCCGCCCTGAAGCCGAAAAGAGACAAGTAGATGACGAAATCGTCGACGGCCGACCATTCATAACGTATGCTTTAAGCTGCGGTCTCACATAGCAGTCAGTTGCAATCACAGTTCAACTGTTCGGTGGGGGGGAGGCTTATACTGCATACTGCTATAGCAGAACTGTTTTGTAGTGTTTCACAATATTTGCAAAAGTGTGTTGACAGTAGTAGTTACAAAATAGCGCCGAATAAAAGAAAAGTGTACCTATATGCTATTATGTGCCATTTGATTAAAAAAAGTTAATGTTAAATAATATTAGACGTAAATATAAAAAGAAAAGGTATTCGGTAAAAACGTAAAAACTTTATTAAGCAGACCACGCTTTGACTGAATTATATTAACAGTAGACCGAGATTTCCAAAATTTTACACGTCTCCATACGAAAAGACTTTTGGCATGTTTGGTTATCAAAATATACAGAATGAAATTGAACCTTAAAAATGTATTTTCCACCAGATGAACTTCCAAACTGTACAGGGTTATTCATATAACATTCTACTCCCCTTAACTTTGTTTTTAATTTTGGAAAAAATGTACTAACATATGAAAATGGCATAAAAAATTCTTGCAATTTCAGTTGTGACACATTCAACAATGTCTTTATTTTTCACTAATATAACAATAATATACCTTTTTCACAGCCCGATGTGGTAACGCAACAATTAACACCTGTCAAAGTCAAGCTCTGATTCTTGAATTTCCCATGGCAATTTTGAATTTGTCCGAAATTCAATAATTCAAAGGACGATTTTGTGCAAACTATTAGAGCAAATATATAACATATACAGGGGTCCCCGGTCCCAGGTTTTTTCTACAATTTTCTCATAATAATTGTTTTGAATTTTCCATGGCAATTTTGATTTTGTCCGAGATTCAATAATTCAAAGGACGATTTTTGCAAACTACTAAAGCAAACATACAACATACATATGTCGTCGAAACCAGAAAAATGCGTAGATTTCGAAAATCGAGGAATATACTGGGTGTTCCATCTAAAATCACATAAGTTTGGTCTATATCTCCAAAATGAGACATTCATTTGTTTTTCTGAATACACAACTGAAATCGCAAGAAAATTTTATACAATTTTCATATTTACATTTTTTTACAAAATTAAAAACAAAGAAGTTAAGGGGGTAGAATATTATATGAATATGCCTGTATGTACAGGGTGGGCCAAATTAGACACCTTTAAAGGAAACTCATATTTTTAACGGAGATAGACGAAAAATGATATCGGTGTCTGAGGCTCATTTTTTATGATAAAAGCCTGGTTCATGCAGCTTCTTTATCTTTTAATTTTACTTTATCTTTAAGAAATAACCAATGGCATTTGTCCCTTGATTTGAACTGATCAATGGCATTTAATATTTCTTAAAGATAAAGAAAAATTAAAAGATAAAGAAGCTGTATGAACCAGGCCAAACTTAATGGCGAAAACCGCAAATCGATATCTGTCACCGTTCTTCAGTTACAGGGCGTTTTTCGAAAATCGGCGTTTTGGAAAAGTGGCCGTAACTTTTTTCGGGTTGAAAATTTTGTGTTTCTGTGAAAGCATTCTTAAAGCACTTTTTTACGTAAAATCCAATGCTGCTACTACATTTTTTTCTAGTCAATGGTTTAAGAGTTACCGATACAAAATATTATTTTTTAAATGGAACACCCTGTATATTTTTGCATTTTTTTTTAATAGAGCGAAAAATTACCATTCCAAAAATATAATATTACACTTAATGATTGACTTAAGTAGGTAGTTTATAATAAACATTTTTCCAGGGTTGTTTCATTGTTTCACCGTCCAAAGCCTACTTGTTGAAAGGGCGCGCTACCAATTATACCCTTGTCTTTCCAAATGGATCATAGACAAGGATTATACACATGAAATCATAAAATCTATTAGTAATAATTGATAACTACTTAAGTAAATCATTAAGTGTTATATATTTTTGGAATGGTAACTTTTCGCTCTATTAAAAAATGCAAAAATATACAGGGTGTTTCATTTAAGAAATAATATTTTTTATCGGTAACTCTTAAACCATTCATTAGAAAAAAAATGTAGTAGCAGCATTGGATTCTACGTAAATAAGTGCTTTAAGAAAGTTTTTACAGAAACACAAAATTTTCAACCCGAAAAAAGTTATGGCCACTTTTCAAAAACGCACATTTTCGAAAAACACCCTGTAACTCAAGAACGGTGACAGATATCGATTTGCGGTTTTAGCCATTATGTTTATAATAAAAAATGAGCCTCAGACACCGATATCAGTTTTGGTCTATCTCCGTTAAAAATAGGAGTTTCCCTTTAAAAGTGTCCAATATGGCCCACCTGTACAATAGAGGAAAAAAAAAATAACGTGATAGAGCTGCTATCCAACATTGAAGAAGTTTTCCACTATTTTTACAGAAAACTTCCCACTAAAAATATCAGAAATACCTATCCTACTAAAAAAAAAACGAGTTATCTTGATTTTTTTGTGCAGTTGGAGATGTGTCTTTTTTCAGTTTTTTTTTTGGCATTGGGTTGAAAAATATTTTCACAAATAAGGCAATCTTTATTCCAATTCCAATTTCCATACAATTTTGAATAATCTAGAATATTTCAGAACTATATTATTTTAGACTTGCCCCCCCCCCCTCATGACCTTCCTACACAAAAAGCGCTTTCGAAAAATTTATCGATAAAATTTCTGACACTTGTGATTTCATACGATAAAATAAGGTAATAAAAAATATCTACTTTTTCTTACATATTTTATTGTCCAGTAAGTCTGTAAGCAACATGGAAAGATGGGATTACGGAATACGCACCCTCTGCAAAATTTCCATTATTAAAAAATACACCTTACACTTTTCTTCTTTGATCAATTCCTACCCATACTTTAATTAATCATTTATTCATAATTCCTATTCTTACCTCCATTCCTAGGCGTCGGGCTAGCTTCTGCATGACATAGTTGTTAAATATTCCCATTACTATAGAGATGTTTAAATGTCTAGCTATGTCCAACCCAACACTCATCATTTGGAATCCTAGACCTAGAAAATATTCATATCGCAAAATAGTATTTTACCATTTTACAAAGCAGATAGACCCGCTAGACTGCATAGACCCCATTGAACCGTCAACGTAAGTCGGTTGTATCAGAAAGCTTATTTTTGAAAGAAGTAGGTAGGTATCTACTGTAAAATGACCACCATCGGATCACGGAGCAATAGAACTCAAAACTACTCACCTTACCTTTGCCCCTGTAAGCGGGATGAATGCAGAGCAAGTAGTATCTCAAGTAAACATCGCACTGGAACTGTTCGTAGATGTCTACCTTCCTGTTAACATAATTCACGAAGTCTAAAATAGCTTGGTAAGGCTTGCCTTCAACCAACATCGCTCTACTATACACTCTTCCAAAATCAGCCTTCACCACTGGGGTCAGTATTAGTACACCAGCTATTGCATCTTCGTTACCTTAAAGAATTATTTGCTACTAAAGTAGTGATGAAAACTTATATCGCCACTTCTACCGAGTGGCTATTACGTAATCACCACTAAATCTACAGTAAGATTTACTTCATTTTCTACGAAAATAGTGGTATCACGTCAATTTCACCGCTAGTAGTCACTATATAGTTTCATAACTTTTTAGTGGTGCTTAAGGTGTTTGGAACGTTGTGCTTACTACCGAAAATCACCTTAAAGTTCTTATGGAAAATGGAAGTGGCGGCGACCAAAATGTATCACTAAAATATATCTTAGAAGTGGCGAACTTTAGCGTGCGCGTGATAGTGGCGGCCACGTTTTGGTCACCTCTACTAAACCTTGAAAGTGGCGAAACTTGTTGGTGATAACTAGTGGTCATCGCCAAGTTTTTGCCACTTGTAGAAGAGAGTTTCACGTTCGCATATGACATCAAAGCCACTACAAAGTTATCATTACCATCAAAATTCACTCTATATAGTGACCGTCACTATTAATTGAGGCTTCCTTGCTGTTTTGCTGTATGCACGTGCACATTTCTCTCTAACGCGGTGTCAATGTGGTGATTGTAGTGCAGCGAGATTTAGTGTTCATTGTTCATTCTTTGAACTAATTATTCGATATGTGCGATTTAAATACGAGTATAGTGTTTAAGTCGAGTAGTCAATATGAACGACATGATGATGTGCATATTACACTCCGGAAAAGCAGGACTTGCTTCCGGAATATTCTCGCTTGAAGAGGTGTGATAGCGGTGTAAGCTTCTTAGGGACAAGAATCTTTTAACAAGCGACCACAGTACCTACTCTGATCTGCCACTTCCAAAATTTAAAAACTATTAAGTAATTTTTGCTACTCAATGCTTTTTACTCAGTGGACGACTTGTTAATAATAATAATAATTCTCACCCTCACAATTACTCCAAACTAGGAGTACCCCAGAAGCAAGTACATGCTTGTGCGGGGGAGGGGGGCAATTACTATTATTTTGTCTTCGTTGCCATTTGCGGCCAGGGCCGACTTTTTTCCTGATAGAACTAGGATAGCATTCGCTCAAGTACTACGGAAAACCCTAGAAAACCGTAGTAATCCCAGTGAGTGTAGGACAATTAGTAAATCACACGGATAAAGCTATTTAGGAGCAATACCGTGACCCCACATTTGTCCAGCGCTCTTGGCCATAGCGGTGTTTTTCTTTAAAGACATATATGCATGCGCCTGCCTCGAACCAAGATCGATCGAAGGCAGAAAAACATGCAGTCTAAAAAGTCAGCGCCGGTACGAGCGACGCCACCGCGGCCCATTGAATAAAACCTTCACCTAAATAAGTGTTTGTTATTGTGGATTTATTATTGTAAATTTATTTCGAGATTTTAACTAACTGTTTGTCTTATTATGCTTAATGTAAGTATCTTAACACGAAATAAATAATTTGTATTTTAATAGTCGTTGCGAATGCTTTGTTCCCTAAATTTTGAGGTTATATAAATTTACACTCGCGCGTATAGATGGTGGCTGCAGTAGTGTCTGTGACCGCCACTTTCAAATGATGAAAGTTAACTATGAAGTGCAATAACACAGTTTCCGCCACTATACGGCCACTAAACTAAGGTCAAGTAACAAACACCTCAAATACGCAAATATCTGTGGAAATCACTTTAAAGTTATATTTTAGACAAGACGCCATATTTAAGAATGAGATTTATGCCGCCATTATGACAAAATGAACAGGCTACTGAATAAAAGATAATTTCTCGTCAATTCTTCATTAAAATACATATATAGTATATTAGAAAGTAATTATTGGTTTTACGTAACCGGGAATAATAAAAAAATTGTCTGCGGTATGTAGGTAGACATGTTTAAAAAAGTGTGCTCATCACTTTTTATTTTATTTTTGAAAATATTGAATATTGCGGGAGGGCGTGCTCATATTTCGAGGTATAACGTCTATGTTTGGCAGTAAACTTGAAATCGTTTTGTTTTTATCCCCATCTCCTAATTACATGAAAATAAAATAAATCATAGTAGTTAGTTATATTCCCGATTGGCACCATCAATCTCATTAATTTCGAGTTGGTGGGAGAAAGGCAGCAGGACATAATAATGTAAGTACCTAAATAAGTTGAACGAGAGAGTCCGAGTGACATGGAAAAGAAAGAGGCAAGTAGCCAAGTTTCACGTAGGTGGCCTCATAGGTGGCTGCCACTACGCGCCCACGTTTTTGCCACGTAAGTGCCACGTGGCTGGAACGTAACGGTACAAGTTGCAAAAACGCGGTGGCAACGTGGCAGCCACCCAAAAATGTTTCCCCATTTTGGTGTCAGCCACGTTATAGAAAGGTTCCTATAACGTGTCCGCCACTAGTGATAAACACTTTAAAGTTTCTACAGTAGTGGTTGTTACGTGGCGCCCACTAAAAATGCTACTTGGGATATTAAATCTATGCATGAATTCAAAGCTTACTTTCATCTATTGCTATAATGGATGCATGATCGTGAAGCTTGAACAAAATTCTCTCGGAAAATGACTTTTGTGAATCTGAATCCTCTCGTATTCTAGTATTGCGAAATAGCACGTCCTCGGCCAAAAAATATTCCTGAAATAGACAATTTCTTTCAGACGTAACCAAAATCGAGGCGTTATTTATTCAGACATACCATGATCAATTCTATAGTAGCCTGGTAATACTTGGCCTGTAAATCTTGGATTCTAATCCCATTCTGCATCAGTCTCCAAGTGAGGGGGCCGAAGATTTTCTCTTTCATCAATTTAATTTTATCTTCCTCCTCTTGGATGTCATCTTTGAGTTGCCTGAGCTTCTCGTCTTCTATGCGTAATCTCCGGCTCATACTTGAGAATTTAACAGGCTCGTGGACAAGAAGGTGTAGATTAAGAACTAGCGAAACATCATGTTCACTCAAGAGCAAAGGTCATTTTTTTGGTTATAAAAATGTCAGTCAACTTTACAAATTTATCTTCTACATGGTGTTCCATCGCGCGAACGCCCCCTTATAACAATTTTTGTTTCTGAGATAATCGAAGATTTCACTTCTACGTCATCATCTGATTGAAAGTATATTTTTGTGGTGATGAGGGGTGGGAAGATGTTCTCTGGGACTACGATCATATCTATAATATAATCTATAATCGAGGAAAACATCCTCATTTTTCGTTAAATCAGTACATATGTACATACAGGCAAACACGTTTACCTATGTCTTTAAGTTTAGGAATCCATCATATAGCAATTCTAATTTTAAATTGCCAATTATGAGGAAGTAGGTACTTACACAAGCGCCTACGCCACTTTGGTGAATGACCTCAAAAGTTAATTTGAATTACAAAATTATTTACTGATGGGTTATTGTCATCAAACATTTAGTTTTGGCTGCCAAGGAAGAACCACAAGCCGCACAGCTAAGCAATACATTTGCTTGTAATAACCAAGCACAGTATAGAAGTACAAAATATAGGTTCTTGTTTCAGAAATTAAGGAATGGATGAAGTATTTTCCTCTTTTACAAAATTGGTTGCTTTGCACAAATCACTGGTTTTTTTATTTAGGCATGTCCAGCCCATTAAATATTACGCTTTTAAAGGAAATTACAGCCACAATTTCATATACTTACCTATATGTAAATGTAATGAGCAGCATTCGTTTCCCAGAATTCTCAAATTTACCCAGATAAATATAACACTGACGTGAAGTTAGAAATATTTGGTCAGTAGGGGAACCTGGGTAACAGTGAGACATTCAAAATATCTCTGCTCCTATAATAACTCATAGATGGCACTAGGTGTGCATAATGGCAAGACCCAAGGTCAGCCTTCACCACTACTTTCACTGTTCCCGCCCATTCAGTTTAGATGTTGTGATGTTGCTGTGAAGATTGCACGCCAATTCTAATTTTTAACGGTTGGATTGAGCTTCTGCAGGAACTGTCAGAAAACTGCGAAGGGTTTTTTTATTAAATAGGGGCTGTATCCTATAGTGTTGAACAGTGTTTGGTACAGTTAAAATTCAAAAATAATATTTGAGATTAGTATTGTTATCATATTTTCATTTCGCAATACCATGGGTAACAGTGAGACAATGTCATCGGGGGAACAGTGAGACGTATTACTACCCATAGGTATGTCTCACTGTTCCCCATATAATAGATAAATATTGCTTAAATTTGTATACTTAGTGTGCTAAAAATTAGAAGGTTTTCAATTTAGTTACCCATAAAATTGCATGCATTCTGTCAATTCTGTGTATACTTACCTCTTCAACTAAAAGTAAACAGTTACTTCCCCACCCCTGGGTAACAGTGAGACAAATGTCAAGTGTACTTTCAATTTACTTTAGACTTTTAAAGGACAATAGTATGACTATGCTGCTCTTCATACAGATTTGGGAATCATATAGAAACAAATTGCTAAAAAAGTAATTTAAAAAAATTATTCGAATTTCAAGTTATCCTAAAAAGAAAAAAAAGTGTCTCACTGTTACCCAGTCTCCCCTACCCCGTACCAACAGAGTTTTTCTAATATCTAATCTTTTGCCTCGTGGTTTTTTTTAAAGAGGGCTTTAACATGTTTTTTGGATTAGAGTCTTAAGTAGCATCATATACAGGGTGTAAATGAATAAGTACGAAAAAATTCAAGTGGTGAATCTTTGAGTGATTCTAAGACGAAAAGTTTATATAAACATAGGTCCGGTAATGCTTCCTTTTCAAGATACAGGGTGTCAAACTCGTCTTAAAAAAATCACTTTTTCGTAAATATCTTAATAATCCTTTAGCCGAGAGGCTAATTAAGCCCCTACTAGATTAAAATTATTAAGTACAGTGGCGTCCCGAGGGCACCTTAACCAATAATTTTGTAAAAAAATGTGCGCCACTGTTTTAAAACTTTTTTAAAACTTTTTGCATTCAGCAACTAAAAATACAACTTTTTTGTTTCTTGAATTATTCTCGTATTTCGCTTTGTTTTTACGAAAAAAATAAAAATCACTTTATTGCATGTCTCCGGGACAACATAATAAAAAATTAAAACTACCTATTAACAAAAACTAGGGTATACCCGATATTTTTTCCATATTAATAGTTTATTCTAGTCTTAAAAATTGCTATAAAAGGTAATGCTAGCTATAAAAATTTTTTGTTTTATTATAATAATTATTAAAAAATGTTTGTATTTTGAAAACGAAGCATTAGCGGACCTATGTTTATACTTAGACTTTTGGTCTTAGAATCACTCAAAGATTCACCCCTTGAATTTTTTCGCACTTATTCATTTACACCCTGTATATTATGTACCTATGAAGTGATTGATGTTCAATTTCAGTAAATTTATTTTTCTACGCCTTTTCGCCATTTAGCCTAATGTCGTCTTTCAAAGAGTTATCGATTACCACCATCATTTATTATCACCACTATCCGTGGCTGCATTAGCTGGTTCTATACGAAGGATGAGAGGAAGCATTTTTGTGCTTTTCTCTCAGGAGCTAAAAGCTAAAATTGTTGTCCAGAATCAAACAAGAATATTGTTTTGCTTCTGAAGAAAAACGTTTCATATTGCAACTTTTGTCTTTAAACAACTACATGGTTACTATTCTCAAGGGATACCTATCTTCGGAATGGCTGGCGTAATGTAATATAATTAAACGATCAAAAGAACTTACCTGTGAAGCTCGAACGTTATTTTATACAGGATGCATCAGAATGTATAGTAAATACTTTATAGGGGTGTTCGGCAGGTGGTTTTAAGGGGCGTATTTCCTCTTTCATATGAAATTTTTCGATTTGAGCTTTCCTTGCAAAGTTATTCGGGTCTACAGAGTGACACAAAAGATTTTTTTTATTTATATCTCAATTACGGCGCTACTTAAAAATTTTAAATTTGGTATGTGTTCTACTTACTGGAAGACGCCTTATGGTAGTTTATTCATTTACACACTGCCCTAAAAAAGGGTAAAAACTAACAACCGCTATTAATTTTTTTTGCTCGAACTTTTTTGTGGGTAATTTTTACTAATAACAAAAATATGATTTGTGTAGCCCTTTTATTTAAGAAACTTTTTCCCTCTACATTTTTTCTCGAAAACACATTTTTCCTACAAAAGAATAATTTCATGCCAAATACCATTCCCCTAACTCTTCATAGTAAATTCATAGTAGGCGGGCGTCAAACAATTATTTTTATTGAACATTAAAACAACAAAAATATCAGGTAACAACAATTCAGCTTCAGGATAAAAAAAAGATGTTACAGTAGATGCTCAAAATGCTATCCATGAAATCTTTCACAAGTCTGTAACCGTTTGATACAATTAAAATTAACTCCTTTCAATGTTTGCACTGATTTTTTTTATCTCGGTAGCAATGTCAAAAATTCTATTAAGTAATTCGTCTATCGTGTTTACTTCTGTGGAATAAACCACATTTTTCATATGGCTCCATAATTGATTTTCCGGAACAGTCAGGGGAATGGTACCTATTTGGCATGAAATGATTTTTTTGTAGGAAGGATATTGTGTTTTCGAGAAAAAATAAAGGGGGAAAAAACTTTCCTAAATAAAAGGGCTACATAAATCATATTTTTGTTATACGTAAAAATTACCCACAAAAAAGTTCGAGCAAAAAAATTAATAGGGGTTGTTAGTTTTTACCCATTTTTAGGGCAGTGTGTAAATGAATAAACTACCCTAAGGCGTCTTCCAGTAAGTAGATAACACATACCAAATTTCAATTTTTCAAGTAGAGCCGTTATTGAGAGATATAAATAAAAAAAATACTTTTGGGTCATCCTGTAGACCCGACTAACTTGGCAAGGAAAGCCCAAATCGAAAAATTTTATATGAAAGACCCCCCTTAAAACCACCTGCCGAACACCCCTTTAAAGTATTTACTATACATTTTGACTAACCCTGTATAAGACATCGATTCCAAAGATTAGGTTGCAAATAAAACGCCCACTTGTTTTCTTTAAACAGAATGACATTCTAGGGCAGATGACAGCTGAGAGTGGGCGGTGTAAGAGAACAGGGGGGATTTTTTTTATCGCCCTAGTGCTTGAATTATTGCCGGAAATTTTTAGTACAAGAATTATTTGAAAATTATCACGAGTCGCGTAGCGACGAGGGATAATTTTCTTAAAAAATTCGTGTTAGAGAAAAATTTCCGGATATTAATTCAAGAACGTGGGGGATTCGGTAAGAAAATTCCATACCTACCCGTAAATTAAACGAAATTATTATCAAGATTTTTGTCGAGTAGGTATATGTTACAATGTCACGTTATAGTAATGACATCTGTCAAAAAATTTCCGCTGTAATCACATCCTGCTGCCTAGAGCAAGTGAGAATATTTCCGGGAATTTTTTGAGTTTCCATGACAACGAAGCAAAAAACGAGCCTCTCATTGGACAACAAAGGTTGGTATGGAATTTTCCATATACCTATAGCATATACAGGTATATGGAATTTTCACTTATAATCTCCCTAGAGCATGAATTATTTCCGGAATTTTAATTCATGCTCGCGTGAGATTCGGTACGAAAATTTCATGTCAAAACTATTTGAAAATACAATTAAATTGGTGACATATGGTGACTGGTGTTATTGTTGTATAGGAGGGAGATTTCCACTTATTAATCTTACAGCTAGGTGCTTATGGGAGGGTGATTTCCGAAAAAATACACAAGTTGCCATGGCAACGTTAAGAAATGCTTGACATGAAATTTTCTTTAAAATTTGTGTGTGGTAATACAAGAAGCCTGAACTACGTGGTCAAGTTCTTTTGATCATTTAAGTATGTTCAGTTGCCGGTATTAGTAGAATTTTATTTACAACTAACTTTCGGGCCCTATTTTCCTTTCAGGTCATGCCTAAATATGCAGCTCCATAGATTGTTTTTCTTTTATTTCGGCGCAAAACAAAAAAATCCCATTTGTTCCGTACATTCTGCCAGCGCCAGCAGCTATAACTTTTAGTTGTGTCGTTAGCATTTATACATGTTTTAAAAATACTTACCTCTTTTAAATTCGTTTTAGGTATTCCAGCTAGTTGTTAATAAAATTCTATTGATACGGATGATACGGCCCAACCAAACTTACTTTTGATGTTTTATTGATAACCTGTTTGGAGTATCCCGGAGCATTCACCACAATTTTAAAATTACGCTCGATGAGGATCACTTTCATACTAACACAGACGTATATAGCGAAGCTATATAACACAGACATAAAACAACAAAAATATACTTACAAAAACTACGACATATTTATAAAGTTGTTAACTTTAAATGAAATGGATAAATTAATTTCGTTCCCCTGCGCTAAATCTAAAACCATTAAAGAAGAAATCTTCGGCTTTAATATATCCACTACTTCATCTGCATGAATCTCTGTTCCATAGTGAATGTTCATTAGAGCCAAACCATTAAGTGTGTTTTTACTTGTAGTGTTTCGTAAATAGTTTTTCAGTCTCCTTAGGCTCGACAAAGACCTTTCTGGGGTAGCAGTGGATATACAGGAATGGTAGCCAAGATTTGTAGTAATGTGTAAATATTAGGATAAAGCACGGGCGTAGCCAGGATTTAGTTTTGGGGGGGGGGGGTTTAGTTTCAGAAGTAAATAAAACAACAAAAATATACTTATATAAAATTTAATATCTATATATCCATCCGAAAAACTACGACATATATTTATAAAGTTCTTAACTTTAAATGAAATGGATAAATTAATTTCGTTCCTCTGCGCTAAATCTAAAACCATTAAAGAAGAAATCTTCGGCTTTTTCTTTTAAGTATATCTACTACTTCATCTGCATGAATTTCTGTTCCATAGTGAATGTTCATTAGAGCCAAACCATTAAGTCTGTTTTCACTTGTAGTGTTTCGTAAATAGTTTTTCAGTCTCCTTAGGCTCGAGAAAGACCTCTCTGGGGTAGCAGTGGATACATGAATGGTAGCCAAGATTTGTAGTAATGTGTAAATATTAGGATAAAGGTTTTTATCGCACATATCTAGGCATTCCAAACTAGATTTCGGGGTAGGCAGTCTTCTTATCAGCATGCAAGGTAGCTGAAGCTTTGATAGCTAAATCCAAATTTGTTTCTTTATTAGAAACCCCTTGACCTTGACTACACCATTTTTTCCAGTAGTCCATACCTTTAGGTTTACCACCCTTCCTTTTTTTCCCCTCCATTTTTCGACAGTAATAATGATTCTATCCTTAACAAGGATAGATAATATTAGGTAATATTTTGCTTATTTCGGGGGGGGGGGGGGGGTTTGAACCCCCGAAACCCCCCCCCCTTGGCTACGCCCGTGGGATAAAGGTTTTTATTGCACATATCTAGGCATTCCAAACTAGATTTCGGGGTAGGCAAGTTCGGCTGCAACTGCGTCTGCCTCTCGTCAAAAGATGGCGCTAGGCGCTACTATTACTACATATATTCAAATGTAATAATAATTTAACTCTTCACTCCTCGTATTTTTAGGTAATATTTTGCTTATTTCGGGGGGGGTTTGAACCCCCGAAACCCCCCCCCCCCCCTTGGCTACGCCCGTGGGGCAAGCTGATTTTTTGAATGTGGATGGGGAGCTGTCTCCTGTCCTGACACTCCAACCAAAAAATCACACTCGACACCCTTGTGGATTCTTTTGCAATACAGGGTGGTTTATTATTATTGTTTATTTTTTATTTTTTTAAACCTAACCGATTGAGCTGAAATTTTGCACACAATTTTGGTGCTGGTGACAAAGCAATCTAGTATACCAGTATCCGCCTAAGATGGCGGATTACCTATTTCTTCACAACCTACTTGAGATGGGTATCAAATGAAAGGGCTTAAAGAGTAGAAAATGATAATGTTAGAGACATCACACTAAATTCAGTATGGCGGCCGCCCCAAGATGGCGGATTACCTATTTTTTCACAACCTACTTGACAAGTCTAATTTTACTGTACTATTGTGGCCCTCCATCCATAGACAGTCCCCTTTATATTTCTTTGCTAGATGAAGAAGATTATACAGCCAGTAAACGACATTTTTAAATTTTCAGTGGAAGCAGTGTAAGTAAGCCGGTCTAATGTCTATAAATAATAATAATAAATAAAATAATAAAATATTTTTTGTAATATTAATAATTTATTCCTTTTTCACTTCTATGAAGTGACGATGATAGACGTATCATCATGTAAATAAAAACTGTGATGTTTTATCTCTAGAATATGTATTTATAGAGACAAAATTATTACCTATATGTATACAATAAAAAATTTAGTAGTAACATTTACAATTCATCTATAAATCTGCAGTTTTTTCTGGGCTTGTATCCTAGACTCCTCCAAAATCTTGCTCTAGCCAATAGCAGATCTTTCCTCATTCCTGGAAAATTTGAGTCGATAAAGTAATATTCCATCGACCCAGGTGACTTTACTGGCCTCCACTTGTCTTGTATTAGGTCGTCTGTTTCTGGAGTTGGGTCTCTGAAACATTGTTTTTCATATAATTGTTTTTTTATATAGACATTTAGAAATTTACCCTTACCACAGACCTGGTATAGGTCTGTGTCCTTACCCAGTTTTTGCAAAATTTGTCCACAAAGTCGTGAAGAGCTTGGCTACTTTCTTGTCATTGTCATTTGGTTTGGTATTAGGAAATAGACCATCACCTATTGGGAACAAGTACTGGAGGTCATCAGCGTGGCATACACCTACAGTTTTCGAGATTAATCTTTTAAATTATTGAAAACAAAAGCATAATTACCATAGTCCCGATCTCCACCACCAAATATTTTGGTAAAACTTTCCTGACCTCTGTATCCGAATAAATAATAATATACTGGTTGTTTTGAATACTTTAGTTGCAAGGTGACAGCTTCGTCAGCACAGTTGAGGAACCAACCATCTGTATACATCTGAAAAAAATTAGAGTAGCAGCAAAATTTGTAGAAAATTTCAAGTAAGTGCTCACATCGGTTAATTCTTTAATACTGTTATTACTAATTTTCTCATCATTGAAATAATACTTCTTAATCTTTTTGGTAACTAAATCTACGTCTTTGGCGATTTTATCGTACATTAAGCTAATCGGCACCACATTCTCAAATCGGTCATTGAGTTCGTCGATCAAATGGGGATTCCCAAATATTCCTAAAAAAATATTTATATTTAAAAATATAAATATTTATGAATGGAAATTAAGTTACCGGCTGTTCGCAAAGCTCCGTCTTCTGAGGTAATCCCAATGATCATGGGTATTTGGGCACCTCTACCAGATTTGATTATGTCTAGTGGGTGTTCAGTTAGGAAGGCACCATTTACGTTGGGTTCTATCACAGGTTTGAACGGGATCATAGGGTCAAAATCCCATTTCTAAAATAATGCAATGTATCAAAGTATCAATTTATAAAAATGCTTCTAAAAAATCTCAACACTGTAACACAGTGCCCCACCAAATCCATCATATTATGGAATTTGTATTTTTAATTCATTTTGAATGCTCATACCTAATTTTTGACTGAAAACAGCTGGTTTTCTGTCTCTGTAAAAATTAACATCAATTTCAAAAAAATACCAAAAAACTGCTTTATTAATCAAGATTATGCTAAATATTTTTTATTTCGCCCATAGGTACCAATTTTCAAACATCTACTTAGATTTCTCAAAAAAATATTAGACTAAACCTAATTTTGACTTAAATACATTTCACAAGTGCTTTGGTTGCTAATTGCTCGTCAAAGTTGCTCTCTCTAGCTATAACGATTTGTTGCAAAACTTATTTTATTTGAATTTTTTCAAGCTGAATCGTTGATCCGCAAAAGATATAAACTCCTGGGAGTAATTAACGTACCACTGTAATTAATCTAAATATTTACAATGAAAACAAAAAATAAAACTAAGTTACAATTAAATGATAATGAACACCTACAAATTACTAATTTGTAGGTGTTCATTATCTAATTTGAAATTAGTCAAACATTACCTTAATTAACATGACCTTAATTTGCCTTAATATTTCATTAAAAATGTGTTTTTGCTGAAAATGCATAAATAAGCTAGCATAACTCCAAATTAAAAAAAAAAGAAAAAATCAGAAAAAAAAATCATCTGGGTCAACGTCAACACTAATACCGTGTAGGCACTGTAGGCCCTCCTCTACTTCTTATCACTGCATTCATGCGTCGAGGCATGCTTGATATCAAATGTTCAACAAAAGCTATTGAAGAATGGGCTTTAATCAGCACTTTTTAAGAAAATTTTATTACAGTTTCAGCTTAGATAACAACTGTCACTGTCAAACAAGGTCCATGGTCTACTTGTCAAGAAAAAAATATAGAAATATAAAAAATATTAGTGGTGCGTCAATTTTGTCCAGAAGTAAGTAAGCCGTCGAAACAGGCAACAGGATATTTTATTTTCCTCATGTCAACTAGGTACAGGGTGCTTCAAATAAAGTGTTAATTCTAATTATTTCCAGGGTGATGCAGTTTTTTCCAAGAGAAATCCGTATTAAAATTAAGGCCACAAAACTATTTTTTTCGAAAACAATAAGAATATTGTTTGATTGCATTTTTGATAAAACAAAAATTTGCTCATTTATAATTTGAATATCATTTCAGGTTTAAATGGAAGTAACACATATTTTTAGAAATTGTTACTTTTCTGTTAACTAAAATTACGTTATCTCTTGCCGTCTTGCTTCTTAACACATTAACCTGCACACAGCTATGATGATAAATGGTCCGAGAATTTGTTTTATCCATTTAGTTGTAGGGTAATAGACGCTTCGTTATCCTATGCCAACTACGAAAACATATGCGAATATTTCTAAAACGGCAAGAGCTGACCCTATAATATTATACAGTGTGGATAGAAATTGTGGAATATTGCTTATATTTCTTAAAATATTCCTCATATCAAAAACATGTTTTAATAAAAGTGTTAGGGGAAATTATTTCCCGTTTAGTGATATCAAGCAATCTTTCGTAGCACAAAAAATGTGGTTGCCATGGTAACCGATTTAATTTTTTTAAATAACACCATATACTTTTTTTGGTGAAAATTGATACATTGGAACTTTGTGAATACGATACAATACAATTTTAATGGGGTCGCATAAGAAAAAAATACAAAAAATTAAGTTTTCTATTATGCTATTGACAATGTTTATCAAAATAATTAATAACATCAAGCTAGCCATGCCAAAATCAGAACAATGTGAAACTGTCACTAGCTGTGTAACTGTGTACATTGTATATGGTGCCATTAAAAAAAAATCAAGTCGGTTACCATGGCAACCACATTTTTTGTGCTACGAAAGATTGCTTGATATCACTAAACGGGAAATAACTTCCCCTAACACTTTTATTAAAACAAGTTTTTCATATGAGGAATATTTTAAGAAATATAAGCAATATTCCACAATTTCTATTCACACTGTATATATCGTTGAAAGAGTAATTTGAATAGCTATTTAATGGGACATTTTAATCTACGGAAAACTAACAATTTCAAAATTATTTTATTCAAATTATAAATGACAAGATTATATTATTTATGGTCCTTAATCTTAAAAACGCAGAAAAACAATTTTTTCTATTTTTTCGAAAAAAAAAAAATTGACACCCTGTACGTCAAGTCAGAAACTATATTCGAAATTTCCGGAAAAAACTAAGGAGATAATCAACCCGATCATTTTATTTCTGCTTACTAAAAAAAACGAACTGCAATAAGTTTTGCATCGAATAATTGTTGAAACTAGAACAATTTTGCATCAAGATTGATAAAATAGCAACAAATGCAATTTTCCGTACAAATATAACTTTCATACAATCCAATTTAAAATCGAATATAGTCGAAAAATTATACGAGAAAATAGTAGACGTCTGAAAATTTGTATAAAGCATAAAATTAAAAAAACAACAATTTTTTCTTAGCAAAAATATGTAACAAGTATTCCCTTTTCAAACAAAAACTATTGCCAAAATTCAAATAATAAAAAAGTTAGATGCATTGTTTACAATAAGATGTTATTACAACTTAATGAACAGTCTAGAGATTGTAGATTGTATATTAATAAGAAAAGACCTGAATAATTAATAAAATACAATAAATTCCCTCCTCGTTTCGCAACTGAGTTGTTTCTCTCACTGTACACAGGAAATTACTTTTTTATATATAAATTAACTAAAATCGATGCCGGAACATTCTCAAATAAACACCTTGGATTTGGTCGAAAGAGAAAACAATTCCATTTGCTTACCATAAATAAAGTATCCTTTTTAACAAACTCCAGAGGATCCTTGATTTTTCTTAAACAATCCACCATTTTCTTGGAATTGTGTGTAGGGCATTTAAAAGATTCGGCAAGTTTTTTGGAGTGTTCAACTCCTTCATTTTTGGGAGCTAAGGCCCATGTACAGACTGCTGTCCCACTTTGGGCGATTGCCTTGTGGAACAATCCTAAAATACATAGAAATTAAAATCGAAAACTTCTACTTTTAATTCATTCATTATTTATTTTCGGCTGTGTGTACTTTTCACTATTTGCTATTATAGAATTTGCTAAAAACGAGTTTAGCCAAACGTAGTATTTTTAATTAGTTCTTAAGTTAACCGTTATAGTTCAACATTAAATTGAACTATACAATTATAGGTAGTCAAGTGAATGTTTCATTGCTTTTTTCAGTATGATGTAAACCAATAATATTTTTCACCATACGAAATACCATGACATTTTTATTTAACCTAAATGCAAATTTCTAGCAAATATGTATGATCTTTGATATACAGACAGAATACATTTTTTTAATACGGAAAACTTCACCGGCGAATTACAAAGCCTAAAAAATAAAAATAACATGGATCGACAAAGACCTCGTGTTCGAGATACTGGGTATATAAAAGGGTAAGTTTTGATATCATTTTTTGAATAACGATTATAGGTTATCCTGTCTCCTCGTAACACACTGTTTTCGCTTGGATGGTCCCACCCTGTACCTAAACATTGTAGGGGGTTCTAAAAAAAGTTTTATTTGCGACTTTTTTAAATAATTGTATCGCTTCAAAATACATATATATGATTCAATAAACCTACGCAACTTTCACAAATTTCCGAACACCCTGTATATTACTACTGATTTTTACTGATATTTTCGATTGGTTTGAAGATTTTATAAAAATTTAAGGGAATCATTTTTGAAATGATTCGCTAGGTAACTAACATCTTGTAAATAACAACTTCAACCAACAATCCGTGATGAGATTAAAAAGAACTCTTTGGTTTTGCCCAGACAAATCCTCTTGCATAACTTTACTCCGACTGTTCCCGTCTTCCTAATGAAGATAATTACTAAGCCTATGGCACGAAGGCAAATGATCCATTTCGTAACCAAACCCATTATCCTCCGTAAAGGTGCGTAATAAACGCGAGAGTAACAGATTGAAACTAATGGTTCTTTGCTTTAGGTTTCAAAATGCATATCGAGAGGCCATGAAAAGTGTAATAACCAATTTTGCAATACATCTATTCATATCGTAAAATGTGGAATGCTGCGGTACTTATTGCAAATTAACTCGCTCGGTTAAAGAAATTTTATTTGAAAACGAGAATTTTTTATGTTATACTTCTTGCGGTCATCGGATAAAAATAGGAAGCAATGCGAGGGCAAAGATTTTTTTTTCGAATCTCAGCCTTGACAAAAGGTCTTTCTATTTCTTTATTTGCATTGAAATATGAATAGAATAATTATTATAGTCATAACACATTACTTAAATATAAATAATTAAATAAGAAAATACATCAGTGTTCAATGGCTGCATCAATAAGAAAAATGTTAAGATGTCCACATGTGCAATATATTATACTAATAAAAAATTTAATAGTTGTGTTACACTTTTGTTTTTCAGAAATCAAGTAGGCCTTTTAATAGGATTGAAATGGTTATTTACATTGCAAGATGCGTAAGTGCATAATATATGTGCACTGTTTTGGCCGAGGAGGTTGTTTCAAGCCGGGTCCAGACCAAGTATGCATGCAACACGATTTGGAGACAAGACACGAGACAAAGTTGCGACAAAAAAAGGTATTGTCTACAAGACAAAATTGAGACAAACTGTCCACACCATAAGGACAAAAGTGCAACAAAGTTCAGTCGTTGCGAATACTTTGTTTAACCATGTGGCGTTTCCACCAGAACGATGACGAAGAATTATTGCTAGCAGCCAGTGGCTTTAGTTTTCTCTCCTCGTCATCCAATGTTGTAAGAAGAAAAACCAAACGCTTTCTGGTAACGGTTTTTGTAGTCCTTGTTTTTAGAGTCCCATAATAATGGATGTTCTCTGTAAATTTCTATTAACCCTTTCGCTACGATCGCCGTATATATACGACAGAAGAAGCGTGCCACCGCACGCACTGCCGTATATACCTTCAGTTCTCGAATGGTCTAGACAACCGATGTCATATATATGCGACAGTATTTTTTTGCCGTGCCTGCACTCCCACTGCCGTAATTATCCAACACCACCCAGTGCCTTACATATCCGGCACTGATACAAATACAAAACCTCCACACCCAATGCCATATTAATACGTCATTTAGCCAGCGCCTCTAGCGGATGAAACCCTCACTCTCGCTGTGCTGCTGGAATTTCGTAAGTCATGTTTCTATCGTATTCTGTTGTTGAGCACTGCATAAGTGTGGAGTTTCTTTGTTAAAAATATATGAATTGTTCAAAAGATACAAACGAAAATAAAAATTTATATTTAAAGAGTATCAGCAGCATTGTTCTGCATTTTTTTCATGCCTGCCGTATATATACGACAGTGGGTCTGAGGCCATGTAAATTGGCTGGGAATGGTGACACTAAACGTTTGAAGCAGGTCGGTAGCGAAAGGGTTAATTTGCACGTATTTTCCACGTTCCACTTTTTTTTCTCCTGATGACATATTTTTAAAGACGGAGTATTTCACTACACAAGAATAGAACTAAATTCGTTTGTCTCCTTTTGTCAACATAGGCCGTCCACACTGCGCCGACAACTTTTCGTAAAATACGCGGACAAAACAGAGACTCTTTGATCTTTACCGACTCGAGACGGGACATGCAAAAGTCTCCGAATTTGGGAACAAAACAAAAATGAGACAAAAATGTTTCAGAAATGTCTTGGATTTGTCGCCACTTTGTCGCGAAACATGAATGTTTCTGTCTTGTCGTTGTTTTGTCTGCTTGGTCTGGACCCGGCTTCAGGACCGATACCGAGGCAACACTGGCGTTAAAAGTACCTCCGAGCAAAGAAAATGGTACTACGCACCATTTTCTTTGCTCCGAGGCCAAAAAAGAGCTTACGCATCATGTAGTGTAGTATAGGTACTTTGAATTAAACTTTAAATAGGTACACTATGGAGTGGATTGTGACTAATAATCTTCATAATAACCATTGTTCAATTATTACTAAAAATGATAATCAGTGATAAATATAAGAGGCAGAATGCATCGATAATAAAAAAGAAATAACAAATATTACGGTTTTGTGTGGGACTCGAACACGAGACCTACGATTTACTAATAGGATGCTCTAACCCTGCGCTAAAGAAGTGCCTATCAATTTTGGTCTATTACGTCACTTTTATCTGGCACTAGCGAAATATTGATATTATCAATTTTCTTTTTCATAATTCGTGTCCTTTGTGATCAAAACCAGTTTCTAAAAAGATCGTTGTGAAAGATATAAAAACAATTTCCTGCTCCCTCCCCCGTAAGTTCACTTTACATGCTCGCCAACAGGTCCGAAAGAGAAAGTGAAATGTTCGAGGTGCCCTGTTGCTAGGTACAAAAAGTATTGCCTAGCAACGATGCAACGATTTTGCAGCAAGGACCTTAAACCATTAATAAAATATTTGTAGCAACTTGAAACTGGCGTCAATGTTTCACATCGATTGTTTTATAAACTGGCTTTGTAAAAAAAAGAATATTGATATATTTTTCAGTGTCGACTAATGTGGCTAATAGCAAAATCAAGCAGCAGGGAACGTAGCGCTGGGTTAAAAGCGTCCGGATAGTAAACCGTAGGTCACGGGTTCGAGTCCCACAGAAAACCCAAGTTTTTTTTATTTTTTTTTATTATCGCTGCATTCTACTTCGTATATTCTTATTATCTTTAAGTGTTTATCTGTTCCACGTGACTACAAAAGGTTTACTAACTGATGGCATTAGAATTTTAATAATCGTAATCGTTATTAGACTTTTTATTACTTGTAGCACTATGCAATTTAATTACTGCAATGCAACAAAAATAAATATTTTGTTGCAATAAAAACAGTTGATATATAATGTGTCACGAGTTGGCTTAACTTAATAATTATTGGTATCGAGTAAATTGACGCAGTAAAAATAATTCTAGGCTGTTGGCATTTTTTGATAGGTTTTCTTATTTCGATGTAGTGTTAAACCTGCTACCACTAGCTACTGCCATATTTGGGAATTTTCCTATTTAAATTTAGTTTCTGAAGAAAAAGTCCTGGTCACAAGACAAGATGGTGTCCCTGGAAAGTGCTTTCATAGAATTTTCAACTAGATCTTTGAAAAACCGGCCATTCTATTTGAATTTTTTGAGAAAAAGTTGTTTAGCCAAAACAAGCATTTTCACCGTTTATTTAGTTTTATACAGAAAAAAAGTCATAAAGGATGATGAGTATTCGCCCTTAAATACGGTTCAATTTCCCCATAGTCCAAATTTGTATACAACCTGTTGATTCAGTAAACAAATTACATTGAACTTAAACACTTTAAAGTGCATCCATATTTTAAGAACGAATACTCATCATCATTTATTACATATTTTCCTATATAAGGTATACCCGCAAAGGTTTCATTTTCTGTTAAAGTGCAAAATTAGAAGTTTCAAGGTTGAATATTTTCCAAACGCTTGAAACAAACATTTGAAGAAAGAACTAAAAAATGGGTGAGTCACAGCCGACTCTAGGAGAAGCCCTGAAGTTGAGAAAGCTGGCAACATGGCTTGCGGGTCTGCGCGGCGTGGCCTGTCACTCCCTGTCAGTCGTTTTTACAAGAAATTTACCAGAATTAATTTGTGTAGTGCGGGTAGTGCTATCGTCGCCAGATTGCTACGACGAGGCAGTGTGTCTCTGGGTGAAAACAGACAGCCCGTAGTGCTGGCGACAGCTTTTTTATAAATTTGTTTTGTTTGTGCAAAAGTGAAACATTTCTATAAAAGTTATAAGTGAAGAATCGTGCCTACAATTTCAAGGCTCAAGATGCCGAGTGATGCTAGAACTAAAGTTATATACCTGGCTGTAAGTCAAATCGTAATAATAACTTGAAGTAGCTAGGTTTTCTTTGCTTGACGGCAGGCGGTAGGTAGACTTGTATTAGTTTTGGGCTTTCCAAAGGACGAAAATTTAAGAATGAAATGATTACCGGCCAACTGCATAGACAAACTAAAGTACCCTTTAAAGTAAAAGGAGCTTTCTAACAATCCAAACATTGTTTAATATTGTTGCAAAAGTTTCTTTACCTAATTTTAAAGTCAAAATATATTTTAGTTGAATGTATTATGAAATTGACCTTAACTGCCATTTCAATCACAAGAGATATTATTCTCCTTCCCAACAGGTACTTCTCTGTTCGCTTGTTGTCTGTATTTTTATGAAAATTTAACCATAAGGAAAGATAGGTAATCATCATTTGCCTGACGGCGAACTTTGCAAAAAATTCTCGCAAAAATTTGACTTACAACAAAATGTAGTTCCCTTCTATTTGCCAAAATGTACCATATTTTTTTGCGAAAATATGCCTATTCACACCAGGAATCGTACTTATTAGGTATTACTTATATTATATTATGTATATTTTGTTACTTGTTACTGCTTTTATTGTCTGTTAAACAAACCTACCTACTTACTTAGGTACCCAATTATTGAAACAAAGGTCACAAATGTATCAAATTATAATTTAAAAAAGGGGTTGATCATTTATTAGAAAAGATAAACTAAGCCAAAGGCCAAAGTGCAGACTGCTGTGCTGTAGACTGCATAGACCCGTTGAACCGTCCCGCTGCGGCGTTGCCACATGTTTGCACAGGGCTTGTAAAGTTTGAGAAGGTTGGGGGTGAGCCTACACGCTAATGCCTTTGGATTATAAAACAAATCAACTTTGAACACGAAAGAGTTAGATTTGATGTCATGTTTCTAATAAGATGAATAAAGAGGACCCTTGCACTCTTTCGTCGAATCATAATATGATATGTTATTTATACAGCAACACACTCTATAAAATATGTTAATAGACTCGACGGTAGGTGCCATCCGCATACCTGTATATGAACATTAGGTATATGGTATGTACAGGGTGGCCCATCTAAGCGGAAAAAGTGTGCTACGTGGAGACACGTTAACATAAAATCGTCATTCAAAAAATGATATTGTAGTA
The DNA here is from genome assembly GCA_963920635.1 of Pseudeuparius sepicola. Classification (NCBI taxonomy): domain Eukaryota; kingdom Metazoa; phylum Arthropoda; class Insecta; order Coleoptera; family Anthribidae; genus Pseudeuparius; species Pseudeuparius sepicola. The sequence goes on from OY987299.1 coordinate 15,257,105, forward strand.
AAAATTAAGGGGAATTCGAGGGTGTACCCTAATTTTGTATACGGGGGTCGGTAAAAAAGTTATTGCGAAAAAACATTTTTTGCAAAATAATAAAAAAAAATTTTTACCTGCACATCCATTAGAGAATCTTTAAGTAGTATTCCCGAATATTCAGTTTTTTAATATAACTTCCGGTTATAGCGGAAATGAAAGTGGTTTTCTCTATTTTACAACGTACACATTTCTCTTAACCATCACAGGATTCCTTTTTTAATTCTGAATGAATCCAACGATATATAATTTGACCTATTTATCTCCAACCGTTTCCGAGATATTTATCAGAGAAGCTCCATCAAACTAGATACATGGTCTCATGGTCGGTGTCTAATGTTCGATATGAGTAGGCCAAACAATAAAACCAAATTTATGAAAAATCAAGTCAGCCATGATAATAAAACTGACAATCGAGTAGGCTGTCAATTCAATATTTCTATTTACGTGTCAGATTAGTCTAAAATTTTGTTGCTGAAGCTGTTAGTAGTTGCAGTTTAAAAAATGTTTTTGAAAGAAGAATGCTGTGATATTTTAGAGATCTTCATCAAAAATGATAAAAGATACGTAGAAACTTTGAGGGAGTATTCTCGTAAATATCCAAATAGAAATGTTCCGAGTGCTTCATTTATATGTAAGCTGTATCGAAGATTCAGATCGACAGGAAGTGTGATTAGCAAGAGAAAAAAAGGGTTTAGAATTAGTGAGGACGAGAGAGAACGAATTTTAAATTATTTCAGAAGAAATAACGAAAAATCTCAGAGAGATGCAGCGAGAGACTTACAAATTCCCCGGTCTACAATACAAAGGGTAATGAAATTAAGCAAATTTAAAGCCTTCAAAATATTACCTGTTCAAAGGCTATTCCCTGGAGATGCTGCAAGAAGACTGGAATATTGTCAAACAATGTTAAACTTTTATTTTGCAAGAGGTGGAGCTGGATTTTTTTTAAAAAAATTATTTGGTCCGATGAAGCTACATTTACAACGGCGGGAATATAGGTACAACCGGAAAAATAGTATATTTTGGTCTGTTGACAATCGACGGGCATTTCGTGAAGTTGTGAAATCCGGAATTGTGGGAAATTTTATAATGGGCCCTCTATTTTATTCAGGAAGTATGGCACGTAGGAAATACCTACATTTAATCCACAACGAATTGAAACAATACTTTGACCAGTTGCCGTTAATTTTTCTTAACCAACTCCAAGAAAGACAATTAATATGGCAGCAAGATGGCGCTTCCTTCCATAACTGTGGGCCCATAACGGAATTTTTGAACAATTCGATTGAAAATTGGATTGGTAAACATGGAACGATAAGGTGGCCGCCACGTAGTCCAGATTTAACCCCCTTGGATTTTTTCTTGTGGGGGCATTTAAAAAATAAAGTTTATAAGAACCGCCCCGAAAATGTTGAGGAGATTAAAAGACGAGTAAAATTAGAAATTGATAGTTTAAACAATCGTCCCTTAATCTTTGAAAATGTCCGAAAAAAATTCTTAAAAAGACATAGGTTATGTGTAAATAATAATGGAAACCATTTTGAACATTTAATGTAAATGAACTTCTAACTAATTTTTAATAACTAATCATATTGTTGTTAGTATAATAAATATGACAGTAGTAAAAATAATAAATGTTTCATAATTCCCACGAGATTTTTAATTAAGTTGAATGCAGTTGAATGGCTATAGCCACTTTAACATTCAGCCTACTCGCTTGTCAGTTTTATTATCATGGCTGACTTGATTTGTCATAAATTTGGTTTTATTGTTTGGCCTACTCAGATCGAACATCAGACACCGACCATGAGACCATGTATCTAGTTTGATGGAGCTTCTCTGATAAATATCTCGGAAACGGTTGGAGATAAATAGGTCAAATTATATATCGTTGGATTCAGAATTAAAAAAGGAATCCTGTGATGGTTAAGAGAAATGTGTAAGTTGTAAAATAGAGAAAACCACTTTCATTTCCGCTATAACCGGAAGTTATATTAAAAAACTGAATATTCGGGAATACTACTTAAAGGTTCTCTAATGGATGTGTAGGTAAAAAAATATATATTTTTTATTTTGCAAAAAATGTTTTTTCGCGATAACTTTTTTACCGACTCCCGTATACAAAATTAGGGTACACCCTCGAATTCCCCTTAATTTTTACTACAACCTCATTTTTTTAATGACGATTTTATGTTAACCTGTCTCCACGTAGCACACTTTTTCCGCTTGGATGGGCCACCCTGTACCGTCCAAAGCTATTATGGAAATATAGTTGTGCAAAGCTACTTACAATGGAAAAAAGCTGAAAAACCATAATATTAATTCATTTTATTTGCTTACCTTTGCTTGCAGGTGAGAGCATGTGGTACTGGACGCTGGCCCCACCAGCGGACTCGCCAAACAAAGTTACGCTCTCTGGATCACCACCGAACCTATCGATATTTTGCTTCACCCATTTTAGGGCGAGGTTTTGGTCCTTGAGTCCGTTGTTGCCGGGTACCACTTCGTCTCCTGTGCTCAAGAATCCCAAGGCACCTGAGAAACATATAGATGTTTACAAAAAAATGCTAGGGGTTCTCTAAGCGTTTTCTGTGCCATCTCTATATGTGCACCTGAACTGCGTTTCTCCGACCTGGGCCAATAGCGCCAGTAAAAGCTGCCGGAAATGTCGAGTGGCGTCAGTGTAGACACGGCGCAAAACCGATCTTGAAAACAAATTATTTTCGGACATGGTTTTCTAAAGCACCACAATGCGATCAGTTTACACATAGATAAAGCTTGAGGAGGCAAAACTTAACATATTTGATTTTTTTAATGCATCATTCGTAGGATAACGACTCGAACCCATATTAAATAGATTTACCTACATAGGTATATTTAAAATCTGTACGGTATCGTTTCTACAGTGTCCTCCAAAAAGTTCGCACCATAGGGGGGGAAATTTTTAATTAACGTTTTATTTTGAAATTTAATTTTGGGGTTATCTTTTGTTTGAAAAAAGATCAAACGTGGTCATGTGACTTCCGTTACCTGTCAAAAATGACATTTAAAAAAATATATCGTCAAAAATGGGTTTATTTGTTAAAATATCAAAAAGTTTTACTTGAAAAAGTTGTTTCTTTTCCAGTTTCACCCAAGTGTGCAAAATTTGAATGTTCTAATAAAAGATTTAGTTTCAAGGGCGTAGATACGGGGGGGGGGGGGTAGAGGGGGTAATTACCCCTCCCAAGAAAACCAAAACTTTATCCAAATTTACCAATGAAAGTAAGGATCTGATAGCTGCTAGTTTACTAAGCGTAATAGAACTTTGGAAAATTAAATTTAAAAATTTTAGCAAAGAAAGTCTGCCAAATTCGGCTTTTGAAACATTACTTTTGTGATCCTAATTGTATATCCAAAAATATATGAACTTTTGAAAATTCTGTGTACACTGCCTGTAAGTGTAGCCTCGGCCGAAAGAAGTTTTTCATCTTTAAAAAGACTCAAATCTTGGTTGAGGTCCACTATGGGACAATAGAGGCTTGTAGGGATGGCGCTTTTACATATTCACAGGGATATAAAACCTTGCCCTGAAGCGGTGCTAAACAGATTTGCCAATAATAGTAACAAAAGGATTTTAGATTTAGTTCTATAAAAACTGGTTTATGTGTGCATATATTTTTATTTTTTTATATTTTGACTGATTTTTTTTAGTTTATAAATGTTTTTTTAAGATTAGGGTTTTTAAAGACTGATTTATTTTTTTTTCTTATCATTTTTTATTTTGAGTTTGTTTTAGTGTTCTTTGTTTTAAGTATATAGTACCTATATTGTTATTTAATATATTACTAGTGTTGGTTTTATTTGGCTTTATAATAGTCTTTACTTATGCATACCTACCCACCTATAAAATCGCAATAAAACTAATAATTGGGGAACAGACGAACTATAAATAGTAGGTATTACCATTACCCCCCCCCCCCCTAAAGAAAAAGCTATCTACGCCCTTGTTTAGTTTTTTGTCAATTTTTAATATTTATGAAATTTCTGAAAATTTATATATAGCTTTATCATTCTATTAACTTTTTATTACTAATTACCGATAAAAATAGGTACTTTTCAGAAGAAAATAATATTAACGCTTTAAAATTTTGTTGTTTGCTGCAAGGTTGATGTACCGGCATTTAGGGTATAAATTTAGTTACATTACTTTTTCCAGTTCTAACTGATGCCAAAATAATAACATATTAAATTATCATCAAACTATTTTACATATCTATGCAAAAGTCTTGACTTTTATGGAACAAATAAGTATTATTACCTTTAAGTTTAATTTCACATTAATCGATATTGATGAGTCGGCCATGGAGAGAATAGAAGCAATTAAATTGTTTTTATTTGACAGTTATGAAACTGTTAAATAAAAACAATTGCTTCAATTCTCTCCAAGGCTTACTCTTAAAGGTAATAATTATTTGTTCCATAAAAGTCAAGAATTTTGCGTAGATACGTAAAATAGTTTGATATTTTAATTTATTATTACTTTGGCATCAATTTGAAACTGGAAAACTTAATGTAACTAAATTTATCAACTTTGCAGCAAACATAACAGAATTTTAAAACGTTAACATCATTTTCTTTTGAAAAGTACCTATTCTTATCAATAATTAGTATTAAAAAGTTAATAGAATGATAAAGCTAGTGATATAAAATAGTTTTTACGAAGTTACGAGTTTTTGAAATTTTCAGAAATTTGATAAATATTAAAAATTGGCCAAAAACTAAATATTTTATTAGAGCGCTCAAATTTGGCACACTTAGGTAAAATTGAAAAAGAAACAATTTTTTCAAATAAAACGTTTTGATATTTTAACAACCCATTTTGGCCATATATTTTTTTAAATGTCATTTTTGACAGGTAACAAAAGTCACATGGCCAAATTTGAGAAAATTAAATTTCAAAATAACACATTAATTAAAAATTTCCCCTTTATGGTGCGAACTTTTTGGAGGACACTGAAACTGTATAGAGAGTTATCTATCTATATACAGGGTGTTCAGATTTGATCGGGAACACCCCTGTAAAATTGTGATAAGCTTGGTGTGTGTAGGGAGTGTCCTTATACGCATTTGTGGAACATATCGGCATGGTGGCATCACTATTCAAAGGCCTGCTATGATTTTATGGATGCGATTTTTTGGAAAATTCTTTTAGGGATTTTTATCGGAAATCTGGCAGCGGAGCTTTATTCAGCACCCACTGAAACTTCAATGTCCCAAGTTTTATTAATTTACTTCGCCGACTAATATTGCTATAGAGCATTAAAATTGGGAAAATTGAATCTTTTATTTTTAATTAAAAATCAGGAATGCTTTGGAAATATCTGAAAATCGAGCAAACTTAATCGAATCGCCCTTAAAAATCAGGAATGCTTTGGAAATATTTGAAAATCGAGCAAACTTAATCGAATCGCCCTTAAAAATCAGGAATGCTTTGAAAACATTTGAAAATCGTATAAACTTAATCGAAACGTCCCAAAAATGTCCCACTAATAAAGAAAACGGAAAACAAACATCATCCTACCGTTTTAAGGTAATACATAAATATGGCATAGGTATTCTTTACAGATCACAGAAAATATGTTTTAGTTAGGTATTATTTTAAAACGGTACGATGGTGTTCTTTTTCTGTTTTCTTTATTAGTGGGACATTTTTAGGATGTTTAGATTAAGTTTACTGGGTGTTCAAATTTCCAAAGCATTTCTGATTTTTAAGTGAAAATAAAAAAACAACATTTCAATATTTGTAGAAATGTTAGTCGACAAAGTAAATCAATAAAACATGGGACATTAGGGTTTCAGGGGCGGTGAATAAAGCTACGTGGCCAGATTTCCGATAAAAAATCCCTAATGTCATTTTCCAAAAAATCGCAACAAAAAAAAAACAGCAGGCCGTGGATATATCCCGTTAGTGCGCAAGAACATTCCTACACGCACACAAAAATTCATCAAAATCATGCACAATTTTACAGGATGATCCAGATCAAATCTATCGATTTAGAATTAGGAATTACGTTTTGAGAGTTGCATGATGATGATATTGTGGAATTAAAACATTATTTATTAAAATTATAACGCTGTTCATGGTAGGTACTATTGATATGATAATAACTGATATAATTTCCATTAGCAACTAACAGCTACATAAAAAGCTGCGGGACTTGATTTTTTTTTAACGCACCAGACTTATTCATCTAATACTACTTGAGTCAATTGAATATTCTTTAGTGTTAAATGTATGGCTTAAAATGAAGTTATTTGGAACAGCATAAAAACCTTTGAATTTTATACGGGTTATTTCTGCTGATAAGTCTGATATTTTTACCAGTAGCAGAGCGTGGTAAATGCTATGAAAAAGATCGCGCCCCGTATATCACTGTGTTCCAAGTGAGTTCATTTATATTGTACCAGGGTATAGCTTGAGAACAGGCGCCTCGACAATAAAATACGAGACAAAACACTTTTTTAACCATATTAAACCGCACCTCGTATTAGTAGTAAAAAGAGATGAAGAAGACAGAGACGATAGATATTGTAGTGAAAAAAAGTGACTGCATGCTCGCCTAATATATTATCACCAATGCTTGCATGGGTTACACTGTTCGACGGCCGGCCACTTGTGCAACGAAATGCGGTGCATAGCCGTGCCATAATTTCACAGATCTTAGGATATACTTGCCTAAATAGTTATAATCGATATGGCTTTTTAGGGACCTTTTGATTTGACAATATTATATGGTGCATTAACCTTTACGTTGTGTTTGACGACAACCTTAAAAAAACTTAAAAATTCCTATATTCTTTTTGTGACGCCAATTAGAGTTTTTTATGCTGTTTCAAGTGACTTTAGAAATACTATAGCAAACATTATCATGTAAAATTTAGAAAAATATCCATTAATTTTTCTTAGGCTCAATTTTGTTCCGCTGTATAAACATTAAACATGGTATTTTAAGGTCAATTAGATTTCAAATGTACGACATAGGTTTTGTACTCCAATGGGTTCCTATAAGTTGTTAAGTAATTTATTGTAAAATAAATATTGACATATTATTTGCATAGAATGTTGTTTAAAGGAAAGGAAACTTAATTGATACATCAAAGTGGCATTAATACATGAGCAATAAATCAACTTATGCATTGAAGAAGAAGTTGTTTTTGATATGTAAACTTCAATAATAAAGAAAAAAAAACTGAAATCACATTATGTGTTTATTATTGCTCTAGTATACACAGGGTGTACAGAAGCACTCCCATAACTTAGTTATAATCACCTTTACCACTTCACTAATTTGTTTTCAGCACTCCACTTCTTAACGACGTAACTTTTTCGAAGAAGTTGTTCGTAATATCGTCTTTCATTCCTAATATAAAAGATTCCACTCTTCGCTGCGTAGATTTTTTTATTGTTGTACAGTGGCTATTTTTGATTTCATTCGCAGCGGCTTACAAATTTGATTATCCAGCAAGAATAAGTAACATTACAATTATTATTTCAATTATCAATTCGGAATTCGGAGATGTGAGTTTTTATGAAACTATATGGTGGTCGGTGGCCAGTGGAAGACTAATTTGTGAAGAGTGCCGAGAGTGTTGTTGACCGAGCAGCTGTATTATCAAAGTCTAGAGAATACTATAAGTCCGATCACTCCTTTGAAGTAGTCTAAAGGCCGCCGATTTTTTGCGACCGGTCGTAAATCAATGTCAGCACGCCACTCGGTTATTTACGAGGGTGGACTATACAAATCACCGTAAAGCTGGTTGCACCAAGTTTTACGGGGGCACCTCTATATTGACTTTCCATTATGCACCGTGAAGCATTAGTGTATATCGTTAATTTTTGGTACAATGTAAAAAATTAAAATAGGAGTAATAGGTATAACAGAAAAATAAGGAGCATAATATGTATAATAAAAATGCAGGTATTTTACTTTTTACGTTTAAATAAAGCAAGATATACCTAACTAAACATAGGGTAAGCAAAAACATAGAGTGTGTACCTAGGGACCAAACAAAATTATTTACATAGTTTACAAGTTTTGCTAAGTGTGTAGTAAATACGAACTCGGGTATATAATAAAACCAAATAGTCATGGGGAAAATTTGCACACGGATGTATGTACCTATTTTACTGATGGGAATTCCTTTAGTACGCTACAACCTAAGCCATCCTGAAGCGATAAATCATTAAATTTTGATAAGAAAATATTTTCTAAATTGATTATATATTCACTAAATTCTCGTGGATGTACTGTCAAACTGCCAAATGGTCCTGAACTGCCTTCATAGGCTTTTAGTTCACAAAATATTGTTGACTTGTCTCTGCCTGCTGAATATGCCTCTAACCCATAAGTTTCTCGTAAAAATCTTATATGGAACAGCAGTTGTTAATAAACTTCCGGACGAAGTGAATGATTGGTCCTCAAAATGTGCCTTAAAATTTTTTATACGTTTATGTGCCTCTTATTCAGGTGCAATATTCGCTAACTTATGGTCTTTGACTTCCATTGCTGATATCTGCAATTATTATCAATATACTGCAATAAGAACCGTGATAAGCCATCACTACTCAAAATTGGCAACAGTATTGGATATAATTTACGCGCACCCGGTGCAATACGAAGCACACGTTCCGAGAGACATTGTGTAACAAAGTGACGCTCGGAATCGCCCGCTCAGCGGGATATCGATCGAGGGCTAAGGCGAAGGGAGCGGGCAGGAGGGAAATATTTGTATACACAGGCCAAGTGAGTGGACTTATAGCATTCTCTAGACCCTAGACTTTGATATTATCATGCGAGCATTAACCAGTGACGCTAAAAACGTTTCTACCTGTGATAGCTGCTAATAATTTGACAGATGACACTGACGAAATAAGGTTGCTTGATTTTCCAACACACAGTGTGGATACCAATTGTGGACTATTGCTTATATTTCTTAAAATATTCCACATATCAAAAACATGTTTTAATAAAAGTGTTAGGAGAAATTATTATTATACACTGTGTTCATTTGAAAACAGTCCACCCTTAATATTTTTAAAACTACGAAAAAAATCAGAAATCGCCGGGACCCGTCAATTTTTGTTCGGAGGGGGAACTTCTTTGACGTACAGGTCATGTTGACAAATTCACCCCTGTAACCCCACGCCTAACTTTAAAATTTCAAATGGAAATACCCCTTTTGTGATACATCATTTTAAAGCTGATGTTATTGCGAATGCAACTCATTTTTATTTTTTGAAATCCGATGATGTTTGAAGAAGTTATGGGTAAAAAACGGTTTTTTCATAATTTAAAATAAATTACTTTTTACCCTAGATTTTCAACAGCATTGACATGGGGAAATAAAACAAACGTGTATAAAACCCTTCTCACAAAAATTGAGGATCTCAAGAACAGAATAACAGAAGAATGCCAACGTATTTCTCGCGACACATTTGTTAAAGTAAGAGCGGAATGTGAACAGAGATTGTACTACTGTCTAGCGACTAAAGGAGCTCATTTTGAAAATAAAATAAGTAGCCACACAATCATTGTGTATTATTTCCCCATATGTGAATGCTGTTGAAAATCTAGGGTAAAAAGTAATTTATTTTAAACTATGAAAAAACCGTTTTTACCCATAACTTCTCCAAACATCATCGGTTTTTAAAAAAATAAAAATGAGATGTATTCGCAATAACATCAGCTATAAAATGATGTATCACAAAGGGGGTGTTCCCATTTGAAATTTTAAAGTTATGCCTATTTTACATTGACAATTTCTTCATGAATTAATTCATGAAGTCACTTCAAGGACAAATTATTATAAAAAGTCGTGTATTACACTGGCAATTTCTTCATGAATTAATTCATGAATTTCTTCATGAAGTTACTTCACGAATTAGAGCATGTTCTATTTTCCGTCAATTTTGCGTGAACTTCAGGAGTACTAACGTTGAAAATTTGAACACAAGGCAGGTTATATTTTGATACTGGTTTTTGTTTGAGGCATTAGACGAGGAATAGAGGAGAGTACATAATTTTAAAGATAATATTGTTGACTGAAGAGATAATCCTCACCCAACGATAATATACACTTAGATAAAAAGTGTGTGAAATGTTACAATGTTTTATTTATGTATTCCGCTGCCTAGGCACAGCTCCCTCATTCACGAAATAATCACAAAACTCCTCTCGGGCAGCAACGCAAGCATGTCTTGCGGTGAGCATGTTTGGTAAGAAAGTCCAAATTGAAATATTATATAGTCTTTCTAAAGCTCTTCTAGGATGGAACTAGGACATTCGGGTCTCAAAAATTATGTAATGTGCAACATGCCAATGTTATGGTTTGCACTTTTTCCACATTCATATTAATCGTAGTCAAAAAAACTCTAAATCGTTTGGCTAAAATGCCAAATGCATTTTCAACTACTCTTCAAGCCAGACTTAATCTGTAGTTAAAGATGCTTTGGATGAAGATGGATATGGTTAGAAAATATGTTCTGATAGGGGAAATGCAACACAAAAAATAATTTTGTTATTTATTCTCTTGTGTTGGTATTTGCTAGAATCTGACATAAGGTGCCAAAAAAATTCATCAATTTCTTCAGCAGTGTAAAATAGAACTTGTCGTGAATTAGTTCATGAATTTATTCATAAACTTATTCATGAACTAATTCATGAAGAAATTGTCAATGTAAAACAGGTTTTAGGGGAGGTGGGGGGGGTTACAGGGGTGAATTTGTCAACATGACCTGTACGTCAAAGAAGTTCCCCCTCCGAACAAAAATTGACGGATCCCGGCGATTTCTGATTTTTTTCGTAGTTTTAAAAATATTAAGGCTGGACTGTTTTCAAATGAACAGAGTGTATATTATTACTACTAAAAAGGAAATAATTTCCCCTAACACTTTTATTAAAACATGTTTTTGATATGAGGAATATTTTAAGAAATATAAGCAATATTCCACAATTTGTATCCACACTGTATGATGGACATGAAATTATATTGGCAACACTATATAGTGTTGGTCCAGGTTCAGCTAACTAACTGGAATTGCCTAATTATCCATTCTCTAGACGGTAAAGAAAAAGTATAATTTACATGGTGGAAGTATAAAAAATGATATTCTACATATAAAGATCATTACAAATCTATCGTCCATCTTTATAAATGATGCGTGTCGCAGATTCAATTGCCTCAAATTACACTTGTGTAGACGTGTTGGTGAATAACAAGTTTCATAAATTATTTAACATTCAAATTAAATCGAATTATTAGCAGAAATATTTTTAATTGCATCTTAACCACTATATTTTAGAATAATCAGAACTTGGGAAAACATACAAAACAACAAACAAATTGCATAAACGATTTCTATAGACATTATTTGCATACTTCATATACCTAGTTCGTATACAATAAACACTAACTCATGTGGTTTACACTTTAATTTCTATGAAAGCTTATAAAATTGTTTGTAGGGATCTTTCTTAATGAATTGATTGATTCTAACAAATATTAGGTATATTTACGAAGAAAACCTGTTTTGTACAACATAACGCATTTAAATATAATGTTTATGTTACTCTAATTATTGTGCAAAATACGTATTTAGGGGTCTTACCTAGCCTGTAGTTAGTGATAACAAGGACCACGTCTCGGTCAAGCAGTATATCAGGACCGTACCAAAGTGAATTACCAGAGCCACACAGCCAACCTCCTCCGTGGAAGAATATCATCACTGGAAGAAGTTTACCTTCTTCTTTTGGTAACTGTAAATAATAAGTATCATTCAAAACATCTAGATGATGTTATTAGAGTAACCTTGGTTCTAGTAAAAATGAACTCACTTGGAACACAGTGATATACGGGGCGCGATCTATTTCATAGCAGTTACCATTGATTAAGGTATTCGGCAGTTACCATGCTCTGCTACAGGTAAAAATACCAAAACCCGTATAAAATTCAAAGGTTTTTATGTGGTCGACGTCGACCTAGTCAAGGAGGCAGCCAATAAGAGATCGTGCGTTTCGAAGATCCAGGGAGCAGGTGTTGAAGTGGTCCAGTTAGGCCAGTATAACCAGTGCTCAGAGCTGTCAAAGATACTTTGGAAAAGTATCTAGTTACTAGATAAGTTACTTTTTGAAAATGTATCTTAAGTTACTTTGGGTATCTACTTACTCTTTAAAAAAATGAACTTAAATACGTATCTTAAGTTACTTTTTAAGATACTTTATAAGATACTTTTTTAGTTACTTTGTATGTTTGTTATATTGTATTGTTTATTGTTTGTATTGTATATTATATTATGTGTTATTCTTATTACGTACATACCTATAAATACGTATGTTCATGTATTAGTTTCATAACAATTTATATATTAGGTTTAGGGTTTAGGTAAGGTAAAGGTATAAGGCCTGTAAACACAAAACATGACACACTAGGCGTACGAGTAGAGCGGGTGCTAGGTGACGGTGGCGAAGTATAAATGAATAAAACTTCGCCCGTCGCCAGCACTGCCAGCAGTAATAACTTGGATCGCCGTTTCGAACAAGTCGTGACTTGTCTAAAGGAACTTTTATCGCGGTAACTTAGATACTTTTTGGTATCTTAGATACTTTTCGGTATCTAAGATACTTTAATGTATCTAAGTTACTTTCCGGTATCTAAGATACCTTTTTAAGTTACAAGATACAGTTCCTCTTAAAAAGTATCTTAAGATACTAGTTACTTTTTGCCAAAAAATAAAGGAACTAAGATACAGTAACTTAGATACTTTAAAGTAACTAAGTTACTCTAAAGTAACTAAGATACTTTTTTCTGACAGCTCTGCCAGTGCTGTGCACGGAAATAAGGAAGGCGCTTTATTTTACGGATTTTGGTTTGGTGTAAAGATTTTCGCATGGTGTTGTTTTGTGTGTAACAAAATTATTGGTTTGCGCCCAAGCGTTTTTATGCTGTTCCAAGTGAGTTCGTTTTGTACTATACAGGGTATCCCTGTTAAGACGGTACGACAGATTACTTCGGTAATTTTTAATCTAGATTGGTGGTTCAAAAACTAAACTTGTGCAGTTTTTTTCCCAAGAAATTGAATGCCGTCAATAAAAGAACAACTGAATTTCAAACAAGTTATTGCAAAATAAACTATTTGTGTAATCAAGATGGTGATTTTGTTGCATTTTTTTCATTATGCTCTTAAAGTGGATAAAAAATCTGCACAGCTCACTTGAATATCACTTTCGGTTTAGCGGAAATTACTTTTTTGTCCCGGCTAAGACTACAATAAATGAACATCATTTTTTAACAAGAAAATAACGTCACTTCCTTCTAAACCGGAAGTGAAATTCACTGGTGTTTTTTGTTATCCAATTTAGGTACCTACTAATGTAACGAAAAATGCAAGAAAATCGCCATCATTGATTAAAAAAAAACAGTTATTTGGTGATAACTTTTTTGTTTGAAATTCATCTACGTTTTTAATTGAAAAAAAAAAAAAACTACACAAGCTAAACCGGAAGTGCCATTCAAGTGTGCGGTTCAGATCTTTTATCCACTTTGACAGTCTTATGAAAATAAGAAATACAACAAAATCGGCATCTTGCTTTAAAAAAACGGTTATTATTGTAACTATTCCGACAATTTTTGTTGTGAAAAGTCTATTTTCTAAATTCATGTTAAAGAAAGAATAATACAATTAATAAAATTGTATTCTTAATAATAAGGGGAGGAAGTCAGCGGAGCCTCGAGCTGTGATAAGCACAATAGGATTCGTTTATATTTGGAAAATAATATTGTAATAGTATATTACATAGCGAGAGTTGTAAACAGCTTATTACGTATGAGTGGAAAAGTTGCGCACGAGCCGCGCAGCGGCGAGTGCTGTAATTCCACGAGTATGTAATAAGCTCACAACTCGAGTTTTGTATTATAATTTTTCTTCGACGAAAGAAAAACTATTATAATAGATAAATTATGCTTCTGATTATCTGACAGGCAACAATTAGTGTGTCGGTTAGTTGCTATGGTGACACGGATGCCGCGTTATCAAGGCACCCGTGATAATTGCGTTTTAATTAAGAACAGATACGTAAATTTTTTTATTACGTGTCAGTCATTACGTGGCAGTGTTCGTAACAATGGACTTACTTATAACCTAAACCCATCGAATTGATAAGTACAATGGAAATCGCACAGGTACCACTTTCATTGTTGTTTGGCGCAGCCAACTCTAGAGAGAGATAGGTTTCAAATGGCAATAAGTAAGACAAGGACGCCTAATGAACGTGTCAGCTGATTCAGGCAAAGGAGGTATATAGGAATGTTGCATATTAATGGACGAATTGAATGGGCATGTTCCGTAATTCTCTTTATTGTCTGATCTGTATTCCGAAATTCGGGGCTTGTTTGTAGGATTGAGGATTTTTCTATACTATAACCACAATTATGTAAATATTGCCAGAAAAAAGTAGTGAATTAATTAAAAAAAATTACCTACATGGCAATTTTATGTACCTGGAAGTAAATTGAGACAAATAAAATACAAATTCCAAAATAAAATTTTATTTTAAAATAAAGGTGACAAAATATCAACGTTTTCAACTTTAATTACTTATCTTAACTGATTTATTAATTTTAAAATTCAATTTAATAGGAAAAGCATGTAAGACAGGTAGCTTTTACATATTTTTATATAATTTTTAATGTTTAGGCATCTAACAAAAATAATTACAAATAATTACCTTATTAAAGGGACCAGAACCTCAAGATTAATTCCATCTTTGACTACGAAGAGTTAGGTTCATTACCACAATATTTTGCCAGTTTTTCCCTTGATAGAGTTTCTATCATGACTTGAAAAATAAAAAACTGTAGTAATTACATACTTTTTAAGTTTGCGCTGCCCAAAATTCTCTATGAAATTGTTCTCAATAAATTGTTGACTACAAATACTTGTAGACAGTACAAAATTCTTCCTTTTTATTGCTGCAATTCACTTGTCTCTAATATCACCTTATCTGTTGGAAAACTGCAACGTTATTAGCAAAGATTTTTAAGACTTACGAATGAAAAGAAACCCCACTATTCTTATTCTTTCCGCCCCGTTTGGTACATCCAAATTCACAACAGGAGTTGATCCTCGATCCTCATTTTGGTAATTTACAACTTAAACAGAGAGAATATAGCCACATAGCTAAATTAAATTTTCTCTCCCATCTAAAAATAATATAAACCAAACACCAACTAAGAAAACTCAACGCCGTTTTATACGAAACTGCCACCACGACACGAACTCAAATCAAATATAAATAATACACTAATTACTCCTCTTCGTATTGGGACTTGGGACGACAGAAGGAAAATTAAAATGACGTTTGACAATGGAACTCGTTTGAAGCACAGAACCATCACAGGACACAAAAATAGAAAGTTAGGACAAACACCTCTTTTGTGTTATGTGATTTTTGCCGGAATCAGCTGATTTATTTACTATTTCAGTTACTCAAGTTTGGCTGCCAGTTTCTCTCTCTACACTCCTTCCATCTACTTGTCAATTCAATGCCTAAACCGTCACTTAATAGGTATGTTACTAGCATAGGAGTAGAAAAAGCAATATTATTATTCCATTATTCTATATATCGTATTAATTTATTGATATCATCAATAAACTATTACAAATTTGTTTCATTGTTTTTGATATGCAAGGTCGAACCTATAAATAACGTCTACTATTTTATAGAGTGACTTCTTGGCTTTATCTTCTCTTCTTCATCATATATCGCGCCTTGAAGCTTAATTTCTCGATTTTAATTTTTTTAACGATAGATCATCAAAAACTGTACTTTAAGGCATATTTTCTGGGTCAAAATTGGACAAATCATGTTAGGCATATTTTATAAAACAATTCTGACTAGGCCGCTGGATTGGGCATCCCTTAAAACGAGGTGTGTACCAAAATTTTTTATTAATATCATTGAGTAAAGGATCCTTTACTCAATGTTAATATCCAACAAGGAAAATCTTAAAAACCAATGAAAATCGCCATTTCAGCACCTATTTTACCTACTCGCTTAAATGAAGTTGTATGTGAATTAAAAAAATTAAAACTTTAACTTACTTTATTACAAATAATAGTATAATGTATAAAATTATGAAGTATGAAAAAATTGTGGATTAGTAATATAAAAAATTGCCATTTCATTTTTACTTTAGGTTTTTTTTATTTAGGTACCTATACCCTATACCTATTTGTAAATAAAATAGTAGGTAGTAAATCGCAATTTTTATTGGTTTCTAGAATTTTAATTGTTCGATATTTTTTAACAAAATTTGATACAAACCTGTTTTAAGGGATGCCAAATCCAGTGGCGTAGACAAAATTTTAATAAAAATATGCCTAATATGATTTGTCAAATTTTGACCAGAAAAATATGTCTTAGACAAGGAAAGAGAGAGGACACCGCGCGTGGCTACCCTGCCGTGTATAGATTTTGTTACGTCATTTCGAACGGCGGCCATTTTATATGTGGCAGACAAAGCGAGTACATTGTGAATTAAAAGTAACAGTGATTAAGGGGAAAATATACTCTTACGATGGTGAATTGTCCAGCATTTGGTTGAAAAAGCAGAAGTGAAAAGCAAGAGCCCTGGATTTCATTTCACATGTAAATATTTAACAAACTACCTTTGAAAGATGCCCTAAAAGTTTAATTTTTCTCAATGTAACTTCTTCAAATTCGTTCTACCTTTTAGTATGTTAAAATGCATTGTTAGGACCAATATAATTATTTTTTTACCATCGTTTTTATTGAAAATTTTTTAATCGATTGTGATAGTTTCATAAAATTTGCGCTGGTTTCCATAGGCGTGCATTGTTTATTTTATTTTGATTGATTCGAAATCGCCACAAATAAATATATTTCAGCACTTGACACTAGCTTTTGGGAAATTATCTGCAAATATATAACAATATTTTAAATTACATGCGAGTCAAAATTTTTAACATTTTTGTGATAATGGCTAAGAACGCGTTTCATGCTACGCCACTGGCATGTCATGCGATGTGGCAGTCGGTAACACGGCCGCCGCGAGCGCTGTTAGGCGTCGTCTCTCTTTTCTTGTCTAAGGTAGGTACAGGGCACAGGTTTTGATGTCCTATCGTTAAAAAACGCTGTCAAAATCGGATGATAAATACAAATTTGGTGGGTGTTACGGTTTGAAGCGGGTCAAATTGTATACAGGGTGAGTTTTTTTCGATGACCACTATGGGGACCTCGAAAACTAGCAGAGCTAGAACAAAGGTTAAATGGGGAAAGAATTGCAGTTTTGAATGCTCAATCTAATGCCTCTTTTGGATTTTTAAAAAAGTTCATGGCTCACTAGATATTTTGAAAAGAGTGATTTTTTGCTATTTCGTTAGATCTCTATAGCTTCGTTATTTCCGATTATACAGAAAAACTGTGGAGACAAAAATTGTAGATAATTTTGGGCTTAATAAGATAATCTAATCAATTTTTTATGTTTTATGCACTTTTAAAAATCCAAAAGGGGCATTAGATTGAGCATTCAAAACTGCAATTCTATCCCCGCATTTAACCTTTGTTATAGCTCTCCTAGTTTCCGAGATCCCCATAGTGGCCATCGAAAAAACTCATACTATATATCATATTTTTCTTATGTTATGTGGTTGACGTCAGATCTTATCATTTTCACATACCTTTGGAGTATATACGTTCAAATATAGGCAATCCTCTTCACCTTCCATAAGGTCCGTCCGCCTGTATATGTCCCTTTGAGGGCAAACAGGATGCGCCTTGGTAGCATCGTAGACGCCTTCCCAACGGTCTATAGGCACGGGCGGCTGAAACAATTATATAATTTATTTATTGTACCTATTATAAAAAAAAACGGAACAAAAAATATTGACGTATTTATTCATGATGAGTAGTTTAACTGCCGCGTAAAAGGAATAACCCCATAACATAATCACTCCGCGGTTTAAAACCGCGAAATGTTATACAGTTAATTTGTTTCGTAATTTTCGCATGAATTGTTCTTATTCATTCGTAACAGTTTTAAGTAGACTTTAGCCGAATGCACATAGTTGGAGAGAATTGCTAATTAGTTACTTATAATACAGAATACAGTATTATTTTTTTCAGGAAACTTTTGTAACTTAACGTACGAATCTTCTTCCGAGGTATGTACCTATATTATTTTATTCACAATCATTTGCAATCATAAAACATACAGGGTGACTCATTTGAAATGGAAGCACCCCCGTAAAATTTTTGTTTTTCATCCGATTTTAGCCGTTTTTTTTTCTAAAGATAGGTCACAAAAAACTCTTTTTTACTTTGGCGCAAAATTTAAGGTCTTAATCTCAATTTTCAAGGCCTACTACGAATTTTTTTCCAGTGAAAAATGACGAAAACCATTTAGCGATTTTTTTTATTCAAAATCCGACACATAGTGTTAATCAGTACAATCCTAAAACCCCCACATACCAAATTTGAACAGAAAATATACAGGGAGTTCCATTCTGCAGGGGGCCAAGTTGAGCAAAACAGGAATTTTAAAGACATCTGGCAAGTCAATAAATGTGCCAAGGAGCCCCCTTAAAACAGTTGAATGGTCAACAGGACCACTCAAAGTGTTGGTGTGTAAAGATCCGATAGAAAATATAAAGGGTGTCTTTCTCCGTGCCACCTCAAAATAATAAACTTTTTGGGGTCAAGAATCGAGTATATGAAAACCGCCCCAGACACTATAAACGAACTAAGTACAAAAATGCAGAAGCCTGAGAGTCATTAAATCCATATGAGTCAAGGTGACTGTTGTGCCACAACAGGAAACGCACAGAAAATGTTACATCTTAGACAGTGACTTTATTAATAAAGGTCCAACAATTTAAATAGTTTTTATTTGTTGGCATTTTGTAAAAAAATAAATTACTTTTGTGTTTATTAACATTTTTTCAGAGCACCAGTATAAGGTTTAATAAAAATTCGGCATTTTGATATAGCCCAGACATAAAAGACCCTGTACATTTTTGTATTGAATCTTTGCACACCAACACTTTGAGTAGTCCTGTTGATCATTCATCTGTTTTGAAGGGATTCCATAGCACACTTGACTCTCCAGATGCCTTTAAAATTCCTATTTTGCAGAATGGAACTCCCTATATATTTTTTGTTCAAATTTAGTATACGGGGGTTTTAGGGTGTACTAATTAACGCTGAGGTGTCAGATTTGAAATAAAAAAATCGCTAAATGGTTTTAGTCATTTTATACTGGAAAAAAAATCCCAGTAGGCCTTGAAAATTACGGGGTGCTTTCATTTCAAATGGGTCACCTTGCAGGTATATGGTCAAGGTTATTAATAACTAATACATTTATATCTTTAGAGACCCATTCGTGATATTATACTAAAAATAATGTAGGTTATATTTCTGTAATGTGTAAAGCGTAGTTTCTTCGGTATATGAGAAACAGATCAATATAAAAGTTTGATTAGGTTAGGATGAACAAAATTTTAAACTTTCTTAATATAAATCAACTAAACTACCTATTCAACGTTCGAGAAGTGCGATTGTGTAAGTTTTCCGAATTTACAAATATGCATCGTGCAGTGTATTCAATAAATAATATTGTGCAAACAGATTGTGTCATTTACATCTAATCTAACCCGTTCTATGCAAACGGTAATAGTGCTATATGTCTGTCTTGTTGGCTAAATTACGCTTACTTAAGTAATTATTTTTTAATTAGGCTTAATTGAACACGCCAGACAGATTTATACAATTATTTAAAATTTAGAATCAATAAATTTATGGCACGTTTGGGAAAGGCGAAAAAACGCAAAACGGGCGGTTCCCCCCAAACGCGTAAAATTTGGGACACCCTATATAGGGTAGTCACAGTTATTTTAACCCCTACCATAGACAAAGCTACACATAGACTGCCAGAACCATTGTTGAAATTTACGCACCCTACACCGAATATTTTGCATAAAATGTTGCACAAAAACTAATAACTAAATTAAAACATCTATACCTCCACCGAGACCTCAACCTGGTATCGAGTCCCAAGAATTTAAGACATTACAATTTATATGTTTTAATTAGTTTTCGCTCCAAAATTAGGAAAAAAGTGAAGACGGTGATAAGTTCATTTTATATACAGGGTGTCTACTTTTAAGTGTATACAAATCGATAAAAAATGTATTTTGTGAGATATTTTCAAAAACCTTTTTTTGTTCGAAAGGTCTTCAAAAAACGCTTCTTTTGACGTTTTTACTTTTGTCAAAATGCAAATCTAGGGACGCTACGATTTTTTTATACCCCGATTTTCACAAAAACCATTTAGCGATTTTTTTTATTTAAAATCTGACACAACCTCGTTAATCAGGACACCCCAAAACCCCCATATACTAAATTTGAACAAAAATGTACAGGGTGTTCGGTTCTACACCGTGTTAAAGTTGAGCAAAATAGGGACTTCAAAGGCACCTGGCGAGTCAAGCGTGCCATGGAATTATTTCAAAACAGCGGAAGAATTAACAGGACCACCCAAAGTGTTGATGGAAGAAATTGCAAGAAGAAATATACAGGATGTTTTTCTCTACAGAGTCTCAAATTTCCGATTTTTTCGAATTTTATGCTGGTCAAGTTTGCCTTGGATTATTGAAACAATGTTACTAAAAAATGTAAAATAAATTAAATTTTACCAAAACATCAACAAATAAAATACTTAAGTCTTAAGTTATCGAGGTTTTCTCAATATAATCGCCTTTTAAGGTTATACATTTGTCAATACGCTTTTTAATGTTACAAACAAGATATTTTAACTCAATTGCTGTTACTGCTTGGCAAGCTTCTATTATTTTTTTGTTGTAGCTCGTTTATGTCTCTAGGGCGATTTTTATATACTCTATCCTTTATCGCACCCCTAAAATAAAAGTCCATCGAGGACAAATCTGGCGATCGAGGGGGCTATCTAATTAATGGACTATTTCTTCCAATCCATCTGCAAGTGGTAAAATTTATTAGTACATTAATCTAAAATCACGAAAGTGTAACAATAACAATATCTGTTGTCAAAATTATTATTTAGCCACTCAGTGACAGCTCGAGTTCCATGGATAGGCGCTCCATCTAACTGCATCGTTAAATCTCTTGTTTCTCGCAATGGTAAATCGTCGAGGGCGTTTTGAAAGTCGCCTCTCAAAAATTCCAGAAAGAGCGCACCATTTAGAGGTTGGCGGAAAAAGAAAGGTCCTATCACCCTGTGGCCAGTTATCCCACAAAAGACATTTACTTTTTGCGAGAACTGGCTTTTAGTGCGTACAACCAAATGAGGATTTTCTTCCGACCAATAACGTGTATTCTGGGTTGAAACAACCCCATTTGTTGTGAAAGTTGCTTCATCCGTAAATAATATATTTTTAGAAAATTAGCATCATTCAGGTATTCCCCTTGCGCCCACAAACAATATTGGAGTCTTCATTCCAGTCTCCTACTTCTAACGCGTGCAGAAATTTTGCTTTAAATGCCTTTAATTTATTTATTTTTAAACATTTCCAAATTGTAGATCTTTTCAGTAGCAAATCCCTAACTGCATCATTTAAGGAATTATTATGATTGTTCCGAAAATATTCTAAAATTTGTTCAGACGTTCTGTTGTTGTTATTACCTCCTCTGATCTTTTTTATAGACACATTTCCTACAAAACAATATTATAATTGCATTTCATTTTATTAGTTTTCCAGCTCTTCAACTTTACTTACCCACTAGATTTTTGCTACGGTAGAATAGTGGATGTTCCGTTCATGACGCGTATTAAATATCCTGTCAACTTCACGGTAAGGCACATTTTCACCCGTTAATCTGATACCTAATCTCAATTTTGTCACTCAAAGTTAACGCTTCCATTGTGTATACAAGTTGGCCAAAAATTAAGATTAACAGAACTGTCAAATTTATTGTATTGACTTGTTTTTTAATTTCCCTTGCAGATCTGATTTTTGCGAATATTTTTATTAAGAATTTATTAAAATTATTACCTAACAAAAACTAGAATATTGTTCGTAAACACAAGGGAAATGACTGAATGACTCTTTATATATTTTTTAATTTAATTTATTTTACATTTAGTAACATTGTTTCAATAATCCAAGGCAAACTTGACTTACATAAAATTCGAAAAAAATCGGAAATTTGAGACTCTGTAGAGAAAAACATCCTGTATATTTCTTCTTGCAATTTCTTCCATCAACACTTTGGGTGGTCCTGTTAATTCTTCCACTGTTTTGAAATAATTCCATGGCACGCTTGACTCGCCAGGTGCCTTTGAAGTCCCTATTTTGCTCAACTTTAACACGGTGTAGAACCGAACACCCTCTACATTTTTTGTTCAAATTTAGTATATGGGGGTTTTGGGGTGTCCTGATTAACGCTGTTGTGTCAGATTTTAAATAAAAAAATCGCTAAATGGTTTTTGTGAAAATCGGGGTATAAAAAAATCGTAGCGTCCCTAGATTTGCATTTTGACAAAAGTAAAACCTCAAAAGAAGCGTTTTTTGAAGACCTTTCGAACAAAAAAAGGTTTTTGAAAATATCTCACAAAATACATTTTTTATCGATTTGTATACACTTAAAAGTACACTGTACGTAGGAAATTGAGAGAAATGAGAAATTTTAAATAGTAGCATAGTTCACTTCCTGAGATTTATTGTTTGAAATTTAATTTTTATTAAAAAAGGAAAATATAAATTCTTCACGTGGCCTCCATCTAGTCTATCTTACTCAATGACTTTATTGATATTTGCTACTAACTTTCTGTTTATTGTATTTAATATGTGAATTTCTTCCCGAATTCTTACCTTTCAGTGTTTCTATATTTTCCGGTCTGTCATAATAAATTTTGTTTTTAAATAACCCCACAAAAAAATATATAAAAATATATCCTTTTTCTAAATGTTATTGTCGTTTTCAATAAAAATTAAATTTCAAGCAATAAAGTTGACGAAATTTATTAACTATGTGATTATTTCTTCTTCTTTCTTCATTTTCCCTGATATCTTAAAATAGCCCATTTTGTTTTCCAAAGCGGGAATATACTTGCAAACTGTCAATAATGATTAGTATAATTTGGCATTTGTCTTCCATGGCAACCTATGACCCAAGGAGTAATCCCTCACAAAAAAGGCTCAGTTCTGAACTAACGTTGGAATCGGAAAAATGCGTAGAATTGAATAATCCAAAAATATACAAGATGTTCCATTTAAAAAAACATAAGTTATGTATGCCACGGCATTCTAGAACACACTGTATAAAGTCCATTAGCATCACAAAAAACTTTGCATTAGTATCTAGAACTTCGTACAAAAAAAAATCTTTTTTCTAACCTCAAAAACTAACAAGTTAAGGGAGAGGGGTGTCAATTTTTAGTGTACCCTATACACCCTAAAATCTGCAAACTTTGGTTTCTTTACTTCCCTTTGTTGGTAACTTGCATGGTTAATCTACTTAATCTTATACTTATCCTTATTTAAAAATGAAGGATGTACTTAAGGTAATTTGCCTAAAATGTGTACCTACATGATTTGATTTTAATGTTGCACATTTACCAGTCAGAGTAGGTAAGTTAGAAAAAGTTGTCTAATACAAGAGAATTAATTGCACCTGAACAAGCATGACAAGATTTCGAAATACACGTGAAACATTACATTATATTTCAAACTGAGAAAAATGTACTTATATTTATTTGGTATTAATTTTATGGCATAAATGGACGAAGGTAATTATTGCTAATTTTAATAATCATGCTCAATAATGAAAATCTATATAGGGCAAAGAACAACATATTAATACGTACCTAAGAACATGTACGAATAGATATTAAATTCTCTAGAAAAATTATCTAAATTACCTAGATTTTGTATCATCGCAATTTATGGGATTTCTAGCTCTAATTAAAACAGATAATTGTAACGTCTTAGAATTCTTAGAACTCCATACTAAGTTGAGGTATATACCTAGGTATTTTAATTTCCTACTTATTATACAGGGTGATTCAGTTTTAATCTGCAACACTTCAACAGGTGATAGAAAACCAAAAAATAACCGCACTTTCTTCTATAAACTATATCATTTTAAGGCCTTATAAAAAAGTTACAGGGTGTTAAAGTTGCAAGAAATATGTGGAATTTATTGAATATTTTACAAACTAGTTGAGATATTTAAGTCATATTTGGTACACGTTATAACGGCATGGGTTAGCAAAAAACCTGTTAATATCAAACATCTTGAATAACCAGTAGCGTAGAAATGGGTAATTAGTATAATTTATTTTAGAAAAAAAATAGAACCACCTTGTATAGCAATAAAATGTATTCAATTTCTTATGTAAATTTTAATTGTAAACAAAAACGTTTTCTTAGCATTTTTTCATATGTGTCATGGTTTCATAGCAAATTTGATTTTTTCGTATTATTTCAGGGTACTTCTGAAAAATTAACTTAAAACTTTTCTCCATAAGTAACACTCAAAGTAGAAAAAAAATTGTTTTTTACTTTAAATACAGTAACTTTTCTCAATAAACTTACCCATTCAAGGTTTTACTTTTCAAGATACAGAGCGTAACATTAATTGTATCTTCCTTAAATGTTTTAGACCCTGTATCTTCAAAAGTATAGCCTTAAATAGGTGAGTTTATTGGAAAAAGTTACTTTATTTCAGGTAGCAAACACACTATTTCTACTTTAAGTGTTACTTATGGAGCAAATTTTTTAGATAATTTTTCAGAAATACCCCGAAATAATACAAAAAATCAAATTTGCCACAAAACCATGACACATACGAAAAATTACCAAGAGGGCATTTTTGTTTACAATTAAAATTTACATAAGAAATTGAATACATTTTATTGCTATAGAAGGTGGTTCTATTTTTTTTTCTAAAATAAATTATACTAATTACCCATTTTTACGCTAGTGGTTGTTCAAGATGTGTGATATTAACAAGTTTTATGCTAACCCATGCCGTTATAACGTGTACCAAATATGACTTAAATATCTCAACTAGTTTGTAAAATATTCAATAAATTCCACATATTTCTTGCAACTTTAACACCCTGTAACTTTTTTATAAGGCCTTAAAATGATATAGTTTATAGAAGAAAGTGCGGTTATTTTTTGGTTTTCTATCACCTGTTGAAGTGTTGCAGATTAAAACTGAATCACCCTATATATTATTATACAGTGTGTCCCACTTAAGGACTGTCCACCCCCTGTAAAATTTTTATTTATAGCTCGATTTCCATAAACTTTTTTTTGTTGGATAGAGCTTCAAAAGTGGTATTAAATGCATAATTCAGGTACCTCGTGCGTTAAATTCATGGCCCACTGAGACGGTGTTTTAGTGCTTAAATTTCGAAAAGTACTATTAGGGATTTTTTTAGAGGAAAATTAGTGCCGGATTCTTATTCAGCGTAGTTCGAAACCCAAACGTACCAATTTTCATTACCATAGCTCTACAGGGTGTTTCAAAATTTTTAGTGCCCCACTTAATTAGTGACCACCCCTGTAAAATTTCTATTTTTAGCTCAATTTTTATAAAAAAAATTTTTGTTGGATAGAGCTTCAAAAATGGCATTAAACACATAATTCAGGTGGCTCGTGCGTTAAAGTCATGGCCCACTGAGACGGTGTTTTTGTGCTGAAATTTCGAGAAGTACTATTAAGGTTTTTTTTAGAGGAAAATTAATGCCGGATTCTTATTCAGCATTGTTCGAAACCCAAACGTACCAATTTTTTATTGCCGTAGTTCTACAGGGAGTTTCAAAATTTTTATTGCCACATTAAGGCCTGACCACACCCGTAATTTTTTTATTTATTTATAGCTTGATTTTCATAAACTTTTTTTGTTTGGTAGAGCTTTAAAAATGGCATTAAATGCATAATTCAGGTGCCACGTGCGTTAAATTCACGGCCCACTGAGACGGTGTTTTAGTGCTGAAATTTCGAGCAGTACTGTTAGGAATTTTTTTAGAGGAAAATTAATGCTAGATTTTTATTCAACGTTGTTGGAAACCCAAACGTACCAATTTGCATTACAAAATGGAGAACTAGTTAATTGAAATGACTGAAATTTGTGTTTATGTTATGTTGTGTTGTTTGTTCATGTATTTGTTGATATTAAATTAAATAAAAATTTCGTTGGCTAATAAATTTTTGAAAGAATATGAGTTCCTCATGAATATTTTAGTGTAAACTTACCAGAATTTAAGAAAATTAATTACAAATTGGTACGTTTTTGTTTGGAACATCTCACTGCGTATAAGAATCCGGCCTTACTTTTCCTTTTAATTTTCTTTTGGAACACCCTGTAGAGCTACGGTAATGCAAATTGGTACGTTTGGGTTTCCAAAAACGCTGAATAAGAAACCGGCATTAATTTTCCTCTGAAAAATCCTTAATTGTATTTCTCGAAATTTCAGCACTAAAACACCGTCTCAGTGGGCCATGAATTTAACGCACGAGGCACCTGAATTATGCATTTAATGCCATTTTTAGAGCTCTACCCAACAAAAAAAGTTTATGGAAATCGAGTTATAAATAAAAATTTTACGGGGGTGGTCAGGCCTTAAGTGTGGTAATAAAAATTTTGAAACTCCCTGTAGAGCTACGGCAATACAAATTGGTACGTTTGGGTTTCGAACAATGCTGAATAAGAATCCGGCATTAATTTTCCTCTAAAAAAATCCTTAATAGTACTTCTCGAAATTTGAGCATAAAAACACCGTCTCAGTGGGCCATGACTTTAACGCACGAGGCACCTGAATTATGTGTTTAATGCCATTTTTGAAGCTCTATCCAACAAAAAAAAGTTTATGAAAATCGAGCTAAAAATAAAAATTTTACAGGGGTGGTCACTAATTAAGTGAGGCACTAAAAATTTTGAAACACCCTGTAGAGCTATGGTAATGCAAATTGGTACGTTTGGGTTTCGAACAATGCTGAATGAGAATCCGGCATTAATTTTCCTCTAAAAAAATCCCTAATAGTACTTTTCGAAATTTCAGCACTAAAATACCGTCTCAGCGAGCCATGAAATTAACGAACGAGGTACCTGAATTATGCATTTAATACCATTTTTGAAGCTCTATCCAACAAAAAAAAGTTTATGGAACATTTAACATGACTTTAATTTGATTTAATGTTTCATTAAAAATATGTTTTTGCCGAAAAGGCATAAATAAGCTAGCATAACTCCACAAAGAATAAATGCATCTGGGTCAACACTAATACCGTGTAGGCGCTCCTCTACTTCTTATCATTGCGTGGAGGTATGCTTGATATAAAATGTTCAACAAAAGCTTGCGGAATAATCTCCCATTCTTCAATAGCGACCAATAGCGACCTCTATGAGTTGGTTACGATTAGCAACAGGGGTCTACGATTTCGAATCTTTTTTTTTTTGAGATAGTCCGATAGATGCTCCACGGGCGTAGCCAAGGGGGGAGTTTCGGGGGTTCAAAACCCCCCCCCGAAATAAGCAAAATATTACCTAATATTATACCGAAAAAATACGAGGAGTGAAGAGTTAAATTATTATTACGTTTGAATATATTATGTAGTAATAGTAGCGCCTGGCGCCATCTTTTGACGAGAGGCAGACGCAGTTGCAGCCGAACTATTTTGTATTGTAGGGACACTTTGCGTTGTTTCTCGATTATTCGCCACGCCCCTAGGTCGAAATGAGCGGAACTTTGTGGAAGTTCGTGGAAGTTTCTGGACGGCTACTGGGCTGCTACATAAGCGGCGCCGCGGCGCGTGACCGCGCTTACGGCAGTATTGTTCCATGCGAACTCGAAGCGAATAAAATTGAAAAGTGGTGAACGAATAGTGAAGAGAATTAAGTGTACCGTGTAAGTGAGTAATTTTAGTGCACTGTTATTCGATGACCTTGTTAAGGATAGATACGTGAATCATTATTACTGTCGAAAAATGGAGGGGAAAAAAGGAAGGGTGATAAACCTAAAGGTATGGACTACTGGAAAAAGTGGTGTAGTCAAGGTCAAGGGGTTTCTAATAAAGAAACAAATTTGGATTTAGCTATCAAAGCTTCAGTTACCGTGCATGCTGATAAGAAGACTGCCTACCCCGAAATCTAGTTTGGAATGCCTAGATATGTGTGATAAAAACCTTTATCCTAATATTTACACATTACTACAAATCTTGGCTACCATTCCTGTATCCACTGCTACCCCAGAAAAGTCTTTCTCGAGCCTAAGGAGACTGAAAAACTATTTACGAAACACTACAAGTGAAAACAGACTTAATGGTTAATGAACATTCACTATGGAACAGAAATTCATGCAGATGAAGTAGTGGATATATTCAAAAGAAAAAGCCGAAGATTTCTTCTTTAATGGTTTTAGATTTAGCGCAGAGGAACGAAATTAATTTATCCATTTCATTTAAAGTTATGAACTTTATAAATATGTCGTAGTTTTTCGGATGAATATATAGATATTAAATTTCATGTAAGTATATTTTTGTTGTTTTATTTACTTCTCAAACTAACCCCCCCCCCCCAAAACTAAATCCTGGCTACGCCCGTGAGATGCTCTATAGGATTCATGTCAGGACTGTTAGATGGCCACTGTAATAAAGGGATATTAACATCATACGGAACAAAAACATGTTCGACAATAATGTTGTCTAAGTAATATCAAAGAAAATGGCACTACGCACCATTTTCTTTGGTAATATTGGGCATTCATAGACCTCGTACGTATAGGGACCAACTCCGTACGAGCATCGAAGCACATTTTAGAGCCACCACCAAAAGGAACTTTATAGGATATTGCAGCTGGCAAACCTTTCACCTCGCCTTCGCCAGACACGCTCACGTCCATCTGAAGCTTTAAGGCTAACTCTAGTTTCATCGGAGTTTATTTGATGTGATTTGCGAAAATTTCAACACTTTCTGACAGTAGGCTTTGTATATGGTATAGGTACATACATAGATTGTTGAAATTTAGTAGTAGAAGTAATAACTAAATTAAAATACTTCTACAGGGTGTTTCGGTTTGCTCATATAAACATAGGTCGTACAATTCTTCGTTTCTGAGATACAGGGCGTTAAAAATTTCAAAAAAATATATTTTTTATTTTTTAATTTTATAAACTGTTAAAGATATTCAAACCAAATCTGGCACACAAGATGAATGTATGGAGGGACATAACAATGTGTAATACCAAGTTTCTAAATTGACCAGAGGCACAGATACGGGTAATCGCTTCCAATACCCAGACGATACAAAATATTTTTAAAATATTTTTAAATGATTCCAAATATTCAGAAAATATTATAATATGACGAAAATGTTTTGCTAAAATACAGGGTGAGTTTTTTCGATGCCCACTATGGGGATCTCGGAAACTAGCAGAGCTAGAACAAAGGTTAAACGGGGAGAGAATTGCAGTTTTGAATGCTCAATCTAATGCCCCTTTTGGATTTTTAAAAAAGTTAATGACATACTTAAAAATTTCTAATATTTTGTTTTAGCCGGTAACAAAATGTAAGAAAATAAAACAAAAATTTAAAAACTCAAATTCAAATTATTATTATTTTAAAAAGTCACCTTTTAAAATAAAAAAGGTGTTCAAACAATCTACCATTATCATTTATGCAAATATTGCATCTTTTTAAAGCTGAATTTGTCGCCTTTCTTAGAGAGCGCCTGTCAGTACTGACAATTGGTTCTAAAACAACTGCTCTTAATTTAACAATTGTCTCATACTTTATTTTGTACTGTTCCCCACAAAAAGAAATCCAAAACAGACAAATCGGGGGATCGGGACTGCCAGGAAATAGGTCTATTTCTCCCTATCCAACTATTTGGATAGAGCTGATCTAGGTAATTTCTTACGGGCAAGTAATTATGTGGTGGAGCTCCATCATGATAATTTTTGTTTTATTTTGTTACATTTTGTCACCAGATAAAAATAAAATATTTGAAAGTTTGAAGTATGTCTTATTATACAATAGAACGTAATTATGAAAATATTCCATGGCTGACTATGTAAATATTAAAAAAAAAAAACAGAAAATTAGCCTTAACTCTTTTATTTTTTGTAATAACTATGCCGAGTATTATATCTTTGGAAAGCTCAAAAAATGGCCGATTTTATAAGGCCACAGCCAACTATGATTTACATATTTAAAAAAACACAAGTTTATGTCATATCTCAAAAATCACAAACAACATAAAAAATTGGATAAGATTATCTTATTAAGCCCAAAATTATCTACAATTTTTGTCTCTACAGCTTTTCTGTGTAATCAGAAATAACGGAGCTACAGAGATCTGAAGAAATAGCAAAAAAATATCTCTTTTCAAAATATCTAGTGAGCCATGAACTTTTTTGAAAATCCAAAAGGGGCATTAGATTGAGCATTCAAAACTGCAATTCTTTCCCCATTTAACCTTTGTTCTAGTTTCCGAGATCCGCATAGTGGGCATCGAAAAAACTCACCCTGTATATTTCCTCACATTTTATTAATATTCGGACAAAATATTTTATAAATTGGTTTTAATGTATTTAACAGTTTATAAATTATAAAATAACCCATCTTAAAATAACCCTTTCTTTCACCTGTGAAAGTTTGTCCTAAACATACCTAAACCTAAATAACCCTATACTTCAACTTAGTACCTATCGAGTACCTATCAAGGATTGTAAGACAAGAAGGCTTGCTCTTAGATTTAGATATTTTGACTGATCGTAGGATTCAGGGGGAGGTCCTACCTTAAACCTGAGATCGTTCAGCGGCGGCTTGGCGAACGGTACCCCCAGGAAGGCGGCGAACTTCCTGCCTCCCTTCGTCGTCATGTACTTCCCCCTCAGGTCCCCATGCTTGATGGCCACCCTCGGCCCGTCCGTGTTGGCGAACGCCACCACGATACAGCACACCACCACCGCACAGCGCGACATCGCGGATTTGTTGCCGTAGCGCGGCACCTGTCTAGCTATCTGGCGCGTTATTACTTTATAATGAATGAGGTGTGCAATGGGTCTGGTTTGGTGGGGAAATCGCCCGTTGAACTGGTGGAGGCTGCCTTTGGATGTTTGTTCGGTGACTGAAGGAATCGTACCGACACCACGTGGCCTCTGGTGATTCCTACTTCTTTGAGGTAGGCACCGTTACGTTAATATTATAGATGGCAAATGACCGAGCATTTATGATTTTGAGCAGGTCACTTTTAAAAATGACCACCGAGACCTCGAGCATTTATGGTCATTTTTGAAAATGGTGCCATTCGATTGCTTGTGAAAAGTCCTTTAAAACAAGGCCCCATATGTATGACTTTTGATTGAAAAAGTAGGAATAAGATAGGGTAAAATAAATACATAAAAAAAATAAATATTTTCTTTTCTAGTTACAGATTAAGAAGACCCAACGCCTAGCAAGGCCTACTATAAAGACAGGCCCTGGCGCACAAAAATCACGTGACCATCTTAGTCAGACGTTACATGTCATTTGTCGCATAACTGAAAGCGGCAGCTTGGGTTTTGAGAAGTTTTCAATGTTTAAAGTGTTTTTAAACGTCTTAGTTTAGGTATATTTTAGAAACAAGTTTTTGTCCAGTGCGCGAGTGTCCTGGCGGAGAGGAACCGCCCATGTGTTATTATGGCCTCTGGGTGTCTGGGTGGGAGTCGTGCCGTCCAAGAGTATTGGTGCCGCTCGCACCGACGCGACGCGACGCGTGAGAACCACAGAATAGGGAACCCGGAATGGACTATTATGGACATGGACAGTATTAGTATTGGACAGTGGAGCCTGAGACACAGAGGGGTGAACTGCTTACGGGAGATCCGCGAGTTCAGACGGTCCGGGTGGCTGGAACCCGTTTCCCTTGACCACGTTCGGGTTTGTGTATTTATTGTATTCACCATTCACCTTGTGCGAAATAAATCAGTGTTGTAACGTACTCGAGGATTTTCGTTGTCGACCCACGTACCATATCAGTATATGGTTTCTATTCGGTCTTTCACGCTGCCGATCAACTGAGACCTCGTCAATATTTACAGTATACCTACTGAGGTTAGTTTTCATTTTTATTTCGTAAAAAATAACCTAAATACAAAATATTGGGTCTGTTTATATTATATTTATACACATTACAAAATCCAGGAAGAAAGTGTCGCCATAACAAACATTTGTTTTGCCTCGGGATGAAAATTTCCGCCAAAAATGGATTCGTCAAATCCCAACTGAGATTTAATTTCTAAAATACCCTTAAGTATGTGTGGCTAACACATTTTCAAGAAAGTGAAACAATAATTAAAATGGACAAATGTGTTGTGGGAGGAAAATACCTATAGAGAATATCACCTAAACTAAAGAAAGGTGATGTCCCAACAATTTTTGAGAATGTGCCAAAATATTGTGAGTGCAGTGCCGTTTAACTCTCAGCCTAAAACAGCTGAGGCAGGTTGAAAATTTTGAATAAACAATTAGAGAAAGCTTGGATGCACAAAACCAATAATGTAACAGATGAAAGAAAACTTGCCATATTGTTACGAAATTTGTTTTTTCTACTTATCTCCAAAAATGCCTTTCATTATATAGAACTAAGTTGGTCACGTGACTACGCGATTCTGCGTTAGCGCCGTGGCCTGTCTTTATCGTTGGCCTCGACGCGTAGGGTGTAGGTACATGTAGGTTAGTTAGGTTCGCAATCAATAAAATATTCAAATATTGTTAAAATAAAATAAAAATAATTCTTCGTAGATATTTTGATTTTACTTTGTTCATTATTATAAAAAACAGGTGAGTAGTACCTATCAAGGATAACAAAAGTTTAAGAAAATAAAATATACAGGGTGGTCCAAACTTTATCAGCAATACTTTAAAAACTGCTAGAAAATTTCAAAAAAAGGAGATTTTTTCATACAAACATGTATCGAAATCTTAGCGGTTTTCATTATACAGGGCGTCAAAGTTCAATTTTTTTTTCAAGTTTTCTTTAATTTTTACTAAAGAACGACAGCTATGGCAGACATATTTATTACAGTTTAGACACAAATTAAATGCTATAAATTAAAAATAATTGGGCTTGTCTACTTACACCAGTGCCGGAGAGGCGGGGGTCAACCATCATATTTTTCAATAAAAAAAATGGTACGCCATTGGAAAAGTAATATTTTGCTGCCTTAACTAAATTTTACACTCAATTCTAAGAACAAAATATTCTTGATTTTTTTCGAAAAATGTACTTTTTTGAAAAATTCATTTTTCTGTTTTAGTTTTTTTAGCATAAGAAAATCAAAGTAGGTGTAGGCTTTTGAAATTTTGCACATCTACTCAGTTTTTAATTCCGAATAACTTTCCCTAATAACATTTTGTCATAAAACCTACATAAAGGGTACTTTACTGGTGCGAAAAAATAGTTATTTCAAAATTTCCAAGACACATGATTTTTCGAATCTAGAAACCCTTTTTGTAGGTTTTATGACAAAATGTTACTAAGGAAAGTTGTTCCGCATTAAAAACTGAGTAGGTGTGCAAAATTTCAAAAGCCACTTTGATTTTCTTCTGCTATAAAAATTAAAACGCTCGAAAATGAATTTTTCAAAAACGGTACATTTTTCGATAGCAAGTCAAGAATCCTTTTTTTCTTAGAATTGGCCGTGAAATTTAGTGGAAGCAAAAAGATTACTTTTCCAGTGGCGTACCATTTTTTGAATAAAAAATATGATGATTGACCCCCGCGTATCCGGCACTGGTGGAAGTAAACAGGTCAAATTATTTTTAATTTATAGCACTTAATGTGTGTCTAAACTGTGCCAAATATGTCTGCCATAGCTGTCGTCCTTTAGGAAAAATAAAAAAAAACTTGAAAAAAAAAATTGAACTTTGACGCCCTTTATAAAGAAACTAAGTTGCTTTACTTCTTTTCTTGAAGTAATTCCAGACTATTGAATTTTGTTTAAACGTTTGGCAAAGTAGGTACTAAAACTAGGAAACACACGCAGTTCAAGTTCGCAATATTTTGGTTAGAAATGGTTTTGTAGTTTTATGGTTAGAAATTGAGGGATTTTTTTATTAATGACCATAAATAATGCCCAAAAGTGACCAAAAATTCTTATTAATTCTCTAACTGACCACATTTATGTAAATGATCATAAATGCTCCAAAATTGCCGGTCAGTGACCAAACGTGACAAGACACTTTTAAAAATGACCTGCTCATAAATGCTCAAAATGCTTCTGCTCATAAATGCTCCAGCCATCTCTAGTTAATATTCTTATTTTTTGCAGGTCCAATGCAATTTTGGAGAATTTTGTAAGTTTTAATTTTTAATATATCACACCTACTTATGGTTAATCAGCACCACCTGCCCATGAACTGCCCATACTAACCAGCGGTTGAATATCTTTCCTTAGCTTAGTATACAGGGTGTCCGATAACTTATATCAATCGTAGGGGAACAGGTGGTACTAGACATCAAAATATACCGTGTGAGCCAAACATGCCTTAGTAAAATGTTGCTCCTTTTAAATATACAGGGTGTTGAAAATAAAACTTGATTTTCGAAAAATTGCAATAATTGCAAATTAATACACGAGACGAACTTTTAGGAAAAATTCAACAAGCGACCGAGAATATTAAAATGCCGAAAATACCTTCCCGAATGAGAGGCGTCATTTAATAAAGGGCCTAAGAAAGTGCCTTGAGGTAAACGGGGAACACTTTCAACACCTGTTCAAGTAAATTTCAAAAAACATGTTGTATTTTGAATAAATTCCGTTATATTTTCGAAAATGCAAAGCAATTTATTCAAAATACAGAGACGAATATCTCGCAAACGGCTTGAGATATCGATATTGACCAAGAATATGTTTTTTTACTCGAAGTCAAAACATTCCCAACTTCACAGGGTAAAATATTATGCAGAATTTAATTCATTACGAAAACCAAAGTGTCAATTTTGAATAAGATATCTTCAACGGTTTTAGAATTATTGCAATTTTTCGAAAATCAAGTTTCATTTTCATCTTTTAAACGGGCAACATTTTACTAGGGCTTTTTTCGCATTTGGTTTCTAGTACCACTCGTTGCCCTATGGCGGATAAGTTATGGGAAAGCCTGTATAGACAAGGGCTTACTACCTACCATTGATTAAGGTTACGAATTCCTTATTCAATGTACCTACTACAAAATTTTTTATCGGACAAAAATGTAAGAGGGGGTTGCCGACAGCGAAAGTGACGTTAGATTTCGTATTTTTTTAAGTTGTATAGCATAAAATCTAATAACATTTTACCTGGAAAAAATTTAGTACAAACATCTCTGTCTTCATTTTAATCATAAGATCTTAAAAGCAATGATTTGTTTTATAAGTTATGAAAACCTTGGGAAAAATAATAATTCCAGTGCATATGCTTTTAAGATCTTATGATTAAAATGAACACAGAGATGTTTGTACTAAATTTTTGCCAGGTAAAATGTTATTAGATTTTATGCTATACAACTTAAAAAATACGAAATCTAACGTCACTTTCGCTGTCGGCAACCCCCTCTTAGTATTCTGCCAGTCCTGCCACATTTTTGATCAATGAGAGTATCTACTTGCCGATTTGCTCTGTTGTCATGGATATGATCACATTTTTATTGCCTGCCTACCTAAAGTCAATTGTTTGTCATTCATTTAAAATGTCATGGTCCTCGGGCCCATGCCTACAATTTTTTTTATTACCTCACCCTTGAGAGATATGTTCTTTATGTCCACTTGGACAATTTCTGATATAAGAAATAAAAATACGCTTCCAAAAATCGCTATTTTTATTAAAAATAGATATTTTTATTAAAATGCTTCATTTTCGGCCTAGTCCCTAAATGAATGAATGACATGACAAAATTTTCAAATAAACAAACTTGTTGCTACGATATCAATTTCTAAGCCAACTTTTTCGAACATTATGATTTCAAAAATTATGGAAAATTTGCAAATTTAAGCGTTCTGAAGAATTGCAAAAAGCGTATAACAAAAATAGTGTTTGGCACACGTACCTAAAGCAAGTTTTTCAGGACTCATCTGCTATTCCGGACTCTGCTAACGCCTCGTCCGGAAACAGCAATGATTCATCCTGAAAAACTTCATTTTAGATACTTGTAACAAAAATAATTATATTAACCGATCCTGAAAAAATCAGCTGTGGCAAAAATCAGCTGTGACACCCCTAACATGGAAAAGTTATGACGTCATAACATTTGGCAGCTGATTTTTTCAAAGCTTATTTTTTCAGGATCATTTAATAAAAACATTTAAAATCAAGTGGTAACCATGTCCGACAAAAATTTTCGGGAAATTTCGTTGTCTTATACGAAGTCTCAACGTTGAGGAAATAAAAATTTTTTGTAGGCATGGAAGAAGAAATTGAATTTTTTTCACTTTAGAGATACAGTGTCACCGATAAAGTCAACATCATATGGGATTTTTAATTCATTCATTAGGATACATTTTTTACTCTGCAAATACTCTCTGCTTGAAAAGTGATGCCCAATAAGGAGCCGCAAACCAAGCAATTATATTTTTTTTACCTGTCAAATGGTACGTCCTTAAAATGCGCTTACTCTCTCACGCATTGATAGCTAATTATGTACAAATTTATAGATCTATTAGTAAATAATATCTAGTATGTATATAGTTTTTCTTGTAACTGAAAAAAATTCACACAAATTAAGGTATATAATTTTCTGCTTTTCATTCAGTGTGTCCACGGATGGACTTAACTATAAAGCACTTGTAAAAAATGTATTTTCAATTTTTTTAAAAGAAGTCATTCTTGATAAAAAAAGTCTGCTTGTCATTAAAATAGAATTGGCATGGATAACGTTAAGATAACTTATACTGGGTGGCCAGAAAATTGAAGAAATGTTAAGTAACATAAGAGTAAACTACCTCTATTTGTAGAGATACAGAAAAAAGTTATGAAGAAAATTTGTTCAGCGTGGGAAGTTACTTACGTGCACAAATTTTCAAAGCCTGCAGGCCTATTTTGTTTTTTCTTATTATCTCTCTTCTCAAATAACTGTTTTTTTGTAAATAACACGACAAAACTGCATTAATAAAACTTACTCAGAGTGGAAATCTGGGCATGATGACAAAATTTAAAGATTCTAGGCCTACTTTGTATTTGAGAATATAGTAGGGAAAACTTAAAGTAGGCCCAGGGTTGTCAAATTTTTTTTCATCATACACAGTTTCCACAACTTTTATTTATACACTTGTCGTAGTACCTACAGAACATTATTTAATCAAAGAAAACCAAGAAAAAAAAAACAAAAAAATCAAAGTAATGCTTTCAAATTTTATATACCTAAGTATATTTTTCCACGATGAACAAATTTTCTTTATAACTTTTATTCAATATCTACAAATGGAGGCAGTTTACTCTTATGCAAATTATCGTTTCTTCAATTTTATGGTCACCCAGTATAACTAATGTTAACTTTTTCCATGCCAATCTTATCTTACGAACGAGCAGACTTTTTTACGAATTACTTTTAATAGTAAGTATACCTAGTTAAGTCCATCCGTGGAAACACTGTATATTTTTTGTAAGAAAGTTTTCAAATTATCCTTTTCTCTAATCTGAACAAAAATGTAGCTACATACTTTCCTTTTGACAGAACTTTTCATATTATACTTACATATATTGTGAATTTTTAACTCACCCTGTATATTTGAAATCAAGTTTCTAAATTGCATATATATTTCGCAAAGAAGCAGAACTTTTTAAAGGGTAACAAAAACTCAAAGATACAGTTCTTCTTCTGTGCAAACTAAGTGCAGGTAGCTACCTAAATTTCACAGTTCAGGTACAGTTTTGAGTAGTTTTAGGAATACCGATTTTGTCCGTAAATATCTGGCCAGATCCTCCGAGCATCATGCTGTTGGACACACGGACACTCCCTGCTTGAAATTGCAAATACGTATTTTAATGTCACTTCCGGAGCTTGCAACTTCTAATTGAGATGGCTGTAATGATTATAGAAGAAGTCCAAGGATTTTTGGAAGCGAATTATACCTGACATTACGTTTTGATGGCCTAGATAACGACCAGAAGGAAATGTAATTGCAATTACTCCTCATTAGCAACTAGATGTGAGAAACTGGTAACTGGTGACAAGGTCGTTTTGAAATTATGTATTATATTTTAGATTAATTTAAATAATTCAACGCGCCTTGTTGAAAATCGTACTCGAGCGGGAAAGTTGCATTTTTATTGCAGAATTTAAACATAGGAAGCAAAAGGAGACCCGCGATTTCACTGAACATAATATTCCACAAGGTGAGAAGGCATAATCAATTTTCAGACTGAGAGGAAAGTGTAAACATTGACATTTTAATTTCTAGTATTACCTTTGCCGGTACCTAAGTAGGTATGTTATACCTATAAAATAAATATTACTATTAGGTATTAGGGGAAATGAAATCTTAAAAATGTGCCCACAAACACTATGCTATGATCATAGCCGAACAATACCCGTTCGGCTATGCTATGATCTTTCAATAAAATTCATTAAGTATAGGTACCTGCTTGATTCTTTTTGTTCGAATTTTGCAGGAGTTAATTATAAAGTTATAAACAAAATTAAGCAAGAAGCGCAAGTTTTTCTACAAAGCAATCGGGAGTAGCACGCAGTTCCAACTCTAAGGAAACTCTAAGCTTATTTTTAAGAAAAGATGAAATGTTGGTCTCTCTGAATTCAAAAATTCTCCTACTTGTTCTTTACATCTAGGTCATCCCAAAGCAAAATAAATAACATAAGCCGATGTCATAATTTTGTATGCGGTAGGTAACTTTATTTCTTCATGTGCAGTAGGTTTTTTATTATTGATGGCGTTACAGATAGGTTTCAACTATTTCCAATACACCAAAAATTAACAAGAATATGTCTTTTTATTTTTACAGCTTTAAAGTGACATTTTGATACCCTAATCATGTAATCGGCCCTTTTAAAGCCCTTTCTTAGAATAAAATGGAAATAACTCCCTAACCTTTAAAGTTAGACCCATAATTCCCTATAACAAAAAGTCTCTACTATTTGAGGGCTTTCCAAACGTGTAATAAAATGTAGGATGTTCCATTTAAAATTAGCGAGTAAACTTAGGATTTGCGTAAGTGAATCGCCCGGAATGTTCTTCAGAACTTTATCCCAATATCGGTCCTAAATTGTTAACTAGGCGTAACAGGCAATCTCCAGTTCAAGTTATAGCCCAAAATCTTATTTGGTTTTTGAGTAATACATTTCCAAATGTGGCCCCTCTTTTCGTTTAAAATTAAAATAACTCCCTAACCTTTAAATATATACCATTAATTCCCTGTACCAAAAAGAACATACTCTTTAAGGGCTTTCTAAAAATGTTACAAAATACGAGATATTCCATTTAAAAAAACATAACTTTGGGTCGATACTACTTATTGGATCACCCTGTATATTGGAATGTAGTGGGTAATATACTCATGTTTCTCTACAAGTTTTGTCTGCACTTTTTTTTGTAGCATTAACAATTTGAAGATATAGACCACCGCGGTGTACGTAACTCACCCTGTATATCAGAATGTGGGTCTTATGGAGCACTAGGTATATTATAAAGAAAAAAATGAAAATCGTCTCCAATTAAAGTGATTATAAAGGGTGATTCATTGGGCTTCGGAATGGGAGATCCCGAAACCTCCTTCCAATCGCGCAGATTAAATATTGTACGATTGAGTAAAGGATATAATATATTATTCTATACCCTATACAGGGTGGCTTGAGTGTTGCAGGTGACTAAAGAGTTGAAATAAGGGCGTAATCTTGTAAGGAAAAATCGAGATTTTGGCCGATTTTTCCACACAAGTCCATTGAAAATATGAAAATGTACATCATTACTTGCCAGAAAAACATAAAACCATACCTATTATTCATAATTAACATATTATATGTATATGTATATTAGGTATATATACAGGGTGTTTCAACTTAAGTGCGAACACCCCGTAAAATTTGTATTCTCCATCCGATTTTAGCCGCGTTTTTTCTAAAAATAGGCCATAAAAAACTCTACGTTGGTGCAAAATTTCAGGTCTTAATGTCAATTTTCAAGGCCGGCTAAAATTTTTTTCTAGTAAAAAATGACGAAAACCATTTAGCGATTTTTTTTATTTAAAATCTAACACCACAGCGTTATACAGAACAACCTAAAACCCTCGTATACCAAATTTGAACAAAAAATATACAGGGAGTTCCATTGTGCAGGGTGTCAAAATTGAGCAAAATAGGAATTTTAAACTCATCTGGCGAGTCAAGTGTGCCACGTAATTACTTCGAAACAGTTGGATGATGAACAGAACCACTCACAGTGTCGATGTGCAAAGATCCAATAAAAAAATATAAAAGGTGTTCTTCCCTGTAGCAACTCGAAATGCTGAATTTTTTAAACTTTATACAGGTCAAAAATCGAGTATATCAAAACTACCCTAGACAAGTCTAAAAAATAGAACTAAGTCTAAAAAAATACAGAAGTCTGCCAGTCAGTAAGTCTATAATGAGTTAAGGTGGCTGGTGTGCCACAACAGGAAACGCACAGAAAATGTATCATCTTAGACAGTGACTTTATTAATAAAGGACTTACAATTTGAATTGTATTTATTTGTTGGTTGGATGATTAAAGAAATAAATAGCTTTTGTATTTATTCAATGATTCCAGAGCACTCCTCCTGACCAATATATAAAGTTTAATAAAAATTCAGCATTTTGACATCGCCCAGAGAAAAAGGCCCTGTACATTTTTGTATTGAATCTTTGCACACCAACACTTTGAGTAGTCCTGTTGATCATTCATCTGTTTTGACGGGATTCCATGGCACACTTGACTCTTCAGATGCCTTTAAAATTCCTATTTTGTTCAATTTTGACACCCTGCAGAATGGAACTCCCTGTGCGTTTCCTGTTGTGGCACACCAGCCACCTTAACTCATATGGACTTACTGACTGGCAGGCTTCTGTATTTTTTAGACTTAGTTCGTTTGTAATGTCTAGGGTAGTTTTGATATAGGTACTCGATTGTTGACCTGTATAAAGTTTTAAAAATTCAGGATTTCGAGTTGCTACAGAGAAGAACACCTTTTATATTTTTTATTGGATCTTTGCACATCGACACTGTGAGTGGTCCTGTTCATCATCCAACTGTTTCGAAGTAATTCCATGGCACACTTGACTCGCCAGATGAGTTTAAAATTCCTATTTTGCTCAATTTTGACACCCTGCAGAATGGAACTCCCTGTATACTTTTTGTTAAAATTTGGTATACGGGGGTTTTAGGTTGTTCTGTATAACGCTGTGGTGTTAGATTTTAAATAAAAAAAATCGCTAAATGGTTTTCGCCATTTTTACTAGAAAAAAAAATGTAGTAGGCCTTGAAAATCGACATTAAGACCTGAAATTTTGCACCAACGTAGAGTTTTTTGTGGCCTATTTTTAGAAAAAAACGCGGCTAAAATCGGATGGAGAATAAAAATTTTACGGGGGTGTTCGCACTTAAGATGAAACACCCTGTAATGAAAATCAAATTTTCCATATTTCAATCTCAGGTGCCACTCGTAAATGTCCCTTTCATCCTTCTTCGAGGCTTGCATGCAAAAATGGGGCACCTAAATCGTCACTATCTGACGGTATATTATTTTCCATCCCCAAAAACACACCTATGCCAAAAATTTCAGTTCAACGGCTTGATTATTTTGGGAGATATTGCCATAATTCGATTTTAAAAAGAGGACTATACAACGCCCTGTATCTCAGAAACGAAGAATTTTAGGACCTATGTTTATATGAGCAACCCACCTTAAACGAGTTTTTCTACAAAATGTCAAAGTACTGATGAAAAAACCTGGGACACACTGTACAGAACCGATCGTATTGAATACGCTCAAAAAATATAAAATATGAAGATACTTTCAAAAAGCTATCTAAGTACCTGCCTAGCCTACTTAGATAGTCTTCCAATGCATAAAGATTAAATAAATACAAATTATATAAGGAATAGTTAGGTAGGTACTTATTTCAAGCTACGGTACAGAAGGTTAGATCACCGCATATACTCGAAATGATTAACAAGCATTGCTCACATGAAGATTGTTTTAATATTTCAATAAATAAGTAGGTACATATTTGTATTGTCAATTTGCAAATATGTAGATAAATAATTAAATTATCTTAAATTGTTTTAAGATCCATACAATGTTACATCTTTTTATTATTCTTACATATACAGTGTGTTCCAAATTCGACGATAGCGTTGAGGAACCAAGCCTAACTGCGATCTCATCTGAAATTTCCTAAAAATTTCTTATTCTCGTTTTTATTAAATAATCTTATAAACCGATGGTTACGCAAAGTGTCGCAAAGACAGGGCTTGGACATTATTAAGAAACTATTATTAATATACAATGTATTCAAAAAATGGGTTTATTTGTTAAAATTTCAAAAAGTTTTACTTGAAAAAGTTGTTTATTTTTCAATGTTTAGTAGGTGTAGGGGAACCTGGGTAACAGTGAGACACGGGTAACAGTGAGGCATTCAAAATATCCCTGCTTCTATAAATAGCTCATAGATGGCGCTAGGTTTGCATAATGGCAAGACCCAATAGGTCAGCCTTCTCCACTACTTTTACAGTTCCCGCCCATTCAGTTTAGAAGCTGTGAAGATTGCATGCCAATTCTAATTTTTTACCGGTTAGATCACACAATTCTGTGGTTAAATGAGCTTCTGCGGGAGACAATTTCAACAGGGGAACAGTGAAATGTATTACTATACCCATAGGTCTCACAGTTCTTTATTATAATAGATAAATATTACATACATTTGTATACTTACAATGTGCTAAAAATTAAAAGATTTTCAATTTACTTTCAG
Source organism: Pseudeuparius sepicola (assembly GCA_963920635.1). NCBI lineage: Eukaryota > Metazoa > Arthropoda > Insecta > Coleoptera > Anthribidae > Pseudeuparius > Pseudeuparius sepicola. Next base: position 15,300,145 of record OY987299.1, read on the forward strand.
ATATAAACCCATAAAATTGCATACATTCTGTGTATAATTATCTCTTCAACTAAAAGTAAACAGGTACTTTCACATAGTATACACTGTGTCCCGGATAAGAATGAACAGCACGGGAATATTGCAAACGGTGAGAGATAGAGCAACGGTTAAATGGGGAAAAAGTTGCGCAATTTCGAGGTCAATAAAATGGCAGAAACAGATTTCTAATATCTTTTTTCCTTTTTGAGTTATTTTATAAAAAGTAAAATTTTAAGTTTTCGATTTTATTTTTTTCTGAAGTTGTTATGACAGATAGAAAAAAAAGAAAAACACTTTCTTATGGCACTTCTTAACGGGCCTTAAGATGGCGTTTTTAGATTTGTTCTACAACGTTTCGTTTTTGAGAAACCATCTTCAACTTTATTTTTTTAAATACGGACTTGGATTTTTTTTGCAGATTTTGAAAGCACTTTTCATTGCAAATACCATGATGTATGACACGTATGTATGTTTGAGACAATTATACTGATTATTCCTTTTTTTCCATTCATTTTTTTCTATTGCGGCCCTGTATTTAATAATAAGAAGTCTAATTATTAATCAGTATTGACAACAATTTATTTACAGTTTATTTTTACTTCGAAAACTTAATATTTTTAAATACGGCCCTGTCTGGTAAGTGTTTTCCTCTGTTGTTGTACAGCAAACAGTGTCGCATTGTGTTTTGGAGTGAATTCTTAGCTTTTTCTAATTGTCAGAAGAAAGCTTTAAGCCAACGAAATCAATAACTTTTGCTATTTATTAATTGCAACAATACATTCGTTCGGCCTCTACACTATTTCTGTGACGCAAGATATAACATGCTAACATGTTAAATTTGTCCCCATTTGAAAAAACACCCTCCATTTCTAATGATACAAATTGTTAACTAAATGATACAGTGGGAGTTATGACAAATGACAAGGGGTTGGTTTCGTTGTTTCAAAGCCTTCTAGGTGGGGGTTTTTATTTATTTTTTATTATCGCATGTGACTGTTATTAGTCTGCCGTTTTTTTTTTGGTTCTCCAATAATCGAAAGATAAGTTGTAAGTTAAATTGTTGACAATACTGATTAATATTTAGACTTCTTATTATTAAATACAGGGCCGCATTAGAGAAAAATGAATGGAAAAAAGGAAATTTTCAGAATAATTGTCTCAAAACAATTTAAAAATATTTCGTGTTATACTTCATGGTATTTGCAATGAAAAGTGCTTTCAAAATCTGAAAAAAAAAATCCAGGTCCGTATTTAAAAAAATAAAGTTGAAGATGGTTTCTCAAAAACGAAACGTTGTAGAACAAATCTAAAAACGCCATCTTAAAGCCCGTTAAAAAGTGCCATGAGAAAGTGTTTTTCTTTTTTTTCTATCTGTGATAACAACTTCAGAAAAAAATAAAATCGAAAACGCTAAATTTTACTTTTTTCAAAATAACTCAAAAACGAAAAAAGAAATTAGAAATCTGTTTGTGCCATTTTATTGACCTCGAAATTGCGCAACTTTTTCCCCATTTAACCGTTGCTCTATCTCTCACCGTTTGCAATATCCCCATGCTGTTCATTCTTATCCGGGACACAGTGTATAGTGTATCATAGTGTCTCCGTATTCCCCATGCCTGGGGAGACAAATGTCACAGTGGTAATCTGTGCAAATGTCAAGTGTAGTTTCAACTTACTTTAGACTTTTAGAAGACTATGCTGTTTTTCACATAGGTTTGGGAATTACTTGGAATTTTTTTTTTAAATTCATTGAATTTCGAGTTATTGTAAAGAGAAAAAAGTGTCTCACTGTTACCCAGATCCTCCCACCTACCAAATTTAAACGCCCTATTAAAATATTTTGTTTTTTGCAATTTTTTAATAATGTTGAACTTTTTGAAAATTTTAGAAACTTGTAACGGCATAAAAACTATTTCATATCATTCTATCCATTTTTTATTGGAATATTTCGATAAGAACATGTGTTTTTCAAAAGAAAATTGTATTCCCGCTATGTTTAATATGCAAAGTTGATGTACCGAAGTTGAAATATCATCATCATCAAACTATTTCACGTATCTAACCAAAATTCAGGACTTTACTAAAAAAATTATAGTATTACTGTATTTTAGTCGGAAAAAGTAGAGAATTTTGGTTACATAAATCATTAATTAATAATTTTCCCCCTATGATGCCAACTTTTTGGAGTGGGTATATTTATATGCTTACACATAAGAAAAAAATTGTTTTTCACTTTAGGATAACTTTTTTAATTCTAAATAAGACCTGGATCTTGAGATTTGTTTGTATACCAGAACCAGAGGAACTTGGTATGCTTATATTTTGTGACACTTATCAGTTCATGCTGTGTGAAATTCGTTTGAATACTATCAACGATTGGAAAAACAAAAATGAAACGTTAATATTTTTGAGAAATTAAACTCTATATATCTAAGCAATGAGGCTAATACTGTAAAAAACCACAAAATAATAGTCTTATTTTATGGATTTTGTTGAAGCCTCCAACTCCCAGAATATAACTGAATCACCCTGTAGAACCTTCTTAAATAATTCAGATTTAAAAAACCCAATGCAAAAAAAGTGTGTCTAATTCTTCGTTAATTCAAGATTTGCAGGGAGTTCCAAGGTTCCGATCATTAAGCGACAAAATACCCGGACGATAGCAGCCATCTCGCGAAAATTATTTAATAATTGCCTTTATTATTATTATTATAAAATTGGAAAAATGTAAATACCTAGTATATTGTCGTTGCTCCTGAGTCAGTGATTTGGAATATTTTGCCGGATAAAAAACGTACGATAAATAAAACGGGGTAAGAGCGTAGCGGAAAATTTCGAATGAACTTTTCAATAAACAACAGAGGCAGATATCTGGAAATAATAATAATTAATTATTGTAACTATGAACATCAGTGACCTGGCAGTGCAAGAGATGTTAAGAAGAAATTGACAAGAGCTGGAGAGTAGAGTGTTCCATGGTAGCAACTAATCCTCAAAATGGTAGTAAACAAAAGGTAATAGTTTATTTATACACAGTGTATTCCGGAATTTAGTTAAAATTTAATTTGGGGACGATATTACGAGACTTGCCGCTTCTTAGCCTTAAGAATGTTTTCTTTCAAAAAATTGGTAGACTTTAGTGTTAAAAATTTAAAAAACAATATTATGGTTTTCTCAAAAACATGATATTTACCATCTTAGAAAAGAGTGTTGTTGAATTTACAAAAAGTACATTTTAATTTTCTTACTAACTTCTAATAGAAGGTAAAAATCTGACAAATGACATTTGAGCAGATATTACACAGATGTAAACTCATTGAAATATTTCTATTCCTCTTTACTGTCATTTGAAACAGTTTGTGTTTCATTCACTGGATAGCTTGTTATTTCGAATAGAAAGATTTTAAACAATGGATTGACAGTTGTGCAATGTCACTAATGTTATTTATTTTGTCTTTTTTCGGCCGTCTAGAATTTATTAAAAATTTGAAAATTTAGTTTTTAAAATTGCTTCTAATGTAGAATCTTTAGCAATGCATACATTTTTTCACCCCATGTTTTCAAGATTATGTTTCATTTTGGTTAACTTCTTTATCTATGATATTATCATTGGGTATGTATATATATTATGATAGACAATATCCTCAAATTTTATTACAAGTTACAATACATAAATTAATATGATAAGTATGATTAAGCTTCTTGGTAGGACCTTGACTTAAGACATTAATTATAACATTTTTACTGCAAAAATGTCATTATTGTCTCCTTTTTCTAAAAATACCTAACTACGCAGAAATAAATTGAAATTACATGCTGTACTGACCAGTTTAAATCATAAAATTCTACAAATTATTGCTTTATGGAAAAATAATGACAATAATAATCACTGTAAAGATGAGATGAATCGGATAAAAATGACCTTGTATCTTGTATCACATGTCAACCTATTAGGTTTGTTTAGGTAGGTTTTTTTCCCCTTAGACAATAATAATTAAGTGTCCCACCCCCCAATTTCTTATTCAGCACGATCTGAAACCCAAGTGTGCACATTTTTTGAGATTAGAATAATGCAAGGTATTCATCTGTTAATTTTAAGTGAAAGTACTGTGTAATATCACAGAATACATAGCGGTACGCGTGATATTCTGTGTTAGTATAGACATCTATACAAAAACTGGAAAATCTCATTCCGTTGTAGGAAAGAATAATCAATGGAAATTTTATTGGTATTTTCAATTCAATTTACTTCGATCTAAAAACAATGGTATTTACACTTGGGTTTATACCGGGTGTCTACTTTTATACATATACAAATCCATAAAATCTTTATTTTTGGAGATAATCGCCTGAACTTTTGACCGGAATATTTTGGAACTTTATGCGGGAAGAATTTAAATTGTTTTTATTTGTTGGTTGTATAATAGTATATTTCATTACGAGTCTGGAAATAAAGATTGTTCCGTGCGCGCGTGACAAATTCCCGTGTGAGGCGCAGCCGAACACGGGAAGTCATGCAAGCACGGAAAAATCAATTTCTGGACGTGTAATGAACGATATTTTTTATTATACTTCTTTGAAAACGGAAACTTTAAACATTTTATCGGCATATTATAATAAATTTAATTGACAAAAAATAAACAATGCAGACAATATAGTGTTTGGTATGTATGATGCGTTTCCATGGTTACTCTCAAATTATTTCAAAGGTGCTTTGTTGTAAATTAGTTATTGTCAGATAAGGTGAATAAAACGTCAAATATATTACAGAAATGTATCTAAATATTGAAACGAATTAAAATACAAAATATTATAGGTACATGTTAAATATCAGAAAGCATATAGTTTCTTAAATTTAGTTTACTTTGCTGTATATTTCTAGTTTAAAGCCATATATTCGGTATTTTTATTCAGCGCACGGAAAGTTTTTCCATGCGCTGTTTCCGTGCGCTAGCCCGAAAAACCCCATCTTTCATTATTGCTAAAACAGATGAAAATAAGGTGTTTTCAAAGAAGTATAATAAAAAGTAAATTACTTTTGTGTTTATTAATATTTTTTCAATAATTCCAGAGAAATCTTGACCAGTATAAAGTGTCATAACAATGCAGCATTTTGAGATGGCCCAGAGAAAAATACCCTGTACATTTTTGCAGTGGATCTTTGCACACCATGACTTTAAGTGCCAATCAACTGTTTTGAGGGGATTCCATCCCATTTAAAATTCCTATTTTGCTCAACTTTGAGACCATGCAACTGCGTGTACATTTTTTGTTTAAAATTGGTACGTGGGGGTTTTGGGGTGTCTTGATTAACGCTGTGGTGTCCGATTTTAAATATAAAAAAATCGCTACATGGTTTTCTGGAAATTCGGGGTTATAAACAAATCCTATCAGGCCCTGGATTTGCATTCTGAAGATGATAGGAAGGTCAAAAGAAGGTTTTTGAAGGCCTTTCAAACAAAAAGAAGTTCAGGCGAAGTGAATCCTTCTCGACGTTTCAACCCAAAACCCAAACTTCAGGTCGCGGTAGGCCTTAGATCTTAAATTATGATTATTGTTTTTGAAACCATACCACTAAAAGGATGTAGCATTTGAAAATTGACAAAATCAGCACGTGGTCGGCAACCTTCTATGATTACCAGTTTAACCTTGCAGGAACAAATTAAATTAGGTACTTATCTACCTATACTATCGAAGAAAAGAAATGAATTCTATACAAAGGCAAATATTTAATTAAGTTCTTGTACAGATTGTAGTTTGACTAATTTTAATTCATTTCTCCACTATTGTATGTTAGGTAAAATATTATTTATCAGTAGATGACAAGTTGTCATTGTCAAGTAAAAACTCTCTTGAAACTTATGGAGTCAAATTACGTATTGGAGTAGGTTATAGCAAATTTTAATCAAAATCACGAAGGAACCCCACTTCTGACAGCATAATAATGATTTCTCTAAAAGTCTATCCAAGTTACAGCGGCAGTGGATATAAACATAGTCACATGACCGCATTGCGATCGATTACCAGTGTCTGACTAATATGAGATTCTCAGTGGCTTGCAATTCTGAACTAATTCTTTTAGAAGTTCTAAAAATTGTGTTTTTACCTTTCGTGGATCTTTATAAATTTCCTTAAATTAAGTAGCAAAATAAATTTACAGAATATACTGCTCGCGATCCGATCTAAAATATGCAGGAAACTCGAGCCGGCCCTGCATTCTGCTCGCCGCGTAAACACTTGACATTTTATGACGGCCAGACCAATAAGAGAATAAGTCACGTGGTGGCCAATGTTTTGTTCCACTGCCTCTGTAACTTGGATAGACTTTAGGTTAAATATCGATGAACTTATAAAGTGATAGCATTCAGGGTTGTAATACATTGTAGCTCAATTGTTTACTTTCAGCAATTTACAAACGGGACTGCCATCGTCTATAAGAGAAGCTCTGCCTCAAGTGATCGCCGTGTGCGTCAAAAACCTTCTGTTGTTGGCGTATGGAACGACGCTTGGATTTCCGACAATACTGATACCGGCGCTGTCTGGAAATGACGGTGAAGGCATCTCTCTTGTAGACGAAGAACTATCATGGATAGGTAGGTATTATATCCTGGCAAAAAAATCCTTACAATATGTCTATAAAGATACATTAATTAACAACAAATTTATAATAGTATTTTGCATGGCGAGCCAATAAAGTGTCAGACGTGACAGCTGTTGCGAGGCCAACGATAAAGGCAGGCCATGGCGCTAACGCAGAATCGTGTAGTCACGTGACCAACTCAGTCCTACATAATAAATGGCATTTTTTGAGATAAGTAGAGAAAACAAATTTCGTAATAATTTCGCGAGTTTTCTTTCGTCTATTATATTATGGGTTTTGTGCCTCCAGGCTTTCTCTTCAAAATTTTCAACCATCCTCAGATGTTTGGGCTGAGAGTTAAACGGCACTGCACTCAAATATTTTGGCACATTCTCAAAAATTGTTGGGACAGCACTGTCCTTTAGTTTAGGTGATATTCCCTGTATTTTCCTCCCACAACACATTTGCTCACTTTCTTGGAAATATGCTAGTCACACATACTTAAGGGTTTTTTAGAAATTAAATCTCAGTTGGAATTTGACGAATCAATTTTTGGCGCAAATTTTCATCCCGATGCTAAGCAAAAATGTTATGGTGACATTTTCTTCCTGGCTTTTGTAATATGTTTTACATCCTACAACACTACAGTGCCGTGGCATTTTAATAGTCCCAAAAATGATAGGTATCTATTTATAATTTAAAAACAATTTATTCAATGATAAAATGTTTACACTAATATGAAATAAATATGACATTTTTATGCAAAATATAGGTACCAGTAAAGCTGCAAATAAAACGAGCAAATATTCGAGAATTACAAGCGAGCTATTTTTCTCAAGTGGAACTTCTATATTCAAAAATCAAAGATAGAACTTAAAGAACAGAATTATGGAGTTTATCGTTATTCATATTCCTACTTGCATGATTAATTTAACTAGTTTGAATTGGATATCAGCATATTTATAGCACAATATACATAATATAGAAATACATTACGGAACAAATCAAATGCCTACTGTAAACAGACCCAATATTTGGTATTTAGGTTGTTTTTACGAAATAAAAATGAGAACTCACCTCGGTATACTGTAAATAGGCGCACTAAGGATACCTAAACTTGTTTCTAAAATATTAACTAAGACGTTTAATAACACTTTAAACACTTAAAACTTCTCAAAACACAAGCTGCCGCTTTCAGTTATCTGACAAATGACATGTAACGTCGGACTAAGATGGTCACGTGATTTTCGTGCGCCATGGCCTGTCTTTATCGTAGGCCTCGTAGCTGTTGCAATGACGTCAGAACCTATAGACAGGATTGTGGAAGTCTAGAGATATTAAGTTTTTTCCGGCGATTAAGTTTTTCCCGCGAGAAATCGGATCGTTTTTATGTGTCCTTCTCTACGTCTCTACCTAAAAATTATTCCGAAAATGTTGAGACATTGTCAGAAATTGCCCGTTGCCAAGATATTGCGGCTTGGGGCTCTGGGGCCGGTGACGTTAGACCTTCCCCCGAGTCTTCAGGTAAGGTTCCGATGATCCCTGAGGACCACGAAAAAATCGTTAAATAAGAAAGAACAGGAGTGGTTCCGCAGGCAATAGGTTCCACCGGGAAAGGTCAACGACAACATGGTTGATGGTTGCCTTTCTATATATTTGTTTTTATATATTTACCTAATCTTGGAGATAAAACAAAGGGCATTTACTGAAGGGGGGGCACGTCTATAGGTTCTGGCGTCGTTGGGCGGCAGTCTTTATTAATACTTCAGTCCTTCAGTCGACGACAATAGTTAGTATAGGTACTCGTGGAACTTATATTGTTTAACTTATCCTATTCTAAGAACATCTTATACAAAATAAAGAAGAACATTTTCTCCCCTTTAGAATTCTTTGATTTTTTTGAAATAACTAAAAAGAGCAAATTAGAAAGAGTTCGAAGTATACATACAATGCTATTTAGTGAACACGAGCTACCGAAAATGATCTGAGGTGTTCAAAGTTTATAGTTGCACACATGCACATAGTTACATACAAATGCTTCGTCTCTAACTTATATCGAAAGGTCTTTGTAGAAACAATGGTCATTTTAGGATCACTGAATCTAATTTGTGTACCATTGGGCTGCATATTCTCTGGAACCATCGCCCAACCCTTTGGTCGAAGAAAAGCAATGCAAGCCCTCAACATACCCCTCATAGCAGCTTGGGTGATATTCCATTATTCGACCCAAGTCTGGCACTTATTTGCAGCATTGTGTATCATTGGGGTTACTGGGGGCCTTCTTGAAGCTCCTGTAAGTATCTACTTAGATAAAAGTTTATTATTTGCGAGATTTACCTATCTTGTATGTTTCCCCCAACAGGTTCTCACCTACGTGGCCGAAATAACTCAACCACACCTCAGAGGGATACTGTCCTCAACAAGCACCATGGCAGTCAACTCTGGAATACTCAGTTCCTTTCTGCTTGGTACTTTCCTTCCTTGGAGAACTACAGTACTAGTAAACTGCATAGTTCCGGCAGTATCCTTCGTTTTGCTAATGTTCATTCCAGAATCACCTCACTGGCTTGTATCTAAAAGTCGTTTTACTGAAGCTAAAGAATCTCTGGCTTGGTTAAGAGGATGGACGACAAAAGATGACGCAGTTGTTCAAGAAGAGTTCCGTAATCTCTGCGAGCAGTTTGATGGGACAAATAAAAATGCGTTGGAGTTTGTCAGAAAGTCCAGTAACATTCAGCGAGCAAGCGGAAGCAATGAGTCGTCAGAAAAAGATCCTATAATCAAGAAAAAATCTAAATTGAAACTATTTGCAAACCAAAGTTTCCTGTGGCCTTTTTCAATAGTGTCGTTCGCCTTCTTTCTAGGACATTTTACTGGAAACACCACTCTTCAAGTTTACGCCATTAGAATCTTCGTTTCACTCAATGTTCCTATAAACAAATATTACGCGACTATCCTAGTAGGTGTTGTACAAATTTTCGGCGTAGTGCTTTGTGTCACATGTATAAGTTTTTATGGAAAGAGAATAATGACATTTATATCTTTGATTGGTTTAGGGACTTGCTTTGTCGTGGTTGCGACATATTCTTACGTAAAAGGGATGCATTACTTAAAAGTAACGTCTGATGATTTGGGAAGCAAAGAAAGTTGGATACCTTTGATATTTTTGGTGATGTCGGCATTTTTTGCTTTCATCTGCATAAAGGGGTTGCCTTGGATTTTGATCGGAGAAGTCTACAACAATGAGACAAAGGCGACAGCTGCTGGATTTTCAGGAGGGCTCGGTTACGTCTTTGGATTTGCAGCTAACAAAACTTTTCTTACTATGGTATCGACAATAACGCTGCCAGGAGTGTTTTGGTTGTATGGGGGTGTAGCCTATGTGGGGTGCATTCTAATGTATTTTGTTTTGCCAGAAACCGAAGGAAAATCATTGTTTGATATATCAGAACATTTTGCTGGGAGGGGTAAATTAGGTAACCAAATTAAGAATAATGATCATGATGTTAAGGAGGAGGCATACAAAAGTTATGAAGAAGGTGAGAAGGTCGAAACAAAATTTTAACATAAAGGACGCAAACTAGTTGGTGCTAATATAATAATTGAGAGTGGCTGTGTTTTAACAAAATGTAAGTGTATAATTTGTTATACACGTAATGAAGTAATAAAGTTTATTTACTTATTAGGTTTAAATAGTTTTTTATTACTAATTTCGATATCCCCAAATTTTTGTCGACAGTGTATTGGCAGAGATAAACCTATTTTGATCTCTTGGCTGGAGAAATTCTTGGGCCCCCCTATAGAGTAAATAAAGCCGTTTGCAGTTTTGTTTCATGTTATAGTCGTTTGGATATAAAAAATGTTTTTAAATAAAATTTTAACTAGATTTTAAAAAAACTATTCTAAAGGCTTGGGAAATTCTAATTCGTATGTGAAACTCATGGAAATGTTCTTTTCGACACAGGTTCTGAGAGCCTATACTTTTAAGGGCCTGTCTCCAGTCGATCCGGAAACACAGCAGACAGCAGAAATGATACAAGGTGTTGTAGAGTTACAAATCGTTAACTCTTCTTCTTATACAGGGTGTTTCCTAAATATATGTAGAAAATGCAGGAGATTAATTCTTGGGCCAAAATATTACTGTTGAGCTTAACAACTATGGGTCAAATCTCAATAGTTACTAAAATACAGGGCGTTGCAGTTAATCTTTTGGAAATGTTAATTTCTTGCGCTGTTTTTGGATTGTGCTTTTATTCGTAACTTTTTTGAGGTTATCTTTTTGGTCTTGCTGGTCCATAATGATAAAATCAACACATTTGCGATGAAATTGGCAAAACGTACCACGTGCCCTAACATTCGAAACATAAAATTTTCACGTACCGTTTTCAAATGGTACAGATGGACTCTACATTAAAAATGAAAAAAAGAAGCCAAAGAGACATTGGTTTTCTTGAACTAGGGTATCCAAAGTTTTTTAAATCCAATCCTTTCCGTTTTGAAAACGAATAATTTTTGGCACAGTGTTTATAGGGATTTTGTACTCACTTACCTACTCACTATAAATGGACACAATTAAATAATAATAATAATAATAATAACGAACATCTACAACATGGGACCCAAACGAGAACTAGGGTTCCACCCACCGAAGGTGCTGCGCGGGAACTTCAGCCAGCGTTCACTCAGGCGGGATTACAACGACGACGCATGAAATGGACTGGGTCCATGAATGAATCGATAATGCGTATTTTTTACAGGGTGACAAACTTAGGACGGGAGATGATCGGCTACCGACAACAACTGCATGCCGAGTTCTGCAGGGAGTTTCCACACATGCAAGTGTCTGAACAAAGAGTGTCAGATCAGTATCGAACTATTCTAAGAAATAACCGAATTCCAGAAACGCGACTTAACGCTATAAAACGGGAAGTTGGGCTAGAGATCCATGGCGAACACATAGACATAGACAACAACAACGGGGAAATTCAAGTGCCTGGACCACAACAAGGAGCCGGAACGGCAGAGCGAACAACTGAGAATCGGGAAATTCAAGTGCCTGGACCACAACAAGAAGCCGAGACGGCGGGACGAACAACTGAGAATCGGGAATCAGTTAACGGAGAACACTTTGAAAGCCTAGACACACAGCTGAGAAGGGCGGTATTGCGATACGAAGGCACAGACCGGATGGGCCGGAACTATAGCCAGATGCAACACGAGCAATTCACAACCGATGAGGTCTCCAATGTCGTCAAAAATTCCCACAACTGGAAGGCACCAGGTCCAGATCATCTCCAAAATTATTGGATTAAGAAGTTGTGGTGCACGCATGAACAAATAACTACCTTAATTAATGAAGTCTTGCTCGATCCTTGCCATTGTTTCTTACACAGGGTGCCACCTACTTGTTACCAAAAGACCAGCGGAATACGGATAACCCTGCCAAGTACCGCCCAATAACCTGCTTGCCTACGCTATCTTGTACAGCGTAGGCAATCACTTCTTGCCTTACGCAGCGAATATATGCTCACTGCGAGCGGAACAACATCATGGCAATGCAGCAGAAGGGCTGCGCGAAGGGCGCAATGGGATGCAAAGAGCAACTCATCATCTGCAACCAGGCTCATTCCAAGCAACGAAACCTCTACATGGCTTATGTGGACTACAAAAAAGCATTTGATTCCGTACCTCACGACTGGCTAACAGGTATCTTAAAGCTGTATAAAATAGATCATCATACAGTTTCCTTTTTAGAACACGTTATGACAACCTGGCGCACTAAGATACAACTCAGAACCGCAAGCAGCAACATCGAGACCGACACAATCAACATCCGAAGAGGGATTTTCCAAGGAGATTCACTCAGTCCACTGTGGTTCTGCATGGCGATGAACCCTCTATCACATCGGTTGAACTCTACAAAATACGGCTTCGCTATCAAAAGCAACAACGCAGAAGCGATCAAGTTGAATCACCTATTATATATGGATGATTTAAAACTGATGGCCGCAACCAAAAACCAACTAACGCAAATGCTTAAAATTGTAGAGGAGTTCTCCAGGGACATCGGAATGCAGTTTGGACTGGACAAGTGCCGCACCCTTAACATCGTCCGGGGAAAGTTCGAACAAGGCGCACACGAGATGCAGGACGGCCAGGAGATCGAAGCAATGAGCATGGGAGATACATACAAATATCTCGGGATGAAACAAGCTCAAAGGATAGACCATCGAACAATGAAGATCGATTTAAGGAATGAATTCATCAAGAGAGTAAGACAAGTAGTGCGAACTGATCTTAACAGCAGGAATTTGTTTAAGGCCCTGAACACGTATGCGTGCTCTGTACTCAGCTATTCGCTTGGAATAGTGAATTGGACCAACACGGACATCAACAACCTGCAGCGAAAAGTTAGGACACTACTGACAAAAGCTCATAAACATCATCCCCGTACCGCCGTAGAAAGAACTACTCTGCCACGTCAACTAGGAGGAAGAGGATTGGCAGACCTCAGCAAGCAATTGAACCAACAAATAATAAATCTGCGTAATTATTTCCAGAGACAGGCCAACAGCTCCACACTACATAAAGCTATATGCGGAGCAGACGTCTCAACACCGCTACGTCTGACGGAACACGAGCATCAAAATCACCACCGAACCGACAACGATACACTACAGAGGTGGTTGGAGAAGCCGCTGCACGGGAGGCATCCTAATGAGGTCAACCAGGAACATGTCGACAAGTTAGCGTCGAACTACTGGCTGACCTCGGGAAGAATGTTCCCCGAGACGGAAGGCTTCTTACTGGCCATACAATATCAGGTTATACCAACTCGCAACTACCTAAAATTCATTGTAGGAGATGCATCGGTAGTGGATGACAGATGCAGATACGGGTGCCCAACTTCAGAAACAAATCCAGCACATAACAGGAGGATGTCAGATGTTCGCATCAACGGAATATAAGGAACGACACGATTCGGTTGCCAAGATCTTGCACCAGGAACTGGCGGAAAGACTGCTGCTTGTGCAGGCAGAGAGTAGCAAGATGTACTGGGATCGTACAGTTCTGACAGATCAACGAGTTGCCCATAACAGACCGGACCTTATAATAGTTGATAAAATTTTTAGGAAGACAACTCTGATTGATGTGGCCATCCCGAACAACAACAACCTGCGTGTGAAGCAAGTCGAGAAGATCGCGAAGTACAGAGACTTAGAAGAACGAATTAGAAGGCAATGGGAAATGGAGAACGTCCAGACGATTCCAATCATCATGTCAACAACTGGTGTTATACCAAAAAGTTTGCTGAGAAACATCAAGGAGCTGAATCTAACTGATAGTCTTTACAGGTCCATGCAGAAAGCGGTACTACTTGCGACAGCCCGAACCGTCAGGAAATTCATGGGGAATGCAGGATCGTCCACCAACATCAATGTCACCTAAGGCCCGATAACATGGCAAGGGTCTCGTCCGAGCCAGATCCTTTTGGTATCCGGGATGCCCGGGATCTGAGTGAATGTTCCCCGTAGGGGAGTGCGAATGCCTTTTGGCTAAGTCGAGATAATAATAATAATAATAATAATAACTCTCACCCTCTCCAAACTAGGAGTACCCCAGAAGCAACCACATGCTTGTGCTTGTACTCTATAGAATATCAATTTATGTATTTAAAGATATACATAGAATATAGAAAGCTTAAATGCGAGTTTTCCGCCATCTTGGATTTAGGGGTAAATTAGTTTTTCGCGGATAACAACTGTATTTTTAATTTTACCAAAAAAATAACCAACACCATTTTTGAAGGAAAAAAGGTGCTCTGCAAATTTGTATTCTTCACATTATCTTGAATTTTGCATATACAGGGTGAGTTTTTTTCGATGACCACTATGGGGATCTCGGAAACTAGCAGAGCTAGAACAAAGGTTAAACAGGGATATAATTGCAGTTTTGAATGCTCAATGTAATGCCCCTTTTGGATTTTTAAAAAAGTTCATGGCTCACTAGATATTTTGAAAAGAGTGATTTTTTGCTATTTAATCAGATCTCTGTATCTCCGTTATTTCTGATTATACAGAAAAACTGTAAACAATTTTGGACTTAATAAGATAATCTTATCCAATTTTATATTGTTTGTGATTTTTGAGATAAGACATAAACTTATGTTTTTTTTTAATGTAAATCATAGTTGATTCTGGCCTTATCAAATCGGCCTTATCAAATCGGCTTTCCAGAGATATAATACTCGACAAAGTTATTATAAAAAATAAAAGAGCTATGGCTAATTTTCTGATTTTTTTTTAATTTTCACATAGTCAGCCATTGCAAATGTGCTGTTCGCTCCTGCCTGGACTTCATTTGTTGCTTCCCAAATCATTCCTATCTTTTCGATTTGGTTGATGTTACACCGTACTGATGATTGCCAAATAGCATGAAACACGTGTATGCGGTTACTAGTTTTTTTTTTTGTTTTCTAACTTTGAGTGCTTGTGCCCATTATCACTTTTTCTTGTATTGAATATTATCATAATTACGATCTATTTTACAATAAGACATACCTACTTCAAACTTTCAAATATTTTATTTTTAGCTGGTAACAAAATGTAACAAAATATAACAAAAAATATCACGATGGAGCTCCACCACATAATTATTTGCCCGTAAGAAATTACCTAGATCAGCTCTATCCAAATAGTTGTATAGGGAGAAATAGACCTATTTCCTGGCCGCCCCGATCCCCTGATTTGTCTGTTTTGGATTTATTTTTGTGGGCAACAGTACAAAATAAAGTCGGTATGAGACAATTGTTGAATTAAGAGCAGCTGTTTTAGAAGCAATTGCCAGTATTGACAGGCGCTCTCTAAGAAAGGCGACAAATTCAGTTTTAAAAAGATGCAATATTTGCATAAATAATAATAGTGGATTATTGTTTGAACACCTTTTAAAATAATAATGATTTGAATTTGAGTTTTTCAATTTTTGTTAAATTTTGTTACATTTTGTTACCAGCTAAAAACAAAATATTAGAAAGTTTGAAATATGTCTAATTATAAAATAGAACGTAATTATGAAAATATCCCATAGCTGATTGTGAAAATTAAAAAAAATCAGAAAATTAGCCATAGCTCTTTTATTTTTATAATAACTATGCCGAGTATTATATCTTTGGAGAGCTCAAAAAATGTCCGATTTGATAAGGCCACAGCCAACTATGATTTACATTTAAAAAACCAAATTTTATGTCATATCTCAAAAATCACAAACCACATAAAAAATTGGATTAAATTATCTTATTATCTTATTAAGCTACAATTTTTGTCTCCACAGTTTTTCTGTATAATCAGAAATAACAGAGCTACAGAGATCTGATGAAATAGCAAAAAATCAATCTTTTCAAAATATCTAGTGAGCCATGAACTGTTTTAAAAATCCAAAATGGGCATTAGATTGAGCATTAAAAACCGCAATTATTTCCCCATTTAACCTTTGTTCTAGTTCTGCTAGTTTCCGAGATCCCCATAGTGATCGTCGAAAAAAACTCACCCTGTATAACAAGTTATAAGATAATAGGCGAAAAAAGGGGTTGCAATAATTTCTGTGACCTTTCGCATTGTGCCAATTATGAACAGTATTTATATTTTCCATTTATTTGCGAACAAATATAGTTGTAGTATTTTTCCTAATTAACATAGATATCGTCGACTAATCATTTCTATATGGCAGTAAGGATACTTACTCCCTTGTTAAAACAAAAAAATATTTACAAAAAATTTGAAATGTCCGATATCATTGAAAATTGGTATGCCTTCTAGATATCAAATTTTCCCACAGATGTAGGTAAGGAGTAACGCTCAACCGGTTTGTCTTCAGTACATCATCAAAGATTCATGGTTAGATTTTGTATTGCCTATCGTCCGTAAAATTAGTAACCTGCTACAACTAAATATATTCATAACTTCTGAATTTGCCGTTTTACCGTTACGTTTATCAATTCTGTTTACAATTTATTTTATAAAACAATGGGACGTAAATCGTGAATTCCAAACCAATTAGTGCAGGTGTTGGTAATATCTAGCACTGGCACTACAAAACGAACTAGAAGAGGTCTGTCCGAATGGAAAGTGCAAATCGTCGTCTAGTTCCGTAGCTAGAAAATGTGTGCCCGGTCAGTCTCGACGCGTTAGTGCCGTAGACAGTGCAACCAGAAGTAGGTGTAAAAAAATGATATACATATAAACAATAGTGATAAGCGGTCAAAGCAAGATGACAGTGAGAATAAGGTGAGACTAAATTGATTTTAGCGGAAAAATGTCAGTAAGTATGCCCTTCTCTCTAGGGGGGAAAGTATTTTTCTCCATGACGTTGCTTAGATACTTACTGTAAACAAAAACTCATAAATTTCGTTTTATATCATATCTAGGTATGTGAGGCTTAGATGCATACAAATATTAAAAAAAATTAATTTTAAGTTTGAAGTAGTAACCAAATCAAAGCAGAAATATTTTGATTTCTTTATTTTTTTGTTGATCGGTGGGCCCTGTATTATTGATACAGCTGATACAGCGGTTGCTACGCCACTGGGTCTATATCTTCTATATTGTTAATGCTAGAAAAAAGTAGAGACAAAACTCGTAGAGAAACATGAGTACTACATTCCGAAAATATTTTCCAATATACAGGGTGATCCAATAGGTAGTGGCGATCCAAAGTTATGTTTTTTTTAAATAGAACACCCCGTATTTTGTTACACTTTTAGAAAGCCCTTAAAGAGTATGTTCTTTTCGGGACAGGGTATTAAGGGTATATCTTGAAAGGTTAGGGAGTTATTTTAATTTTAAACGAAAGAAGGGGCCACTTTTGGAAATGTATTACTCAAAAACCAAATAAGATTTTGGGATATAACTTGGACAGGAGGCCTGTTACGCCTAGTTAACAATTTTGGACCGATATTGAGATAAAGTTCTGAAGAACATACCGGGCGATTCACTTACGCAAATCCTAAGTTTACTCGCTAATTTTAAATGGAACACCCTATATTTTATTACATGGATAGTCCTTAAAGAGTAGATACTTTTTTGGTATAGGGTATTATGGGTCTAACTATAAAGGTTAGGGAGTTATTTCCATGTTATTCTAAGAAAGGGCTTCAAAAGGGCCGATTACAAGATTAGGGTGTCACAATGACACTTTTTAAGCTGTAAAAAATAAAAAGTCATATTCTTGTTAATTTTTGGTATAGTGGAAATAGTTGAAACTACGCGTAACGCCATCAATAATAATAAAAAAACTACTGTACATGAAGAAATAAAGTTACCGCATAATAAATTATGACATACAAGTAGGCTTATGTTATTTATTTATGGCGTTACAGGTAGGTTTTCAAGTATTTCCAGTACACCAAAAATTAACAAGAATATGTCTTTTCATTTTAACAGCTTTAAAAGTAATATTTTGACACCCTAATCATATAATCGGCCCTTTTAAAGCCCTTTCTTAGAATAAAATGGAAATAATTTCCTAACCTATAAAGTTAGACCCAAAATTCCCTATACCAAAAAGTATCTACTCCTTAAGGGCTTTCCAAACACGTAATAAAATATAGGGTGTTTTATTTAAAATTAACGAGTAAACTTTGCGTAAGTGAATCGCCCGGTATGTTCTTCAGAACTTTATCTCAATGTCGGTCCAAAATTTTTAACTAGGCGTAACAGGCAATCTCCAGTCTAAGTTACAGCCCAAAATCTTATTTAGTTTTTGAGTAATACAATTCCAAAAGTGCCCCCTTTTTTTGTTTAAAATTAAAATAACTCCCTAACCTTTAAAGCTAGACCCTTAATACCGTGTACCAAAAAGTACATACTCTTTAAGTAAAATGTAACAAAAAACGGGGTGTTCCATTTAAAAAACATAACTTTGGGTCGCCACTACTTATTGGAACACCCTGTATATTGGAAAAAAAATCTGAATGTAGTACTCATGTTTCTCTACAAATTTTGTCTATACTTTTTTTTCTAGCATTAACAATGTAGAGGATATAGACCACCGCGTCCTGAGTAACTCATCCTATTAGGTTCTTATAATACACCTTTTCAGCATAATATTATATCTATTTATTCTTTTGATTGTTGCCTGAAGAGGCGGAAAATCTGGATTTTGTGTTTTCTGCATGGGTTAGTATAATTATTGTTACCTCTACCTACATTGTAGGACCACATGGATTACGTAGGTAAGTAGGTACAGGTACCGATATAAACGTTGGGTTCCAAATTACTAGGCAAGCGTTTAGTAATGACCTTGTTTTATATCTACTTTAAGACGTCTTTTAAATTAGGCAGTAATGCTTATCTTCCGCGTCCAAATCTAGTATAAACGGTAGTTGTAGTTGACTACATCCTTTAAGTAGCTATAGGTATAGACTAAATTTAGCTCATTTTCTTTTCCAGGGAAAAGTGAATATGAACTAAAGGAAACCATTTTTGATAGTAAAAGTTTATCTTGAAGAACTGAGACCATTATAAGTCAGAATCTTATGGCAGAATTTAAAATTTACCCTAACTCCCTAAATCTGAACTATAGGCCAGGGAAATTACGGTAAAAAATAACGAAACCTAGACAAAATTCATAACCGCATTTTTATAATGCCATCACAAAATATTGGTAATAAATGAACGCCAGAATTGTTTTTATACAAAATAAATATGCGTGTGTGGGCGTTTTTTAGAAAAATACATTTTCTTGTTGTAATAAAGACGGCATAAATATTAACTGAGAATTTTAAGCTGCATTTATTAGTAAGTAAGGTATATAAAGTTGAGATTGATAAATTAAACAGATTACGTTTGCGCAAGTATCCGAATGATGTAAAAAAGACATTTTGCCTAATATTTTGTTGGGCAAAAATAATAACTGCGTTTTTATTATTTATAATTACCTTAAAAATCAAGTATTAACAGTTTGTTCTGAAATTAAACATATTGTTTCGCCGGAAATCGCATTTTAAAGAAATTTGAAGCTGTCTTTGAGAGCAAAATTATTAACTGGCTGATTTTTGTTAAACTTTGTAAGTGGATACTTAGTCTTGTTAAATTTTTTGAAATTAAACAAAAATTGGTAACGGAAGTTTACAAATGACAAATGACAGTTATGACCTACATGCGCCCTAAATAAATGCGTTTAATTTCGCTATATGTGATTTAATATAGTTATATTGTAAAAAGTTAAACAAGAAAAAAACAGTTAATATTTTTGCTTTCCTAAAGAAATGACAAGTGACAGTTGACCTATATGCGCCGTAAATAAATGTTTAATTTCGCTATATATGATTCAATATAGTTATATTGTAAAAAGTTAAACAAAAAAAAACAGTTAATATTTTTGCCTAGTCTATACCAATAAGAAGTGACAGCTGCGGCTCAGATATATGTTTAATATTGTATAAGTTACATTCTATTTGTAAAAGGGAATGATCATCCGCAATAAAAACGTAGTTAATATTTTTGCCTTTTGCCGAAATAGAAAATTATCCGATTTTTATCCCTCTTTGTCGATCTAAGTTACTTCCATATTCTTCAAATCTTTAATTTCTTAATATATGTTAGCAAGGGAAGTTTTTTTACCTAAAGAGTCTAAAAAAATCCAGGTAACTCAAGGTTCCGTTTTTTCAAAATGTTTAATTTTTGGTTTCTACCAACGTATTTACTTATAACTTTGATATGGTAAAACAAAATTGCAGTTAATATTTTTTTTCTAGGTCAAATTCTATTTTCCCTGGCATACTACTCTGAAATCCGAATGCGAGTCAAAGAGCTCTGTGTGTTACTTATAAAATACATGAGACGGAAATCGCCATGAGTAGTAACAAGTTTTGACACAACATTTTGATATCTGACACGGTGATAGGTGTCAGTATTTAGATATTTTTCGAGTTATTATGCTTAGATGTGCGGCTTGTGGCACTTTCCTGACTGCCAAAACTAAAATGTTTTGGGGATAATAATCCATCGGCAAGTAATTTTGCAATTTAAATTAACTTTTGAGGATATGCACCAATGTGGCATAGGCGCTTGTGTAGGTAGGTACCTACTTCTTCATAATTGGAAATTTAAAATTAGAATACCTGTATTATCAAGGATTCCTAAATTTTAAGACATAAACGCGCCTTATAATTTGTTGCATGCATTGTAGGTAGGTACTGATTTCACGAAAGTTTATGGAAAAACTCAAAGGTGCGCGCCACTGGAAAAACGGAAACGGCATGACTCTATATTATGCAGAGACTGCCCCGGTCGAGCGTTAAGCCCAAATTTGCTCCTTGCGGAGGTTCTTTATTAAAGATGTAAAATTTTACACGTTACTTTTTAATCTGAATTGCCCTTGATAGACATATTATATTTTTACGCTCCATTCTTCCAGTACAAACAATGAGGTATCATAATACTTAATATTTTTAACGATCTAAATTTTCACCTGATAAAGTATATTAGGTACCTACATGTTCAAGGACTGATTTAAAAATACATGCCTAAACGCAACCGTTTATGTAACAGAATATTAAAATGAAGAATTCCATCGTGGACATGCAAATGCAAATGTGGCTTAATTGTTTTCTGTAGAATAACCACAAAGAATACCATTTGAATAATGTCTTATTGGGACAGAAACTCAACTTATAGGTACTTAGGCGGTTCTCTTGGATTTTCTTGCAACAAAATGAAAGCGCAAAAGTATACGAGTACTTACACGTCTAAAATTGTCCCAATACCCCTATATAATTTTTTGTTACAGAAAAAAGTTTTAGTTAAAAGTTATAGGGAATTTTATGCAGTTTTCTGGGATAGTAGGAAGTTTTATCCAGGGTGTTCCGCAAGTGCGTTTGAGAAAATCGAATATCAGTAAAATCTGAAAAAACTCCGTTGGATTTTTGGAATTCTATTAAGTTATTCTCTTGGTCAAAACAAATATTGTTTGTTATTGCATTGATCGTCTATCACGAGATCCAAAAATCCAAGTTCAATAAATTTAGTATAACATTTTAAAACCCAATATTTCAAAAACCGAAAAGATGATGATACAAAGATAATGATACAAATGACGAAAACAGATTTTAAAATGCAAAATATGTAGTGTTTTCTATTAAAAAACATAAGTTTTGTTTGTCACGCTCTGTACACGGTGGTCAGATAAGAATGCAAAGTGGTGTATCTCGGAAACTATTCGTCGTAGAGACTTGCGGTAAAAATTTTTTAGAATAAAGTGGCCAAGAGAAAAACCTGGATATTATTTTCAGATTTCCAAGATAGTCACCAGGACGCGTAACCGCCATCTTAAACTTTTAAAGTGATTTTTCACTGAAATCCACCTAGTAATGTTACCAAAATAATATATGCTTTTTAAAGGTAAGCTTTATTCGAGTAATTTTTGTTTAACACTTTTTTGACATATCTATTAAAATAAAGTGGTGGGGAGTGATTCAATGTTTTTTAAATAAACAGCTGTAACTCCTAAATGACTGAACGGATTTTAACAAACTTGGTCTCGTTGGAAAAAGCATTTATTGGTCCATCAAACCCATCTTACCCGTGATATGTCTAAGCCTCAGTGATGCCGCTAGAGCGCGTTTTTTGATATAATAACAGAAAATTGCAAAATTCTCGAAAAAATTAAATGCAATAATATTACTTTTTTTTCATAAAAATGTAGTGAAATGATACCTAAATAGGCTAGTGAAAACCGTATCTCGATATCCTATTCCTAGCTGAAAATATCAAAGAAAGAAAATTTAGTTTTATCATAAAATTTTAAAAAGACGCTGTTACACCGGTATTTATTCTTATTTGTCTTTTTTTAAGATTTAATTATAAACTTTCATATTTTTTTATTTTTTAATTATAAAAGTATACTTAGTTCAAAAAATTAAAAAAAAAACGTGTAGGGGCATAATAATCAATGCATTTAATATGCAAGTGCAAGGTAGGCAAAATACGAAGGGTATAGGAGGAAAAACAAATGCCTAAAATCAACTTGTCAACAAATATTAAAATCCTATTCCTAACTGAAAATGTTTTTTTTAATAAAACTAATGTTTCCTTAAATGGTCAATGGGCATCACAGTCAATGCATTGTTGGAGCCACTGATCCGTGGACATTACAGCAGCTCCAATGTTGACAAGTTGATTTTAGGCATTTGTTTTTCCTCCATGGCCTACCCTTCATATTTTGCCTACCTTGCACTTGCATATTAAATGCATTGATTATTATGCCCCTACACAAAAAAAGACAAATAAGAATAAATACCGGTGTAACAGCGTCTTTTTAAAATTTTATGATAAAACTAAATTTTCTTTCTGATATTTTCAGCTAGGAATAGGATATCGAGATACGGTTTTCACTAGCCTATTTAGGTATCATTTCACTACATTTTTATGAAATAATTAATATTATTGCATTTAGTTTTTTCGAGAATTTTGCAATTTTCTGTTATTATATCAAAAAACGCGCTCTAGCGGCATCACTGAAACTTAGACATATCATCTAAGATGATATGTCTGGTAAGATGGGTTTGATGGACCAATAAATGCTTTTTCCAACGAGACCAAGTTTGTTAAAATCCGTTCAGTCATTTAGGAGTTACAGCTGTTTATTTAAAAATACATTGAATCACTCCCCACCACTTTATTTTAATAGATATGTCAAAAAGTGTTAAACAAAAATTACTCGAATAAAGCTTACCTTTAAAAGACATATTATTTTGGTAACATTACTAGATGGATTTCAGTGAAAAATCACTTTAAAAGTTTAAGATGGCGGTTACGCCCCCTGGTGACTATCTTGGAAATCTGAAAATAATTTCCAGGTATTTCTCTTGGCCACTTTATTCTAAAAAATTTTTACCGCAAGTCTCTACGACGAATAGTTTCCGAGATACAGCACTTTGCATTCTTATCTGACCACCCTGTAGAAAATTCTCCTACAACTTTCATCTACAATTTTTTTCTATCACAAAAAATTAAAAAGTTGTAGGGGTACCTAGTGGGGCACTTGACGTGCACATCCTGTACCTGACTTTTTGGCGAATTAGACGATTAACAGCTGATTCGGGAACTGTTCAAAACTAGTAGAACCGTTGAGTATACAGGATGATTTTTTTAGGTCTACCACCGCCATTTTCTCGCTTATTTTACGCCCTACAAAAAAAGCGTAGGAAACAAAAATGTTGCAATTTTAGACAGCTAAGTGGTGCTGCAAAAGAAATCGACATCCATGGCCAACTTGTCGCGCAACATTAAAAAAACCTCAAATTGTGCAAAATTATTAATAGCTGTGGAATGTTTATTTTAAGAGACAGAGGAAAACTTTTATATTGAAAATTGATGGCACTGAGAAGCTTCATCCATCCACGTAGTCAGATAGTTTCAGCAAATTTTCACAGGGTCTTCGGCTCTCTTGTGGTTATGAAAATTGTTTGTTTGCGATTTTCTCGCTTATTTTAGGCCGCACAGAAAATACGTAAGAAAACAAAATATGGCAATTTTGGTCAGCGAGGCGACTTTAAAAAAGGAATGGGCCTCCATGCCCAACTTTTCGCGGTGTACTAAAAAAACTTTAAATCGACAAAAATGTTCATTGTCTCAAGAGAGCCGAAGACCCTGTGTAATTTGATGAAACTATCTGACTACGTGGATGGATAAAGCTTCTCAGTGCCATCAATTTTAAATATAAAAGTTTTCCTCTGTCTCTTAAAATAAACATTCCACGGCTATTAATAGTTTTGCACAATTTGAGGTTTTTTAAATATTGCGCAACAAGTTGGCCATGGATGACGATTTCTTTTGCAGCACCACTTAGCTGTCCAAAATTGCAACATTTTTGTTTCTTACGCTTTTTTTGTAGGGCGCAAAATAAGCGAGAAAATCGAGGTGGTAGACCTAAAAAAAATCATCCTGTATATTAGTATATTCATTCTATTGATATTATTTATATGCTACCATGACAAATGTACGTAGGGTACATAAAATTTTGAGCTAGATACGAAAAATATTTTTTTTTTATTTTTTTGTAGCAATCCAGGTGGGCTAAGGGGAACAACCAGAGCCAGACCATCGGCCCTTAGGAAAGCACTGCCGCAGGTCCTAGCCACCGGAGTGAAAAATGTGTTGCTCCTTGGGTTCGGGATGACTCTCGGGTTCCCCACTATCCTGATTCCTAGCTTGTCGGGTACCGACCCTAATGAGAAAATATCCTTGGGAGACGAAGCCTTATCCTGGATAGGTTAGTGACTTTAAGTTCTCGTCAATACCGGCAAAAGTTATCTCTATCATGAATACAAACCATCTTATTTTCAGTTTTGTATTAAAGGTTAAAGGTATCTACTTTTAAACATATATACCTATACAAATCCATAGTTTTTATTTTTGAAGATAATCTCCTTAACTTTTTATTACTTGAAAGGCTTTCAAAAACCTCCTCTTTTGACCTTGCGATTTTTTATTTTAAATCCGAGCCCACAACGCTAATCAAGACATCTCAAAACCTTCATATACAGGGCGTAACTAAACTGATGGTCAAAAATGAAACCTCGTATTCTTGGAGTCAAAATAAGGGCACTTCTTCATATATTTTTTTCTAGTACGGGCCAAAGTTTTTTTTTATACAGAGCGTAGAAGTTTGGAGAAAAATACACATATTTCTTAGTATTTCTAGAAGTATACGAGATATTTTCTTTAAACTTGGCGTGTCACATGAGCATATGAGCCGTCAAACTTAAGGTTGACATGAAGCTTCTGAGGCTCCCAGTTGCGGAGATACAGGGTGTTAGTAAAATTAATTAGTTCAGAAAAATGTGAATACCCTGTATAATCGCATTTTTTAAATTTGTTTTGAATGGTAAATTCAATGGTTAACAAAAAGTATCTCTTAGTATTTTTTCATATTCGCAGCCGTTTCTTAATTATTTTTAAAGAAAGTCACTTTAAGAATAAATCTAGCAATCTGTGGATGTCAATTAAACTTTATTTAACAAAATACAAAACAATAATAAAAGAAACGTATTGTTATTAGAAAATTAAATTATTAAATGTTTGAAATGACCGCCGTCTCTTTCAATACACGCAACTATGCGTTTCCGCAGGTTTATTATTGCCATTCCCAAGTCCATAGCAAAAGTGCATATCAGTCAATTCTTCAAATGAAAATGTAATTTTTCAAAATATTGATACTAAGGTGCAAAGTTGGCAGCCAAATGATTCAAATAATGCCAAGTTTAATTGACATCCACAGATTGTTAGATTTATTCTTAAAGTGACTTTTTTATTGCAGCATTGCCGTTCTTGGAAAATAATTAAAAAACGGCTGAGAATATGAAAAAATACTAAGAGATACTTTTTGTTAACCATTGAATTTACCATTCAAAACAAATTTAAAAAATGCGATTTCACATTTTTCTGAACTAATTAATTTTACTAACACCCTGTATCTCCGCAACTGGGAGCCTCAGAAGCTTCATGTCAACCTTAAGTTTGACGGCTCATATGCTCATGTGACACGCCAAGTTTAAAGAAAATATCTCGTATACTTCTAGAAATACTAAGAAATATGTGTATTTTTCTCCAAACTTCTACGCTCTGTATAAAAAAAACTTTGGCCCGTACTAGAAAAAAATATATGAAGAAGTGCCCTTATTTTGACTCCAAGAATACGAGGTTTCATTTTTGACCATCAGTTTAGTTACACCCTGTATAGTGCTTCTTACGGCAGAATGCGTGCGACGCAAGGGGGAAGAACTCATAAACATTATAGAATTAGTCACACTTCAGGGGCATAGCTCAATTTTATGTTATGTAACTCCCTGACTTAATTTTTATATAATTGTTATTTAATTTATAGTTAATATTATTCTTAACGGTGATGCCTTAGACTATGGAGGAAGGCAAACCCTTATAACATTGGCAATTATTTCTCGTGCTTGGGAATGCAACGTTCTTACCTGTTTACTCATTTTGCGCACGTTAACTCTCGAACATACGAAACGCCACTGAGCTGTCTGCGCCGGCGGCGCAAGCTTGCCGGCGGCCGAAAAAGTGAGCGCTGTGTGGTAGCCCAAATACACAGTTAATTTTACGTACAATAGAAACAGGCACAAAACGCGTTGGCTAGGTACCTTGTTTTGTCGGCGGCTCGCTGGCAGAAGTGCTTTGTTGCCGTATTTCAAAGGCAATGGTAGACGCGACGACGTTGAAAAAATATAATAGGTGTTTTATCACACCGCGTTAAAAATAAATGATAAACAAAAAATGAATAAGTGGTCGCGTGATGCGAGCTTTATTTTTTCGGTATTACTGAGTTCAGAAATTCGGCTTTAATATGCTCGCAAACTTGTATTCGCCATTAAATAACGACTACTCGTATAGGAAATCTGGCAACGCTGTCCGCATTCTATAGAAACGTTTTCGTTCCTGTGTTGAACTATACCAAATGTGAACAAAAAATATACGGGGAGTTCCATTCTACAGAGAGCCAAAGTTGAGCAAAACAGGAATTTCAAAGGCGCCTGGTAAGACAAATGTGCCATGGAATCCCTTCAAAAACA
The DNA here is from genome assembly GCA_963920635.1 of Pseudeuparius sepicola. NCBI lineage: Eukaryota > Metazoa > Arthropoda > Insecta > Coleoptera > Anthribidae > Pseudeuparius > Pseudeuparius sepicola. Next base: position 15,327,330 of record OY987299.1, read on the forward strand.
GAACCACTCAAAACTCATAGTGTTGGTGTTCAAAGATACAATACAAAATATACAGGGTGTCTCTCTTTCTGTGCCATATAAAAATACTTATTTTGTTGGGTCAAAAATCGAGTATATTAAAACTGCTCCAGACACTATAAACGAACTAAGTCTAAAAATGCAGAAGCCTGTCAGTCAGTAGGTAAGTCCCTATTATGAGTTAAGGTGACTGGTGTGCCACAACAGGAAACGCACAGAAAATGTATCATCATAGAAAGTGCCTGTTGACGAAGGTCCAATAATGTAACTTGTTACTGTTACTTGTTGATTGGCATTTTGTAAAAATGAATTATTTTTGTGTTTATTAATATTTTTTCACTAATTCCAGGGCACTCTTGGCCCGTATAAAGTTTGATAAAAATTCAGCATTTTGAGATGGCCCAGAGAAAAATACCCTGCACATTATGGTATTGAATCTTTGCACACCAATATTTGGTCCTGTTGACCATTAAACTCTACTGTGAGGATTCCATGGCACACTTGAATTTACCTATATGTGTGTTTAAAATTCGTATTTTGCTCAACTTTCGACACCCTGCACAATGGAAGTAGGTACCTGTAAATTTTTTGTTCAAATTTGGTATATGGGAGGGAGTTCTGGGGTGTCCTGATTAACGCTGTTGTGTCAAATTTTAAATAAGAAAAAAACGCTAAATGATTTTCGTGAAAATCGGGGGTATAAAAAATCGTAGCCGGCCTGGATTTGCATTTTGACAATGGCAGGAAGGTCAAAAGAAGAGGTTTTTGAAGGACTTTCAAAGAAAAAAGTTCAGGCGATTATCTCTAAAAACAAAGATTTTATGGATTTGTATAATATATGTTTAAGAGTAGATACCCTGTATGTATTTAGTGTTAAATTATTTTTCAGGGTCCCTAAACCTGATCTGCGTTCCAGTAGGATGTCTTTTGACTGGCGTTCTAACACAGCCGTTGGGCAGAAGGAAGGCCATGCAACTGGTTAATATACCTTTTGTGATAGCCTGGCTTACATTCTATTCTTCCAACGACGTTTGGCAAATATTTCTGGCATTGTGCGTAACTGGGGTGACTGGGGGACTTCTCGAAGCACCGGTAGGTTTAAAAATAAAAAAAAATTAACATTCCAGTCGACTGATATTACAATAGGAAAATTGCAAGGTAACTACTTACCTATTTGTTAGCTATAGGTAATATCATAAATATTTGGAAATTAGGTAGGTGACTGATTTTTGAATGTGATTTTACTCAGAAAGGTAATGCCTCTTTAGAAGGCAGCATAATGAGTACAGTCCGACACAAAAATTAGCCAAATCTGATGTCTGATTTTTTATCCAAATATGCGCAATAGGTATAATGCGGTATTTAAGTGAAGCATTGTTTTTTTGAAAAACATAATGATTTTCAAAATAAACACAAAAAACTCGCTTGGGTTGGTAGAATTTAATGCCATTTGTGTTTATGCCACCTTAATGCCCTCTGGTGGCACACTTTGTAAAATCATATCCAAAAAATCTGCCACTATAACTTCAGGTCTATATGGAACCATTTCTAAATCAACAATTTTATTTTTAGCACATTACAAATTTTTAACTGTTAATTGAAATTTCTAAAAGAAATTAAATGTATTACGAGATTTGGAAATTCTATATAAGCACATGTTGATCCACGTAAGATGTGACCTCGATAACTTTTTTAGTTTTGGAATGATGAAGTACTTAAAAAATATATTTACTTACCTATAAAAAGTATGTATGATAATTTCTGATATTAGCCCATTTTTCATAACCTGCCTTGTATTTTTATATAGAATACTCAGTACATTTTAAAATAACCTTAATTACTTTTTTGAGAATTTGAGAGTATAAAATCTCAAAAAGCTGATAACATTTTAGAATTTTATTAAAGTATATAGGTACCTTGGTTAAAACAAAACATCTTACAAAAGATCCATCTGCCAACCTACTTACGGTATTTTGTCAATAATTATTGTATGGTTTAAATGAAGTTACTTGGAACAGCATAAAAACCTTTGAATTTTATACGGGTGATTTCTGCTGATAAGTCTGGTATTTTTACCAGTAGCAGAGCGTGGTAAATGCTATGAAATAGATCGCGCCCCGTATATCACTGGGTTCCAAGTGAGTTCATTTATATTTTTACCAGGGTAGCTCGCGAACAGGCGCCTCGACAATAAAATACGAGACAAAACACTTTTTAAACCCATATTAAACCACACCTGGTATTAGTAGTAAAAAGAGATGAAGGAGACAGAGACGATAGATACTGTAGTAAAAACAAGTGACTGCATGCACCAATACTTGCATGGGTTACACTGTTTGACGGCTGGCCACTTGTGCAGCGAAATGAGGTGAATAGGCGTGAAATAATTTCACAGATCTTAGGATATACTTGCGTGAATAGTTATAATTAAAGGGCGGAATATATGCAAATTGCATATATATGCATTTTTGCATATTTTATTCAATTTCGCAAAACATTGCATATTTCTGGAAAAACAATATTTTTGTGCATATTTGCATGTTCTTCCTATACTTATTTATAGATATAAGATATAACCAAGATTATGAGAGCCCAGAGACAACTCGTAGTGTGTAGTGTAAAGTCAAGAAATCCTGAAAAATGCGGATGTAGCTAGCGAACTTGTTTTTTTTTTTTTTGAAGTTATAATTTTAGTTTTATACCAGATATTAGGAAGCAGAAATTTAGGTTTAAGCGAATCGATTGATTTTGTTCAAACATTTTCCGCTAAATGTAGAAAGGTTACCGGTGATGTAGGTATTAAAGTTAGAAAAAATTAGATGCTGATGCTACTGTAGAAAAGAATGAAGGGTTCAAATGTTTAAAGGCAGTAAAGAGTATTTTTGATGATAAATCATCCAAAGAAGTTGCCCCTTGGCCTTATACCTTACTACCCAAATTAAAATATTGTCCTATTACATAGGCAGATGTTGAGAGAAGCTTTTCTATATATATACATATTTTTACCGACAGAAGGCAAAGATTTTTATTGGAAAACTTTGAAAAGTATTGAATCATAAATTCCTACTATACAATTTCAACTTAAAATGCTTTTAAAGTTCTGCTTTAATATAGGTATATTTTACGAATTATTTTTTTATGTATTTGTTTTTCTTTCTCCTTTCTCTAAAATCAGTTTTGTTATATTATATTATTGCATAATTTAAATAAAAACGATGCATATATATGCGCATATTTCGATTGAAATTAAATGCATATATTCCGCCCTTTAGTTATAATCGGTATGGCTCTTTAGAGACCTTTTGACAATATTATATGGTGCATTAACCTTTACGTTGTGTTTGACGACAACCTTAAAAAAACCTTAAAAGTGAAATATTATGTTGATTGTAGAATATACTGATGAAAACTGCGTGATGCTTGTGTCCTATATTCTTTTTGTGACGCCAATTAGAGTTTCTTATGCTGTTTCAAGTGACTTTAGGAATACTATACGTTGTATTTAATCAATGACTATATAGGGTGAGCCTGAAATAACTGGCATCCTTTTTTTGGGTAATAGAGACGGTCGTTCTGAAGCAATTTTCTTAATAATTTTTTTTCCTAGCGCCGAAATTTTTCTATAATTCATCCCCTCAAAATCCCCCCTCTATGAAAACACGGCACTGGCGCCTTGCCAACAACCGAGTAGAAAATGGTAAATCATCAACTAGTATAGTATTTTGAAACCGAGTTTACGCTATTCTATCCGCTGTGTATGAAATAAATGTTGGTAAATTTTAAAAAAACTAGAGAAAAATTTCGGCGATAGGAAAAAAATTTATTAAGAAACGTTGTTCAGAATGACCATCTCTCTTACCCAAAAAAAGGATGCCAGTTATTTCAGACTCACCCTGTAGACATCGATTATAGTTATTAAAAGAAAAATTATTGTGGCTGCCTTTAGCTCCTAGTGGGAACTTTTGAGAATAGGCTCAGTATCTTCTAAACCAATGCATATCTTCGGAACTATTGAAAAACGTCAAGAGAAAATAAATTGCCAATAGGGTTCAGTTAAATTATAAATATATATTAAAAATGAAATAAGTGACGGACGTGACGGTTATAATTTAAAAAAGTAAAAACAAATTATCAAATTTTCTTATTACTTAGCTGTAGTTTGTTTCAAATTAGGTATTTAATAGTTATTTATGTACCAAGGCACTGAAGTTCAACTTTTTATGACTCATGTGGAGTTTAGTTGCTGAGGCCTCTGGCCGAGGCAAATAAACCACATGAATGAGTCATAAAAAGAACTTCAATGCCGAGGTACATATTATATTTTTTTTGAAATCGGAAAAAATGTTTTATTAGGCAAGAAAATAATAATAAGGGATCACCCGTCCACGAACCGACTACGCGCGGCGTTGCTTGACTTTACCGATCGCTCTACCTAGGACAAGTGTAATGACGTACGGCACCTTCTGACAGAAAAACCAAACTGCTGCTTCTTGTGCAGCCTACACAACAAATCCATTGATATTCAAATTTACTAAAATATGTATACTGAAGGATTGCGCTTCTATAGGAAACAGTTTCGCAATGTGTACGAAAAGTTAAATGAGCCTTTATCGGCCGGGTTTTGAATATTTTGTCACTTTTGACGGGCGATTTCTCCGCGTCTGACGTTTGATGTTTACATCTCGCCAAGGCCTACTTATTGAAAAAATCGTACAATAATGGGCTACATTATTGCACGATTTCTGTGCTTTTAATGACGATTTTGGGACATTTTAATGCCGATTTCAAGAAAAAATATTTATCTTATTTCAGTTCCATTCAGCAAAGTTCTATTTTTATTTCACATTTTAAATGTAATAATAATAATAGATTTAAGTATTGTTATTTCAGCTCATTTAGGTGTGATTTTTGATGATAACATTTTGTCCTCTAAAATGCACAGATTACTTAATCTATTACATAATGATGAACTTAGATACAATATAATAGGATTATCCAATTGAAATATGCAATTTTGATTAAAATGCGACTGAATTATTAAATTGATCATGACCTTGAGATAATATATTCCACGTTCTATTCTTTGGCCTCACATTGATGACAGCTCTCTTGAAATTATACACACTCTGATAAACCACAATTTTTTATAAGCTATATTTTAATTTAAAATATTCTTGCTGGCTGTGCGCTGAGTAAACGCGTTTGTTTGTGACCTCAGTAGCATTATTATTGGTCAAGCTGATTTTAGCTTGTACAATTTGCTATTTTGCAGATAAGATTTTGTATCGACCAAGAAATTTGGAGGGCAAAAATTACACATTGACTTGTATCCTATCTGCATAAGCTAACTTGCTTCTTTCTCTCATTACAGACACTCACATATGTGGCAGAAATAACCACACCAAACTTACGCGGCATCCTCGCCTCTACAAGCACAGTGGCAGTCATAGGAGGCATCCTTGCTCAATTCCTTTTGGGAACGTTCTTTAACTGGAGAACCGTATCTTTGGTCAGCTGCTCTGTACCAATAATCTCCTTCTTTCTGCTATTTTTAGTACCTGAAAGCCCTCATTGGCTGATTTCGAAAAATCGCTTAAGAGAAGCCCACGAGGCCATTGCCTGGTTAAGGGGTTGGACGACATTGGAAACCGTCGAAGAAGAATTTCATGACCTCTGCGAACACCTCGGGAGAGGCCAATCGAAAGACGATGAACAACCACTTACAGTCAGAGAAAAGATAGCATTGTTCAAAGAAAGGAACTTTCTTTGGCCATTTAGCATTGTATCGTTAATGTTCTTCTTGGGACATTTTTGCGGAATGACCACGCTGCAGACATATGCCGTGAAAATATTCTCAGCCCTAAACGCCCCTGTTGATAAATATTACGCTACGATCTTTCTGGGGGTAGCTGAAGTATGTGGATGTGTTCTCAGTGCTTGTTTGGTACATTACGTCGGCAAAAGGAAGATGAATTTCTTTTCAATGACTGGGTGCGGGATAAGTTTCTTAATTGTGGCGACATATGCTTTTGTTATGGATATAAAAGATCTCCATTCGCCAACTCAAACAAATCTGTTAGAACATACAAATGATGGACACCATTACAGTTGGGTACCTTTGACGTTTCTGATATTGGCAGCATTCTGTTCTCATGCGGGTATAAGAATTTTGCCATGGATGCTAGTGGGAGAAGTATATTCTAACAGAACACGAGCAGTGGCTTCAGGGTTTTCAGGAGGAGTCAGTTACATATTTGGATTTATTTCAAATAAAATATTCTTTTCGTTAGTTGCACTGCTTACTTTGACGGGGACGTTCTCGCTGTATGCCATTATTTGTTTCATAGGATTGATTTCGATTTATTTTATTCTGCCAGAGACAGAAGGAAAAACATTGCACGAGATAACAGAGCATTTTGCAGAAAATGGAAAGCTTGATAACAAAGTTAAAAGGGGACAAAAGACAGTAGTGAAAGGTGTAGAAAATGCAGCATATGAAGATGAAAATAAGAATAGTGATAGCAAATTGTAAAGCAGGGGCACGGGTATACAGTGTGGTCATTAAATGGAAAGCTTGATAACAAAGTTAAAAGGAGACAAAAGACAGTAGTGAAAGGTGTAGAAAATGCAGCATATGAAGATGAAAATAAGAATAGTGATAGCAAATTGTAAAGCAGGGGCACGGGTATACAGTGTGGTCATTTAATTAAGTGTGCAACTGAGTGTGCAACATATGGGAATTTTTTTTTATTAATCGCACAACGAAAATACAAATATTCCCGAAAGGTGGTGCATGTTCGATAATCATATTAGGCGCAGTTAGAATGGTTGCAAGTCAAACAGCATACAGGGTAGGTCAAAAAATATAAAAATTGTACAAGAGTAAAGTACCCTTATTTCAGAAAATTTAGCAAAATGTTCTTAAGAAAAGTTATCTAGAATTAAAAGTTATGCCTAAATACCAAAACATGGCCTCCTAAGAAATATATATATATTTTTTAAAAACATTAATTTTCCAAAATAAATTAATTTAATATTCACCCTCAACAATTTCATAAATCAATCAAAATTATATCAATTTCGCATAACTTTGTTCAAATTCAAGCATATTTATAAAATTAACTTAGATTTTTATTTTTTTAGGGAATCACAAACTTCATGTTTGTTCTTTGTTGCAACGATATTAAACAAAACTTTAAAATTTCGCAAAAATTCTTCTGAACAAGGTAAAACATTAGTAATGATAATGTGTATATTAAAAACTCTCATTTAAGGTGCAAATTTTTTATTATAAATGTTTATTAAGAAACTGTGGAAATTAATTGACGAATTTTTTTTTCTTAGGAGGCTATGTTTTGGTATTTAGGCATAGCTTTTAGTTCTAAACAACTTTTCTTAACTGTTTGCTGAATTTTTTGAAATAAGGGTACTTTACTCTTGTGCAATTTTTATATTTTTTGACCTACCCTGTATGCTGTTTAACTTGCAACCATTCTAAGTGCACCTAATATCATTATTATTGAACATGCATCAACTTTCGGCAATGCCTGTATTTTGGTTGTGCAATTAATAAAAAAAGTCGCATATATGTTGCACACTTAAATGACCACACTGTAGGTATGTTTGAAAATATATGTTATTTACTTTTTCTTTTTGCTTTCAACACAAAATTCCTTGGAATCGATTTTTTTAAAGAAGAAGTTGTTTTATGAGAAAGAAAACACATACTTATGGCTTGTTTTTTTAATTAAAAACATTTATAAACAGTTGTGTAGCACATAAATCGATAAAAACAAATATTCTGTAATTTTTAATGTTCGGGGGAACGAACACTGCCTAAATTCTAATCTTTAAACTATACAATATCTAGACCAAACAAAGATTTCAATAGAAAAACCTACATTTCAGTTTGTCTACTCGAAAGGTACTAAGATAATTAAATGCTATCATAAAACTAAAAAAGTAGATAGAAAGTATTACAAAAAATATAATTTAAAAAAATCACAATTTGATATCAAAAAAATGTAAAAAGAACATTCACCATTACATTTATGTATATTACCAATGAGCAATATTCTCGATTATACATCAGTTTGGTCCAAATATTAGTAAAACTACAGGACGATGAAATATGTTTGGTGAACATTAATCCCTCATTAATTAATAATTATCATCGATCCTAATTTTAAAATGTACACTTCAATAACTTGTTAATTTTTAACTTTTTTTGGAAATGGTAAATAGCATAAACTACCAAGATTTTAAAGCACTTTATTAATTCTTTAACAAATTATCGAGACTAAATAAATCATTGTAGATTCTGGAGAGATGCTCACCAAAGCATATAAGGGAAAATACATAGGTATTTAAATATTGATAACAAAATAATTCAACCATTTAGTATGGCACATAGTAAATACTGATACAAAATATTATTTTCTGGAATAGCCTTCGGACAAAGGAGGCTGTGACGGTTTTATTGGAAGCTAAATCACCCATCACGGGGAACATTTAATAATACATATTTTTGTATTTTTTATGAAGTCCGACGCAAATTAAACACCAACTTTATTATTACAGGTTAAGAAAAAAGGATTTTAAAATTCACCTGTAAACAAAAAATAAAACGAAGCCTTATAAAAATATAATGGCTATAATATTCAGCTGATATAACCAAACTCACAAATATATTACAATATCTAAGAATTAACCAACATAACACTTTTCAATATAAATTGATGTTCAGTTGTCTACCTGATTTATTTTCAAAAAATTGTTTGTCGATGCGATAACCTGCCAATGATAACATTTTAAACATATTCTGCACTTGGAAGAAAAATGCAAATGATCTAAATTAAATCTTGAATTAAAAATCAAAACTGAGCATAATTAATAGGAGTTTAATTTAATTAATAGGAGAAAAAATAACAAGCTGTATACAGGGTGTCTACTTTTAAGTGTATACAAATCGATAAAAAATGTATTTTGTGAGATATTTTCAAAAACCTTTTTTTGTTTGAAAGGTCTTCAAAAAACGCTTCTTTTGACGTTTTTACTTTTGTCAAAATACAAATCCAGGGACGGCCACGATTTTTTTATCCCCGATTTTCACAAAAACCATTTAGCGATTTTTTTATTTAAAATCTGACCCCGTTAATTAGAACACCCAAAAACCCCTATATACCAAATTTGAATAAAAAATATACAGGGAGTTCTATTCTGCAGGGTGTCAAAGTTGAGCAAAATAGGAATTTTAAAGGCACCTGCAAAGTCAAGTGTGCCATGGAATTCCCTCAAAACAGTTAAATGGTTAATAGGACCACTCAAGGTGTTGGTGTGCAAAGGTCCAATTCAAAATATACAGAATGTTCTTATCTGTGCCATCTCAAAATGCTGGATTTTCATGAAACTTTATACGGGTCATGAGTGCTGTGGAATCATTGAAAAAATATTGATAAACACAAAAGTAATGTATTTCTTTACAAAATGCCAACTAACAAATAAAAACAATTTAAATTATTGGACCTTACTCAACAAAGTCACTGTCTAAGATGATACATTTTCTGTGCGTTTCCTGTTGTGGCACACCAGCCACCTTAACTGATATGGACTTACTGACTGGCAGACTTCTGTATTTTTTAGATTTAGTTCGTTTACAGTGTGTGTAGCGGTTCTGATATACTCGATTTTTGACCAGTATAAAGTTCCACAAATTCAGTAATTTGAGATGGCACAGATAAGAACACTCTGAATATTTCGTATTGGATCTTTGCACACCAACACCTTGAGTGGTCCTATTGACCATTCAACTGTTTTGAGGGGATTCCATGGCACTCTTGACTTGGCAGATGCCTTTAAAATTCCTATTTTGCTCAACTTTGACACCCTGCAGAATGGAACTCCCTGTATATTTTTTATTCGAATTTGGTATATAGGGGTTTCGGGGTGTTCTGATTAACGCTGTGGGGTCAGATTCTAAATAAAAAAATCGCTAAATGGTTTTCGTGAAAATCGGGGGTATACAAAAATCGCAGCCGGCCCTGGATTTGCATTTTGAAAATGGCAGAAAGGTCAAAAGAAGCAGTTTTTGAAGGCCTTTCGAACATATGAAAATATCTCACAAAATACATTTTTTATCGATTTGTATACACTTAAAAGTAGACACCCTGTATGTAGTAGGCACCATTGATATTGCTATGGAGTTTTTATTTCAGTGGCATTAGTTTTAATTTTCATGACACTAATTTTAAAAACATGGTGGAGAACAGATTACTTGCAGGATATAACTAAATATACCTCGCATATTCCTAAATGGATTATAAAAGAAAATTTAATTTTTCAATCATCAACAAAAAGTAATCATTTATAACAAATTTGATCGTAAAAAAATAAGTTTGAGGCAAGAACATATTCTTGAACTGGATATCCATGTAAAATTATGGAGCCAAATTTATAAAGTAGATAAAAAATGTCATTCTTGAGTCAACAATGAACATGGTACTGCAAACTTTTAATAAAAAAGATACAGTACGCTTACTTAATGCTCAGTTGGGAATTCATGCATTTTGTTACAGATTTTTAGTCTTGTGGGTGTACAATATCTCAGACTTTGAAAATTGTGTCCATTATCGATATGACCCTGTAATCATTTTGCTTAATATAGGGACTGAAAGCGACATTTCTACCCGTTGTTGCTGCACTTAACTTGTAGGTTCGAAGCTTTTAGGACAAAAATATGTCGTATGTAATTTATTAGACATACTTAGTGCCACTTGACGAACTAATAAATTATGTATGCCAAATTTCAATGAATGCCTTTTTGAATATATATAACAAAATACATAGTTATTATTATATACAATTATTTTTTTTTTCATTAAGCATTTGCGTTATCATGTTCATACGAATTTTTTAGCTTACAAATAATATAGGGTATTTTTCGCGAGATACTATTTTTAACTTAGTTGATAGTAGTTATTACCTCCACTCTTCAAATATTATTAACCATAGGTTATCACCAAAACAGGCTGGTTGTTCCACGAAATTTTTTGTTGGTTTGAACACAGATTATAATTTTGGACAACCGATAGGCGTTAAAAGTGTTGAGATAACCTGACAAATATCACAAAACAGCCCAATCTTTAAAGAATTTCAAGACCTGTATTGATAGTCAGTACAACGTGGCATCGAATAATGACATAATGAAATATGTCAGAAGGCCTCTCCCTTGCTTGCCAAAACGGAGTGGTATTTTAACCATCGTAACATTTTTAAAGTTGTATCTTACGAAAAATACACTACTGTTCTACTGTTGTCATTCTCAGCAGTTTGCAATATCGATACATTTTTGCCAAAACATCGTAAGTGACAAATTTGGAGAAAATGGGTTTTTTGAACTATCGTAACTACCAAACAGTCAGGCACCTTCCAGCAAATTATCGTAAGATAGAATAGCATAGTCTTAGAGAAAAAACCGAATTAAATGTAACGTAAGTCACATAAAAATGTAAACAAATTTAATTTGTATATGCGAAAACATCGCATGGTCTCCAAAACATCGTAAAGTGCAGGTCCGTGGTACAAAAAGTGCTACTTACGATGCGGCGAAGTGTTTTACGACCTTTTAGTTCATTGTGTATCATTGCGGAGTTAGAACGTAAGTACGACAAAATTATGTTTCCTTATGTAATTTATTATAATTTTTAATTGTTTTTCATTGAGATTTATAGGAAAACATTGTGCGAATGTAGTTCTGATTAGTTATAAGGGTTAATAATTTATTTCATCTCAAGTGAGTCGTATCTTTTTGTATTATTTCATGGTGGGTACCTAGGTACTGCAATTATACTTAACGTGGAACATGCAATTATTCATTTTCTTCTTTATTTACAAAAAAGGCACAATTTGCTGTACCAACCTAACCCCTTTACTTCTTTTTATACCAGTCTGTTTGGAGGTAAACTAGAATATTTGGGCACTTCTTTTGGATTGATCTTTCTTTACTATTTTACTACAGTCCCCATTTATTATGTACAGGGTGTCTTATAGGATATTGACACATTTTTAATCTGTAGGGTGTCTCACGCTAGCGTATTTATTCAGTAACTCCATATTACCGAAAGAAATACGAAAAAATATTTAATATAAAAGTTGTCCAGTTTACAAACTGTGCATTTTAAATCTTTTGGAATATATACGGGGTTGATGGTTTGTCGCGTATTGTATCGAACTTGAATATTTTAAATAGAACATCATGTATAATATTATTTGATTTTTAATCCCTAGTAAGATTCTATAGTGATTTCATGTATCATGTTCTGTACGTATAGGTGCATGAAAATAATCTGTAATGTGACAAGAAATTAAAAATGCCATAATATACAGGGTGCTTCATTTAAAATAAGAAAATTGGATGCGGTACAGGGCAAACCCTTAACACCTTAAAGTCAACAATATTTTTAAAAAATTTAAATTTAAATTTAAAATTAAAATATTAAAATAAAAATCAAATAATTTTTTCGCATTTCCTACGGTAATTGAAAAACTTCCAGCCCTAACCATTCCTATACCTATAATACATTTATTATAACACAAATATGTAGAAACATAAGAGTTATAAATTGTTGTTTTACTTTATAAACAAAGAGATTTCTGTTCAGCTAAATGCCATTTTCATATTTTTTCACAAATAAATTACCTTAAGAGGGGGTTGCCGACAGCGAAAATGACGTTAGATTTCGTATTTTTTTTTAAGTTGTATAGCATAAAATCTAATAACATTTTACCTGGCAAAAATTTAGTACAAACATCCCTGTCTTCATTTTAATCATAAGATCTTAATAGCAGTGTTTTGTTTTCTAGGTTATGAAAACTTTGGGAAAAATAATAATTCCAGTGCATATGCTTTTTACAACTCCATTGGGAAATTATTTTTAATTTTGACAAAGTATCGTAAGTCCAACTACAAAAAAACTGAAATAATTTTGAACAAAAATTATTAATTTTCTTCAAAAAAACATCATAAGTACCGATGCCAATTTTCACTTCAATGGGACATTTCTAAACAGGATTATTGAAGAAACTGCCGTACTGTAAAATTTACTAAATGAGACTTACGATGTTTTGGCGAAAATGTATCGATATTCTAGGTACATGAAAAAATCAGCTGCCACAATTTAGGTTTGTTTGCCCATGCACAATATGAATTCTGCCTTTTGTAATTAATTTACACGATAAAATCTAAATGTTTCTTTTTAGGTTTTTTTTTCTTGTTTTGCGAATTATCCTAATAGAAAATACAATATAGAAAGCCACTATTAAAAATTACAGAATAACCTCGCTCCATCAACAATGTATCATTTCATTACACAACTCTTGTTAAAAAAGCATCCGGTTTCCAGAAAACATCATCCTACTTGAAAATATAAAAAGAACCGAACACGATCCTTACGTAATACTGAGAAAGTTCGCGTTTTAACAAAAATATAAGTCGACCGGGCGGGCGACTCACCTAACGCCTAATCTTTTTTAATCAGGTACAAGCCGACATCGTTTTCCAGTGTCTGGAATGCCGACTCTTGATTCAAGAACTTGTAATCCCTCCCCCCGTAGGGGCTGTGCACGTTGTTCTTTTTCTGGATCAACGACACGAAATAGTCCGTATGTTCTAACGTAAACACAAAAGGGACGATATACTTAATGCGCCTACTGTCCAACGACTCGCAGAGTTTCGACAGGCCACCAATCACCGTCAGCCAGTCCAGCGAAACTTCGTCCTCCTCGAAATCGTCTTCCTTTAACTTTTTCAATAAACACACGTTACACTTTTGACTCGGCAAGTGCGGTTTGCTATCACAGGATATATATTCTTTGGTACGATCTACGGTTAGGTCTTTTTCAGACGCGCCCTCCCCCGACACATATGGAATAGCGTTGAAATTCGAATCTCCCGAGAATATAGGTTTGAAGTCTGATTCTTTATTTGTATCTTTGCCGTCGTCTTGTTCCGAACAATCCGTTGCTGTGTCATCGCTCTCCGTCTTTTTCTGACTGAGATAATTATCCACAAAGTCGGGCATGGTTTTTACGTCAAAAGTAAAATTTTCAAAGCTAAAGTTGTCATTGGTTTTTGGTAAATTGTTCATATCACTAGTTTGAGATTCGTTTGTAAGGTTTGTATTTTTCAACTCAATATCGGTGATCAGGTTCGAATTGAGTTCGGGTTTCTCTAAATTCTTATACCCCTCCGAATGTAGGTATTCCATAAGCAAGTTTGTTATTTTCGTCTTCTTTCGTGAATCTTTATTTATTTCGTTTTTCTTTTCAACATTCTCTTTATCTTGCAGGTCTATGCTTATAAAATTCTTTTCTAACATTTCGATTTTCAACTCTTCTTTTGTTTTTCGTTTTCGATTGTTAATCGCTGGTTTTTCGTATGGGCAATTATTACTTTTTTCTGATAGTTTATCAGTCTTCGCTTTACGTTTTTTGGACAAAATCGATGCACTTTTTTGGCCGTTATGTTTTTCAATGTCCTTCGCCTCGAGCGAATTTTCGATAACATTCAAAATGTTTTGTACGCAATTATCTTCAATCTCGATTGGAGCCTCGTCTTCGAAATCTGCTTTCTTCGTCCCTGTCACCACCTCCCCTTCGCTGCTTTTTATACTGTTACAACTTTCGCCTTCCGTACTCGCAGAAATAGAAACTGTCAATTCGTTATCTTCTATCCTGTCGTCATTGTTACTATAACTATAGTCTATGCCACGATTTTTTCTAAAAGTTACGCCATACAGAATTTTCTGCAACTCGTACAATGAGCTGTAAACAGGTTTCAAGTGCCTTATGAAGATCCTATCGGTCTCCAAAATCGAGGTGAACTTAATGATATTTCCAATAACATCCCACGTGGTATCCTGAGTTTCGGTAAGCATCTTCTTTCTCCTACAACTATTGAACTTACTAGCAAATTCCGACGTAAAAATATTAAACCCTATATCCAAATTATTGTACAGGGCGTCGTTGATGTGTGGTTTAAAAATGTTCGTCGAAGTCAATGTGATGAGTATGTCGTCCCAACTGGCCATCTTAAGGTCGAAGTCTTTCACGAATTTTATAACGACGCTATGCCGGAATTCTCTTTGAAACATGACGGTGATGTACGCAAAGTCGTAGATGTGAACCAGATCGTTGAACGGGGGGACAGAGTAGGTGATCGCGTAAGATGAGAAATCTTTTTCCTGCAAAGGAGGAAATACGTGCAAGAAATGTTTTCAAATCTTGCCAAAATTTGTGGGTCTAGTGGAAATGACAACCAGCTGCAGCGAGATATTAGTGTAAAGATAATACAAGAAATCAAGCATCATCTCTAAATAAACAATAATTTGTTTATAACAATCTGGAGAAATTCAAACACGTGTTTACAATGACTAATTTCTTGTATTATTTGTTAAATTTTAGTAACAAATGCCTGTAAAAACCATTTTCTAATGCTAATGTTTCCTGTTAGTATTTTAATGTGTTCAAAGTACAGCCTTTTTGTTCAACCTGTAAGATGGTGTCAAATGCTTCTGACGAGCCACTTTTTTATTATTTCTTTTTCATTTTTGTTTACGTTTGCTGATAAATCAGAAATCACAACATTCACGATGCTATGAAAGAGGGTGGTTTTACTAGTTACTAGGTTCTTATCATTCATATCTCCGCTGTGAATAACAAGATAAAATATTATTCATAAGAAAATATGGTTTGGAGACATAAAATGCAGTCCTAACATTCTTATTTTGATAAAGAGCAATTATTTCACTGTACCTTACCCCTATAAAAATAATTAATGAGGTACTTAAATGAAGCTACAAAGAATGATTACCAGAAAATTCAAGATAAGCGTAATATAAGGAATGACGTTGCCAAAAGGAAGTTTTACTGAAGGAAAGAGTATTATCTCCATTGAAACTTTGTGGTGAAGCTATTTAAAGCTAAAATGCTGAAGCAACAGGCTATCACTAAGCTGAAATGTTGTCTAAAAATATTCAGAGGTAATACCACGAGTGAACTTAAAAAATTAACCACAAAGTTTATATGTATGAGGTATTTAGAAAGAAAATTTCACGAATAAAAATATCAAATCTGTCAAACAGTTGCATTTTGATAAGAACTTTGAAATCATCATTTTCCGACAGTATAATTTCATTGCACTTGCGCTATTTTTGAAACGTGCTTTCACTCCTAACTTCTTACGGTTATCTTTTTGGTTTTGCAAGTCCATCATATTATCGCTTCTTTTCATTTGCAAACAAAAGTGTATACTTGTTTCATAACGATAAAATTAACCATTTGCGTTGGAATTGGCAAAACGTGACCCAAAACACCTGTTAACTCCAACATTCGAAACATACCTACCGCTTTCGAATTTTACAGATCTACTGTACGTTCAAAAAGAATAGTCCGAGAGGTGAGTGACAAGAAAATGCAACAGTTTTAGGAAGGCTGTTGAAGTTGTAAAAAAACCAACTATGTCGCAACTGTTTTAGAAAATCTAAAACTTGGTTTATTTAGTAGCAAAACAACTAAACAACGATGTGGATGTAGTCAGCCTTGAAAATATTGCAACGGGCAGCGTCAGCAGCGCTTCAAACTCATAAAAAATATACAGGGTGTCTCACCACGAACTGCATCGATCGATATCTCAAAAAGTAAACATAGAATTTTTTTGAAAATTTGGCAGCTGACCAATGTCAATGATTACTATTCATTTAAAGTATCTTAAAAATGGCGGCACTTCCGGTTATACCAGAAGTCGATGACAACTTCGTTATTTTAAATGGAACACCCTATATTTTATTGCATCTTTGGATTCTACGGAAAATTATAGGTACATTTCATGTATCATGTCCTATACCTAAATTAAACCGTTTTTGAGATATTTGCCATTTTAGAGAAAAAAATGACAGATGCAGACCCGTACTTAATTGACAGTTTCTTCATAACGGCTACATATTTCTTAACGCGCTCTTGGCATTTTGCAGTCAAAGGCTTGGTGCAGAGAAGTACCATAAAGAAAGTTTCCGATCTTGTACAGGGTGCTCACAAAAAATTATTCAAATATTAATTCAAAAAATGCCAAAAACTCAAAATTTTCAAATAGAAACCCCCATTTTTTTGTTGTAGCCGTATTCAGCACATAAAATTAGGGCAAGTTTGTGTTTAGTTCCCTATACCAAAATGCATTTTCGATTTATTTACAAAAAACTAATTGTCCACTTCTTCTTAAGTTTGATGAATCTAGTTGGCCATGGCTGATTATACGATTGTCAGAGAATGAAGAAATGTCATTTAGTTTAAAATTATTGTAAACAATGCCGGCATGGTTAAATTACACAAACCAAGACTATTTAATATTTAAATTTATTTATTATCAGCAAATGTAGGTATTAGAAGTCCTCGATATAACTCTCTTGCATTCTCCATAAATAATAAATAAATTTGAATAGTCTTCGTTTGTGTAATTTAACCGTGCCGGCACTGTTTACAATAATTTTAAACTAAATGGCATTTCTTCATTCTCTGACAATCGTATAATCAGCCATGGCCAACTAGATTCATCAAACTTAAGAAAACGCCCCCTTGATGAAGAAGTGGAAAATGAGTTTTTTGTAAATAAATCGAAAATGCTAACATTTAGGTATAGGGAACTAAACACAAACTTGCCCTAATTTTATGTGCTGAATACGGCTACAACAAAAAAATTGGGGTTTCTATTTGAAAATTTTGAGTTTTTGGCATTATTTTAATTAATATTTGAATAATTTTTTGTGAGCACCCTGTACAAGATCGTTCTTTATGGTATTTCTCTGCACCAAGCCTTTGACTGCAAAATGCCAAGAGCGCGTTAAGAAATATGTAGCCGTTATGAAGAAACTGTCAATTAAGTTCGGGTCTGCATCTGTCATTTTTTTCTCTAAAATGGCAAATATCTCACAAACGGTTTAATTTAGGTATAGGACATGATACATGAAATGTACCTATAATTTTCCGTAGAATCCAAAAATGCAATAAAATATAGGGTGTTCCATTTAAAATAACGAAGTTGTCATCGACTTCCGGTATAACCGGAAGTGCCGCCATTTTTAAGATACTTTAAATGAATAGTAATCATTGACATTGGTCAGCTGCCAAATTTTCAAAAAAATTCTATATTTACTTTTTGAGATATCGATCGATGCAGTTCGTGGTGAGACACCCTGTATATTTTTTATGAGTTTGAAGCGCTGCTGACGCGGCCCGTTGCAATATTTTCAAGGCTGACTACATCCACATCGTTGTTTAGTTGTTTTGCTACTAAATAAACCAAGTTTTAGATTTTCTAAAAAAAAAAAATTTTTTACAACTTTGAAGCCGCCCCTGCGCCAAACGCTAACGAAACTGGCTGACTGACGGCAAGGCTATTCTTATACACCCTAAATACTACACTGTATCAAAACACCAGCCTTCCTAAAACTGTTGCATTTTTCTGTCTAGAAGAAAAAAAATCCAAATGGACATCAGTCAAAACAATATTGATTTTCTTGAAATAGGGTGTCCATATTTTTTTGTGATAAAATGAAATTACCATGGACATGAAGAAAAGCATGTGCACAGACTATTACGTGAATTGCAGAAGAATAAACACTATTTTGGAATTATGGGATGATCTGTTCAACCAGTTGAAGGAGTCTACAAAGACACTAAAAATTCTAATGCGTTCCATGGTACAACTAGCCACGGACTTATTTCCAACCAAAAGGTACAAAAATACTCTGGCTCGCTTTTTAGACTATACGCAATTGAATATAAGAAATACGCCCCCTATAGGCTCAATGCTAAACTAGTCTATGGGCCATGCCAACAATGAACAACAACAAAGAACAACGCAGTGTAGACCCGGTGGCTAGCACCGTTCACATGGTGACGATGGCCCATATATTAATTCGCATTGCCGTCGAGGCGTTGGCATCTTAAATTCAGTCGCGTATCTTTTCTTAAAACAAATTATGGAAATATGTCATGTAAACTTGTCAAATTAAAGGGGAATAACAAACAAGCACTTTATTTTATTTTGAATATTAAATTAATTGTAACAGGTACATGTGCATGTTTTAATTTTACAAAAGATTTTGTCGATTTTTTTCGTCATGTGGTGCCAGTGGCGACTGATTGAAACAGCGCTATGCACAGGTAACAGAGGCCATGTGGAACCACCCTCCTCCCTGACATTGTGATCAGGATACCAAACTATTTTTGAGACCATCTTAAAGGAAAAACAAACAGAGGATAGATGAGACGCCAATTTTGACCTGAGGTACCCCCGATGGAATGCGATGATTATAAAATGAGTAAATATACAAGAAATAAGAAAATATAAGTTTCCTACCTTCGATACTTGGCACTTGGTTATTAAGTTTATCCGTCTTCTAAGCACGGATACAGCGGGCGGAGAAACCTAGTAACGTGATCGTTAGATTTCATAAAACGAAAACTTATTTTACTTATAATACCCATAGGAATGGAAATGATACCAGTATATTAAAAATGAGTTCCGTGTTTCAATCAAATTAGGCTAAATTTGTCGGAGATAAGTTTAAATCTGAATTGACTTGCAAATGTTTGTAATGTTTCCAATATGAGGTATACTGGGAAATTTTAATAAGGAAGGCCCCGGTCAATTAAAAAATTTTCAAATTTGTTTGGGGTGTCATTTAAATTAGTTAATGAAAATTTGCACTTGATAATTATTATTGTTTTTATTACATTTTGATCCATACCCGCCCATGTACAGTGTGGTCCAAATTGGACACTTCTAAAGGGAAACTACAAATATTCAATAGCTAAAAGCTTAGCTTTTAAACTATTGGTTTGAAAAAATCTACTTACTTACACCATTGGATTCTACATAAAAGTATTGTGGAAATGTTTTTACAGAAACAAAAAATATTTAGCCGAAAAAAAGCTACGGCCCCTTCGAAAAGTAGATCAAGAGTATGTAAACTAACTCTAATTTTAGGTTTTCGTTAAGATGGCAAAAAAATAAATTTTTGACAAATGAATTATTTTTAATTATGATTATTTTTTAATAACAATATTAATAAAAAAACTTCAAAATGGACAAATAAGATTACAAAATTTCAAAAACGCCTCATTCTTAAAATCTTTCCGAAGATTTTTTTTTATAACTTTTTCTGATTCATCTAATGGAGTGCATTGAACAGCTTCCAAAATCCTTTCTTTCAGCATTTCAGTGTGAAAATCGAAAATTGAAGCCAGTTTCCTCTTGACCTAATTTCAAAATTTGCAATTTTTGCACACCCCCTATAATAATAATATTAATAATAATTCTCACCCTCACAATACTCCAAACTAGGAGTACCCCAGAAGCAACTGAATGCTTGTGCGGGGGAGGGATACTTATACCTAACAAATTAATATTTTCTCAACGCGAAACATCATCTCTATGGAAGAAAATTTTTTTATTAAGAGTGAAATTTTTACAAGAAGTTAAATATTTCAGCCATTTGAACCATGTAAACCCGATCCGGGGGACATATAGTTATATCAAATTGCAGTTTTCTCCAATAAGTTTATCATGGAAATTGAGCCTAAGGCACCGACATCGGTTATCGTCTAGCACCCTAAGAAAAAAAAAGTTTAAGTGTCCAATTTGGACCACCCCGTACAGGGTGTCCCAGTTAAGATTTTATGAGAGATTATCTCGGTAATTTTAAGATAAATGGGTGGTTCAAAAACTAAACTTTTGTAGTTGGAATGGAAAGCCGCTAAGAAAAAACAATTGAATTTCAAACAAAAACGTTATAGCAAAATAACCTTTTTTTTTTATCGATATGGCAATTTTGTTGCATTTTTTCATTAGACTGTTATTAAAGTGGATAAAAAATCTGCGCCGCACACTTGAAGTGGATTTTTTTTGTTGCTCTAAGACATTACAAGCGATTATCTCGGTAATTTTTAAGACAAATTGATGGTTAAAACACCAAACTTAGGTACCTATGTAGTTTTTTCCAAGGAATTGAATGCCACTAATGAAAAAATTGAAGATGGTGATTTTGGGTGCAGTATTCATTAGGCTAGTAAATTGAATAAAAAGTCTGCACAACACACTCGAATATCACTTTTTTGGGGATAAATTTCTTGTTTGAAATTCAACTGCGTCTTGCAGTCTTAGTTGGTACAAAAAAGTAAAGCCTGGTTCATGCAGCAACTTTATCTTTTACTTTTACCTTATCTTTAAGAAATATGAAATGTCATTGGTCAGTTCAAATCAAGGGACAAATGCCATTGTTTATTTCTTAAAAATAAAGTAAAATTAAAAGATAAAGTTGCTGCATGAACCAGGCATAACTTCCGCTAAACCAGAAGTGATATTGAACTGTGTGGTGCAGATTTTTTCATCCACTTTTATCAGTCTAATGAAAAAATGCACTGCAATTTGGTGGAAGTTCTAACGCAATACCTATTTCACCTAAGATTCTTCGCAATATCTCCAACACTTTTTAACACACAAAATAAAAGATCGTCTGGTGGCATCTGGCGAAACATTGAAAGTGTCAAACTATTGGGATTGACTAGTATATTAGATACAATAGACACATAAATCAGGGAGGCTACATAGTCACGAGCCGAATACATTGAAAAAACTAATTTAATTTCCCACAAGAAATTTCTACGAAAACATTAAATGAGGATCTTACCTTAACTAAGTGCTTCAATATCCTCTTGTATATCTTACTAGACCGTGACACTGTCCCAATAACATTTATTCCCAACACTGCCAGATCGGTTATGTACACCCTTAAGCACTCGGCAATAACTGCCGATTGGTCGACGTAATCGTAGGTCAGTAGTGCCCCAATAGGCTGGCATGTGTTTGATCTTATGAGACGCACCGCAAATATCATAATGTGTGTTGGTGCTTCGGGAACGTCCGTGTATGTCGGGTTGATTGAACACAGTTCATAATCACACATTGAAATAAACACGTTCCTGTCCTGCGGCACGAACCTCATGAACGTTTCAACCAATGTTTGGTAGGTTAAGGGGTGGATTAACCGAGGCTTGTAGCTCATCGAGAGGGGCCCAGATCCAGGACCACCATCGGCGGAGCCTATAAATTTTCGATTTAGTATTTTACACAAACTTGAAACTCATTTAATGGTGTTGGTTTCTCAATTGCACCATAAACTGATAAAATAACTGCAGTAAAATTTATTTTGTTCTGTAAAATCTTTGGTCAGTAATTAGGCAGACCTCCATTTGCTCGTCGAAAATAACAAACATTGGAATTACCTCCATCTTTTGAAATCTTGTTGGTATGTTTCTTGCGTCCCATTATGCAAAGACCTTGCTTTTAAACTGTGCACGAACAAGGTTGATTATCTTCTCATAATATTGTTAAACTGAAAAAGCACTGTTGGTTAAACGTTCCGCCTGTGAATAATTGAGTAAAATGACTTGTTTTAATAAAAAAGCACGTTGAATCGGTTGAATTATGAAGATGCCGGCCACAGAAAAACAAAAGGACTCCTCACTGCCTCACTCAAACAGCTCACAAAATAGGAAAGCCCCCCGGGGAGAGAGAGTTCATACTTCGGTTATGCAAATCGAAATCGCCAATTAAATGAACCGCAGAAAAATGTAGATGAGGTGAGATGAGGCGAAGAAATAACCGAACAACGTCGGGGGTACGTTCATAAAGTTAGTTCAAAAAGAAAAGTTTGTTTACGAGGGCTGTAAGATAGGTATACCAGAGACATGGATTTCTCTGAGGTATACTCGTCTTGGCCTGAGATATTGAGGGGGTAAGGAGAAGGCGCATAGACCATGGAGATCATATATATAGGTAGATAGATAGATAGGTATGTATTTGTTCAAAATAGTACACAGACAATGTAGAACAACATCAAAAAAACATACATACAAAAGTAAAATAATTCATAAAACCATCCCTATTCTAGAATAAAAATTCCTTCACACTATAGTCACACCTATTTACCAAGTATTTTTTTAATTCTGATTTAAAGTTTTTAATATTTAGGCTTTTTAAATAAATTGGCAGTTTATTAGTAGAGTGCTGGACGATGTTTTTTATACATAGGATCTGCGGAAAATATTTGACGAATTTAAAATCATAAAATAGTAAAAAATAAAAATAAATAGGCCCAGTGGACATGCGCATTTGCAATTTGAGGTAGTGTTTTGTGAAACTTGACACTCTTCGACAGCCATATTTTACAGCGACCAAGGTTAGTTTATAAACTAACCTTGACAGCAACAAACTAAGTATAACCTATACCCCGATTACTGTAAGAAGTCCCGATTTTGTCCGATGACATTCTCCACAAAATCCCTAGGAATGTTCTGTTAACCATGGGTATATCATTGGCATATGCGTCGCAATCAGTTAATGACGTCACTCATTGATTTATGATTTATGATTTATGATGATGAAAAGTTACCCAAGCGATACGAAAAAAAGAACATAATAAAATAAAAACCTTATTGCAATCACGATTATACCGCTACAAATAAAAATAACTATGATTACAACTCATTTTAATAATAATGTCAAACGTCATGGAAACACTTTCATTTTGGTATTTTGGTGAAATCTCTGCTACTTGCCGCTGAGTCTATAAGGCGTACTCAGGCAAATATTATTTCGGTGTTGTGAAAGTGACAGCGAAGGTTTTCCGGATCGTTCAAATAAAAGGTTCAAACTTTGGGCAGTGAAAATATTCGCGGGTTTTGTACGTTTCGTGAGTTTTACCGTTATCTGTGTTGTTCTTGTTCGTGTTATTAGTAGTTATTCATTGTGCAAATGGGCTCGTTACTGACCTGGCCTTAAGACCCGGTTGCATTTTTTTCTACATTGATGCCAACTTAGGATGGCGAAATTACCAACTGACAGTCCCAATGACGACTTCTTAAAATAATTTTACTTTACCGTTGTTTGCATCATAGACGCTTTGTGGCATGATTTTTTCGATTTTGAGCTAATTATTAATAGTTTCTTCCCGTTTTATAGTTGTTTGAGTGTTTTATCTAATTAAGTGATCATCTCGAATATGTTCTGCTCATTTTACACCAGAGTGTTTAAAAACGAAACGAGTCAAAACGCAGCTAATTGAAAATGCGGTACCAACTCTTTTATTAAAACCACCTAAACCATCATTGAAGCTGGACCAACGGACCAACACTTTAATATAGTGTTGGTCCAGATTTAAGTAAGTATTTTAACATTATTGTGGTGTAAGAAACTATTAGTAGCTTATTTGTTTTAGTGTTAAACTTATAAAGGTAGATGAAAACAAGTCAAGTTCTAGCATCAGTGAAGCAAACTCTAGTAGTTTGGACGAAACTAGTTTTACAAGTATAAACGAACCTAGTTGTAGTTATCGAAGTCTTGACCAGTCCACGTTGAGGTGAGCTTAATTTATTATCAATATACAAGTTTGTAGGGAGATAGTAATTCAGAAAAACAACCACTGTTTTGAATTGCGCGTTCTGAAGGTCTAATGCGCATGTTCCATAGGCCCATGCACAGATCCACAATTTGCCATAAAAGGAATTTATTTAGAACACTACCTATATATATGATCTCTATGGCACAGCCGCGTTCCTTTTGCCCCTACACTGAGAACTTTAGCTCAGTTGTTAGCCGAGCCATTCAGTTTGTTTTTTTCCTGTCAAAGGCTGAGCCAATATGCTCGATAGTGAGTGTCCTCGCGAGGATGTGCTTGAAGGGTGAAGGGGGAGGTAATAAATCTCACTTTAGCTTTTAGCTCACATTCTCATTTGTAAAAGGAACTGCCACCAACTGAGGTAAAGTAAGAATTCTTAAGAAAAGTGGCAAAAGGGACGCGGTAATATTACATTACCTAACTTTAATATTTTTGGGTGATCCAAAATGTCACGGTCGTGATGTATTTTGTCTGTTGTCATTCTTGTCAATTTTAATTTTTGAATTTGAAAAGAGCAGTTGCAGTTGAAGTTGAAACGAGGATTTACGGAATTTTACAACTGATTCACATATTTTTCCCCGATATGGAAGAAGTACTGACATTCGACAAGAGTCTACAACAAAGATTAGAAGAATACCAAGATGTTTTATCGGGTAGTGATTTTATACCCTATTCTGCAATTGAAAAAGAATGGACATATTATCTAGAATTCACCCTCGATGCTAAAGGTTGGCAGGCGGTATGGAAACTACCTCGAAACAAATGCGAGGAATTCAAAATTCCATTTCCCACAGTAGTCTTAGCTGTAGTTGTAGATGTACAGTACCACGACCTCACGGCTTTAGTCAAAGTAGTGGGTGTGCAAGATGATATTTCTATTCCCAGAAAACATCACGTTCCTCTCTGGCAGTTGTGGCCAATGAAAGACCAGGATAAAAGTGTTGGAATCAATATTTATTCGACAGCAGATGCTTTGGATAAACTTCGCTTCTTTTATATTCATGTTTTGATGCCATGGGACAGAGACGAAAGCAACAATATTGATTGGAAAGGAAATCACCTTGAAAGCAGGTTGAGGCTGTACTACGATTTGAAGAATGGGGTAATACCAAAGCCGCTCACAGAGCATGTGTATTCATTGTTGAATGAAGCTCGAAGGCTTCATAGCAAAAGAGAATACCTAGAAGAATTATTAGGTAAGTGTACATATCAGTTAAAAGGCAGATATTATTAGAGTTATGCTGGATTTGTAGATTTTAAAGTAACTATAATGCAAACATAAGAAGTTTAATCTCCATCTTGAAATATTTGATTCTATCTGCACCTAATAAAACTACTCATTGTTTCTGCGAGACAAATTGTTAAAAATAACTGATGTCGCCAGCATTGATGTTACCACTCATGAGTAAATCGTAACGTAAAACGTAGAAATTAAATATCTAAACCCAAGTCTAAACCTATAAGTACTAATACCTCGACTAATACAATTTCCGAGACCATTATGTTATGTCTGAGTTTTGGTTATGTTACGCCTTTATATAAATCCAGCTTTATTAATCCCACGATTAATCCTAAGCTTTAACTCTGGCAAGTCAAAACAGTTCAGCACTTGGGGGCTAATGTGAGCGGGAATGTTGGTTGAGAAAGCATAATTATTTAGCTCGTTATTCAGATGTAAAACGTCATATGACATAATCGTAGCAATTATTTAAAAATGTTGTTATATTATAGCCATGTCAACAATCCAAAGCTATTTGCCGTTTTGAAAATGGGGTCACGTTGTCCACCTAGTGTCAAATTAAGGAACTTAGGAATGGCAACTACTGAGGTGTCAGATTGGCACGATAACTGACCTAGTGTCACCACTGAGGTTATAGTCATCTTGCCGAATAACCCGGATAATAATAATTCATTTGACATTTGCTAAACTCCTTAGATTGCCTGGATTGACAGGGTGTGCCTATTCAGTAATCTGAATTTTCCGAAGTTTAAAAAAAGACAAATGGAAACGAAACTGATATATTTTTGTCTTGTTTCTGTTTAGAGGCCCCATACGCCCATACAAAAAACTTTGGAAGAAACAATTATGACTATATTTCTGAGTTTTGAGGTGTAAACAATAATAATTGTGACCAAAAATGAAATAAGGCCCTTACGCTCCTGGCAATTGACAAATTGTCAGGTGGTATGAACTAAATTACCAATATGTCAATTCTGGTGTCAGCTTATTCGCCGAGACTAGTATAATACCACTAGAGGTGGAAACTATCGATGGTATCGAGTAGGTACACAATGTTCATACGTTTTTTAATTATATAGAAAAAAACAATTAAAACTGCAAAAAAACACTTACTTTTAATTTGTATTAACAAAAACTGGCATTTGAAATTGATTGACAAAAAATAAATCTCAAAAATACATTATAAAAAATAAGAAAAATAGCGATCAAATAAAAGATTAAAAAAAAATAATAACAGTAATTTCCCTTATAATGGAAGAAAATTTGTGGTTTGTATAAAAAACCTTTTTTTAAATTACAAATTTGTGTTTAGTTTCGCAATAAATATGTGCATATGGAAACTGCCCTACCTAAGGACGGTTTTAACTAGGGATGTACCGGATCGGGTATTTGGCCGATCAAAAAACTTCGAAAATTTTGTTCTATACCAAAATATTTATAAGAGACTATTTTTGGAAATTGGTAACATACAGGTAAAATGACATAAGCAAAAACGTCAAACATTATGGGGCTTATGTTTCCAAGGCACTCCATGCAAAAACGTCGAACATTATGGGGCTTACGTTTTCAAGGCACTCTATGCAAAAACGATTAATTTGATATTACGGCAAGAAAAACAAAATAAAGCATAATGTGTGACATATCATTTTAACCACAAAAAGATCCTCTTTTCAAAAATTGGAAAATCCAATATGGCGCCCATTAGAAAAATAAAAGTTGATCATATATCAGGTCATATTTAGATCCCTTGTAAAAAAGTGCCTTAATAATGTTTAACTTAGAAATGTCCAGCGCCATTCGTTTTCGTTTAAAAAAATAAAAACGAAAACGACAATTTTTAGTTTTTTCGCATTATTTTCGTAAAAGGCCAGCCAAAATTACTTTTTAGCATGTTACTCGGCATCAAATTTCGCAACTTTGCCCCAATTTAACCGACCTCGTATCTCTTAAGATAACCAAGATCCCCATGCATAGGCTCGAAATATGGTCACCCTGTATATCCATGTTTGAAGTTTACACTGCGTTGTTGAGGTTCCCAAACTAGCCCCCAACGCAAGGCTTTTCTTATTATTTTTTAACCAATGAGTTAAAGTAGGGAGTTAATGTGTTTTCCCACATTTTTGTGAGTACAAACACTGATTTGTTTATAGGTACTTGTTTTTCTGTATCTCAAGCTAGAAAATTTAAATTTATTATAAACTGTAATTTGCCAACAACAATAGAAATATACATATTTACGTTTGCTTTTCGTTCATTAAATTTTCGTCAGGTGAGGATGTGGATTGTGATCTCAATAGTGAAGACAATAGTTATAATCTTCACGAAAGTTTGGAAGAATTACTAGAAATTAATGTTAGGATAATCGAAATCAAAAACGAGATTGAACTATTTGAAAATCCTTCATATCGAAAAGTCATCATTAAAAAGCAGGTGGGTACCCATATTGATTTTTTTGTTTGTTACTATATAATCAGTTTTCTCCACTAGAAATGATACTAGCTATTTTATACTAATTTTTAGAGTGTTATCCAAAAATACGAGACTGACAAAAGAAAAATTTGGTTGGTCTTCAATACGGCCCCAATTTCTTTGCAAATTTCGTATTTGGACAAAGTCAAAAACATCTATCCTGAAGAAGAAGTTTCTTTTGCTAGCGATCTAGCCACACAATTGGACATAACCAACACCAATGACGTTCTCATTTTAAATGACTCAAAGTATTCGATAGGAAACACTCATGTATTTTTGGAAAACTGGAGAGTTTTGGGAATCGGCCAAAGAGACCTCACAGAAATAATTTCGACCACTGAAGGTGTCATGTTAGATTTCGTAGCCAAAAGTGGAGTGCTCGAAAATGTTACGATAAGAGCCACTTCAGCTCAATGTGCTGTTTTAGTTCGAAAGGGCAAAGGTGTATTAAAAAACTGCAAAATAATTGGAAGTAATACTTCGACGACCCACCAAGGAATAATAGTTTTGGCTGGAGCAGAACTAGAACTCGTCGATTGCGAAATTATGGATTTTTCGACTGGAGTTATCGGAAATTCTGGTTCAAAAATGTACGTAAACAATTGTGAGATACACCACATGCATTACGGCTTTAAGATTTACGATAAATGTTCGCTGACTATGGAAAATGTTAAAATTAGGGATTGCACGAATTACGGGATGGTTGTGGAAACTGATGAAAATGTGGATGGCAACAGGAAGGTTGAGAAATTCAGTTCCAGTTTTGAAGTTCTAAAGATGTAAGTTCACATTTCACAGGTACTTTATATGGTTAGAAGAATGGGGTATCGAAAATATATTCTTGAAAAACATTTAGGCATTCGGTTAAATTTGATCTTATTACCTATAGGGTGTTCTGTGGACGGAAATGTTAGCAATCACGTAATTGATTTAAAGTGCCTGAACAAAATATACAGGGTGTAACTAAACTGATGGTCAAAAATGAAACCACGTATTCTTGGAGTCAAAATAAGGGCACTTCTTCATATATTTTTTTCTCCTACGGGCCATAGTTTTCTTTATACAGAGCGTAGAAGTTTGGAGAAAAATACACATATTCCTTAGTATTTCTAGAAATATACGAGATATTTTCTTCAAACTTGGCGTGTCACATGAGCAGATGAGCTGTCAAACTTAAGGTTGACATGAAGCTTCTGAGGCTCCTGGTTGCGGAGATACAGGGTGTTAGTAAAATTAATTAGTTCAGAAAAATATGAATACCCTGTATAATCGCATTTTTTAAATTTGTTTTGAGTGGTGAATAGAATGGTTAACAAAAAGTATCTCTTAGTATTTTTTCGTATTCGCAGCCGTTTCTTAATTATTTTTAAAGAACGGCAACTTTAAGAATAAATCTAGCAATCTGTGGATGTCAATTAAACTTTATTTAACAAAATACAAAAGCAAAAATGGTAATAAAAGAAACGTATTGCTATTAGAAAATTAAATTATTAAATGTTCGAAATGACCGCCGTCTCTTTCAATACACGCAACTATGCGTTTCCGCATGTTTATTATTGCCATTGGCAAGTCCATATCAAAAGTGGATATCAGTCAATTCTTCAAATGAAAATATAATTTTTCAAAATATTGATACTAAAGTGCAAAGTTGGCAGCCAAATGATTCAAATAATGCCAAGTTTAATTGACATCCACAGATTGTTAGATTTATTCTTAAAATGACTTGCTTATTGCAGCATTGCCGTTCTTTGAAAATAATTAAAAAATGGCTGAGAATATAAAAAAATACTAAGAGATATTTTTTGTTAACCATTGAATTTACCATTCAAAACAAATTTTAAAAATGCGATTATACAGGGTATTCATATTTTTCTGAACTAATTAATTTTAATAACACCCTGTATCTCCGCAACTGGGGGCCTCACAAGCTTCATATTGACCTTAAATTTGACAACTCATCCGCTCATGTGACACGCCAAGTTTGAAGAAAATACCTCGTATACTTCTAGAGATACTAAGAAATATGCGTATTTTTCTCTAAATTTCTACGCTCTGAATAAAAAAAAACTATGGCCCGTAGGAGAAAAAAATATATGAAGAAGTGCCCTTATTTTGACTCCAAGAATACGTGGTTTCATTTTTGACCATCAGTTCAGTTACACCCTGTATAAAGAAAGGAAAATAACATTCAGTGATAATTAACTATTTCTTATTTAGTTATTGATTTTGTTGGATTGCAGCGTTCCAGATGTTAATGTGTCTTCAGTAAGTGGGGGCAACAATGTAATGGGTGACATAAAGCTAAATGAAAAGCCAACATTAAAAGCTGTGGATGATTTGTTTGCAGATCCAAAATTAGATCCGACGATAATGGAAGACTCGTCTGATGAAGAAATGGAAACGGAAGATAACTTAAATAATACCATCCTTGAAAAAAAATCTAAAGAAAATTTAATTATTACTACTTGAACGGTGTTGTATATATTATTTTTTCAGCAGGTGTATTATTTTATTTTTGGTTAAGAAAATTGTTTGGTTGTACTATTTCATTTTCATATTATATTTTTTATTTACATAATATGTATTATATATTATCTAACATATATATTTTTAACTCCAGTCTTCTAAAACCTCATTGCGGCAACAAAGACACTCTAGATAGGATTGTCTTTGGTGGCAATAATCATTGATGATGGTACTAGGTTTAGGGAAAATGATAATTTGGAAGTACAGAAAATAAGTTCATTTATTTTAAAAGTTCTGCGAAATAAATTATAGGTTCACAGATTAAAAACTTAGTTTAATTTAAAACTAGTTCTAGCCTAAAATAATAACACAATCGCTTCTAATTGAAAACATGTATTAACAAAAAATTATTTGCAATCTTGTTATTGTTAAATTATGATTATGATATTTTTCGACTAGGCTATAGAACATTGCTTAAATAAGTCATACAAAATATAAGTTGCATTTTTTTAACATTGAGATTCACATTTAACACGCAACTTTATTGACTTTAATTACTAAGCGTTGGGTGAAAGATTTATACACAGTTCACAATTGCCAAGTGCCTTAAATATTTCATAGTTTTTAGGGATTTAGTACTAGATATGACTACTTCCTCACAATTTTTTTGGCAATAAGTTTATTTCGAATTTTAGTTCATCTTCACTGATGGTGGCAGTGAGATTCAGTGGCGATTTTCTGTCAACTTGACAACCGTGGCAGCTTTTTATAAATGTCCCACTCAACTCTATAAGGGTGATTAAGCACATTAACTTTAAAAGTGTGTTTTATGGTAAAAATATCCGTTTTCGTTTTCTAAATTAATGTGCCCGAATCACCCTGTACATAAATTGGGTATAGGTACTTGGACTCCATTTGCGCGAAACACCAAAAGAATGGGTAGGGTTCTATATAGTGAAATACCCTGTAATGATTATACACGTGATGAAAATTGTATGTTTGGTCTTAGGAACTATGAAACTTAAGAGACACAGAGAGCGAAAATATATAAATAAATAACAAACTGCTACTACTCTACCTAATCATGCCAAAATCGGCACATAAATATTTTACCTAACATGCCATGAGACTTAATATGGCTATATAATTCTTTGTGGCACACAGTTTTTAAGGCCCAATTTTATGATGTGCGAAATTCAGGATGACCCGAACTTTACTTCGTTTTTGACTGTCAAAATCAATCAGAATTTTGAACGATATCTTTAAGTTGACAAAACGATGAGATAACTTATCAGAAAGAACATTTTTTTGTTGTGCCACTAAATCGATAAATATAAAATAAAAATATAATTAGTCCAACCTGGACCGACACAATATTAAAGATCCGAGCATGACGTAATATTTCATTGTTGTTTATGGACTGGGGTGGCGCCACTCGACGAAAAAAATTGCTACTTATTATAGGTTATAGGGGGGTATTCTGTGGTTATTGGTATGTCAGTTACTGGCGTTTAAAATGTCCCAAATTTTAAATATCCAGCTTTATTACGATTTACCTTCTTTCTCCAGTAACGAATTGTCTTCCCGTCCAGTATTTGTCAGTTTTATCCTATTAGTACAGCTTTTCTAGGTAGATTTGTTTGTGATAACATGAAATTTTCGTGCACATGAAGAAAATGGTATGCACATTGCACAGATCATTAGGTGAATTGCAGAAGAATAAACACTATTTTGGAATTATGGGATGATCTGATCAACCAGCTGAAGAAGCGAAAATTATAGATATTATTTTGGAAGAGTATTTTGTAATGTATGCAGGAATGAAAATAGAAAATTTTGTTTATAGCTTCAAAGCAAACCAATACCTCCATATAAAGAAGAAACTGAAAAATCTAATGTGTTTTATGCTTTTACACTACAACTAGCCACGGACTTCGTTTCAAACCAAAAGGTACCAAATACTCTTGCTTGCTTTTTAGACTCGCTTTTCTTAAGAAAATGTATGGAAACATGCCATGTGAACTTGCCAAATTAGAGGGACATAACAAACAAATATTTTATTTTATTTTGAATATTAACTTCGTTGTAACAGACATATTTGCATGTTTTTATTTTATAAAAGATTCCGCAACAATGGTGTTTTAACATGAAACCACTGTGGAAATTTGTTTCGTCGTGTGGCGCCAGTGGCGATCGCTTGAAACAGCGCTATGCACAGGTCTAGTGTTGGTCCAGGTCCAACATTAATGGTCAATCATAAATAATGTCTGTATTTGGGGCTCAGGTTAGGTGTAACTTCTACATCATAAAAATGTATCCTTAGGATGGTATTTTCCCAACAGCGATATAAGAAAACAATATATCTTGAATTTTTCTAATTTTGAATTACCTAAATTAATAAAATATGTTTGCCGTTAGCACAGATTTTGATTATTCTATGCCGTTAGTAAACACATTTAATACCGTGGTAGTTACTGAGAATCTGCCAAAGAATCTTGAATATTGATGGTATACTCTAGTTGTGAAAATACGACCACAACATTGATTTGGATGTAATCTCGAATAAATATTATCATATCAGTCAAGTATCATACTATAGAATGAGAATATATTCTTCATAAAATATATGTAAATACTGGTTATTCACTAATTCTCACCATGCAACGGTTTTCTTTTATTACTGATATGACTGCTGCCTGAATACGGCCGAAATTTCTTCTAGGGTCTTGTTTTTCGTCTCTGGTACCTTCTTGTAAATGAAGACGAGGAACCCTGCTTGTAAGACCACGAAGATGAGGAATACATATGGACCTATCGCACTCTGAAATAAAAACACCATTATTCAATGATTTGTATTAAAAAATCAAAGATAATTAACTCCTCGGGTGAAAGATGTATAGTTTGAAAAAGGGATTTAATATAAGTATAGTAACCCAAATATGCAAGTCGAAACCCTAAAAATATGCGCATAAATATGCAAATAATTTAGTCAAAATATGCAGGAAAATGTTGAAAATATGCAAATTAAGAAATACTTTAAAAATATAAATTTATTGTTTCATTTACAAATAAACATATACAGGGTGTTCCTAAATATCATGTACATACGGAAGGGGGTAATTCTTTGGCCTATTTTAAGAAAAAAACTTCATATGAACCTATGTCGTAAACGTCCTAACTTTTGGGAAGTTCATTTTTTTAAATTGAAATTTGGCTACATCTCCCGAAATAATCAAGCTGCTGAACTGAAATTTGGCACTGCTATGTTTTTGGGGATGGAGAATAAGCTGAAAATGTCAATTTCACCGTATCTCACAGAGGGCGCCACTTGCGCTGTTTTTTGATCATGCTTTTACGCGTAAATTTTTTGAGGTTATCTTTTTGGTCCTGCAGGTCCATCATTTTAGTGCATCTTTTCATTTTGCAAGAAAAAGGTACTCTTGTTTCATAACGATTAAATCAACCGTTTGCTTTGAAATTGCCAAAACGTTCTCCAAAACACCTGTTGATTCCAATATTCGAAACATAAAATTTTCACCTACTGCTTTCAAATGTTACAGATCAACTGTACATTCAAAATGATGAAAAAAATGCCAAATGGGCATTGGTCAAAACACCATTGGTTTTCTTAAAATAGCGTGTTCAAATTTTGTCAAATTAAATCCTTTCCATTTTGAAAGCGAATAATTTTTGGTACATTGTTCATAGGGATTTTTTTCTCAGTTTAAATGGTACAGTTGATCTGTAACACTTGAAGGTGGTAGGTGAAAATTTTATGTTTCAATCAAAAGGTGTTTTGGAGAACGTTTTGGCAATTTCAAAGCAAATGGTTGATTTAATCGTTACGAAACAAGAGTACCTTTTTCTTGCAGAATGAAAAGATGCACTAAAATGATGGACCTGCAGGACCAAAAAGATAACCTCAAAAAAGTTACGCGTAAAAGCGTGATCAAAAAACAGCGCAAGTGGCGCCCTCTGTGAGATACGGTGAAATTGACATTTTCAGCTTATTCTCCATCCCCAAAAACATAGCAGCGCCAAATTTCAGTTCAGCAGCTTGATTATTTCGGGAGATGTAGCGAAAATTCAATTTAAAAAAATTAGGACGTTTACGACATATGTTCATATGAAGTTTTTTTCTTAAAATGGGCCAAAGAATTACCCCCTTCCGTATGTACATGATATTTAGGAACACCCTGTATAATGTAGGTACATACAAATTTCTAAATGCATTTATACATAGTAAAAGTAACAATATTTTATTTTAAATTTTGAACTGAATCTAAATATGCATTTATTATAAATTATAAAAATCAGGTTGAAATTTAGTTGTCAAAACAATAAACCACTAAATGTTGCTCAAAATTCTCAATTATAAAATTTTGTCTTCTATCAGAATATAAAAATGTATAAATGGAGGAACTCCTTTCCACATCAACCGATGTAAGAGGTGCGCTTTTAAAATTGCTCATTATCACAGGATCCAGATCGATGGATTCGGTAAAATATCCCTTTAAAATATTTGCTACTTGGCTAAGAAACTGAAACCCACTATTTTTTTCCATCACATTTCTAAATTTTTGAATTATTTTGTCCCCAATTTTACCTGTGACATTTTGAAAAGCAACCTCAGATTATTTTACCAGTTCTACACTTAGATTCCTCCATTTGTGTTATTGTTTTAGAAAGAAAGCTATAATTTGCTTTTAGAAAGGAAAGTTGTTTCTTTATTTTCTTGTTTTCGAATAGTTGTTTAACATCTGTAAGGGACTGGGAAGATTCGTTCGAAAATTCTGAAATTAGATCTTTCAGTTGGCAAAAATTCTCGCAATAAAAAAATGCAGCTTCCAACCAAGTGCCCCATCTTGTAGTAACAGGTTGAGGTGGAAGAGGAGTGTTGGGTAGTTTTTCTTTGTAGAACTGAACCCTTATAGGCGCTTTAAGGAAGACTTTTTCATGTTGGAAATTAAACTATTTCCAAGCGGAAAATGTTTCCTAATTTCCTCGGCAACCCTATTTAAAGCATGAGCAAGGCATGTTACATGTATCAACTTCGGATAGTGCCCATAAAATTATAATTTACCTAAATTATTTTGGGAAAACCAAGAACCTACCTAGACACCGACCCCTGTTCCCAAAAATGAATAAAAGGCCTGCCAAAGATTTAAAGTATCCTAAATTCTTTCAATTATGCACAATATGCCATATTTTAAGGATATATGCAAATATTAAAAAAAATGCATATAATATGCTAAATATGCAAAAAATTCTTGTTGCATATTTGGGTTCCTCTAAATATAAGAGTACCCCTTTGGCAGATATTTTATGATGTAAACGAACAGACAGCCCCTTAGTTCAGAGACGGTTTTCTGTTAACTCCACAACATTAGCTACAAACCTTTTACACAATGTTAAAATTGAGTTTTAAGCTTTGCAAATTTTTCTGCTTACCGCAAGAGGTAAGAAGGCCAATCCCACCAAGAAATTGGCCGTCCAGTTGATACAGACGGCCAAAGATGTTGCTGTGGGCCTTGCAGATTGGTTGAATAGTTCTGAGACTAAGAACCATGGGATCGAGCCGGGCCCAACAGCAAACATGATGACGTAGATCAAAACGCAAAGGATGCAGAAGTAGCTGATGATTGCGGACATATGCTGCAAGGAAAAAATATGTTATAAGAAATAATTTATGTCAAAATAATACAACTTTCTAACATAAAATAAGAAAGAAAACTCAATGGTTTTCGCTGTAAATGTGGTAGATTTATACTTCCCGAAGTAATAGTTAATTTTATGACATTTTCGCAATTTATATACACTGTGTCCCGGATAAGAATGAACAGCATGGGGATATTGCAAACGGTGAGAGATACGGCAACGGTTAAATGGGGAAAAAGTTGCGCATTTTTGAGGTCAATAAAATGGCACAAACAGATTTCTAATATCTTTTTTCGTTTTTGAGTTATTTTGAAAAAAGTATAATTTAGCGTTTTCGATTTTATTTTTTTCTGAAGTTGTTATCACAGATTCCTTATGTCACTTTTTAACTGGCTTTAAGATGGCGTTTTTAGATTTGTTCTACAACGTTTCGTTTTTGAGAAACCATCGTTCAACTTTATTTTTTTAAATAAGGACCTGTATTTTTTTTGCAGATTTTGAAAGCACTTTTCATTGCAAATACCATGATGTATGACACGAAATATTTTTAAAATGTTTACCAGACAGGACCGTATTTAAAAATATTAAGTTTTCGAAGTCAAAATAAACAGTAAGTTAAATTCTTGTCAATACTGATTAATATTTAGACTTTTTATTATTAAATACAGGGCCGCAATAGAAAAAAATGAATGGAAAAAAAGGAATTTTCAGTATAATTATTTTTCAGTATAATTATACTGAAAATTCCTCCAAAACACAATGCGACACTGTTTGCTGTACAACACTTACCAGACAGGGCCGTATTTAAAAATATTAAGTTTTCGCAGTCAAAATAAACAGTAAGTTAAATTCTTGTCAATACTGATTAATATTTAGACTTCTTATTATTAAATACAGGGCCGCAATAGAAAAAAATGAATGGAAAAAAAGGAATTTTCAGTATAATTATACTGAATATAGATATAAAAGGAATTTTCAGTAATATACAATAGATAATATAGTAATATTCAGATAATATAGATATAAAAGGAATTTTCAGTATAATTATATAATTATACTGAAAATTCCTTTTTTTCCATTCATTTTTTTCTATTGCGGCCCTGTATTTAATAATAAGAAGTCTACTGTTTATTTTGACTTCGAAAACTTAATATTTTTAAATACGGCCCTGTCTGGTAAGTGTTGTACAGCAAACAGTGTCGCATTGTGTTTTGGAGTGAATTCTTCGCTTTTTCTAATTGTGAGAACAAAGCTTTAAGCCAACGAAACCAATAACTTTTGCCATTTATTAATAGCAACAATACATTCGTTTGGCCTCTTATTGCACTATTTCTGTGACACAAGATATAACATGCTGACATGTTAAATTTGTCGTCATTTGAAAAAGCACCCTCCATTTCTAATGATACAAATTGTTAACTAAATGATACAGTGGGAGTTATGACAAATGACAAGGGGTTTGTTTCGTTGTTTCAAAGCCTTCTAGGTGGAGGATTTTTATTAATTTTTTATTATTGTATGTGACTATTATTAGCCTTTGCCGTCCTTTTTTTAGTTCTCCAATTGAAAGATAAGTTGTAAGTTAAATTGTTGACAATACTGATTACTATTTAGACTTCTTATTATTAAATACAGGGCCGCATTAGAAAAAAATTAATGGAAAAAAAGGAATTTTCAGTATAACAGTCTCAAAACATTTAAAACATATTTTGTGCTTTCAAAATCTGCAAAAAAATCCAGTTCCGTATTTAAAAAAAAATTAAGTTGAAGATGTTTTCGCAAAAACAAAACGTTGTAGAACAAATCCAAAAACGCCATCTTAAAGCCCGTTAAAAAGTGCCATAAGAAAGTGTTCTTCTTTTTTTCTGTCTGTGATAACAACTTCAGAAAAAATAAAATCGAAAACGCAAAATTTTACTTTTTTCAAAATAACTCAAAAACGAAAAAAAAAATTAGAAATCTGTTTGTGCCATTTTCTTGATCTCAAAATTGCGTAACTTTTTCCCCATATAACGGTTGCTCTATCTCTCACCGTTTGCAATATCCCCATGCTGTTCATTCTTATCCGGGACACAGTGTATAATCAGTAGCATAGCAACCAAGGTTGCTTTAAAAAAATTGAGAAATTGAGAAAAGTTTACTATAAACATACTGTACCAAATTCCATACCCATCCTTTGTGGCATTTAGAGTGTTAAAATCACATTTTCTACAATTTACTGGACATAACTTACCGAGAATACCATTCCGATGGTGAGAAGAAGTGTGTCGACACACATGCCGGCAAACCCAATGAGCAGCAGAGTTTTTCTTCCCAATTTTTCTACAAGGAACAGTGATACGATCGTCATGAGAACATTGATGGATCCCATGGCCAAAGTTGCGTAGGTAGCTCCCTGGTCGTCCAGTCCTGACAGTTTGAATATTGCGCTCGAGAAGTACATAACCTGGGAATAAAGGTATTAACCGTATTTTTGCGAACGGACTTTTAAGTTTAGGCAGGTTTTGTTCGATATGAACGAGTGTACAGGGTGTCCCATTTTGGGTGTTTTTCTCAAAAATCTCGGTTATTATTAAAGCTAGAGGGTTGCGGTTTTCACGTCACTGTACTATTTTGAGAGGAATTTGGTGGACCAATCAGATTTTAGATAAGTTTTATAGTTTCCGCGCATTGGCGCAGGACTGAAATTTTAGATTTTTTGGAAACCTCTCTCCTGGCTACAACTTATATATATCGACAAATTTAATCAACTATTTTTATAGATTTTTTGGCGTAGAATCGAATGGAATAATTAGTTTTTTGGTAGCGTTAATAGTTTTTGAGATATGAACTATGGTTTCCATTTAAAAAAATATAACTTTGGTTCATATCTCAAAAACTGTTAAGGCTACCAAAAAACTAATTATTCCATTTGATTCTACGCCAAAAAATCTATAAAAATAGTTGATTAAATTTGTTGATATATAAGTTGTAGCCAGGAGAGGTTTCCAAAAAATCGAAAATTTCAGTCCTGCGCCAATGCGTGGAAACTATAAAACTTATCTAAAATCTGATTGGTCCACCAAATTCCTCTCAAAAAAGTAGTACAATGACGTGAAAACCGCAACCCTCTAGCTTTAATAATAACCGAGATTTTTGAGAAAAACACCCAAAAACACAAAAAATGGGACACCCTGTACAAATGCCAAATAGTTTCTTCAGCATTTAGATGGAACTTACAGCGTTGATTCCAGACAGTTGTTGGGCACACATGACTGTTAGTACGATCACCAAGGGAATCCTGAGGGCACTGTTGGTAATCAGTTCACGCATCGTCACTTTAGGAACCAGTTTACTGGCGTCGGCTTCCGCCCTCATGCTATCCATTTCATCGTGTACTGCCAACGTGCCTCTCAGCCAAGATAGGGCCTTCTGGGACTCTATTTCTTTTCCTTTCGAGATTAGAAGGTGTTTTGGTGACTCCGGGCAGAATGGCAATGTCACAATCTACAAAAAAAAAACGTGTTTAAAAATGTGCATTTTGATATTTATAAATTTATGTATATAAATATTTGGAGTACATAAGTAACTTCTAATCATTTTAAATATAGGACCTACATATACACTTTGCAAATAAATTATTGCATCACCAGTACTATTATTAAAAATTCTACATAATAGGGTACTTGACACTACTCCTTTTCTTAAAATTATTATCCATTGATAATAATTATTAGGATCAGATCGAAAGTATTGGTTTGAAATTGCAATGAAAACGCGATTTTTTAAAGAGGTTAGCGTTATTTTTGGCATGGTGCGAAACTTTGAAAAAGTGAACAATTCAAATTCGCCGGATGATTCGAGGGTGCAATGAGCAAAATCATGGCATCCGACGATTTAGGGCTT
The DNA here is from genome assembly GCA_963920635.1 of Pseudeuparius sepicola. Classification (NCBI taxonomy): domain Eukaryota; kingdom Metazoa; phylum Arthropoda; class Insecta; order Coleoptera; family Anthribidae; genus Pseudeuparius; species Pseudeuparius sepicola. Next base: position 15,367,578 of record OY987299.1, read on the forward strand.
CCTTTCACGCCGTAAATCGTAGGAGGCCATGAGCAAAATAATTTCTGTTTGAATGTCCTTCAATAAAAATTTGGGTCACTTCATTAAAACTTCTAGAATTTTCGCAGCTCGGTCTAATAATTTCGATCTTCTATTGTAAGTATTTTGGACATGTTTTGCGTAAATTGTATACTTAATTTTTGTAGGAACTTTCAACACATACTTTTTTAATGAAAGCAAGAATAATAAGCATCCTTTAGAAGTGCTCCATGAATTGAAATTTTTAAGTTATTATACAGGGTGAATCATTTTTTGTAGCAGGACTTTAAGAGGTGATAGATCTTCAAAAAATAACTAAACTTTTACGTAGGTATAAACTATATCTTTTTAATTCTTCATTGAAAAGTTACAGGGGGTTAAAGTTGGAAAAAATATGTGGACTTTATCGAATATTTACCAAACTAGTTAGGATATTTAAGTCAAATCACCTTGTCTTGTAATAAAAGGTATTGAATTTTTTATGTAGATTTTAATTGCAGACAAAAATTTCCCCTTGGTAACAAATTTGCCCTATAAGTAAGACTCAAAATAGAAAAAAACGGGTTTCAAACTTTAAATAATGTAACTTTTTCCAATAAACTAAGCCATTCAAGGTTTTACTTTTCAAGATACAGAGCGTAACATTAATTGTATCTTCCTTAAATGTTTTAGACCCTGTAACTTCAAAAATATAGCCTTAAATAGGTAAGTTTATTGGAAAAAGTTGCTTTATTTAAAGTAGCAAACATATTTCTACTTTAAGTGTTACTTATGGAGCAAACTATTTAGATAATTTTTCAGAAATACCCCGAAATAATACAAAAAAATAAATTTGCCATTAAACTATAATACATGTGAACAAACACCAAGAGGACTTTTTGTCTGCAATTAAAATTACATAAAAAATGTATTACTTTCTATTACAATACAAGGTGATTTTTTTCTAAAAATATATAAAATAATTTACCCACTTCTCCGCCACTGGTTGTACAAGATGTTCGATATTAACAGGTTTTATGCTAACCCATGTCGATATAACAAATACCAAATATGACTTAAATATCTCAACCAGTTTGGTAAATATTCTATAAAGTCCACATATTTTTTCCAACTTTAACACGCTGTAACTTTTCTATGAAGCCTTAAAAAGATATAGCGTTGGCTGACGTATTAATAAAGACTGCTCACGGCTGTCATGTTCTCTGGCTCACCACGCGATTCCCAGAGACAAAATACATTGTTGACCATAGGCGCCATCTTTTTTCCGGGACATGAAGCTATAGCCGTGAGAAGTCTTTTAATACGTCAGTCAACGGATATAGTTTATACAAAAAAGTGCGGTTTTTTTTTTGGAAGATCTATCACCCGTGTTAAAGTCCTGCTACAAAAACTGATTCACCCTATACAGGGTGTCCAACTTTAAAACTGTACAAATCCGTAAAATCTTCATTTTTAGAGATAATCGCCTAAACTTTTTTTTGTTTGAAAGGCCATCAAAAACCGCTTCTTTTGGCCGGTTTTATGCTAACCCATGTCGATATAACAAATACCAAATATGACTTAGTTATCTCAACCAGTTTGGTAAATATTCTATAAAGTCCACATATTTTTTCCAACTTTAACACGCTGTAACTTTTCTATGAAGCCTTAAAAAGATATAGCGTTGGCTGACGTATTAATAAAGACTGCTCACGGCTGTCATGTTTGACAGTTCTCTGGCTCACCACGCGATTCCCAGAGACAAAATACATTGTTGACCATAGGCGCCATCTTTTTTCCGGGACATGAAGCTATAGCCGTGAGAAGTCTTTTAATACGTCAGTCAACGGATATAGTTTATACAAAAAAGTGCGGTTTTTTTTTTGGAAGATCTATCACCCGTGTTAAAGTCCTGCTACAAAAACTGATTCACCCTATACAGGGTGTCCAACTTTAAAACTGTACAAATCCGTAAAATCTTCATTTTTAGAGATAATCGCCTAAACTTTTTTTTGTTTGAAAGGCCATCAAAAACCGCTTCTTTTGGCCGGTTTTATGCTAACCCATGTCGATATAACAAATACCAAATATGACTTAGTTATCTCAACCAGTTTGGTAAATATTCTATAAAGTCCACATATTTTTTCCAACTTTAACACGCTGTAACTTTTCTATGAAGCCTTAAAAAGATATAGCGTTGGCTGACGTATTAATAAAGACTGCTCACGGCTGTCATGTTTGACAGTTCTCTGGCTCACCACGCGATTCCCAGAGACAAAATACATTGTTGACCATAGGCGCCATCTTTTTTCCGGGACATGAAGCTATAGCCGTGAGAAGTCTTTTAATACGTCAGTCAACGGATATAGTTTATACAAAAAAGTGCGGTTTTTTTTGGAAGATCTATCACCCGTGTTCAAGTCCTGCTACAAAAACTGATTCACCCTATACAGGGTGTCCAACTTTAAAGCTGTACAAATCCGTAAAATCTTCATTTTTAGAGATAATCGCCTAAACTTTTTTTTGTTTGAAAGGCCATCAAAAACCGCTTCTTTTGGCCTTCCTGCCATTTTCAAAATGCAAATCCATGGCCGGCTGCGATTTTTTACACCCCCGATTTTCACGAAAACCATTTAGCGATTTTTTTATTTAAAATCTGACCACACAGCGTTAATCAGAACACCCCAAAACCCTCATATACCAAATTTGAACAATATACAGGGAGTTTCATTCTGTAGGGTCTCAAAGTTGAACAAAATAGGAAATTTAAAGACATATGGCGAGTCAAATGTGCCATGGAATCCCTTCAAAACAGTTGAATGGTCAACAGGACCACTCAAAATGTTGGTGTGAAAAGATTTACTACAAAAATATACAGGGTATTTTTCTCTGAGGCATCTCAAAGTTCTGAATTTTTATTAAATTTTAATAATTTTATACTGGTCAGGAGTGCTCTGGAATCATTGAAAAAATATTAATAAACACAAAAGTAATTCATTTCTTTACAAAATGCCAACCAACAAATAAAAACAATTTAAATTATTGGACCTTTCTGAACAAAGTCACTGTCTAAGATGATACATTTTCTGTGAGTTTCCTGTTGTGGCACATCAGCCACATTAACTGATATGGACTTACTGACTGGCAGGCTTCTGTATTTTTTAGATTTAGTTCGTTTATAGTATGTGGAGCGGTTTTGACACACTCAATTTTTGACCCGTATAAAGTTCCAAAAATTCAGTAATTTGAGATGGCACAGATAAGAACAATCTGTATATTTTATATTGAACCTTTGCACACCAATACCTTGAGTGGTCCTGTTGACCATTCAACTGTTTTTAAGGGATTCCATGGCACACTTGACTTGGCAGATGCCTCTAAAATTCCTATTTTGCTCAACTTTTTTTATTCAAATTTGGTACATAAGGGTTCTGAGATGTTCTGATTAACACTGTGGGGTCAGATTTTAAATAAAAAAATCGCTAAATGGTTTTCGTGAAAATCGGGGGTATAAAAAAATCGTAGCCGGCCCTGGATTTGCATTTTGAAAATGGCAGGAAGGTCAAAGGAAGCGGTTTTTGAAGGTCTTTCAAACAAAAAAAAAGTTTAGGCGATTATCTCCAAAAATGAAGATTTTACGGATTTGTACAGTTTTTTTTTCCATTGCAAAAATAAAAAAAAAATGGTATACGAGCCTATACCGAACCAATACTTCACAAACGATGAACTTTCAGGGACATATCTATAAAAAAGATTGTCCTGTTCAATTACCGCAGTCTATTCAGGTCCCTAGGGATGTAAACACGAAAAACCAGACATACTGTATATAGGAAAATATAAGGGATGCGGAAATTTATTTGTGATGTATAGTTTCGCAACTACTGTGCCTAAGAAAAGGAAGATTTTTCCATATCTTACCTGGAATATTGCCGGGATGATAGTCAACGCCAACAGTGTCGGCCACGAATTCGCCGTACCCAAAACCGACCCCAATCCCACGACCTGAGCGATCAGTATCGAAATGGTGATGACCAGCTGATAGACGGTCCCGACGGCGCCCCTCAGATTCAGCGGCGATATCTCGGCCAGATACATCGGGGCGAGACCGGCGTTGAGGCCCGAATTGATGCCGATGAAGAAACGGCCAAGGATGAGCAGTTCGTACGATCCCGCCGCTTTGGAGCTCCCCTCGCATATCACGGCCAGGAGGACCAGAACGTTGTTGGCCAGCAGGCCCCCCTTGCGGCCGAGCTTCTCCGCCACCACACCTGGAAATATGAACACTTCGAATTAAGGGGAGTTTTACAAAAAGAAAGTTAGCGGCTTTATGGGACTATAAATCTGGTAATATCATACCAACATCCAAGTACTAATGGATGTGCCGGTGCTTTCATATTTGAATCGTTCGGGAAGGTAGACTACGACAGCTGTTTCCCCTTATTAGGTTCATCAAGGCAGCCATAACCTTCCCGAACGACTCAAACCGAAACGGTAGCACTTATAATAGGGGGAGATTAAGGGGAGTATAACTGACGAAGAACTTAGAGGTTGAAAAATCACCGCGTATATTTGGGCTAGACTAGAGGCCCTGTATGACACAAAAAGTGACAGTTATTCGTTTTAATGACACAAAAAGTGACAGTTATTCGTTTTAACAACGAATAACTGTCACTTTTTGTGTCATACAGGGCCTCTAGGCTAGACCGACACTATATTGAAGACCTGTGCGTGGCACTGTTTCAAACAATCGCCACTGGTGCCACTTATCGAAAAAAATCGGCAGGGTGGCTTAATTTGAAAAACACCATGGTTGCAAAATGTTTTATAAAATAAAAACATACAAACACAGACATATATATATATATATAGGTCTGTGATACAAATGTGACTATTACAGCCATACTCGAGCCACGGTAAAGGCCATTATAAATCAGGTATCACAGGACCACGGGCGTAGCCAGGATTTAGTTTTGGGGGGGGGTTTAGTTTGAGAAGTAAATAAAACAACAAAAATATACTTACATGAAATTTAATATCTATATATTCATCCGAAAAACTACGACATATTTATAAAGTTCTTAACTTTAAAAGAAATGGATAAATTAATTTCGTTCCTCTGCGCTAAATCTAAAACCATTAAAGAATAAATCTTCGGCTTTTTCTTTTAAATATATCCACTACTTCATCTGCATGGATTTCTGTTCCATAGTGAATGTTCATTAGAGCCAAACCATTAAGTCTGTTTTCACTTGTAGTGTTTCGTAAATAGTTTTTCAGTCTCCTTAGGCTCGAGAAAGACCTTTCTGGGGTAGCAGTGGATACAGGAATGGTAGCCAAGATTTGTAGTAATGTGTAAATATTAGGATAAAGGTTTTTATCGCACATATCTAGGCATTCCAAACTAGATTTCGGGGTAGGCAGTCTTCTTATCAGCATGCAAGGTAGCTGAAGCTTTGATAGCTAAATCCAAATTTGTTTCTTTATTAGAAACCCCTTGACCTTGACTACACCACTTTTTCCAGTAGTCCATACCTTTAAGTTTATCACCCTTCCTTTTTTCCCCTCAATTTTTCGACAGTAATAATGATTCACGTATCTATCCTTAACAAGGTCATCGAATAACAGCGCACTAAAATTACTCACTTACACGGTACACTTAATTCTCTTCACTATTCGCTCACCACTTTTCACTTTTATTCGCTTCGAGTTCGCATGGAACAATACTGCCGTAAGCGCGGTCACGCGCCGCGGCGCCGCTTATATAGCAGCCCAGTAGCCGTCTAGAAACTTCCACGAACTTCCACAAAGTTCCGCTCATTTCGACCGAGGGGCGTGGCGAATAATCGAGAAACAACGCAAAGTGTCCCTACAATACAAAATAGTTCGGCTGCAACTGCGTCTGCCTCTCGTCAAAAGATGGCGCTAGGCGCTACTATTACTACATATATTCAAACGTAATAATAATTTAACTCTTCACTCCTCGTATTTTTTCGGTATAATATTAGGTAATATTTTGCTTATTTCGGGGGGGGGGGGTTGAACCCCCGAAACCCCCCCCCCTTGGCTACGCCCGTGCACAGGACTGCATTTAATAAATCAATGTAAGAAAAAACGCTAGAGAAATATTAACATTTTTATGGTTAAATAATGTCCATTGGAAATTTAAAAGAGCTACGAGTGTAGAGTTAATTGAAATTGGGGATGACCTGAGACGAACAAATAATCGGTTACAATACAATAAAGCAATCAATTGCAAGCCGAGTCAAAGTTAGTAGTTAGTCGAAGCACGGGAGTCCGGCTATTGTTTATACTGTGGTTGTATTTGCCTCTGCCTCAAAAAACAAAGCTTTTAATAAAAATCTACAAGATGCAATAAAATTAAAAAAGCAATTTTCATTGTTTTGAATGTTTAGAAGAGAAGGATTGTCTATGTTTATAGGTTGACTCTTTTTGGGACACCCTATATATTGAAATACAGCACCGTTTGCCACCCTTTCACTAACTATAACCGGTCTCCAACTGTTTTGGGTCCTAGGTTATTTAACCTGTTGCCCACCTCTGTAAAAAAAACAGTAAAAATATTTTTATACAGTAGATGAGTACTTTCTGTAATGCATTTTAATTCGGTTTTTTCTCTGACCATTGCTAAGTATACAGGGTGTTTCATCTTAAGTGCGAACACCCCTATAAAATTTGTATTCTTCATCCGATTTTAGCCGGGTTTTTTTCTAAAAATAGGCCACAAAAAACTCTTACGTTGGCGCAAAGTTTCAGGTCTTATCTCAATTTTCAAGGCCTACTACGAATTTTTTTCTAGTAAAAAATGACCAAAACCATTTAGCAATTTTTTTTATTTAAAATCTGACACCACAGCGTTAATCGGGTCACCCCAAATCCCCCAAATTCCAAATTTGAACAAAAAGTATACATGGAGTTATATTCTACAGAGTGCCAAAGTTGAGCAAAATAGTAATTTTAAAGGCATCTAGCAAGTTATGTGTGCCATGGAATCCGCTCAAAACAGTTGAATGATCAACAGGATCACTCAAAGTGTTGGTGTGCAAAGATTCAATTCAAAAATGTACATGGTATTTTTCCCTGGGTCATCTCAAAATGCTGAATTTTTATGAAACTTTATATGGGTCAAGAATATGCTCTGGAATTTTTGAAAATTATTAATAAATACAAGAGTATGTAATTTTTTTACAAATGCTAACCAACAAATAAGAAAACAATATAAATTGCTGGACCCTTCTCAACAAAATCACCGTCTAGGATGATACATTTTCTGTGCGTTTCCTGTTGTGGCACACCAGCCGCCTTGACTCATATCACGATACACAAAAATGTATCGTGACTCAAATGGACTTACTGACTGGCAGGCTTCTGCATTTTTTACACTTAGTTCGTTTATAATGTCTGGGGTGGTTTTGATATACTCGATTTTTGACCCGTATAAAGTTTAAAAAATTCAGCATTTTGAGTGGGTTCAGAGAAGAACACCTTGTATATTTTTTATTGGATCTTTGCACATCGCCACCGTGGGTGGTCCTGTTCATCATCCAACTGTTTCGAAGTAATTCCATGGCACACTTGACTCGCCAGATGCCTTTAAAATTCCTATTTTGCACAACTTTGGTACTCTGTAGAATGGAACTCCCTGTATATTTTTTGTTCAAATTTGGTATGTGGGAGTCTTGGTGTGTGCTAATTAACGCTGTGGTGTCGGATTTTAAATAAAAAAATCGCTAAATAATTTTCTTAATTTTTTACTAGAAAAAAATTCTTAGCAGGCCTTGAAAATTGAGATCAAGACCTGAAATTTTGCACTAATGTAAAAGAGGTTTTTGTGGCCTATTTTTAGAAAAAAACCATCTAAAATCGGATAAAGTGTACAAATTTTACGGCGATGTTCGCACTTAAGATGAAACACCCTGTATATCTTTGTATTATCTTTGCAAAATAAATATATTCTATTCTAAATGAATCGAGAACTTTTTGAATTGGCAAAAAACTTATATTTTCTTGAAAACTTTCTACATGTTTTGGGGCTGACAAATAAGAATACAAATTTATAATAAACTATACCAATCTTAAAAATTAAGTTTCACTTTTCACAAATATTGAACAATAGTCTTTGGTTTTATAATATCAGGTAGAACCACTAAAAACTTTCGGGTAGTACTTACCGGTGATAGCACCTCCAATCATACCGCCTATGCAAAATATCGACACCATGATGGAAAATACAAACGTCACAGTTTCTTGAGATGGGAATTCTCCCGACCGACTGTGCATTGTACTGTTGACCCATGATTCTATGATCTGAAAATTACGCAAAATATTTCACAAAATATTACACAAATTTTTGAAATAAATAAATCAGATGAAATAAATCGTGGAATATAATAAACCTGTTTACTCTTTGGTAAACTTGACGGGATTGCCACGGGTACTTACACCTAAATTATACCGGATAGCGGACCGGATATACCATAAATTATGTCCCATTTTTATTTCAATAATAAATATTAATAAATATAAATTTATGCCTATTTAAGTAGGTAACATGTATAATATTATTGCACAGACATATTGGTAACATATTGATTTTCCCAGGGGATTAATCTATCCGGCAACACTGTTTCATAATATATGCTTCCATTTAACTGGGTGCACATTCGATGTTGTTTCCTAGCAAATGCGAAGTTAGTGCAAAGTTGTAGTTTTAATTATTTTGTATTAGTGTAATAATATGAAACAATAGGACACGAAACATGCATAGCATGTATGAAAACCGCCCCTATCTGTAACGGAATCAGCCCGTGTACCCATTTTGAAGATTGCAATTTCTCCACGATAGAATGTTTCGTTTTTAGACCCTGTAACCTCCCAAATAACCGTACGGTCATAAAACACGAACAATAATTTACGAGTTTTCAAATATTACACTAGATCCCAATAATATATAGAATGTAATTATATATCAACAATAAATTATTTTCCATGACATTTTATGGCTTTGGGCGTCGCGAATATACTGGTTCAGCCCACGATCATATGCCGAATTTTATCTCAGTTGCAAAAAATTGCGGGTTCGCTAAACCCTAAAAAAGATATGAAACAATCAAGTAATCTTTCCAAGTAATTCAGTCGAGGAAATTGAGAATAAAAAATTTTAACAAAAAAAAAAATAAAAACGACTTCAAAAATTTGCCCGTATCCACATTCCACTAAAATTAAAAAAAAAATAACACCGACTTCACAAATTTGCCCGTATACACATTTCAAGTAAAATCCTTGTTTATGGATACTCTATACCTTTTCAACTTCAAATTGGGAATAATCAATTTCAAATTGGGAATAGTCAACTTCAAATTGGGATTAATCAATTTCAAATTGGGAAAAGACAACTTCAAATTGGGAATAGTCAATATCAAATTGAGAATAAACAATTTCAAATTGGGAATATTCAATATTAAATTGAAAATCAATAACTTCATGAAATAAAAGCACTTATCAACAATTGTTAACTAAAGTTTATAATATTAAGCAAAATTTCGACTGCCTGGTAAGGTTCAAAAAGACTTGGCCAGAAATCTTAGAAAGAAGACAAAGACCAAATCATTTATCGCAAACTAAAGTTAGCTTACAGAAATTATTAGAAAGTATAAGTAGTGCAAAATAACATAAATAACAAATTAACTGTAGCGAGTTGCACCAGATTTATAGGAAATATACAGAGATACATATACCAGAAATAGTAAATGATAGACAAGGATTAAATATACCTAAGTGTGCAACATATGGGATTTTTTTTATTAATTGCACAACCAAAATACAGACATTGCCGAAAGTTGATGCATGTTAAATAATCATATTAGGTGCACTTAGAAAGGTTGCAAGTTAAACAGCATACAGGGTAGGTCAAAAAATATAAAAATTTTACGAGAGTAAAGTACCCTTATTTCAAAAAATTCAGCAAAAGGTCATTAAGAAAAGTGGTTTAGAATTAAAAGCTATGCCTAAATACCAAAACATAGCCATCTAAGAAAAAAAATTTGTCAATAATTAATTTCCAGTTTCTTAATAAACAATTAAAATATAAATTTTGCACCTTAAATGAGAGTTTTTTAATATGCACATTATCATTACTAATGTTTTACCTTGTTCCGAAGAATTTTTGCGAAATTTTAAAGTTTTGTTTAATATCGTTGCAACAAACATATGAAGTTTGTGATTCCCTAAAAAATTAAAAATCTAAGTAAATTTTACAAATATTCTTGAATTTGAACAAAGTTATGCGAAATTGATTTAATTTTGATTGATTTATGAAATTGTCAATTTTTTTTTAGAAAATTATGAATGTTTTTCAGTATTTAGGCTTTTAACTTTTAATTCTAAATAGACAACTTTTCTCAATAACATTTTGCCAAATTTTCTGAAATAAGGGTAATTTACTCTTGTACAACTTTTGTATTTTTTTGACCTACCCTATACGCTGTTTGACTTGCAACCATTCTAAGTGCGCCTAGTATAATTATCGAACATGTACCAACTTTCGGAAGTATTTGTATTTTCGTTGTGCCAATTAATAAAAAAAAATCCCATATGTTGCACACTTAAATGACCACACTGTATTGGAAAAATATAATATTTTAAATTCAATAAGTAGGCACATATTGTGTATTTCTTTAGATATAAGTAATTAAAATATTATTTAATATGAAGTTGTTGATTTTCAATTTAATATTGAATATTCCCAATTTGAAATAGTTTATTCCCAATTTGATATTGACTATACCCAACTTGAAGTTGTCTATTCCCAATTTGAAATTGATTAATCCCAATTTGAAGTTGACTATTCTCAATTTGAAGTTGTTTATTCCCAATTTGAAATTGATTATTCCCAATTTGAAGTTGAAAAGGTGTAGTTAGCCAATGTCTAACAATGACATTAGGATATGACAGAAATACAGTAGATACAGGGGACAGATTTTGCAAGAAATAAAGTAGTCCAGCTGTTTTGGTAGGTTTTAATAGAAGAAAAATAATAGGCAGTGACTGGGCCACTTTAATTTTTAGCGCCATCTGTTGCTTGTATCCAACATTGCTCTCGTATCCTTATGACTCTGTCACACATTGGCTAACTAGGGATTCCATAAGCAAGGGTAAAATTTTAGAAATATTTTTCTCTTTCTAAATTAGAGTTATCTTTGGATTTGGTGACAGTCAAGGCAAGGAATTTAAATCTATTTAGATATGAATACATCATATCTTACATACATCATAACTTACTGTCACCGACTCCAAAGATAACTCGATTTAGAAAGAGAAAAATATTTATAAAATTTTACTTGAAATGTGCATACGGGCAAATTTGTGAAGTCGGTGTTATTTTTTGTTATTTTTTTTTAATTTTTAATTTTTAGTGGTGTGTGCATACGGGCAAATTTTTGAAGCCAGTTTTAATTTCTTTGTTAAAATTTTTTTATTTCTTTTTTTTTAGTGAATTATTAAGAATTATCGAAATCGGTCCAATATTAAATTCCATCCCCTATTTGTCCTCACATAGGATTGAAATTTTTCTATTCAAATTTAACTTCTCTTCAAATTTAAATGTGACCACCCCTAAGGTAACCCCTTTATAATTTCTAATAAAATAAGAATCACCCAAATCGGTCTAATATGAACTTTCATCCCCTATTTATCTACCCTTTATTTTTTCTTTAAATTTAAATGGGACCCCCTCTAAGGTACTCTCTTTCTAATAAAAAAGAATCATCGAAATCGCGGTTCAATATGAAATTTCATCCCCTATTTGTCCACCCTTAGGGTAGTAATTTTATCTTCAGATTTAAATGGGGCCACTCCTAAAGTAATCCCTTTCTAATAAAAAGAGAATCATGGAAATCGGTCCAATATGAAATTTCATCCCCTATTTTTAGTATTTTTCCACACTTGGGGGTGGAATTTTTTCTTCAAATTTAAATGGGGCCACTTCTAAGGTACTCCCTTTCTAATAAAAAAAGAATCATCGAAATCGGTTCAATATGAAATTGCATCCCTTATTTGTCCACCGTTAGGAGTGGAATTTTTTCTTCAAATTTAAATGGGGCCACTTCTAAAGTAGTAATCCCTTTCTAATAAAAAGAGAATCATCGAAATCGGTCCAATATAAAATTTCAGCTCCTATTTTTCCACCCGTAGGGGTGGAATTTTTTCTTCAAATTTAAATGGGACCATTCTGTAGGTATAACCTTTCAAATAAAAAAGAATTGTCCGAATCGGTAACATTCGGTACAACATTCGGTACAACCGAATTGATAACCTCCTCCTTTTTTGAAGTGGTTAAAAAGTCAGAAGGTTAACGATCATAATATATTATACGTAAGTATGTTTATAAAAAAAAGTATAAATTTGTTGAAAATTTCCACTCTACAGGGTGCCAAACTTTACCAAAATAGGAATTTTAAAGGCATCTGACGAGTCAAGAGTCAATGCCATGGAACGGTTGAATGGTCAACATTCAACAGGACCACACAAATTGGTGTGCAAAGATCCAACAACAAATACACCCAGATTGTCTTTCTCTGTGCCATCTCAAAATGCTGAATTTTTTAAACTTTATACGGGTTAAGAGCACCCTGAAATTTTAAAAGTTAATGAAAAGGTATTAATAAATGCAAACAATTTCTTTTTTACAAGATATCATCCAACAAGTAAAAAAAAACGATTTAAATTATTGGACTTTTCTCGAGAAAGCTATCGCAGTTGGTACACGGTTATAAACTCATCTGGACTTACTGACTGGCAGGCTTTTGTAAAAATCATACTTATTATAGCTTATAATTTCTGATTTACTCGATTTTTATCGCGGTAATATTTGACCGTTTTCTACGAACAAAAGCCCGACGTCTAAAAATGATCACAGCTGTACAAGCCATTTTTCTCTGGGCCATCGCAAAGTGCTGAAAATATGAAATTTTTATACTGGTCAAGAACGCTCTGGAATTATTGAAAAAATATTAATAAACACAAAGTAAATAAAATGCCAACCAACAAATAAAAAAAATAAAAAATTGACCTTCCTCAACAAAGTCTATATGATGACTAATTCTGTGCGTTTCCTGTTGTGGCACATCAAAGCCATAGTGTCTGAGGCGGTTTTCATATCATTTCATATTAACTTTTCCAACTTTAAAACTGTACAAATCCGTAAATTCTTTTTTTTTTGTTTAAAAGGCCTTCAAAAACCGCTTCTTTTGAACTTCCTGCCATTTTCAAAATGCAAATCCAGGGCCGGCTGCGATTTTTTTATACCCCCGATTTTCACGAAAACCATTTAGCGATTTTTTTATTTAAAATCTGACCCCACAGTGTTAATCAGAACATCTCAGAACCCTTATGTACCAAATTTGAATAAAAAAAGTTGAGCAAAATAGGAATTTTAGAGGCATCTGCCAAGTCAAGTGTGCCATGGAATCCCTTAAAAACAGTTGAATGGTCAACAGGACCACTCAAGGTATTGGTGTGCAAAGGTTCAATATAAAATATACAGATTGTTCTTATCTGTGCCATCTCAAATTACTGAATTTTTGGAACTTTATACGGGTCAAAAATTGAGTATATCAAAACCGCTCCACATACTATAAACGAACTAAATCTAAAAAATACAGAAGCCTGCCAGTCAGTAAGTCCATATCAGTTAATGTGGCTGATGTGCCACAACAGGAAACGCACAGAAAATGTATCATCTTAGACAGTGACTTTGTTCAGAAAGGTCCAATAATTTAAATTGTTTTTATTTGTTGGTTGGCATTTTGTAAAGAAATCAATTACTTTTGTGTTTATTAATATTTTTTCAATGATTCCAGAGCACTCCTGACCAGTATAAAATTATTAAAATTTAATAAAAATTCAGAATTTTGAGATGACTCAGAGAAAAATACCCTGTATATTTTTGTAGTAAATCTGTTCACACCAACATTTTGAGTGGTTCTGTTGACCATGCAACTGTTTTGAAGGGATTCCATGGCACACTTGACTCGCCAGATGTCTTTAAAATTCCTAGTTTGCTCTACTTTGACACCCTACAGAATGGAACTCCCTGTATAGTTTTTGTTCAAATTTGGTATATGGGGGTTTTGGGGTGTTCTGATTAACGATATGTGGTGTGGAAAATCGCTAAATGGTTTTCGTGAAAATCAGGGGTATAAAAAATCGCAGCCGGCTCTGGATTTGCATTTTGAAAATGACAGGAAGGCCAAAAGAAGCGGTTTTTGAAGGGCTTTCAAACAAAAAAAAGTTTAGGTGATTATCTCCAAAAATGAAGATTTTACGGATTTGTACAATTTTAAAGTTGGACACCCTGTATGTACTTAGGTACTCGAACTGGCAACGAAGACAAAACAATAAGTCATAAGTCATTGTCACCCTTTCCCGTACAAGCATTTGGTTGCTTTTGGGGTATTAATCATTACCTACTTGCCGAAAGTTGCAAAAGCTGCAGTTTCCCAATTTTATGTGTATAGGTTATGAATCACCCGGTATAATGTTGTGTTTGGGGTGCATCTGGTTTTTGAAAAACATAATATTTTTAAAGATAAACACCAAAAACACACTTTGGGTGGTAGTATTCGTAATCAAGGTTATGTGTGAAAATGCCACATTAAAATCTCTAATTTATATTAATGACAAGTAAAATATTAATATACATAATACTTACTTTTTGGGGATTATTGAGAACACCAGTATTGTAACCGTGTTGGAATGATGATCCTAGTGCAGACGCTGCTATCGCGAATGCCAATTTGCCATTGAAACCCTGTAAATATAAAAAAAATGTCGAAAACATTATTTTATGGAGATCAATAATTATAAAAAATTCTGCGCCGATATACATATCATACAATAATACATGATGCCAAATGTAACATTTTTCATTTTTGTAACATTTGCATTACGATCAAAGCTTCCCATGTAGTGTAAGTATATATTTAAAATTATACTTGTGACTTTTTTTCACAATCTCTATTTAATAGTTATTTATCTAACAAGAGCGGAAAGTGACACTTTCCGCAATTTCAAGTATAAGTGCGGAAGAGTGACAACGGTTCCTGGAAATTGGGTAAATTCAAATTGTTTTTCGTGGAATTTCCACTATCGGTAAATGGATTAAGCAAATTTCTGAGATAAGAACAAAAGTGCCATATGGCTTTTGTTTGTGAATTTTATTACAATGTTTGCAGATACAACAATGAGTTTCGAGATACGACTCATATTTGCCGCTGACGGGCTTCGTAAAATGGACCATACAAGATAAAATATGAATTTGGCCTTAGTTAAGTAACACATCGAGAATGGCAGTTTCAATATACTTTGGTGTAAACGCGCTTGCGCGTTATATTCGTTTGATTCATCTGAACACTATCCACGGGGAAATGAGTAGGTACACTGCAGATTGTTATTAGGATAGGTAATAGTTGCATTTTTGTGTCATCGCTGTTGGTCTTCAGCGGTGTTTTGTCAATATACTGATGGCCCAACGAAACAGCAATTTCCATTAGTAATCTTCATTACATTTGATGCGTTACCATTTTGTCTCCTAATTCCAAGATGCTGCAAAATATTTTTGTAAATGTTCAAGGCAAATAGATAATTGTACCTATCTGGGATTTCTACGGTTTTCTAGGTTTTCCGTATGCTCGGGCGAATACTATCCTAGTTCTATCTCGAAAAGTATAGGACCTAGCCGCGAATGGCAACGAACGAAGGCGAAATAATAGTCATTGCCACCCTTTCCCGCACAAGCATTTGGTTGCTTTTTGGGGTAGTCCTAGTTTGGAGTATTGTTAGTGATATAATTATTATTATTATTATATTACATAGTGAGAGTTGTAAATTGCTTTACTGTTGACTACAGACACCTCGACTCATATTTTTTATCCTTTGATTTCATAGGGAATTAGGATGTCACGTAGAGTGGCATAACATTTTCATTTGCCTAGGCATAGTCAGGTTACGGTTACATATTTTCAATGCTTGCCAATATTGCCTGGACAGTTCAGTTTCAGCATCAATCAAAAGGAAGATTAACATTGAATAGCCTCGATCATAAAGCGCATTTGTAATTACTATTACTACATGACTCGACCACAGCTTACCCTAACTCGACTATGTGGCTTTGGTTGCCGGTTATTGCTCTTCTCACCAGGCTGTTCTATTTTTAAGCCCCGATCAAAGGGTCGTAGGTTTCATTAGGAGAATTAAGATCCAGCCTTACTGGCTTATTCGTTGTTTGGCTACTGTATCTACTACACAAACAGCGTAAGTGGTTAATCAGATAATATCCCGGTAATAAAGCTAGCAGTTGCTGCGCTGCCTACGATTTATGGTGTTGGTTAGTCTAACAAAATTGTTTTGCATTTTAAATTGAACGCTCGAACAATGGATTTACATTGTAAATATAGTTACAGGGCGGTTCAGTTTCTTTTATGTAAAATATGTTTTTTTTATATCCCGTAGCCTTAAAACTTATTTCCACAAAGTTTCACCGGGTCTGAGAAAAATACATGTTCCATAAGTTCTAAAAAATAGGTACCTTGTGGAACTAGGTCCGTACCACTAGTGGTAGGAATTGCAACCACAAAGCTGAATATACCACGTCTACGCAGCATACTTTCTTAGCATTGGGATTATAATGAGTTAATAAATTAACGAAAGGTATTAATTTATGGTTCAAATTGAGGCGTTGAATTGTCAACAATTAAATACTTGGTATTCCTCTCCAATTCCAATTAAATATTAATTATTTTTATTTATTTTTCGGTAGCAATTTCAGTTGGCCATGAAACAAAACAATAGTGTCCTTAACTGTCAGATAACGCTTCTTAGATTGTGTGTTTTGTAATTTCTGACATCTATGTCATAGAACTGGACCAAATTTTAATTTAATAATTATTGTTTTAAATTGAACGTAATTTTGTTTACTAAATCAACAGGATGTAGGTATATAAAATTTGGGATATGCGGGAATGCAGTCATATTTTAGGGTGAATGCTCATCCTCATTGTAATGTTTTCTTCTATACAAAGCACCTACACCCGCAAAGGTTTCATTTTCGAAACAAGTGAACATAAAAAGTGCACAAAAAAATTAAAGTTCAAAGGTCGAATATCCTAAATACAGCTGGATCAAATATATAAGTACCTAACATCTATACATCGCTGCCCGTTGAAATTGCAAAAATATGCAGGGTGTTCTATTAACAAAAAACATAGTTATATCCATATCTCTGTTAGCCTACAACTTTTCTCTTTAACGTTTTTTCTAAGTAAAAAAAAATTAAGGGGAGGGGAAATAACTATGACGTCTATGACCCTGTAGGTACCTACATATTTTTCAAGTAAATCCCAATTGATACGCTACTGGAATAGTATATTTCTGAGAGTATTTTTCTGATTAATATTTTTTTCTAATCTAATAAAAGTTATTGACATTTTAATATGTTGATTTTTCGACTATCATGCTCAAGAGTCGAACTTCGGTAAGAGATACAGTAAACATTCGTGAAGGAAAATTGCTTAGAAGTGAAAAATTACGATTCTCGGTATTATTATTTTAATTTTTATACCGTCGAAAATATATTTGCTTCTCAGAAGACCTTCGCGAATTCGCTGTCTTCAAACTCTTAAAGCTGACTTGGCATTTCTCCAACTTTCACTGTAGTTTTAGTTTTCTCCGGGTCTTGGATTTCGGATGGTCTTTGTTTACTTTATTTTGTTGTTGCGCTTATTTTAGATCGAAAAAAAAACGTACGTGATATTTATGAAAAATTCAATATGCCTACTAGGCAAGTTAACAGTTAACACAGCTTTAAAGTCTAATTAGGGCCTTTTATTCTTTTTTTATGCCCAATAAGATAAAAAAACGTTCGAAATGTATGATATATTTAGTTGATAATTTTAAAGTTATGGCGGAAGACAACGTTTCCTCTGGTATTTTTAACACACATTTCTTATAAATTATGTGTTCAAACATCTGATATGCTTCTACATGGTTTGACTTAGAAGAGATAAATAACATTTAGGTCATATATTATTACATCATTGTTAGTGACTTTAGATTTTAATTTTTTTATATCAAATTCTTGGCTACTATATTCCAAGCCACGATTGCGGTTCGAAATACTTTATTATTCAATGTCAAAGTCTCATTGCAGGTCGCCGGTCGGTAAATATCAAAGGGTTTTGTTCTCAATATTTCCAACCTACCACTAAACCCAACTTGCCACTTTGTAAATCTGCCAGTAGCTCCAGTCATCAATACGATATATTGTTTTGTTGGTTTAATGTGGTTTAACGTTAGTCTGACCCAAAAATGCCCCCATTTTCTGTTTGCAGGTGATGTTGACAACAAAGCGAAGACACATTATAATAAATATATGCCCAAATAATATACAGGGCGAGTTTTTTTCGATGACCACTATGGGATCTCGGCTATTTCATCAGACCTCTGTAGCTCCGTTATTTCTGATTATACAGAAAAACTGTAGAAACAAAAATTGTAGATAATTTTGGGCTTAATAAAGATAATCTAATCCAATTTTTTATGTTGTTTGTGATTTTTGAGATGTCATAAACTTGTGTTTTTTTTTAATGTAAATCATAGCTGGCTGTGGCCTTATCAAATCGGCCATTTTTTGAGTTTTCCAAAGATATTATAATACTCTGACGGTCAGATAGTGAGAGATTTAGGTGTCCCATTTTCGCATACAAGCTTCGAAGAGGGTTGAAAAATACATGGATGTTGAGCAGAATGAAGGGAAATTTACGAGTGGCCCCTGGGGATAACATACTTATGGAAAATTCGATTTTTTAACAGAAATAAAAGGTGGCTGTTGCATATTTTCACGCAAGCCGTGTTCACTAAATGATTAATTAATATAGAACTTGGCTTCGAAAAACCAAAGACGTGAGTGTTATTGCAGGTGGCTAAAGGGTTGAAATAAGGGCGTAATCTTCTAAGGAAATAAATTAAAAGTAAAAAAATATTTTTAAAAAAAGCTTTTATTTAAATGCGCTAAAAAGAATAAAATAATCTTTTCTTTTAAAACTTTTACTATCAACTTATAACGTCATTCCACAATTTATATGATATAAAAGCTTGTCGCGAGATTTAAGTAGTGGTATTTACTTAGTTTGAAAACTTAAATCTCGCGACAAGCTTTTATATCATATAAATTGTGGAATGACGTTATAAGTTGATAGTAAAAGTTTTAAAAGAAAAGATTATTTTATTCTTTTTAGCGCATTTAAATAAAAGCTTTTTTTAAAAATATTTTTTTACTTTTAATTTATTTTGTAATTTTTAGTTTGGCCAGGTGTCTGAGTCTATTCATCTCAGTTAACGCATCATTGTTGCAAGGTCGTTTGCCGGTTAGTTTAGAACAGTCTAGCTCTTCAATGAGGAGACCTTCTAATGACCATCTTGGGTGTTCCGCCATGTTGGATTTAGAATGACGTCACACATATAATCATGCATTGTCATCCAAATTAAACGTGTGTACAAAATTTCAGCTCGATCGGTTGAAGATATCTGCTTCAAAATTGAGTTGCAAGATTCCACCCGAACAAATTACATACATACATACATACATACATACATTGCAAGTTAAATAAAAGCTTTTAAAATGGAGATTTTCACCGATTTTTCTACACAAGTCCATCAAAAGTATGGAAATGTACATCGGTCACCAGCCCGAAAAACCAATTTTCCATATGACGAGTGCAGGCTAAAAAGGATTGATGGTCACAAAACAAAAGTTTTGAGTACAACAAATTTTAAAGTCAAAATCCCTTTATCTAATTAAGAAATAGACTTGTTGTTATACACTCACCGGCACGAAAAACGGAGCACTTATAATTTTTATTTAAAAAATGTAAAATTTTACAATAAGTTAAAAGCAAACAACAACATGTTTTAAGTAATATCTAACAACAATTAAACGTTTATTTGAAAAGCAAGACTAGACTGTTTTGAATAAAAATTTCCAAAAATTAAAAAGTACACAAGGCTTAGTTGGCCATGACTTTTCTTTTGTTTTTATTGTTTTGACAAGTCTGAGTTTAAAGAAGTGAAACAGTTCAAAGCTGTACTGCGTTTATTTAAGGTAAAAATATGGCTGTTAATCCTGAAACAGCGGCTGCTATTGTTGCGTTGCTTCAAGGCGGAAGAATTGAGCGATATGTTGCCCAACAATATGCCGTATCCAATAGCACTGTGCACCGTATTTATACACGTTTTTTGGAAACTAGAGCTTACACCAGACGACCTGGAACTGGTCCCCAACGAAAAACTAACGCTCATGATGATCGCTTCATCCTCTTGCAAAGTCTACGAGATCGTCGTGCTACAGCTGTAGAAATCAGAAATAGACTTCATCATGTTCGGAATACCAATGTAAGCGAACGTACAGTTAGACGAAGACTTGGAGAAGCCAATCTTACCAGTCGTAGACCTGCAACAGGTCCAGAGCTTCTTAGGCGTCATCGTGTTGCGCGACTTCGGTTTGCCAGAAATCATGAGCACTGAAGTGAAAATGATTGGGGGCGAATTTTATTTACTGATGAGTCCAGGTTTAGCCTGCGATCTCCAGATGGTCGCGAGAGAGTATGGCGAAGACCACAAGAGCGTTTTGCAGAATGTACCTTCAGTCCTAGAGTAGGATACCAAGGAGGTTCAGTAATGGTGTGGGCTGGAATTTCTCTGGAGGCACACACTGAGTTGTACATCGTTCCAAGAGGCTCCTTAACTGCTGCCAGGTACATTGATGAAATTCTCCAAGATTTTGTTGTCCCGTATGTTGATTTTATTGGAAATAACTTTCTTCTGATGCATGACAATGCCAGACCTCATACCGCAAGAATCACTCAACAATATTTAAATGATGTAAACATTCCTGTTTTGGAGGGGCCAGCGTTAAGTCCAGATGCGAACCCGATTGAATATGTTTGGGACATGCTTGGGCGAAGAATGCGAAGTCGTGTTCCTGCTCCTTTAACCATAAATCAGTTGAAACAAGCTCTTTTAGAGGAATGGGACCTTATTCCTCAAGAGGACATTCGCCATTTGATTTTAGGCATGCCACGGAGAATGCATGCAATCATTCGAGCTCGCGGGGGTAATACCCGTTATTAAAAATGCTCCTCATTAGTTTTTGCTCAAAAATCGTTTAAGTTTTGATTCATTTAAGGACATTTTGCCACAACACCAATGTGGGTTTATCGTTCTAATTTTTTAAATTGTAACAAAAGTTTTTATTTAAAAAAAAAGCGCCCAATTGTTATTAGAAATTACTTAAAACATGCTGTTGTTTGCGTTTAACTTATTATAATAATAAACCATCGCAAAGTATTAAAATTTCACATTTTTTAAATAAAAATTGTAAGTGCTCCGTTTTTCGTGCCGGTGAGTGTATTTTAAAAATTGGATACTATAGTATCCAATTTTTAAAATGTTAGCTGGGGTCTCTTTGTTTTGGTAAAACGTTTTGTTAGTAATATTTTTTTAACATGGGCGTCCAGAGAAATTGTAAAAGGGGGTTAAGCACATTAAGTCAGGGAAAAAAAGATGAAAATCGGCAAAAAATCAATATTCATTTAAAATATATTTTATATAAATGAAATTTAGTTACGTGGTAAATTTTCAAAGTAGAGTTGAGCTTCTACACTACAAAAACTCGTTTTAATTTTGCCCATTTTTTAGTCACTCTCAGACATCTTAAAAATGCAATGGTAACACACTTAACGCAAAAAATTCGCAAACAAACGCACGCGAGGTGCTCCGACTTCAAGGAAAAGTGAACTGTTTGGAATAAAATAAACCACATGTAAAAAACATAACCTTAGAAATGAAAGAACAAAGTGGGGGAATTTTGGACTCTCATCCGTTTTGCATACATTGAGTGGACCTTCATCCTTTTTACCCAGTACAGCCAATATTAAAACGCATTTTACTAGGTACTGCCATCTGTTTTGCTCTGCGTAGTATGCTAGGCAGGAAATAATGCCTTTTGGCCATAATTTGGCATACCTATCTCAAATACGGATTTTTGTGGACCATCATCCTTTTTAGCCTGTAGTCTTCATATTATGTTATCCCCAGGGGCCACTAATAAATTTCCATTCATTTTACTCAACAACGATGTACTTTTCAACTCTCTTCGAGGCTTGCATGCGAAAATGGGGCAACTAAATCTGTCACTATTTGTCGGTCTAATAATTGCGAAAATCAAAATTTGATAGGACGAATTAAGAAAATGTGAGATCGCTTTATGGAAACCATCCCTTTTTAGCATGTTACGGAAAAACTCAAAACAGATATTCTCCATAGAATTACAGAGGGTTTCCAAATAGGTATCTACTAAATTTGGTGTACCTAGTTATTCCAAATTAAAAAACAGCATGTCGAAATTTTTTCAAAGAAACCGTCGCCCTGTGTAAAAAATGTTATTTATATTTTACACTTTTGTTGGAAAAAAATAAATAAAATGTAATCATACGTACAGGGTGTCCCATTTTGGGTTTTTTGGGTGTTTTTCTCAAAAATCTCGGTTATTATTAAAGCTAGAGGGTTGCGGTTTTCACGTCACCTTATATATATCGACAAATTTAATCAACTATTTTTATAGATTTTTTGGCGTAGAATCGAATGGAATAATTAGTTTTTTGGTAGCCTTAATAATTTTTGAGATATGAACTATGGTTTCCATTTAAAAAAATATAACTTTGGTTCATATCTCAAAAACTATTAACGCTACCAAAAAACTAATTATCCCATTCGACTACGCCAAAAAATCTATAAAAATAGTTGATTAAATTTGTCGATATATATAAGTTGTAGCCAGGAGAGAGGTTTCCAAAAAATCGAAAATTTCAGTCCTGCGCCAATGTGCGGAAACTATAAAACTTATCTAAAATCTGATTGGTCCACCAAATTCCTCTCAAAAAAGTAATACAGTGACGTGAAAACCGCAACCCTCTAGCTTTAATAATAACCGAGATTTTTGACAAAAACACCCAAAATGGGACACCCTGTACAGTGTCGTTAAATTTTTTTGCCGAAATTTTTGTTAAACTCAGTGAGAATAATAATTTTATAGGTTATCTCCAAAGTAACAAGATGAAAGAGGTTGCACGAAAATTACATATTTTAGAGGGCTAACCACTCCGCTATTGGTCGATTTTGCAAGACGAATTGCCCTGATCACTCACATGACGTATCGTCCCTTTTCCAAAGTTCTCACTGTCCGCCTTCAAAGGCAGCTCCAATTGGAAATCTTCCTTTTCCACCACAGTCTTGTCACCACCTTTACCCATTTTCACCGCGTGCAAACAATATTCAAACGGTACTCAGCGCCGTCACTAACCCACACGCCTACGAAACGCGAGTACTGGAACTCTTTTAAGTGCCTTTATACTACGGTTGCCGTTCAAGTTCCGACGAAACTCTGATTTTATACGACCGGTCGAAGGCGGGAGCAAAGCCCGGTTCCCCATTGGCGGATATCGAAGGCGCGTCATCTCCCTAGCGCAGTGACGAAGCAGTAAACGGTTTTATATCTCCAGCTGGAATTTATGTTGGTCCCGTATCGACGATTTGACGATCCGCGAACGCGTCGTGCCGTTATGTTATGTTATCTTGGCGTAGACTACGTTAATCTCTCAGGATTGTGCATGTTTGCTCTTGCGACTGTGTACGTTAAGATTTACTTGCGAATGTCATGCGCTGGAAGGTACATACATACCTACTATAAACTACCTGGGCATAGTGAAGAAGAAGCAGAACGCAAAGAAAAGAAATGTAAAAATATATCATTGCCATTTTCAGTTTTGAGTTCCCCTCAAGCTTAAAGGAGACATAGATAGTCGGAGGCAACGTTGAAACCGTCCGCAAAAAAACCTGGCACACCAACTTTCAAGCTTTAATTTTTTTCAATAAATAAAGACGCTCCAAATAGGAAAAAAAAAATCAAGAAAGTTTTTTTTTGTGGAGACCTTCATTGAGGTGCCCTTAATGCATCCTGATCAGTCATCCTGAAGAGTGGGGATGGAAGATCATCAAAAATAGATTGGAACCATAGCCGAACGAGTAAACCTAAACACTGTTGGAACCTATTCAAAATCTCTTGTCATCGGCTCCCGATCAGTTGATTAATAGTATATTCTGCAACTGTACCAAAGGCTGTAACGCTAGTTGTAGCTGCAAAAAACTAGGTCTCCGTTGTTCTGCAGTATGCGGGCATTGCCATGGACAATCTTGTTTAAACTCCGCGACGGAAGAAATAGTAATAACGGAGATATAGATGAAGATATAGTTGAAGATAGGATACCATCAACTGATCAGCCAACATTGACGAAGCTGTTTATGAAGAGGACGATGAAGTTGACACGGAATTAGATCTGGTGAAGGAGAACGAATGATTCATGCAAAGCTATGAATAATTGCAAAACTGCTGATGTGCTGGTGTACACTAGACATTTTTAAAAATTAAAATTCCAAAACACCCCAAAATATCTATTTAAATTGAACACAGACCGTTGGAAGTGTTCAGACACGACTGCGAATGCCGGACCTGTTAAAAAAGTGGCAAGAAACCAGCATTCCGCGGACCGTTTGAAATACCATGCTATTGGCCAGAAGTTAAAGGCGTGTCTGCTTTGGCCAATCAACGCACACGCACGTGATTGTTCACTGTTTTGACTCCGTTTGTTGGATGGATCGAGTTTAGTACTCTACCTTTGCGGTAGAGAGTATTTGTTTAAAAAAATACAGACATTCTAGCTTTCCGCAACATTAACTCAAAAACGATCGATCCTACGAATAAAAGTGTAATAATGACCTTTTTCTTGAAATCGGCATTAAAATGTCCCAAAATCGTCATTAAAAGCACAGAAATCGTACAATAATGTAGCCCATTATTGTACGTGTAGCCCATTATTGTACGATTTTTTCAATAAGTAGGCCTTGGCGAGATGTAAACATCAAACGTCAGACGCGGAGAAATCGCCCGTCAAAAGTGACCAAATATTCAAAACCCGGCCGATAAAGGCTCATTTAACTTTTCGTACACATTGCGAAATTGTTTCCTATAGAAGCGCAATCCTTCAGTATACATATTTTAGTAAATTTGAAAATCAATAGATTTGTTGTGTAGGCTGCACAAGAAGCAGCAGTTTGGTTTTTATGTCAGAAGGTGCCGTACATCATTATACTTGTCCTAGGTAGAGCGATCGGTAAAGTCAAGCAACGCCGCGCGTAGTCGGTTCGTGGACGGGTGATCCGTTATTCTTATTTTCTTGCCTAATAAAACATTTTTTTTTTCGATTTCAGAGGCCTCAGCAACTAAACTCCACATGAGTCATAAAAAGATGAACTTCAGTGCCTTGGTACATAAATAACTATTTTGTGTAGAATTTTATAAGAAATATTGACCATTTTTGTCGAAAAAGTGCTACTTTTCGAGATAGTGGCAAAAAACTGAAAACGCCCCACAAAAAAACAACTTTCTCATAATTTTTTCCATCCGAAATGTCTTCATTTACTTTGCTAAAAGGAAAACAAATTAAAACAAATAATAAATTGTCAGATCTTAGAATTCTTTGGACTCACTACTAAGTAGAGATATAGGCATTTTAAGTTAGTTTTTATATAAAATTTTAAGCAAAGTAAAAGTATTATAATGAATCTGACAGTCTATGTGTAGCTTTGCTTAGGCCTATACTTCCTGAAATATTCGTTATATAAAAAATGTTTTAACAAAAGTTTTTAGGCATACTTTTTGTCATAAATTGGGGACATTAATTTTTTTGACGTAAACAATTTAGTTACCAACTTCTGGATATGTCAGTATTCAATTTTAATGAAATTCCATGAGAAGAAATTGAGGGAAAATTTACTTTCCTAAAAGTCACTTCTTCCGATTGCACTTCATTTATTTATTTATCAAATTAGACATGGAAATCGAATGAAATGCCAGTGTCTATGCATACAAAACTCTGAATATAAATCCAAATAATAATGATAACACTATCAGTGGCGGATAGTGGATTAATAAAAAAGAAAAAAGAACACAGTCTCCAGTAACTTTAGCTCTCAGCTGTTCCAAATTTAATGGTCTGTCCTTGTAGACATAGCTAACTTGATAAGAACTGAACAATGAAGTTCAACCGAAGGAATTTTTTGTTAAAAAAGTTAATTTTTCTATTTTTTTTCTTATAGAACCACATTTAAATTTTATACTGATATATTTAGGCAGTTGCTATAGCAACGAAACTGTGTACGACAAGAAAAAATGAATGTTGCTATGTCGCCCGTCTATGACAAAACAAAAAAGTACCTACTTTTTAAAAAGGGAATTTTTTAGGAAATATAATAACCAGCTTTCCACACCTTTTACTCACCCTGTTGTAAATATTGTAGCAACTGCAGAGAAAATAGTTTATTTCAAGAACGCAAGGGTCTGCAGAATTTCAAAACGTGATGTTACAAAAATACTTTAGTAAAACAATGTTAAGAGCCACCCCTTTTGGCAAATCACACTGACCATTATTAAGTAAATTTTCCTTTCCCTGTGGAATATTTTAATTTTCTTAATAACTGTTTTTTTGGCTGCCAACAATTTTAATTGCTTGTTTGTATGTTATCATCTTTAAAATTAATTTTGAAATGTCTGATGGGAAAAGTAAACGTTGTGATCACAAAGGTCGAAGTCTTATCAGTTTTCTCAGCAACTTATTTATTCTACTAGTCACTAGTCACACCTCCAAAACACAATTTCATAAGTGTACCGTTACTTAAATACTGATGAAATAGTTCCATTTATAAAATTAGAAAATTGTTAGGAAAAGGGGACGTTCATATTAGTATATCTTATCGCAAATACATTGAATAGATACCTAATTGACAAATATCCTGTATTCCTTGCAATCGCGAGATCAAAAATTTGAGTTACAAAAACAGAAAAACGAATAATTTTAATATATTTTTAAAGTTATCAACCAAACTTTCATGCAGATGCTTTGTATTAATTCAAAAAGCATGACAACTTATTAAGTGTAGTATACCTACAATAGGATTACTTTCTGAGATACAATAAATTTGTAAAACATAGGAAGAATGAAAAAGACATTTAAATTCGTGACCTAGTGAAACCATAGAAGAATCTACTTGTTCTATGGCGAAACCAAATTATTGTATACATCTAGAATTTTTATGTTGACATAGTATCTGTATTTTTTGCGACGTCCAATAAATATATAATTTTCCACATATAATTAAATAAATATTATGCTGATACAGAACATAAATATGTATATTACAATTTATTCATAAATCATATAGGATAACAACTGTAGACAGACATAATAATATGTTTTCAAAATTATTTCTTCCGGAGGAGGATTCTGTACTCTGAACCTTTAAAAATAAATTACAGAAAACGTAATCGAAATGGGCAAGGAATTTGTTATAAATTATTTGTTTTGTCACCTAAAATAGTAGATAATTTATATCAGGAGTAAATTATATCATTAATTTATGTTTCGTAAAGATAGATCATTAAATACATGTTCTAGTTTTTAATAGTTTTTTTTAAACAAGAGATACATGAAGGGTTGCAGTTTAAACGTGAATATTTCCGTTGTTCAATATTATCAAAGAACACAATAGAAAATACTTCATGGTTCCTTTGTTTGTATTGCATTTTTTTTAATCATTGGAATTTACAAGAGTCAAAATTACCAAGTCTTTGTTTCTTACGTTACAAAATAAACGATTAAAATTACCTAAATACGAGTAAACTAAAAAAAAAACATGGCCTCAAGAGAACCGAAGTCTCTGTGAATTTTCAGTGTTTTATCTCTTAAAATAAGCATGATCGACTCTTAATAGATTTGCCCAATTTGAGGTTTTTTATTTTGTGTCACAAGGTGGCCATGGGTGCAGATTTCTTTTTCAGCGTCACCTAGCTGTCCGTAAAATTGCCACGAAAATCGCGGTAGTAGTCTTTAAAAAATCATCCTGTATTTACTTACTTCTCGCCTTGCATTTTTAAGGCATTAATAATAATTGTGTTTTTAGAGGGTCTGTTCAAATTAAATAATAAAGCTATTTGTCTGAATGATACCTATTATAAGGGGCAACTATCATTTACTTTGTTGACTTTATCGTTGACACAATAAGCTTCCATAAGGCCTCTTCATTGATGAGAGCAAGTTTTTAGAATCTATTAAGAAGCTAGTAGCTATATCCCTTGAATTTTACATTTAATCTTCAAGAAAGCTTATTACAACAATCCTACTATACTATAACTCATTAAGGTCAGCGCAAGTGAGTTGATTACTTTATTGATTTGTTTATTTTCCCAAATCAAATCAGAAAAACATCTTCACCATGTAATTTTAAAAGAATGTTTTAAAACTGGTAAGTATAAATCCCAATAATGTTATTATTACCACAGATAACGTAACCTAGATTGGCAGATCCTTTGTTCTCCGAATTCGGATTCGCCTTAGAGTCACCTATTAGAAAATATTCCAAAACCCTACTTTATAGTCTCAAAAACTGTCGACGGCAGTCAAGAAGTGCAATAAATCCATTCCCTCTGCCGGTGGCCCCTCCTCTCTCAAAATGGAAGGCTCATAGGCAATTCTACCAGGGGCGCTCATTATGAGAGTATTGTGTAAAAAATACTGCGAACCCGCACAGGCGATTTTGTATTTATGAATAGGTAGAGGTAGGTAGAGAAAAAAAAAATAATAAGGCAGACAGCGTTGCAGTTCTATAACAACCACTATAAGTTATCACAACTAGGAAATTTCTTGAACTCTAGTGTGGAAGTACCTATTTAGGTTACACATTTATGTGGTAGGTGGTAGGAGTGTTATTTTAACGTTTTATAGATGAATGCGAGGGAAGGACAATGTAGGATTATATAATATAAGTTAAAATGACCATTTTTCTCCTTTGGATAATATACAATGTGACAAAAAATAAGGTCTGTATAAAAGGGAATTTTTTGCAGAACTATTTAAAATTTGACTTTGCCAGCAGTTTGTGCTTGTACAAGGATAAAAATTACGTTCGCAAAAGTGGTCTCGTCGTCACGTGGTAACTGTCAAATTTGACATTTGACAAGAAAAAAACGTCAGTTATTTATCGAAATATCGAAACGACATAAAAAATTCCTATATTCTATATTATGCTTTTGCAGTTTGAAATAGCGCAAAGGAATTCTGGATGTAAAGTTTCATTAAGAAGAACATACAGCGTGTCCCGCTCTGATGTCCGGAAAAGAGAAAAGTTTTTTATTGATGGGGTTTATGACAAGAAGTCACTATTTAGAATTTAGAAAAATGTTGTTAGTCACCAAGAGTAAAGTAGAGAGTACCGTTGTTTTTGACGATATCGAAAAATACTATCAGGGACGTCATTTAGAATCCAAAAGGTGTAAAAATGTTGAGGTTTCAGCAATTTATGTTTTTTTTTTTAACAAGTCGGGCAGCTAATTTAACTGTGCCACTTTATTTGATATTTGCAGCATTTGTACAATAATCAATTTCTTTAATATTATTACGTCAATTTATTGCCAACAATATGGATAATTTCATGAACAAAGAATAATGTTATTTAAATGTACAAAAATAAATTTCAATTTCTATTATACAGGCAAGAATCAGGCCTTGTTAAAAAAATCATCATAAAATGCTGAAAACTCGAATTTTTAACCACCTGTGAATTCTAAATTACATCCCTGATAATATTTCTCGATATTGTCAAAAACAACGGTACTACTTTATTATTGGTGACTAACAATATTTTTCTAACTTTTTCGAAATACTGAACACCTTGTATAAAAAATCAAAAATATTTTAACAGTTTTGTACTTTTTGGAACAAGCAGGAGTTTTTATAAAGAGTGACTTTTTGTCGTAAACCCACGAATAAAAAACTTTTCTCTCTTCCGGACATCAGAGCAGGAGACGCTGTATGTTGATCTATAGGGTACATCTTTGCCCGGGGACACACTGTATTTCACAACTTACAAATTGTGAGGTAGCGTAAAGATAACGCACCCTCTAATTATGCTACTACATATTTAAAAAAATTGATAGTTTATCCGCCATTTAAGTAAATACTTAACAATAGTGCGAAATATGCTTATTATACCTGATCTTACAATCCACTCTCTCGATAGGTATTGTTTCGTTCGGGGGGAATCTATGCATGATAGCATGGCCTGCAATATTCTTGCAATTCATAAAAACACACTTGTTACCCTTTCTTCTTTTCTTCGGTTTCCTTTGATTAGATTCCTGGCACTCTATATTACCATTATTCAAACCAAACTACGATTCGCTTCACCAGAATAACAATATAGGTAGGTACCTACACTTCCGATTCCGAAAGAGCAGAGATCGAATGAATAATACTATTTAGCCCCTAGCAATATTTGTAAATGGGGAGAAGTAGCCGTAGGATTATACCAGAGAACACCCTTCCTTGTTCTCTGATTATACTCAGTTTTATTGCATGTCATAAAATACCCACCTCGTATTAAATACAAAGAAACCGGAATTATTTTAATATTCTGCCCGGAGTAGCGTGTTCGGTTGCTATGACAACATCCGTATGGATCGGGGGGCGGAGACCTTTTCGGCGTAAACAAGAATCACCCAGAATTTTTATATTTTGGCGGTGATTGAAGGAACAACCCGCCCTACCAATCTAGGTTACGTTATCTGTGTTATTACGTACCATTGAATAAGGATTCGGAAATCAATGTACGTACAGAACGAGAGATCCTCTCCAGTCTAGCGCTGCCTGCACGGTGAGCCAAACTATGATAGCACAGAATAGGGGAATGATAGTTATTAATCGTTTTAGACCGTCCCCACCTTTTAAACCTTCCTAACAAATTTTCTACAGCACAACAAAATTTTAACAACTTTTCTACGACTGTAAAGAGATGGTATGTTCGTTTTTAACCAGGAAATGTACTTCATTGTAGCAGTGACTATAGCTATAGTCACTGATTGTAGTACATGATTTTTAGCAATCGGTGCGGGTAAATCATTGTGCATGGGTCTGGTATCAAATTTGAAGTAGCCATAGACGTAACTAGGGGGGGGCTAGGGGGGGCTTAGCCCCCCCCCCCTACATTTCTATTAGCCCTCCCTAAAATGTAAAGGATGTGCGAAGATATGCTTCTCGTAAACAGAATAGATCTAACATTCTGACAACGCAACGTTACGCAACACGGCGAACACCGCACGCACCTTTTTAAATTCACCAGTTTCGACGAATCGCTTGCTCTTGCGGAATCTTGCGCCTTGTGCCCCCACAAAATCCGATTGAAATTTAAACGCGCATGCGAGAGCGAACACACCGTGCTGCCGAGAGAAAGAGAGACGAGACGGGCGTCGGAGAATGTCCTTTTGCTGTGTCAGACTCCAGACTTTTATTTTGTTATTCATCCAGTGTATTGTTGTTTCGTTATAATATGTACTATGTAAATAATCTTGCATCACAAAATAGCAGACATTCCAAAATTTTTTCTCTGGTTTCTACTCGGAAACCTCTACTTTCTCATAATGTTTTTTCTTAAATGAATTAAAGATGATTCAAAATTACCAGTATAGATAGACCTATACATTATTTTTTGAAGCCTTAAAATTAACGTTTTTGGGTGTGGCACCTCAAGGGTGGTACAGGGTGATCCAATCAGTAACGTATTTAGAAGGGCGAGACCGAACCCATTTCGGAATTTGAAAATATTCACTCCAGCTTGTAAATTTGAAGATATTGGGATTTCCCAAGACTAGTTTTATATAATTTTTCTTCAAATTTTTAAAAAATTTCGCCTGCGGCGCATTTTTTACAATTATTTTAAATGCCCTTGTTTAAAAAAGACACAAAAATTGTACCTCCACCACTCGAAATTAATTCCCATCTACGTCACAGAAGTGATCCAAACTCGTAGCCCCGGCCTACCATTTTACAGAATGACATGTAAAAAATATATCTTTGTAAGTAGCGTACCGACTTTCAAAAATTTCTTCTTCATGGATTAAATAATTCCTTGTCGGGGCCCCGCATTTTCATGCGGCACCCGGCCCCGCAAAATCTTGGGCCGGTCCTGATCAGCCCCCCCTAAAAATACGACCTAGTTACGTCTATGGAAGTAGCCATGGGAAACAAACAAAACGCGACATACTTGTCAATAATGATTAACAAAAGTGGACAAAAAAAACTGAAAAAACAAAATTCCAACTCAAACACTTATAATATAACAGTCGTAGAAAATTTAAAGAGTATAACTTGCACAGAATGTTCATTTCCCACTCATATGGCTTGCGGCACGAGCCGTAGTCGAGAGAAACTGTGATACTCGTGGGAAATGAATGTCGTGCTAATTATACAATACAGAATTTACAGGGTGGACCCCAAATTGGACACTTTTAAAGGGAAACTCCTAATTTTGCGTTTGTCGAAAATGTGCGTTTTCGAAAAGTGGCCGTAACTTTTTTCTGGTTGAAAATTTTGTGTCTCCGTAAAAACATTCCTAAAGCACTTTTTTACGTAGAATCCAACGCTGCCACTTTTTTCAAGTCAATGGTTTAAGATTTACCGATGAAGAAATTATTTTTTAAATGGAACACCCTGTATATTTTTGCATTTTTTAATAGAGCAAAAAATTACCATTCCAAAAATATATAACACTTAATGATCACTTAAGTAGTTATCAATTACTAAAAGCGTTTATGATTTCATGTGTAGGTATAATTGGAAGCGCGCCCTTTCCACAAGTAGGTAGGCTTTGGACGGTCAGACAATGAAACAACCGTGGAAAATGTTTACTGTTACCTGTAAAATTTTCAGTTAAGCTGTTTAGGCAGTGTAAAGATTTTCTCTTTTTGTGTAATATATAAACTTTATAACATACCTAAATTGAAATTTGAAAGTTATGAAAAATGGGATAGTCTGTTTTATACAATCTGGTGAAAATACCTATCTCTGTTTAACTCGTACTTTTTCAGTCTATCCTTTTCAAAATGCCCACTATTAATCAAATTGTGTCGAAAATGTCCTTGAAAGGATGTCTTCTCTCTGGATACCGCTCGTAGTATAAATTGGTCGTTGCATCTACATTTTTCCCGGATTGTATAAAACAAACTATTATATCCCATTTTTCATACCTTTCAAATTTCATTAGATGTTAAAGTTTATAAATTACACAAAAACAGAAAAATCTTTACACTGCCAAAACAGCGTAACTGAAAATTTGACAGTTACCAGTAAACATTTTTTCACAGTTGTTTCATTGTCTCACCGTCCAAAGCCTACTTACTTGTTGAAAGGGCGCGCTTCCAATAATTATTATAATACACATAAACTCATAAAAGCTATTAGTAATGTATAACTTATTAAGTAAATCATTAAGTGTTATATATTTTTGCAATTTTTTGATATATTCAAAAATGCAAAAATATACAGGGTGTTCCATTTAAAAAAAATCGCCGGTAACTCGTAAACCATTGACTTGAAAAAACGTAGTAGCAGTATTGGATTCTACGTAAAAAAGTGCTTTAGGGATGTTTTTACAGAAACACAAAATTTTCACCCGAAAAAAGTTACGGCCACTGTTCCAAAGGGCACATTTTCGAAAAACGCCCTGTAACTCAAGAACGGTGACAGATATCGATTTGCGGTTTTCGCCATTAAGTTTATCACAAAAATAAGTCTCAGGCACCGATATCAGTTTTCGTCTATCTCCGTCAAAAATATATCCCTTTAAAAGTGTCCAATTTGGCTCACCCTGTACAAAGAAGATATCTAGATATATTTATTAATTCTTTCAATATTAATTGGTCAAATTACACAAGTCTTCCTAACCTTAGCGACTACTGCTAACAAATTGGTAGACGCGTGCTAGCAATTTGTTTTTGTAGCACTCTGCCAGATAATGAAATTCAATATGCACATGCACACTAATGTCACCAATTGCCATTTATTTTGCAAATATGGTTATAAAAGGCATTTTACTTTATTCAAACCAATTAAATCGCCATCGGCAGTCCTCGACCATCGCATTGGAGTATATATAATACTCTGTTGCATATTTATGTAAATTAAATGCCTTAAATGTTGCATCACGAAATTTCTTATATTACAAACGTCACAAACATTTGCACGTACAGGGTGGCCCATCCAAGCGGAAAAAGTGTGCTACGTGGAGACAGGTTAACATAAAATCGTCATTCAAAAAATGAGGTTGTAGTAAAAATTAAGGGGAATTCCAGGGTGTACTAATTTTGTATACGGGGGTCGGTAAAAAAGTTATCGCGAAAAAACATTTTTTTGCAAAATAAAAAAAAAATATTTTTTTACCTACACATCTATTAGAGAACCTTTAAGTAGTATTCCCGAATATTCAGTTTTTTAAAATAACTTCCGGTTATAGCGGAAATGAAAGTGGTTTTCTCTATTTTACCACTTACACATTTTTCTTAACCATCACAGGATTCCTTTTTTAATTCTGAATCCAACGATATATAATTTGACCTATTTATCTCCAACCTTTTCCGAGATATTTATCAGAGAAGCTCCATCAAACTAGATACATGGTCTCATGGTCGGTGTCTAATGTTCGATCTGAGGCCAAACAATAAAACCAAATTTATGACAAATCAAGTCAGCCATGATAATAAAACTGACAAGCGAGTAGGCTGAATGTTAAAGTGGCTATAGCCATTCAACTGCATTCAACTTCATTAAAAATCTCGTGGAAATTATGAAACATTTATTATTTTTACTACTGTCATATTTATTATAACAACAACAATATGATTAGTTATTAAAAATTAGTTAGAAGTTCATTTACATTAAATGTTCAAAATGGTTTCCATTATTATTTACACATAACCTAAGTCTTTTTAAGAAATTTTCAAAGATTAAGGGACGATTGTTTAAACTAGCAATTTCTAATTTTACTCGTCTTTTAATCTCCTCAACATTTTCGGGGCGGTTCTTATAAACTTTATTATTTAAATGCCCCCACAAGAAAAAATCCAAGGGGGTTAAATCTGGACTACGTGGCGGCCACCTTATCGTTCTATGTTTACCAATCCAATTTTCAAACGAATTGTTCAAAAATTCCGTTAAGGGCCCACAGTTATGGAAGGAAGCGCCATCTTGCTGCCATATTAATTGTCTTTCTTGGAGTTGGTTAAGAAAAATTAATGGCAACTGGTCAAAGTATTGTTCCAATTCGTTCTGGATTAAATGTAGGTATTTCCTACCTGTCATACTTCCTGAATAAAATAGAGGGCCCATTATAAAATTTCCCACAATTCCGCACCAAACACCCACGGAATTTCTGCCGGATTTCACAACTTCACGAAATGCCCGTGGATTGTCAACAGACCAAAATATACTATTTTTCCGGTTGTATATTCCCGCCGTTGTAAATGTAGCTTCATCGGACCAAATAATTTGTTTAAAAAATCCAGCTCCACCTCTTGCAAAATAAAAGTTTAACATTGTTTGACAATATTCCAGTCTTCTTGCAGCATCTCCAGGGAATAGCCTTTGAACAGGTAATATTTTAAAGGCTTTAAATTTGCTTAATTTCATTACCCTTTGTATTGTAGACCGGGGAATTTGTAAGTCTCTCGCTGCATCTCTCTGAGATTTTTCGTTATTTCTTCTGAAATAATTTAAAATTCGTTCTCTCTCGTCCTCACTAATTCTAAACCCTTTTTTTCTCTTGCTAATCACACTTCCTTTCTATCTGAATCTTCGATACAGCTTACATATAAATGAAGCACTCGGAACATTTCTATTTGGATATTTACGAGAACACTCCCTCAAAGTTTCTACGTATCTTTCATCATTTTTGATGAAGATCTCTAAAATATCACAGCATTCTTCTTTCAAAAACATTTTTTAAACTGCAACTACTAACAGCTTCAGCAACAAAATCTTACTCTGACACGTAAATAGAAATATTGAATTGACAGCCTACTCGATTGTCAGTTTTATTATCATGGCTGACTTGATTTGTCATAAATTTGGTTCTATTGTTTGGCCTACTCAGATCGAACATCAGACACCGACCACGAGACCATGTATCTAGTTTGATGGAGCTTCTCTGATAAATATCTCGGAAACGGTTGGAGATAAATAGGTCGAATTATATATCGTTGGATTCAGAATTAAAAAGAAAATCCTGTGATGGTTAAGAGAAATGTGTAAGTTGTAAAATAGAGAAAACCACTTTCATTTCCGCTATAACCGGAAGTTATATTAAAAAACTGAATATTCGGGAATACTACTTAAAGGTTCTCTAATGGATGTGTAGGTAAAAAAATATTTTTTTTTATTTTGCAAAAAATGTTTTTTCGCGATAACTTTTTTACCGACCCCCGTATACAAAATTAGGGTACACCCTCGAATTCCCCTTAATTTTTACTACAACCTCATTTGTTGAATGGCGATTTTATGTTAACATGTCTCCACGTAGCACACTTTTTCCGCTTGGATGGGCCACCCTGTACAATCTGTTTTTTGTTTCTAATTTCAAACATTTTTTTAGCATTCGCAAGTATGAAATGAAAACAACATTTTCCTTTGGCAATGTCAAAATATTGAATTTAGTGTGATGTCACTAACTTTATCGTTTTCTACTTTTCAAGCCCTTTCATATTGTATTGTCACCGTAACTAAAGGTGTATGCAAAATTTCAGCTCAATCGGATGTCAGGAAGGGGTGCTAATTCAGCTTGCAAGATTTGACCCACACATAGGTATATGTATATACACATAGGTATATGTATATACACTAACAGGGCCAGTTAAATAAAAGCTTGTAATAAATACAAACATGAGAACGAATCCTTTGAAAAAAATTAGTCAGTGGAACCAGCAGGAAATTCTCATTATCAATTGACCCGCATGGTGGTACAGAGTCTTAATTTGATCCAACCCTTCGGCTATCAAATGGCCCTGGGAAAAGAGTTGTGTATGTGAAAAGTTTTTTTTTATTTTGAGGTAAACTCGTAGACATCCTGTACGGGGAAATTTGTAATTTTTGCTTGGCCACGGACATAGGTACCACACATATGACGTCAGACGATACCGGGATATGAGATGTAATAGGTAACTCTCATTAATTTATTTGGATAATGGACACAGAAATTATATACTAGCGCAGGAATACGTACCAATAGTAGGTATATAGATATACTGTTGGACGAGTTGGTCTATCTAGTACCTAGTATGTAGAAAATATGTCACATAAGGGACAGATTCACGTGTTAGTGTTGAGTGAAGAATCACTGAACAGTCTTATTAGGCAGCAAACTCTAGAGAGGGATAGTTTTCAATTTGGTAAGTAAGACTGGGATGCGCAATGATCTTGTGACTGACGGCAAATGATGAAGTAGATATACTGGACGAAAATATTTGTATATCTGCTACTTTACTTTACAATTGATAGAAATAATTAAACACCTTGTCAGACGCAATTTATTAGGAAAAAAGGGAGCTATTGAACCAACGTAGCGCGTAATGTCCTCCAAGATTAATGCATCATCAATTAACTAACTGTCTAGTACAAACAGATCCAAGGTGACTTCGAAGAAATTAGCACGTATCTATTAAATACAATTTAGCGAATTAGTAACTCGTTAATGTTAAGACGTCTTTATTTTTTTTTCAGGAGGCGATACTCCCAAAAAATGCAAGTACAAGTCCGACAAACGAAAGAAGTCCAATGAAAAACTCAGTCTAAGCGCCATCCGTATGGTATTAATGTGGGCATGGACGATTAGACTGAGTTTTTCATTGGACTTCTCTCGTTTGTCGGACTGTAAGGTTATTGTTTCTTTCTCTAAATGTCAAATTTTATTACAATATAGGAATGTCTACAAAAAATACATTTTTGTCATACGCTCCCAAAAATAGCTATTTTACGGACTCATTTAAGTCCGTAAAATGCTTCTTTTTCAAATAAACAAACTTGTTGCTACGATATCAATTTCTAAGCCACCTTTTTCGAACATTATGAATTATGGAAAATTTGCAAATTTAAGCGTTCTGAAGAACTGTAAAAAGCGTAAAACAAAATTTTGGGAGCGTATGACAAAAATAGTGTTTGTCACACGTATACCTAAATGAAGTTTTTTAGGGCGAATCATTGCTGTTTCCGGACGAGGTGTTAGCCGAGTCCGGAATAGCAGATGAGTTTTTTAGGTTTTTAGGTCCTTGGTGTCTACTTGTAACTTGTAACAAAAATAACTATTCTGGTTAAACCGATCTGGTCTCATTATTAGCTTGACGTCACTGCCCCATGCAGTTGGCGCGTGTCCCTCGAACTACTGTCCTTTGTGCATGGTACCACAGTAGAGACTTGACTATCGCAGCATAATTTTTTTTAATTTTTCTAAGGCAACAAAAAATATATTTTTAGCATTCCATGCAAAGATGCGAATTTATCATATTTGACGAAATTTGTCAAAAAATTAAAATTCGTTGCTTGCTTATTGTCAGAGAAAAATATTGCCTAAAACAGTGTAAACTAGAATCTCCATGACGTCACAGAATTAAGAAGAAATAAAATAAAGGATGTCTCAAAATTCATATAATGGATGGGACAAAGCTAAAAGGACCTTAATCGTCTCAAGAGAGGGCTCGATTGTGAATTTCTAAAAACGTTGGTCCAATAAGTTTTATTATTCGGGAGTATCTGTATCGTAGTAATGACGTAATATTAACGCTAGTTTTATTACTTATTTTTATTATGTCATTTTTTGTGTATTTACTAATGTTAAATTTCCGAAAAGTGAGCTAAATATTTTTTACGTTATTAAAATAACGCAAAATTGACATATAGGTCATTCGTGATTAGCTGGGGTGATGCTCCCTTCCGGTCAAACCGGATGTCAGAATTGAGAACCGACCACTTTTTGTTACTCCCCATATACTCATTACTAATATTCCGCGTTAAAATTCAACTTCACAATTATTTGGAAAGGGGTATTTTTTAAAATACCTAACCTTGTATATTAATTTGACGCCATATTCGAATTCCTAGGAAAGTCCTACACTTTTCTAAACCATCAATTTATCTTTAAAATTACCGTTCATCACGTTAACTGGGACACCCTTTGAGTAATTCGCATATTATGTCAGACTATTAGTATATAAGGTGTAGTTAAAAAGTTATTTCAAAAAAATACCCCGTATATTTTGGGTTTTTATGTTTCTTTTTTCTCCCAAATTCCAATCATATATAGTAGTTTTATACAATATAGTTATTTCTCACAATAAAATTAATCATATTTGACGAAATTTATCAAAAAATGTAAATTTGCTGCTTAATTGCTAACTTAATAATAAAAATCGTTTATTAAAAGTCGTCTAAATGAAAAATGCCATAAAGAAAGTCACATTGTTTTAGTTCGAAAGTGCAAAGATTCCGTGCTTAACAAATTAACTTACTTGCTTTATAACTTATACCACCTTGTACATAAAGTTAAACTAACATTTTGTATATTATCACAATATATTGTATGACACCTTATATTGTAGCTTGTTTTTCTCATTATTTTGGACCCCTTTACATTGAACCTTGTAGATATAATGGTTTCAATATTGCGTCACACCTCACATATTACATAGTTATAGGTACATACTTACAAAGCGGATTACAATAATTATTAAAATACCTACCTAAGATTTGATTATTAACATACCTGCCGGAGTCCCATGACTTGTATCTCAAAAAACTGAACTCAACCACCAAAAAGAACTTATCTCACTTTCACCGCTACTTTCCACAGACAACCGCACCACTCTCGATCCTGACCGCGACCAACTGGACAGGTAATAAGAAGGACAATACAAGTGCTACCGGTCCCTCATGCCCATGAGACTGGAACGGTTACCTCACGCGGTCGCAGACCATTATTCTGTGACGTATCGCTTTAGAGTAGTGGGCAGTGGGGTGGGTAGGTATACACTCGTAGATCGGGGAATGTTCAAAACGGGTTCGGCTTTTTGTATATGTACAATGGAGGCATTGAAGTCACTAAAGTCTATCCATGTTACAGCGGCAGTAGATATAAACAAAGTCACATGACCGCATTGCGATCGATTACCAGGGTCTGACTCACGGGCGTAGCCAAGGGGGGGGTTTCGGGGGTTCAAACCCCCCCCGAAATAAGCAAAATATTACCTAATATTATCTATCCTTGGTAAGGATAGATAAATAGATATCCTTGTTAAGGATAGATAATATTACCTAATATTATCTATCCTTGTTAAGGATAGAGACGTGAATCATTATTACTGTCGAAAAATGGAAGGGAAAAAAAGGAAGGGTGGTAAACCTAAAGGTATGGACTACTGGAAAAAATGGTGTAGTCAAGGTCAAGGGGTTTCTAATAAAGAAACAAATTTCGATTTAGCTATCAAAGCTTCAGCTACCTTGCATGCTGATAAGAAGACTGCCTACCCCGAAATCTAGTTTGGAATGCCTAGATATGTGCGATAAAAACCTTTATCCTAATATTTACACATTACTCCAAATCTTGGCTACCATTCCTGTATCCACTGCTACCCCAGAGAGGTCTTTCTCGAGCCTAAGGAGACTGAAAAACTATTTACGAAACACTACAAGTGAAAACAGACTTAATGGTTTGGTTCTAATGAACATTCACTATGGAACAGAAATTCATGCAGATGAAGTAGTAGATATATTTAAAAGAAAAAGCCGAAGATTTCTTCTTTAAGAACTTTATAAATATATGTCGTAGTTTTTCGGATGGATATATAGATATTAAATTTCATATAAGTATATTTTTGTTGTTTTATTTACTTCTCAAACTAAAACCCCCCCCAAAACTAAATCCTGGCTACGCCCGTGGTCTGACTAATATGAGATTCCCAGTGGCTTGTAATTCTGAACTAATTCTTCTAGAAGTTCTAAAAATTGTGATTTACCTTTCGTGGATCTTTATAAATTTCCTTAAATTAAGTAGCAAAATAAATTTACAGAATATACTGCTATCGATCCGATATAAAACATGCAGGAAACTCGACTGAGGGAAGAGCCGGCCCTGCATTCTGCTCGCCTCGTAAACACTTGACATTTTATGACGGCCAGACCAATAAGAGAATAGGTCACGTGGTGGCCAATGTTTTGATCCACTGACTCTGTAACTTGGATAGACTTTAGGTAATTTCTTATGGGCAAATAATTATGTGGTGGAGCTCCATCATGATAATTTTTGTTTTATTTTATTACATTTTGTTACCAGCTAAAAATAAAATATTTGAAAGTTTAAAGTATGTCTTATTATAAAACAGAACGTAATTATGAAAATATTCCATGGCTGACTATGTGAAAATTTTAAAAAATCAGAAAATTAGCCGTAGCTCTTTTATTTTTTATAATAACTATGCCGAGTATTATAACTTTAGAAATCTCAAGAAACGGCCGATTTGATAAGGCCACAGCCAACTATGATTTACATTTAAAAAACACAAGTTTATGTCATATCTCAAAAATCACAAACAAAATTATCTACAATATTTGTCTCTACAGTTTTTCTGTATAATCAGAAATAACGGAGCTACAAAGATCTGATGAAATAGCAAAAAATCACTCTTCAAAATATATAGTGAGCCATGAACTTTTTTAAAAATCCAAAAGGGGCATTAGATTGAGCATTAAAAACCGCAATTCTTTCCCCATTTAACCTTTGTTCTAGCTCTGCTAGTTTCCGACATCCCTATAGTGGTCATCGAAAAAAACTCACCCTGTATATATATTTATATATCGTCGTATAGAGATTTCAATAGCCTATCCAAATATGTAAAAAAGTGTTGGGCTTCAATTTCAAAAAAAGTGAGGTTAGGTCCGTAACTTTTCTGTTTCATGCTCAATTGTTTTTTTGACAGCAGATTCTGAAAATTTGGATAAAATTAGTAAAGAAATGCCTTTTCTCCGGTTAAAATACCCTAAAATTAAGAAAATAAAGGGGGGTGGTACTCTTTGGGGGGGGGGGTCACCCTGTACATTGGAGGCATTGAAGTCACTAGACAAAGTCAAAGTACGTTTTCAACCAGCGGCAAACCTCGAACGATATCGGTAGTAAGGTTTTGTTCATCTATGGTTCATTGCCATGGGATATCCAAACAAAGAACGGTGATAATTGTTATGTTTAGAAGAGATGGTTACCACAACCCAAGTCATCCACAATTTTTAAAGGTGACAAAAGTAAATAATGCTACAACAGAAAAAGTGGGTGTGCAACAAGAAATTTTTGCATTTCTATTCTGTGTGCCCACTATTAACAGAACTATACAGCAAAAA
Organism: Pseudeuparius sepicola; assembly: GCA_963920635.1. NCBI lineage: Eukaryota > Metazoa > Arthropoda > Insecta > Coleoptera > Anthribidae > Pseudeuparius > Pseudeuparius sepicola. Next base: position 15,410,015 of record OY987299.1, read on the forward strand.
ATGTCGATTTAAGATTCTCTGTGAAAAACGTAGGTACCTGAGATAGACAAAAAGTAAAGTCTAGAGCTAGAGCTCGATTTTTGAGCTGAATTGAATGCCGCAAGCCGCATCTCTATATCTTGATTTTGATTAATTGATTAGTTTAGGAGATACAGGGTGTTATCGCAAAATGTCGCATATCTATGTCCCCTAATTTTTTATTTGTTATTCTATTCATTTTTAGGGCATATTTTTAAAGAAGATGTTATAACTTTAAAACAATAAACTACAGGAAACGTCGATCTTCAGGAATGAATTCTACGCAAAATATTACACAAAAAAGTGTTTTTAGATAAACGAAAAATATTCACTAATAAAAAAGTTACAAAACTGAAGCTACAGAAGAAACTGACCGTAACCAGTGACTTATAGTCACTGCCATAACGAACATATTATCTGGACTCACAAACGTCTTGTCACTTTTTGTTTAGGGAATATTTTTCATTTCTCTGAAAACATTTTTTGTGCAATATTTTGCGGAGGAGTTCCTCAAAACCATCGAAATTTACTGGATATAATAAGGGATCTGAAGGGTAGTGGTGAGCTTTTTACAGCTTAAATAAGCGAAATAAAAACCGCGCATGCGCTGATTTAGAATGGTGGACACTGTTGCCAGCGTCCAGAGATATACTAATTTCTCTAGACTTTGCTGTTAACTTGTGATACAAAAACCCACGATACAATTACCCACGGTATGTCACTATCGAATCCGAAAACAAGGCAACTTTGCGCATCTACGTCAGTTGCGAATCACGAATTGTAAATAATGCATGGTGTCTTCGGTTGTGTTTTACGATTTTTTATAGTTTACAGTTTAATGTGTCAAGAAAAAAGTGTAAACAACTGACTGATCGTCAGTCTAGCTCGACAATGCTTTGAAATAGGCCAAAAATGCCGGGATGTGCAGTCAGAGTATGTCCAAATAATAATAGAAACAGTAAGGGAACGGAAAAATTAAGTATTATAGATTTCCCAAGGACAATAATTTGGTAAGGAAACAGATTATTTATTTAGCTAAAACGCAAAGAAAACAAATTATTTGTAAAATTATAATAATTATCAAATTAAATGTGTTTTTTTATCAACAGAATATTCATTCATTTATCTAGTAATATAATCTACATATTTTTAACAACATTTATTTCAAAGAAAACGTTTAAAATAAGCAAAACCCATAAAAAAGTATCTATTGCTGTGTAAAACATATGGAGCAATTTAAATTCTGATTCGCAACTGACGTCACAAGATGCGCAATGACATACCGTGGGTAAGTGTATCGTGCAAAAACCCCAGCTAAGAATGGCTAAAAGCGTTCAGGGAAGGAATAATCATTTAACCAAATAAACCAAACCCGCACCAAACAAAATACCTACTTATAAGTACGTCAACTTAGTATCGAGTTCTAAAAATTGTAAGACATTACAATTTTTATCTGTTTTAATTTGTTTTCGTTTCAAAATAAAGTTTGAAAATTGGTGTGCTAGTTGCAGACAGTTTCAATGATGCTTCTCCTCTTTGTCGCCTTTAATCTATAGAATAAGGTTTGAAATTCTTCCCAAGTTACACCACACATTATTTTCATGTTAGTTTATTTTTTCTCTGTAAAAATTTAACTGGGTTTATTTTCAACTCGTGTGGTTCCAGTCATTAAACCTTTTACTCAGGAAGTTAAAAAATTATAATTGCATAGATGCCATATACGGCTATTGTTCTTCGGTTTTAGGCACTCTAAAACATGAAAATACGCAGGTAGGTAATATGCCTGTGAATAAAGCACGAAAGAGGCAATGGTACAGGGTGTTCCAGAATAAGAATTAAGATAACTTGATAACTCTTTGTAAACTTTAAAAACTGCACGTCCCTGTGCATATTTATAAATTTATACGTTGTTACGGACAACCTGATGTATAGTATAACAAATAATTTATTGGTGCGCGTAAAGGCAACGAAATAATTCTATTTTATCCTAAGTTCTATTTATAAAAATAGGTAGGTACCACCTATTATTTAAGTATTATGTCCAATAATCCAAAAAGCATTCTATATTGAAATAAAACCTAAGATTATTTTTGCTTTTTAAGATAAGAAAAAATAAGTATTTTTAAAATTACATTTTTATAACTTATCAGTATCTGTGTCTCAACTCGTACGACGTAGACATTTTCATATACAGGGTGACATAGAAAAAAGTACATTACATAGTGCCACACCATAGAAGACACTAAAATAAGAAAAAAAGTTCCTATGAACATGGGTCCGCAAGGCCTTCGGTTAAAAGATACGGGGTGTTGAATTGTAATTTTTCTTATTTATTTGAAAAAACAATGATAAATACTCCAACAATTAAATTGTAATGGTATGATGAAAAATATGATTAATTAAAACAAAACATTAAGGTTTTAGAAGATGTTCAAATTGTTGCCCTTGTACTTCAATACATTTTTCCATTCTTCTTCTTAATGATTGACGGCATCTTTGAAATATTCCTGGGTCATTACGAAATCTATCTGCCGATTCCATAATTCTTATCCATAACTGTGCTTCATTATGTATTTCTACAGCATAAACTTCATTTTTCGTAAATCCCCAAAATGAAAAATCGAGGGGATTAACGTCGGGACTACGAGCTGGCCCTCCTCGACCAATCCACGTATTTCCAAATCTCCTGTCCAAATATTCCTTTGCCACTCGAGAAAAGTGAGCTGGCGCCCCATCATGCATGTAATACATTCTTCCAGTAATGGCCAATGGGACATCCTCTAATAATGTGTTTAAATCATTCTCCAAGAAATGTCGATACAGTGCACCTGTCAATCGATTGGGCAATCGAAATGGGCCAATTAAGTAATTGTCGATTATACCTGCCCACACATTAATAGAAAACCCATATTGGTGACTTTGAATTACAGTTTGATGAGGATTTTCATCACTCCAATAGTGCATGTTATGTAGGTTCAGAATACCATCACGACTAAAACCAGGTTCATCAGTAAACAAAATTGATGAAATAATGTTTTGTCTTTGGTTTTGCAACCATTCGCAAAATTGTACACGAGGAAAAAAGTCATGTTGCAATAGTGAATGAATTTTTTGGAAATGGTATAGGCGAAGAAGTTGTTCTTTCAAAATTTGTCTACTTGATTCACGGTTAACGTTTCGCACCGCTGAACTTATTTTCCTGGTGCTTGTTCTCGGATTATTTTCTACCATTCGTAAAACAGTTTCTTCGTTTTGCACAGTGCGACAAGTTCTGGAAACCCCACTATTCACTTTTGGTTTTCTAAAACAGCCATCTTCTCCCAAACGCCTATGCATATCAATAAATGTTCGAACATTAGGAACTCGTTTTAAAGGATATCTTTCTCGATAGATACGTCGAGCTTCGTAAAAATTTGATCTAGCTTCGCCGTAACACATAATCATGTCCCTGTATTCTTCAAAAGTATAGTGAACCATTTTTGAAATCAATTTTGAATTATCAAAGGGAAAACCAATAAAAAACATAAACAAGAACACAAAATACCTACTACCTAATAACAATTATTAAATTAGTTTGACAAAAGTGTCATTATGACACATTATTTCATTGTTACTTATCATTGTTTTTGCAAAGGTTACTTTGATGCTTTTTGAATAAGTAATTTGCATGCATTGTCGGCTTTAGATGCATTTGTACTGGAACCATTGCTTCTAGCGACTTGGACAAGGTATACCTTTCGTAAGTATAAAAGATGGGCTAACATTTTTTCAGTCGAAAATAACATACACTGTATAGCAAAAAAGTTAGGACCGATTCAATAGAGATGGAACCGTGTAATGTAGAGCGTATTTGAATTTAGCATGATAAAAAAAACCTGTATACCACATTTTATCCATTTCTTGCGTCTCTGGCTAAATATATTCGTAAAAAACAAAACAAATAAATTACAATTCAACACCCCGTATCTTTTAGCCGAAGGCCTTGCGGACCCATGTTCATAGGAACTTTTTTTCTTATTTTAGTGTCCTCTATGGTGTGGCACTATGTAATGTACTTTTTTCTATGTCACCCTGTATACTAGGTAGAGGAAAGTCGCCTAATTTCGGATGGTTTCCTAATTTCGGATAGTGGTTTATCTAAGAAGCCATCTGTTGTTTTAAATTGAAACCTCACCCTATACAATGCAAAAAGTCAAATTAATGCAATATTGTGCGTCTTTTCAACATCCACGGCTAATATAATTTTCCAAGCGTTAAGCAAACCCCGCATTTTATGGGCGAAAAGTGGGTTTTTCGTAAATTAATCGAAAATTACTGCATTTAGATATAGGAAACCTTACACAAAGTTGTCATCATTTTTAGTGGTGAATAAGATCGCATTAAAAAAAATGGGGGTTTCCATTTGAAAATTTCGAGATTTAAGCACATTTTGAATGTAATTTTTATTCATATTTTGTGATGTATATGAACGGATTTATTTCTCAGCAGAGATCACTAGGTCGGGGTTCTGTTACACGATGCCAAAAATTAGTTTTGAAATTTCGCGGTTTCTTCGTATAAATTGCTAATTGACTTTAGGTCTGCACCTGTATTTTTTTTTCGGAAAAATGCAAGTATCTCATTTAGACATAGGACATGTTGCATGTTTTTGTTCCAAAATGATGCCTAGAATCCAAAAATGCAATAATATACAGGGTGTTCCATTTGAGATAAGAAAGTTGATATCGACTTCCGGTATAACCGGAAGTGTCAGATTCACCAAAATATTTTAGTTGAGCAGCGCCCATCGTCATTGGTGAGGTGCCAAATTTTCAGAATTTTCCTACTTTTAGTTTTCTATATATAGATCGATGCAGTTCGTGGTGGGCCACCCTGTATTGTTTTTTCTAATAAAAGCAAGTAATGGAAATTTGAATTTCAATGAGATTTGCAAAGATTCTCCAATATGCATGCACACTGATCTATAAATATTTATAGATTTCAGTGATTATGGAAAAACTGACTCAATTTTCTAAGTAAGTAAATATGTATGATTTTGTTAGATATGCCATGTGCCATGTGTGGGCGTTGACACCTTGACTAAGATCTTTTCGTACCAATTCTAAACAATTCAATAATTATTGATGTTATGGTGTAACTAGGCACTAGGCATACGCAGGTACTTATTGATCACCACCGGTAAAATAGCATTTGTATTTTATACATGTATAGTAAACACGCAGGCATCTCAAGTAATAATGCCCCCACGCTGAAAAGGACCCGAACCGGATGCTACCAATTTCGTTTTTTTTTCACCGGACGTTCAAACCATACAGTACAAAATATCAGATAATTTCTAATAATACATTTTAAATGAATTATTAGCAGCATTATGCCATTCAAAACTTATTTTTTTTACAATTTGACGTGACTACAATTTGGAAATAAAGACGTAAAAATTTGAAACAAACCGTGCTTAGTAGGTGCTTACGAGTATAATAGAACCGAGGTAGTTAAGCCGGATTTATAAACTTTTACGTTTGACGTTCCCGTTTGAAGTTCGACGTTTCCGTTTGACGTTGCCGCAGCTCTGTTTCCAAAGTCGTTTATAAACTTTTTCCGTTCGGTTTAGAATTTTCTGTACGCCTGCGTGGTCTCAACGCCAGAAAGATAAACCATAACAACAACAATCATTGTCATGGGAGCGAAGTCGTTCGATTTTATAATATTCTGATTTAGCAACTCTGAATCCATTCTGTTTACTACCATCACTACCATGTAGCGTTATTTTGGATAAATAATATTAAAATATTACACAAAATCGATACAGATGATCAGCTGATATACTGGAAAACCATGTGACCTCCCACGTGACCCTTAAAAAGGCACTTCATTGGCCGGAGCTGCAACGGCAAACGGAAAAAGATAAAAGTTGGTTATCCCCGACGGAACGTCAAACGGCAAACGGCAACGGAATTTGAGTTTATAAATACTAACATCAAATTGTGGATGTCCAACTTTCGAACGTCAAACGGCAACGTCAAACGTCAAAGTTTATAAATCGGGTTTTATTGAAGAATTGATAAGAACTAACGTACCTTTTATTTTGTCAGTAGTAGGTTTGGATACTTTACATCCTGTAAACAGCATTCCTTTGTTATTCTAATAGAGTACAAAATCGTCACAAGAAATTTATTTACATATACTGACGTTAAAGGAATGCTAAAAATACCACTTAATTCAAATTATCGCGTTTATAGGTACTTAACTATTTCCTTGTTACAATTACGCAAATGTTCTACCAAGCGGTGGGTAGGTACCTAACTTATTCCTCATAGAATAAAATGTAAAGAATTTTATTTTAATGATGCAGGTGCCCATTATCATGTTGTATTCATCGGTTAAAAGACTACTTAAAAAATACTAAATAATTTTAGAGATTATTTTACAGTTTAGAATTGAATTAAATAATTGACGTTTTCTGACCAAGGTCGCCTATAGGTACAACCATTCAGCAAAATTTTCGGTCTGATATGTAATTCTAAAAATATTCTCGTTAAAATAAATTCTCATATATATCAAGTCGGCGATTCCTCACGAGATTTTTATTAATAGAAAAATATCTTTGTAGGCGTTTTACAAAATGCTTGACTTACCAAATCGTTCTTTTCATTTTTGGAAGAAGCAGAAAGTGTGGCCGAAGCGTTGGAGTGAGAGTTCTCTTCTTTACCAAGTTCCTTTGTCTGCGTGTAATCCCATCAAGCAATAAACAATTTAGTTAATTAAAATAAAGCAGGTACCTATTACTTTAACATAGGGAAAGTACCATTTGTAAGCAAAAAATCTAGTAAAAAAATATTAAAAATATATAATATTCTAAAAAGTAAAAAGAGAACAAAAAAATGGTAAGAAACACCATCATAGTAGTCGGTTTTAAAAAATATATACAGGGTGAGTCATTAATAATGGCACATAGTGCAACCGCATATATTTTGGGCCAAAATATTACGATTGAGGCTGATATGCCTTATAGAAATATTGTTTGTTTAAGAGATACAGAGCGTTAAAGTTCATGTTTTGAAATTGAATTATGGCTACATCTCCCAAATTAATCAAGCTGCTATACTGAAATTGGGCACTGCTATGTTTTTGGGGATGGAGAATAAGCTGAAAATGTCAATTTCTACGTATCTCGTAACTTTTTTGAGGTAACATGCCCCCAAACCCATGTTGAGTTTAATATTCGAAAAATAACATTTTCACCTACTGCCTTCAAACGTTACAGATCAACTGTACATTGAAAATTAATAAAAAAATGCCAAATGAACATAAGTTTCAATCCATTCTACTTTAAAAGTGAACGTTTTTTGGGACATTGTTCATGTTTTTTTTATCGATTTAAATGGGACAGTCGTTGTGCAATATTTGAAAGCAGTACCTACCTAAGTGAAAATTTTATTTTTCAAATATTGAAGTAAACAGGTGTTTTAGGGCACGTTTTGGCAATTTCAACACAATCCCACAAACGGTTGATTTGATCGTTATGAAACAAGAGTACCTCTTTGTTGCAGAATGAAAAGGTGCAAAAACAGGGTCCTCTGTGAGATACCTACGTCGTAGAAATTGACATTTTCAGCTTATTCTCCATCCCCAAAAACATAGCAGTGCCAATTAAATTTCAGTTCAACAGCTTGATTATTTCGGGAGATGTATAGCCATAATTCAATTTCAAAAAATGAACTTTAACGCCCTGTTTGTCTTAAACAAACCACATTTCTATAAGGCATATTAGACTCAATCGTAATATTTTGGCCCAAAATATATGCGGTTGCACTATGTGCCGTTATTAATGACTCACCCTGTATAATATGGTTTTAGTTTTGCAACTTTTTTGTCCCCAATATTTAAACATTCCTACATTCCTACAATTTCCGTTCTACCAAAATATTTAAAGATGAAATAAACAAAAAGCCTACGTGAAAAGATGCTTGACATAATATCTCACCTCCTTATCCATAATTCAGGTTAAATATATCCGGCTGCATAAACAAATAATTAAAGTTAGATACTTTCATTTATTTTTACAAAAGGAAAGACAACAAATTAGCTAATTGCATAGCATAAATATGTAGAGTGCTATTCACGTTGTATCATGAGTGCTATTCATAAAGTTCAGGATGTTAGTTTTTTCTTAATTATTTCTCTTAAATCGGTACTTGATATCATTTTCCTGCAAATAACCTGAGACCCTTATTTGCTGATTGCTCTCTTACTAAATAATAAAAATATGTACAAAGTACAAATAAATTTCAAGGCAAAATTAAGGATTAAAATAGTCTTTATGTAACAACGTAAAATTGGTGCAATATTTTTACAAAAAACGCATCCATATTTTAAAATATAGTGAAGCAGCATGAGAAGATACCGTTTTGCATTGAAATTTATGGTTTCAATTTCAATTCCAGGAATACCAAGTAAGAAAAAACGAATATACTGATATCTTTCTAAAAATTGACCGATATTTTCAAAGCAAAACCATATTTTCCCAGTTTTTTATTTCAAATGTCATACTTGACAGGCATTGACTGTGACGTCACGACTCTCTTTAGGCGCAACAGTGTGCCCAAAACATGCACCGACATAGCCCAAAATGAGATTTTCAAAAAATCTATTTATTAATAAACTTTTTCCCATTTGGTGCAAACTTTATGAACAGCACTGTATGTGGCCTCGTCTGCAGAGCAGACAACATATTTTACACGAACTTTAGACTTTGTTTAAGTGGTCTTAATGTGTTTCGTTGTTTGGGTTTATCAGAGAAATTCCAAATGCAAGCATAGAAGAATCACATGCAAGGTAACTTTCAAGAAACAGGTATCATTTTTTATCATTAGCTACCTGGGATAACCCTGTGTTGAATTCAAACGAATCACTTTTTATGTTCCTGACCTTTTCTAAACAACCTGTATTGAAAGGGATTGCGTGAATCAACCCTTAACTCTTTGCAAAAATCAATAATTAGACTATTCTGGTGCGTAGAAAGTTACTGTATACGAGATGAATTCGCCGTGTAAAAAGTTGTGTTAAATTCCAGCGATTCGATAAATATTAATTAAGTACCAAACAAATTTGGATTATTTTGCTTTTTGAGAAACAGATTGATAATTTCTGATTTTTCTTAATAAAGCATTATTTGTTATAATACACTGGCTCCAAACATTAAGCACAAACAAATTTCGTTTATTTTTGCTTTTTGGGAAACAGATCATTTCTGATTTTCCTTAATAAGCATTTCACAAAATACACTGTAAGAAAGGTTGAAATATTGTTTACGCCACGGTAGAAAGCATCAGGAGAATTCAGACGAGTTGTATTAATAATTTATCAGGCATTTATTTATGGAGCCATCTAGATGGATCCAGAATATATCAAACAATATACTATATTAGAAAGCCCACAATTTCTTTTTATGGAACATTACCTATTATTACAATAAAATGAAGATTATAAGTTGTATTTTGCCTTTTTCTGTTTAAAATTCCAGTGGCTTGTTACAAGAGTTCTTTATTCTAAATAGCAATGTTTAAGGTACTTAGACTGCGAGAGTTCTAAGTAAAAAAAACTAGATAAGTTTATTTTCATCATTTAGTCTGATTTACAATAACAACGTTAAAAAAACTTTAAAAGGAAGCAAAATTTAATATTGCATATTTTTGAACATAAAAAGTTATTCACCCTGTATAGACAGCTTGAGAGAGGATCTATGAAGTGTTTATGTCTTCAAATTCTTCAAACCTATGACTTTAATGTGTATCTACATTGTAAGAATAGTTGAATCTAATCACTTTACCCCTAATAAGTGCACATAGCAAGACATGCTGAATGTTTTAAATGAATATTTTATTTGTCAAATTGAGATCCGATTTTCACCAACTAGTTTCTAAATGTTGTCAAATTGTTACACCGTTGTCATTTATTGACTAATAATATCAGACTTCGTGTTTCGACCCTTTGTTTTTCGACCAAATGTTTTCGACCTTTTTTCCGCCAACCATAAAATGTTACAGCTGATAAAATATGAAGGAATATTTGGTAAATCAAAGTACCTAGGTAAATTCTTCCAAAATAGGTATACTGGCATAAATTATCCTAAACACGATTCTTTATAATAGTAAAGGTAATTTATTTATATACATTTTAAATAAGTAGTAAGCAGTGTAATTATTTTGATAATTTATTAGTCATGGTTAGGAACATTCAGTACCTAGGTATTATATCATAGCCTTTTCGCATTGCCATTAATACATAATTTCAAAGGAATTAATAATAAACAAAATTATGTTTTTCACGCATTTAAAATTTTACCAACCATTTGATCATATACAATGTGTCCACGGCAAACCGGTATTATAGGTGTATATGACATTTTTTTGCAATACACAAACACAATTTTTTTGTATTCTGCTCGTGCTTCACCCAAAAACTATTTTTAAAATTTATAGAGGGCGCTGGTAGCAGCTTAAAAATAAAAATCGCATCTGGTAAAGTGACTTTTCTGTGCGAAATATTTGAAAAATTTTATTAGAAAAACTTGCTCGGAATTAAAAAATATGACGTATCAAATTACAGAACTAAATAATTTTTTTATTTATATATTTTTTTAATATTATAAATGTAACCATAATTTAAATTTATTTATTCTACCAATGTTCCTCCACTTTCAGCACACATCTCAACTATGTTCTTAAATTCTTTGTAGTTATTTTGAATGCTTGAAGAAGGTCAATTGAATTTATAGCATTTGTAATTTTAATGTTTTAAGAAGATTATGCCATGGAAACAAAAATAAAAGTGATCCGTCTTTGTGTCAGAATAATTTATTGTTGGAGGAACATGAGTAGAATAAATAAATTTTAATTATGATTACATTTATAATATTTTGAAAAAATATTTAGTTCTGTAATTTGATACGACGCTATATTTTTTAATTCTGAGCAAGTTTTTCTAATAAAATTTTTCAATATTTCGCATAGAAAAGGCACTTTACCTTATGCGATTTTTATTTTCAAGCTGTGTCCAAGACACTAAAAATAGTTTTTGGGTGAAGCAAGAGCAGAATACAAAAATTTGTGTTTATAATGCAAAAAAAATTGTCATATTATACACCTATAATACCGCTTTGCCGTGGACACATTGTATATACCTACATTTGTTGAAACAATTTGGCCAATGACGCAATATCCAGACGTTATGTATTCCCAGCAAATATTTTTCTAAATCTCTGTTGTATCATTACTCAAAAAATAAGAAGAAACACTTTGTATCTAATATTAAATTCTCTAAATAAGATTGTTGTTATCAGATCGATCATTGGCTGTTGTTTTTATAGGTATAGCTAACGCACGTGCCGACATACTTATCGTTTCGGGTAATTATTGAATACAGTGTATGCACCGCCCGATTTTCTTGAAATTTTGGCTACCCCCCTATTTTCGAGGTCCCTGAACACGAATCTGACCTCAGCTTCTTGAGGCCGGACGTAGTTTCCGAGAAAATGAATTTTCAAATTTCCTTTTGACACCCCACTTTTCGCGGCGCTATTTGTGGCTCTTATCGGGATGAATTTTTACTGTGTGCAGCTCAAACTAATCACCACACTATTTTGCACCTTCTGCAACATCGAAACTTCGCGAAAACCCGCGGGAAAACAGAAATTTTCCAAGATTTATACAATGTTTTTCACGCGGTTGCTCTGTCCGGTATTTTGCTTGACGCTTGACGTTTGAGTGGGACTAGTGGGAGGGGCGTTGACTTAAAGTGCCATCGATATTAAGAGCAGAAAACTGGAGCGCTTGCTCTCATAATCCACAGGAGTGAATAAAAATGTTAAAAATTAAACATTAAATTTATTAGGGCCCAGCTTTGTCAATAACATTATTTAAATTGGTGTTGATAGAAGTCCTCAATCTTTCTTCGCCCGACGATCGGCGCGCGCCGGTCGTCGGGCAAAAACAGCGGCCGGGCCGGGCGTAAACACGGCATAAATCTTTCAAAATTTCGGTTTTTCCGCGGCTTTGCGCGAACTTTCGATTCTGCAGAAGGTGCAAAGTAAGGTGGTGATCAGTTTGAGCTGCGTACACTAAAAATTTATCCGGATTATAACCACAAATATCGCCGTGAAAAGTGGGGTGTCAAAAGGAAATTTGAAAATGTATTTTCTCGGAAACTATGTCCGACCTCAAAACACTGAGGTCAGATTCGTGTTCAGGGACCTCGAAAATAGGGGGGTAGCCAAAAGGTTGGGCCCACACCTTCTCGTGGTCTTTGCCGAACAATAACATGGAAGTGGATAGAGATTCGCAAACAGATTTAAGAGCATTTACCCATATTATGCTAGATTGAGGACTTCTATCAACACCAATTTAAATAATGTTATTGACAAAGCTGGGCCCTGATAAATTTAATGTTTAATTTTTAACATTTTTATTCACTCCTGTGGATTATGAGAGCAAGCGCTCCAGTTTTCTGCTCTTAATATCGATGGCACTTTAAGTCAACGCCCCTCCCACTAGTCCCACTCAAACGTCAAGCGTCAAGCAAAATACCGGACAGAGCAACCGCGTGAAAAACATTGTATAAATCTTGGAAAATTTCTGTTTTCCCGCGGGTTTTCGCGAAGTTTCGATGTTGCAGAAGGTGCAAAATAGTGTGGTGATTAGTTTGAGCTGCACACAGTAAAAATTCATCCCGATAAGAGCCACAAATAGCGCCGCGAAAAGTGGGGTGTCAAAAGGAAATTTGAAAATTCATTTTCTCGGAAACTACGTCCGGCCTCAAGAAGCTGAGGTCAGATTCGTGTTCAGGGACCTCGAAAATAGGGGGGTAGCCAAAATTTCAAGAAAATCGGGCGGTGCATACACTATATTCAATAATTACCTCGTTTCGAGTGGCTAAGCATTTTACAAATTACAATCTAATAAATTGCAATAACAATGTAGATTATGAATGTCCACAAACTTTCACGTAAACAACTCCACATGGACATGCGTAGGTGTGTTGGAACACCACAGAGGTCTATTTCCAAGTAAAACGAAAACCAAATCAAACTAATCCGCCTACCTTCAACTGGACAAATTACCTTGCCAAACTAGCGCCGACTTTTACTATAAACAACCGCGGTTTCTAGAAAATCTGGAACGCACCTGGACAACGTAGCACGCCTACCGCTGGAATGCGTGACCTTCCCGTGCCCCGGGCGTCTGGATGGCCCGGAGAAGGACCTCTGGGTGACGTCACCGGTCACGTGGATTTGTTTGGGCGTTTATAGACATGCCACGGAAGCTCGATGGAAAACTAGAAGGGACGAGGGCGAGATCTGGAAAGGGCGGAGCTGCGCTGACGGATTATGGATTGGGCACGCGCGATGTCGACCAGGGAAGGCAGAAGGAATATTTGAAACTCAACGTCAAGTGGTGTCACAATATGCAACAAATAATAATTCGAAATATTTTCTTAAATCAGCATTTTTGAATTATTTTTAAATAATAGCAGTCTATTTTTTATTAAGTATGTAGCCCTAGCTTTATTATTAGGATATAGCGCATGCGTAATTGCATTAATCACGTCAGGGCCGTAGCCAGGGCAACGCCCTGCCTGGCAGAATGTTTGCCCTGCCTGCTGAGCCACAAGTTCACCGTTCATCTCACCAGAGCCGTAGATAAGGTGCTGCTTCATTGAGACAAAAAAAACGAGGAAAAAAACATGATGATTTTTAAATTTATTATACCTCATTTATACTGAATTTGACCTAAATTTTCTAAAAAAAATTGCCTGCGGCGCATATTAGTGAGCACACACCTCTAAATACTCTTTCTAAAAGACAATAATCTTTATTGTCTCACCTTCAAACAAATTTTAATTTACCTATACCTACTGCACTGGCCAGAAAATTTGTGCAAAATTATAGACTTAAATGTGGCCCTTTGAAAGAAAATGATAATTTATAGGGCACTATGATGAGCACTAACTTTTATTTTAAATTTAAAATACATATTAAACATATTACATTATATTAAACAATACTCTCGTATGCTTCTGCAGAGATGGATGCGTCCAAAACTGCGAGTGTCGAAGAAGTGGTCTCAATTGTTCAAGTATGTGCAGCCATTGCTTAGTCTCAATAGAGATACTGTAATCATGGACGACAATTTAAATGATGATTCCCAAGTGGACGAAGAACACGAAGATTTGTTTCCTCTCACCAGCCCGAGTGAATTCTTTGGTGCTGACTGATAACGCAATTAATGATTCACCTAAAACTTATAACCTTTTGTATCATTTTGGTTTCCCTCCCATTTTTTCAATATAGATTCTTTATTATATTTTCTTGTTTTTCACATGAGCTTCCTATTCATGACTTTCTCATTTTTACAAGCTAAGAACAAATTAGATATGGGAATGATTTGACATAAAAGAACAAATGGAAATCAGAACGCTATAATGAATGAGGGCAAAAAGTGAGTACAAATTAACTAAGGCTACTAACTTGTATTGGACATATTTACAGTCATATACTTATGAGGTTATGTTGTGACAAAAAATAACAATCTATGGGTGTAATATGTATCTATATATGCATAGATATATCTATATATATTCTACATACATTATTCAGTTACTAATTTACAGTGTATCATTTTAAGTTTTTTCAACAAAAACTACGTGAAATAAAAACAAAGAAATCTTTACCCCTCCATATCATGGAAACCGTTCACTTTACCATAATTCTGTATATAACAATTCTTGTTCGGAATTTAATGTATATCATTTGCGTATAGGATGACGTTTGCGCTAAACCTCATAGTTTTCTAGATATTCACGCAAAACTGAAAAATAAGAATTTCCTGCCCTTTTCACCCCCTCCCCCCGAATCCCGACGCTGGTGGTGGTGTAACTTTTTAGTACTAACTCTTAGGAGGGTATGGAACTATTTCGCGCTAGAAAGGACTTTTTTTTATGTTTGGGTTTGGCCTAATTTTGTGTTAGTTTTACTGTACTATCTCCTCTATGAAAGAAAACAGAGTATTCTTGCCTCCTGCAAAAATGATTATGGGCCCCATAATTAGCAAAAAAAATACCATTGACGTAAAACTTTATGTTCATATTAAATTTGACCTTGAAAATTTCACAAATTTTCGCCTGCGGCGCGATTTTTAATAACAAAAATTAAGTTCCATTTTTACCCACCTCCTCCCCTTCCCACCGACAAAGTACCGCCCTGTAGGTACCTTTCCCTCACTTCTTAAATGTGTACTTGCCCTGACAGGAAATTGGTTTGCCTTGCCTGAAGTTTCTGTCTGGCTACGGCCCTGAATCACGTCCCTCAATTTACTAAACTACCCCCCTACATTGACGTTCGATGTTCCCAATGATCCCAAAATGTTTACCTCGCTGTACCTACTCGTCCGCCAATGTGTTCAGACTATGCACCCAGACAATCGACATACCCAAAATTCTTGGCCAATCCTAAAATGAGTCGCAGTAAAAGTCAAGGATGGCCCCGGCTAAAAACAGGTTGGGCCCGGGGGGTATTATTAGGATCGATGCGAAGGTGTGCGCGCTTGGACGGCTTCTGATTGGCTGGTAAAACGGGTGTGCCGTTCTGACGTCATCGGCGATCGCGTCTGGTGCAACATGTTGTAAATATTATAAACGTGCCCGTTATCATGTTTGATTGAGGATGATGATGGGGTTCAGGTTTTATTCAATGTGCAAGTTCTCTGATCATAGTACAATCCAGTTAGCCGTAGTGATTCCGAGAAACTAAGGGTAAAATTACCAGGAGGTTCAAGTTGCGAAATGGTCAAATAATGATGCAATGGAGTAATGGGTACGAGCAGTAATTCCCGAGAAACCGCAATCTTTTTACGTTTTACTATTTTCTTTTGACTAGAAATTCAGATGAATGGGAATATAATACAAGGCTATTACACTATTACCTATACCTACTCTATATAAAGTATAAAATTCGCAACATCCGAAACTCTTTATTTTTCGCTCGTTTTTTATCTTATGGTATCAAAATACATTTGTCATATGTAGCTAACTTAAATTTGTTATCTCTAAATCATATCCATAACTTTCATTTTTTTATAAGAAAGCATAACTTCATTAGTGTATTTCAATCTTATGTTGCGTTTTAATAGTATATTACATAGCGAGAGTTGTAAACAGCTTATTACGTATGAGGGGAAAAGTTATGCACGAGCCGCGCAGCGGCCAGTGCTGTAATTCCATGAGTATGTAATAAGCTTACAACTCGAGTTTTGTATTATAATTTTTCTTCGACGAAAGAAAAACTATTATAACAGATAAACTACACTTCTGATTATCTGACAGGCAACAATTAGTATGTTGGTTAGTTGCTATGGTGACGCGGGTGCCGCGCTAACAAGGAACCCGTGATAATTGCGTTTTAATTAAGAACAGATACGTATTTTTTTTTATTACGTGTCAGTCATTACGTGTCAGTCATTACGTGTCAGTCATTACGTGTCAGTGTTCGTAACAATGGACTTACTTATAACCTAAACAAAAAACAAATACATATATGACATATCCACTTATCCAGAAACAGGGAGGTCAAACAGTATAAATGAACTCTCTTGGAACCGTTGATTGAGGAAGTTCCTTCCTCTATCGACGCTTGGAACACAGTGTTATATGGGGGGCGCGATCTATTTCATAGCATTTACCATTTACCACGCTCCTGCTACTGGTAAAAATATCAGCAGAAATCACCAGTATAAAATTTAAAGGTTTTTATGCAGTCGACGTCGTCCTAGTCGAGGAGGCAGCCAATAAGAAAGCGAGCGTAGCGATTTGATTGGTCGGCGTTTCGGAAATCCCTGGAGCAGCTGTTGAGGGCCAGTTAGGCCAGTGAAACCAGTGCCGTGCACGGAAATAAAGATTGCGCTTTATTTTACAGATTTTGGTTTTTGTGTATAGATTTTCGTGTGGTGTTGTTTTGTGTGTAACAAAATTATTGGTTTGCTACGGTTTGAATTATTGCAAAGTTTATTTTATTCCTTTTTAGAGCATTTAAATAAAATTTGTATAATATTATTAAGAGCCACCTAAGTATGACTCTTGTTTTACAAAGCAAACGCCGTCCAAGCGTTTTTATGCTGTTCCAAGTGAGTTCATTATCTATACCTACAGCACTCACCATTTCTTATATACCTATTGTATCTGCTGACTTAGACTGTTGAGAGTTGAGAGAAGGAATAATAAATAATAGGCCCATCTGATAACTGAGATTTCAAGCCAGATTTCTGCGTCGAGATGTTGATATTCTTAGAAGAAAATCAATTTTTTGTGTTAGTTCAAAATAAGTATAAGGTTTTAAAGATGTCATCACAAAGACAGAAAAGAAAACGATTACAGTCATTGTAGTAATTTTGGTTTTACAAAGAAAATGAGATTCCTATTACTAGTCACATTTTCTTAATGAACCCTATAAACTCCCTGTATGTCAATAATTGATTCGATTCATTTTAGGGTTGTCTCGTTGTAATGTGTTTTTATTAGGTATAGGTAGGTATCGACCAACACTGATCTTCAACCTTTATATTCCTAGAAAAATGTTAAATATTAGATGTATTCGCGGAGCGATTCCGAACTGGTTCTGAACTAGCAACTGTCAATATGAGACTCAAAGAAATTCTAAAATTCAAACTGACCAATGATATATTGGCAGTTACTTTACTAGTTCGGAACTAGTATCCGTCAATGTGATTGGCTCAAAGAAATTCGAAAATTCAAACTCAACAATGATATTGACAGTTACTAGTTCGGGATTACCTACACGACTGTTAATTTTATTATTTAACTATATATTTGTTTGCCAAGCAGACATTTTTCACTAACGTTATCCACACTCATAATTCATTCGCAAAGGTAAAATATCAATTAAACCAATTAGGTAAAATCACCTTAAATTTTCAAATATGACCTCTGTGTTTCGACTTCTCAATCTTGATCTCGATCTAAGAAAAAAACATGATCTGATGTCGAATTCAAGCTAATCTGTAGTTCAAAAGTAATGCAGCCCTATTTCTGATTTAATTAGACTTATTTTTATTACTCCCCAGCAGATAATAAGATATAAATACATTTATAAGGTAGACTGGAATTTAGAAATTTAAGCTGGTGAATGTCACCTTTACGACATTGTTTTTTTGTACAGGGTGGTCAGATAAGAATGCAAAGTGCTGTATCTCGGAAACTATTCGTCGTAGAGACTTGCGGTAAAAATTTTTTAGAATAAAGTGGCCAAGAGAAAAACCTGGAAATTATTTTCAGATTTCCAAGATAGTCACCAGGGGGCGTAACCGCCATCTTAAGTTGATTTTAGGCATTCGTTTTTCCTCCATGGCCTACCCTTCGTATTTTGCCTACCTTGCACTTGCATATTAAAAGCATTGATTATTATGCCCCTACACGTTTTTTTTTAATTTTTTGAACTAAGTATACTTTTATAATTAAAAAATGATAAAATTATGAAAGTTTATCATTAAATCTTAAAAAAAAGACAAGTAAGAATAAATACCGGTGGTCTTTTTAAAATTTTATGATAAAACTAAATTTTCTTTCATTGATATTTTCAGCTAGGAATAGGATATCGAGATACGGTTTTCACTAGCCTATTTAGGTATCATTTCACTACATTTTTATGAAAAAAAAAGTAATATTATTGCATTAATTTTTTCAAGAATTTTGCAATTTTCTGTTATTATATCAAAAAACGCGCGCTCTAGCGGCATCACTGAGACTTAGACATATCACGGGTAAGATGGGTTTGATGAACCAATAAATGCTTTTTCCAACGAGACCAAGTTTGTTAAAATCCGTTCAGTCATTTAGGAGTTACAGCTGTTTATTTAAAAAAAACATTGAATCACTCCCCACCACTTTATTTTAATAGATATGTCAAAAAGTGTAAACAAAAATTACTCTAATAAAGCTTACCTTTAAAAAGCATATATAATTTTGGTAACATTACTAGGTGGATTTCAGTGAAAAATCACTTTAAAAGTTTAAGATGGCGGTTACGCCCCCTGGTGACTATCTTGGAAATCTGAAAATAATTTCCAGGTTTTTCTCTTGGTCACTTTATTCTAAAATTTTTTTACCGCAAGTCTCTACGATTTCCGAGATACAGCACTTTGCATTCTTATCTGACCACCCTGTACATTTGATTATTATTGATATGAGACAATTACGTGCAATCTGACAATCAAAGAAATCTCTAGACGTGTCCGCAACTATTTTTTGTAAAAAAGGGTGTTGTCTGTATTATTTTTATATTTTTTACCAGTGTCAATTAACTAACTGCCTCGTTATAAAATAGGTAGTTAATGAGCCTGTTTTGTTTATTCCTATTTTCTAGAGGATTGTGCCAAGCCGATTCCTACGCATGAACATAACGTTTTGTCTATATTGTGCATTACGCTTGCAGTCACATGAGGTGTGTCTAATTTTAAGTGACTGGAGCCGCGTCTTTCAAGTGTTAAATACTTGAGAATTGGAAAGATTACAAAAAATATTTTAGTTTTACTTAGATCATTATATTATTGAAGGCACTTAGGTATTTATGTAGGTAAACCCCATAGAGTGCGTCAATAACCTCGTTAATAACTTTTGGACATATGCATTTTCGACGAAGTCAATAGACACTATACAGGATGACCTTTATTGCCCAACAGTTCGGTATCCATTTACAAGGACAATAATTATTATTACATGGAAATATTATAATATAATATTGTATGCTGCAATACACTGAGTTAGAACATCTAATCAGCAAAGTCCACATCCAAATACAAGATTACTACTACACCTTGTAGATTTTAAAGAATCATGTAAATGTCACACAGGTGAGAAATTGAATAACTTTTCACATACATGAGTTTTTTCTTGCCGCACTACAATAAAAAGTATATTTATTTCTGGAATTAGCACGACGTACCAGAAAATGTATTTGTTCTAATAGACCAGAACAGTCACTTCCATTTTTCACGATATTATTTTCACAAGAAATATACAGAGGTCGATAAACGATAAAGTTAGTGACATCACACTAAATTCAATATGGCCGCCGCTCCAACACGGCGGATTACATTTTCTTTTCCCTTAATATATGGGCATTAAATGAAAGGGCTTGAGGAGTAGAACTAAAAAGTTGAAAATAAAATTATTAATAAAAAAATATTTTTAAAAACAAGCTTTCATTTATGCTCTGAAAAAAAGAAAATAAACTTTAAAATAAATCAAACCGTCGATGGTTAATCAACGATCCAACCAAGGCAAACCCATAATTTTGTTACATTGGATATTGGATATATAGAATATACAGGGTGGCCCACCACGAACTGCATCGATATATATATGGAAAACTAAAAGTATGAAAATTCTGAAAATTTGGCACCTCACCAATGCCGATGGGTGCTGCTCAACTAAAATATTTTGGTGAATGTGGCACTTCCGGTTATACCGGAAGTCGATATCAACTTTCTTATTTCAAATGGAACACCCTGTATATTATTGCATTTTTGGATTCTAGGCATCATTTTGGAACAAAAACATGTAACATGTCCTATGTCTATATCCAACCGTTTTTGAGATATTTGCATTTTTCCGAAAAAAATTACAGGTGCAGACCTAAAGTCAATTAGCAATTTATACGAGGAAGCTGCGAAATTTCAAACGAATTTTTGGCATCGTGTAACGGAAGTCCTGACCTAGTGATCTCTGCTGAGAAATAAATCCGTTCTTATACAGGGTGTTCACAAAATATGAATAAAAATTACATTCAAAATGTGCTTAAATCTCGAAATTTTCAAATGGAAACCCCCATTTTTTTTAATGCGATCTTATTCAACACTAAAAATGATTACAACTTTGTGTAAGGTTTCCTATACCTAAATGCAGTAATTTTCGATTAATTTACGAAAAACCCACTTTTCGCCCATAAAATGCGGGGTTTGCTTAACGCTTGAAAAATCATATTCTCCGTAGATTATAAACAAATTTAAATAATCTTCGTTCGTGTAATTTAAGCGCGCCGCCATTATTGTTGACAATAATTTATAAACCAAGTGACATTTTCTCAGCCGCGATTGTCTCTTCAACGTCCAGGGCTAATATGATTTTCCAAGCGCTAAGCAAACCCTGCATTTTATGGGCGAAAAGTGTGTTTTTCGTAAATTAATCGAAAATTACTGCATTTAGGTATAGGAAACCTTACACAAAGTTGTCATCATTTTTAGTGGTGAATAAGATCGCATTAAAAAAAATGGGGGTTTCCATTTGAAAATTTCGAGATTTAAGCACATTTTGAATGTAATTTTTATTCATATTTTGTGAACACCCTGTATAAGAACGGATTTATTTCTCAGCAGAGATCACTAATTGCATCTGTAATTTTTTTCGGAAAAATGCAAATATCTCCAAAACGGTTGGATTTAGACATAGGACATGTTGCATGTTTTTGTTCCAAAATAATGCCTAGAATTCAAAAATGCAATAATATACAGGGTGTTCCATTTGAAATAAGAAAGTTGATATCGACTTCCGGTATAACCGGAAGTGCCAGATTCACCAAAATATTTTAGATGAGCAGCGCCCATCGGCATTGGTGAGGTGCCAAATTTTCAGAATTTTCCTACTTCTAGTTTTCCATATATATAGATCGATGCAGTTCGTGGTGGGCCACCCTGTATATCCTTTACTCAATGATATAAAAGCTTGTCGCGAGATTTTCGTGTTTATAGAAAAATACAATAATTTCTACTTATAATTACTTTCGTCAAGATATATATTATATGGTCGCGAGATTCTCGTGTGAAAATTTCTTTTATAGAAAAATACATTTTCTACTTAAAATTACTTTCAAGATATATAATATTCTCGCGACAAGCTTTTATATCATATACGCAGTTGTATAATGTAAGAAAATTATGGGTTTGCTTTGGTTTGATTTATTATAAAGTTTATTTTCTTCTTTTCAGAGCATTTAAATAAAAGCTTGTTTTTATAAATATTTTTTTATTATAATTTTATCACCATGTAACTTTCTTATTATGCATTTTAGGACACATGTTTATAGGAAACTTTTTGTTCAAAATGACATTTTCTGTCCGTCCTTTCAGTCAATGTTTACATCTGGCACATAACGTATACCGCACGGCGCACACACAAGCCGAAACCTACAGTGGCTTTATACGAGACAGTGGCGACAACCATGGTCCAATTTTTGATTGGTTCCGCCATGTTTCGTCAAATTCTGTCATAATGGATCGACTTATTTGTATCGATTTCATAATGACGGCGTCATTCTACAGATCCGTCATTCGTGTTGTCCCTTATTATGGACGTACGCACAGAATTTCTGCGCTTTATCTGTGTTTTTCTTTGAGATAAGTAAAGTAAGGTGACCACAACGTAGATGGTTGTCATGCAAGAAATGTATAAAAGCGAGGGAAGGTTGCAAGAAGATGATGGTTATCCAGAAGAAGAATACAATGAAGAAGTTGGAAAAGCGGTACAGAAGGTCAAAAGAAGACTGATTAGCAGGAGGAAGATCATGAAGAAATGAAAATAATGGAGCTGAGGGACCGTAGAAAATTGCAAAACCAGCAAAATTTGAAAACTTTGTTATGAAAGCTGTTGCAAATGTTTTAAAAATTAGTGGTCCTAATAACTATGAAGAAGCTGTAAAGACCGGTGATCGAAGCTATACTGGTTAGCTGTAATGGATAAAATGAAGTCACACGAGTAAAACAAAAATGAGTTTTGAAGAGACTTCCAGAAGACAAGAAAGCATTAGGTATAGTATCTTGTAGAGGATAATTCCGGATGAATCAATAGAAAAATACTAGGCGAGGTTGGTAATGAAAGGTTGTTCCCAAAGAAAAGGCGACCAAACGTTTAGCCGTGTAGTCAAATCGTTTAGCCCTGTAGTCAAATCTGGAATGGTAATAAAATCAATACCTATTAAGCATATAGCTGCTGGTTAAAATGTCGAATTGACCCAATGGATGTCTCTACAGCATGCGCTTATATCGAAAAATCGATGAAGATGTTTACATGAAACAACTAAAAGGTTATGATAAGATTAAACCAATAGAATTTTGTAGACTCCAAACAAGTTTTTATGGTCTCAAACAAGCCCAATGAAGCAAATTGCGAACATTTTCATGAAAGCTTTATTTAAACCAAAAACATTTTGAGAGGCTGTTACTCCTGTAAAACAATAATGGGCTTAAGAAAAAATCATCCAAAGGCGAAGGATGTTGAAGATTGTAATATCACTTTTGATTTTTCTTATGAATAATTTGTCATTGTATCCATGAAAATAAGTGAATAAAAAGTGTCAAAAACCAAAAATAAAAGCAGTTATTCTTTGAGTTTTAGTCTCGTGTACCAAGTGCTTTAGGACTTCAACAGCTCTGAAGAAAATTGATAATTACAAAGTTTTCTATGTGTACTTACATATAACACCAATAAACACCAATTATAAATTGAACATACCTACGTTTGAAGTTTATTTATTGCTATCTATATACTCATTCCTAAACTTTTTAAAATACACACACATACTCAAAATTTGTTGGTCTATTCTATAGACATGTCCAGTGAGAACCATTAAATATTAGTAATTAAGCATAAAATATGAACGAAACGGTTGGTTTCACCGTTTATTTCTCAAAAAATGGACAATAAATTGATTTATTTAAATAATAGTCATATCGATAAAAAAAAATCGATACTGGAACTGGATTCACAATATCGATATATTTTTTAAATAGTCCCACCTCTAATTTGACAAAACATGGCGGCCTTGTCGCCACTGTCTTGTATAAAGCCACTGTACCGAAACCACGCCACTCACCCCCTCTATCGCCCTCTTGGGCCTCGTGGTCAGGTTCTCCGACGAGTAGATCGGCACGTCGAGGTCGCTGACGTTGGACGAGATGCTCGACTCGCGCGTCATCCCCCTCGGTATCTGCAGCAGCGCCATCGCCTGCTGCTCGCCCAACGTGGGGCTCTTGAGGTAGTGACTCTCGGCGACGAAGCCGACGCCGTCGTCGTCGTCGTGGTCCATGGCGGTGAAGCGGACCTGCTTGCGGTCGGACGTCGCTGGGGATCGTTGGTCGCGGTATGAACCTTGGGGTGGTCGAGATCGAAGCGTCAAAGGGGGAAGTTTAGACAACGTTTCGTTTCTTGTGAAAATTTTCATACTTTTGGGTGTATCACACCTGTATAACTATAGGGGGTTGTAGCGGCACCGTCGCAATGATAAAGGCCTGCCAGCTGGCGACGCGAAACGTCACTACGTCATCACAGGGAGGTGCGGGGTCCGGGAGGTTGCTTTTTGAAGTTGTTTACGTTTACTTGTCAGGCGATTTTCCTGTTTTAAGGGGGGGCTCGCCATTGTATTTTTGGTTGCCTGTATCAATGTATTTTTATTTCCAACTAGCTGGAAAAAGTAGCGAATTTCAAAGGATTACAAAAAACACGGGTATTTTTAAAATATCCATAGATACTAATGACACTAGTTTAAAAGTTATGGGCGAGATTTT
The DNA here is from genome assembly GCA_963920635.1 of Pseudeuparius sepicola. Classification (NCBI taxonomy): domain Eukaryota; kingdom Metazoa; phylum Arthropoda; class Insecta; order Coleoptera; family Anthribidae; genus Pseudeuparius; species Pseudeuparius sepicola. The sequence goes on from OY987299.1 coordinate 15,434,656, forward strand.
TTTTTTAATTTCAAACTTTATGCCGGCATAAATTCGTCTATTTTGTCTCTTGAGCCGGAATTTTACCTTCGTTAAGATTGGCATAGGTTTCGGAATATGCTCGGAACGAAAACACGGTAATAAACATTGTAATTATCCAGTCTTGTTGTAAATAAAAAACATAGGCAAAATACCCCTTAAATTATGCAGCGGGAATGCAAAAGTGTGGCTATTATTTATCAGATGGCGCGAAAAACAGACGATCGATGAACGGTTGACGCTGTTGTTACAGGTCCAGTTTAATAATTACATATATTATGTTCATATGATCAATTTTACGTTTTGGCGATATAATATTCAATCAACTAAGCTGTCTGATTACTTTTTTATGTTTTTGTATTACTTCCATATTATTATATACTATGAATTGCGAATTTTTAATATTAAAATAATATAAAACTTCAAAAGGTATATTCGGGAGACCCTCGTAGCTCAAAGACTCCGATCTGTGATTTTAACCCCTCTCTTTTTAGCAAAGGTTCATTGATTTTTAGCTTGAAAGGTACACGGCGGCACTAAAAACTGCTTTAGTTGATTTTGCATTATTTATACATACGTGTGGGTTGAGTACTGTTATGTTCTTATAGTTATGTCGCCGTTATGTATTTTTCGTGGGGAAAACACAATCGTTAGCATATAAACTGACATTAGGGGAGGATTCATGTCTATGTCTCTATATGTATAGGTATGTCGAAAATTATCTATACCGGGTGTTCCATTTTAATAAATGCAGCTGTTATAAATATCTCAAAAACGATAATCACAAAAAAATCACATAAAAGTTGAAGCATATTATGAGGTGCAATGTAAGACGCACGTTTTCACTTGTAGGCAGACGACGTTTTCAAGGTCACTTGAATGTCTACTGTGTTTTTTACTGTTAAAGGAATATCTTTAGTTAAAGAATGTGATTCGGCACATTTTCTGTAGGTATAGTATTGCGCTGGTATTGCTGGCTTAAAAGTTCTACAAAATTATGTTTAGTTTTTTCAATGAAATGAAACATGGTCTTCGTTGTGACGTTTGTTGTGTGTTGGACTGTGTTTTTAGTAATATAGGATGTGAAGTTTTATTAATAAGGTGGTAAAACAGCAGTGGTTCAGAATAAAGTGATTAAAGTTCAATTTTAGTTTATAGGTTTTAGGTTGTGTCTATAGTTTCGGACTAATTTAAATCATGCCGTAGACGTGTTCCGTTCCCAACTGCAAGGGAAACTACAAAGGCGGCCCTAATGTGTCCGCTTTTTCCTCCATAAAGACCCCATTTTAAGGAAAAAGTGGGTTAAGGCCATCAAAAGAGATTTTGTTCCTACACAGTTTTCCAAGATTTTGGTTTGGACTGTTGGAGAGTGTTATAGCTAACAATTTTACGTGATTAAACGTAACCACCTTGAAATCAGTAAGTTTTATGGTTTTATTTATTCGAATTTAGTTGTATCTAGGCAGGCAAATAAGAAATAATTGGCATTTACGAAAATTTTACCGGTAAATATCTAAATGCACCAAAACCCCTTGAAAATGTGACTTTCACTCTCGTAGATTATTATCCGTGTTGTAAAACCATGAGCTATATATGTATATAAGCAAAATGTTATTCTTTGATATGTTTTCTAATACCTAATTATTATATGTTCTCACTTTTCAAATAATAATATTATGTAATTGTTAAACTGAACAAAAAAATTCAAACAAAAATTAAATGACTATTTTATAACCTGATGATGACTACAAAAAGCCGAAACCTGTCGTTGTAACGAATAATTCAAATAAATTGCCAATTTAGTTTTGATTAATGCCAGTTTGAAATTGATGTTGCCAATTTGATTTTGACTAATGTCATTTTGATTTTGATTAGCGCCAATTTGAACATGAAAAGGTATACTCGTAGAAGAGATTTTTTAAATGTCCATCAATTTAAATTATTTTCTGTTATTTTTTATCGCTGGCACATTTTTAAAATTTTTATGATTTAGATACTTGCTTGCACAGATAACCTAACACAGAAGGATATACCTACTTGAACATAACGATTTTGTTACTTTAATGCTATTCCTGGTTTAATGTAATATCTCGAAAACGGCAAGAGGTGAATTATTATTAAGCCGGTGGGTCGCCTCTAGGTTACCCTCCGAACAACAGCTTCTAACAGTTTTATAAAAGATTATGTCGTGCTTTGCAACTTTGAATTTCGAGTGAAAAACGAATAATCGTTGACATGTCATTTGATGTTTCTCTTACCCAGGGTAACCACTATTTTTATTTTAATTAGTTTCAAGGTAAATACTTTGCGACACTTCCACAAACAACATTAAGTGCCAAAAACAGCGAGCAATCTCAGATCCCTCTAGCAGTCTCCTAATTTTTATGATATTGTGATCACAAGACAATAATTTATTATACTTAAATTCACAGCCGCGATATCTAAATATTGCCCACAAATTTTCCAACAACGCTTAGATAATTAGGATAAGGTAAATCTTAGATCTTGGGAAACCTTTAAAGTGTTAATGAAACTGATAGATTGGGAAACATAAAATGACCGTTTCTATTTTTACTTTGTAAACAATAGAGTTGTCAGTAAGTTACACAAAAAGTTCATTGCTATCCTCAATGTCAATTGAAAGTCAAGATCTTGTCTGTTGACAAATTCTTCAATTAGTGGGTATCTTCTTAATTTCTACCAATAAGAAACGGCAACTTGTTCTTTGTAAATACCTAGATTGATCATATAATGTACTAAGTAGTAGGTAATACGATAATAATTATAATTTAAAATCAATTACCTAATTTTAAAAATTCCCTAGTATTGAATGATGCCATCTTGCGTAGGTTTAATACCCAAAAAGACACGTGGCTATTTCTAGTAATTAACTCACTAAAATCTCATAAAAACTAAAAATCCATACAAAATCACAAAAATCCCCAAGGTTCAATCCACTCACTTTATAAAAAAAGATATATTCCCTGATAACTCTCTATTCCTCAGATGTGTGCATTATGTAACTACCTGTTGCGCGGTTTATTTTTTTTATCACAAATAGATCGCAGCCGAACGCGAAAAGAATTATTACTGAAACTGAACGGTCTCCTGAAAGCAGCACGAGGAAAACCTATAGAGAAAATAAGCAGGAGACATGGGCGTGCCGATTTTCCAAAAATAAAAGTATACACGATGGGCGCTCCAATCGTTGTGCAGCATTATTGTACTTGTTATTAGAAGATACTCTGAGGCATCCCAGGGGACGTGGTGTTTATTGCTTCATATTCGCATCTGATTAGATTCAAGGGCTAACGTAAAGATGTCCTTAGGTCTTATATAGAGACTCCCACAGTTAGTAGGCATTCTTGAGCAAATGCCATCCTAATTTGTCGGAAAAAATCGGCCTTAGCCGCGCATGGTACTATACCCTATTCAAACTAAACGCAAGTGAAACATAAACACAAGTTGTTGCATGGCTAGAGCGTGATGCGCACGTGATCGGCTTGCTATTGGCTAGCCGGCAATAAAATCTGACCCGGCGGGCGAGTGCAGCGAGTCGGTGTTTCTTACAGAGGTGTATTGAGTTGCAAGTGGACCTTTATTTTTTCCGATATAATTCTTTCGCTGTTCATTAATTGTTGGAGCTACGATTTGTGTTAATAGTAGAAATTTGCAGGTAAGTGAATGACTAGGTGTGCCTTAAAAGTTTGTTTTTAAAGTTCTTAATACTGGGGCATATTATTTTAATATTTTATATTACCTATAAAATTCATAGAAATCGTCCTTAATGCGGCCCTGCCTCGTATTAGCCCTCAGAATTGTTCACGTGCTTCCATCGTGTAAATGTTTACGCGCCACTTGCATTTAGTTTGAATAGAGTGTATAGATAATGGCAATTGTCAAATTTACTCTGTTGGCTCAACAGTCAGGCCGTATATCACGTGCAACTTTCGTGCAAAAGTATATATTAATTCATCTCGGAAATAAATAATACTGTAGAACGCTTTTAACCTTATTAAATAATTTAATGTACAATCTTCAGATTATCACTGAGTACTGAGTAAAGAAATAGGTTCATTTTCTTTTAGTTGGGGATATGATGGAATGAATATACACTGCCCTATAGCGAAGAAGGTATACACGGTGTTAATACAGTATGTCACAAAATTTCAAGGGAAGATTCCTGGGGCGATTTTAAGAAAAAAAAGTTCATATGACCATCGTTCCTTAAGGGTTTCCCATTTGAGATACAGGATGTTCAAATTTCCAGAACGACTTCGAACATTTTGAATAGCTTTTTTGTAAATATAATGAATAAAACGAAGCCTTAAAAGACAACAGTAAGTTGTCCGTTGTCCTAGCTGGTTGCAATTGTGTTATAATTTAATAAGTTGTCCTATTAGACCGTCAAACAGTGACAGCTTTTCCTTACTGGTTTTCTCATTTATCTATGCCTTGGAGAGGGTTGAAAGGTATAAATCGATGCTGAGTCGGAAAATAGTAATTTTAAGTTTGGCCCCGGGGGAAAACATGGAAAATTGGATTTTTCAAAACAGAAAAAATGGTACTAATTCTCACTTATGCCATGTTCACCGTGTGATTTCTTATACTATTCCGACCTCGAAAACCCAAGGGCATAAGTGTAGCGTGTGGAGAAAGGGTTGAATTAAGGGTTTGGCAGATCCCACAAAAAATGACTTATTGGTTTACTGACTCCGTCAGTTATGCCGTTCGAAATGGTGAAAATTTATATCCTCACTAGCCCAAAAATGGATTGGCAGAAGTGACGCGTGGGGAAAAATGCACTTTCGGGTCGGAAAATAAGTAAAAAAAAAATTTTTTTTTCGTCAACTGATTTCTGCACTTTACCTCTGAAACTATAGAAAGTTTTATTGCAATTCATTTTATCCCTGACAAAATCAGTTGAAGAAAAAAAATTTTCCGAACCAAGTCATTTTTTGTGGGATCTGCCAAACCCTTAATTCAACCCTTTTTCCACACGCTACACGTATGCCTTTGGGTTTTCGAGGACGGAATAGTATAAGAAATCATGCGGTGAACATGGCATAAGTGAGAATTAGTACATTTTTTTCTGTTTTGAAAAATCGAATTTTCCATATGTTTTCCCCGGGGGCCAAACTTAAAATTACTATTTTCCGACTCAGCATCGATTTACCTTTCAACTCTCTCCAAGGCATAAACGAGAAAATCAGTAAGGAAAATTTATTTATTAAGTTGTCCTATAACTTGTTGCAATTGTGTTATTTAATAAGTTGTCATAATATGTCCTATAGCTGGTTGCAATTGTGTTAATTAACAGTAATAAAATAACGTTATTAATTCCATCACAAAACTCGTGTTTGTCGTGAAACCCTGACAGATAGGAAAAAAGTCAAAAGAGGACTTTTGTAGAGAAGGGCCGGGCTATTTTTTCCAAATTAAGTAATGTGGACCCCTCGTAACTAGGTACGCCTATGGCAGCCGCAGAAGAATAGTTTGCTAACCATAATAGGGTACTTGACGAAATTTTACAAACTTGATAAAACAATTCCTGGACACTTGCCTAAGACCCTACGATTATTTAAAAAATATATATTTACGTACTTATCAAGTTTTTAGACTTTCTTCGAAATTTGGCGGGAAAGCACTTATGACGTCACAAGTGTTTTAAAAAGACAATTTGGCAACATAGCAATACCACTAAAGTGTTCTAAGACATAACCTTATTCGGCAGTGAAAGTTGCAAGGAAAGTTGAAATTTCAGAATTCTAACCTCAAACTCCCAGACTTATGATGCCGCGTGAAACCACATTTAGTCAAGAAGTGTTTTTTTTTTCGTAAATATCTATTCAATCGTTTTTCTGCAAATTTTTTGGCTAGGTTGGGCCGGAATTCGGGCTCAATATTAAGCACTATGGCGCCTTTATAAACGCGCCTTCAAGATGGTCCCTAGGCCGAGGTTCTCTCTTTATTAATAACTCATAATACAACTGTACTATTACTACAACGTAGGTAGGTACAAACCTTTGCAGTTTTATCCCATGAATTTCGGCAGACGCCAACATCGGATTATTAGAAAAAATTTGTGCTACTTAAAAAGCATCCCAATTTCGGCAAATTACGGATTTTCCTTTTAGGGTCCATGATATCTTACTAACTAGGTCCGCAAATAATATATATGATAGTAAATATTAATAACAAACTATAATAAATCGCACAGATATTAATATCTACTAATGTTTTGACTTAGCGATATACGGAATCGGAATGACAGTTGGCATCACGGGATGTCATCTGCCGATCAAAAAACCATACGTGTTAGATGACATGTGGATATATGCATATGGTTAGATGCCTAGGTGGGCAGGTAACGTTGCCACATAGGCGAATATTTCCCCCATTATTGATACCTGAATATTTATAGTACGTTCCGTATACAGATATTTTAACTAAACTGTTACGTGGCAGAGATGAAGGATATAGTTTCCAGCGTGTGCAGCATAAACAGACACCATTTTGCTATAGAGGAGTCAATATGCGGAATAAAAAAGTCTTTATGTGACAAAATTTGTGTGTGCAATTGCGTTAGTTAAAGCTCAAAAGTTGCAATACATTAAGTAACAGATATTCATAGGCAAGCTGGAGATATTTGAATAGAAAACTGCAATTTGTCCTTGTTCCACGAAATATTGCAAACGGGCACCGGCAACGTTACAGTTCCGTTCCTCCTGAGAGGCACAGAGTTGCCACTTTTGGCGTTCTGGACAATAGAACGACGAAACTGTAGATTTCAGCCTGAACAAAATTGTGCAACTTCGTCTTTAATTATCATAAATAAATAAGTGTTAAAAGCCGTTGTTTCATTTATTACGTTTTATGTTGGTACATCTACTGTAGACAGAGTACAATTTTAGAGCAATTAAAAATATTGTCAAGTACCCTATTTGATACTCCATTTAGGCCTAGCTACTACCAATAAGTTCTGTCAGGGTGACTGGTAATCAAAGGTATTTTTTTTTAAGGAGTGATAGGGGACCTTATTTGAAGTTCATTTTGACCCCTATAAAACTTGCGGAGTACCTAGTCACAATAGTACATGCGTATTTGAATAATTACTTAGGCCAATGAGGGAATATGGTAGATACCTACATCCTTTTATAGGCATTGTTTAATGATGAATACATAATCACTTCATCATCTCAGTTGATTTCAATAGAAAACCGGGAAATAATCCCTTCCCTTTTGTACCTGACAAATCCGTAGGTTATCTACCTGTTCAACAACAATTGTGTTATTTTTTGTCCATACATTAAATATCTTGCAACCTCATATCTCCTTGGAAAGCCAACTCTCCAGGCAAGTTTTTGCAAGAACTTGCACGTTTCATGTATTATAAAATTTTTGGAAAAAAACGGCCACATATTATATGTGCAACTGAATAATTTTTTTGGGATTAACCTTCGGTTTTAGCCGTCCCATTTTTTTCTGAGCGAATTTTTTCCAATCGTTTTCCTACATAATGTGTACTATTAGTGTACTCTAAATGGAGGAATAGACATAATTTGGACAACTTGCTAGGCTTTTCAAAAATCTCTACAATTGGTGGTACGAGACAGCGAAAAACTGAAATAACCCAAAAACCATTGCCTTTCGTATAATGCATCATAGGGGTCAATGAACTTCAAATGAGGTCCTCTATCACTCCTTAAAAGGAATACCTTTCATTACCAGTCACCCTGTGTCGAAAGATATGGTAAGTTTTATGAAGAAATCCCCGATGGAACGCCATTGTCGACGAAAAAGCGTCGGGCCGGCCAGCGAGATGGAAAGTATTTTTAAACGAAAGGCGTCGCGCGGGCGTCACATGTCCCCCACTATCGTCAACAGAAAACATACAACGGTCCCTTGCCAATGCTCATCACTCATCTGCAGATTTTTATGTAACGCCGGTACAACGACTAAAATCGACGCGGCGGGTACAAATGTGTCGCAATCCCGCCGGAATTTTTGCGTAGACTGGCGAAAAACATGCCTACTTACCTGCTGGAAATAGCACCAATCTAGATATACAAGTTCAAAAAAATATTTAGATTTAGAGAAAAAAAAACAGCGCAGAAATAGTTTATGGAATCCGCATACCTATAATATGCATTAAATATAACTGTAACCCCTCAATCAACGCTGTAACTAAAATAGTTCGCAAATTATACTACAGGAGTTGCTTTTAGAGATACGAAACAATTCCTCTACTTACGAAAATTGTAAGACTCAATCTAAAGATAGCTCCAACATCCGTTTAGAAAAAGATAACTACCTGAACATTCCGTTATTATCGAGTGTGCTAATGCGTAATAGAAAAAAATTAAAATAAAAAAACCTTTTTAAAAACAAGCTTTTATTTAAGCCATGTACTAAAACGAATAAAATAAGAGGTTTTCGTTAAGATAATTCATTTCCAAATTGCTTGTCGCGCGAAATGTTGATGAAATAAGTAGGTACCAATTAATTTTATTGGACAGTGATTGGTTGATTCGCGAATTCGCGCGACAAGCTTTTCAATTTGCAAAAACTTGTTGCAATTTGGAATTGAATTATCTTAACGAAAACCTAAACTTTTTTATTCGTTTTAGTACCACATGGCTTAAATAAAAGCTTGTTTTTAAAAAGGTTTTCTTTATTCTCAATTTTATTTTGTGCTTATTTTAAGTACCTATTTGATTCTCATGTCAGGACGGTGCTAAAGAAATTTAGTCCGCCATCTTGGGGCGGCCGTCATGTTGGATTTCGTATGAAGTCATTCACCTTATTGTTTATTCTACCCGTCGAATCCTGCTTTCATTTGATACCCACGTTGGGTATCAAATAGGTAATCCGCCATCTTGGAGCGGCGGCCATATTGAATTTAGTGTGATGTCACTGACTTTATCGTTTTCTACTCTTCAAGCCCTTTCATTTGATACCCATATTAAGGGGGTAAGAACTAAAGGTGTATGCAAAATTTCAGCTCAATCGGATGTCAGGAAGTGGTTCTATAATTCAGCTTGCAAGATTCGACCCACACTAACAGGTGAAGTTAAATAAAAGCCAAAATCCAACATGGTGGCAATGTGTATATTTAGCCCTTTGTTTGGGCCGATTATTTTTGAAGAAAAAGAAAAAATGTAGGAAAGATGGAATCACTACAAAAAAGTACCTATTCTATTCGCAATAATAGAAAGAGTTATTTATTCATCATTTTTATGCTATTGTACTGAAACTGGTTTCGTTCTTTTGCGCATATATTTTTTATTTACTAACCGATTTTGGTGATCGTTGTAGGTACCTACCGTTGTTTGAAGAAAAAGTTGGAAATTGCTCATTTTCCGTTATTTCAAGATGGCGGCCATACTTGAAAATTGTTAATTCCTCTCTTTAGGCCAAAATGTTAGAATAACGAAGTGGTTTAAAATGTAAAGGAAGGACCATTTTATTTACTTTTGTATTGGTTGCATCACTCCAATTTTTTTCCTTTAAAAAGAATTAGTCCAAACAAAGAACTAAATTTAAACATCGCCACCATGTTGGATTTTAAAAAATCGGCTATTTTAAAGCTTTCTGCCAATAGTCAGTTCCTTAAAATCGGTTGATAAACAAAAAAATTATGACCAAAACAAATGAGTCCAAAATTTTTTGGCCCACCCGGTATATTTATTTCTATTTAAATCTACAGCTTGGGACATTTAAGTGGAAAGCCATAAACTACTACCTACTTACCCTCAGTAGTTTAATTCCCACAACAATCATCAAAATCTACTAGAATAAATGTAATCCCCATCCCCGTATTACCACAGACAGTCATCTGTGAATACTAGTGTTATAGACCGTCACACAGTGACAGATTTTCCTTACTGATTTTCTCATTTATGCCTGGAGAGGGTTGAAAGATAAATCGATGCTGAGTCGGAAAATAGTAATTTTAAGTTTGGCCCCCGGGGAAAACATATGGAAAATTCGATTTTTCAAAACAGAAAAAAAGGTACTAATTCTCACTTATGCCATGTTCACCGTATGATTTCTTATACTATTCCGACCTCGAAAACCCAAAGGCATAAGTGTAGCGTGTGGAAAAAGGGTTGAATTAAGAGTTTGGCAGATCACACAAAAAATGACTTGGTTTACTGACTCCGTCAGTTATGCTGTTCGAAATGGTGAAAACTTATATCCTCACTAGCCCAAAAATTTATTGGGGAAAAATGCACTTTTGGGTCGGAAAATAAATCGGAATTTTTTTTTTTCGTCAACTGGTTTTGACAGGGATAAAATGAATTGCAATAAAAATTTTCTATAGTTTCAGAGGCATAAGGGCAGAAATCAGTTGGCGAAAAACAAAAAATTCTGACTTATTTTCCGACCCAAAAGTGCATTTTCCCCACTTCTGCCAATCAATTTTTGGGCTAGTTAGGATATAGGTAGTCACCATTTTGACGGAGTCAGTAAACCAAGTCATTTTTTGTGTGATTTGCCAAACCCCTAATTATTATAATAACACTTATGCCTTTGGGTTTTTGAGGTCGGAATAGTATAAGAATCATACGGTGAACATGGCATAAGTGAGAATTAGTACCTTTTTTGTTTGGAAAAATCGAATTTTCCATGTTTTCTCCGGGGGCCAAACTTAAAATTACTATTTTCCGACTCAGAATCGATTTACCTTTCAACCCTCTCCAAGGCATAAATGAGAAAATCAGTAAGGAAAATCTGTCACTGCCTGACGGTCTATGTGGTTATATGTTATATTTCCTTCCTCCATCGACGGATGCTATGGTAATTATTTTGACAGAGAATAGGACTATATAATATAATGACAATGATAATAATCAATTGGGAAAAGTGTAATATCCCACTCGTTACACAATGGGTGTTTGTACAACAAGAGTGTGTATAAATATGGACATTTCACTCGAGTTGCACCTATGTGGTATAATGTTTTCCTTAGATGCTAAATGAATAATAATAATAATAATTCTCACCCTCACAATACTCCAAACTAGGAGTACCCCAGAAGCAACTGAATGCTAGTGCGGGGGACGGGCAATTACTATTTTGTCTTCGTTGCCATTTGTGGCTAGGGCCGAATTTTCCCGATAGAACTAGGACAGGATTCGCCCAAGCACTACAGAAAACCATAGCAATCCCAGTGAGTTTAGGACACTCACACTGACAATGCTATTAAGGAGCAATACCGTAAATCCACAATTTGTCCAGTGATCTTGGCCATTAACACTGTTTTTCTATAAAGACATGTGCATGCATTTGCCTCAACCTCGGTTCGAACCAAGGTCGATCGAAGGCAGAAGAATATGCAGTATAAATAGTTCGGTGACGCTACGAACGTCGCCATCGCGACCATTTGTCCAATATTTGGACAAATGGCAAGGTTATTACCAAAGTAACCTTGGATAAACGGTAAAAATACTGACAGATAATACTAACGTTTTGGAATAAATCAAATTAAAGGGTTGCTTGATTTTCAAACATGTCAGTCGTCAACACACGCCGGAGAAAGCTTAATTCTTTATAATCCTTTCTGTAGGAAAATATATCTACATAAAAAAACATAGGCTAAGACATTACATACAGAAATAACCAGCCTGGGGTTGGAGAGGGCTACATAATAAAAAATAGAATCTCTATTTTGCATGGCAGATTTTTTGTCTTTCAACAGATTTTTTCTTCTATAGTCTTATTCGAAAGCGAAGTACTTGAATTGCAAATCAATTATGTGCATCTTTTTCAATTTTCAGAATTTTTTTTTGTTAGTCCCCAAATCTTATAAGAAATAAGTAATAGCGTTGACTGATATATAATTAAAGACTGCTCACGGCTGTCACGTCTGACACATTTTTGGCTCACCATGCGCTTTCCGGAGATAAAATACTATGCAAATACATTGTTAGCCATCAGAGCTATCTGTTTTTCAGGACATAAAACTATAGCCGTGAGAAGTCTTTATAAATACATCAGTCAATGGTAATAGTTTTCAAGTGTTTTTTAACAATACCTCACCCAAGAACACGGCATTTTGTTTTCAGTGTCGTATATGAAAATTTGATTCAGAGGGCCCATGCGAGTATAGATAAATATAAAGTGTCATAAGCAGAATTTTTTAGAAGTTAGAGGTATCTTTGAATATATTTTGTTTTCTAAAAAAATGACCAGCGAATCTTTCGGGCTGGGGCTGAAGCCCCCGTGGATATGTCACTGTAGTTACCCATTGTTTTTCTAAATTTTGACAAAAGTTTCATTTGAATTTACTTAGTAAATAAGAATATCTTAAATTTGAATTATTATGTTTCAAATAGGTAACTGTTAATATGTCACAAAAAATATGTCATAGTCGTAGTAGTGGTTACATTTTTGTTTTCCTATTTAGTGATAAAACATACACGGTTATTTATAATCAAATGCCACTCGTACTACAGCGATATTCTACGCTAAAAATAAAGTGACTTGCATTCCCAAGCAGCATTAAAGTTGCGGTAACTGAGATGGGAACTTTGAATGAGTAGTTATTACGTAATTATTACTTAAAATTACTAGAAAGTTCCAATTACTACAAAAAAATACTTTAAAGTAACTGTCACTTCTATAGGGACAAAAATGGATACTACATTTAGTTCCTTACAATCGTTTGAAGGATTGGGTCGTTTTTGCGAAGTGATGAAAATGTCAGCCATTAGAAAGAAGAAAAATTATAGACACACATTCACATTTTATAGAAAATTAAAGCAGCAGTTGGATGAAACGAATCGAAAAACGAGCACTTGCGTCTTCAATACAAAATTACAAAACGCTTCTCTTGAATGGCTACAATTTTAAATATCAACATTTCGAATTATAGCACGAAACACACACCGGCTGAAAACAACACTCACATCATATACCTGTAGGTTGCTATAGGTATATGACTCACAAGTTCCAAATGAAACCTAGTAGTAGCATTCGGAACTTAAACGAGGCTTCTGGAACTTTAAAGTTCTCTTGTAGTAATTGGGACTTTAGAGTTTAAAATATCTAAAACTAATTTTCGTCTTAAAGGTAGGAATTACCTTAAAGTGAAAAAAGTCTAGTTGCCGTTTCTACCAGTTAAGTGGCAAAGCCTTCAAACACCCATTTTAAGGTAAATAATACTTAAAAGTAATTACTGAAAGTTACGCCATATTTTCTTATAAAATTATAGACGCCATTAATATCAAATGTCAATTTCCTTTGGTACTGAAATAGTTATTTCTTCAAAATTGTCCCAAAAAAGAGAAAATTGAGCAAAAATGAACTAGTATAACTTATAGAAATATTAAAAAAGCATTTTTCAGCATTTTTAGGTAATTTCGCGCATTTTCGTAATTTATCCTCCCGATAAAAAAATTTTAAAACATGCATTTTGAGAGGGTGCGTTGTTACTTTTCAATCTATCTCATATTTGACAGAAAATTTTCAATCGTTTTAGTTTCTTGAATCTAGCAACGAGAAATAAATCAGCAAATTAATACCTTTCTTATACCTACCATTATTCATAGATATAAGTTAAAAATAAATATTAGGGACTTCCATTTTCCACGGTTATTGAAAAATGACGGAAGATGCTGGGCTAGAATACTTTTTAAATATTTTGACAAAGAGAAAGCGAGGACGCGAATGTAAAGAAGCAAACAAATCCAACACAGTAGCGGTGACCACGCTGCTACGTCTCCACCACGTTGCCAGAACGTAAGCGCGTCGTAGCGGTGTAAGTTGCTAGGTGGTCGCCGTTACGTATCTATCACCCTCAAAATGTTCCCCATTTTGGTCGCAGGGACGTAATTGGAACGTAGTAATTACGTTACTATCAGTAGTAATCACAACTTTAAAGTTGCAAACAAAAGTTGCCGGAACGTAACGGCGACTAAAAATGCTGCTTGCGTTGAGTAAAGGAATAACCCTTTACTGAATGCTTTGAGCAAGAGGGAAAAACATGGGCTTTGATACCACTGTACGATTGAGTAATAGTCCTTTACTCAATGGCTGTACTAAGGGTGGCATTTGACTGTGAATAACCATGTATTAACCAACTCATTACAAATTATTCCTTACCTTTGCATTTTCCACACCATCCGAATCTGCTGGTGGTACTAGTAGTGATTCTTCGTTCTCAGAATCCATGAGAAAAACGGTTTTACACGTTTTGTCTATAATAGTATAAACTTTGTATGGTATACTTTGGTTTAAAAGCAATTCCTAATAAAGGTTATCATTAATGACCTTATAATTAATCTTTCAATGCATAATCTCTCATTGCCCTCTTATATTTCTGCTGGATTTATGCATACGTAAATAATTGCCGTAAGGTCAAAAAAGAATAATATGCATATAAGACAAGGTAAGTATTGCAAGAATCCCTCAACAAAGTTAATATGTGTGATTTACTAATAATTGTCCTACACTCACTTAGATTACTACAGTTCTCTAGTTTTCCGTAGTACTTGAGCGAATGCTATCCTAGTTGTAACGATTGTACATTTTTTTGTTCTAGTAGAGGGTGACCTAAAAATTAAGTTTGATTTTTTTAAGAATTGTGGAAAAAACCTATTATGCCATTACTTTGAATAAAATGAAATAAAGTAAAAAAAATGGGATACATTCTTGAGAAAATTTTAAACAACTATTGCTACAAAACTTTCTGGATTGTACAGAAAGCTGTAATTTTGCCAAAGTATCCTAGAAATGCGTTCATTTAGAACAGTTTTAAATCGTTCATAATTAATAAAATCAAGCTTAATTTCCTAGGACACAATGTATAATAGATTGATAAAACTCGGTATAGTAGAGTCCTAAGGGGCCTGACGAAAAAATCAATTGTTGCCGTTTTCTTAAAATGCCATTTTCGAAAGCCTATTCATCAAAAATGTAAAATATGCTATGAATAAAAACGTTAAGGGGAATGGAAAGTTCATGAGATAAGGACACCCTGCATAATAATTTTCTGAAAATTTGAAATGTAGGGTGATGGTGCCTTAAGGACTATGTCTCAAGAAATCTTGCCACAAAAAGAAGTGTGCAGAAAATAAATTTGGTTCAAATTTACCAAATACCTTGTATACTCCCAGCTTTGAAGAAATAAAATGATCATTTAGAAATAACACGTTTATCCCTTAATTCAAATCAAAAATACAAAAACTTACATATCAACACAATTATTTTAAAATTATCCAATTGTCTCTTCTTTTCCTGAATATGTGACGGGATCAAACAGAAACACATTGTTAATCGGAACTTCCCTATGGGAAACCGCCTTGATGACTTCTTGGGCGATGACGCCCCCCATTATAGCGCACACGGCAACCACCTCATCGAAGACCAAAGCGAAGAGATCATCGCTTAGTTTGGACGGGTCGGTACCGTATAAAGTGAACACTTCGCTTTTGATTTTTTTCAGCAGTTTGATGTCCTCGTTTTTGGTAGATATGGCCGGGCTTCTGCCTTGTTTGTTGCGGAATTCGATGAGAACTGGAACAAACGTACACAATATACTGTACGTTACGTACGTTTGGTACATAATATACAGTGATCCAACAAAACCTCAAAACATTTTTTGTGTGGTTTTGTGAATGGCAGCATTGCAGGACTAAGTATTAGAATATATTGGCTATTTATACGTCCGACCTGGACCGACACTATATTAAAGATCAGAGCATGACGTCATATTTCATTGTTGTTTACAGACTGAGGTTGCGCTACTTGACGAAAAACATGGCAACTTATTATAGGTTATAGGGGAGGTATTCTGTGGTTATTGGTATGTCAGTTACTGACGTTTAAAATAGCCCAAATTTTAAATATCCAGCTTTATTAGGATTTACCTTCTTTTTACGGTAACGAATTGTCTTTTCGTCAAGTATTTGGCAGTGTTATCCTATTAACACAGCTTTTATAGGTAGATTTGTTTGTGATAACATGAAATCTCCACCCACATGAAGAAAATGATATGCACAGACCATTAGATGAATTGCAAAAGAATAAACACTATTTTGGAATTGTGGGATGATCTGATCATCCAGCTGAAGAAGCAAAAATTCTAGATATTATTTTCAAAGAGTATTTTGTAACATATACAAGAATGAAAATAGAAAATTTTGTTTATAGCTCCAAAGCGAACCAATAGTCCTCCATATAAAGAAGAAACTGAAAAATCTAATGCGTTTTATCACAGACATATATAGCTTAGCGAAGCTATATAGGTCTGTGGTTTTATGCTTACTTACACTATAACTAGCCATGGACTTCATTTCAAACCAAAAGGTACTCTTGCTTGCTTTTTAGACTCGCTTTTCTTACGAAAATGCCATGTGAACTTGTCAAATTAGAGGGATATAACAAACAAATATTTTATTTTGAACCACAGAATATTAAATTCGTTGTAACAGACATATTTGCATGAATAACATTAAACCACCGTGTAAATTTGTTTCGTCGTGTGGCGCCAGTGGCGATCGCTTGAAACAGCGTTATGCAATATAAAAGTCGGTATATGTCTTGCGCTCTTATTGGTGATTTGAGTCACGTGACACATAACCTCATTTCTGCCGTCCGATGGATGATGAATCGGCTTGTTTACTAAGTCGATTGGATGATGTCCGAGATTATTCAGACCTATCTTGTCTCATATTTTATATTGCGTATGCCCTCCTTTTTCGGCGATGGGCGCTGCGGTATGAAAAATGTAGTGGTAATTATTCAGGTGCGGTCATATCCATTTGCGAAGGGGGGGCCATACCTGGATATGTTCTCCTTTAAGCGGTTTCTAAGTACCTACTATAACAATAAAACTTCAATAAGGCGATATCACAAAAAAATATTCCTTACAAAAATAACAAAAATTTAAAAAAATATACTTTAAATAAAAATTATGTAAATCAAATTTTTTGCATGTACAGGGTGTCCCATTTTGGGTGTTTTTCTCAAAAATCTCGGTTTTTATTAAAGCTAGAGGGTTGCGGTTTTCACGTCTCTGTACTACTTTTTTGAGAGGAATTTGGTGGACCAATCAGATTTAAGATAAGTTTTATAGTTTCTGCGCATTGGCGCAAGACTGAAATTTTAGATATTTTGGAAACCTCTCTCCTGGCTACAACTTATATACCTATATATCGACAAATTTAATCAACTATTTTTATAGATTTTTTGACGTAGAATCAAATGGAATAATTAGTTTTTTGGTAGCGTTAATAGTTTTTGAGATATGAACTATGGTTTCCATTTTAAAAAATATATAACTCTGTATCCACAGATTGAGTTAACATAAGGTGTAAATAACAACAAATTTTCGAGTTGAAATTTGAGCTTCTGGGGATCAGCCCTGCTTGGTTTTAAACAAATTTGTGACATAATTTTACTTTCGAAAAATCACGTATGCCTTGGAAATTATGAAGACACTAATTTTCCACCTCAGTAAAGTGCCCTTTTTGTAGGTTTTACGGCAAAATGTTATTAAGGAAACTTGTTTAGAATGAAAAGCTGAGTAGGTTTGCGAAATTTCGAAAGTCTAGGCCTATACGTACTTTGATTTTTTGGCATTTTTCACACTTCTTTAGAAAAGTCCATTTGATGTAGTTTTTACATCAAAATGTTATTAAGAAAACATGTTGACAATGAGAAATTTGAAAGATGTGAAGAATTTCAAAAGCCTAAGTCTACTTTGATTTTTTCTGCAAAAAAATTAACACTCACAAAAATCAAAGTACTTAGACCTAGGCTGTTGGAATTTTTCACACCTATCCAGTTTTTCATTGATAAAAAGTTTTCTTAATAACATTTTGATGTGAAAACTACACAAAATGCACTTTTCTAAAAAAAAGTAGGAAAATGCCAAAAAAGCAAGGTACAACCCTAGACTTTCGAAATTTCGCAAACCTACTCAGTTTTTGATTCTGAACAAGTTTCCTTAATAAAATTTTGCCGTAAAACCTACAAAAAGAGCACTGATGTGAAAAATTCGTTTTTTCATAATTTCCAAGGTGATTTTTCGAAAGTAAAATTATGTCACAAATTAGTTTCAAACCAAGGAGCGCTGATCTCTAGATTTTTTTTTTGTTATTTACACTTTATGTGAACTCAATCCGTGGATACTGTAGGTTAGATAATATTAGGATATTAGTAATATTATTCGTATCTATTTTTTATTTATTATTATTTTTTCAATTTGTTAGGGGGGGGGGCATGGGCCCCATGACGCCCCCCCTAAGACCGCGCCTGTAATTATTTCCAATGGTGTAACCCACTCCCGATTTTCTTGAAAATTCGGCGCCGCGCCGAATGTCGGGGGGTAGCGAAAATTTCAAGAAAATCAAGGGGTGGGTTGTTACACTGTGCCGACTGCCACAATATGGTGCGAATGCCCCCTTATTTTTTCATAGGCGGTGCCTATCCCCCAAAAATGAGGGCATATGCTCCTTATTACAAAGATGCTTGAGGAAAATGCATTTCCGACGGCTTCCGACATATCTAAATAAGTTTACTTCGAGACGTGTATGGAGTTAAATGTACATCCAAAGAAGTCACGTGACTCAACTCGCCAATGAGAGCGCAAGACATATACCGACTTTTATATACGTCGGACGTATAAATAGCCACTGCCTATATTATATCCTTTACTCAATGTTAAAAGGGATACGAAGGCAGTAAAATTTGGGCAAAGTTATGGAATTTAGTGGTAGGATGTCAAAAGGAAATTTGGTATATCTATTTTCATTTACCTAGAAAATATTCGAGAAAAACTGAAAATTTTGATTTTTGAACCGTGGACTGACAAATTTATTAAGACATAACTACAGCTTCATGCCCTGGAAAACAGATGGCTTTGATGGCTTTCAATGTATGTTGCGTTGTATTTTGTCACCGGAAGCAATAAGGTGTCAGATGTGACAGCCGTGTGCAGTTTTTGGTAATATGTCAATTAACGCTTAAACACTTTTTACAAGAAACACAAATAATGCTAGTGTAGTGTGCATGTGCCTTAGAAACAAAATGACCAAGTGTTAGGTATGTCACACAAAAGCTGTGTTTTATTGGTAATACTGGTAAATGTAGTGACAGAAAAACAAGAGACAATAAAACGGGTTAATAGATGTCACAACATTCACAGTGACACCAATAAAACATACGTATTGTGTCACTGTTCCGCAAAATTGAACACTTGTCACTTGATATAAATTTTAAGGTAAATCCAATTGTAAATCATAATAAAATGAACAATATTTGGATAATAGGTACTTACTCAACATTAAGAAGAAATATTCATTTCTTCTCTTGACTTTCCTTATGGGGTCAACATTTTGTTTTGTATTGGGCAGTATTAAAACTTTATTTAATTCCGGATAACTAATCTGACCTTTCACTTTAACAGTTTCTTTCTCTGCTCCATCGTGTGTCCTCTTCTTACCGACAAATTTCAACTGATCTCTAAAATAAACATTAAAACTCAATCGTTCTGACTTAGAAAATAAAAAAGACTTACTCGTAATATTCATGCTCCTGAAAATCTGATACGGAATATCCGAATAAGCCAAACACATCTCCGCAAATAAGTTTGATTTTGTGGGACCGGCAAACTTTGTCGATTTTGAACATAAAGTCCGACTTAATTTCTGTGGCTATTATAATAGAGAATTTCTCAAAAAACTTTGAATCTTTTTCATATGGAGATGAGGTATCTGCGATGATTTTCACTAGTGGATTTAAAGACTGCGCTTTTACTAATACTTCTTCGGCGAACTGAAAGCAAACTCAAATACTAATAAAACCGTGGATAAAAATCTATAAAGAGCAAGAACTGCTAAACAAATAAGATAAACCTGATCTAGGTTTTGACTCACCTTTTTGCCAATGCTAGTTTTAAACAGCAAGAAATTTTTTAAGTGGTCTTCCTGAGTAACTATCCCATCGTCTAATATTGTAAGGGAATTGATGCCAGATAGTAGAATATTCTTTGCTATCTCAGAACCCAAACTTCTTACGTTAATTAGCAATACATTGGCAGCCCTCAATCTAAAATATAAGAACATAATCAATAGAACGCTAACAAAAACAACATTTTTAATTTTTAGCATACTTCTCTTGAGATTCAATGCCCCACAATCTGATTTGGCGATCGTACAATTCGGCCTCAACCGAGGATAACTGCTTCTCGCCCATAATTTCGCCTTTTCTTTCACACTATTTACTGGAAATTTTAATGAAAAATACTGATTTTATAATCTTTTAAAGTAATAAAAATCGCCGCAAAAACAATTAATCATTGAGGTTAAGACCACAAAATATATAGGTTGTTAAGACAAAAACTGACGCCGATCACACTGAGCATGCGCGAATCAGACAGAAGTGTGTCGAGTGTGTCACAGAACAAGACAGAATTTATTTTATGTCTATGATTAAAAGGTTACGTCAGGAGTAAGTGATTGGAGCAGTTTGGTAGGATGGAGTAGTTCAAGAAGGCAGGACTGGACTTATATTATTTAGAAACAATAACTGCGTTTATTTATTTACATTTACAGATGTAGAAATAAAGGCGTTTCTTTGCAAAAATAAGAACATCCATTATTCAGGTAGTAGAATACGCAATGGATACTTATGAAATATCTTATTAGCCAACTTTTTAAATAGTCCAGCGATAGTGGTTTCAAGCACAGGTTTAATTTCATTGACCACGTCCTGCCAGTTATCGTTTAAAAAGAGATTCATAGCATCACCTAAAAATGGAAAAATAACCTATACCTAGTTATATTTTTCTACAACACTGTTAAAAATACATAAAATAATGCATCTCCGCCAGAATATAAAAATTACCCATTTCCTTATCGCCATTGAAGAGGTTATCAAATTCAATAGTAGCTTGTCCAATGTTGAAATCCACGGACAATTTCTTGACATCAAAGAAATGTTCACCATCCCTAGCCAGTTTTTGTCCCTGTATAGATATGTTGGCTTCGATGTTGGCTACAAAAGAAGTTTTTATTGATATAAAGAACATACATTTTCAAATACCTATTTTTTGGAAAAATTAACAAAATGTTTTTTTGGAAATAAACAACCGAAAGTTCGACTCGGAGCAAAAAATGTTACATATTTCAAGCTCTAAAATTTTTGCCATAATATTTTTCCTCCGACCAATAATAGGAATACGATTCGATTCCAAAATTTTTTCAATATTGCGGCGGAACGGATTGTAGTGCCAATTTCGGCTTTGGCCTTTCTAACCAAGAGTATTTATGAAAAATTCCCCTTTTTTGACAGATTTTTGACAGATTATTGACCCTGTAGGTACCTATAATTCTTTCTATAATTACTAAAATATAAATTTAGGTACTTATATAATAGGTATAATTATTAGGTAAGTATAGGTATTATATATGTGTAGGTCAATTTTATCTCTATATTAATTGCATTTTATCTCAATTAACTACTGAAACCTATGCTTTTGCTGATTTGCTCTCTTTTACGGTTTTCCGTAACATACAGTGCCCGCCAAAAAGCTGTTTCCATTAGGTATGGGATTTTTTTTTATTTTTGGGCTAACGTTAAACTACTCTGGGGCGATCATCTCTGCTTCCGAGAAGATTCGAAATGAGATCATTAAGCGTCGTGACGTCAAAAATTACATTTTAATTAAATAAATGGCCAAAATATGCTTTATTTGCGATTATAGGTATCGAAAAAAGTTATTTGAAAAAATTGCTTTGAATATTTTTGTACCCCTATGTGAAAATTTTTAGACAAAAATTCTGTCAATGATACATTTTTGATTTTTTAAAACAATACAAAAACCAATAAATTTCATTTTTTTGATGTGCCGTATTTGACTTTCAGAATTGTTTGCCTATCATCCAAACGTGATATTTTTTAGTTATGGAACCCTTTTGGTTCGTAATCGGCTAGTTTAAAAAAAAATTAACTAACAAGTTGCAATTTTTATATTTTTTTCAAAAAAATCAAAAATTTATCATTGTCAGAATTTTTGTCTGAAAATTGGCACATAGGGGTAGTATAAAATTCCAAGCAATTTTTTCAAATAACTTTTTTCGATAAAATCACAAATAAAGCGTATTTTGGCTATATTTAATTAAATATGTAATTTTTGACAGGTATGTAAAATGACGCCACGACCTTTAATGATCTCATTTCGAATCTTTTTGGAAGCAGAGATGATCGCCCCAGACTAGTTTCATCTTGGCCCAAAAATAAAAAAAAAATCCATATATGGTTTCAACTTTTTGGCGGGCACTGTGGAATATGTGTGCCTGACAATCAAATTTTGAATATATCTCTCTCTTTTTTGCACAAGCACAAGACCGGAGACTTACTATAATTTCCACGATTCCTTCCTTCTCCAGATATGGGCAACATGAGGATTCTGCCGTCCATTCTGTAATTTGTATCAATATACAGAAGGGGTATCCAGATTTTGAGTTGTATTTTGTCATTGTCCATTTCAACCCTAGAATAAGAAACAATTCATCTAATTTTCTACTAGCATATTATTTGTTATATTTAGAGTAGGGTATAAATAAGTAACCTTGCTATACTGATTAAGAGAAATAAGGAAAAGGTCAAGTAGACTTACACAGGAAAAAGTAAAAAAGTTTATCTCATTGACTCCAGTGGCGTAGCATCTGGAGACAACTTTTTTCTTTTAAATTAAGCTGCTTCAATAATTCTGTCGGCAATTTGTGTAATTTGTTTCAGGATTTTTGTTTTGTTAAGTTGACACACACCGAATTCTGTTTGAAAATTTGAATGACGTCTGTCAAAAAATGCATCTGAATTTGTTCATAATAAAATACGCGACTGAATTTAAGATGCCAACGCCCCGACGGGACTATGCGAACTAATATATGGGCCAGCGTCACCATGTGAACGGTGCTAGCCACCGGGTCTACACTGCGTTGTTCTTTGTTGTTGTTCATTGTTGGCATGGCCCATAGACTAGTTTAGCATTGAGCCTATAGGGGGCGTATTTCTTATACCTATTCAATGGCGTATAGTAAAAATAAAGAAAGCCCAAGAAAAAAATTACCACTAGTTGACTTATGTAATATTGCTCAGACATAATAGGTTCCACCTAATTTGAGTATAGGTACCTATTTTTCACTCATTTAAACTGTTTGATATAAATATGATATCATTACCAAACCTATTTTAGTTGTATTTTAAATTTTGAGATGAGGAATAGTCATGTTGGATTGGTGGACATTTTAATTAAACAAAATATTTTAAAATAAGCTGTTGAAACACTGTGTAATATAGGTATTTAGTATAAACAGTTAAAAGTTGTACATTATTTAATATTTCAATTAATTCATTTTAGTTTTCAGGCTAATTTAAATTTTGCACAAATAAAATTTACACAAATAAAATATGAAAATTTTGATTTAAACTTTAACTCGAGTTTAAACTAAAAATTTCACATTTGAACTCGACATTTCAAGTTCGAAATGTCGAGTTTAAACTCAAATTTCGAAAATCTAGGCCTACTTTGATTGACCTAAAAAATTAAAACCCACAAAAATTAAAGTAGACCTAATCTTTGGAAAATTTTCACACCTATACAGTTTTTCATTGTGAACAAGTTTTCTTAATAACATTTTGCCGTAAAACCTACAAAAAGGGCACTTTTCTAAAAAAACTGGGAAGTATGCCAAAAAATCAAAATTTCGCAGACCTACTCAGTTTTTCATTCTAAACAAGTTTTCTTAATAACATTTTGCCGTAAAACCTGCAAAAAGGATACTTTACTGATGTGGAAAAATGGTTTCTTCATAATTTCCAAGGCATACTTACGTGATTTCTCGAAAGTAAAATTATATCACAAATTAGTTTCAAACCAAGCAGGGCTGATCCCCAGAAGCTCAAATTTCAACTCGATTTTTTTTTGTTATTTACATCTTTTATTGTGATCTCAGCCCGGGGCACACCTGTATTATATCGTTGAAATTGGGAGTAGAAAAGGAATATAAAAATCCTTATAATTAAGTAGTTATTTTTCTGTCTGGTGCCAAAGTAAGTACAAACAAAATTATAATTCATGGTACCATATGTATTACCCATCAGTTAGACTTAAAAAACTTAAAAAAAAATTATATGAAATAAATAAATTAATAAACCAATTATTATATTAGATACGTAAATTTAAAAAATGTGTATTTTAATTAACATAAATGTGTATTTTTATAAATTTCGGGGGGGGGATGTTGTAATTTTAAATTAAATTTTATTTGCCTCAACTAACAATTTAATTTTTATTAAATACATTATATTCTCTCTTATTTGTCGTAGCCAACTATCCAGTGGCGCACCCAGAAAATATGATTGGGGTGGGGCAACTTAAAAAGTTTGACGTATTGCATACAAAATATTTTATGATTTAAAGAAATTTGATATAATAACTGCAATAGGTACCTTGATAATTATAATCGAAATTTTGCCATGAAACTATGTTTATTATAACTTACATTTTAGTTTTTAGTTATTACATTTTTGTTTACGATTAAAATGTACATAGAAAAACCAAATACATATTTTATTACTAGAGATAGGCATATAAGTTGATCCATTTTTCTTTAATAACAAATTGTACTAAACCACATCTCCTGTACTGGTTTTGTAAGGTGATTTATATTAACAGGTTTTATGCTAATCCATGCCGTTACTTATATCGTGTATCAAATAATATGACTTAAATATCTCAACTAGTTTGGTATATTAAATATTATTTTTCGACGATCTATTAAAATTTGGTCCCTTAAAAGTGAATCACCCTGTATACTTGATACTGTCTTTCAAAATAGTTGGAAGTGCATAAAACTCTAACACTCACGAAATTATTTATACAATACCTAAAATCTTTAATTATGATTTTTTTGTAGATGTATGTACATACATACCTACCTATAATATTACAATAAATTGTCATTTGGAATACTAGAGAAGAAATCTAAAAGGCCTTACCATCCAAAAAATTTTGATAAGGGTCGACGAACAGCACATGCAGTGCCCACTAATTATAGCATAGCCGAACGATACTTATAGATAAAATAAATAAAACTACAAGTTGAAAAACATCTCCTGGAGTTTAGAAACCAAAATAAAAAAAATACCTTAAAGTAATGACGGAATAAGAATACCTACAGCGTTGAAAGAGTTAGACGCCCGTACATACCGTATTCCTACCTATAATAACGGAGCTATAAACACTAATTTACTATATGGCATTTTAAATAGGTCTGAATTTTGAGAATTTTAGCTAATAGAACTAGCATTGCCTTACAACAATAACTCAATGGCTGGTTTCATTTTTTATAAAAGTAAATGAACTGAATAGGAAGAAAGACTAAAAATCTCCCTTGACTAGATCGGTTGAACTTACTTGGCAGATTTCACACTAAATTGTGATGGTCCGTACACTTTAATATTGCTATAAGTTGACTTCACCGATACAGGCCCTTGCCCCTGATCTATGATTACTTCCGGTATGATCAAAGGCTCTGCGGCTGGAATGCCCAGTTCTGGTATTCCCAATGCAAGGAACGGCCTCAGATTGTCTATGGATTCTTTTATACATTCTTTGATTTTGGGATCTGATCTTCTGCAGATTTTGATGTATGATGCTGAAAAATAAAATATTGTATAAAGGTTATGATCTTAGGGAAATTATGTCACAGTCTATCACATAGGAAAAGTGAAGCCTTGAGGGGAAGTTTGTTTTCCTGTCGATTCCAAGGAGGCCACAAGTGGGCTGATACAAGGTTATGTTTATATGTCAGTGTCCAACTGCCATCAGGTTTTATGTGATATGCCAGTGCCATTAATTTTAAAGGGAGCAAAATATTTTTCATCATAATTAACAATTTTTAAGTTTTCTAACTTCCAGATATTTTACTCAATGTGTCAATTAAAGGTAATGCGGCCGTCTGTAGTAGTACCAATTCCCATTACGTGGGCAATATGTATAACGTATAAGTAGGTAGTTCAAAACAAAAATCGTATTTCCTAAATTTAAAATTATTAAGCAGGTAGCTTCAGGTCTTTTTTAAAGAGTTTTTATCTACGACTACAAGTTTATTTTAAGTTGGTGAGGTACCTTGGGAGAGAAATAAAATTACAAAAAATTTATAATGAATTAGTCCATCCCGAAATCTGTGAAAGTTCTTTGGGTAGATACATTCAATGATTCAACAAGGGAAGAAAGTTCAAGTATACATATTACAATTTGATTGAAGAACCTGGTAAGAAGGAGCAATAGCGACAAATTCTTAAATAAGCAAAATCGGCACTGACTTACCATACTTATCTTATTACTTAAATTCATGGAAATAATTGCTGGAAATCAATTTGAACTATAAAATAAATTTGTTTCATTTGACAGTTGCCATATTCTGCACTTGTAGACACAACATTGTCAAGTCTAATTTTTTGAAATCACGGAAACCATTATTAATTTTTACTAACAATCAAAATACCTGTTATATTCACTGATACCATTAGAATGAGGAAAGAATAGGCCTCATTTTGGAAAGTAAAATGCTATAATACTTTAAAAAGTCCTTGGGTGGGCCATTGGACAAAATGGACACTCTCATACGATGGGCATTCATACAAGATGAAGACGGAGTAAAGCGGTTATTATTTCTTACGAAATGTTTAGCCGGAAGAAATAAAAAAGTTAAGTAAGCAGGTTAGTACCTACCTATCCAAGAACAATAATAATTGTTACTGCTGGGATTTGTTTTCAAGGGAATTGTCATAATTTGGCTTGAAAAATAACAATAGAAAGCCAGGCGAAATCTGAAGGATTCAGCAGAAATAAAATCAAGAACAAGAAGTTTCCCCAAAAGCCTATAATAATCAATTTTGTTATAGCTCGATCGCTTCATTATTTTCCACATAGATTTTCTTTATTCACAGATAACTTAATCCTTTTTGGGTACATAAAACCTACATACACATTTTGTTAGTTTGTAGACTCGCTAGTTTGACTTGACATAAATTTGTCTACACGTGTGCTGTAAAGCTGTAAGTACCAATCTAATTTTATTGCAAAAATTATAGTAACTTCTTTAAAACTTAAAACTAATTTAATAAGCAATATAAGTGTTTAGCCACAAAGATATTAAGGATAATAAATTCTTAGAAACCTAATAACTTACGTAGTTTATGTTTGCCGTTCACAGAACTGAAAAAAATATCTAATAACAGAAAAATTATGATCGGGAACTTCATACCTACTTAAATAGTTAAGTAATGTCGTGGAATTGACGTCGACTTTCGGTTAGTTCACATTGAAAATGATATGTTTGATATGTCAGCACAAATTATTTTGTCAACAAATAAAACAATATTTAAATAAACATAAGTATTATTATTCTTCATTTAGAAGTAAATATGAACCAAAATGCAAGGATATGATCCTGACTTTAAATTTATATATTTTACTTCTAGTGAAATACACAGGGTGGCCGATGGACAAGAAAAGTCTGGAAATAATTTTTTGTCATATATCTATTTTTATTTGTCAAGAGATTTTTTAATTTCTTGGCTATAGTTCAAAATATCCCAAAATATACTCATCGACATATCATACTCCAGAAGCAACTTTGCCTATCCTTAGTTTCTTCAATATTTCAAATACAGATCACAGTTTGTTTAACTTGTTGAAAATAATTCCTAGCCTTTTCTCTAAAATTGCAAAGTAGGTATCCTATATTTTTTGCTGCCAAGTAGGTATTTACTTACTATTTCCAGTTTATGAGATCTCACAGTAAATTCATATCAAAAATAAATTGCTTACTCTCTGCCAACAAAAATATGTTACCGTAAAACGGGGTTACTTTGCACCTGTCAGAATAACTTTGCACCAATGTTGTAAATGTCATTTATAGACACTTATTTCCTCTTATTTGGATTATTTCACATTATAACATTTTCTACTAATAGATGGAGCCGCAATAAGTAATAGCAACAGGTTAGACTCCCCCTCCCGCCATTAGTTGTTGATCAGCTGTTACCGGTATCTTAACCTCAAAATTTCGTTGTTTTATAGTTCCCCAAAATTGTATTGCCAAGGAATATCTAGCTGATAAGAAGCGTTTAGAATACATTTAATTGCATGTACCCACTATTGTTTATACATATAATAAAAAAAACAAAGTTATTAGAATTTGGAATCGAAGAAAAAATATTTTTTTATTATAATAACGGTTTTCTAGAAAATTGGGGATACTTTGCACCACTTTTAGTGGTGTCTACTCACCACTTTCAGTGGTGTCTACTCTTCAAGCCCTTTCATTTAATACCAATACTAAGGATGAGGTTGAAAAGAAAATGTAACCCGCCATCTTAAAGCGGCGGCCATGTTGAATTTAGTGTGATGTCACTAACTTTATCGTTTTCTACTCTTCAAGCCCTATCATTTGATACCTACCCATATTAAGGGGGTTGCAAAGAAAATTTAATCCGCCATCTTGGAGCGGCGGCCATATTGAATTTAGTGTGATGTCACTAACTTTATCCTTTTCTTCTCTTTAAGCCCATTCATTTGATACCCATATTAAAGGGATTAAAAAGAAAATGTAATCCGCCATCTTGGACAGGCGGCCATATTGAGTTTAGTGTGATGTCACTAACTTTATAGTTTTCTACTCTTCAAGCCCTCTCATTTGATATCCATATTAAGGGGGTTGTTACCCCAAAAAAATAGCAGCTTTAAATGCCTATTATTGGCCAAATGAAGCAATTAAATATGCGGAAAAAAATCCTACGTATATATTGTGGTGCAAAGTAAATATTTACGTCGGGTTTCTTTGCATTAGTGTCAGTTTACAGGCTAAAAATAATTCAAATTCCAAATAGTGCAAAGTATCCCTCTTGTAGGGTATACTTTGCACCATAATTAAAATGAGTGCCTCCTTTTAGTGACGCGTTAAACATTAGTTCTAAACGTAGGTACACTTGTTTTATGACCTATACACAAAAAAATACCGATACTGGATTTAAAATATTTTAACTTTTGCTTTTCAAAAATTAGGGGAAAAAGTGGTGCAAAGTAACCTGTTTTACGGTATCAAGGATTGAAGGGAAAGGTAGGAAAAGATTGAATTTCAGAATACATAATACCTGATCTGTACTCAAGTTGTAGGTAATATTGTATTTATTTTTTCGTGTTATGTTATTACACGACACAGAATTGGTTGAACTTGGCCTACTTCTTCGACTCGACGACGCCTTCATTGGAAGAATACCTATGTACGAAGAAAAATAATTTGCATAAAATTTAGTCAAACTAGGTACACATAACTGGTTTTTCGCTTGGATAGAATATTATTGCGAGAGCGCTGACCAAATTCAAGCTCAAAGTTAATTTAAATAATGAACAAATTAAATAAGTAAATGGCAAGGTATTTTATTTGAACAAAAACACACCTGCTGCTAGGTAGTTATAGTCTAGAAGAAAAGATAGTATTCACAATAAATAGGAGTTTTAAAGCTTGATATTTCCAAAAATAGGTTCACAACCTTTGTTAGTAACCTTCCTACATTTTATTTTTCTACTGGTGACAGATACCTGCCTTTATTGCAGCTATTATAATGTTTTTTGAAACATATGATTCGTATTCCCAGAAAGCTAAGTATAGGTACCTACTACTAATAACTATTATATCTAGGTACATATTAGTTAGTATGTGTACTGTACACTTGTTAATTAGTCAACGTGTGTATGATTTATTTGGTAGACTACTATTATTGGAAAAAATTAAGTCTAGAGTCCAGTGAGGTAAATATCCAAATAAGGAGGAGCACTATTATACAGTTTGTTCAGCAAATGTTCGGCCCTACGTCACAACTCCCGTCCTTGTCTGGCTCGTGAATATACGACCGATATCCGTCCTATAGTCATGAGTAAGACAAGGACGGGAGTTGTGACGTAGGGCTGAACATTCGCTAAACAAACTTGTACTTATCTTATTACCTTCTGCAATCTGTAATTTATATTTGTTTCGTGGTAGAGCTGATGGCAGAGCGCAATGAGAGCGTCCACAGCCTCTAACCGTTGGGTGAGGATTTCTTCTTCTTCAGTCAAAGCTCTAACCTATATCTACACAGAGGATGTCCTCTGTGACCTATTCAGAAATAACGGAGCGATTGCACTCATCACCTTGACGAGGATAACGATTATTTATTATTACATGCCAGATGACAAATAATTAATGATGTAATGTTTAATAGAAAAGAAGAGTTATTTGTATACCTACCACGGCACTGAAATTCAACTTTTTATAACGAAAGTAGAATTTAGTTTCTGCATGGCCGATGTGATTCTACAGCTGTTTTGTTGAATTAGTCAGTACTGGCCAAATATAAATCTAAAATGTCTTTAAATGTCTTTTTTATTTATTAATTAATTTTATTTTTTGCATTCCAAAAAAGCAATAAACGATAAATTAACTTTCTCATAAAACTGCGGCAGATACAAACAATTGCCAGGAGACAGTTTTTGCTTAGAATAAAAAAAATTAACACAAAAATTAAAACCGACTTCAAAAATTTGCCAGTATACACACTCCACTAAAAATTAAAAAAAAAAAACAAAAAAAAAAACACCGACGACTTCACAATTTGCCCGTATGCACATTTCAACTAAAATTTTAGAAATATTTTTCTCTTTCTAAATTGAGTTATTTTTGGATTTGGTGACAGTCAAGGCAAGGAATTTAAATCTATTTAGATATGAATACACATCATATCCTACATACATCATAACTTACTGTCACCGTCACCGTCTCCAAAGATAACTCAATTCAGAAAGAGAAAAATATTTCTAAAATTTTAGTTGAAATGTGCATACGGGCAAATTTGTGAAGTCGGTGTTTTTTTTTGTTATTTTTATTTTTTAATTTTTAGTGGAGTGTGCATGCGGGCCAATTTTTGATGTCGGTTTTAATTTTTTTTTGTTAAACATTTTTTATTTCTTATTTTTTAGTGAATTAATTATTAAAAATTATCGAAATAGGTCCAGTATTAAATTCCATCTCCTATTTGTCCACCCTTAGGATTAAAATTTTTCTCCTCAAATGCCTCTAAAGTTGTTATGGGTCATTCTCCAGAAGTGTTCATACTTCGAGGACACAATTGGACAAATACAAATGTTACATGATAACCTTTATTTTTTTAAATTATTATTAGAAAGTCAAAATTAAACGAAAAATAACATTTTCCCACCTCCCAGATATGTAATGTCATAAAAAACATGTTTTTTTTTATTTCGGAATACCACGGAGTTGACAGCCGTATCACGGAGCTGATAAAATTAGCATTTTACCTAAAATAACTATTTGTAACTTCCAAACAAACACAAATAAATGTTGCTACAAAAATAAGTACACCCTGGGTACTTCGACTACACTAACAAAAAATAGTTTGCATGCTTTTTATTTTTTTAATGCCATGGAGCTGAGAAGTCATCACAGAGCTGATATTAAAGAAAAACATAATTTTATTTTGCATTCAATGCATTTTTTTAGTGTCAGTTTTTTTAAGCTTCACATACAGAAAAATAATCCATGTGATTTTCACTTAGGTCTAACATGTTGAGCCAAATATATCAACTCCGTGATCAATTCTCAGCTCCGTGTCAATGAACAGTAACGGAGCTGAGAACCACGGAGTTGAGAATTCTTATATTTCCCGCAATTTTTAGCGACCGTTTTTAAACCATATTTCTTGTAACTTGGAACACAGAATTGAGCTTTGTTTTACTACTAAATACTAACGATGTTAGTGAATATTAACTGTCATTAATTAATTAGGGAGGTCACGGATTTGATAAGGCATATGGTTGTTGATGATGGCTTTTGCAAAAAACATACCTTTTTACCCAAAAACCGTCACAACTGCACACGGGCGTAGCCAGGATTTAGTTTTGGGGGGGGGGGGGTTTAGTTTGAGAAGTAAATAAAACAACAAAAATATACTTACATGAAATTTAATATCTATATATTCATCCGAAAAACTTCGACATATTTATAAAGTTCTTAACTTTAAATGAAATGGATAAATTAATTTCGTTCCTCTGCGCTAAATCTAAAACCATTAAAGAAGAAATCTTCGGCTTTTTCTTTTAAATATATCCACTACTTCATCTGCATGAATTTCTGTTCCATAGTGAATGTTCATTAACCATTAAGTCTGTTTTTACTTGTAGTGTTTCGTAAATAGTTTTTCAGTCTCCTTAGGCTCGAGAAAGACCTTTCTGGGGTAGCAGTGGATACAGGAATGGTAGCCAAGATTTGTAGTAATGTGTAAATATTAGGATAAAGGTTTTTATCGCACATATCTAGGCATTCCAAACTAGATTTCGGGGTAGGCAGTCTTCTTATCAGCATGCAAGGTAGCTGAAGCTTTGATAGCTAAATCCAAATTTGTTTCTTTATTAGAAACCCCTTGACCTTGACTACAACACTTTTTCCAGTAGTCCATACCTTTAGGTTTATCACCCTTCCTTTTTTTCCCCTCCATTTTTCGACAGTAATAATGATTCACGTATCTATCCTTAACAAGGTCATCGAATAACAATGCACTAAAATTACTCACTTACACGGTACACTTAATTCTCTTCACTATTCGTTTACAACGTTTCACTTTTATTCGCTTCGAGTTCGCATGGAACAATACTGCCGTAAGCGCGGTCACGCGCCGCGGCGCCGCTTATATAGCAGCCCAGTAGCCGTCCAGAAACTTCCACGAACTTCCACAAAGTTCCGCTCATTTCGACCTAGGGGCGTGGCGAATAATCGAGAAACAACGCAAAGTGTCCCTACAATACAAAATAGTTCGGCTGCAACTGCGTCTGCCTCTCGTCAAAAGATGGCGCTAGGCGCTACTATTACTACATAATATATTCAAACGTAATAATAATTTAACTCTTCACTCCTCGTATTTTTTCGGTATAATATTAGGTAATATTTTGCTTATTTCGGGGGGGGGGGGTTGAACCCCCGAAACCCCCCCCTTGGCTACGCCCGTGCAACTGCACAAGAGCACTGCACTCTATATTCATCATATGATGCACTAAAAGCAAGCTGCTGTATGTAGCGAAGCTGGCACCATCTATGAACCAGTTTACCTAAGTTTATATAATTGACCACGGAGCTGAGGGGTCCTATCGAGGACAAACTTTGCATTTCACAAAATATGGACAAAATATAATAAATAATATATTTAAAATACATTGTAACTAAGTTGCACCCATCTCAGCATAAGTAATGGATAATAATGATCTTATTAGCAAAAAATCGCATACAGCGGCAAATAAATCATATTAAAATGTAAGTAGGGACAGGCACGGAGCTGAGATTTCGGTGTCAGTGTTCAAAATTTTCCATTGGAAAAAATTACACATAACTGAATTTCATTAAGCATGGGTTAATATTGGTAATTTTCTTTATACCCAATAAAAAATAATAATAATTTCGTGAAGGAGTGAAGAGTAAAATCAGAAGGACATTAATTTGACCACTTCTGGAGAATGACCCTTATATCAGTTTTCAAGGAATATGTCTGCACGGTTTTCTAACCTACTCAAAGATTTAGCAGATAAATTTTAAGTTTGGGTATTCTACTTACAGTTTTATAATTTTGTAATTAATTTAGAGGCATTTTCCGTCATATCTTTGCTGGCCTGAGGCCCCCAGGGCCTCATTTTCCTTTAGATTCATTGTTTTCCTTGTAAAGCTTCCATTCCATAACTTTCTAGAAAGTTTGCTGGAACTTTATGATTTGTGAACTATCATTGGCCAGGAATATTCTAGAGAATTCTCCAGTCTTCCTTTTGAGTATATAAGCCCTGGGAATTGGGCCTGGAAGTGAAGTGAAAAGGTTAGAAAGCAAATCTTGATAGCGATTAGCGATTAATATAAATATGCACTTGGGATTTATCGTTTTGCGTACATAATCTTCGTTGCTAGGCAACCGCGGATCTCCTCAATACACACACCGACTTGCCAAAATACAAAAATATATTAACGCTATTAGGCTGAAAATCGGTGTCGACCAAACGACTTAGAAGATTTTTATTTCAAGAAACAATTAGCAGATTGTTAGGAAATTATTAAAACACCCCGAAAAACACGACAAAAATGCAATTTTTTTGTCAAATTTTGTGCGTTTATTTGAAGTGCCTTTAGTTTCTCTTTTAAACTCGTATAGAGGTAATTATTAGGAAAAATATTCACTTCTATTGTTGAGTACTTTTGTACACTCTGTTACTGCTAATTAAGATTTGTGATTTTATTGTATTAACCTATTATGTGCCATGTTTTTTTATCTTCCCTGCATATTTTGACAAATTTTTACGGCTTTTGCTGACTGGTTGTGTGTTTGTAGCAGATAGCGTCAATTAACTATATTTAGATAAATTTTTCTGAAATTAATTTATACTTAATTCAACACTAACACTAGTAAAAGATCTATTTTTTAAAATCAAATTTTCGATTTATTTTTTCTTCCTAGTTACGGGCCATTTTGAGATTAGAGGGTTTAGTATGCCGTCCGTTCCTACGTTGGTAGCTCCGTTTTATTATAATAAATTATTAGGACAAATAGCGGAGTTTTGAATTTTTATGTACAACCAAAACATCAATTTTTTTTACTAAGCACCAGACAGATTTTAGCAATGGTAAGTTTTATATTTAAGCTATATTTAGTAGATAGGGGTATTTGTATTATTCGGAGTGGCGGAGTCCCTTTTATTATACTTAATAAATATTTTTCTTTGGAAAATATTTTGTAATATCAAGAAAAATATATTATTATGTAATATTAAATCATGTCCCATCTATAAAATAAAAAAGTCAGACATTAGACATGCCCAAATACTCGCTATAATGCAGAACATTTCCCATCAGGTAGGTAGAAAAACTTAAAATAAAATTTATATATCCAAGCTTTTTTCTTATAATTTAGCATCTTAGACAAAATTTCGGCATTTCCATATTTTATTACCACATGTATGCATCCTGGCAAAATTTTGCGGGGGACCCCCGAATCCTTATCGCCGATACTGTCAGGTAACGATTCTTGTTGCCTGATTTGTAGTTTGTGACATTTATGTTTAGAATCGGACCAAAATTTCATTTAAATGAAAGGTAATTTGTTTACTAAATCAACAGGTTGTATATCAAATTTGGAATACTTATGCGGAAATGCAATCTTAAGAGCGAATGCTCCTCGTCATATTTGTGACATTTTCTTCTATATGTATAAAGAATACCCTCAAAGGTTTTATTTTCAAAACAATGGGCATCAAAAGTGCAATTGAAAGTTTCAAGGTCGAATATCTTCCAGAAAGATAGCTATACCTATATATTTGTTACTGGATGTTCGATTGTTTTTCTGAAAATGCATTCAAATAGCTCTGTTGAAATTAAAGTTTTCTGTAGGTAACAAAAATATAAAACTATGTACATACTGTACATACAGCGCAATACAAATTCCTATTTTACAAATAAGACTAGACTCATACTGCTTGGTCCCTATTCCCTATTAGCAGATACCTACTCATATTCAGAAGTGATTCATTTTGTACTTATGCCACTTTTGTTCAACACTCGCCAGTTGGATTTTAGCGTTTCAAGAGATGTCACAATTTGTAACAATTTAAACAACAATAAGCTTCCTCCATTCTCAAACACTAAATGACCATCTCTGATGCCGGTAGCAACACCACGAATTCCGTTGGCGAACACCGTGTCATCTACGGGACGAGTCTCGCTAAGTTATCAAAATAATAAAAGTTGGCCGCGCACGGGCGCTGGACTTCCATTCTTCATTTCCAGTTTTGCGGGTAAGCTATTACAACCGACTTATAAAAATGCCACCAATGATACCCGCGTTGTTCTTATATTCAGAACCCGCATGAGGCGACGTTCAGTTTGTAGTCCAGCCATCTTCAGAACAAGTTCTCCATAAAAAAAG
The DNA here is from genome assembly GCA_963920635.1 of Pseudeuparius sepicola. Taxonomy (NCBI): domain Eukaryota; kingdom Metazoa; phylum Arthropoda; class Insecta; order Coleoptera; family Anthribidae; genus Pseudeuparius; species Pseudeuparius sepicola. Next base: position 15,470,707 of record OY987299.1, read on the forward strand.
GACAACAGAAAACAATAGACACAATGAAGTTCTCAGAAATAGTATTGCCTCTCTTTGTGATTTGTAGTGCAGCGGTCGTATGTGGAAAGGAATTACGTGAGTACGATGACTTAATTATTATTTGTAATATTATTAGTTTAATTAAGTATTTTTAAGTTGTTATAGGTACCTACAGGTAGTACACCTCATTAAAAGTCCGCATTGAAATAAAAGTTGTCATTTTTGAAGGCCTATTTTCAACATACTGGGTGTTTGGAAAAAATAAATAGAAGTATTTTCTGAAATCAAGTACAGCAGTATAAAATTGAACAGAGAATAACTTTTCTAAACCAAATTATTCTAAATTTTGAGAAATTTTCAAAAAATATCATATTTGACAGATAAAGAAAATGAAGTGATTGCTTTTAAGTACGTCAATAGAAATCATTTTTTAAGCAAAAATAACTGGCAATGGCAAAATTTACTTAAATTGAACAATAAACAAATCTTATTATGCAGACTTTATATGTGACAGTGTAGAAATTATTTGTACACATGAGCATTATTTAAATAAACATACCGGATGTTTCATCGATCATTAGATAATTTACCAGAAAATAGTTTTTTACGATCTGAAAAAATAATAGCACAGACCTATATTAGGTCTGTGATAATAGTATACATAAAAAATGTTTCCTCCTGAGACCTTCAGTTTTATTTAAATAATTAGCATATATTAGATCAATTTTTGTAACAATAATAATTTATTCTTGTGTTTGAATTGTTTAAAGGCATACGAAGGAGCTCCAAAAATATTTAGAAATGTATACAAAGTGAATATTTTTTGATGAACAGTATGGGGATCTCGGAAACTAGCGGAGATAGAAGGAAGGTTAAATGGGGAAAGAATTGCAGTTTTGTAGCCCCAATTTTAGTGCACTTTGTGGATTTTTGAAAAAGTCATGGCTTACTAGATATTTTGAAAAAACTTATTGTTGTATTCCTGGTAGCATTTGTTTATTGATTAATTTCCTGGGTTACTCCCATATCAAACATTTGGAACCATTCAATAGTTTTTATTTAATTTCTTCTACGTACGTTTCGGCTGATAATAGCCATCTTCAGGTTATACAATATTTATTAAAATTACGATCATTTAACAATTTCTAAAAAGAATAGAACACATATTTTTTAGTCTTTTTCTCTATAAAAATTAACGTTTAAAGAGTATTTCGAACATATTTTTTTAGTTGTTAAAATCTTTCTATAATAAAAATCAGAATAAATGGGGCATGTTATATAATGTGAATCATGCTTAATAGTGAAAAGTTATTTTTTTAAGAATTGCTTTAAGAAATATTCAGGTTTTTTTTCAAAAGAATACTTACAAAATCAGCCAGCAACATCTGTTTGTTACGTGTAACATTTTAAAAACATCATAAATGTTCTTTTTACTTTATAAATAATATGTAACATTGATTTTCTTTACAATTTTTGTCGACCAGTAATAAACTAAAACATGATGCCGAATGCGATGGTCTTTCCGAATTTGCTACATAAAAAGAATTTGGCGATTTTTTTATATAATATATAAGTGCAACCAAAAGTTTTCAAGGGACAGTTAAAACGTTATACAGTGTTTGAGAAAAATAAGGGTATAATAATTATTACATGGTTTTAGTTGTAAGAATCGTAAACAAAAATTAATGTTTATAATAAATGTAAAAAAAAATTTTAATCGTTAATAAGATTAAAGTAGATATGTGAGAGTCCATCAGTGTCTTTGCAAAGTATTTCGGCAAAGAAAATGATTCCCAAAAGCGTAATATTTTGGAAATGTGAAAAATTAAAAACACAAAAATACTGTAAATTTTAGAAACGACACTGACGGACTCTCACATATCTACTTTAATCTTATTAACGATTAAAATTTTTTTTACCATTTATTATAAACATTAATTTTTGTTTACGATTCTTACAACTAAAACCATGTAATAATTATTATACCCTTATTTTTGTCAAACACTGTATAACGTTTTAACTGTCCCTTGAAAACTTTTGGTTGAACTTATATATTATATAAAAAAAATCGCCAACCTTCTTTTTATGTAGCAAATTCGGAAAGACCATCGCATTCGGCATCATGTTTTAGTTTATTACTGGTCGACAAAAATTGTAAAAAAAATCAATCTCACATATTATGTATAAAATAAAAAGAACATTTATGATGTTTTTAAAATGTTACACGTAACAAATAGATGTTGCTGGCTGATTCTGTAAGTATTTTTTTGAAAAAAAAAAATCCTGAATATTTCTTAAAGCAATTCTTTAAAAAATTAACTTGTCACTATTAAACATGATTCACATTATATAACATGCCCCATTTATTCTGATTTTTATTATAGAAAGATTTTAACAACTTAAAAAATATGTTCGAAATACTCTTTAAACGTTAATTTTTATAGAGAAAAAGACTAAAAAATATATGTTCTATTCTTTTTAGAAATTGTTAAATGTTCGTAATTTTAATAAATATTGTATAACCTGAAAATGGCTATTATCAGCCGAAACGTACGTAGAAGAAATTAAATAAAAACTATTGAATGGTTCCAAATGTTTGATATGGTAGTAACCCAGAACAATTTTGAAAAAACGAAATTTTGGCGATTTATTTTAATCCATCTAGCTTCGTTGTTTCTGATTTTAGACAAAAAGTGTAAATACAAAAGTTGATACAAACTGGTGTTTTTTTAATTGGCAACCATAGTTGGCCATGGTCCCTAAAATTCAGTCATTTTTAGAGCTTTCCAACGATATAATATACGATATAGTTATTCGGAAAAATAACGGAAATAACTATGGTTGTGTCATATCTCGAAAATGATGGCTGTCATGAAAAGTAGGACACGATAACCGCATTAGGGACATAATTCCTTCCGACTTTGATATTTACACTTTTTATCTAAAATCAGAAACAATGAAGCTAGATGGATTAGAATATATCGACAAAATTTCGTTTTTATGGGGATCTCGGAAACTAGCAGAGATAGAAGAAAAGTTAAATGGGGAAAGGATTGCAGTTTTGTGGGCCTAATTTAACGCGCCTTGTGGATTTTTGAGAAAAGTCATGGCCTACTAGATATTTTGAAGAAAAAAAAAACGAAATTTTGGTTATTTAATCTAATCCATCTACACTCTATTCAATCAAAATGCAAGTGGCGCGTAAACATTTACACGATGGACGCAAGTGAACCATTCTGAGGGCTAATACGAGGCAGGGCCGCATTAAGGACGATCTCTATGAATTCTAAAATATAAAATATTAAAATAATTTGCCTCAGTATTAAGAACTTTAAAAACAAACTTTTATGGCACACCTAGTCATTTACTTACCTGCAAATTTCTACTATTAACACAAATCGTAGCTCCAACAATTAATAAACAGCGAAAGAATTATGTCGGAAAAAAATAAAGGTCCACTTGCAACTCAATACACCTCTGTATTAAATAACGACTCGCTGAACTCGCCCGCCGGGAAAGACTTTACTGCCGACTAGCCAATAGCAAGCCGATCACGTGCGTATCACGCTCTAGCCATGCAACAACTTTTGTTTATGTTTCACTTGCGTTTAGTTTGAAAAGAGTATAGCTTCGTTGTTTCTGATTGTAAATACAAAATTTTGAGGGAATTGTGGCACCAAAGCTCTAAAAATGCCTGATGTTTCGAGACAATGGCCAACTATGGTTTCCATTTAAAAAAACACAAGTTTGTGTCATATCTCGAAAATGACAACTGTCATGGAAAGTAGGACATAACAATCGCATTGGGGACACAATTCTCTCCAACTTTTGTATTTACACTTTTTGTCTAAAATCAGAAACAACGAAGCTAGATGGATTAGAATAATTCGCCAAAATTTCGTTTTTCACAATATCTAGTAAGCCATGACTTTTTTCAAAAATCCACAAGGTGCATTAAATTGGGGCTACAAAACTGCAATTATTTTCTCATTTAACCTTATTCCTTCTATCTCCACTAGTTTCCGAGATCCCCATACTGACCATGAAAAAAAAACTCACCCTGTATACCGTATATATCAGATTCAAAAATGCTATATTTTTAACGAAAAAATTACAAAAAAGTTGTTTACCCTAAACAGGAGAACAGTTATTTAAGTTATTTTTAAAATCGGAAAAAATATGTTTTATTAGGCAAAAAAATTATCATAAGGGATCACCCGTCCATGAACCGACTGCGCGCGGCGTTGCTTGACTTTAACGATCGCTCTACCTAGGTCAAGTATGAGGAGGCACGGCTCTTCCCAACAGAAATTCTAAACTGCTGCCTGTCGTGCAGCCTCTATGCAAAATAGATTGATATTCACATCTACCTAAATATTTATTCCGAAAGATTGCGCTGCTAAAAGTAACAATTTCGCAGTGTGTACGAAAAGTTAAATGGGAATTTATTGGCCGGGTTTTGATATTTGGTCACTTTTGACGGGCGGTGGCTCCGCGTCTGACGTTTGATGTTTACATCTCGTCAAGGCCTACTTACTGAATAAATCGTACAATAATGGGCTAACTTCAGTGCCGATTTCTGAGCTTTTAATGACGATTTTGAGACACTTCAGTGCCGATATCAAGAACAAAATATATTTTTTTAGATAGTTACCGAGAAAGAAATCGTTTTATATAAAAGATATTGTTAAATTTCTTATATTTTAGTCAGGTAAGTACCTATAATTATTGTCTTTGCAAAAATGTTTTCTTTAGATCAGACACTTTGCATTGTTCACATTTTCTTTTAACTTGGTTAGTTTTCTCTAAGCAAATTTCACTTTTCCTAATAGCAAATTTTGCTTTGGGTTATTTGGGGCTTATACCTATGTTTCTGGCAAACAAAACTTTTATGAAAGTTGCTTTTTTTAAAGAAATGTTCGACAAATTATCCGGGAACACACTGAAGGTAGGTATAAGTAGTAATTATTAATGTATAGTTAGTAGGTAAATTATAAATTTCTTTAACCTCCTAATTGAAAGGTGAGTAGTGTCGACATTTTTAGCCCAGCCCACAAAGGATATTAAATACAAATTATTGTAATTATCTGTCAATTATTAATAATAATATTATTGCAAAAATTGAGCTTTGAACGCACTATTATTGTCTATGGACATTAACGATGAAAACAAATTTCTCTCTCTATGCCGAATAATGTAGGTGATTAATTTTCTATAGCCTATAGTCTATTTATTTTAAAGAGTCGGTAAGTGTAAACATAATAGCTACAAGTTAGAGGTGACACTTTTTCCCGCACCCTCTGAATCTGAACTTGACATTTTATAATTAAGCCATGTCCCAAAAACTATCTAATCAGCACATAGCGTCTAAAGAGTTCACGACCGCCCAGCCAATAAGAGCGCAGCTCTTCGCTGATGACGATGCGATCACGCTCTGGCCATTGTTGTTCTTTAGTGACTTTTTAACGTAAACGGACTATAGGATTTCTCTGGTATTCCCAAGAACTAGTTCGAATGTAATTATTATTCTTTGCTTATTTACATGTCATCAACTGCTGGAAAATTATAAATTATCCATTTTCTTATTATTTGTTGAAGCTTTATATTGCAAAGAGTTTCGTTTTACCAGTCTAGAATAAAATGAAATAACCAGGCATTGCTCTGCGAGCACTACAATTCGTCCTCACCCGTCACTGCTCTCATGGTTGTTTGTTATTATAAATTATCAACGGCGCATTTAAGTAGAAATTATTAGCAATTAATTCAGTTTTTCAACTCGAGATGGTAAAGGTTGTTGAGGCTATTTCAATTTCCCAGAACTGTTTTCACTACCTATACCTGTAACATTTTTGTTTTTACAATCTTTTAATTCACAATTCACATTACTATCTAATGTAGGAGGATTATTCATTTTTTTATACCCGCACCTGAGAAAAATAAAAATGTTCTTATTATTCTTTCTACTTCCACCTATTTCTACTTCTCCCCTTTCCCTTACTCTTGACCTAATTTCATAATTTGCAGGTTGTGAACACCCCGTAACATTTTCTCAACGCGAATGTTAATTTCGGAGGGGGCAAGAACTTTGATGAAAAGTGACCTTTTTGTAGACAGGGTGAGTCAGAATGTGTAGTAAATACTTTTAAGGGGTGTTCGGCAGGTGGTTTTAAGGGGGGGCTTTCATATAAAATTTTTCGATTTGGGCTTTCCTTGGCAAGTTATTCGGGTCTACAGGGTGACCCAAAAAAATATTTATATGTCAATAACGGCGCTATTTAAAAATTTGAAATTTGGTATGTGTTATCTACTTACTGGAAGACGTCTTGGGTACTTTATTCATTTACAGAGTGCCCTAAAAAAGGGTAAAAACTAACAACCCCTATTAATTTTTTTGCTCAAACTTTTTTGAGGTTATCTTGTTGGTCTTGCAGGTCCATCATTTCAGTGTATTTTTCATTTTGCAACAAAAGTGTACTCTTGTTTCATAACTATATAAAATCAACCGTTTGCGTTGAAATTGGCAAATCGACTGTACAATGTACATTCAAAATAAGGAAAAAAATACCAATTGGACATTGGTCAAAACAGTTTTCTTGAAATAGGGTGTTCAAATTTTGTTAAATTCAATCCTTTCCATTTTGATAGCTAATAAGTTTTGGTACATTGTTCATAGGAATTTTTTTCTCAGTTCAAATGGTACAGTCGATGTGTAACGTTTGAAAGCGGTAGGTAAAAATTTTATGTTTCGAATGTTGAAGTTAACAGGTGTTTTGGGGCACGTTACGTCAATTTCAACGCAAACGGTTGATTTTATAGTTATGAAACAAGAGTAGGTACACTTTTGTTGCAAAATGAAAAGATGCACTGAAATGATGGACCTGCGCAAGACCAAAAAGATAACCTCAAAAAAGTTTGAACAAAAAAATTAATAGGGGTTGTTAGTTTTTACCCTTTTTTAGGGCACTGTGTAAATGAATAATGTAACCTAAGGCGTCTTCTAGTAAGTAGATAACACATACCAAATTTCAAATTTTTAAGTAGCGCCGTTATTGAGATATAAATAAAAAAAATACTTTTGGGTCAACCTTTAGACTCGAATAACTTGGCAAGGAAAGTCCAAATCGAAAAATTTTATATGAAAGACCCAAATTAAAACCACCTGCCGATCACCCCTTTAAAGTATTTACTACACATTCTGACTCACCCTGTATAAACTCTTATGATCTTTGCCACCATTACGAAGCTTAGATATCAGAGCTAGGTTCGGATACAACAAATATGTATTGGATTACCGAATACGGATACTTTAAATGTATTCGAATACATAATGGGGGCGGATACGGATACTTTAGAAATTTTTGTATTCGAATACGAGTATCCGAATACTTTTTTACGGATACCTCATATTGATACATACTGGTATACCTATTATTGTTGCCATTGTTATTGTTGTTATGTGAAATAGGTATCAAAATATCAATAGGTAATTATTAATTATTTTTACTTTTGCGTCACCAAAAGAAGACAAAGGTTGAATTATATGGATGACAAATTTTTAGAAATGACCAAAAAATAATAAGCACATTTATTATCTAGTATTTATTTTTTATTAGCATTAGCCTTTGATAAAACGAGTACTTCAAAGTGCTCATCGCTTAGAGCATTTCTTCTGGGCGTATCTATCATAGTGGCAAATAAGAAAAGGCGTTCTACAGGAGCTGATGAAGGCAAACAAGGGGAGTAGTGAAGGAGAGGGAAAATGTATCCGTTGATTTCATATTGTATTCGAATACAATGAAAAGTATTCGAATACTATAAAAAGGATTCGAATACTATAAGAAGTATTCGAATACTCTGATTATGTATTCGAATACAGATACTTTAAAAAATTCGTGACGGATACAGATACGGATAACGGATACAAATTTTAAAAAGTATCCGATTACCCACATCGGATACCCAAAATGTATTCGAATACAGGATTCGAATACAAAAGTATTCGAATACTGCCCAGCTCTGTTAGATATTATATGTGATGTTTTCCCGAGAGAATCTCTCAATCTAAAAACATGTTTACAAGCTTTTTGTTATTCTTCATTCCCTTCCAGCATCATACCTAGAACTATGCCAAAGAAGACTCCCCAAAAAAGAGCTGGCAGAGTGCATGGTGAAAAACGTGGAAATCCTGCGGCCGAAACTGGTCAAAGGCATCCCGGAATTCTACCTGCCGTCCATAGACCCGATGACGATCCCCGAGGCCTGCCTCCAGAGCGGCGACTTCCGCGCCTGCTTCAGGGACCTGAAGTTCTACCACGGGCAGGAGTTCGTGCTGAAGGGCATCGACCTCGACCTCGACAACTACTACTTGAACTTGGAGCTGCACTTCCCCAGGCTGCGGATAATCTCCAATTATGACGTGAAGGGCAGGATCCTGGTTTTGGAGTTGAATGGAAAAGGGCCGGCCGATGGGAACTACAGTAAGTGCCTACTGTCTCAACTATCTGTGTTATTATAAATTTGAATTAATGAGTAGCAGACTTGTCGAATCCTAGAGATTGGAATAACATTGGAACAAAAGTACCTATTTAATTACCGAATAGTATGCGAATCCATGTATTCATACAGAGCTGGGTCAATTACAATTAAAAACTGACCAATTACAATTACAATTACTTTTGTAGGAATGTAATTAGATCCAATTACAATTCCTTTGATATTTTGAAATGTAATTGAATTACAATTACAATTACTTGTATTTGGAATTGGAATTGATGTAAACAATTACTTTTTCAATTACTTCTTGTTTGCGTTATTTTCTATTAAATTTGTAGACACCAAAATAAGGTAGGTACTTACCTATAGTTACTTAAATAACCATAACTGATAACTATATTAAGCATTATTTGTTCTGCGATGCAAAAAAATTCTAGTCTTTGAGTCTTTGTAAATGGCAAATATTCAAATTGAAATAAATAAAAGTTACAGTATTTTAATGAACAAAACTAATTATATTCAGTAGGTAACAGTATAATATAGTAATACCTATGTCTAAAAACACAATGGCCTCACAGAATGCGTTTCAGATTCAAGCTCAACGACTTGTAAAAGTAAAATTTTACAACCCAACAAACTGACAATTTTTGTATTGAACTAAATTTGTGTTATAAAATGTGGTATACAATATTTATAAAGTTACAAAATGTAAAATGTATTTCTATCAAAACTGTTTTAATTTTGAATTACTAATCCAATAAATAGTGATAATTCCGTATACCACCTAATGAAAAAAAAAACAGAATTTAAATGTCTATTGTGACGTGACAATAGGCATTACGAATTGACTAACAATCGTTATGACTTGCCAGTGACGCGTAAATAGTAAATGGGAGTGGCATAAGAAAGAAAACATTATTGCGGACTTTGTCAGTGATGACGCATTTATTTTGCATTGCATTTTGTTGGCCAGGTTGGCCCAAACAACGTTGCAATATTTCCAAAATCAATCCAGGTTTCCGGTTTCCCCGATTAATCAGCTCGGGCCGTCGCCGGCCGGCACCGCAAGAGGAGATTGTGTAAGTAATTGTAATTGAAAAAGTAATTGTAATTGGGCAAGTAATTGTAATTGGAAAAGTAATTGTAATTGAAACAGTAATTGCATTAAAGGCATTTTAAAAAGGAATTGCAATTCTCAGAAGTAATAATTGATTTTAAATTACAATTACAATTCCTTTTCAAAAGGTACTTGATATTAAATTACAATTACTGTCTCTATTTCAAAAGTAATTCCAACTAAGTACAATTCCATGAAAAGGAATTAATTGACAGTTCAATTACTTTCGCCTAATTACTTGCCCAGCTCTGTATTCATATAATGAATATTGTGTTCATTTGCCATATACGAAACACCCTGTATAAGCTAGGCTGGTTATACTATGTAAAATAATATCTTGAAGTATTGAAATTTTGTACCAAAGGTTTTGAACTAGGGCCAATTCGATGACACTATGCATTTTATTCTTAAAAACATGCCTAATATGGTTTGTAATTTTTGGGGGTTTTCTTTTAATAACAGTCGACCATGTAATAGTACACCATTTCAAAAAAGTATAACCCAAAATGTAGAGCTCTTCGAGAACTATAGGTTGAAAAGTTGAAAAGTTTTTTGAAAATCAGCCCATCTTTCGAACACACTGTATATTTGGCTATTTTCATCTATACATACAATAAAAATCAAAACTTTATATAAGTAAAAACAAAAAATTTAAATATAAGAAGTACCGATCATTGTCCACGTTTTTTTTTTATCTTATTAGTATTCAACATTTGAATACAGGATTCAAAAATGATGTTGATCATTTACAGGATTCAAATTTTGAATCCTGTATTCTGATTCTGAATACTGAGATTTTAACATCGGTATTCTTTCTAAGAGAATCCTTAAGAAATCAGTATTTTAATTACCGAATGCAGAATACCTGCTTTAAAAAGTGGCTATAAGAATATAAGAATACCTGCTTCTCGGGAGTATTTGAATATAAATACGATTACTGGCAAAGTAGCTTGAATAGGATTTCGAATACTGAGGATTCGAATACTACCCAAGTCTGATGAGTAGGTAGTATGGAAACCGCATAAAGGACAAATTTGCAGCATTTTGAAACTATACCTACATTTAATTGATCTAGGTATGATCGTTTTTATCAAAAATAACAGCGGGAAGCACGGCAAAATGAACAATAATAACATACCTATTCCGAAACACATAACTTTACAACAAATGTACCTAATGTTTCTCAGATTTTTGTGCACTCTACTAGTCAACCTCCAACTCCGTGCATTTCTCAACTCTTTTTCTTTCAGTGGTAACTACCTTTGTTAATTCTTCTAATGAAATATCTTGGCAGGCTTCAGGTATGCGCTGGCAAAGGTCTTCTAAGGTATTTGGCTTGTTTTTATAGACCCTATTTATTACTACCCCCCAAAAGTCCATTGGAGTCAGGTCCGGAGATCTGGGTGGCCAATGTATTAAGTACAGGAGTTCAACGACCTATCCATCTGGCATCCTGCCTTTGCCGCAAGTATTATCTAAGTAATTCTCATAATTCGTCTTCTAAAAATTTCAAAATCGAGCATCATTTAAACTTTCACGGATAAAGTAAGGTCCAATCACTCTTCTGGATGATATTCCACAAAAAAACGTTAATTTTTTGTGAATATTGGTCACAAAATTAGGATTTTCCTCGGCCCAGTACCTTGTATTCTGGGAACACACACGACACGGCCATTGGTTGTGAATGTCGCCTCAGCAGCTGTGTGGACAATACTGGCCAGAAAATTGTCGTCACTTAGAAAATGTCTTGTGCCCACAAACAATATTCAAACCATCCTTCTAAATCTACTTCGTGCGAGGTGTGCAAATATTTGGCTTTAAACGGTTTAGTTTTATTATTTTTTAAGTTTTCCAAATTAAAGTTTTTCCAAAATTTAAATTTAGACCAGCTTCTTTCACACTACTTCGCGGATTATTTCTAAAATATCGCAATATTTCCTCCGCATTTTCATCATTCTGTTTTCATTATTTTTTCGTCACCTGCCCTACAAATGAAACAAAAATTCTTGTATCTAGCTGAATAGTTTTAAGAGCAGTAAAATTCTTGTCTCATTGAAAAGTTTGTTAATTCGATAAACATTAGTATGTTAATCTAATAATTAATAATTTCTACCTTTTCCGCTACACTTAACTTTTCATCATCCATTTTCTTTGGCGTTTAAATAACAAACTTGTCACTGTTGTTTTTCATGGCTACTTACTTATATGTTTTCAATTATTATTTTTTCATTTGTTTTTTGACGATGTTTCAAGGCACACTTGATATTTGATGCGATAAACTGCTTGACTTGGGCGGGAGTTTTTGTAGTACTTACTGAAACCTTAAATAAAAAGAAAACCAATCGTTTTTTTTTTTCATGAAATTTGGTATACAGTGGCACAGAATAAATAGCTTCACAACAGAAGCGTCCATAAAGACATGTGTCAAAAGGATGCTCGCTTTGACGCGAAATATCTTCTAAAGGGATAAACATTGTGCATTTTATTTGATTCTACATTAATCCACATTGCAAAGAGATTGTATTAGGACCAAATTTATGTATAAGGTATTGGTTATTTTTCTGTAAATTGAAATGGAGGCTCGCTTATTTTTGACACATGTCTTAATGGACGCTTCTGTTGTGAAGCTATTTATTCTGTGACAGTGGTTTTAAGTAACGCCAAATGACGCCATAGGCACAGATTTTTAATAAATTTAAAAAATCCCATTTGTTGCCTACATTCTGCCTGTCTACCTATTAAAAAAAGTACCCTCTACCCTAATTTATTATTATCTACTCATTATGAAGTACCTACCTATAATCTTAAAAGTCATTTACCCTTCGATATTCTAATACTAATAAATAATATATAAGAAACCTGTATTTGACTTTAAGTCCTGTTTTTTGTTCGCGTTTTTTTTTACAATTTGCCGCTCCGTTTTTACAAGCTTTTATTTAACTTCACCTGTTAGTATATATGTGTAGAATCTTGCAGGCTGAATTAGAACCCCTTCCTGACATCGGATTGAGCTGAAATTTTACATACACATTTAGCTCCGGTGACAATACAATATGCAATACTCAATATTGTAATACTTTCAAAATGGCCGCCGCTCCAAGATGGCGGATGATGTATTTTTTGTCAACCCCCTTAATATGGGTATCAAATGAAAGGGCTTGAAAAGTAGAAAACGATAAAATTAGTGACATCACCCTAAATTCAATATGGCCGCCGCTCCAAAATGGCAGATTACCTATTTGATACCCAACATGCGTATCAAATGAAAGGGCTCGACGGATAGAAAACAATAAGGTGAATGACTTCATACGAAATCCAATATGGCGGCTGCCTCAAGATGGCGGACTAAATTTCTTTACCACCCTCCTGACATGGGAATCAAATAGGTACTAAAAAGCACAAAATAAAATGGAAAATAAAAAAACCTTTTTAAAAATAAGCGTTTATTTAAGCCATGTACTAAAACGAATAAAATAAGTTTAGGTTTTCGTTAAGATAATTCAATTCCAAATTACGACAAGTTTTTGCAAATTGAAAAGCTTGTCGCGCTAATTGTGAAGAAAAAATGCATACTTTGGCAAATAGGTACTTGCTTATCAACCAATCACTGTCGAATAAAATTAATTGGTACCTTATTCCTTTACTCAATGTTGGTACCTACTTTCATCAACATTTCACATTTCAAACTAATGTTCAGAAATGTATTAATTTTATTATCATTTAATAATATTATTTACATGATGCATTGAAAACGGCGCTTTTAGAAGGCGGATGTCAACTTTTCCTTGGCTAATGTCACTACCAACTTTTGGCACTTTTTTTTAAATTGGTACCCGGGGGCAACAGCAACGCCATCCTAATTTAATGGTTTTAACGGACAATTTTATAACACATAGATGGTTCTCCTTACCTCTACCCTCCATACTATCTACCAAGGTAGTAAAACATATACAGTGCCCGCCAAAGAGTCTGCACCATGGGAAAAATTTTTAGTAAATAACTTACGGAAAATTTGTTTGCGGCATCAGATTTTGCTTTCTCTAGAACCAAAATTGACATAATCAAATGTTGTGACGTAGTCTTTTTTATATGTCAAATTTGACATTAATGAAAAAATTGTCCGAAAAATGGGCTTATTTTACCGAATTTCTAAAAAAGTCATAAGAAAAATATGTTTCTTTCGCAATTTTATACCTTCGTGCAAAATTTCAAGAGCCTACTACGATTTTCATATTGTGCCCTTTGTTGCCCTTTTCCGTACTTGTTAATCCATAAAAGTCGATCATATGTAATTTAAAACACTCATTGACTGAATACATACTGCACAATACTTAGTTTACGGTGTAAATATCCTTCTTTTCCTTTTTTTTGCAAAAAAATTAAAATGAGGGCTTGTTGGAAAAGCACGCTTGGTGCAAAACTGATCTCAGTTTTACAGATAAACACATAAATTCGATTTAAAAACTTCTTTCTATAGTAAATGGTTGTAAAAACACACAAATATTTCTGTCATGCTGATCTGATCAGAAATATCTAGAAAATTTAAAATATTTTGTCCAATAATATCCAACAAAGGGCAAAATATGAAAATCGTAGTAGGCTCTTGAAATTTTGCACATGGGTATAAAATTGCGAAAGAAACATATTTTTCTTATGACTTATTGCGAAATTCGGTTAAATAAGCCATTTTTTCGGACATTTTTTTCTTAATGTCAAACTTGACATATAAAAGAGACTACGTCACAACATTTGATTATGTCAATTTTGGTTCTAGAGCAAGCAAAACCTGATGCCGCAAACAAATTTTCCGTAAGTTATTTACTAAAAATTTTTCCCATATGGTGCAGACTTTTTGGCGGGCACTGTATATTAGAAAATGGACGTCATCTACAATTATTCTCTTGGTCATGTTGTACGACTAATTGATTTTTTAATTTATAATGATCACTACCAATTTAGATTTTTTTTATTCACTATAGCAGAACCCATTCCTATACAGGATGTAGGACAGAAATGATGGTCAATATTGATACAGTGCAGGGAACCAATATTGACCATCATATCTATATGTATTGTCAGACTGGATGTTGTTCATTGTCATTCCCTGATGGTACTAATATTAACATGTTTCCGTATTATACACACTTTTGGGACACTTTCCTAGATTAATGATGGCAGCAATTGTTTCAAATACTTATATTGGTTTATTTTTTATGACCAAAATAATGCAAAAAAGCTTTTTCATTTAGAAATTTTGTTTTTTATGGCTCTTGTTATTTTTTTGTTTAATTTTGATTGTTTTTTTATTATAGAGGATATACTTTTATTTTTTCATCTTGCTAAATAAATCTAAAAAATATTAGTTTCATAAATGCATTTTTTACACAATATGATAAATTCAAACTTCTGCATCCTTAAAAGTTTGATTAAAAGCTTTCTAGAAAAGGTTTCACAAACCCCAACGTAAATATACCTACTCAATTAATAACAGAACTTCACCTTTTTAAAATTTGATAATTACTATAGTGAAAAATAGGACGAAAAAGTACACAAAAGCCGTATAAACAATCCCCGTTCTATGGTTCTCATTGTTAAATTAATTTAACTGTTGTGTTTATTTGCAGCAAATGTTGACTTGGTCCTGGGCCTCACAGGCAAATCAATCAAGAGACGCGGCAAAGAATTCATTGCGTTCGAGAAGCAAAAAATCGACCTGAAGATAGAAGCGGCTTCGCTGTACTTCGCGAACATTTTCGGGAGCAACGAAGAGCTCACAACCCAAGCCAACAAGATCATCAACGACAACATCCTGGACGTTATTGACGAGTTTAAGCCAGTCATTGGGGAGATTATTGCAAAGTTCATAGCTAATATTGTAGATGGCATATTTAGTAGGTACTCTTTAAGCCAACTATTCCCGGACTCTTAGGAAACTTGTTTTGTTGTGATATATTTGTGTAATATAGGAAATTAGTACAAAATATATTTTCTGAAATTTCTTTATTTAAATTATAAAATCTTTCTATTATGGGGCAGTTTCTTCAGGGCTTCCAATTAACTCATAAATACCGATGTTTTAAAAAGGAGAAAATCACTACTTATATTAGTAATATTATTGCTCCTTCTTAATACAAAAAAGTTTACCAGAACGTTAAAATAGGTATTTATGAATCCAAGGCACTGAATATCAACTTTTTATAACTCATTTGGAATTTAGTTGCCGACGCCTCTGGCCGAGGCAAATAAACCACATGGGTCATAAAAAGAACTTCAGTGCCGAGGCATGTACAGTGTGTCCCATTTTGGGTGTTTTTCTCAAAAATCTCGGTTATTATTAAAGCTAGAGGGTTGCGGTTTTCACGTCACTGTACTATTTTTTTGAGAGGAATTTGGTGGACCAATTAGATTTTAGATAAGTTTTATAGTTTTCGCGCATTGGCGCAGAACTGAAATTTTCGATTTTTTGGAAACCTCTCTCCTGGCTACAACTTATATATCGACAAATTTAATCAACTATTTTTATAGATTTTTTGGCGTAGAATCGAATGGAATAATTAGTTTTTTGGTAGCGTTAATAGTTTTTGAGATATGAACTATGGTTTCCATTAAAAAAAATATATAACTTTGGTTCATATCTCAAAAACTATTAACGCTACCAAAAAACTAATTATTCCATTCGATTCTACGCCAAAAAAATCTATAAAAACAGTTGATTAAATTTGTCGATATATATAAGTTGTGGCCAGGAGAGAGGTTTCCAAAAAATCGAAAATTTCAGTCCTGCGCCAATGCGCGGAAACTATAGAACTTATCTAAAATCTGATTGGTCCACCAAATTCCTCTCAAAAAAGTAGAACAGTGACGTGAAAACCGCAACCCTCTAGCTTTAAGAATAACCGAGATTTTTGAGAAAAACACCCAAAAACACCCAAAATGGGACACACTCACAAAATAAAAGCATATTTTTTCTTCTTTCTAGCAAACTGATCTTTTCTTCATTTATGGGTACATTGCGGTGTATATTTAATAGGGCTAAATTACTTAGTATGTCTTGGACCATACTGGTACGTAACCAAGTTTTAATTCTTTTAAGTGAAGCAAAATGAAACTGGCAAGTATGCTCAAAAATTTTCTTGCCGTTGTCGCGATGTGACTTCGTACTGGTGTTGCCAGAACAAGCTTTATTGAGAAACTGAGGAAAATATACTAAAAACGCTTTTTAATTGTACACTAGATTGTGACAGGTAAATATTTCATATCCCTAGAATTCCCTAAAAGGCGGATATTATTGATAGGTGACGGAGAACAGGGCCGTAATCAACAGAATTTACATTTTACACACACGAATCCCAAATTTAAATAGATAGAAATTAACACTAAGCTCTGTTCTTTGAAGCATATTGAAAAAGGTTATAGTTATAGTTTTTGTGTTTGAAGTTAGGTTAGAGCCACAGACAGAGATATCGAATATCAAGGTTAAAGTTAGGCATCTCGTCACAAGTTCTGACATTTCTGCCGGGCATGCTAAATGCGTTCCTGTAGGCAGTGATGTAATGTATCGAGATACTGTATCTAGATACTTTTTATGTACCTAGATACATATCTATAGATAGGTAGGTACTTACAAAAATCAGGATCTGCCTTAGTATCTAGATCCTTTTGAAAGTATCTAGATACTTAGATACTAGATGCATTTTTTTAGCCACGATGGATGTATTAAAGAGGCGCTCGACTGGCACAGATGATGGTAAAACCGTGTTATGCTTTTTACCTCATAGATTGCACAAAGCTATTTGAATTACAATAAACTTAAAATTATCGTGGCTATCTAAGTAGGTAAGTAAGTATATTGATTGCCTTATGAGGTCTGAAATTTTCTTAATTAACTGATAGTATCTGAATGTATCTGGAAGTATCTAGATACTTTTTTAACGTATCTGTATCTGTACCCAGATACTTTGGAAAAAATGTATCGGTATCTGTATCTAGATATATCTGCCAGACAGTATCTGCATCTGTATCTAGATACCGAAAAAAATTTATCTGTTACATCACTGCCTGTAGGCGCCCAAAACATTGCTGCCAACCTTGTATTACTAAATTAAGAAATGTCATTTCTAGTGTACAATTAAAGAGCGTTTTTAGATTACCTAATAATACTCCGGTTATAATAATGGTTGTAGATCCCTGTATCCGCCACTGGTACCGAGTTTGGAGTTGATTTCTATTTTTGTTACAGAGACAAAAAATAAAATAATGAAAATAATTACTTTTTTAAACGAAAATTTCCTATGAAGGGCCCCAAAATATAAATATGCATAAATTTATTTTTTTGTAGATCACCTTGTAGGTAACTATCTATTTTGCTGTCTACATTGCAATATTATGAAAATGTACCTGTACCTACTTAGACCAATCCAAAATTACCTAATTGTAGGTACAGTTTACTCGTGAACTAGTAGATATAAACAACTTGTGTAGTACCTAGGTACCTAACTCTATTATTAGTCATGATTTTTTTATTCGAGTAATGAGCATATTTTTCAAATCCGCGTCATATTCCCACTATTTTAATTTGTTATGGTTAATTACATTTATAGCGATCAACATATTAAAGGATGTTAATAAATTACTTTGTTTATTTTTAGTCTATCAAACTTTCCGTAAAGATGAAAACGTCTGTGATAGTAGCTATAGTTTGTAGTGTACTCGTAGGATATGCAGCTTCAAAAGGATTACGTAAGTGCTGGGAATCGGACTGTAGGTGTCATTTGTTATTCGAAATAGGTATATTAAAAATATGCAAAATATTATAGCTTACGTTCCAACCCCTCTTTACTGTTTTAAAAAAATGGGCTTTAACTCTTATTCCGGAATAAATTCATTTTCTAATTTGATTTAGTCTGATCTTGTATTTCTGTCTACCTTTATTTTTTAAATTTCTATTTGAGAAAGAATACACAAAGGTATGACTCATTTTTTTTATATATTCGAGGGCAAACCAGAGAAAAACTATACTGACGAATTAGGTACCTACACTAAACAATAATAATCGGTTTCTACTATCGAAGTTCTCGCAAAAATGATACACTTCCAGCCGCTCCCTTAACTCAAGAAAATTTAGGTGAAGGCACTCAATACTTCTTCCCAAAAACTGAGAGCACTGAGACAATTTGATTCTGCACAAACTGCTAATACAAGAATTCAAGTAAACTTACGTCTAGCCGAAGTAGTTGAGCTAATGATATCAAAGATCTAGCTTGTTACCCTTTAATTATGCTTTATGCTTTCCACTGATTTTTGAAACATCCTCTCTGTACCTACTATGGAATTAAAAAGTGGTATTTTTAAATCTTTGACCCCCCATGTGGAACACCTATGATGAAGAATGTCAAACTATCTCTACCTCGGTAAATGTCAAATCCAGGTACATCACATGCCAAATTTCAGAACTTTATCTTTGTTCGTTCTGGAAATATTTAGAAAAAGTCGCTTGTCCGAGTGTCATTTCGCACTTTCCTCCTTAGAGGGCATCTATAGGAACTTTTTATATTTTTTTGGGTCGCAGAACGCGCTGGTAAATTATGACAGGCTAATTTCGAGGCACCCTGTATATTATTTTGTAATTTAGTATTTAGGAAAAGATTTAGTGGGTCTCACGGAAATTTTAACAATGTTTTTTACAGTCTATGTGTAGCTTTGTCCATGATATATCTATCAATTCGATGATACCTACTCAGAAGAGACAATGCTATGCCTGGAAGATATTAATGTATATTACTACTTCCTGGGCATCTTTTCCTTGCATTTTCTATCTGTTTTCGATTTTTTTCTTCAAATCTCTGTTTGGTTATTATTATTATTTTTTGCATTTATTTTTTCATTATGTGTCGCGCTGGAATCGTCAACTTACATGTGTCGTTTTGCTTAACAATAAAAAATAATAAGTAAAACAATTTTTAGATTAGGCTCAAACCAAAACAAAAGAATTTATAGGTGGTGTCGTGATTAGATTTTGGTGAAAACCGAAATAAATTATATAAATAAATATTCTATGAAACGTGGGAAAATTCTGAGTTTCGTTGGCATATTTTTCTCTCATTTATGAAGAATGCGATATTTAATTATTATTTTAAAACAGGATGTTTTCTGTTTTCTTTATTAATGGGATATTTTGGGATGTTTCGATTAAGTTTATCCGATTTTCAAATATTTCCAAAGCATTCTTGAAAATACATAAATTCAATTTTCCCAACTGGGGATAGTTGGGTTCATGCGATGCTAATTAAGGCTACGTTGCCAGATTTGTTATAAAAAAAATCACAAATAGCATTTTTACAAAAATCGCGTCGAAAAAAAATCTGGCACATTTAAGTAATTATTAATTTATAAAGATATAAAACGGTGTTTTTTACCGTTTCCTTTATTAATGAGACATTTTTGGGCTGTTTAAGTTTGCTCTATTTCAAAGCTTCCCTGATTTTAATTAAACATAAAAAACAATTTTCGCAACTTTAAATAAAGATCTTGTAGAAGGGTTAATCGACGATGGAAATTATTAAAACTTAGGATATTAGGGGTTTCAGGGGGTGCCGAATAAAACTACGATGACAGATTTCAGATATGAAAATGCTTAAGAGCTTTTTCCAAAAAATCGAACACACAAAATCATCAAAATCGTGCAGCGCAGCACAATTTTACAAGGGTGCGCAAATCTGAACACCCTGTATGTAGGGACCTACGTAATAAATATTCTAAAAGTTTACTATACTAATAACAGCTTATAGATTCATGTGTAAAAAATCGCCTAATATTTGACAGAGAACACATTTTTTCCTGTTTGAGTAAAAACATACGAGTAGTTGCCATGAATTTTTTCCATAAATATTTACATTAGCGTCATTAGCTATAAAAATTTATTTATTCAGGATGTTAAAAGTGAACTTCTCAAATATTTTAATTCTTGTTATAAGTATACCTACATTATTTAACTAAACAACGTAATATGCAAATATTAGGTATTAGAAAAAGTCTTAAAGAATAAAGCTATTTAAAAACGGAAAAACGTTTTAATCTTCCTGGAAAATAATATGACGCGCTTCGTTGTTTTCAGCAAAAACTCGTCCCTATCACGGTTGATTTATATAGTAGTTATTACTCCTAACGCAGAATAATAAGAGCACTTAACAACTTATCTTCCTAATAAAAATTTATATGGAATAAAAATGCCTTACATCATTGAGTAAAGGAATAAAATTATTCCTTTACTCAATGCTTACATTCAGAATGCCTTTAACCGATTTGAAAATGCAAAACACCTGTGACTTTACTTCTTTATATACACCCCCATTATATTATGACAAACGACAAACGCGTCTTGAAGTTGTGAATTATGCCTACCTACCAATCGTATGGTTTGTACCTTGGTTGGATACAATGGGTTATGAATCCATAACCGATGGATCTGTCAGATTTGTTTACTTTTAGGTTATAACGCTCGATTAGGTATCTGGGTAATTTTTAATGTAAACTTATGGTCAAAGAACTAAATTTGTGTGCGTAGAATTTTCAGAGGCTTTTTAAATAACTCTGAAACTTCATTACACACATTTTTTATATAAAAAAAAAACGGATTTTCAGTTTTAACCAATGGCGCCCTAATTACAATGATCCTGAATATACAGGGTGTTTCATCTTAAGTGCGAACCCCGTAAAATTTGTATTCTCCATCCGATTTTAGCCGCGTTTTTTTCTAAAAATAGGCCACAAAAAAACTTTACGTTGGTGCAAAATTTCAGGTCTTAATGTCAATTTTCAAGGCCTACTACAATTTTTTTTTCTAGTAAAAAAATGACGAAAACCATTTATCGATTTTTTTTATTTAAAATCTGACACCACAGCTTTAATCAGAACAACTTAAAACCCCCGTATACCAAATTTGAACAAAATATATACAGGGAGTTCCATTCTGCAGGGTGTGAAAGTTAAGCCAAATAAGAATTTTAAACTCATCTGGAATTTTTTTTCTGTAAAAACATTCCTAAAGCACTTTTTTACATAGAATCCACTACATTACTACATTTTTTTCAAGTCAATGGTTTAAGAGTTACCGATGAAAAAATATTTTTTAAATGGAACCCTTGATTTGATTTGTCATTTATTTCCAAAGATCAAGAAACGTACATTGTATACAGATTCTTAATATAGGACACGTCACAAAGAATTAGTATAGTTAAAATATTCATATAATGAGTAAAGGGCACGTGGCAGGAGGAATTTTTTTAATTCGACTTTAAATTGCTCTTCAGAGTGAATGTTTTTAAGGTAATCCGGTAAGTGATTGAATATCTTTATTGACAAATTATGAGGACCGTTCAGGCTAGAACTGGTCCTACACCGTGGAATACGTAAGTTGCCTTTGTGCCTTGTGTCATGAGAGTGAATATCTTTATTTTTCTGGATCTCTTTTAGATTATTTCTAACATGCAATGCTCAAAAGAATATATATATACTTGGGAGCGTTAGAAAATTGAATTTAACGAAAAGTTGCCTACAAGAGGTACGTCTCGGCACACCAGCAATTTGGCGGACGATATTTTTTTGTGAGATGAACACAGTGTTTGATGTGGGAGCGTTGCCCCAGCAGACAACACCGTACGATAGCACAGAGTACACGTGACCATAGTATAACGCAAACAGGGTGGCATTGCTGACCACGGATCTGAGTTGTCGGAATACAAAACTATACGAATTAATTTTTTTAGAGACACTATTAGTATGTAAGTTCCAGGAGAGCTTAGGGTCAAAATCTAGTCCTAGGAACTTGATCTCATATACAGCAGGCATTGTTTTGCCATTGTTGAATCTAACAAGTGGACTTATATTGCAATTTTTGTTTTTTGGAAGGAATTGCATTAATTGCGATTTGTTGCAGTTTAAACAGTTTATTTTCCTGAGTCCATTCAACCATGTTGTGTACCAGTTCCTGGATTAAGGGGGTACTTTCTTGGTCCCTGCATCCGAATATAAAATTTGAATCATCCGCATACAACACCGGCAGCACGGCATCATCACAGATACCGGGGAGGTCGTTAGCCATAATGACAAATAATATAGGGCCCAGGAGACTACCCTGGGGCACGCCACACGCATTGGCCAAAAAATCAGATCTAGTTCCATCGTGAAGAGAGACACACTGGATCCTGTTTCTCAAGTAGGTCTTGAGCCAGTTCAAGGCAACACCCCTAACTCCGACCACCTCAAGCTTGCCAAACAAAATGTCGTGCTCCACGGTATCAAACGCAGAACTAAAATCAAAGAACGCAGCAAAAGTATCGCACCTGTTATCGAGACATTCTTGTATATATTTTACACACTCATACAGTGCCAATTGAGTACTTTTGCGCTTGACAAATCCATGTTGATATGGTGTTACAACATCATTTTTTTCAAGAAAGTCATAAAGCTGGTTATAAAACACTTTTTCAAAGATTTTCCCCAGCTGATTTTGCACAGCAATGGGTCTATAGTTGAGAAGTGAAGTAGGGTCACCTTTTTTATATACGGGAATAACTTTTGATTTTTTTCAAGACTTCAGGAAAGACTCCTGTTGTTAAAGATAGGTTAATAAGGTAAAGCAAAGGCTCCACGATTTCCTCGAAACACAGTTTAATAATAGTACCAGATATCTCATCTATGTCCCGGGACTGATCAGCTCTCATGGACATTACAATAGTGTGTAACTCATCTCTCGTAATTTCACGAATGAACATGGAGTTTGTTTCATATCGGCCTCTGTAGGTGCTAGGGGTGCCTGTACAGGGTTGTGCTTTACTCGTAAAAAAAGTATTAAACATATTAGCAACCTTAGTTGGGTTAAGAATTAATTCATTTTTCTTATTTTTTATTTGTAGTGTCTTACTCTTTTCATCTTGTTTATATTTTTTAACGTAGGAGTTTATTACACCCCAAGCCGCCCGCATTGCATTCGGCGATTTCTTAATTAGTTTATCGTAAAATAATTTCTTTTTTTCAATTATAATGCTTTTATATGCCCTTTTTCTCATCTAGATATAAGCGATGGAAACCTTGTGAATTCAATTGCTTATCCATGACACCACGGGCGTAGCCAGGATTTAGTTTTGGGGGGGCGGGGTTTAGTTTGAGAAGTAAATAAAACAACAAAAATATACTTACATGAAATTTAATATCTATATATTCATCCGAAAAACTACGACATATTTATAAAGTTCTTAACTTTAAATGAAATGGATAAATTAATTTCGTTCCTCTGCGCTAAATCTAAAACCATGAAAGAAGAAATCTTCGGCTTTTTCTTTTAAATATATCCACTACTTCATCTGCATGAATTTCTGTTCCATAGTGAATGTTCATTAGAGCCAAACCATTAAGTCTGTTTTCACTTGTAGTGTTTCGTAAATAGTTTTTCAGTCTCCTTAGGCCCGAGAAAGACCTTTCTGGGGTAGCAGTGGATACAGGAATGGTAGCCAAGATTTGTAGTAATGTGTAAATATTAGGATAAAGGTTTTTATCGCACATATCTAGGCATTCCAAACTAGATTTCGGGGTAGGCAGTCTTCTTATCAGCATGCAAGGTAGCTGAAGCTTTGATAGCTAAATCCAAATTTGTTTCTTTATTAGAAACCCCTTGACCTTGACTACACCACTTTTTCCAGTAGTCCATACCTTTAGGTTTATCACCCTTCCTTTTTTTCCCCTCCATTTTTCGACAGTAATAATGATTCACGTATCTATCCTTAACAAGGATAGATAATATTATTAGCTGAGTAGGTTTGCGAAATTTCGAAAGTCTAGGTCTATACTTTGATTTTTTGGGCATTTTCCGACTTTTTTTTTATAGAAAAGCGCATTTTGTGTAGTTTTCACATCAAAATTTTATTAAGAAAACTTGTTATCAATGAAAAACTGGATAGGTGTGAAAAATTCCAACATCAAAAATTTCTGCATCGACTTTAGCACAAAAAATCAAAGTCGACTTAGGATTTTGAAATTTTTCACACCTATCCAGTTTTTCATTGTCAACAAGTTTCCTTAATAACTTTTTGATGTAAAAACTACACAAAATGCACTTTTCTAAAAAAGTGTGAAAAATGCCAAAAATCAAAGTATAGGTCTAGACTTTCGAATTTCGCAAACCTACTCAGCTTTTCATTCTGAACAAGTTTCCTTAATAATATTTTGCCGTAAAACCTACAAAAGAGGCACTTTACTGAGATAGAAAATTAGTTTCTTCATGATTTCTAAGGCATACCTGATTTTCGAAAGTAAAATTAAATCACAAATTAGTTTAAAACCAAGCAGGGCTGATCCCAGAAGCTCAAATTTTAACTCGAAAATTTGTTGTTATTTACACCTTATGTGAACTCAATCTGTGGATACACTGTATACAATCAACGCACATGCAAAAATAATATATATAAAATATATTTTTTTATTTTTGTTATTTTTGTGAGGAATATATTTTTCTGTGATATCGCCTTATTTAAGTTTTATTGTTATAGTCAAATTATTTTAAGAAGTCCTTACTGGGACTGTCAATTGGTAATTTCGACATCCTAAGTTGGCATCAATGCAGCAAAAAATGGAACCGGGTCATAAGTCCAGGTCGGTAACGAGCCCATTTGCACAATGAATAACTACTAATAACACGAACAAGAACAACACAGATAACGTAAAACTCACGAAAGGTATATAACCCGCGAATATTTTCACTGCCCAAAGTTTGAACACTTTTTACAATATTTATACCTTAGATATACAACATTCAATTTTTAAAAATAAATATCAAGATTTGGATATATATCAGATATATATCGATAAATATCTGATATTTTGATATTTATATAAATATCATGATATTTGCCAACCTTGGTTGGAAGTCGACCGGCCGAGTTCGAAGGCGGCCGGCCGAGTTCAAAGTTGGCCGGCAACAAAAAATCACTACGTGGCCCCTCAGCGCTTCCGTAGGAACCATCAACCAAGAGAATCGAATATTTTAAAACTGAAAAACCATTTTTCCGGACACCTCGTAAATGAATTAAGTTTCTCCATGGCAACTTGCAACCTCATTTTAAATACAAGCAAAACTTTTTATCAAGTTTGCTAATATAAAATAAAAAAGCTTCCTCTATACAATGTGTCCCGGATAAGAATGAACAGCATGGGGATCTTGCAAACGGTGAGAGATAGAACAATAAAATGGTACAAACAGCTTTCTAATATCTTTTTCATTTTTGATGAGTTATTTTGAAAAAAGTAAAATTTTGCGTTTTCGATTTTATTTTTTTCTGAAGTTGTTATCACAGATAGAAAACAAAGAAAACCACTTTCTTATGGCACTTTTTAACGGGCTTTAAGATGGTGTTTTTAATATTTTTAAATACGGCCCTGTCTGGTAAGTGTTTTCCTCTGTTGTTGTACAGCAAAATGTGCCGCATTGTGTTTTGGAGTAAATTCTTCGCTTTTTCTAATGGTGAGAAAGCTTTAAGCCAACGAAACCAATAACTTTTTCCATTTATTAATTGCAACAATACATTCGTTCGGCCTCTACACTATTCTGTGACGCAAAATATAACTAATATATTAAATTTGTCGTCATTTGAAAAACACCCTCCATTTCTAATAATAAAAATTATTAATTATTAAATGATATAGTGGGAGTTATGACAAATGACAAGGGGTTGGTTTCGTTGTTTCAAAGCCTTCTAGGTGGAGGATTTTTATTTATTTTTTATTATCGTATGTGACTGTTATCATTAGTCTTTGCCGTCCTTTTTTTTGGTTCTCCGATTGAAAGATAAGTTGTAAGTTAAATTGTTGACAATACTAATTAATATGTAGACTTCTTATTATTAAATACAGGGCCGCATTAGAAAAAAATAAATGGAAAAAAAGGAATTTTCAGTATAATTGTCTCAAAACATTTTAAAAATATTTCATGTCATACATCATGGTATTTGCAATGACAAGTGCTTTCAAAATCTGACAAAAAATCAAGGTACGTATTTAAAAAAAATAAAGTTGAAGATGGTTTCTCAAATACGAAATGTTGTAGAACAACTCTAAAGACGCCATCTTAAAGCCCGTTAAAAAGTGCCACAAGAAAGTGTTTTTCTTTTTTTCAAAATAAAATCGAAAACTCAAAATTTTACTTTTTTCAAAATAACTCAAAAACGAAAAAATATATTAGAAATCTGTTTATACCATTTTATGGACCTTAAAATTGCGCAACTTTTTCCCCATTTAACCGTTGTTCTATCTCTCACCGTTTGCAAGATCCCCATGCTGTTCATTCTTATCCGGGACACATTTTATATACTGTAGGTACATATTTTCGTATACGTTCCAGCATCGTTCATAAAAATATGCCACCGGCATGACCCCCAAATAAATGCGTGCTTGGACGAAAACATGAAGAAGATCATCCCCCACCTAAAAGAGGGCATTCCGGACCTGTACATCCCGCCCTTCAGCCCGCTGATCATCCCGTTCGCCAGTCTGGATTCGGCCGGAAACTTCAACGCGTCGTTCACGAACATCACGATCCTCGATCTCGACAGGCTGGTCATAACTGAACGTAGTTTGGACCTCGACAGGCTCCGCCTGGAAATGTCCGCGGAGTTTCCGAACGTGAGGGTCCAGTCCCACTATAACGTGGTCGGGAAGGTTTTGGTGTTGCAACTGGACGCCCATGGACCAGCAGATGGGAACTTAAGTATGTATTTATTTGTGGTTTCGCCTACAGTTATATCGGACTATCGGACTCGTAACCTACCCCCTACCCTCATGGTGGAATTATTTTTTATACGAGGGCAGACCTGGGCAAAGCACTTTGTAAATGCGCTTGAAGCCCTAAGTCCTTGCTTAATGTGCTTAATATTCAAGCACAAATTACAATTAACTTTTTGAAAGAACTTGAAATTACCAATTACCGTTGACTGACGTATTAATAAGACTTCTCACGGCTATAGTTTCATGTCCTGGAAAGTAGACGGCGCTTATGGTCAACAATGTATTTTGCATTGTATTTTGTCTCCGGGAAGCGCATGGTGAGCCAGAGAACTGTCAAACATGACAGCCTTGAGCACTTTTTATTAATACTCTTATAAAGTAATTGAACTCCAAGCACAAAGCCCTGCTAAAAAAGACTTGAGTATAATAAGTAGAGTAACCCAAATAAGCAACACGCATATTTTGCATATTTAGCATATTATATGCATTTTTTTAAATATTTGCATATATCCTTAAAATATGGCATATTGTGCATAATTTTTGGGAACAGGGGTCGGTGTCTAGGTATGTACCTGGTTTTCCCAAAATATGATAGGTAAATTATAATTTTATGGCCACTAATCCTGGTTATCTGAAAACGAATAAAATAGGTACCTATTTATACCTATTTAATAAAGTACAAATATTGAAAAGGACGGAATAAATTATACGTAGGTTATTTTTTGCTCGTTTCGTCAGATGCAGCACCGTACATGGTAAGAGCCGGGCAAAATTTGAAAATCTTTCATCCTAAGTTGATACAAGTAACATGCCTTGCTCATGCTTTAAATAGGGTTGCTGAGGAAATTAGGAAACATTTTCCGCTTGTAAATAGTTTAATTTCTTCCCAGTCTCTTACAGATGTTAAAGAACTATTCGAAAACAAGGAAATAAAGAACTTTCCTTTCTAAAAGCAAATTATAGCTTTCTTTCTAAAACAATAACACAAATGGAGGAATCTAATTTGCCATTATTAACCCGAAGTGTAGAACTGGTAAAACAATCTGAGGTTGCTTTTCAAAATGTCACAGGTAAAATTGGGGACAAAATATTTCAAAAATTTAGAAATGTTATGGAAGAAATAGTGGGTTTCAGTTTCTTAGCCAAGTAACAAACGTTTTAAGGGGAGATTTTACCGAATCCATCGATTTGAGCAATTTTAAAAGCACACCTCTTACATCGGTTGATGTGGAAAGGAGTTTCTCCATTTATAAATTTTTATATTCTGATAGAAGACAAAATTTTTTAATTGGGAATTTTGAGCAACATTTAGTGGTTTATTATTTTTACAACTAAATTTCAACCTGATTTTTATAATTTATAATAAATGCATATTTAGATTTATTTCAATCGCCCTGTATGTAGAAAATTTAAAATAAAATATTGTTACTTTTACTATGTATAAATGCATTTAGAAATTTGTATGTACATTATATATGTTTATTTGTAAATGAAACAATAAAATTATATTTTTAAAGTATTTCTTAATTTGCATATTTTCAACATGTTCCTCCATATTTTGACTAAATTATTTGCATATTTATGCGCATATTTTTAGGGTTTCAACTTGCATATTTGGGTTACTCTAATAATAAGAGTGCTTAAAGCACAGTGAAAGGGCTTAAAGCACAATGAGAGAGCTTAAAGCACATTGAAAGGGCTTAAAGCACAAGCACAATGAAAATGAAAGGACTTTAAAGCACTTCAAAGAGCCAAAGCCATTAAGTAACTTGTTTTCTTATTTATAATGAAAGCGGGATATGATTTGTGGGAGGGCTTCAAGCACTTAAAAAATGCTCGAAGCTCTTTTTTGTGCTTGCAAGCCCTTGTAGAAATTAAAAAGTAATTGAAGCACATTGGAAGAGCTTAAATTCCTTTTTTTTCAATTACAAATTACCAAGCACTTTTATGAAATAATTCGATTACCAAGTCCCGATTACAGAAATAAGAAAGAGCTTCGAGCACAGGGCTTTCAAGCCCTCAATGAGCTTGAAGCACTTTTGCAAGCACGACGCACTGAAGCCCTGCCCAGCTCTGTACGAGGGTGCCTAAAACTGTTTTTTTGTTAGTAACACAGAGGATACCAGAATACAGAGAGTTCATCTTGTCAAATATGTCAAATGAAGCCCAACTTTAAATGGTAATTAGTCCATTGTAGGTCACTGTGGATTTTCTTTCAATAAATGAGGAACGCAGTCTACTTCATAGTTTATTTGAACGATCTTATCAGATGTGTGAAAAATTTCGTCGAAGTTGGGCTCCATTTGACATATTTGACAAGATGGACTTTCTGTATTCTGGTCTTCTCTGTGTTAGTACCTACCTGTACTTACAGTTTTTATTTGTGCTTATACAAAAATACATTTTTGTTCATTATGTCATGTATAGTACATTTTTCAAGGTTCGAGGTTAGGTTTCCGATTACGACCTATAGAGTTTTGTCGTTGTGTGTTTTATTTTATCAACAGCAAAAAATTTTAATTAAAATCTAATTTTAATGTTTTATGGATATAACCTGGACCAGTGACAAAAGGTTTAGTGGCGAGACAAATAACAAACAATGTTGGATAATTTTATGGTTACAGGATTATCTTTATAAACATTTAATAAATCATAGAAAGACCTGTGTTGTTTTACCTATACAGGGTGTTTACTTTTAGCGTGTACATACACCATGGGTATTTTCTAAATTTGGAGAGGTACCAGAGCGTGTTAAATCAGAAAAAAGTAGCGCATTTCGAGGCTCTTTAAAACCGGTAAAAGAAGTCTTATAATATAAGATATTTCAGGAACGACTTGAACTATATGTATAGTTCAAGTCGTTCCTGAAATATCGTGAAAAATCTGAATTCGGTCGTTTTTTCATTTATTATCTTCTACAATAAACATGGAAACACATTGAAACTTGGTACGTTTACATAAGTCTACATGAACTATTCCCAGGAAGTTTCAGAAAATTTCCATGCCCACTAGATTTAGATATTGGATTTTTGGAGCAAAAAATTACTAAACCACGTATCATACGTGTTAAATTGACTTAATTAAACGGAAATGTTAATTAATATTTTTGATATTTCTGTTACTCCGTGTGGGTCCATTTTTTGGTAAATAAAAATTAAGGTCTTAAAATTCTCACAGCTCAATTTATTTTTATACAAACAGGCGACCGGTTTCGTGATTTTTAAAAGAATCACACATCTTCAGGCCAAGACTACAACACAGAAGTAAAATAAGTTAAATAAGTTAAACAAATTACAAACAAACAACTTACGCAGCCATAATGGCATTGTACATTCAAAACTATACGTCATAAGGTAAATTAAAGTGAAAAAAGGGTGCAAACATTATACAAACAACAAATTATTTGTTAACAAACAGGACCAGAGTATAAAATAATAATAATGAACCAACAAGTAAGTGCAAAAATCCAAAAAACCAGGAAAAAACTACGTAGGAAAGCCAGGAATTCACTGTTGTTAGACTAAACAGCTTTTCAAATTGGTCAACTAGATCACCAGTTATCAGTGGAAAAGATAAGTATTAAATATTTTTGAAAAAATCATCAAAACGATACTAAAAGCAGTGTCTTAGATTTGGGTCATTTTTCTCCAAAAACTGATTTTCTTTTAATCTAATAATTTCATGCGTATTAAATTTAACAAATTAAAATTACCAGGAAAAAAGAGGACCAAACCTACTGTTCCTAAAACAAGACCTAACTGTGTTATAGTGAACTGCTAAAGTAGAAATACTTATTTTTATACTTTACTAAAAACAGTGTCTTAGATTTGGGTCCTCTTTTTTTCCAAGAACAGGTTTTCTTTTCATCTAATAACTTCATGCGTTTAAACTTAAAAAAATAAAATTACCAGGGACAAAGAGGACCAAACCTACTGTTCCTAAAACAAAACCTAACTTTGTTATAATAGTGAACTGCTAAAGTAAAAATACTTATTCGTTCTGCCCTAACTCTACTAAAAACAGTGTCTTAAATTTTGGTCCTTCTTTTTTCGGAAAACTGGTTTTCTTTTCTTCTAATAATTTCATGTGTTATAAATTTAAAAAATTAAAATTACCATAAAACCGTAGCAGATATAAAAGAGATGAATACTATTTTTTGTGGAAAATGAATGTGATTATTCGAAATTAATGCCGCCCTTGACATTGCACAGAGATGAGCTACTTTTTTCTTAAATTAGCATGACTAGTTACCCATAACTCCGCCACTAGTTTTTCGATCAGTCGGATACTTCACTATTTCTTGTCATCCTATACCAGTAATAAGTGCACCATATTTGGATAGATTAACTTCATTAGTTTCACAGATATTAAAAAAAAATTGCCAAACTTAACACCCTGTAACTTCCTTATGGAGCCGTGGCATTATTTTTCAAAGTGCTATTGTTTCCCAATTGTTGTTAATATAAAACTAAAATAAACTATAGGTATACAAATATGTCATGTTTTTGATTAAAGAAATATTATTCCTTTATATCAAAGGTCATGTTAAATGTTAAATTACAAAGATGTTCTTAATATTATTTTATGCCTTAAGGTTCCGTGGGATATGGTCTGTGGTGTTATCGGAAATTTTATGACAGGCGCTCTTGGCCCAGAAAAAATATAAGTATGGAAAATGGTATTTATTATTTGGAAAATCTCCTGCCCTGGTTAAAGATAACTATATAAAATAATATATCGTTGGAATTAGGAGAATAAAAATGAACTTAGAAAACCCAAAATATACAGGGTATCTCAAAAATCTGACCAAGTGACGCCCGAAAAATGTATTTTTGTCACAACCTTTCAACAAGCCATACAATTTCTGAGTGTTTTTAATTTTCAGCTAACGTCTCTGGGAAGCTCGTGGCCAACGGAAAACCTTACACGAAAAATGGCAAAACGCACGTAAAATGGGAACCAGAAAAAATCGAAATGAATCTAGGGAAACCGGTTGTGAAATTCTACAACATTTTCGGCGACAACGAAGAACTCAACGCGAGGACGAATCAGATCGTCAACGACAACATCGACGAGCTTATAGGGGAAGTGATTCCTGTTGTCAAGAAAGTCATCGGAGATTTCATCTTTGGCATAGCTAATAAGTTGTTTGAAAAGTTCTCTATGGACGAATTGTTTCCAGATCCTTAGGAGAAAAAATAAAATAGTCGATAACAGCTAACTTCACCTGTATATATTATTAATAGAATACCTTTAACTAAAATATTATGCTACACTTTAGTAATATAGAAATCAGATTTCTTCTTAATATTATTATTACCTACTAGATCATCCTCAGCTTCTTCCAAAGTGATATATGTATCTCACTCGCACTATCAATAATGCTTGAAATCTTAGTTACCGGCGTTACCGTACGGTTATAGAAAAATGAAAATAAAAATTAGAAAATATGGCCACTTTCCACTTGTGTTAAACTAACAGGATTTTTGTTCAAATGAATTTTATTTTGGCCCATTTTGTAAATTTCCATTTTAATTGGCTTTCTATAGTATTGGATTTTAAAATATGTTATGACAGCTAAAAAAGAATTACCTACCCTTACGTACTTAACATACATATATTATTGCCTGTGGTGGCAATGTAAAGACAATTGATGAACAATTAAACAAATATTGACAGGTCCACATGCTAAGGGCCTATATGAACTTATTTTTTTTACTACTAACCTGAGAATTCACCATTATTTACCTCATTCCTCTAATGAGAAGTAATATTTCTCTACCTAGGTAAATAATGATAATAAAAAAATACCTAGGTAAATGCTTCTGCCTGTCTATACAAATATGACGCCCTTTTGAAATCTATTCTTTGTGAAATTTCTAACTGTGCTATTGAAGGTTCTTCGTGGCTTTAATGTACTTTAAAGAAAGAAAGTCGGACATCATTTTAGAAAAATTAAAAAGGATTTTCTGTCAGCGCCGGGGGTCGAACCCGGGACCTCTCGCTTGCTAGGCGAACGTTCTACCACTACACTACGCTGAACCATTGAAATTAAGTCGGTCTGTTTGTATAGTAGCCGAACGGAGAAGCCTTTCGTTCGCGCCGCACCACAGAAAATACTCTCCAATTTCCTCCGAAACACACTAGACTAATAGACACAACCTTGACGTTAGATACAGTTGTACCACTATACAAACAGACCGACTTAATTTCAACGGTTCAGCGTAGTGTAGTGGTAGAACGTTCGCCTAGCAAGCGAGAGGTCCCGGGTTCGACCCCCGGCGCTGACAGAAAATCCTTTTTAATTTTTCTGAAATGATGTCGGACTTTCTTTCTTTCATGTCCATTGGTCTACGTCCTATACGTATGAAAGTTCTTCTCCATTTCCATTTTCATTTTCAATCATTCCTTACGAGAGATTCGTATGTGAGGGACTACGCCAGCATGACTTCCAAGATGTATGGTGGTACAACTGTATCTAACGTCAAGGTTGTGTCTATTAGTCTAGTGTGTTTCGGAGGAAATTGGAGAGTATTTTCTGTGGTACGGCGCGAACGAAAGGCTTCTTCGTTCGGCTACTATACAAACCGACCGACTTAATTTCAACGGTTCAGCGTAGTGTAGTGGTAGAACGTTCGCCTAGCAAGCGAGAGGTCCCGGGTTCGACCCCCGGCGCTGACAGAAAATCCCTTTTAATTTTTCTGAAATGATGTCCGACTTTCTTTCTTTCATGTTCATTGGTCTACGTCCTATACGTATGAAAGTTCTTCTCCATTTTCATTTTCAATCATTCCTTACGAGAGATTCGTATGTGAGGGACTACGCCAGCATGACTTCCAAGATGTATGGTGGTACAACTGTATCTAACGTCAAGGTTGTGTCTATTAGTCTAGTGTGTTTCGGAGGAAATTGGAGAGTATTTTCTGTGGTACGGCGCGAACGAAAGGCTTCTCCGTTCGGCTACTATACAAACAGACCGACTTAATTTCAACGGTTCAGCGTAGTGTAGTGGTAGAACGTTCGCCTAGCAAGCGAGAGGCCCCGGGTTCGACCCCCGGCGCTGACAGAAAATCCTTTTTAATTTTTCTAAAATGATGTCCGACTTTCTTTCTTTCATGTCCATTGGTCTACGTCCTATAAGTATGAAAGTTCTTCTCCATTTTCATTTTCAATCATTCCTTACGAGAGATTCGTATGTGAGGGACTACACCAGCAAGACTTCGAAGATGTATGGTGGTACAACTGTATCTAACGTCAAGGTTGTGTCTATTAGTCTAGTGTGTTTCGGAGGAAATTGGAGAGTATTTTCTGTGGTACGGCGCGAACGAAAGGCTTCTCCGTTCGGCTACTATACAAACAGACCGACTTAATTTCAACGGTTCAGCGTAGTGTAGTGGTAGAACGTTCGCCTAGCAAGCGAGAGGCCCCGGGTTCGACCCCCGGCGCTGACAGAAAATCCTTTTTAATTTTTCTAAAATGATGTCCGACTTTCTTTCTTTCATGTCCATTGGTCTACGTCCTATAAGTATGAAAGTTCTTCTCCATTTTCATTTTCAATCATTCCTTACGAGAGATTCGTATGTGAGGGACTACACCAGCAAGACTTCCAAGATGTATGGTGGTACAACTGTATCTAACGTCAAGGTTGTGTCTATTAGTCTAGTGTGTTTCGGAGGAAATTGGAGAGTATTTTCTGTGGTACGGCGCGAACGAAAGGCTTCTCCGTTCGGCTACTATACAAACAGACCGACTTAATTTCAACGGTTCAGCGTAGTGTAGTGGTAGAACGTTCGCCTAGCAAGCGAGAGGTCCCGGGTTCGACCCCCGGCGCTGACAGAAAATCCTTTTTAATTTTTCTAAAATGATGTCCGACTTTCTTTCTTTCATGTCCATTGGTCTACGTCCTATAAGTATGAAAGTTCTTCTCCATTTTCATTTTCAATCATTCCTTACGAGAGATTCGTATGTGAGGGACTACACCAGCAAGACTTCCAAGATGTATGGTGGTACAACTGTATCTAACGTCAAGGTTGTGTCTATTAGTCTAGTGTGTTTCGGAGGAAATTGGAGAGTATTTTCTGTGGTACGGCGCGAACGAAAGGCTTCTCCGTTCGGCTACTATACAAACAGACCGACTTAATTTCAACGGTTCAGCGTAGTGTAGTGGTAGAACGTTCGCCTAGCAAGCGAGAGGCCCCGGGTTCGACCCCCGGCGCTGACAGAAAATCCTTTTTAATTTTTCTAAAATGATGTCCGACTTTCTTTCTTTCATGTCCATTGGTCTACGTCCTATAAGTATGAAAGTTCTTCTCCATTTTCATTTTCAATCATTCCTTACGAGAGATTCGTATGTGAGGGACTACACCAGCAAGACTTCCAAGATGTATGGTGGTACAACTGTATCTAACGTCAAGGTTGTGTCTATTAGTCTAGTGTGTTTCGGAGGAAATTGGAGAGTATTTTCTGTGGTACGGCGCGAACGAAAGGCTTCTCCGTTCGGCTACTATACAAACAGACCGACTTAATTTCAACGGTTCAGCGTAGTGTAGTGGTTGAACGTTCGCCTAGCAAGCGAGAGGTCCCGGGTTCGACCCCCGGCGCTGACAGAAAATCCTTTTTAATTTTTCTAAAATGATGTCCGACTTTCTTTCTTTCATGTCCATTGGTCTACGTCCTATAAGTATGAAAGTTCTTCTCCATTTTCATTTTCAATCATTCCTTACGAGAGATTCGTATGTGAGGGACTACACCAGCAAGACTTCCAAGATGTATGGTGGTACAACTGTATCTAACGTCAAGGTTGTGTCTATTAGTCTAGTGTGTTTCGGAGGAAATTGGAGAGTATTTTCTGTGGTACGGCGCGAACGAAAGGCTTCTCCGTTCGGCTACTATACAAACAGACCGACTTAATTTCAACGGTTCAGCGTAGTGTAGTGGTAGAACGTTCGCCTAGCAAGCGAGAGGCCCCGGGTTCGACCCCCGGCGCTGACAGAAAATCCTTTTTAATTTTTCTAAAATGATGTCCGACTTTCTTTCTTTCATGTCCATTGGTCTACGTCCTATAAGTATGAAAGTTCTTCTCCATTTTCATTTTCAATCATTCCTTACGAGAGATTCGTATGTGAGGGACTACACCAGCAAGACTTCCAAGATGTATGGTGGTACAACTGTATCTAACGTCAAGGTTGTGTCTATTAGTCTAGTGTGTTTCGGAGGAAATTGGAGAGTATTTTCTGTGGTTCGGCGCGAACGAAAGGCTTCTCCGTTCGGCTACTATACAAACAGACCGACTTAATTTCAACGGTTCAGCGTAGTGTAGTGGTAGAACGTTCGCCTAGCAAGCGAGAGGCCCCGGGTTCGACCCCCGGCGCTGACAGAAAATCCTTTTTAATTTTTCTAAAATGATGTCCGACTTTCTTTCTTTCATGTCCATTGGTCTACGTCCTATAAGTATGAAAGTTCTTCTCCATTTTCATTTTCAATCATTCCTTACGAGAGATTCGTATGTGAGGGACTACACCAGCAAGACTTCCAAGATGTATGGTGGTACAACTGTATCTAACGTCAAGGTTGTGTCTATTAGTCTAGTGTGTTTCGGAGGAAATTGGAGAGTATTTTCTGTGGTACGGCGCGAACGAAAGGCTTCTCCGTTCGGCTACTATACAAACAGACCGACTTAATTTCAACGGTTCAGCGTAGTGTAGTGGTAGAACGTTCGCCTAGCAAGCGAGAGGCCCCGGGTTCGACCCCCGGCGCTGACAGAAAATCCTTTTTAATTTTTCTAAAATGATGTCCGACTTTCTTTCTTTCATGTCCATTGGTCTACGTCCTATACGTATGAAAGTTCTTCTCCATTTTCATTTTCAATCATTCCTTACGAGAGAATCGTATGTGAGGGACTACACCAGCAAGACTTCCAAGATGTATGGTGGTACAACGGTATCTAACGTCAAGGTTGTGTCTATAAGTCTGGTGGGTTTCGGAGGAAATTAGAGAGTATTTTCTGTGGTACGGCGCGAACGAAGGCTTCTCCGTTCGGCTACTATACAAACAGGCCGACTTAATTTCAACGGTTCAGCGTAGTGTAGTGGTAGAACGTTCGCCTAGCAAGCGAGAGATCCCGGGTTCGACCCCCGGCGCTGACAGAAAATCCTTTTTAATTTTTCTGAAATGATGTCCGACTTTCTTTCTTTCATGTCCATTGGTCTACGTCCTATACGTATGAAAGTTCTTCTCCATTTCCATTTTCATTTTTAATGTACTTTGCCTGTCAAACTTTGCGGTCTTGGTATCAGTGACACATCTTCTCTGTGTTACTCTGCCTTTTTGGGTTCTGTGAATGATACTTCAAATTTATTGAATGTTATTCTACCTTCAGAAATTTTATCTTTCTCAGATGTCGATTTATCTGCTGCTCCAAATTCTTGGTTGTCAATTTGTAAGCTTGAAAGCATTCCTTCTGAACTTCCTAAAAAACAAAGAGATTTTGATTTAACTTTGTGCAGTGTTCTCCTCAACGATTTGATCGATTGCCAAAAAGTTCATGATAAAGCGCGTCTTTTGGCTCTGCAAGCTCCAGAAAGTAATGCTTGGTTAAATGCCCTTCCATCAGCAACTCCTGGGAATCTTCTAGATGATTCTACTTTCCGTATTTCCGTCGCTTTAAGAATTGGTCTTCCTGTTTGCGAAATGCATGTTTGCACTTGCGGCGAAACAGTTGTCAATTATGGCCTTCATGGGCTTAGCTGCTCAAAAAGTGCAGGACGGCTAACGCGACACCAGATGATCAATGATATTATTAGACGTTCTTTTTCAACAGCAAATATTCGTGCTCTTCTGGAGTCCCCTGGAATTTGTCGGAAAAAGAGTAGATGGCATGACTTTGATTCCCTGGAGTGCAGGAAAAGCTTTGCTTTGGGACGCCACTTGTAGGAATACTCTTGCTGATTCTTATGTTAAGTTAACTTCTAAAAAAGCGGGAGAGGCTGCACGTTTAGCGGAATCCCAAAAGCATCACAAATATGCTGAGCGAAAGGATCGCTTTATTTTTGTGCCTTTTGCAGTTGAAACATTTGGTCCTTGGGGTGATGAAGCTAAGAAACTTGTTTCAGATATTTGCTGTAAATTATCGCCCAAAAATGCAAAAGGCTTCATAAGGCAAAGATAAGTTTGGCTATCCAAAGAGGTAATGCGGCTTCTATTTTAGGAACCTTAGGTTCTTGTGAAGGGCCTGGTTTGGATGAAATTTTTTATATTTAATTTAATTTTATATTTGCATTTTTGATCTTTTATGTTGTATTATAGTAAAACTTCCTAGGTAAATAATGAAACATTTTCTATATGACATTTAAAAATTATTTTCATTTTGTCAGCCTGGCAATATTTCAATGTTAGTAGTAAAAAAATTCTATATACACTTCGGTTGAGAAGGCCATTATTTACCTCCCATATATTATATCCTTCGGCGCTACGCGCCTCAGGATATAAAAATAATGGCTCACTTCTTAACCTAAGTGTATAATATACTATTATTATACTTCTACATCACATTTTTTAAATCAAAGTTCAAATAATTCTAATATTTCGCATAAATAAAAAACCAAAAACCGACACATCATCAGCACATTTTACAGTTCCTCTCAAATCAATTCTCAATAACTTAGTGACTTAAAAATAATGTCAAAATGGAATTCCTATCTCCAAAAAACATATATGGTATAAATGAAGTCACTTGGAACAGCATAACAAAACTTGCGCGGCGTTTGCTTTGTAAAACAAGACCGAGTTTTAAGCGGCGCGCATCCATTAATAATATCATAAAAATTTTATTTAAATGATCTATAAAAAATTAATTTAAATTTTGAAATAATTCAAACCAAAACAAACCAATAATTTTGTTTCCCACAAAACAACACACCACAAAAATCTATACACATAACCAAAATCCGTAAAATAAAGCGCAATCCTTATTTCCGTGCACGGCACTGGTTATACTGGCCTAACTGGCCTATGTCGACACCTGTTCCGTATATCTCCGAAACGCCGACCAATCAAATCGCTACGCTCGCTTTTTTATTGGCTGCCTTCTTGACTAGGTCGACGACGACCGCATAAAAACTTTTGAATTTTATACGGGCGATTTCTGCTGATAAGTCTGGTATTTCTACCAGTAGCAGAAAGTGGTAAATTCTATGAAATAGATCGCGCCAAGTATATCACTGTGCTCCAAGTGAGTTCATTTTTACTTTACCAGCTCGAGAACAGGCGCCTCGGCAATGCAATACGAGACAAAACACTTTTTTAACAATATTAAACCGAACCTGGTATTAGTAGTAAAAAGTGATGAAGGAGACAGAGAAGATAGATATTGTAGTAAAAACAAGTGACTGGGTGCTCGCCTAATATAATATCACCAATACTTGCATGGGTTACACTGTTCGACGGCTGGCCACTTGTGCAGCGAAATGCGGTGGATAGCCGTGCCATAATTTCATACATCTTAGGATATTCTTGCGTAAATAGTTATAATTGATATGGCTTTTAGAGACCTACTGACAATATTATATTGTGCATTGACCTTTTTGTTTGACGACAACCTTAAAAAACCTTAAAAGTGAAATATTATTTTGCTTGTAGAATATGTATATTTTTGAAAAGTGCGTGACGCTTATGCCCTATATTCTTTTTGAGACGCCAATTAGATTTTTTTATGCTGTTTCAAGTGACTTTAGCAATACTGTACCACTCACAATGCCAAGAGTAGTTTTTTTGTAGAAAATTAATTGCTGCACCATAAACGAAACAGCCATAATCTTTTAATCAGTTTGTTCATGTGAGATTTGAATTTAAGCTTTTTCCTCTGATACAACCGGAAGCTCTACACCATCAATCTTTATATAGCCATATCCCTAGCCATCTTAGCTTTTTTCCTACCCCCTAGTACCATAAAGCATGATTTATTTGCATTAAGTTTTAGATTGTGGGTTGGTGACGAACTAAACAGTCTGTTTAGATCAGTGTTGATTAGTATCTCCGTGTCCTTTAGCTCAGACGTTTTACAATGATACCATAATTGTGTATCGTCAGCGTAGGTACCTATGTGTAATGCTATTAACCATCGACCTAACAATTTCTGCTCTGTACATCTGTACATAATAAATAGCAAAGGCCCAAGTATTGAATCCTGAGATACTCCGGTAGGAAGCGCAGCAAAACCAGACAAAGATCCATTGACGTTTACACATTGATGACGATCACCTAAATATGTTCGCAGCATATTGCAGGCAGCGGAGTTAAAAGCATAAAACTGAAGTAGAGAGGGCATCGCCTCGTGGTTGAATAGTCCAGCAGCACAAGTATGGCAACCCCATCTACAATACTGATAGCACTATTCACGATATCTGCCAAATCAACTGATGGGCTAGGACCCGTTCTAAAGCCAGATTGATTCACGGGGAAAATCTCGTGTACTGAGGCATATTCATAAATTTGTTTATACATGACCCGTTCCATTATTTTAGAGAGCACCGAGAGAATACTGATTGGCCTCAAATCAGACAATGATCTAGGGTTAGAAATCTTCGGCAATGGATTTACAACGGCTACTTTCCAAGATAAAGGAAAATAATTAATTTCAAGACAAGAGTTAATGATATTGGTAACAACAGCGCCAAGAAAGGGGCTACAGTATTTCAGCATGGTTGAAGACACATTTGTCAAGCCCAAATGCTTTCGATTTCAAGCTTAGAATGATTGCATTTACCTCAGGGGCAGTAGTCGTGGAAAAACAAAATTCGTTGTTAGGTTTAAATTTATTACTTTCTAAATTCCCATACCTCCGCCACTGGTCGGGTTATAAAGTCGACAAAATTCGTTAAAGGACTTCAATCGGTTCAAAAGTTAAAATCTTTTTTGTTAAATCTTTGTATGTTGGAAACGAAGGCTTTGTATAAACACTGTAAACTGTAGAGATTATTAATTTATGTTTGCATTTGTTGGAACCATTTTTCTAAAATCTATAGACATTAAAATACGAGCAAGAAAATGTATTTCTAATCGTTTATAAAGGAAGTAGCTTATTGTGTATAGTGTTAAAGAAATAAGAGATTCGCGGTGCGCCGCTGGCGTCATAAACAATACATACATATAAAAGTGCGAAATTACTTCCACTGCTTAATTACTCTGAAAAGTGAAGAGCGACAATAAGAATTGAAAATGAATGTCATTTGCGCGATTTTATTAGTTTTGTGCATTTCCTGTGTTTTGGTGTCTAGCAAAAAATTTCGTAAGTACCTACACAATAATTGTTATCTTTGATCAGTTTTACAACAAGCTGATTATTGGAAAAAAATAGCACACATTTCATAATTTTCAATTAAATATTCTCCGATAAAAAAATCTAAGAAATTATTCTGTAAACATAAAGAAGAATATTAGATTTAGAAAAGATGTTTAACATTTGAAAATTAATTCATAATTTTAGTTTGCGAGTTGATCCTTTTTGGTAAAGGCAAAAAAAGTAAGACTGGTAGTGGTGGATCTGGTAAAAATGACATACTTACCTACAACCTTTGAGGAAATATTCGCTAGCGACTGATATGTTTTGTGAAAGTGAAATCAAGGGGTAGTTACTGATACTTGCGACTTGAGGTGAACGATATTAGTTTTCTAATGCTCTATAAATTAAAATTTTTAATATTTTTTATGGAAGGCCTATATTTTACCAATTTGGATAAAACAAAATATTGCTTTTTGTAGATGTATCCTGTTTAGTATATAAAAAAAGACTATGTAATGGATTTTTTACGATTTATAATTATGTTTAAA
This sequence comes from Pseudeuparius sepicola, assembly GCA_963920635.1. Lineage (NCBI taxonomy): Eukaryota > Metazoa > Arthropoda > Insecta > Coleoptera > Anthribidae > Pseudeuparius > Pseudeuparius sepicola. The sequence continues at coordinate 15,512,915 of OY987299.1, forward strand.
ACCTTTTCAGTATACCTAACAAACTTTTGTTTTAATTTATTTTCATCAACTTCAAAATTAAAATGAATAAATTAAGATATTGATATATCATCTGTAAGTAAGTGCGCATTATCATTTCACTCATATTTTTTGCTTAATAATAATAAGTCTCACCCTCGGAATACTCCAAAGTAGGACTACCCTAGAAGAAAACACATGCTTCTGCAGGGGAGGGGTTGCAATTACTAGTATTGCGGCTACTACCAAAGAAGACTCCTACTACCGAAAACCCTAAAAAAAACTAATAACCCCAGTTAGGGTACGACGATCATTAGTAAATCACACAGATACTCCGGAACAATACAGTAAACTTATACTGAGCCTAACGCTCAAAGTTTCAGCATCTCTTATTGTAAGTCATATTCACTATTCATTCTCACAGTTCTTAAAATGTTTTTTCAATTTACTTTAGTGATTTTTGTCAGGTGTCAAATATTTTTGAGGATAGGTAAACAACTAGCAAAAAGTGTTTTAAATTATTTTTGGAAAATTTTCCTAGAATTATAAGGTAAAAAATAATAAGGCAAAAAAGCTCACAAAAAATTGATTTTTGAATGGGAAGTTTTAGATACATTCCTGCTAATTTTTTAATCAACAAATTATACTGCGAATAAACATGAAGGGACAAATTGGTACTACGATGAACTAATACTAATTAAAATATATTATATATAATATATTTCAACTTTTTAGAAGTTGAAATATTCGTAATTTCAACTTGACGAATCAAATAATGTTTTTCACGCCACTGGATACAACCTCAAAACTGAAACACTTTGTTTCCTTCGAAATTATGTGCACTGAATATCTTGCTAATAATATATGCGTGTCGTGTGTAGTTTTGATGTGGCAATAAAAAATAAATATAGAATTAATAGTACATTTATCGGTACGAGGTGGTGTTCCAAATCGTAAATGACCAGTTGAATACTTGAAAACACCGATTTTCGCCTCTTATGGATGAATTTGGTGCCGTCATTAGGAAGTTAATGATGCTTTGTACAAAAACCAAAAACCAAATCAAATTATTCACTTAGTCACAGGCATCGGCATGATTGTTTACATCTTTTCCTGCTGCGAATTTCTTTTAACAAGGCTCTCCAAATGGGGTGAAGCGCTTCCTGGTAGCATTAGATAATCAAGGGACATTCAAATCATGGTTCTACTTTGTTTTTGGAAAGATAGAAGAAGTAGAGAGGAAATGGGGCTAATTTCATGTACAATCTCTTTCAACAGATTGTTTCTAAGGGAAATTATTAATTTTCCAGCAACGTACATAAAGAAATGCAGTCGCACTGGCAACGACTTGCAGAAATGTCTTCATCAAGCTCTTTTGGATGCCCGACCCCACCTGCTAGCTGGCATTCCAGAATTCAGGCTACCTAGAATGGATCCACTCATTCTAGCAGAAGTTGGATTGCAGGTAAAAAAAACTGTACATATATCTAAATAAAAAATAGAAATAAATACCATTTCATGTCTCCAGGTTGGTAATGGATTCGAAGCTTCGTTCAAAGACGTACAAATCTTCAATGCGGACGAATTCGTGGTCAAACACTTCAGCGTGGATCTCGACAACAACAAGATGGACTTCAACGTTGAGCTTCCCTTGATCAGGATCAAATCGAACTACTTTGTGAGAGGCAGTTTGCTGTTCTTGCAGCTAGATGGACAAGGCCCTGCTGATGGGAATATAAGTGAGTATCCATAATAAACGAATCTCAGATTTTTACTTCGACATTCCTATTACCTAAGTATATTGTTTTAGTAAAAAAATTAAAAAAATAACTGCATTATCTAAAACGGTTTCAACTGTTCTAAAATGTCGTAAAACCAAGATTAATTAAAAGAATAATTAATGTCTGATATAAACGACAATGATTTCTCATCAAAAAAATATTGTTATAAGAAGTTATTCGCATTGCCAAGAAATAAGTAGGTATGTTTAGTTTTTAATAGTTTTTTTTTCGACAGCATTACATCAGAGTATAAAAGGTATTTTCAGAACTTGTTACAGGGTGTTCCATTTATGCTTCAAAATATAAACTAAGAAAACAATGAGCCAAGTGAATAAAAAGTAGTAAACACTTGATTTTTATTATTTACTATTAATAATGCTAAATAGCCATTGGGCAAAACAACATTGCGTTGACTGATATATTATTAAAGACTGCTCACGGTTGTCACGTCTGACACACCTTTGGCTCACCAAGCGCTTTCCGGAGATAAAATACAATGCAGAATACATTGTTAGCCATCAGAACCATCTGTTTTCCAGGACATAAAAAAACTATAGCCGTGAGAAGTCTTTATAAATACGTCAGTCAACGATTATTGGTTTTCTTGAAATATGGTGTCAAAATTTTGTCAAGTTCAATGTTTCATTTTGAAAGCCACAAATTTTTCGTCACTTAAATGGTTTGATCATTCTGTAAAAGTTGAAAACGGTATGTGAAAATTTTATTTTTCGAATTTTAAGGTTGACCGGTATTTTGGGACACATTTTGCTAATTTCAAGACAAACGGTTAATTTATCGCTGTGAAACAAGAGTACCCAGCTGCTTGTATTGTAGAATTAAAAGATGCAATAAATAATAACTCGGCAGGACCAAAAAGGTAACCATCCCAAAAAAGTAACGAGGAAAAGCGCCATCCGAAAATAGCACAAGTAGAGCCCTCTGTGAGATACGTAGAAATTGACATTTTCAGCTTATTCTTCAATCCCAAGAACACCGCAGTGCCAAATTTCAGATCATTTATTTCGGTAGATATTGGCATTGGCATAATTCAATTTCAAAACTTCAACGCTCTGTATTTCAGTCAACCACCTCACATTTTTTTAGAACGAGGTACAGCCTGTCCCAAACAGTTTGTCCTACCCCCTGGATCTCAGGAACCGTAAGAGATACGAAAAAAACTTGAATACAAAAGTTGTAAGGTTGGCAGTGGACGTAACCTCTCTTTTATTTTCACATATACAGGGCGATTCGTATTTGCGGTAATTTTTTTACCCATTTAAGTCAAAGTCGTCCGATTTGCTTAAAAAGTTACAATCAGACACGTCTTTTAATTATAAATAACTTTTATAAATAAATATTTTTGATAATTTTAAACACAAAGGAGTTTCACACTTGGAAATAAAAAAACGGAGTTGGCTGATTTGTTTGAAAAGTGACAATCGGACACATCTTTTAATTCTAAACAACTTTTCTAAGTAAAAGTTTTTGATATTTTTAAAAATAAAGGCAGTTTATTCTTGATCGCACTTCATGTTTTTGTATTTTTTGAACACCCTGTATAAAAAAATCGAAAATTCTCTTCGTGGACCATATTTTTTCGAGAAGCAGAAACTTTTATCAAGAATGGCTTTTTGTCGAAAAATGAAATTTTTGGTTCATTTGTCCTCTTGGGATGTATATCCGTGGACATACTGTATACGGGTATAGTAATTTTATTTACCGTATTATCTAAAATGACAATTATTTCTGCCATTGTCTGGAAAAATAGTTATGGCTTGCTTGATAAAACCTTCTCACCTGAATGAAAAATGCAAAGAAATTTTCTTAAATACTAAATATCTCGAAAACGGGTAGTTTTTGGTATAGGATGTTGTTTACATAAAATGTGGGGCTTGGACGCAGGCATCCAACAAACTATAGAAATATGGGTCATTCCATTTGAAAAAAATAAGTTATTGCTGTTTGAAATTATCCGATTTTGAGAGCCTGTTATGAACACACTGTATATGCAAAAACCAATTTCGACAAACCACACCACACACAGTTGTGCTGTCATACTTCGGCTAAAATATATCTTTGATATCTATTAAAATAAAGATACAGCATTCAGTTTCCATAACCTCCACGAAGTCCCTAAATTCCAAGAAAAATTCGATATCTTGGCAACGCTGCATCCAAAATACAAAGCAAAAAAACGGTTCTGTAGCAAATTTCATGGAGAATGCATTTTTGATCTGCAAATACGAATCGCCCTGTATATGTGAAAATAAAAGAGAGGTTACGTCCACTGCCAACCTTACAACTTTTGTATTTAAGTTTTTTTCGTATCTCTTACGGTTCTTGAGATCCAGGGGGTAGGACAAACTATTTGGGACACGCTGTACCTGCATACAGATTTTTTGAAGCCATATACCTGTTAATATACAGGTATGTGTTTGAAGCATTAATGGGACTCCTTGTATATTATTTGCTATTGATTTATGATTTTATCTTTGTTATTAAAGAACGTATTTTTTTAACAAAAACATTTATAAAATTGTATGTCGAATTTACGGAAATTGGTAAATCGTAAATTTAAAAATAGCATTCATCAACATAGCATTGTTACGTGCTCAATGAACGATGCAAAAAATGACGAAAAATTAACATTAAGTAACCGCAATAATTTTCTATTTAAGTACAAGAGAACTATGAAATTTTTATGTTTCAAAGTTAATATTGAATGAAGGAATCCTTGGAATGTATTTATCTTCTAGGTTTTGTGTGATTTTTCGTTTTCATAATTTGCCTCCACAATATTTCACACACTCTTGCGACATAATAATCTTGATAACATTTCCAAGCTGACGAGAGAGAGAGAGGTCTCATAATGCAGGATTTCTTAAACGTTCTTCTTGAGTGCTTGCCTATTGCCGTTTTTTCTTGTAAAATATAATGAAAAAGCGTATTTTCGAAAATATAGTATATGAATCTGAGTCTCAGTGTGATTATCATCTGCCTGTGGAAGTTTCCAATCAAAATTAATATAGCATATTTTGTTACAAAACAATAACATATTATATTTTTTTAACTACAAAGGACGTGTATTTTTCAATCTTCTTCGTGCTACGCTGAAAACAGAGTTTCCAAACATGTTTCTTGTAAATACCTAACTCATTTATGTTACAGCAAATCTGGAAGTTGTAGCTGCCATGACTGGCCACAGAATCCAGAAGAAAGGCAAAGAACATATCCAGTTCGACGACCTCGAGGTGAAGTCTATGAAATTTGGGAAGGCGGCTTTTCATTTCTTCAACCTCTTCCCCAACAATCCAGATCTGACTGAGCAGACCAACAAGATTGTAAACGAGAACATAGAATCGATAGTGGAGGAGCTCAAGCCGACGCTAGAGAGAACCATCAGCAAGACAATTTTGCAGTTTGTTGCCAGGATTTTTGAGAGATTTTCTATAGACGAGTTATTTCCTAAATAATAGCAATAGCCAATTATTGAATAATTATTAAACGTTGTACATTTTTAAGGACATACCATAGTTATTATGTGCTTTGTCGAATGTTTAAGCGTGTGGTTGGAATTTAAAAAAAAGTAAGTTTAATTACTGTAGGTAATGCACCTTTTCACTAAATTTGGAAAACCACAAATTTGGATTCTATTTTGAAAAAATCTCATTGCTTGACCATTGTTTATACAGGGTGTCCCAGTTGTAAATTTCATAGGTAAATTAAACTGACGGTCGAAAATCTTATTCTCTATAAAAGTTCACATGAAAATAGGGTTCGAAAACGCTTAATAAAAGAAAGATACAGGATGTGAAGGTTTCTCTAAAAAAAAAACAGGTTTTCAATATTTTGGAAATGGCAAAAGGTTCCAATCTACAATTTGGCACGTGGAAGACAATAGCACGAATACTAGAATTCGCTGAATGTTTAGATTTCGCGTAAAATCGAAAAGCAAAACTTTTCTGTTTAAAATGAGTTTCTCCAATGTTCGGTTTAATTATGACATCTAAAATATTTTTTTATAAGGTGTACTTATAAAATTGAGATTTTCTACCATCAATAGACACCCTGTCGAAAAGAGAAACAGAAGGATTTTTTAGTAACCATTATCGTAAGAGTTTTCCCAAAAATGTTTGAGTTGAATAAGTTTTTAATTATTTTAAAAATATAGCTATCTACTAATAAAGGTTGATTTTGAAGTGACAAAAATAGCAAGAATTTAATCATAGTTAGGATACTTAATTTATGAATGTGTGATTTCTTTAAATCTGTTTTGTGAATGAGAAAAAATACGATGTCTGTTTCTGTTGTATTTGTTAGGAAATAACACCTGCTTGTGATATTTCCATTTCGTTTATTTTGTAGTAACACATAGGTACTAAATAAATAAGACATATACATGATATCTAATTTTATTTTTAGTAATTCTCTAACTAAAAACAAACGCCTATAGCGTTTCGTAAATTTATTGTTTTCTATGACCAAAAAGTGTACCTAAATACATCGTCTTCATTTAATTACGAATTATTATTATTGTTCAAAAATGTATAGACCAGATATCGATGTTACTCAATAGATTGACCATTTACAAGGTGACCCATTTGAAATGGAAGCACCACACCTTTAATAAGGACACCTTAAAACCCCCGTATACCAAATTTGAACAAACAAAATATACAGAGAGTTCCATTCTGCGGGGTGTCAAAGTTGAGCAAAATAGGGATTTTAAAGGCATCTGGAGAGTCAAGTGTGCCATGGAATCCCGTCAAAACAGATGAATGATCAACAAGACTATACTCAAAGTGTTGGTGAGCAAAGATTCGATACAAAAATGTACAGAGTCTTTTTCTCTCGGCCATCTCAAAATGCTGAATTTGTATTATACTTTATACTGGTCAGGACTGCTCTGGAATCATTGAAAAAATGTTAATAAACACAAAAGTAATTTATTTCTTTACAAAATGCCAACCAACAAATAAAAACAATTTGAATTGTTGGACGTTTATCAATAAAGTCACTAGTCTAAGATGATACACCAGTCACCTTAACTCATATGGACTTACTGACTCTCAAGCTTCTGTATTTTTAGACTCAGTTCATCTATAGTGTCTGAGGCGGTTTTGATATACTCGATGTTTGATCCCAAAAAATCATTATTTGGAGATGGCACTATCGGCTATTTACATTTAGGTACACACCAACACTTTGAGTGGTCCTGTTTCCTGTTGACCATTCAACTGTTTTAAGGGGATTCCAAGGCACACTTGACTTGTCAGATGCCTTTAAAATTCCTATTTTGCTCAACTTTGACACCCTCCAGAAGAGAACTCCCTGTATATTTTTTTGTTCAAACTTGGTATTTGGGGGTTTTAGGGGTCCTGATTAACACTGAGGTATCCGATTTTAAATAAAGAAAATCGCTAAATCATTTTCGTCATTTTTTACTGGAAAAAAAATCGTAGTAGGCCATGAAAATTGAGATTTTGTGATCTATCTTTAGAAAAAAAAACGGCTAAATTCGGGTGAAAAAAAATTACGGGGGTGCTTCCATATGAAATGGGACGGGCTTTAAATAAAATTAGGTTCTCGTAAAGAGTGTTCAAAAATCTAAATAATCAGAAAACTTGATTTCTTGAGAGAAGTTGAGGAAAATGTTGCAAATTACGAAGTTGTTCAAATTGCAAATAGGTATTTTTGATTTTGCAGTGTATCCTGCAATTTATTCCATATTCAACGTGCCAAAAATTAATAAAAAGCTTAAAAAGCTATTTTTATTATACTTATACACCTTATTTTCATCTGTTTTAGCAATAATGAAAGATGGGGTTTTTCGGGCTAGCGCACGGAAACAGCGCATGGAAAAACTTTCCGTGCGCTGAATAAAAATACCGAATATATGGCTTTAAAATAGAAATATTCAGCAAAGTAAAACTAAATTTAAGAAACTCTATAAGCTCTCTGATATTTAACATATACCTATTTTGTATTTTAATTCGTAAGTGTTTCAATATTTAGATACATTTCTGTAATATTTTTGACGTTTTATTCACCTTATCTGACAATAACTAATTTACAACAAAGCACCTTTGAAATAATTTGAGAGTAACCATGGAAACGCATCATACATACCAAACACTATTATATTGTCTGCATTGTTTATTTTTCGTCAATTAAATTTATTATAATATGCCGATAAAATGTTTTAAGTTTACGTTTTCAAAGAAGTATAATAAAAAAATATCGTTCATTACACGTCCAGAAATAGACTTGCATGACTTTCCCGTGTTCGACTGCGCCTCACACGGGAATTTGTCACGCGCGTACGGAAAAATCTTTATTTCCAGACTTCCATGCTTGTATGAAATATACTATTACCTACATTTTTCCTAAAACTGGAGATGATTGTTGCATTTTATAAACCTGCCGTTTTGTAGAAGCTTTTTTAATATACCTACCTATGAAATTTTTCTGTAAAATTATTTTTCGACTTTCTATGTAAGTAAAGGCGTGAATAACGCATTTTTAACTTCAACATACTGTATCGTCTGTAGCTTATAAATTATTGCCCATATAATTTTATACACCATGCTTGTATGCACCATGTAGGTACGTTGCAGGGTGCTTACAGGAAGTTTGATAATATACAGGATGATCCAGTATTAATTAGGTACCCATGAGCTGGACTTATGAATTTTTGGAACAATGTTCTCTTGTAGTTAGAAGATGTTTATTTCTTTATTATTCTCGAAAGAGCACATCAAGCGGTATTCTGGCAATATTTTTAAAGATAACCTCTTGGAATATGGTGGTCATCACTTGCTGGGTAACCGGAACCAAATCCTCAGCAAGCTCTTTCAAATTGTCGTTTATGACCTTCGTTGTTGCTTCAGCTAAAAGATTCAACTCAAATTATATAAATTAAAATCTAAGATTCCCAAAAACCTACCAATTTCTCTATGTCCACCAAACAAGCCGGTTATCCCGTAACTTGTTATTTCTCCAATTTTTGTTACCTTGAATTTGGTATCGTATGGTTCCATATACTTCTTACTGTTTCTTTCCATAAGTTTAAAATTTAGTTGAAGTGTTCCATGAGTATTGGCTAGAACAATGAGGTAGTACTTTGAGAAAGAAGGCGGAAGACAAATTTTGAACATTTTTGTATTACAGAAAAACATTTAGTGATAGCTTGCAATATATAATTTGTTTGTAATTGTTTTGTATAAAAAATATTAAAATTGCCTTTTTGCTTTTTCAAATTTTAACTCTTTTACATGCGCCGTTTTGACATTTTTCTTCCTTTCAATCATGACTTTACTTATAATGTAATACCACAACCTTCTTAAACTTTACAAGCTCTGTGCAAACATGTGGCAACGCCGCAGCGGGACGGTTCAACAGGTCTATGTAGTATAGAGTCTGCACTTTGGCTTAGTTTATTTTTTCTAATACTTGTTCAACCCTCTTTTTAATTATAATTAGATACATTTGTGAACTTTGTTTCAATAATTGGGTAGGTACCTAAGTAAGTAGGTACATTTGTTTAACAGATAATAAAAGCAGTAAAAAGTAACAAAATATACACAGAAGTATAAGTATTTATAATAAGTACGATTCCTGGTGTGGATAACTACATTTTCGACAAATAACATGGTAAATTTTTGCAAATAGTGGAGACTCAATTTTGTTGTAAGTCGAATTTTTGTGAGAATTTTCTTCTATCTTCCCTGATGGTTAAATTTTCATAAAAATACAAACAAGCCAACAGAGAACAGCATTTTGTGAAGGAGAGTAATCTCTTCTGATTGAAATAGCACTTAATACATTCAACTAAATTATCTTTTCACTTTAACATTAGGGAAAGAAACTTTTTCAACAATACAATACTAAACAATGGTTGGATTGTTAGACAGCTCCTTTAATTTTAAAGGGTACTTTAGTTTGCCTATGCAATTGGCCCTTAATCATTTTATTCTTAAATTTTCGTCCTTTGGAAACCCTAAAATGAATACAAGTTGACCGCTTGTCGTCAAGCAAAGAAAACCTAGCTACTTCAAGTTATTATTATGATTTGACTTACAGCCAGGTATATAACTAAGTTCTAGCTTTCCTCGACGGTTCTAGGCATCTTGAGGCTTGAAATTGTAAAGGATCGATTCTTCACTTCGAACTTTTATAGAAATGTTTCACTTTTGCACAAACAAAACAAATTGCTGTCGCCAGCACTTCGGGCTGTCTGTTTCCACCCAGAGACATACTGCCTCGTGGTAGCAATCTGGCGACGATAGGACTACCCGCACTACACAAATTAATTCTGGTAAATTTCTTGTAAAATCAACTGACAGGCAGTGTCAGGGCACGCGACGTGGACCCGCATCCCTTGTTGCCAGTTTTCTCTGCTTCAGGGCTTCTCCTAGAGTCGGTTGTGGTAATACACACACGTAATGGAATACTTACTGACATTGTTAAAAAAATCTCCTTTACCCTCTATGGGTGCGACAAGTATCTGCCCACGTGACTGGTACTTTCCTAACATATGGATATGAGACATTACGACCTCGGCATATATAGTCTCATTTTTGAAGTCTACACTACAAACACATTAATTATCAAAAATCATAAGCGAATCTTATTTGAAAATTTCCACTCTTTGGCTTACTTGAATATGGAGAAATGATACTGGTCCAGTCCCCATACAGATATGTTGTTTAAGAGAGATTTGTAATGGATTGCATTTCCAGGATCACCGATCTGTAGGGAGATTTCGGGTATTTTGAAAATAGACAATGGGGGTATTTTCAGCTCTGGAATTCCCTGGCTGAGTAGTGGTCTTAATTCTTCCGTGGCAGCCAGCAGGCATTCGCTAAGGTTTGGGTTGTTTTTGTGACATATTGGAAACTCTTGTGCTAGATATAAAACATTCACAATCATACATTGTTTCTTTTTCAGTTTCACTTCTTCAATAGAAATTCTACAGGCAATAGAGCACATAAAAACTATAATTACCGACAAATGCACTCTCACAAAGGCTATAATTATTATAGAATAAAAATACAACTTACGCAGCTTAATAATTTCAGCGAGACTGCACGTTATACTGATGACACATATTAATCTTAAAATATTTTTTATAACCGACATTCTGGAAGCGTTATTTAATTGGCTGACATTACCGTTGGTCAATTTAAGCCAGACCTTTTTATAAACATTTTAGGAGACGTTTGCCTTGGAGTTTGTTTTTACCGATAAATAGGGGAAAATACCGACTTACCATGAATCAATGCAAGTAGCGCATGTAGATGCACTCGACCCGTCTGAAGGGTAAACCAAACATGGGTCACTTTGATATCACAAGCAGTAGTTTGTGTTTGTAGTACATACAACAAGAATTGGTGACCATATCGCCCGAGGGCGATATGGACATTAGGACATTCCCTCAAGTTCCACACTATCTGTTTGTTGTTGTATAACAACTGCTAAACGGCATAAGCGGTGAAAATAATTTAACAAATCTCACACGTTTTTGAACAAATTAAATACAGGGTGCCTAATTTAGATGGAATAATGGACATAACTTTTTAAATACACCTTGTATAAAAATATGTTTCAGACAACGGTTTTTCAGTTGATCTATCTTCATATTTTGGTTACCTTGAATTTTTTTGCGAGAAAGTCATTTCGTTGCTATGGTAACCAACTTTGTTTTTTTAAATGGCACCATAGATACACTTTTCTGTTCAAATTTGGAATCAGCTCCTTTTGTGCATATGAATATGTAAATTTTCATTAGGCATGGCCTACTTTTTTGGCGTACTTGCAGAAATTCTACTTTTTCTCAAAAAATTTCTTATGCAACCCCAATGAAATTTTACATGTTCATATGCACAAAAAGGAACTGATTCCAAATTTGAACAGAAAAGTGTATGGTGCCATTTAAGAAAACAAAGTTGGTTGCCATAGCAACGAAATGACTGGCTCCCAAAAAAATTCAGGTTAACAAAATATGTAGATAGATCAACTGAAAAACTCTTGCCTGAATCATTTTTTATACAAGGTGTATTTAAAAAGTTATATCCATTATTCCATCTAAATTGGGCACCCTGTATATCCTACCGTCCAAATTGACTAATTATCCATTCTGTAAAGTGTGAAGAAAAAAACGACAAATATTCACCTGGGAGTAGAAAAATATATTGTTCTATAACCATATATAGAGTTCGTATAATCTACCGAAAGGGTTTGCCTTTTGCATTTAAATCATAATATGCAGATTGGCATTGAACTACTCAATTGGTGGATAAAGTTTATCCCACGGCACTCTGCTCAATATTGCTTTGACTAAAACTTCATTCAGAATTTCAGTAAGAATTTTCTCGATGACTGGTCTAAGTTCCTCGAATAATTCGTTAATATTGTCGTTGATTGCCTTATTCGTCGCATCATCTAAAAATTTAAAAAATGCACCCACTTAAAATTTAAGGAAGTGTTGCCGTTACTGACTTAATTCCTTATTCCCTCCAAATAGACCTTCTAGGTGAGCCTTGGGACCACCAACTTTAATGGTGGTGTTAGTCTCTTTTGGGTGAAGGTACTTGACGCCTCCTTTGTCTATGATCTCCATTTGTTGTGTAAGAAAAATTTTGCAATCATCTAAAAATGAGTGAATTTATAAAAATTTCAAATGAGTAAGCAATGTACAGGGTGTCCCGTTTTCGACACTTTTGCAGGCTATGTCCCTTATTTTTAGAATCTGTAGAATCCAGTGGCGTAGTCAGATTTTTTCTAACTTTATCCATTTCGTAGGTATAAAGCACACACATATAAAAACAGAAGACACAGGTATATGAGGCGCCATTTCGGACTAAATTATTATTTTTGAATATATAAATTTCTGGGGCTAATATTTTTTTTAATATGATATTTATAGAAATTTGCGTGAATAATCTTTTTTTAGTCAAATTTATATATTACGCATCGCCCAAAAGTATATATTACAGTAAACGCAAAAAATATATCAAAACACGATATATTAATTTGGTGCGCCAATATATAATAATTAAGGGTACCACCGGTCGTCACCAGAGGTCGCGCCGCGCATTCCTATAAAGTGCACCGGTAACGCTGCAGCAGAAAGCGCAGAATAGTGTAAAACCAGGGACTCTTTAAAATAAAAAGGGTCCCTGTGTAAAACCCACCCCCGATTTTCTTGAAATTTTGGCTAGATAGGTTCCTATCCCCTATTTTCGCCCGACGTTACACCATTGGAAAAGATTACCACTTCTTTTTTATCGCTGCCGACTGCCACAATATGATGCGAATGTCCCCTTCTTTTGATTGTGGGGTTATACACCAAAAAACATCAAATCCCAAACCTGACACAGAAAAAGAACATCCAGTACGTCGGTAATCATAATCACTTCGACTTCGGGCTTCTGCGCTTTCTGCTGCGGCGTTGCCGGTGCACTTTAGGGATGCGCGGCGCGACCTCTGGTGACGACCGGTGGTACCCTAAATTATTATATATTGGTGCACCAAATTAATATATCGTGTTTTGATATATTTTTTTGCGTTTACTGTAATATATACTTTTGGGCGATGCGTAATATATATATTTGACTAAAAAAAGATTATTCACGCAAATTTCTATAAATATCATATAAAAAAAATATTTCGACTTTGGGCTTCTGCCCTTTCTGCTGCAGCGTTGCCGGTGCACTTTAGGGATGCGCGGCGCGACCTCTGGTGACGACCAGTGGTACCCTAAATTATTATATATTGGCGCACAACATTAATATATCGTGTTTTGATATATTTTTTTGCGTTTACTGTAATATATTCTTTTGGGCGATGCGTAATATATAAATTTGACTAAAAAAAGATTATTCACGCAAATTTCTATAAATATCATATTTAAAAAATATATTAGCGCGAGAAATTTATATATTCAAAAATAATAATTTAGTCCGAAATGGCTCCTCATACAGGTACAAGTGAGGCGATAATAAAATAATATAATAATAATTGAATTAACTTAGTACTGTTAAAATACATATAGTTCGGCGGCTTCACAACATATTATCATACCTTTCAAAATGCTGATAAAGTCTCATTTCGGTAATTTTTCACAAAAGAAAGCACAGTAATAATATATTATAACAAACAACAAACTTAAAACTATGTAATCAGAATTAATGCAAGAAGTCTTTACAAACGAGATGACAGGTTACCAGTACCAAAATATAATACTGATTTATATCTCAACCGCGCCATGGCCTACTATAATAGTCACGCATACAATTTGAGAAAATTGTAATTAATTCGTTTTTTGTTTAAAATAAGTATATACTATTATATATTTCTGAAAAGCTGAAAACAAGCCAAATTCAAATATCTATGCAAATACAGGGTGTTCCATTTAAAAAACATAAGTGTGCGTTATATCTACGAAATAGATAAAGTTAGCAAAAATATGATTACGCCACTGGATTCTACAGAAAGAGTTATATAACACCGCGTTTATACTTTTCCTATATGTGAAAAGGTAACTGAGGTACAGGACTTAGCTAAAAACTGCCAATTTTCAATTTCGCCCTGTACCTGCCACAAAGGTGGCTATGAAAATTTTGTTTAAGGCATCTTTCATTTCATAGAAAAGTAGCATAGTGTCGCGAAAACCGCAAGTCTCTATCTCTAAAAATAGGGGAGCCTGCAAAATTGTCGAAAACTGGACACCCTGTACATTTTGAATCATAAAAGCGTTATAGATTCTCATTAACATCATCAAAATGCATAAAACATGTTACATGTTTTCATCAGTACATGATGTACTTTTAGGTTTTGGGCCTCCGCCAACTGGCCTACTATACCGTACTTTCACCGTTTTAGTAGACATAGGTGAATAGGCCGCGCGTCGCCGTGCGTCCAGCTAGGTTTGTCAGTCGTTGGCGGGGGGAGTACACAGTAGTCCCGCACCGCTTATCAGTCGAGTTTTGCGAGCAAAAAACACGCCCCGCCCCCCGCCAACGACTGACGAACCTAGCCGACTACCTGGCCGCCTTCCGGTCCGTGGTGGGTACACAGCTGATATGAGCGTAGCAAAGATCTACCGTACTTTCACCGTTTTAGTAGACATAGGGGAATAGGCCGCGCGTCGCCGTGCGTCCAGCTAGGTTTGTCAGTCGTTGGCGGGGGGAGTACACAGTAGTCCCGCACCGCTTATCAGTCGAGTTTTGCGAGCAAAAAACACGCCCCGCCCCCCCGCCAACGACTGACGAACCTAGCCGACTACCTGGCCGCCTTCCGGTCCGTGGTGGGTACACAGCTGATATGAGCGTAGCAAAGATCTACCGTACTTTCACCGTTTTAGTAGACATAGGGGAATAGGCCGCGCGTCGCCGTGCGTCCAGCTAGGTTTGTCAGTCGTTGGCGGGGGGAGTACACAGTAGTCCCGCACCGCTTATCAGTCGAGTTTTGCGAGCAAAAAACACGCCCCGCCCTCCCGCCAACGACTGACGAACCTAGCCGACTACCTGGCCGCCTTCCGGTCCGTGGTGGGTACACAGCTGATATGAGCGTAGCAAAGATCTACCGTACTTTCACCGTTTTAGTAGACATAGGGGAATAGGCCGCGCGTCGCCGTGCGTCCAGCTAGGTTTGTCAGTCGTTGGCGGGGGCAGTACACAGTAGTCCCGCACCGCTTATCAGTCGAGTTTTGCGAGCAAAAAACACGCCCCGCCCCCCGCCAACGACTGACGAACCTAGCCGACTACCTGGCCGCCTTCCGGTCCGTGGTGGGTACACAGCTGATATGAGCGTAGCAAAGATCTACCGTACTTTCACCGTTTTAGTAGACATAGGGGAATAGGCCGCGCGTCGCCGTGCGTCCAGCTAGGTTTGTCAGTCGTTGGCGGGGGGAGTACACAGTAGTCCCGCACCGCTTATCAGTCGAGTTTTGCGAGCAAAAAACACGCCCCGCCCCCCGCCAACGACTGACGAACCTAGCCGACTACCTGGCCGCCTTCCGGTCCGTGGTGGGTACACAGCTGATATGAGCGTAGCAAAGATCTACCGTACTTTCACCGTTTTAGTAGACATAGGGGAATAGGCCGCGCGTCGCCGTGCGTCCAGCTAGGTTTGTCAGTCGTTGGCGGGGGCAGTACACAGTAGTCCCGCACCGCTTATCAGTCGAGTTTTGCGAGCAAAAAACACGCCCCGCCCCCCGCCAACGACTGACGAACCTAGCCGAATACACGGCGGCGCGCCGCCCAGCCATGGCCATGTATACTAAAACGGTGAAACAGATCAGAATTTTTCTCTCCTACCTATTTTAGCTACGAAATGTCCATTTCCTTCTATTGGGGCAAGAAGTATCTTTCCATGTACAGTGTACTTTCCTTCCAAAGTAATAGAGCCAATTTTAGCTTCGACTGTAAAAAACAAGTGTGGAACATCGAAACTAGAAGAAAAATAAAACGTTGACGGGGTAAAAATAATAATGGATCCCTACATATACATAGTTAATTTCGCACTGGGAGCTACAATTAAGACATTTCCGTTTAATGTATAGAAGAAAAAGAAAAGATTACGCATGTTAAAGAAGTAAATACAACAGCAAAATACTGTCAGTTAAAAAAATAAAAAAAAACAATGCAGATTCGACATAGCCCGAAGGTTACGGAAAATAATGTCGAACTTCTGGTGACTATTCTCAAACATATATAAAAAGCCACTGATGCAAAAATTGGTTTCCACTATACAAAATAAATTAAAAAACAGACTTATCTAGAATTTTATGGGGAATTTGAATATGAACTCAAAGTATTAATTAGTAGCGGGTATTGTTAAAAAGTTATCTCCAAATATTCACTTCTTCATAAAAAATATGAAGCATATTTTCCGGTTTCTAGATTCCTTTAATTTTTTTTATTCCAACGATATTCTGTTTTGTATAGTTATACAGGATGTTTCTAAATTATGATGCCAACGCAACACGACAGATAGAAAATGTCATTTTGAACAAATAGTTTCCTATAAACATGAGTCCTAAAATGCATAATAGAAAAGTTACAAGTGTACAGTTTGAAGAACACATTTTTGGCAATAACTTCTACAGAAGTTGTACAATTGAAATGAAACTTGGTGCAGTCCTCTAGTAACTGAAGTGCAACAATTTTGTGCAAAAATATAGATTATTCCCATCGACCAGAGGCGAAGGGGCGGGGTAGCACAATGGGTTTTATACTCGTAACTTTTTTGAGGTTATTTTTTTGGACTCGCAGGTTCATTATTTTAGTGCATCTTTTTATTTTGCAACAAAAGGGCACCTACTCTTGTTTCATAACGATCAAATCAACCGTTTGCGTTGAAATCGGCAAAATGTGCCCCAACACACCTGTTAACTCCAAAATGCGAAAAATAAAATTATCGTATTTAAATGTTTTACAGATGAATTGTACGATCAAAATTAAGAAAAAATGCATAACCCATATCGAGTAAAACATCACTGGTTTTCCTAAAATATGGATTTCAAAATTTTGTCGAGTTCAATCCGTTCCATTTTGAAAGCGAAAAATTTTGTATACATAGTTCATAGGGAATTTTTTGTCACTTTAAATGGTATAATTATTTTGTCAAATTAGAAAGTGGCAGGTGAAAATTTTATTTTTCGAATTTTGGAGTTAACAGGTGTTTTGGGGCACATTTTGCCAATTTCAACGCAAACGGTCGATTTTATCATTACTAAACAAGAGTACCATTTTGTTGAAAAATAAAAGGATGCACTAAAATGATGAACCTGCGACACCAAAAAGATAACCTCAAAAAAGTTTTATGAGTATAAAACCCATTGAGCTACCCCGCCCCTCCGCCTCTGGTCGATGGGAATAATTTGTTTTTACCCAAAACTGTTGCACTTCAGTTAGTAAAGAAATTCACCAAGTTTCATTTAAATTTCATAACTTTTGTAGAAGTTATTGCGATAAAGATGTTTTTCAAACTAAACTTTCTTATCGTGCATTTTCGGACCCATGTTTATAGGAAACTTTTTGTTCAAAATGACATTTTCTACCTGTCGCAATATCTTGGCACCATAATTTAGAAACACCCTGTATATCTGAGCACCCGGTTGCATTCAGTGCCATGAGTTTTCATTATTTTTACTTACTCGAATCTACGAAACGTGTAGTTGGTGAGTCCAGAGGCCTCAACGTCATTAAGAACTGCCTTGAAGTTCATCGCGGAAGTTCCTTGCTCCAAAGTGATTTGGGGTATTTTGAACTTCCCGAACTGAGGGATATCTAATTCTGGTACACCCTTCTCCAAAATTGGTTTCATGGTTTCTGTCGCTTTCAGGAGGCACTCCGAGATCTTGGGGTCGAGTCTATGGCATTGTGGGAAATTTTGAGCTGGAAAAATGATAATGAAGTATAAGCTCCTAAGTAATACAATGTTCTAACCTTAAAACAGCAGATTAACCAACATTGAAAAAATAAACGATAGGTACAAATAATTTTTAAAAACAAGCTTTTATTTAAGCCATGTACTAAAATGAATAAAATAAGATAATTCAATGCTAAATTGCGACAAGTTTTTGTAAATCAAAAAGCTTGTCGGGCGAAATGTTCATAAAAGTAGATATAGGTACCTACCGATTAACCCATTAGCGCCTTGCGTTACCATATGGCAACGTCTAACAGGTGATCTTTTCGACGCGTCTTAACATGTCAGCGATTTTATTTCGTTTACGGTAGGAATCTTATTACCGACGTATTACTGTTTGGAATACATTCGTACTGGCAAATTCAGTTTACATTTGATTGTTAGAGTGTGTGCAGTGCTAGAATATACCATTCAAATAAATCATCGAAAAAAATGGAGCCTCGGTTTGAGTAAGTATGTTTATTTTTATGTGTCACATATTTTTGCTACTTTGGATTTATATTTGTGTATAGTATACGTTAGAGTATTCATTGACAAAATATAAAGACATTTTACTAGAAACTAGCTGACTTACACATTCGTAAACATGACTGTTGCCATATGGGAACGCTAGGCGCTTACATTCAGTAAATATTTATTTTTCAACTCCAGGAGAGGATTCTCAGTTTCTCAAGCACTAGATATGATTTACAATGATGAAACTTAGACCAATGATTGAAATGCTAAAAGATCGATGTATCCACAATTTTGTTCCGGAATTGAACTTAGCATACGATGAAAGTATGGTAAACTATTATGGGAAGCACAGTTGCAAACAGTTTATTCGGGGCAAGCCAATCAGGTTTGGCTACAAAATCTGGAGCCTATAGGCTCCAGATTTAGTGTTTATAAACACTAAAGATGGCTACCTAATAAACTTTGATTTTTATTAGGGAAAGAGTCCTAAAATGAATTCGGACTATGATGTTCTATTTGGTAAAGCCGCTAGCCCACTTCTGATAATGTTAGATGAACTTCCGCTAGGAAAAAGACAGTTGGGGTATACTTTCTATATGGATAATTTATTTTCTAATCCAGCACTATTTTCTTTTTTGCAATTTCGCGGCTATTCCGCTATTGGGACAATTCGAGAAAATAGAAGTCCAACACAGTGCACCCTAACTAACAACTTGCGTATCAAGTACGTCCTAAAGGTGCTGGAAGACCTGCAGCATCAATAGAGTCCTCAGATAATAGCCGTATTTCAGATAATATTAGATTTGATAGAATTGACCACTTTGTTCAGCATACAGAAGGCCATAAAAAAAGAAGGTGCGCGCGCAGTACATGCAAGTCCATAATTAGAACAATGTGCTGGAAGTGTAATGTAGCCTTGTGTATTGACTATTTCCAGCCATTCCATTGTCGATAGCATAATCTGCTATTGCATATTATTGAAAATAATATATACTTGACGATATTACACTGTTTCATTGCTTTCCAAATAACTGCCAAAACCTTTTTGATTTCTTATAAAATTAGACACTTTGACTTCACAAGCTCCTAGCGTTACCATATGGCAACAGCCTATATTTCAAAAAGTACTACTCAGATATTTTTCGAATAAAATATTTTCGGTTCAGTCATTTTTTACAGTTATTTAAGAAAAAATATCGAAATTTGAAAAAATACATAATTCAGGCGTTAATGGGTTAATTTTATTGGACAGTGATTGGTTGATATGCAAGTATCTACTTGCCAGAATATCTATTTTCTTTACAATTCGCGAGACAAGCTTTTTGATTTACCAAAACTTGTCGCAATTTGGCATTGAATTATCTTATCGAAAACCTAGACTTATTTTATTTTGTGCTTTTTAATATATATTTAATTACTTTGTACTCATCAAACCCTTTCAGTTGATACCCATGTCAAGTAGGTTGTGCCATTGAGTAAAGGAATACTCAATGGTACATACATCAAAACGCATAAACCAGTTTATATTAAGTAATAAATAATATCCACAGCACAGCGTGACGTAGTGTAATTTGCTATGGTAATATCTGCAGCAATTAACAAAATTAAGCAATAATTATTATTAAGCAACTTGATTTAGGAAGAGAAATATAGTACTTCCTGATTTTCACGTTCCACTTTTAAATGGTAGGTACCTATACAGTGTGACATACATTTAAACCTACCTACTTTTAAAATATAGAGGAACTGTTCAGCTCAACTATTTCTTTAAGTTTCGAATAAAAACTAATAAAAATCTGTGTTGATTTAGTACCTACTGAAGTTACATGAAATGATTACAGGGTGAGTTTTTTTCTATGCCTACTATGGGGATCTCGGAAACTAGCAGAGCTAGAACAAAGGTTAAATAGGGAAATAATTGCAATTTTGAATGCTCCATCTAATGTCCCTTTTGGATTTTTAAAAAAGTTCATGGTTCACTAGATATTTTGAAAAGAGTGATTTTTTGCTATTTCTTCAGATCTCTGTAGCTCTGTTATTTATGATTATACAGAAAAACTGTAGAGACAAAAATTGTAGATAATTTTGGGCTTATAATAAGATAATCTAATCAAATTTTTTATGTTGTTTGTGATTTTTGATATGACATAAACTTGTGTTTTTTTAAATGTAAATCATAGTTGGCTGTGGCCTTATAAAATCGGCCATTTTTTGAGCTCTCCAAAGATATAATACTTGGCATAGTTATTACAAAAAGAGATATGGCTAATTTTCTGTTTTTTTTTTAATTTTTACATATTAGTCAGCCATGGAATATTTTCATAATTACGTTCTATTGTATAATAAGACATACTTCGAACTTTCAAATATTTTATTTTTAGCTGGTGACAAAATGTAACAAAATAAAACAAAAATTATCATGATGAAGCTCCACTACATAATTACTTGCCCGTAAGAAATTACCTAGATCAGCTCTATCCAAATAGTTGGATAGGGAGAAATAGACCTATTTCCTGGCAACAATTGTTAAATTAAGAGCAGCTGTTTTGGAACCAATTGCTAATATTGACAGGTGCTCTCTAAGAAAGACGACAAATTCAGCTTTAAAAAGATGCAATATTTGCATAAATAATAATGGTGGATTGTTTGAACACCTTTTTTATTTTTAAAAGGTGACCTTTTAAAATAATAATAATTTGAATTTGAGTTTTTAATTTTTGTTTTAAGTATAGTAATTTTTAGTATTTAAGTAAGTTTTAAGTATGTCTTATTATAAAATATAACGTAATTATGAAAATATTCCATGGCCGACTATGTGAAAATTTAAAAAAAAATCAGAAAATTAGCATATCTCTTTTATTTTTTTATAATAACTATGCCGAGTAGGTATTATATCTTTGGAAAGCTAAAAAAATGGCCGATTGGATAAGGCTACAGCCAACTATGATTTACATTTAAAAAACACAAGTTTATGTCATATCTCAAAAATCACAAACAACATAAAATATTGGATAAGATTATCTTATTAAATTATCTACAATTTTTGCCTCTACAGTTTTTCTGTATAATTAGAAATAACGGAGCTACAGAGATCTGATGAAATAGCAAAAAATCACTCTTTTCAAAATATCTAGTGAGCCATAAACTTTTTTAAAAATCCAAAAAGGGGCATTAGATTGGGCATTAAAAACTACAATTCTTTCCCCATTTAACCTTTGTTCTAGCTGTGCTAGTTTCCGAGATCCCCATAGTGGGCATCGAAAAAAACTCACCCTGTATACTTCTTTTGCTGAATCCCACACACCAAAACTTTTTTTTGCACTCGACGCGCGTTTCGCTAACCATGTTAACCTCAGACAAGTTTATTATTTGTCTGAGATGTTAACAAAAAAGAGGACCAAAATCGAAAATAATGTTATATAGTATAGAGTAGAAAGTAGAAAGCCATTAAAAACAAAACATTAGATTTTGGATTAATTTATCGATTTCAAAGAAACTCATTTCACTTTTATGTCTCTATGGGCTGGGTGAGATTATCCAAAATAATTATCTGAAAATCAGACCTGGTGTTGACATACTTTTGGAAATTTCCTTTATGTTTTGTAAATACGTAGATTTGAAAATTTTTCCATCCAAGTGCAAGCATTTTCACTCGAGTCTTCCAAACTGTATTAATTCCGAATATACCTATTTGGCGATTCTTTGATATATTATCAACAAAAATGCGAAAAAACCATCCTACATAAGTTTGTTTAATCCGCCATAAGGTGTTTTGATTTGGTACTGCAGAGTGAATGATCTGCTATCAAAAACTTACGTAAAGCTCTTCCTTTTGCCCCATTTGAACAGTGCGCCACAAATTGCAACGAGACGATGAAGGCAACCACAATTTTCATCATGTTAACGTCTTCCGAATCACTAGTTCAGCAACGTGACTGCTAAAAGTACAAAAATGTATGTCCAACAAATAGATCCAAGTCCCCACTATAATTATTTGAATCAAGTTCAGTCTTGCAAAAAAAGTTGTCGGTATTCAACGATATTATCTAGATATTAATTATTGGAAATTTGCAGTTTTTTTTCGTACTATTGATGAAATAGAGAAATATAAAACATTTGAGACTTTGGCACTACCTACCTAATTGCTGACGTAGTTTCCAACATCTAACTAAACTAGTAGTTGTTGTTAATTGTTCAACGATAACAAATTATTAAACAAAGATATACGCTCTTTAAAGTTGGCAATGCATGCAAGTGGAAAATCTGTAGTACACAATCCTAAGAATGTTTACAAAACTAAAAACGAGAAGCTAATTTTTTGAGGAGTTCCTATAATTATGCTAATATCTCACAGAGCTGTTTTGTCATTTTAAATGTACAGGGTGTTCCAAGAAACAATCCTACCAAATTTGATTTTTTTATGAGCTAGACTGGCTCTACTACGTACACTAATACCTCCGGCAAAGCTTAATCCATTTGCAAAAAAAAAACAAGCTTTTATTTAAGGAAGTGGCTATTTATACGTCCGACGGATACAAACGTCAGTAAACGGCTTGCGCTCTCATTGGCGGGCTGAGTCACGTGACTTCTTTGGACGTGCATTTAACTTCGTACACGTCCGAAGCCGAAGTAAACTAATATTTAGATACGTCGGAAGTGCATTTTTCTCAAGCATCTTTGCATTAAGGAGCGTATGCACTGCTCCTTTTTGGGGGATAGACGCTGCCGTATGAAAAAAGAAGGGGGCATTCTCACCATATTGTGGCAGTCGGCAGCGATGCGCGCTGCCGTATGAAAAAAGAAGTGGTAATAATTTCCAATGGTGTAACAACCCACCCCTTGATTTTCTTGAAATTTCAAGAAAATCGGGGGTGGGTTACATCATTGTAAATAATTACCACTTCATTTTTCATTCCGCAGCGCCCATCGCGGAAAAAGTAGGGCATACGCAATATAAAATGAGACAAGATAGGTCTGAATAATCTCGGACATCATCTAATCGACTTAGTAAACAAGCCGATTCATAATCCATCGAACGGTAGAAGCA
Source organism: Pseudeuparius sepicola (assembly GCA_963920635.1). Taxonomy (NCBI): domain Eukaryota; kingdom Metazoa; phylum Arthropoda; class Insecta; order Coleoptera; family Anthribidae; genus Pseudeuparius; species Pseudeuparius sepicola. The sequence continues at coordinate 15,536,633 of OY987299.1, forward strand.
TTGAGTATTGAGTAAAGGATATACAGGGTGAGTCACATCTAAAGGCAGAGCCGAAAACACAAGGTAGAATTCGCTAAAATAAGCACATATGCTTAATAAACGTTAGCTCAAAAACGCTTGGTTCTCCATATACAGAGTGTTGAAACTTTTCCAAATATTTTTTAATTTTTTTCTAGCCCGTTTAGGAATTATTTTATACATATTATGGGTTGTCATTTTGTGCAATAATTTGGCCCTGTTCAGATGAGCAGCGGCGTAGATACAAATAATTTTATTTAAAATGCCAGCATAATCACCTTGACACTAGTTTAAAAAATCCGAAATTACTAAGAAACTGTACCAGAAATAAAAAAATACCAAGAGGCACTTTTTGTTCCAAATTAAATGGGCTATCCAAAAAAGGCAAAATTTTTGGTTTTGCACAGGGCCGTACTACTTTTTTTCTACAATTATTTACAGTAACTATTTGTACCTACGCCGCTGGTGATCGGAACGGGGTCAAATTATTCCACAGTCCAGTGTATAATGTGTACCAAATTTGGTTGGAATTCCTAAATGGGATCGAAAGAAATTAAAAAAATATGTTATTTTTGGAAAATTTTCAACACGCTGTATATGGAGAACCAAGCTTTTTGGGCTAATGTTTATTAAGCATATGTGCTTATTTTAGCGAGTTCTACCTTGTGTTTTCGGCTCTGACTTTAGATGTAACTCACCCTGTATATTCTATATACCCTATATAGAATATATATCCTTTACAAGAAAAGGTGATAATGGGCAAACACTCAAAGTTAACAAAAAGAAAAAACTAGTAACCGCATACACGTGTTTCATGCTATTTGGCAAGTAGGTTATGTGTCACGTGACTCAATGGACCAATGAGAGCGCAAGACGTATACTGACGTTTGTATCCGTCGGACGTATAAATAGCCACTTCCTTTATTTAAGCCATGTACTGAAACGAATAAAATAAATTTAGATTTTCGTTAAGATAATTCAATTCCAAATTGCGACGAATTTTATTGGACAGTGATTGGTTGATAATCAAGTACCTACCTATTTGCCAAAGTATGCATTTTTTTCTTTACAATTCGCGCAACAAGTTTTTCAATTTGCAAAAACTCGTCGCAGCAATTTGGAATTGAATTATCTTAACGAAAACCTAAACTTATTTTATTCGTTTTAGTACATGGCTTAAATGAAAGCTTGATTTTTAAAAGGGTCTTTTATTTTCAATTTTATTTTGTGCTTTTTGGTACCTATTTGATTTCCATGTCAGGTGGGTGGTAAAGAAATTTAGTCTGCCATCTTGGGGCGGCCGCCATATTGGATTTCGTATGAAGTCATTTACCTCATTGTTTTTGATAGGCAACCCGCCATCTTGAAGCGGCGGCCATGTTGAATTTAGTGTGATGTCACTAACCTTTTCGTTTTCTACTCTTCATGTCCTTTCATTTGATACCCATATTAAGGGGGTTGACAAAAAATTCATCATCTGCCATCTTGGAGCGGCGGTCATTTTGAAAGTATTACAATATTGAGTATTGCATATTGTATTGTCACCGGAACTAAAGGTGCATGCAAAATTTCAGCTCAATCGGATGTCAGGAAGTGGTTCTAATTCAGCTTGCAAGATTTGACCTAAACATACATACTAACAGGGCAAGCTTGTAAAAAAGATCACCAACCTAGTGCTCTGTGGTTTATACAGAATACTTTTTTTTAAATTCTGGTTCCACTTAGAGTATTGATATTTTGTACAAAAGGTTTTGAGGTATGGCGACAGAATAAATAGCGCTACAGGGCATTATATGACAAAAAATGAAAAACGATTTTTTTTGTCATATAATGCCCTGTAAAATATTAAGTATTAGAGACACAAAAATTTTTATAAGGAAATGTTGACCAGAAGTTCATCTTATAAAACTTTCATAAAGGTCATTTTTTTGTAAAAAGAAAATGTTTACAAGACCACCGCTACAGCGTGTTGAATTTTTATCATAAAAGTAATGCGCTGTAACTCGTTATGGATTAGAGATACAAAAACATTTAATGAGGGAAAGTTGTTCACTGGATTTTTTTTTGTAAAACATGCCTATATCTTTGTTGCACTAAAAATAGTATTAACGTTGAGTTTTAATATGACTTTACCTTGGTTTCTTTTAAAAGCTGTAACTGCTAGAAATTTCAGAAATATGTACCTAGTTAATTTAGCAGCTATGACTTTTAAAATATTGTCATTGCCATTAGCATCTATGGATATTTTAAAAATACCCTTTCAAATGAAGAAAATATTCCCATGCGCTGGCTTTTCCAGCTAGTTATAAATAAAATTCTGTTGATACAGGCAACCGACCATACTTTTGATGACGTTTTATTTCCATGTACACGCGCGGCCTCATAAATCGTTCCACTAGGCACGAGAAATGAGCAAGAAATCAAGAATTTCGGGTAAGTGCGGCAACGTTGCGGCAATAACTTCCCCTGCGTTCCCTCGTACCACCCCGCTCCTCCCGGTAGAAAATAAAAATTGCATTCGCACGCCAGTCAACGAAAATAGGTTAATAAATCGCTGCATTATCATTATTATAATTTATAAGTGGATTTAAAGTTTTACACAGTTCCTTGGTGTTTTGAGATTCACCTAACGTGAAATTACGCGGATTTCTTTGATTGTCAAAGTGGTATTAGTTAAATAAGGTATAATATCTAAGTATAATTGTGTTATTATAGAAGAATCTCGTAGTGGTTTTTTTAGATTGGTTTGTTACACTTCTTTATCTTAACCGCGAACCAAATCTTTGATTTATTTCGATTTTTAAAGCTTCCCTGGAGTCTTCGGGTGAGGTTCTGACGCTTCCCGGGCCAACGAAAATTCGAGAAATGATAAAAAACAAGCAATTTCCAATAGTGGTTTCAGAGGATTTTCCGTCGATTTCGTTGATTCTACAGCCATCCCGTTTCTCGAAAGTGGTTAATCATGAATCGGGAATTTCTCTTAGATATCTGATTTTCGAGGTTCTTTTTGGTACCGGAGGAAAGTACGACACTCAATTAAGAGATTTACCACCTCAAGCAAGGCCGTATCTGAGGGAGGGTTTTTTTTTTGGGTTCAACCCCCCCCCCCCCCCCCGAAATACCATCATTTTATATGATTTAGCACCACCACTAGAACGAGCTCCCCGAGCATCAGTTTTGGTCATCAGTGCATGGCTGCGTGCGCCATGGATTAGGAGAATAGAGGATTCCCAGAGTCTCTTTTAAGAATAGATTAGTACTAATTTGTATTTGAAGATTTATTTATTATTTTTATGAATAAAGGTTCAGTTAGGCAAGTGGCGCGAAGAAATCTTTTACCATACCTACTAATCTATTCTTAAAAGAGACTCTGGGAATCCTCTATATATATATATATATATATATATAATGAGAAATTATATAAGTAGAAAAGGGATAGGTATAAATGCGAGAAGGAATATTCAGCTATTATGACAATTAATATTTCATATCTTTAAAGTTTTAACGAGAGTTTTAATGTTAAACTTGCTCAACTTAAACCTGTTTCAGTTTTTTATTAAAAACCATTTAAAAATAGTAGGTTTTTTTAAACCTTAAAGCTATTTCAACTTCAACAGCCACTCCAGGGCAGGCTCTAGGCGGGTGCGAATGGTGCAGCGTACGCAGCCTGCGTTTTGACTGGCCCCGTGTAAAGGGTTATCCAGTCAGGAGCGTATTTAAAAGGGCGGGGCTGAAACCATTTCAGAATTTGAAAATATTCACCGCAGCTTGAAAATTTGAAGATATATTGGGATTTCCTAAGACTATTTTTAAGTACTTTTCCTTAAGGTTTCTAAAAAATTTCGCCTGCGGCGCATTTTACAGAATTATTTTAAATGCACTTGTTTGAAAGAAATTCACAAAAATTGACCCTCCCCAGTTCTCCCCACCCAAAATTTATTTCTATATACGTCACTGACGTGATCTAAACTCATCGCCCCGGCCTACTTTTTTAAAAAGTGACATGAAAAAATATAACATTTTAGTGGCGTACCGACTTTCAAAAATTTGTTCTTAATTAGATTAAATAATTCCTTGTCGGGGCCCCGCACTTTCATCCGGCACCCAGCCCCACAAAAGCTTGAGCCGATCCTGAACCCCCCAAAATTTTCACTAGATACGGCCCTGACTTCAAGAGGTACAGAAAAAAGGTTAATATGAAAATCGTTTAGAACAACTGTGAGAAAACAACTATTGTATCAATTTTGAAATATTAGATATGACTAACTTTGGGCTAGAATCAAAAATTAAATTATCTGGAAAAATTTATTGACCATATAATGACGAGTATGGATTTCAAAAAATTAAAAACATAATGGGTGTTCCCATTAAAAAAACCGTATGTTTGGTTTGTCCTTCTTTTAAGAAATGCCCTGTATATTCATATATTTATATATACCATGGGTCATAAAAACTGTTTATAATAAGCTACAACTTTTGTTTGAAAAGTTTTTTTGTATCTCAAAAACGTTTAAGTTTAGGGGGTTAGGATTGTTCCTTGGGACACCCTGTACATTTAAAATGATAAAACAATTCTGTGAGATATTAGAATAATTGTAAGAATTCCTCAGAAAATTAGTTTTCCGTTTTTAGTTTTGGAAACAATCTTAGTTGGTCCTACATCAAATACACCTTTTATATTACAATATTATTTGTCGTACACCTAGGCACTTTTATGTATTTCATTTAGAAGAAAAAAAAATATATATACATATATTTATACATTATATATTTATTTTTATATATTTATTTATTTATACATTATATTTATACATTTATACATATATTTACAATCCAAAACACATCTACGCTAAACAATCTCATTAATAAAATGCCAATTTCCCCTTGTTCTTGCATAATATCATTCAATCGCATGCAAAACAGCAATAAATTCAGATTTGCTAATAAACCTCATCGGAACTGAATTCACATTCGCCATCGGGTACAAGGACAACACGGCTAGAGAAACTTTACCTACCGTAAGATATGCACCAGATTCATTTTGTGGATGGTTTTGACGTTGGAAAGGGGTTTCGCCGTGTCCACCATGAAAAAAATCCAAGGAATGATTGTTAAATTGATTTTAGTGGTGTGTTGCGTCCATCAAGCTTTGGCAGTCAAAGGGAAAACTTTGCGTGAGTAGCTTTTATCGATTACCACATTTTTAGTGCTAATAAATAGAGTAAATGTTAGATTAATTGGAAATACCTGCCTTTTAATTCCGCCTGCTTGTGGCCACTTTTTGACAATCCATTGAATGGACTTTCAATTTTTTTATTCAGTTAATACCTGAATTATGTTTAAGTATAGAGTAGTTGAACATTGAACCAACACCACTTTTACTGGAAGATTATCACAGATTGCCAGGTCCTTTTACACTAGGTTGAGGTTGTGCAATTTGTATGATTAAAACATATTCAGTAATTTCATGTATAAGAGCCCGATTTTCCATAAAGGTACTACACAACTTTTTCGGTCGCAAAAAAATCGCAAAAATATATTTGTGGGCTTTATTTTCAACATATTTCATGATGAATGATAGTGTGAAAAAGTCCTATATATCTAGAAATTATTACCTATTACATTCTTATGATCTTGAAAAAATTGTACATACAGGGTGATTCAAGACTATGCGGCACCTTTTCAGGGGCGTAATTTATTCGTTAAAATAAGACGAAAAGTTCATATCAACATGGGTACAAAAACGCTTCGTTACGAAGATACAGGGTGATTAAGCTTTCAAAAAATATCGATTTTTGTTTATACCTTCCAAACCAATAATAATCAAAAATTACCTACTCCTACTGCAATTCCATTTGAAAATCACTTCGTTTACTTAAAATAATAGTTACTTCAAAGTAACGTAAATAGTCCAAAAAGATGAGAAATAGAAAAAACTCCAATTTTCCGCGAAAGGGAGAGAGATATGAAAGAAATGAAAGAGACATTTTTTGTTCCATATTGTATTGTTTATTTAACAAGATAATAAATTTTTGTATTGTACAGGGCCGTACTATTTTTTTCTTTAATTAATGGTACTGATTACCCATACCTCCGCCACTGGTTACTTTGGAGACCTGATATTAACATGTGTTATGTCACCCTACGAGGGTATTATTGTGTACCAAGTTTGGTTTAAATATTCTTATTGGTTTGGAAGGTATAAACAAAAATCGATATTTTTTTGAAAGTTAAATCAGCCTGTATCTTCGTAACGAAGCGTTTTTGGACCCATGTCGATATGAACTTTTCGTCTTATTTTAACGAGTAAATTACTCCCCTGAAAGGGTGCCGCATAGTTTTGAATCACCCTGTATATTATACGAGTATAATGCAATCTTATTCTAATGGGACACTCCGTATACCTATGGGATATCACATAATTTATTTAGGTAGGTAGGTGTGGTGCTTGTTTGAATCGACAGGTATTATAATTATTGTTTAATGTTATCATTGTTGATAAAATAAGATATTCCTTGAAAACGTGTTGCTAGGGATATATATAAAAAAAATAAAAGAAGAACCACAACAGATTAAAGAGTATTACTACTTATTATTTTTGGAGTCAGAAATCAAGAACAATAATTACTAAATTCTAAGTTAACATTCTTCAAATAAGTGGCACACACCATAATACGCCAAAACAAATGATTGGTAAATGTTATTTTTGGCCCAAAATGAATACAGACATAGACAAATGGATCAAATGTTGTTTAAATTGTCAAACTTCAAAATTCACAGACATACAAAATCTCCTTTAAGTAAATTTGAAATTCCTAAAGGTCATTTTGAACATATACATCTAGATTTAGTAGGCCCTCTTACTCCTGGTAGTGGTTGTACATACATACTTCTGTTATCGAAAGATTCACTCGTTGGACAGAAGCTTATCCGATATCCAATATTACAGCACAGACTGTAGCTAAAACTCTTTTAACTCACTATTTTTCACGTTTTGGTTTACCTCATACAATAACGCACGATCAAGGTTCACAATTTGAATCAGCTTTATTCTCAGAATTTAGTAAATTTCTCGGTATTCATAAAATACACACATCTACTTATCATCCGCAAAGCAATGGCATGTTAGAGAGATTTCATAGAATATTAAAAGCCGCTCTTACTGCCAGAGGAAATATAAATCGTTGGAAAGATGAACTACCTTTAATATTATTAGGTCTCAGAACCTCAGTAAAGGAAGACCTTCAGTGTTCCTCTGCTGAATTGGTTTATGGACAACCTTTGAGACTACCTGGAGAATTTTTTATTAAATCACAAGAAAACGTTGACACTTTCCCTATTTTAGTTAATTTACAAGAAATGTTTTGTAATTTAAAACCAACAACAGTGAGTAGCCATAATCGAGAAAAACCCTTTGTTTCACCAGCTTTAAAAGATACAAATTATGTTTTTGTTAAAGTTGAAGGTAAAAAAACATCTCTTTCACCAGCTTTCGAAGGTCCTTACAAGGTGATTAAAAAATTTTCAAAAACATTTGTTATTTTAAAAAGAAACGAAGAAATGGTAATTAGTATTGACCGTGTTAAACCCGCATTTATTCTTTCAGAAAATTTTAATGATTTTAACGAAAATAAAATTAAAAAAAGAGTTACTTTTGTTTCAAATTAGATTGACATTTAATTCTTCTTAAAGAGGGGAGTATTTGTGGTGCTTGTTTGAATCGACAGGTATTATAATTATTGTTTAATATTATCATTGTTGATAAAATAAGATATTCCTTGAAAACGTGTTGCTAGGGATATATATATATATATAAAATAAAAGAAGAACCACAACAGATTAAAGAGTATTACTACTTATTATTTTTGGAGTCAGAAATCAAGAACAATAATTACTAAATTCTAAGTTAACATTCTTCAAATAAGTGGCACACACCATAATACGCCATAGTAGGTACTTACTTAAGTTGTGGAGGCACTTTTTGTCAAAATGTATTCATAATTTAACTAATTAGCAGTAGAATTTCTTCACTTCTATAGAAAAGTATTTCCAACTACAGATGAAGCTTGTACCATATTTTGAATTAAAAAATGATATGCCACTGCTTTTTTTAAAAGCAAAAATTGTTTTCTTAATCATGCTTCATTTATAATAAAAAGAGATCTCTTTTCTGATAATTTTAAAGAATTTTATCTTATTTCGACAAAAAGTATAAAAGCAGTTCAAGCCTAAAAATACCGACTTTATTTTCATAGTAGCGGTACAGGGGCATACGAAGACAATAAATTAATTGTTCCTTATTTTTTTTTACCTAAAACAGTTCAATATAAAAAAAAGTCAAGAGGTCTTTTTTATTACAAAATGAACACTAACATTATAAAATAATTTTAGTTTTTGACAAAGACACTGGCGTATCATTTTTTAATAATTCTCTTATATTCAGGTACATATTGATTGGAGCGCCCTTGGTTAAAAATGGATATTCTTTTGCTCATAAAATATGTCTATATACACCTAGTTTACATCTTGAATCAAGTTTCGAAGTTATTTAAAAAAAAAATGTTTAAAGATATTTACACCCTGTATACCGGAAATCAAAAATAAAGCGAACACTTTTCTTACTACTACTGTACCGTTAGTAACTTTTTTCGAAACTCTAATTTGTTATTGGAAGAATCCAACAGCTTGTTGACTGCATTAGAAAACTAATAACTATGTTTATTATTTTTATTATACTTATTTACTTAAACGACTTAAATGACTTAAAAAAATAAATAAATAGTATAATAAATATGTGATATAGTAATTACGTGACTATGTAGTAGAATCTGAAAAAAACATTTTTGCAGTTGTTTTCTTTAGAACTTTCCTTACAGATTCCTTATTATGCATACATGTACAGGGTGTCCCGTGTTCGACACTTTTGCAGGCTATCTCCTTTATTTTTAGAGATAGAGACTTACGGTTTCGCGACACTGTGCTACTTTTTTATGAAACGAAAGATGCCTCAAACAAAATTTTCATAGCCATCTTCGTTCTTAAGATACAGGGCTAAATTGAAAATTGGCAGTTTTTGGTTATCTCCTGTACCTCAGTTACCTTTTCACATATGTACAGTGTGTCCGACTTAAGGACTGACCACCCCTGTAAAATTTTTATTTATAGCTCGATTTTCAAAAACTTTTTTTTGTTGGATAGAGCTTCGAAAATGACATCAAACACATAATTCAGCTGCCTCGTGCGTTAAAGTCATGGCCCACTGAGACGGTGTTTTAGTGCTGAAATTTCGAGAAGTACTATTAGGGATTTTTTTAGAGGAAAATTAATGCCAGACTCTTATTCAGCATTGTTCGAAACCCAAACGTACCAATTTGCATTGCCGTAGCTCTACAGGGAGTTTCAAAATTTTTATTGCCACACTTAAGGGCTGACCACACCGTAAAATTTTTATTTATAGCTCGATTTTCATAAACTTTTTTTTGTTGGGTAGAGCTTTAAAAATGGCATTAAATGCATAATTCAGGTGCCTCGTGCGTTAAATTCATGGCCCACTGAGACGGTGTTTTAGTGCTGAAATTTCGAGAAGTACTATTACGGATTTTTTAGAGGAAAATTAATGCCAGATTCTTATTCAGCATTGTTCGAAACCCAAACGTACCAATTTGCTTTGCCGTAGCTCTACAGGGAGTTTCAAAATTTTTATTGCCACACTTAAGGGCTGACCACCCTCGTAAAATTTTTATTTATAGCTTGATTTTCATAAACTTTTTGTTGGGTAGAGCTTTAAAAATTGCATTAAATGCATAATTCAGGTGCCTCGTGCGTTAAATTCATGGCCCACTGAGACGGTGTTTTAGTGCTGAAATTTCGAGAAGCACTATTAGGGATTTTTTAGAGGAAAATTAATGCCGGTTTCTTGTTCAGCGTTGTTGGAAACCCAAACGTACCAATTTGCATTACCATAGCTCCACAGGGTGTTCAAAAAAAATTAAAAGGAAAAGTAAGGCCGGATTCTTATATGCAGTGAGAGGTTCCAAACAAAAACGTACTAATTTGTAATTAATTTTCTTAATTTCTGGTAAGTTGGTCACTAAAATATTCATGAGGAACTCATATTCTTTCAAAAATTTATTAGCGAAAAATTTTTTTATTTAATTTAATATCATCAAATACATGAATAAACAACACAACATAACATAAACTCAAATTTCAGTCATTTCAATTAGTCCTCCATTTTCTAATGCAAATTGGTACGTTTGGGTCTCCAACAACGTTGAATAAAAATCTAGCTTTAAATTTTCTCTAAAAAAGTCCCTAATAGTACTTCTCGAAATTTCAGCACTAAAACTTCGTCTCAGTGGGCCATGAATGTAACGCACGAGCCACCCGAATTATGCATTTAATGCCATTATTGAAGCTCTATCCAACAAAAAAAAAGTTTATGAAATCGTGCTAAAAATAAAAATTTCACAGGGGTGGTCACTAATTAAGTGGGACACTAAAAATTTTGAAACACCCTGTAGAGCTATGGTAATGCAAATTGGTACGTTTGGCTTTCAAACAACGCTGAATAAGAATCCGGCATTGATTTTCCTCTAAAAAAAATTCCTAATAGTACTTTTCGAAATTTCGGCACTAAAACACCGTCTCAGTGGGCCATGAATTTAAGGCACGAGGTACCTGAATTATACATTTAATGCCATTTTTGAAGCTCTATCCAACAAAAAGAAGTTTATGGAAATCGAGCCATAAATAAAAATTTTACAGGATGGGTCAGTCCTTAAGTGGGACACATTGTATAGGAAAAGTAAAAACGCGGTTTTGTATAACTTTTTCAATTGAGCTCTAGTCTTCGATACTCCAGCTTTTTTCTCAATAGCCCCATACACGATGTTGAAGGAGTTGCCTCTACAAGGTCTAAAAATTAAACCTCGTCGATTGCGCGAATATCTTTATAGTAGGATTTTGGCATCGGACGTGTAAAGGAACCAAAATTAATTCAGTTATGTTTTATAATAGAAAAATCTATCGGGAAATGTTTGTCTTCTCTCCGGATTACTAAAATAAGAAGTCTTGGTATAAAAACAGAAGACAGACAATGACAATTGAGGCGATAATATAATATCATAATAATTTAATTAACAATGCAGCAGGTGTTAAAATATAGTTCGCCGACTGACTTCACGGAAGTTTTCAAACTAACATATTATCCTTGGGTGCAACGATATCATACTTTTCAAAATGCCGATAAACTCTCATTTCGGCCATTTTTCACAAAAGAAAGCGCTGTATAACAAACTTAAAACGATGTAATCAGAATCAATGCAAGAAGTCTTTACCAAGCGAGAAGACAGGTCACCATTATCAAAATATAATATTGTTTCAAGCATAATGTCAAAAGCTCCATATAATTTAAGAAAATTGTAATTAATTCGTTTATTGTTTAAAATAAGTATATCTATTATACAGTGTGATCAACATATAGGATTTTTTTATTAATAGTACAACGAAAATATAACAATATTCCCGAAAGTTGGTGCATGTTCGATAATCATATTAGGCGTACTCTTAGAATGGTTGCAAGTCAAACAGCATACAGGGTAGGTAAAAAAATATAAAAATTGTACACGAGTATAGTACCCTCATTTCAGAAAATTCAGCCAAATGTTATTAAGGAAAGTTATCTAGAATTAAAAGTTATGCCTAAATAACAAAATATGGCATCCTAAGAAAAAAAATTTTTTTTTTTGAAAAACATTAATTTCCTAAAAAAATGTTTTAATATTCACCCTAAACAATTTCATAAATCAACCAAAACTATATCAATTTCGCATAACTTTGTTCAAATTCAAGCATATTTGCAAAATTAACATAGATTTTTAATTTTTTAGGGAATCACAAATTTCATGTTTGTTGCAACGATATTAAACAAAACATTAAAATTTCTCAAAAATTCTTCTGAACAAGGTAAAACATTAGTAATGACAATGTGTATATTAAGGTGCAAAATTTTTATTTTAAAAGTTTATTAAGAAACTGGGGAAAGTAATTGACGAACAATTTGTTTTCTTAGGAGGCTATGTTTTGGTATTTAGGCATGGCTATTTATTCTAAACAACTTTTCTTAATAACCTTTTGCTGATTTTTTTTTATATAAGGGTACTTTTCTCCTGTGCAACTTTTATAATTTTTTTCCTACCCTGTATGCTCTTTAACTTGCAACCATTCTAAGTGCACCTAATATGATTATTTGAACATGTATATCAACTTTCGGCAATGGCAATGTCTGTATTTTGGTTGTGCAATTAATAAAAAAGTACCATATGTTGCACACTTAAATGGTCACACTGTATATTTCTGAATAGCTGAAAACAAGCCGAATTCAAATATCTAACAAGTATAGGGTGCTTCATTTAAAAAAAACATTTGTGTGCTTTATATCTCCGAAATGGATAAAGCTAGCAAAAATCTGACTACGCCACTGGATTCTACAGAAAAAGTTATATGAAACCGCATGTTTACTTTTCCTATATGTGAAAAGGTACAGGAGATAGCCAAAAACTGCCAATTTTCAATTTCGCCCTGTAAAAAGTAACGAAAACCGCAAGTCTCTATCTCTAAAAATAAGGGAGACAGCCTCTAAAAGTGTCGAAAATGGGACACCCTTTACATATTTGCTAAATACAACTATTAGAGAAAATGTACAGTGTTTCGAAAGTACAAAACCACGAGCTATTTTTCGTGAAAGTTAACGCATTTTTAGCCAGGAACTTCCCAACGTGTCACAGATTTGATCCAAAAATCAACGAGTGCCTTATAAGAGCTTCCGAACAAGTCAAACCGCATTTGGCGGTCGGCGTTCCCGAACTGGGCATCCCACCCTTTGAGCCATTCCTGCTGCCCGCAGTGACTCTGGAACAGGGAACTACTGCTTTGAATTTCAAAGCTACCCTTCATGACGTTAATGTGCATGGACTTACGAACTATACGTTTTCGCGGATGGAGTAAGTATTTTAGACATATTGAGGCCAAATACTATAAACCTAGGTTCAGTGGCGCAATCAGGGGGGGGGGGCAGGATGCCTCGCCCCCCAGACCACTCATATTTTAAAAAAATCTCGAGGGCGGTATCGTAGATGTACTGTCCTCTATATGCGACTCTCGGCAATTATCTTCCCAAACGGAGACTTGGCCGGGAAATTTCTTTTTCCGAAAATCAATCAGAAATATTGACATTTTTGATAACATTTTTGAAAGAAAAAGTCAATATTTCCTTGCACTTAGTCGTTGCCAGGCAACGGAAAGTAACTGTTACTGAAACTGTGTTTCCATAGTTACAAAACAAATATTTCATGGCATCCTTTATTTGTGAATAAAATTAATAATGCTTATTTCAAAATTTTAACAAGTTGATTGTAATAATTTATGTTCTTTGAGTAATTTTCGATTTTCGGAAAAATAGTATGTATACCTCGTAGGAAAAGCCACATTCCCCGACTCCGTATTGCCAGTCTCGGCTTACGCCTCGACAGGCAATCTTTACGGTCGTCCGGGAATGTTCAGCTTTTCCTACTAGGTACACAATGTACTATTAATCATAAAATATTTTGTAAGCAATACGCCAAATTTTTTAAGTTGCCCCCCCCCCCCCCCCCGCCCCAATCATATTTTCTGGGTGCGCCACTGCCTAGGTTTGTAAATTACTTTGTTATAAGCAACGTAAACTTATACCAGTGCCTGGCATCTCAAATTATAATTGTATAAAATAGGCCAGGGAAAATAGAATTTGACTAGACAAAAATATTAACTGCAATTTTTACCATATCAAAGTTATAAGTAAATACGTTGGTAGAAACCACAAATTAAACATTTTGAAAAAACGGAACCTTGAGTTACCTCAAAAAAACACCTATTTTTTGTTAGAAATTTCGAGCAAAAATGTTAACTGGATTTTTTTAGACTCTTTAGGTAAAAAAACTTCCCTTGCTAACATATATTAAGAAATTAAACATTTTAAGAATATGGAAGTAACTTAGATCGACAAAGAGAGATAAAAATCGGATAATTTTCTATTTCGGCAAAAGCAAAAATATTAACTACGTTTTTATTGCAGATGATCATTCCCTTTTACAAATAGAATGTAACATATACAAAATTAAACATTTATCTGAGCTGCATGTACGTCAGCTGTCACTTCTCATTGGTATAGACTAGGCAAAAAATATTAACTGTTTTTTTTTGTTTAACTTTTTACAATATAACTATATTGAATTATATATAGCGAAATTAAACATTTATTTACGGCGCATATAGGTCAACTCTCACTTGTCATTTCTTTAGGAAAAGCAAAAATATTAACTGTTTTTTTTGTTTAACTTTTTACAATATAACTATATTAAATCACATATAGCGAAATTAAACATTTATTTAGGACGCATGTAGGTCAATCGATTAATATTTATTTTTAAAGAAAAAAATACTTCCGTTACCAATTTTTGTTTAATTCCAAAAAATTTAACAAGACTTAGTATCTACTTACAAAGTTTAACAAAAATCAGCCAGTTAATAATTTTGCTCTCAAAGACAGCTTCAAATTTCTTTAATATGCGATTTCCGTCTAAACAATATGTTTAATTTCAGAACATACTTGATTTTTAAGATAATTATAAATAATAAAAACGCAGTTAATATTTTTGCCCAACTAAATATTACGCAAAATGTCATTTTTACATCATTCGGATACTTGGCTCAGAATCGTTGAGTGACAAATCTATACAAGTTTTGATGCTCTTGAAGACAGTCGGTACTCCGAGGTCTACCATAGTCAGTGTCAAATGTGACCAATAGCTGACACGTTGCATAGCCAATGGCTGACAGAGGTGTCAGGCATTGGAAATATTTAACCCATTGACGTGAAATTTGTACATCAGGTTTATTGTTAGATACTTTAGAGATCATTTTTGCATGACTTGTGATTTTCCCAGTGACTGACCCCTATGTCAGGCCTTGGCTTGGCATAAACGTAAGCCAATAGCTGACACCCCAACCAAAATCTTTAAAAACTTGAAGTAGTCCTTAATTATTATCTTACCTTGTTTGCTTAGAAGTATAAACCACAAAAATTAAGACAGTTGAAAAATCTACACAAAAAACACATAATTACACATTGTTTTTTTACAACGTTGAACTAAACAATTTTGCTAAGAAACCACAATGAATATAACCAATATAAATTGACAAATCGGTAAAAATAGATAAACCGAGATAACTAACTTAGGAACATAACTCATAACTGTGACTTGTACCGACATAAATATTTCAATAGAATGGATTTATATCTGCTCATTAGCTTATTTTTCAATCCCATAAAACATGTGTCGGGTTTAGGCAATGTGTCAGACACTGCTAGGTTTACGTTATCTTATAAGTTATCTATAAGTTTAAAAACCTGCATCAAAAACATACCATTCTAGAAAACGCTGAAGTCATGTTTATTTATTTAAAAGATTTTAATTGGACAGAAAACGAAAGAAGGGAAAATAATAACTTGTCATTTCAACTTGATTTTCGTTTTAGTTTTGATGTCCCCAATTTGAAATTCTTCTGCGAATGCGAAATTGGGGAACTAACCTTGATAGGAGACTACAAAGTAACTGGGAGGGTTCTGCTAGCACCTATAGAAGGAAATGGAAACTTCACTGCCAAAATTGGTAAGTGCCATGTCCCAATTTTCTATTGTTCTTATTTCTTCTATATTCTAGACCAGTGTAATGCGACGTTTTACCAAAAAATAGAAGTAGTGGACAAAAAAGGCGTAGATTATGTTAGGCCTTTGAACACCACAAGCACAATCAAGGTGGCCAATCCAACCGTTAAGCTTCAAGGGCTTTTTGGAAACGACAGAGATTTAAGTATGATTTTTTAAATTTATTTAAGAATTTCGTTTTAATTTTATGTTCTTGACGCAGATGATGTGACCAATAGGGCAATAAACGAAAATGTTGACGTGCTTTTTGAGGAACTGAGGCCAGTTGTGGAGAAGGTTTTAACAAACATTCTAGAAGACCTGTTGTTCAAATCGCTTATGGATAATATTCCTTGGGACAATCTTTATCCACCAATACCATAAATTAAATACCATTAAAAAAAATTGTCACAATACACAATACAATAGACATACAATAGTTACCAACAAAAAGTGTTCCTTAGGTATTTTTATCAGTTATATGTTTTGTGCAGTTGCTAGTTATTATTGATACTTAAATATTTGTTTGCCGTGTTTCTGTTTTATAAAATGTACAAATAAAATAAATTTGCTAAAACAAAAAGTTATGATCTTACTCAACGTAGATTACAGCATGATTGTGAATAAATAATATATTTCCTAACAAGTGCGGAAAGTGCCACTTTTCCGCACGCGATTGCAGTTGGCTGAACGACGCGTAGCGGAGTTCAGCCAAGAAATCGAGTGTGGAAAAGACACTTTCCGCAAGAGTTAAGAAATTTAGAGGGTATTCCAAAGAGCAATCCCACCCCCTTAACTGTTTTGTTTTTGAGATACAAAAAACTTTTTGAACAAAAGTTGTAGTTTATTGTAAACAGTTTTTATGACTCGTGCTATGGCTATGGCTATAAAGGAAGTTTCTTAAAAACAGGCCAAACCCCAAACATATGTTTTTTAAAGGGAACACCCCATATATTTTTAGTTTTTTAAAATCTACCCGCCATTATGGTTGAAACTATAATAATATGTGACCTGATTGATCTGATCTCTGTTCCATGGCCAACTAGAAGTTCATACAGGGTGTCTACTTTTAAGTGTATATAAATCGATAAAAAAATTATTTTGTGAGATATTTTCAAAAACCTTTTTTTTTTGTTTGAAAGGCCTTCAAAAACCGCTTCTTTTGACCTTCCTGCCATTTTCAAAACGCAAATCCAGGGCCGGCTGCGATTTTTTTAGACCCCCGATTTTCGCGAAAACCTTTTAGCGATTTTTTTATTTAAACTCAGAACACCCCTAAACCCCTATACACCAAATTTGAATAAAAAATATACAGGGAGTTCCAATCTGTAGGGTGTCAAAGTTAAGCAAAATAGGAATTTTAAAGGCATCTGCCAAGTCAAGTGTGCCATGGAATCCCCTCAAAACAGTTGAATGGTCAACAGGACCACTCAAGTTGTTGGTGTGCAAAGGTCCAATACGAAATATACAGAGTGCTCTTATCTGTGCCATCTCAAATTACTGAATTTTTTGTAACTTTATACGGGTCAAAAATCGAGTACCTATATCAAAACCGCTCCACATACTATAAACGAACTAAATCTAAAAAATACAGAAGCCTGCCAGTCAGTAAGTCCATATCAGTTAAGGTGGCTGGCGTGTCGCTACAGGAAACGCACAAAAAATGTATCATCTTAGACAGTGACTTTGTTGAGAAAGGCCCAATAATTTAATTTTTTTTTATTTGTTGGTTGGCATTTTGTAAAGAAATTAATTACTTTTGTGTTTATCAATATTTTTTCAATGATTCCAGACCACTCCTGATCAGTATAAAGTTTAATAAAAATTCAGAATTTTGAGATGGCTCAGAGAAAAATACCCTGTATATTTTTGTAGTAAATCTTTTCACACCAACATTTTGAGTGGTCCTGTTGACCATGCAACTGTTTTGAAGGGATTCCATGGCACACTTGGCTCGCCAGATGTCTTTAAAATTCCTATTTTGCTAAACTTTAACACGGTGTAGAACCGAACACCCTCTACATTTTTTGTTCAAATTTAGCATATGGGGGTTTTGGGGTGTCCTGATTAACGCTGTTGTGTCAGATTTTAAATAAAAAAATCGCTAAATGGTTTTTGTGAAAATCGGGGTATAAAAAAAAATCGTAGCCGTCCCTGGATTTGCATTTTGACAAAAGTAAAAACGTCAAAAGAAGCGTTTTTTGAAGACCTTTCAAACAAAAAAATGTTTTTGAAAATATCTCACAAAATACATTTTTTTATCGATTTGTACCTATACACTTAAAAGTAGACACCCTGTAGGTAACTAAAATTTATTGTAATGCAGATAAACAGTAATATGGTTTCTGATTTTAATTTTCTACTACTTTTTTAAATGTTCACATTCGAACAAAAAATATTGTATTCTCTCGTAACTACCATTTTTATCGATTTGTATACACTTAAAAGTAGACACCCTGTAGGTAACTAAAATTTATGTAATGCAAATAAACAGTAATATGGTTTCTGATTTTAATTTTCTACTACTTTTTTTAAATATTCACATTCGAACAAAAAATATTGTATTCTCTCATAACTACCATTATGCCATTATCTTGTCCCGTTTTTGAAACATTTAATTTCCAAATTTTATACTAAATCTATTTAACATTCTAAAAATTCTACAATGTTGCAAGCTATTTGAGATTTTACTGAAATTCTCGGACGAAAAAATAAAAATGAAAGACTCACAAAATCTTACTTGTAGCGTTGAGTGAAGAATAACCTTCACTCAACGCTTGTAGTAAGCAATTTTACAATTTTTAGTAGGTATGTTCCCCTACTATTGCAGGTGTGAGAAGTGAGAACTAATAAAGAACAAACAATGCATTTAAGTGTTTTTTTACAAATTTACAAAGTATATTTATTCTTTGGTCAACTAATTTATACACTTTTGACAATTTTCAATTGCTTTCTGTTTCTTCAGGTTAGAAAAATGTCAAAAAACACCAGATTGATTTTGGTGAAAATAGTTAATATAATCATATGAACAAATATAATTTTTGAACATCTTAATAAGTATATTATTATACATAAAAATGAAATTTCAATATTCCACTTTACGAAGAAACTACCTGACATTTGCAATAAGAAAAACAGCATTTACCTAATATAGTCTACCTACGCATCACATTCACTATCCTGAAAGAAAACAGCTAGCTGTATAATATAATATAGATATAGTTGAATAATGAATTTCATTGTCGAATGTTTTACAATAGGTTTAAAAGAAGTTGAAAGACAGATTGAAAATGCAGTTTAAATGGAATTAGATAGAACCATAGAATGTTACATTTTCACCTAAAGAGAATTATAGCCATAGGGATAATCACCCATATTAATTTTGACCACTAACAATAATTATAACAAAATATTTTTGCTCACATAAATCGCCAATTTTGGATTTATATAGAATAATTTGGGACAAACGTCGAGGACCATTTAATTTAAACAATTTTAGAATCAATTTGGTAATCTCATATCTTCAAGAAAATTACCAAATCTCGGAGAGTATTATGTTTCTCGAGAGGAGAATTTATACTATGCATAATATTGTGATCTAAAGTGATGCGTGAAATTTTGTACCAGATTGCAGCAAAAAATCTAGGTCTATTTGAATCCAGATTTTCTTCCATTTTCATCTTATTCGGGCAACCACTCGGAGGCTGGCAACGTAGCTAGAATTTGATCGGCTACGACCCTGAACAACTCGTTCGACGTCTCGACAAAAATGGGGTTCACGGCGTCCATGACTCTCCTGGGGTTTTCATTGAAGAATCCGGTTATCAAGTCGGCTAAAAAATGGAAAAAACATCATTGCAAATATTGATGTATAGGGCAAAGGCAGTAGAGAGTTTTTGTGATAATCCATGAGAGAGAATTGTACTGTTTTTGTTAAAATTTATATCTGAATTATCTAAGGAAGGACCAGCTGATACAAATTGAAGTGTGTGCTCACGTATTTTCTTCTTTTTTAGTTTAAAATGTTTTTATTACTCTCAAGAAAGGTTTGTGAGTTAGCAGTATGAAACTATTACTATACGGCTATAAAATTTATGTTATTACATAAACTTTTACAAAAATTTACATTTTTGCCTTGAATTTATAATAAGAAATAGCAGGGATTTCGTAAATACAAATCTTTGACTAAAGAATCCCAGGAAGGAGTAAACGCTCTATGTGTATTATAAAATACGTGAAACGCAAATCGCCCTGAGTAACTACACTCTATTCAAACTAAATGCAAGTAGCGCATAAACATTTACACGATGGAAGCACGTGAACAATTCTGAGGGCCGCATTAAGGACGATCTCTATGACTTTTATAATATAAAATATTAAAATAATATGCCCCAGTATTAAGAACAAACTTTTATGACACACCTAGTTATTCACTTACCTGCGAATTTCTGCTATTAACACAAATCGTAGCTCCAACAATTAATAAACAGCGAAAGAATTATATCGGAAAAAAATAACGGTCCAGTTGCAACTCAATACACCTCTGTAAGAAACACCGACTCGCTGCACTCGCCCGTCGGGCCATACTTTATTGCCGGCTGGCCAATAGCAAGCCGATCACGTGCGTATATTGTGTTTATGTTTCACTTGCATTTAGTTTGAATAGAGCTTAGTAACCAAGTTGTGGTGCAATATTTCGATATCTGACACGGTGATAGGTGTCAGTCTGTGGTACTTAGATACTTTTTCGAGTTATTATGCTTAGCTGTGCGGCTTGTGGCACTTCCCTGCTAGCCAAAACTAAAATGTTTGAGAATAATAATCTATCAGCATAGTATTTCTAAAGTCACTTGAAACAGCATAAGAAACTCTAATTGGCGCCACAAAAAGAATACAGAACATAAGCGTCACGCAGTTTTCAAAAATATACATATTCAACAAGCAACATAGGTAATATTTCACTTTTAAGAGTTTTTTAAGGTTGTCGTCAAATACAATGTAAAGGTTAAATTAAACCGTCAAAAGGTCTTTAAAACGCCATATCGATTATAACTATTTACGCAAGTATATTCGAGAGTATATCCTAAGATCTATGAAATTATGGCACGCCTATCCACCGCATTTTGCTGCACAAGTGGCCAGCCGTCGAACAGTGTAACCCATGCAAGTATTGGTGATATTATATTAGGCGAGCATGCAGTCACTTGTTTTTACTACAATATCTATCTTCTATGCCTCCTTCATCTCTTTTTAGTGCTAATATCAGGTGCGGTTTAATATGGTTAAACAAGTGTTTTGTCTCGTATTTTATTGCCGAGGCGCCTTGGAACATAGTGATATACGGGGCGCGATCTATATCATAGTATTTACCACGTTCTGCTACTGGTAAAAATACCAGACTTATCCTCATTCAACGCCCGTATAAAATTCAAAGGTTTTTATGCTGTTCCAAGGGACTTCATCTACACCATACCTACGTAATTTTGTAATTTAAATTAACTTTTGAGGCCATGCACCAAAATGTCATAGGCGTTTGTGTAGGCACCTATTTCTTCATAATTGGAAATATAAAATTAGAATTGCTGTATTATCAAGGATTACTAAACTTAAAGACATAAAAGTGTCTTATAATTTTTTGCCTGTATTGTAGGTACTGATTTCACGAAAAATGAGTGTTTCTGCCTCGATTAGTTTGTCCAAAGAACTCAAAAGTGCCTGTAAAAACGAAAACCGCATTCCACCATAATATGCTCGTTTTTGCTCATTCCTCGTTTGGAAGTTAGACATTTTGCAGTATTTTATAACGATGTGGCATACACAAATAATATAATGTATATGTATATCTGGGATATCAGTGTCCGATATAACAATGTGTCGGAATTTTGATTCTTTGTATGGTAATGATTGTGACATTAATTGTGATTCGATAACTATAATAAAATCGGGCAACTCTTTCGCCTCGCGTAAACAAGAGCACGTGCGTTTATATAATCGCCAGGGCCGAACTGAGGCACGACCTTTACTTAATTTTAGTTTTACAATTGTTTACATCAAAATATTTCGGAAAAAAATTATTGGCTTAATTAAAACGGCTCAAAACGTGGATAAAATTATTTGCGGCAGTGTCTAAATAGCTGAAACAAGAAGATAAAACCGCATAACTACACTTTTGCGTTCGAGTACGTCCCTGCTGCGGGGTCGGGTGAAATTTTATAGCCTACCGACCAATCGCGGAACGTCATTTGAACACGTGGTTTTATTTACCCCAGGCGTACGGATTGCTCGATGTTAGTATAGTATTTTAAACACTATTCCATTTGCACAATCTTTATTATTCGCACAGCTGTATTATTGTTAATAACGTTATTAATATTTCCTGTAAATGGATTTATTCTGTTGGAAATAAACACCTCTTTCTTTCCTTATACCTAAATCAATAAATTTGTTTCCATCTGTAACTTTTGGAACTTACCTCCTAATTGTAATTCTGGATCCCTAGCAGTCAGCTTGATGCGGCCATCTCCAACAGTAAGTTTGGATCCCATCTTTTGGACTTTGAAGTATTCAACTCCATCTTTCTTATACCTTTTCAGTGAACCTTTTACATGAATCTGGGTGTTGGCTGAAATTAAGTGTGTCATAAAACAAGTTACGTCAGCGGGAAGTTTACTTTTTTTTAAGTTAATTTTTTGTACTCACTAAAGTTGCCATTGAAAAATCCTTTGCTTTGTAGTGGAATGACAAGTAGATGTCCTTTCACATCGTATTCCATTTCCAGATGGGCCCAAGGGATAGTTACCCTGAGTTCTCCAGATTGTTTGAGAGGATCAGCCCTAGAAAAAATAAAGTTAACACCTTAAGAAATCCCAAGCAAATAGTACATAACATACTAATCACTAATACACTAAGAGAAACAAGTATTTTTGACAGTTATTTATAGGCAAACGGGGCCCGATTTTCAAAAACTTTCAGACACTCACTTGAGCCCATCGATGACGTAGTTGCTACCCCCGATCATCTTGACATTCCTGCAGATGGCGTTGATGCTGACCAGGTCGTTGACCGTCCTGTTGACTGTCAACAATGGCAGTTCGAAGGGCTCGATTGGTGGGAAACTCAACTCCGGAATGCCTTTGATGAAGTACGGTCTGGACTGTTCGAAGCCTTGCAAGACGCACTTCTCGAACTCTGGGTCCGACCTTCGGCACGCGTACTGCTTGAGATAATCAGCTGAAATCGATAAGTGAACGTTAAAATACTCGAAACTAAGTATTGGGCGAACGTTGCGGAGCAGATTAATTTGTTTTAAAACGTTTGGTTTGTTCGAGTTAGGTCTGAAACCGTGCGTGGGGACCAGTCTCTGGTTTTAGACCACTCCACAACCACAAAATCACCTAAAAACAACAATGGCAAAGAGACAAAATATATTTACAAAAATAACTGAACAAAAGCTTGACGTTACCTTTCATTAATTTTACACATAGACCACAGCCGACTCTAGGAGAAGCCCTGAAGTAGAGAAAAGTGGCAACAAGGGATGCGGGTCCACGTCGCGTGCCCTGACACTGCCTGTCAGTTGATTTTACAAAAAATTTACCAGAATTAATTTGTGTAGTGCGGGTAGTGCTATCGTCGCCAGATTGCTACGACGAGGCAGTGTGTCCCTGGGTGGAAACAGACAACCCGAAGTGTAGGCGACAGCTTTTTTATAAATTTGTTTTGTTTGTGCAAAAGTTTATAAAAGTTCGAAGTGAAGAATCTTTCCTTTACAATTTCAAGCCTCAAGATGCCTAGAACCGTCGAGGGAAGCTAGAACGTGGCTGTAAGTCAAATCGCTTGACGACAAGCGGTCAATTTGTATTCATTTTGGGCTTTCCAAAGGACGAAAATTTAAGAATAAAATGATTAAGGGCCAATTGCATATATATATAGTCAAACTAAAGTATCCTTTAAAATTGAAGGAGCTTTCTAACAATCCAACCATTGTTTAGTATTGTTGGAAAAGTTTCTTTACCTAATGTTAAAGTCAAAAGATAATTTAGTTGAATGTATTATGAAATTGACCCTCGCTTGTTTGTCTATTGATGAGAATTTAACCATAAGGGAAGATAGATCATTTGCTTGATCGCGCACTTTGCGAAAAATTCTTACAAAAATTCGACTTACAACAAAATTTAGTCCTCTCTATATTTGCCCAAATTTGTCATATTATTTGTCGAAAATGTACTTATCCACACCAGGAATCGTATTTATTATAAATACTTATACTTTTGTCTATATTTTGTTAGGTACTTGTTACTGCTTTTATTGCCTGTTAAACAAATGTACCTACTTACTTAGGTACCCAGTTATTGAAACAAAGTTTACAAATGTATTTAATTATAATTAAAAAGAGGGTTGAACATCTATTAGAAAAGATAAACTAAGCCAAAGTGCAGACTGCTCTATACGGCATAGACCCGTTGAACCGTCCCGCTGCGGCGTTGCCACATGTTTGCACAGGGCTTGTAAGCTTGAGAAGGTTGTGGTGCATTGACCGTCAGACCGTCACAAATTTGGGTGCCCCATTTTCGCATACAATCCTCGAAGAGGGTTGAAAAGTAGGTACATCGATGCTAAATAGAATGAAGGGAAATTTTACGAGTGGCCCCTGGGGTAACATAATATATGGAAAATTAGATTTTCCTATATAATATGTTCATTATGTATAATATGTTTTTTTATGTTTTTCGGGCTAGTGACGATGTACATTTTCATACTTTCGATGGGCTTGTGTGGAAAAATCGGTCAAAATCTCGATTTTTCTTTACAAGATTACGCCCTTTTATTTCAACCCTTTAGCCGCCTGCAACACTCAAGCCTTTGGTTTTCCGAAACCAGGTTCTATTAATTAATCAAATAGTGAACACGGCTTGCGTGAGACTATGGGCAACAGCCACCTTTTATTTCTGTTAAGGAAAATCGAATCTTCCATAATAAATAATACTAAACACAATGTAATTTTCAAACCTCTTCAAGGCTTGTATGCGGAAGTGAGGCGCCTATATTTGTCACTATCTGACAGTCTAACAATCTTTCACCTTTCCCAGTTCTTTAACTTAGAAAATAGTAAAAGTATCTCCAAAAGTTACATCTTCAAATAATTATTTACCTTTTAAGGCAGACTACACAATTTTTAGATTATCTATAGATGCTATATGATGTCCCATTGCATATTTTCTATTCTAGGTCGGGCACATAATATTGTGAAAGTTTACCATGTAAGTATTGAATAATCATTTAAAAATTACGAAATATCTGCAGTAGCCTAAGCGTTGCATGTTCATACGATGGTAATGACAAATGACATTAAAAGTAAAGGTAACTTCGCTATTATAGTCTTCTATAGTCACTGGTAGTAGTGACTATAATGAGCGAAATTACCTAATCACTGTAGTAGCTAATCTGTGTGGCTAGAATTTTTATGGTTATTATTAGGTTCGTTCCAATTGTCAATGAATTAATATTGAATAAAAACGATGGACAACTTAATTAAATTAGAGCAAAAACTAATTTTTGTTTCTTATACATATAAAAAATATAATCTCTGTGTAACATTATTGTTTTTTTGTAATAGTTAAGTTAATAATTATTTTATCGTTTTAGTAAGTAGTTTATTAACAAATGTGAAAATAAATTAATTGCCTTGCATGTTGTTGTTTAATTAAAATGTCCTACAGTCCAACATAGGGACTATTTTCCTCATCTCAAAGTTCAAAATACAAAAAATAATATTCGGTAATGTCGTAATGTTACTCATATTATTTATGCCTAAGTTTTGTTGTCAATTTGACAACAAATTGTAATCTAAAATACAAAAACCTCCAATTTGACATACAATTTCCATGGAAATCTAAAATTTTTGCCCGAACAAAAGATAGAAAATATCTAGCTATCTCTATAATGCCCAAAATTTGCCAATAACGACACTAATGACATTATTGTCCCAACTCTCCCAATCCAGGAACCCTAGGTTCAGCTATAAATTTGTATGCAAACAAATACACACAGCAATGCCTGAGTAGAATTAGTAACCTGGAACTACTATCAAATTAAATTTATTGCTAATTTGGCATTCGTTTTATTGTTATTTATTTGGTAACCATCTACCATCAACAATTTTATCGGCCTGGCCTGTCTAGATTGCAATACAAATAATCAAATACATATATATTTGTGCGTATATACTTTATGACTCACATGACATACATTTGCAGCAACTATTAATTACTTAAACAAGGGCGACAACGTTGACAAACATACAAGGTAACAAATTAAATCGTCCTATTTTGTAAAAATGAATTTGTACAAATATTTTCATATACTTGTATGTATTAGGGAATTATGTTGAATAATAATTATTATACTATTTATTACATATTAAGGATCTGTTCTACCTGCGTACACGGGCGTAGCCAAGGGGGGGTTTCGGGGGTTCAAACCCCCCCCCCCCCCCCCGAAATAAGCAAAATATTACCTAATATTATCTGTCCTTGTTAAGGATAGATAATATTACCTAATATTATCTATCCTTGTTAAGGATAGAGACGTGAATCATTATTACTGTCGAAAAATGGAGGGGAAAAAAAGGAAGGGTGGTAAACCTAAAGGTATGGACTACTGGAAAAAATGGTGTAGTCAAGGTCAAGGGGTTTCTAATAAAGAAACAAATTTGGATTTAGCTATCAAAGCTTCAGCTACCTTGCATGCTGATAAAAAGACTGCCTACCCCGAAATCTAGTTTGGAATGCCTAGATATGTGCGATAAAAACCTTTATCCTAATATTTACACATTACTACAAATCTTGGCTACCATTCCTGTATCCACTGCTACCCCAGAGAGGTCTTTCTCGAGCCTAAGGAGACTGAAAAACTATTTACGAAACACTACAAGTGAAAACAGACTTAATGGTTTGGCTCTAATGAACATTCACTATGGAACAGAAATTCATGCAGATGAAGTAGTAGATATATTTATAAGAAAAAGCCGAAGATTTCTTCTTTAATGGTTTTAGATTTAGCGCAGAGGAACGAAATTAATTTATCCATTTCATTTAAAGTTAAGAACTTTATAAATATGTCGTAGTTTTTCGGATGGATATATAGATATTAAATTTCATATAAGTATATTTTTGTTGTTTTATTTACTTCTCAAACTAAACCCCCCCCCCCAAAACTAAATCCTGGCTACGCCCGTGCCTGCGTAGACATATACTATTTAATTTGTAAATTTTTACAATGTACCGTTGCTATTTACTTATACAGAGTGTCCCAATAAAGTCCGCATAATAAGGGAAACATTTTAATTTATGGAACTATTTAATATTTTACTTTGTCAGTAGTTTTCGCTTGCCGCAACTATCAAATTCGACATTGAAGAGGGAAACTACAAAACAGTGGAATTTTTGACGAGATATCAAAAAAGTAAAAAATGCTTTTATTTTAGATGCAAACATGAAAAATAGAAAAATAATAATAGAAAATATTAAATTCAACATAATTATAAAGTTTATTTAACCATTGATTAAAGTATTATGTAAAGAGGAACAACAGTTGTCAGATTTGATAGAACATTGGTGCCAAAGTAACGTCCCCCATCCATTGGCGTGCACCTTACACCTTACTTTTTGAAGCAGAATTATACTAATATAAATAAACTAATACCGTTGTGTGAGGATTTAATACTGTATTTTAATTACCTTATAGAAAATATTATTGTTCTTATAAGCAGTGGCAGTGGCTGTACATATACACTGTGTCCCGGATAAGAGTGAACAGCATGGGGATATTGCAAACGGTGGGAGATAGAGCAACGGTTAAATGGGGAAAAAGTTGCGCAATTTTGAGGTCAATAAAATGGCACAAACAGGTTTCTAATATCTTTTTCGTTTTTGAGTTATTTTGAAAAAAGTAAAATTTTGCGTTTTGGATTTTATTTTTTCTGAAGTTGTTATCACAGATAGAAAAAAAGAAAAACAGTTTCCTATGGCACTTTTTACGGGCTTTAAGATGGCGTTTTCAGATTTGTTCTACAAGGTTTCGCTTTTGAGAAACCATCTTCAACTTTATTTTTTTAAATACGGACCTGGATTTGTTTTTGCAGATTTTGAAAGCACTTTTCATTGCAAATACCATGCGATGTATAACACGAATTATTTTTAAAATGTTTTGAGACAATTATACTGAAATTTCCCTTTTTCCATTCATTTTTTTCTAATGGGGCGGCCTCATTGCGGCCCTGTATTTAATAATAAGAAGTCTAAATATTAATCAGTATTGTCAACAATTTAACTTACAACTACTTATCTTTTAATTGGAGAACTAAAAAAAGGACGGCAAAGAGTATATAATAACAGTCACATACGATAATAGCGAGAGTTGTAAACAGTTATTACGTATGAGTGGAAAAGTTGCGCACGAGCCGCGCAGAGGCGAGTGCTGTAATTCCACGAGTATGTAATAAGCTTACAACTCGAGTTTTGTATTATAATTTTTCTTCGACGAAAGAAAAACAATTATAATAGATAAATAATTATACTTCTGATTATCTGACAGGCAACAATAATTAGTAGGTTGGTTAGTTGCTATGGTGACGCGGATGTCGCGCTAACAAGGCACCCGCGTTTTAATTAAGAACAGATACATAATTTTTTTTACTGCTAACCTGAGAAATCACCATTATTTACCTCATTCCTCTAATGAGAAGTAATATTTCTCTACCTAGGTAAATAATGAAAAATTTTCTATGTGACATTTAAAAATTAGTGTCATTTTATCAGCTTGACAACTGAATTCCCAGGCTACTTGATATTTTGAAGTATTTGAAAAAAGCGCGAAATTACTAAAGTATGGCAATATTTCAATGTTAGTAGTAAAAAAATTCTATATACACCTCGGTTGAGTTGGCCATTATTTACCTTGCATATTATATCCTTCGGCGCTACGCGCCTCAGGATATGAAAATGCTCGGTAAATAATGGCAATGGCTCACTTCTCAACCTAGGTGTATAATATACTATTATTACGTGTCAGTCATTACGTGTCAGTTTTCGTAACAATGGTCTTACTTATAAGTCACTTAATAGGTATGTTACTAGCATAGGAGTAGAAAAATAAATAAAAAACCTCACCTAGAAGCGAAAGCTTTGAAACAAGGAAACCAACGCCTTGTCATTTGTCATAACTCCCACTGTATCATTTAGTTAACAGTGCTTTTTCAAATGACGACAAATTTAGCAGGTCAGCATGTTATATCTTGTGTCACAGAAATAGTGTAGAGGGAATGTATTGTTGCAATTAATAAATGGCAAAACTTATTGGTGTCGTTGGCTTAAAGCTTTCTTCTCACAATTAGAAAAAGCGAAGAATTTACTCCAAATCACAATGCGACACTGTTTGCTGTACAACAACATAGACAGGGCCGTAATTAAAAATATTAAGTTTTCGAAGTAAAATTGTTGTCAATACTGATTAATATTTAGACTTATTATTAAATACAGGGCCACAATAGAAAAAATGAATGAAAAAGGGTATTTTCAGTATAATTGTCTCAAAACATTTTAAAAATAATTCGTGTCATACATCGCATGGTATTTGCAATGAAAAGTACTTTCAAAATCTGCAAAATAATTCAGGTCCGTATTTAAAAAAATTAAGTTGAAGATGGTTTCTCAAAAACGAAACGTTGTAGAACAAATCCAAAAACGCCATCTTAAAGCCCGTTAAAAAGTGCCATAAGAAAGTGTTTTCTTTTTTTTCTATCTGTGATAACAACTTCACAAAAAAATAAAATCGAAAACGCAAAATTTTACTTTTTCAAAATAACTCAAAAACGAAAAAGATATTAGAAATCTGTTTGTGCCATTTTATTGACCTCAAAACTGCGCAACATTTTCCCCATTTAACCGTTGCCCTATCTCTCACCGTTTGCAATATCCCCATGCTGTTCATTCTTATCCGGGACACAGTGCATAAGTCTATCGGTAAATAAATACTTACGCAACACCTTGCTATACGCCGCATGGCACACCAGCACCAGGACCAGGAGGGTCTTCATCGTGGCTGACTTCGGAAGAAAGTAAAAGCGAATGTCGCAGGTGGGCCCGTAAGAAACGGCGAGGTGTTTCGCTCCAGAGAGTCGGCCCCCCCACTTTGGCATTTGTCCGCCACACGCCGCACGCGCTTATTTATTTATTTTTGTCGGCCGTATCGTTTCCTGAAGATATTACATAAGTACGCCGGATACAGACAGCTCTCCTTTTCGAAACCAAACAGTTACGATTTTTTAGATGCAGCTAACCTTCGAATCTAAGCCAGATCTGGCCTATTATGGCTTTATGGGCGATTGGCTTCACAAAAACTGGGCTTTGCAAGCGTCTAATTCGATGAAAGGCTTTTTTTATCTCATTGGAAACATATCTTTTAAAAGTAGCTTGAAACTATAGTTTTTTTGTCATGAGTACCAAAATCGCTTCCCGATTTTGTTTGCACTTCGCACTAGTTTAGGGTTTTATTGTTAACCTCATTTAAAATCACCCCTGACGTCACTGATTTGATAACATAGTAGGTAAGGTACATATGCGGCAATTTGGTCAGTCTAAATTTTATTATATTATCTCCAACTTCTTTTCAGCTGAGAAATTTTGTATAAAAGGTTTAAGTATGTTACAATGACAGCACTATACAGAGTGCCCAATTTAGATGGAATAATGGATATAACTTTTTAAATACACCTTGTATAAAAAAATGTTTCAGACAACAGTTTTTCAGTTGATCTCTCTGCATATTTTGGTAACCTCGATTTTTTTTTGGGAGACAGTCATTTCGTTGCTATAGCAACCAACTTTGTTTTTTAAATGGCACCATACATTCTATTCAAATTTGCAATCAGCTCCTTTTTGTGCATACAAACATGTAAAATTTCATTGGGGTTGCATAAGAAAATTATTGAGAAAAAGTATAATTTCTGCAAGTAAATTGTTAACAGTAGTTCCGATAACAAAACTTTATTATGGCATACGGTATTCTTTTCTTGGAATTCTATATCTCAACAAATATTGTACCTGCTGAATTGGCTTTTTTATGTACATTATAAGTGTAAACAAAAATGTCCTCTTGGCATTTTTCGTATGTTTCTTTCATGGCAAGGCAAATTTGATTTTTAAAAAATATATAACGGTGTTTTTGAAAAGTCAACTAAAGAATTTGCTCTAAAAGTGAGGCTTAAAATAGAAAACTTGTGTTTATTACTTTAACGAATTCAGTAACATCAAATTTCTCCGCAACGTTGCATTTTGATAATTAGTGAAATTGTCAAACCGACATAAAGCAAACTTTGTTGATATATCGATACTGGTTGTCTTAATGACGTGGTATCACTTTGGTAGATAGATACCTTAGACAACGAAAGAGAGAATACACCGCGCTTGCTTACCCTGCCGCGTGTAGATTTTGTTACCTCGTTTTGAACGGCGGCCATTTTATATGTGGCAGACAAAACGAGTACGTTGTGAGTTAATTTCGTGAATTTGTGAATTAAAAGGAACAGTGTTTAAGGGGAAAATATACTCTTACGATGGCGAATTGTTCAGCGTTTGGTTGCAAAAGCAGAAGTGAAAAGCAAGAGCCCGGGATTTCGTTTCACAGGTAAATACTTAAGACTCAATGTACAGCACGTATGTGATGATTCAACATTTTGACCCATAAAATGGCTTTTTTTATCTGTAGCGAGCAACCCGCATAATTTTAAACTTTTGGTCAATACAAATTTCAATCTAAGTAATTACTCACATTTTGAGACAAAAATTATTTAAAAATATTTATCACAATGGTAGTTATTAAGCTTATTGCGCAAATGCTAATAACGGCCATTGCGATCAATCTTTTTAAATAATTTTTGTCTCAAAATATGTGTAATTACTTAGATTAAAATTTGTATTGACCGAAGTTTAAAATTATGCGTGTTGCTCTCTACAGATCGAAAAAAGCCATTTTATGGGTCAAAATATTGAATCACCACGCACGTGCTGTACATTGAGCCTTAACAAGCTACCTTTGAAAGATGCCCTAATTGTTTTTCTCGATATAACTTTTTCAAATTCCTTCTACCTTTCAGTATGATAAAGTGCATTGTTTTGTTTGTAAATAGGGCCAATATAATTATTTTTTAACATCGTTTTTATTGAAAATTTCCTAATTGATTATGATAGTTTCATAAAATATAGGCTGGTTTCCGTGGGCGTGCATTATTTATTTTATTTTGACTGATTCGAAATCGCCACAAATAAATATATTTCAGCACTTGACACTAGCTTTACATTTGGGAAATTATCTGCAATTAAATATCAATATTTGAAATTACATGTAAGTCAAAATTAACTACGTTTTCAATTTTAACATTTTTGTGATATTGGCTAAGACCGCGTTTCATGCTATGCCACTGGCCTGTCGTGCGATGTGGCAATCGGTAACACGGCCGAGAGCGCTGCTAGGCGCCCTCTCTCATTCCTTGTCTAAGGTAGATACCTAATACCAACGACTTAAAATTTTAATCACTTATCATCAATACAGTACCTACGTGTTACATTGTGGCATCTACAAGGTGTCTACTTTTAAGTGTATACAAATCGATAAAAAATTTATTTTGTGAGATATTTTCAAAAACCTTTTTTTTTGTTCGAAAGGTCTTCAAAAAAGGCTTCTTTTTACGTTTTTACTTTTGTCAAAATGCAGATCCAGGGACGGCTACGATCTTTTTTATACCCCGATTTTCACAAAAACCATTTAGCGATTTTTTTATTTAAAATCTGACACAACAGCGTTAATCAGGACACCCCAAAACCCACATATACTAAATTTGAACAAAAAATGTAGAGGGTGTTCGGTTCTACACCGTCTTAAATTTGAGCAAAATAGGGACTTCAAAGGCACCTGGCGAGTCAAGGGTGCCATGGAATTATTTCAAAACAGTGGAAGAATTAACAAGATCACCCAAAGTGTTGATGGAAGAAATTGCAAGAAGAAAAATACAGAATTTTTTTCTCTACAGCGCCGCAAATTTCCGATTTTTTTCGAATTTTATGCTGGTCAAGTTGGCCAAAAATTAATATTAACAGAATTGTCAAATTTATTGTATTGACTTGACTTGACTTGATTTTTTTTAATTTAATTTATTTTTTTCATTTAGTAACATTGTTTCAATAATCCAAGGCAAACTTGACCAACATAAAATTCGAAAAAAAATCGGAAATTTGAGACGCTGTAGAGAAAAACATCCTGTATATTTCTTCTTGCAAGTTCTTCCATTAACACTTTGGGTGGTCCTGTCAATTTTTCCACTGTTTTGAAATAATTCCATGGCACGCTTGACTCGCCAGGTGCCTTTGAAGTCCCTATTTTGCTGAACTTTAACACGGTGTAGAACCGAACACCCTCTAAATTTTTTGTTCAAATTTAGTATATGGGGGTTTTGGGGTTTTGAAAATATCTCACAAAATACATTTTTTATCGATTTGTATACACTTAAAAGTAGACACCCTGTATGTATGAGTTATTTCTTATTATTTTCAATGCAAATGTATTTTACCTACTAAAAGCTTGCCAGAAAAAATAGTACTTTTTCCGATAATATAATGAGTTATTGTATCTGACCTCTGATAAGAAATGACCTATATACTTCACAACATTTTTTAACCGGCAATATACAGAACAACAAAATTATGTCAGATTTAACCCCCCCCCCCCCCAATGCCTATTACCTATAAGATCTACCGATAAACCGAAAATCGATGACATAAACGAAAGTGCTGGTAAAAAGATTATTTTTTAGTTCCCGAAATATAGCAAAATATCATAAATATTTTTCAACTTTCAACTTTTCTACTCCCTCTAGGTCGAGGAGGAACAGCATTCGGATAAAGCATGTTTGAAATGTAGTATACATAGTGCATAATATTATTATTAATTTATAAATATAAATTAGTGAAATATTAATTACATAGGTACCAAGATTCTGGAAAGTTATCTTGGTTAAATACATGTAATTCTTATAGCAAATTTGCCGTGATTAAGCTCTTCAAACGGCACTTCCGTTTCCGTGTGTTGACTTTCTATTCTGCAATATGTACTATAAACAAAAACTCGAATTGAATATTCTTATTATATATTTTTATTACATAATTTTGTTATATGGAAACTGGAGAGTTATCTTTAAATGCTAACAGCTGAGTTTCGCATGATTTTAACGGAGACGCTGTTCTTCATAATATACAGGCAAAACTTTCTAAGTCGTCTGCCCATAGCATGACATCTGTATTACGTATAAAGAGGAATCAATCTGATGAGTATACACATACATACTCAAAATCCATTGGTTCATGCTAGGCTAATTTAGAGTTAATTACTGAACCATGGAGAGGCCACTATTTCATCTTATAAAAAATTTCAAATTTCAAACTCGAAATCCAGTCTTTCTATAATATTAAAGAAGGAAAATCATATGGGTCCTTTCAGCAGATACATTATTCAAAAACTACACCATTCTTAATAAATTCCAAGCTCTTCTTAGTTTTAGTACTTCATCAGGGTTATAGAACCAGTAAAATTGCAATTATGTCATATTATTCCAAAAATTTTAATTCGTTTAGTTAATTCGAAAGGTTATTACATAATTTTGTTTTTCTTAATACCTACCTACTTTAGAATTTTAAATTCACAAGGATTGCCTGTCAGAGAGGTATTTCATTGTTATTATATCTCATCTACTCTAAAGTTACAAAAAATACAGTACTTTGAGGCGGCACAGAGAAAAACACCCGGTATATTTTTTATTGTTTGTATATTTGTTGTAGGTATAAATTACTATCACACTGCTAAGTGATACATTATAGACGGACAATTTAGGTAATTATGCCCTTACAAAGTGAAGATATAAATATTCGTTTTAGTTTCATTTACTTTCACATTCCACATTGTTACAGGGTGTTCCAGAAAAGAAGGCCAACCCATTAACCCTATAGGATCTCGACATCATATTCAAAAATGGTCCCCTCAGAGATCCAGGGGGTTACAGGTTACAGCTCAATCTCAAAAATCGGATTTTGGCTACATTTTTGTCACTTTTCGAATTGAGATAAATTATTACTATTTATGTTCACTTCGACCACTTGGTTCTCATTGGTTGTAACTCAAAAACAGCTTCTTCTTGTAAATTTGTTTTAAAATCCATTGTTTAAAAAACAGGATAAGATACCTGATTTGCAGATGCGTAAGTAACGTCATTGGGAAAATTCTAAAGGAAATGAAATGTTTTTGTTCATTTTAACACCCTGTATGTTTCCTAAGAAAGATGCTGGAACCCCTGCCTTGGCCAGAGGCAACTAAATTCCACATGAGTCATAAAAAGTTGAACTTCAGTGCCTTGGTACATAAATAACTATTTCTTGAAATCGGCAGTGAAGTGTCCCAAAATTGTAATTAAAAGCTCAGAAATCGGCACTGAAGTAGCCCATTATTGTACGATTTTTTTCAATAAATAGGCCTTGGCGAGATGTAAACATCAAACGTCAGACGCGGGGCCATCGCCCGTCAAAAGTGACCATTAATATTTTTTCTACATCGTGCGGAAAAGTAAATGCGTGCGGAAAATTGTCTTACTTTTCCGCACGCTTGTAGAAAAAATAGTGTTCCTAATTAACTCTTGCGGAAAGTGTCTTTTCCACACTCGATTTCTTGGCTGAACTCCGCTACGCGTCGTTCAGCCAACTGAAATCGCGTGCAGAAAAGTGACACTTTCCGCACTTGTTAGGAAATATACTATTAGTAGGTTTGAATATCAATAGATTTGTTATGGAGGCTGCACAACAAGCAGCAGTTTGGTTTTTCTGTTCGAAGGCATACTTGACCTAGGTAGAGCGATCGTCAAGCAACGCCGCGCGTAGTTGGTTCATGGACGGGTGATCCCGTATGATTATTTTCTTGTCTAATAAAACCTTTTTTTTCGATTTCAAAAAAAAATAATATGTATGTACCTCAGCACTGAAGTTCTTTTTATGACTCATGTGGTTTATTTGTCTCGGCCAGAGGCCTCGGCAACTAAATTCCACGTGAGTCATAAAATGTTGAACTTCAGTGCCTTGGTACTTAAATAACTAAGATACAGAAAATGATTCTACATCATACAAATGTTATACAATAGACGAAAAGGTTGACACGGGAGACGGGATAAACGATCATGTCTCCCCGCGATTTTCATTTGTTTTGAGTTAGAACAATGAGAACCAACTGGTCGTATTGGACATAAGTGATAATAACTTATAACAAATATCAACTCAATATCTCTAAAATTGACAAACATATAACCAAAAACCAAGGTTAGTTTATAGGAATGTTAGGTCATTCCCCCACTCTTAAACAAAACCAAAGCCTGTAACCGTAGCCGTAAACCTTTACGGTTCTTGATTTGCACCGGCAACATGGCGCGACGGTGCTGCTATCACCAGCTGCCCTTCAGCTTGATGCCAATGGCGTATCAAAAGGGACAACACGGATAGTGAAAACCGAAAACAAAGTAGAAACACAAACATAAAACAAAAATGCCATGCACCAACATACTCCACAATGTTCCGTTATTTCATTGCACAAATATTAAAATGAAGAAATTACCGAAAACAGCCAAAACAACATAAATATACGCCATAAACAAAGTATATGTCAAAAACATTTGTGTGCGCCTGTGGCTGGAAGCTTTAAATATTTAGGGAGTTACTAAATCGCCAATTCACGTAATGCTAAATGCTACCAACTTAAATTCGGTCTCTCTCCCTCTTGCCTCTCTTACCCCCCCTTCCTTTCCAAGTCGTCGAATGTTCTAACCTTCGTAAAACTAACCTTGACCAAAAACCAATTTTTTATATTCAAGGGTATCTAACCCCATGAATCTTTAAGGGAAACATGAATCATTTATACATATAGGTAAGTGTGGTTAAATCGCCAAATTTTGACGTCAAGAATCTGGGTAAGTGGGTTGGCCTTCCTTTCTAAAGGCCGGTCCACAAGCAATGATGTATCCTACGATTTGCATGCGCAAGTAAATCGTTACAGATAAATCGTTGCGTGTGGACAGCAAATTTGCACAAAATTTAGAACTGTGCAAAGTTGGACGTCGGAGTTGAAAGTCTGAGCCGAAAAGCATAAATTTGGGAGATTTGCGCATGCAAATCGTAACATGTGTACGCTTGTCCGAGATTTGTACACTTTTTAGTTGCGACGGTAGCCGACTCCTACCGATTTTTAGTCCGGAAATTATTAAATTAATTAAAACTAAAACAATAACTGATGTATTTTAAATTTGTTAAAAAATATGTCAACCATTTCGCATCATTTTATAATAGAATTCAATGGTAAAATAGACTTCGTTTCAATAACCATGCTTTAGACCATCTAGTTCTATTTAAAAGTTTCCTGATTTCCCTCTTCCTTTTAACATTTAAACAA
This sequence comes from Pseudeuparius sepicola, assembly GCA_963920635.1. Classification (NCBI taxonomy): domain Eukaryota; kingdom Metazoa; phylum Arthropoda; class Insecta; order Coleoptera; family Anthribidae; genus Pseudeuparius; species Pseudeuparius sepicola. Next base: position 15,573,927 of record OY987299.1, read on the forward strand.
AACGCCAAAATACTCCAAAAACCCTTCTTCCATGATTATTGTATCAAGCGAAAATTGCAGCTTTACTACGATAAGTTGTTATAATGTGGACACACTGAATTTGTAACGATTTATCTGTAACGATTTACTTGCGCATGCAAATCGTACGATACATCGTTGCGTGTGGACCGGCCTTAATACTTCATATTATAATAATTATTAACCAAATAATATTTGGCAAATATTCAAGATTCATGCAGAATATTCAAAGAGAAAAGTGAAATACAGAACAATGAAACGGAAAGTGCTTCATACAATAGCTAATGAAAAAAAACTAAAGTAAAAAATGTACCTATCGCATATTTCCTATTTATATTTTAATCAATAATAACGATTACATAATATTCCTAACAATTATTATATCACAATTTATTGTCTCTTAGTATATTATTCTAACTTTCCGGGAACAGCTCATCATACGAGAACCTTGTCGTAATAGTGTTCGCTATATCCGTGAACTTCTGTGCCAGAGAATTCTCGAGGACCGGCTTGATCTCGTTGACGAACAAGTCGGAGTTTTCCTGGATGACGTCGTTCGTGGCCTTTCCGAGTACACGGTCGCCGTTGAAGAGGTTGGCCAAGTGGAGTACGCTCTTGCCGATAATGAGACGCACCGAAAACTTCTCGAACTTCAGGTATTCCTTTCCGTTTACCTTCTCCAGGTTACCCTTCATGATACAGTCGAACTTGTAGTTAGCTGTAAGTCATAACGTCAAAATAAATAGTAGATATTTTTTTAGTCGCCAACCGATTTACAATAATAAAAAATAATAATAATGAATATAGGTAATAAATTATGACAAATATAAGTAATAGCATGGATTAAAGAAGACATACAGGGTGTCCAACTTTGAAACTGTACAAATCCGTAAAATCTTCATTTTTGGAGATAATCGCCTAAACTTTTTTTTGTTTGCCGTTTTCAAAACGCAAATCTAGGACCGGCTGCGATTTTTTATACCCCCGATTTTCACGAAAACCATATAGCGATTTTTTTATTTAAAACCTGGCCCCACAGCGTTAATCAGAACACCCCAAAACCCTTAAATACCAAATTAGAATAAAAAATATACAGGGAGTTCCATTCTGCAGGGTGTCAAAGTTGAGCAAAATGGGAATTTTAAAGGCATCTGCCAAGTCAAGTGTGCCATGGAATCCTCTCAAAACAGTTGAATCTTCAATAGAACCACTCAAGGTGTTGGAGTGCAATGGTCCAATACAAAATATACAGGCTGTTCTTAACTATACCATCTCAAAGTACTGAATTTTTGGAACTTTATAGTGGTCAAAAATCGTGTATATCAAAACCCACACACTATAAACGAACTACATCTAAAAATACAGAAGCCTGCCAGTCAGTACTGAGTAAGTCCATATCAGTTAAGGTGGCTGGTGTGCTACAACCAGAAACGCACAGAAAATGTATCATCTTAGACAGTGACTTTGTTGAGAAAGGTCCAATAATTTAAATTGTTTTTAATTGTTGGTTGGCATTTTGTAAAGAAATAAATTACTTTTGTGTTTATTAATATTTTTTCAATGATTCCAGAGTAATCCTGACCAGTATAAAATTTAATAAAAATTAATAATTTTGAGATGGCTCAGAGAAAAATACCCTGTATATTTTTGTAGTAAATCATTTCACACTAACATTTTGAGTAGTTCTGTTGACCATTCAACTGTATTGAAGGGATTCCATGGCACAGTTGACTCGCCAAATGTCTTTAAAATTCCTATTTTGCTCAACTTTGACACCCTACAGAATGGAACTCCCTCTATACTTTTTGTTCAAATTTGGTATATGGGGGTTTTTTGGTGTTCTGATTAACGCTGTGGGGTCAGATTTTAAATAAAAAAATCGTTAAATGTTTTTCGTGAAAATCGGGGGTATAAAAACATCGCAGCCGGCCCTGGACTTTCATTTTGAAAATGACAGGAAGGTCAAAAGAAGCGGTTTTTGAAGGCCATTCAAACAAAAAAAAAGTTTAGGCGATTATCTCCAAAAGTGAAGATTTTACCGATTTGTACAATTTTAAAGTTGGACACCCTGAGTATAGGTATAACCAATGTTGTGAAACCGTCCACAAAAAATCCTGGCACACGAACTTTCAAACTTAAATTTTGGAACGAAAACGACTTCAAACAAAAACAGATAGATTGTAATGTCTTACTAATCGATACTAAGTTGCGGTATGGGTATTTTAATTTAGTCATTAATTTTTTGTATAAAATGGTTGTGAATAAAAATATGTGTAGCTTTGTCTATATCAAGGTGTAAGGAGACACAGTAACCATACTGTGGAGTAACCATACCAGGAGTACCAACTCCTGGAGTTAAAAACCCGTCAAGTCCGCGCATGACGTCATTGTGAAGCAGTAACGAAAAGAAGAAGGGTAAAAAACTTACAGTCTCAGCTCCACAAACACAGCTTTTTAATTCAACTGTACATATTGTGAAGCAGTATTCGAGTCAGCTACACCTGCCGCTATTAGAATCCATTAGAAATAGTATTACATAGCCCCAAAAGTGAAGGTTTTTTTGGACATTCTAGAGTAAAAAAAAATATGGCACGCCTATTCACCGCATTTCGCCGCACAAGTGGCCAGCCGTCGAACAGTGTAACCCATGCAAGTATTGGTGATATTATATTAGACGAGCATGTTGTCACTTGTTTTTGCTACAATATCTGTCTTCTCTGTCTCCTTCATCTCTTTTTACTAGCAATACCAGGTTCGGTTTAATATGGTTAAAAAAAGTGTTTTGTCTCGTATTTTATTGTCGAAGCGCCTGTTCTCGAGGTACCCTGGTAAAATGTAAATTAACTCACTTGGAACACAGTGATATACGGGGCATGAATCTAATTCATTGCATTTACCATGCTCTGCTATACTGGTAAAAATACTAGACTTATCAGCAGAAATCACCCGTATAAAATGCAAAGGTTTTTATGTAGAAGGAGGAAGCGAGCGTAGCGGTTTGATTGGTCGGCGTTTCGGAGATCCACGGAGCAGCTGCCGACGTAGGCCAGTTAGGCCAGTATAACCAGTGCCGTGCACAGAAATAAGGATTGCGCTTTATTTTACGGACTTTGGTTTTGTGTATAGATTTTTGTGTGGTGTTGTTTTGTGTGAAACAAAATTATTGGTTTGCTTTGGTTTGAATTAATTCAAAGTTTATTTTATTCTTTTTTCGAGCATTTAAATAAAATTTTTATAATATTATTAAGGGCCGCGCGCCGCCTAAGACCCGGTCTTGTTTTACAAAGCCGTCAAAATGTTTCGTAATTCCAGAGACAACATTTTGTGTTAATTTTGTCGAGGGAGATAACAATCTTGAAAAAAAAAATTGAAAAGTGAACAAGTTAAGTGAAAATTTCCCTATTTTACCTAATTGTCGCATATTTCTTGGGAAATTTTTTAGGCGAATTCTGTCTAAATTTAGGTTACATTAAGTAAATAAACCAGTATCAAAAAGTCGGAAAAATCGGGCCTTCCTTGGACAGCCAAGCGTCATGAAGCCCCAGCCGAAGTTGTCACTTTCGCCATCATTCAAAACAGGAAACTAGCTCGATTTCCGGATTTATCAGAAAATACATAGAGTAATAATTTACCCTCGTGATTTTTCTAGACAAAATATGTGATTTCGTAATAATTACTTTTTTGTTAAATGCAAACACAATAGACAATTTGACAGTGTCAAACTTGAAAATTGGCCACTTGATTTGGAAGCCACAGGCTTTAGCGAAGATGCTTTATTCGGTGCGACCAAACGAGAAAACTCAATATATTTCCAGTGGCGTAGCATTTTTCTCAAATGTAAGCCACTAACGAGAGCAGGAGCTTCAAACTTTTAATACAAACTCACTCACCCTTACAAAGATACCTCCAGGGGTTTTGCCTCAGTTACAAAAATCGCATTTTTCTAGAAAAGTGCCCGCAGGGAAAAATATATGAAGATACTTAAATCTATAACAAGCTATATCAATATTGACGGAGAACATTGCCGGATTTTTTTTGGTTGCTGTGGCGACTAAATAAAGAGAAAGTGTCATATTGGCTAAGAAATATAGGTATGGCATTTTCAGTCTCTATATCATTTTTAAGCGAAAAAATTAAAAGTAAAAAAATATTTTTAAAAAAAGCTTTTATTTAAATGCGCTAAAAAGAATAAAATAATCTTTTCTTTTAAAACTTTTACTATCAACTTATAACGTCATTCCACAATTTATATGATATAAAAGCTTGTCGCGAGATTTAAGTTTTCAAACTAAGTAAATACCACTACTTAAATCTCGCGACAAGCTTTTATATCATATAAATTGTGGAATGACGTTATAAGTTGATAGTAAAAGTTTTAAAAGAAAAGATTATTTTATTCTTTTTAGCGCATTTAAATAAAAGCTTTTTTTAAAAATATTTTTTTACTTTTAATTTATTTTGTAATTTTTAGTTTGGCCAGGTGTCTGAGTCTATTCATCTCAGTTAACGCATCATTGTTGCAAGGTCGTTTGCCGGTTAGTTTAGAACAGTCTAGCTCTTCAATGAGGAGACCTTCTAATGATCTAACCCTACTTAAGGCCACGTATGCTTGACCAGGCGCGAAGAGCTTGGAGCCTAAATATACAACGAGACAGGTTGCAGACCAATGCTGTTGACGCCTATCTCACCAAACTACACAAGTCAAAGTTAACTAGTCCGCCATCTTGGGTGTTCCGCCATGTTGGATTTAGAATGACGTCACACATATAATCATGCATTGTCATCCAAATTAAACGTGTGTACAAAATTTCAGCTCGATCGGTTGAAATTTAACTAGTCCGCCATCTTGAGTGTTCCGCCATGTTGGATTTAGAATGACGTCACACATATAATCATGCATTGTCATCCAAATTAAACGTGTGTACAAAATTTCAGCTCGATCGGTTGAAATTTAACTAGTCCGCCATCTTGGGTGATCCGCCATGTTGGATTTAGAATGACGTCACACATATAATCATGCATTGTCATCCAAATTAAACGTGTGTACAAAATTTCAGCTCGATCGGTTGAAATTTAACTAGTCCGCCATCTTGGGTGATCCGCCATGTTGGATTTAGAATGACGTCACACATATAATCATGCATTGTCATCCAAATTAAACGTGTGTACAAAATTTCAGCTCGATCGGTTGAAGATATCTGCTTCAAAATTGAGTTGCAAGATTCCACCCGAACAAATTACATACATACATACATACATACATACATTGCAAGTTAAATAAAAGCTTTTAAAAGAGTCGATAATATGGATGTGATCATATTCGCAACACGCATTTGAATTTTTGATTCCGCAAAACACTACTCTTATTCAAAAGTAGAGAGTTTGAATTCGAAATTGTACGAACGTGCCCTTCCTACGTCTTCGCAAAAAAAATAACTTTAATTAGAGATATTTTTATATATGTCGTCACCCGCCAGTGTAAATGTTAAAAACCCTAGAAACTGGGACATGTCCACGCACTGATGGGACACCCGAAAAACAAAATTTCGAGTTCTAAGTCGAAATTCCATGTTTGAACTAGACATTTCAAGTTTGAACTTCAAATTATTCCAAGTTTAAACTCGAAACATCAAGGTTTTTTAGTATTGCTTATTGATATTTTTTGAGGCCTTTCTATCTTGCAGATAAACTAATAAAGCGCACATTAAAGCACTCAACGACACTCTATTTTAATAAGTTGTTACTGTTGGTTAGAAAGGTGAAAAATGATGAAAATCCCCACCCCTCCCATTCCTCCGCCATCTTGAAAAAAAAAATGGAATTAATTTAACCCGTTTCCTATTGGTCGGGAATGAACTACAGAAAGTTCCTGAACCTGACAGTAAAAACAAACACAAACTCGTCAACACACTCGAGCAAAAAAAAACAAATGGCGAATTCAAAATGAATTTTATTCTTCAGAAATCCTCCAGAACGAACGTCAACGGAAAATGTTTGTGCGTCACTATCGATGTTGATATTGTTGGTCGACTAGAGACATTATTCTTTTTCAAAAGCAACCGCTTAGAACATGACAAATTAATATACCTAGATGTGGGAGTAATTTGTACAACAATATTGGAGATTGCTTGATTTTGATTTTCTATTCATCCCAGGATGGATATGAAAATATATCTACATATACGTTCAGTTTACAGGAATTGACTAGTTATACATTCTATAGAATGCAAATTTTAAAACCCTGATTTTTCTAGGACATTATTATGATTTTTTAATAGTTTTCCCAATTGGATTTTCAGGTTTTTTAATATTTAGGTACTTTCAATTCTTCTATTTAATCTACCGAATAGAATAGTAGAACTTTTTGTTTTTCAAGTTTTAAAATTGTATCAACTATTTTATAATTGGCATTAGGTATCAATTTGGCAACCAAATTGCAAATTCTGACTTTTCATATGATGTTAGTAGGCTTTATTGTTAACACTTTTGTGTGACTGATAATATACAATCTACAGTTGTTAATAATAATAATATAATAATAATTCTCACCCTCACAATACTCCAAACTAGGAGTACCCCAGAAGCAACCACATGCTTGTGCGGGGGAGGGGGGCAATTACTATTATTTTGTCTTCGTTGCCATTTGCGGGACTAATAGATATACTTACTGAAGTTTCCAGTAATAGGGCCCTGTCCTTTGTACTTCAGGATCAGCACATTCATGTCGATATCATAGTCTCCCTCGAAGTAGATTTGGGGTATGTTTACCCTAAAGATGAACTTGTGTTTGGGAACGTTAGGCCTGAAATATACAAGGTAAATATTTATTATAGACTGTAAAAAAAATAATAAAACATTTTTTATAATCGTTATTAAAGTATATCAGAAGTTGTTCCTTGCTACAGAAACAAGAATTAGGAGATTGTTTAAAAAATAATTGAACTTGTTCGTATTATTCTAGAAGCGTAGAAGTTTTTTGTGTTAAAATGTATTTAAAAAAATATAAGTTTAAATTTGACTTTTCCCAAATCACCCGTTTGCATTTAAATTGCGAAAACCTGCCCCAAAACACCTGTTGACTTCAATATTCAAAAAATAAAATTTTCAAATGTTACAGATCAATTTCTCATTGAAAATGAAGAAAAAATGCCAAATGAACATTGGTCGAAACCAATTCTTTTGTTTTCTTAAAATAGGGTGTCCAAATTTTGTCGAGTTTTAATCCGTTCCATTTTGAAAGTGAACATTTTTGGGACATTGTTCATATGGGTTTTTTCTCGCTTTAAATGGTACAGTCGTTGGGCAATATTTTAAAGCAGTAGGTGAATATTTAATTTTTCGGATCTTGAAGTCAACAGGTGTTTTGGGGCACGTTTTTGCAATTTCAACGCAAACGGTTGATTTGATCGTTATGAAACAAGAGTGCCTTTTTATTGCAGAATTAAAAGATGCACTAAAATGATGTACCTGCAGGGCCAAAAAGATAACTTCAAAAAAGTTACGAGTAATATCACTATCCAAGAACAGACCAAGTGGCGCCCTCTGTAAGATACGTAGAAATTGGCATTTTCAGCTTATTCTCCATCCTCAAAAACATAGCAGTGCCAAATTTCAGTTCAGAAGCTTGATTATTTCGGGAGATGTAGCCATAATTCAATTTCAATAAATGAACTTTAACGCCCTGTATCTCTTAAACAAACAACATTTCTATAAGGCATATTAGCCTCAATCGTAATATTTTGGCATAAAATATATGCGGTTGCACTATGTGCCATTACTGATGACTCACCCTGTATAAAAACAAATTTATAAATTATTTTAGTATCTACAAAAACTTTTGCCTGTTTAGATATTTAAATTGTACAAATAATAGTTAGAAAAAGTTTGTCTTATCAAAAATAAATAAATTTGCCAAATTACTTCACAAACACGTACATTTTTAACGCTGTGAACAATGTTTGAGTTGGAACCTTAGGTAAACATAGTAGAAACAATTCGCAATAATAAAAAAATTAACGACCATATTACTAAGTCATTATTAACACAAAATTTTATTTTTGGACTACCTAATTCTGTTCGAATAAGAATTCTTAAAGATTAAAGAAGTTCCTATTATTCCAGCCCCAGCTCCAAAGATAAATTATATGTTCCAATACCTTTGTTATTAGTTGAAAATAATCATTTCTTCAATTGTATAGACTCAATCATTATTATGAATAGTAGTGGCATTAATTGATCAGACTAGGTCACGGTAATAAAGTCTTTTAGAAACCAATAAGCAACTATAACATTCATAAAAAGTGTTATATTAACCTCTGGTATTAACATGGTAGTATGCATCGTATGTACCTACATTGAATTGAAAAAATCACAGCTACGCCTCGACGTCTACATTTTCAGAGCCTATGTGACTTCGATGGAACTTTTTTTATATTCTTACAGAGAGGATATCGTATTTAACTTACTTCAGTTCCAATATCTGGAAAGACGAAGGCCCCCACACTTTCACGTTGGTTATGTTAGCGTTGATCTTGGCTTGACTCGGCCCACTCCTGAGTCGGATTTCATCCAAGGGTAGAGGCTCTATTGCAGGGACATTTAGTTCTGGAATCCCAGACGTCAGCTTAGCTCGCAGCTGCTCCACGGAGTCTTTTATACAGTCCGCTATGTTGGGGTCGTTCTTCTTGCAGATTTTGATGTATGAAGCTGTTAACAATCGGAAGAAAAATTGTATATATTATCATAAAAATTTTAAATTGGAATTATTCCGAAAATGTCGCGAGATTGTCAGAAATCGCCCCATTTTGTCGAGCCCTAGCGAACTTATTTCGACTCGGGGCTCGGAGGCTGGCGTCGTTAGACCATCTCCCGAGTCTTCAGGTGAGGTTCCGATGCTTCCGGCGCTCCCAAACAAGAAAAAACATGCGATATCTAAGTGTGATTCTGGAGGAACTATAACCGGGAATCATCGGGTGAATAGTTAGTTGATGGTTGACTTTCTGTCTTTGTTTGTAGCATAGTAGCATGTTTTTAGAGTAGTATGGACATATTTAATCTTGGAGTCAAAGTAAAGGGCGTTTTAACAATGGGGCACCACGTCTATTAGGTTTTGACGTCATTGGTATCTATCTTTTTCCAAAATCTCAGATTATTTATTAGCAAAATGACGAAAAGGCATCTAACTATAAAGAAGTTTTAATTTAGCTAAAAGTTGCCTATACGTCAGTTTGATGGTTCACAGCACAGAAAATATACGCTCCGCGTAGCGTATATTTTCTGTGGTTCACAGGTTTTTACAACTGTTTACATATGGTTTAGAAAATAGGTTGGTAGAGTATTGATAAAGTCACTTGAAACACCATAAAAAAACTCTAATTGGCGACACAAAAAGAATATTACCCGGTTTTCCAATATATACATATTCTACAAGCAACATAATATTTCACTTTTAAGGTTTTTTAAGCTTATCGTCAAGCACAACGTAAAGGTTAATGCACCACATAATATTGTCAAAAGGTCTCTAAAGAGCCATATCGATTATAACTGTGAAAAGATCTGTGAAATTATGGCACGGCTATCCACCGCATTTCGCTGCACAAGTGGCTAGCCGCCATAACAGTGTAACCCATGCAATTATTGATGATATTATTAGGCGGCCATGCAATCACTTGTTTTTACTACAATTTATATCTTCTCTGTCTCCTTCATCTCTTTTTACTACTAATACCAGGTTCTGTTTAATATGGCTAAAAAAGTGATTTGTCTCGTATTTTATTGCGGAGGCGCGTGTTCTCGAGCTACCCTGGTGAAGGTAAAATATAAATAAACTCACTCCGAACACAGTGATATACGGGGCGCGATCTATGTCATAGCAATTACCAAGCTCTGCTACTGGTAAAAATACCAGACTTGTGGAAATCCGCGAAGCAGGGGTCGACGTAGGCCAGTTAGGCCAGTATAACCAGTGCCGTGCACGGAAATAAGGATTGCCCTTTATTTTACGGATTTTGGTTTTGTGTATAGATTTTTGTGTGGTGTTGTTCTGTGTGAAACAAAATTATTGGTTTGCTTTGGTTTGAATTAATTCAAAGTTTATTTTATTCTTTTTTAGAGCATATAAATATTTTTTTAATATTATTATGGGCCGCCTGTCTCCTAAGATTCGGTTTTGTTTTACAATGCAAAAGCGTTTTAATGCTGTTCCAAGTGACAAAAGTTTTAGATACTAATATAAAGTTTTTTGTGACGCTATTGGACCGTGTACAGTGTGTTCTAGAAAGCCGTGGCAGACATATGTTTTTTTAAATGGAACACCCTATATATGTTTGCATTTTTGAAATCTGCTCATCAAGGCAATCAAAATGATATTAAACTTTGTGGCATCTTATAAATTGCTTGCTGTATTCTAGTAAAGAGGAAATGTGGTGGTAATGAAAATCGCACATTTAAATGCCCGTTCTTTGTTTACCGGCTTTGACGAGTTTTCAGGTCTGATTCAACAAAACACATTTGATATAGTGATGGTTTCGGAAACGTGGTTAAATTCAAATATAGCGGCCGAGGCCTTCTCAATTCGGGGGTACAAAAGTATGAGATGCGATAGGTTGCAAGGTAGAGGAGGCGGAGTTATGACTTACCTACTTCAAGGATAGTTTTATATGTACTAGGATTTCTTTTGATTTTATGCTAAATAGTGCTGCCGAGACATTGTTTTTTACGTTGAAATTGGGCAAACATCTTCTTGTGTTAGGTGTTATTTATAGGCCACCAAATTATATTTTAAATAAATTCATAGAAGACCTCGACAATATTTTTACTGACTTATCTAGTGTATATGATAAAATAATTTGCTTGGGAGACTTTAACGTTATTTTTTTAAAACTTTCAAACCCAATTATTTCTTTTCTAGAGGTTTATAATTTAAAACAGATCGTAAACGAACCTACGCGAATCTCAGGTAGTGTTAGTACCCTTATTGATCCTGTATTTATATCCAACTCTTTAAGTGTTAAAAGCTGTGCTACACTAAATGCTGATACGATATCTGATCACAGATTGGTTTTTTGCGAAGTTTCAATTCCAAATAATAAACCTCCGCCAAAGGTTGTTACTTACCGGTGTTTTAAAAATTTTAATCGCCAATTACTATTGTGTGAATTGGCTTCCTTAGATTGACCTCGGATGATTGTGGAAAGGGATGTTGACAGGAAACTCGATATCTTCAACAATTTAGTAATATCTGTCTTTAATAATCATGCTCCTGTTAAGTCTAGAAGAGTCACGAAGCCCAGGGCCGTATGGTTAACTCCCAATTTAAAACTTTTAATGAAAGATAGAGAATATGCTTTGCAACGGTACAAAAGAACAAAACAACAGGCCGATTGGCTTAGTTATAAAGAATTGCGGAATTTAACTGTACGCATGGTGAGAAATGAAAAAAAGAACTATATAAATTTTATAGCGTCTCAAAATAATTCCAAAAAATTATGGGCAACTTTGCGTCAATTTGAGGTTACGTCTGGCAAGACCTGCACTAACATACCAGCTAACTTGTCTGATCCGAACTTAATAAATACTTATTTTTCAAATTTTTTTCAAAATGTGAATAACAATTGTGACGATAAAATTCGTTTTTATAACACCAACTCTCACAACTTAAATCCTAGATTTTCGGTTAGTATGACTGATGAACAAGAAGTACATAGGATTTTGCATAGCTTCACTAAAAACGCAATCGGTCTTGACGGTTTATCCTTAACTATGCTTACGTTATGCAGTCCTTTCATCGATATCTACTTAGTTCATATCATTAACAGTTGCATTGAGAAAAGTTACGTGCCATCTCTATGGAAAAAGCTTTAGGAATACCGCTTCCGAAGAATAGTGAACCTAAATCATTATCTGATATTCGAATTATAAGCATCCTTCCTTTAATATCTAAAATTTTTGAGAAGATTATGTATAATCAAATACTTAAGTACGCAGTCACTAATAAAGTAATTCCGGACTCTCAGTGTGGATTCAGACCAAATTTCTCAACGTCAACGGCTCTGGCCTGTATTACCAATGACATATTTTCAACTGTAGATGCAGGCAAGGTGGGTTTGTTGGCTCTTCTGGACTTCTCAAAGGCTTTTGACACCGTTAGCCATGACCTCTTGTGAGCTAAATTAAAATACTATGGCTTTGACACTTCATCTCTCAATTTATTAAGATCATATTTAACGAATAGGACTCAGTTGGTCGTGTCTGATGGTGTGTCGTCATCGGAGCTGAAGATCTTTTCGGGGGTACCTCAGGGCTCTGTTCTGGGGCCACTCTTATTTATCATCTACACAGCAGATATTATAAAGTCTATAAACAATTGCAGGGTTATCGGTTACGCTGATGATACACAGCTCTTTTTTATTGTAGACCCCGAGGACTGCTATTCATCCAATATCATCATAAATCGCGAATTAAATCAAATTAATAATCTAGCCCTTGAGCATAATTTACAACTGAACTCTAAGAAATCTCAAATATTGCTGTTTGGGAATAAGAACAAAACGAATGAAGTTAAATCTGCCCTTAATATAGTAATCAACAATAATAGATTAGATTTTGTCGATTCTGCGCGAAATTTGGGACTTATTGTGGAAACTAAACTGAGATTTAGGGAACACATATCAAAACTCTTGCAACGTTCTTTTCTAAGTTTGAGACTTCTATATCCCAATCGCCAAATACTTAATTTTAGTCTTCGAAAAAAACTATCAGAGGCCCTTGTACTATCGCATTTCAATTATTGAAATTTTATTTATTCCCCTTGCCTTGATGTCACCTCTAAAAATAGAATTCAAAGAGTACAAAATTCCTGCTGTCGTTTTATATTTGGGCTAAAAAAATTTGACCACATTTCGTGTAAAGTAAATCAGATTCAATGGTTAAATATGGAAAATAGGTGGACTCTGCAACTTGGAAGTTTTGTCCATAAAATTGTATGTAGGCCCGAAAGTTGTGATTTATTAAAAGACTTATTTGTTACCCGTGGTACCGTCCACGTTGCGAGTTTAAATTTAAGGCATAAAAACAAATTTTCTTTACCACGTTTTCGTACAGCCATGTTCACTAGGTCTTTCAGTTTCAATGCAATAAAACTTCTCAATATACTTCCAAAAGAGTTTCGTATATTTAATATTAATAAATTCAAGTACAAACTTAAGGAACACCTTTTTCAACGACAACTATTTGGATAACGTTTCTTGCATCCTATTGAATACATATGATACTTACTTAATCTACTGTGATAAGCTGGATAACAGAAATAATATGTACCTATATACATTTTTTGCACTACTGTATTAGTTACAAATATCTAAAATGAGAATACCCATCAGTTTTTGACTGATGTTTAAATACCTATTTCCCTCCGTTTAATATAATACTATGCCATTTATATCAATTTGGCTTGCGCGAGGAGGGTTCTGATGGTTAAGTAGAATAGCAATTTTGCTAGACTTCGCCATCACAGCTTTTCTTCGTGTCATATCGCATTGTATGTTGTAAAAGCTATTTTCCTTTAATAAAGTCCATTTATTATTATTTTTTTTCCGTTTTTGAAAAAGTCCGTATTCAAATTTTATACTAAATTTATTTAACTCGAATTTGTGGATCTCGTGATAAAGATAGACGATCAATGTAATAACGAAAAATATTTGTTTTAAACTAGAGAGTAACATAGTGAAACTCCAAAATGTTTAGAAGCTTTTACGATTTTCCAGTAAAATTTGATAAGGCTCCTAAACATTTTGGAGTTTCACTATATTACTGTTTAAAACAAATATTTTTTGTTATTACATCGATAATCTATCTTTATCACAAGATCCACAAATTCGAGTTAAATAAATTTAGTATAAAATTTGAATACGAAATTTTTCAAAAACGGGAAAAGATAATGCCACAAAGTGTAATATCATTTTGATTGCCTTGATGAGCAGATTTCAAAAATGCAAAAATATATAGGGTGTTCCATTTAAAAAAACATAAGTTATGTCTGCCACGGCTTTCTAAAACACACTGTACACGGTCCAATAGCGTCACAAAAACTTTGTATTAGTATATAAAACTTTTGTAAAAAAACTTTTTTTCTAACCTCAAAAACTAGCAAGTTAAGGGGGGGGTCAATTTATAATGGACCACCCTGTACCAGTGACTATACCTAGTTATATAGTCACTGCTTGTACCTAATTACAAAGTAAGTTTACGTCTTTAATTAAGTGAATCTGTATTATGCTAAGGATTTTCATGATATTTTGATTTATTTTCCTATATTTGAACGAACAAACTAATTTTTTAGGGGGGGGACAGCAAATTTTATTTTGCACGGGGCGCCAAAAGGGTTAGGAACGGCCCTGTTTATACCATACATTTATCGCGCAAAAATTTGGATTTATTGCATTTTACTTACCTACCTAGTTAAATTACGATACTTTCTAAATTAATATGTTGGAATAGTGCAGTAAGTATTTAAAGAAATTGTATAGATATACAGGGTGGGCCAATGGAAACTTTCCACCCCGATTTTTTGGTTTAAAATAAAAATCTGAGAAAACGCTCGGACACGTCGATTTTTGATTTGAGGGGGGGCTATTTTTCAGTTTTTTTTCATCCCCGTAGCTTTAACCCCCTAGCTGGGGGGAGAACAACCCCCCAAATTTAAATAGGGAATAGGGGTCGAGCCGTACCTCTTTTTAAAGGTCTCATCGAGTTCTTTATGGCCCTACAATTTCGCCTCATTTATTCTATCCGTAACAAAATGACAGCTTGTCAAAATGAAAATAAATAAAAATACTTACTAATTAAAGTTGTATTATTTAGGTGTACACGTGAACTTTATCTAACAAACTGTTGTTCACAAAATGTTCGACCCGGTTTGTTTAGGAGTTTAATGAAACTCCTAAACAAACCTGGTTCTAATGAGAAATAATCTCGGCCGCAGAAATTATCGTTGCCATAGTGTCTATTAACATAAAAACTAGCAACAAAAAATCTATTAACTTTATCTAATAAACTGTTCAAAAACTCTCCAAAAGTAAAAAAAAACGGATGTTTGGTTATTAGTTTTTATGTCAATCGGCGGATACACCATGGCAACGATAATTCCTGCCGCTGAGAATATTTCTAACGAAACTCCTTAACAAATTGGGGTGAACATTTTGTGAACAACAGTTTGTTCGATAAAGTTCACATGTGTACACCTAAATAATACAACTTTAATTAGTAAGTATTTTTATTTATTTTGGCAAGCTGTCATTTCGTTACGGATAAAAATAATTAGGCGAAAATGTAGGGATATAAAAAACTCGATGAGACCTTTAAAAAGAGGTACGGCTCGACCCCTATCCCCTATTTAAATTTGGGGGGTTGTTCTCCCCACAGCTAGAGGGCTAAAGCTACGGGGATGAAAAAATAAATAAAAATAGTTCCTCCTCAAATCAAAAATCGACGTGTGCGAGCGTTTTCCCAGATTTTTATTTTAAACCAAAAAAATCTGGGTGGAAATTTCCCGCTGGCCCACCCTGTATGTGTGATATGGGATCAGTGATTCCGTCGGCGAAAGTATAGTTTAATGTTATTATTATTATTCTTGTTTTGTTAGACCAGTTTTTCTATTTTTATAATATATTTATAATAGGAATACGTCCTATTACGTCATTCGAATTTTAATGCTATTTTGTTTTAGTCTATTAATTTTCAATTACTGGTTCCTGACGGCAGTATTAACAACTTGAAAATTATAAGGAAACAATCCTCAGATATCTACTAATTGTAGTTTCTTTATTAATCCTTGACAAGAAGACATGATGTTTCGACTTAATCAAGACAAATCATTATCAGGGGAGAACAATATATAAAAGAATAATTTCAATTTTTTTTCAAAATTTTAAACATGTGATGTCTAAAATAAATAAATATAAAGTTACAATCAAAATAGACAAATATGAAATTTGGATTGAAAATTACGAAGTTATAGCCAAAGATACTTATATAGGTACATACCTAAATATTACGCAAAGTATGGTGGAAATGTACAAAAACGTCAAGTTACGAAACAACATCTATTTATATCTATATTATTTATTTTTCTATTAATTTTGTAAACTTTGTTTCTTTGGATGTTGTTCACCATTCCATATTATGCCAATCCAGGAAAAAAATCAAAGACGTAATAGTTTCCGTTTAATAATATTGCTCTTTTTGTTCCAGCGAGAATAAATCAAATATAAAATTAATTATATATCTCAGGTCTTAGGAACCAATTTTGCTTTCAAATGCCATGTCAAAGTTTGTCTACAAAAACTGGAGACGCCCTCTGTATATACACCGACATATTGTCACTTTTCTTGGAATTTCATTCACTTATAACTATTCCCACTTTGTTTCTTCACAATAATGCCAAAATTGTCTTCCTTGACCCCAAAAACATATTTAGTTAGGTACTATTATCAATAAAAATTATGAAATTTTTTTCGAAGAAATAATCACTCTGGAGAGACAGAACAATTTGCTTTTTTTTAAACAACAGTAAAGTAGGCAGTTGTAGACATTATTTGTCTTTCGAAATAGCTGGGGAATTGATTTATATTTCCTAACTCAAACACGAATGCATAGATAGTAGGTACCCAATATTTTTCTCAAATTTACAACTGACACTTGACTGAAATTATTTTTGTAAACAATAACCTTTTATTTACCTGAGTCATTACAGCAAAGAATTAATAACTTTGTTTATTTCCCATTGTATTCATCTCACTATCTTTGTGGTATTTGACATTCTTAAAATAGTAATTATACAAATTTGCATTCAATTGAAATTTTGTTAACGAAGTGGTTAATGACTTAGTATGGAAAATCAAGGTGAATCGGTCTATATCGGCAAGCACAGACGTAATGCAGGTGGTAATGAAGAAACCTTATCGGTTAAGTATCTAAAAACTGAATTCTAAGTTCTATTGTGGATAATGTTATTATTCTAATCCCGTAAATGACCATTTGAAATTAATTTATGCATGCCAAGACAACTTGACAGAGATAAGGACAGTTTTTCCATATTTATTTTTAATATTTTGGTATCTACTGGTATATAATTCCTAATATCTGCCATATTAAAAACACTGATAAAACTGATGGATCACTTATTAATTAGCTAACCTCGGTCTTGAAGATTTGGACATGGCACTAGGTACTTGCAGAAGAGAATAACAACAACAACAGTTTGGCATTGCTCAAAAGTTGGGTCTTTTACAAGCTTTTATTTAACTTGCAATGTATGGTGTTTAGGTCAAATCTTGCAAACTGAATTGGAACCACTTCCTGACATCCGATTGAGCTGAAATTTTGCGTACACCTTTAGTTCCGGTGACAATACAATATACAATACTCAATATTGTAATACTTTCAAAATGGCCGTCGCTATAAGATAATAATAATAATAAATTCGTCTTTATTTATATATCACACATATATACATGAATAATGTATAATGTATACATATATGCAGATAAACAGATATACATCTATTTATTTCTTATTCGCAAAGAGGGGGGCTTCAGTGGCGAAGTTTAGCATCGCTATTCTACCACTTAACCACTGAGCCGACACGAACGATGTTTATTATGTTATTATGTAGGAAAAGAAAAGAAAGGAGGAATACATAGCAAGGTGATATTAAAAGGTAAGTTGAATAATTGAAAAGGGAAGAAAAACAATGAAAATGAAAATTAGGAAGTTAAAAGATCAGTCCTAACCTGATTCTTAAACTTTTTCAATGAGTAATTTCGGTACGCTGCGGGGAGACTATTGTACAGTGTAACTGCAATATAAGTGAATGAACATTTGAACTTGAAATTTGATGGCGGATGATGTATTTTTTGTCAACTTCTTTAATATGGGTATCAAATAAAAGGGCTTGAAGAATAGAAAACGATAGAGTTAGTGACATCACACTAAATTCAATATGGCCACCGCTCCAAGATGGCGGATAATGTATTTTTTTGTAAACCCCCTTAATATGGGTATCAAATGAAAGGGCTTGAAGAGTAGAAAACGATAAAGTTAGTGACATCACCCTAAATTCAATATGGCCGCCCCTCTAAGATGGCGGATAATGTATTTTTTTGTCAACCCCCTATCAATAGAAAGGGCTTGAAGAGTATAAAACGAGAGAGTTAGTGACATCACACTAAATTCAATATGGCCGTCGCTCCAAGATGGCGGATGATGTATTTTTTGTCAGCCCCCTTAATATGGGTATCAAATGAAAGGGCTTGAATAGTAGAAAACGATAAAGTTAGTGACATCACACTAAATTAAATATGGACGCCGCTCCAACACGGCGGATTACATTTTCTTTTCCCTTAATATGGGCATTAAATGAAAGGGCTTGAAGAGTAGAACTAAAAAGTTGAAAATAAAATTAATAGTAAAAATATATTTTTAAAAACAAGGATTTATTTAAATGCTCTGAAAAGAAGAAAATAAACTTTATAATAAGTCAAACCAAGGCAAACCCATAATTTTGTTTGTATAATATGATATAAAAGCTTGTCGCCAGATTTTCGTGTGTAAATTTCTTTTATAGAAAAATACAATTTCTACTTATAAATACTTTCGTCAAGATATAGATATATTATATGGTCGCCAGATTCTCGTGTGTAAATTTCTTTTATAGAAAAATACATTTCCTACTTAAAATTACTTTCAAGATATACCTAGGTAGGTATATATTCTCGCGACAAGCTTTTATATCATAATATACAGTTTTATAATGTAACAAAATTATGGGTTTGCCTTGGTTTGATTTATTATAAAGTTTATTTTCTTCTTTTAAGAGCATTTAAATAAAAGCTTGTTTTTAAAAATATATTTTTACTATTAGTATAGCTGCTAATACAAGAACCATAGTCCCTAGATATTTTCGAAATCCATCAGATTGTTTTCTTAATTCTTATTAAAACACAACAAAAAATAAAGACGGTAGGTATATCTAAATCATGAAAGAACTAAAATATGCCAAACAACACTGTTCCCATTAAAAATTTTCGAGGGCACAACAACATTTCCATAACAAAATTATTATTATGCTTTTCGGTGTCCTTATCAATCTCGATGTACAAACAGCGAATTTAAATGGATAATGATCACCGAGTTCGCTATTAAGCAGGTCAGTAGTGTGAAAACGAAGACTTACATAATAGGCGAGTTCTTGTAGGAAAAAAACCAAAACATATTTAATCTCAACCGGTTCCAACATTAATCAAATAAGCCGAATATACAGAACAGATTGCTTTGCACTGATAAGATTACTACATATGGCTGCCGACGGCCTATGTAGAAATTCTCGGCTACTAGTTATGGACTCTGCATGAAGAAATATGGTCAGTCGGTCCGTTTTAAGAGGTCTTTTAGTCTTGGGATGACACCTGCTAGTATAAAAAAGTTTCTCTTGAAAAATTGCTGCAACATCGGAATGTTTCAAAAGTACACGATATTTTTCTTCAATAGGTGACCGTCACTTTTTTTACTGTCTTGCAACTGGATGGGAAAAATTGAAAATGAAAGCTACATTATTATATTTCAAGCTTTTATTTATTTGTCAGGATATAGTTTCATATTATTTCACTGGATAATGTCTTGTCAAGATTATTGTCTGTAAAAATTCAGGGAAGGTCGCCAA
This sequence comes from Pseudeuparius sepicola, assembly GCA_963920635.1. Lineage (NCBI taxonomy): Eukaryota > Metazoa > Arthropoda > Insecta > Coleoptera > Anthribidae > Pseudeuparius > Pseudeuparius sepicola. The sequence goes on from OY987299.1 coordinate 15,593,662, forward strand.
ACAAGATTCTTTACAAATTTTACGATACCATCTTTGGTATATACAATGTGTCCACGGCAAAGCGATATTATACTTGTATATGACATACTTTTTTGCATTACAAACACAATTTTTTGTATTCTGCTCTTGCTTCACCCAAAAACTATTTTTAGTGTCTTGGACTTTAAAAAATTTATAGAGGGCGCTGGTAGCAGCTTAAAAATAAAAATCGCATTAGGTAAAGTGCCTTTTCTGTGCGAAATATTGAAAAATTTTATTAGAAAAACTTGCTTAGAATTAAAAAATATGACGTTGTATCAAATTACAGAACTAAATATATATATTTTTTAAAAACATTATAAATAAGAGCATATGATATGCTTCTCGAACCCTGCTTTTAATGCTATGACTATGAAACACAAAAATTTAAAAAAATTGTTTTTAATATGTTGTAATTGAGACCAAAAGGGTTATATACTGAATACAAGTAAATAAATCATACCATACGAGATGTTTCAGATGTAGATATTTACTTGGAAACATAAGGTTTGAAATTATAGTATTATGCTCCGAAGATGATCTCATAAGTAGATCGAAACATATGTGAGCAACAAGAACAAACACTTTTAATATGGACAAACAATAAAAAGAAAAACACACGTTTATTTGACAAATGTCGTTTTTTTGATTTTTGGTTGACTCCCAGTAATAAATAATAAAAAAAATTGACACCACCAGGAAAAAAGAAGAATTTTATATAAAAAAAAATAGTTTTTGGGTGAAGCAAGAGCAGAATACAAAAAATTGTGTTTGTAATGCAAACAAAATTGTCATATACACCTATAATACCGCTTTGCACATTACACATTGTATATTTTAAAAAACATAAAGCCGGTTAAGATTTATTTATTTTTGCTTTTGCAAGAAAAATGTACAATGACAAATATAAGCTTTTTTAAATAGATAGGCAGAAATAGATATAATCGTGCTCATCTCCATATTTATATTAATCGATTTCAAAAGCTATTAGATGTTGCAAGAACTTGTGTCATCACGTGGTTCTAAAAGTTTTTCTGTCAAAATAAACCCAGATCAGTCATTTGAAGTTCTTCACCCATTTCATGTTTCTTCTGTATTTCTATATTAGTGGAAAGTGGTACGACTATAGGTTCTTCTGTTGTATTATTTAGGTAATAAGTTGACAAGGGCTCGAGTTTCATTTTCACTAAGAATTACCCATGAAAGTTATGTTTTGTACTTTGGACACTTACTTATTGAAACATTATTTAAATCATAAGACGCTAATTAATTTTCTAAAGATAAAGCAATCATAACGTAAATTTGACACAGGTATTTTTTTATGTCAATTTAGTACTTTTCTCATATTTTCGATCATTTTTATTTATGTCTAGTATTACACATAGCCAAGTGAGATTAATAATTCTTATTTACCAGCAATAAAAAAACAATAAGTGATAATTTCATCAGAAGACAATTTAAAATTAAAAGCAGAATTTTGCAAAAAAATTAGGTTAGGTACACCGCCAGAATTTACGCAAGAAATTTGATTTTTGTTATTTTGAAATCATTAGTTGCAGTTCAGTTTTCTCATTAGCCCGTGCATTAAATTTTAGGCCACAATATTCTAACAATAATTATTCAAACCTTTCAATGAATATAAAATCAATAATTTTAACTTTGTTGACCTAAAGTGTCATCTTATTGGTAGGTAGGAACATGTAAAAGAATTTCCTATAATAAATTGTCTCCTGAAAAACCGCTATTTATAATTTTGCAATTTTTCAATTATCCTTATTTATGAACCTGTCTAAAATATTATACGAATAATAATACCTTAATTTTACATACCGGTTATAAGTGAGCAAAGAAAACAAAAAATTGTAGACATCAACTAGTTTAGAACATTAAAAATATTCTCCAGGTTTTGAGAAAATGTATACATGGGTGATTGACCCCCGCCATAACTTATTTTCTACTAAAAAATGATCGACATGAAAGCTATAGAACAGTTTATAGATTGTTTTAAAGATAATAAGTTTATATTTTTTAATAGAACCCATAAAGATATAAAACTATTATTTTTTTTCATTTTTTATAAATATCTACCTACCTATGCAAATTTCCATATTTTTAATTAATTTTATATTTAGGTATATTGCTTAAGTAACTTAAACTCGCTTTTCGGTTTCTCCATAATATAATAATAGGGGTATGCAAATTTTGATAATTAGGTAAATTTTTTTATAAACAAAACAAAATACTCCTAAAATTTAGATTAAATTCTCAAGCATTTTAAATTTATCTGAGCTTATAGGAATCTATAAAGAGGCCACCGGTTCTAGGATTTTTATTGAATTCCAGCAAATCCTTAAATAGTTTTTAATATATTCGGAGCAAAAATTTTTTTGTTATAGCTATAGTTCTCTATAACTCATTAAGTATAACTAATCTACAATTTCAAAAAAGGCATTTTTCAAAACAAAGCATTTCCATACAGCGTGCAAAAAAAGAGCATTTAAAATGATGAAAAACCGACTTCCAGATATCACTATTTACAACTTTTTTTTAACAAGAATTTCTTGAACAAAAACATGATAAAGAAAATAGTGTAGAGAAAATGTTATAGAAAATTACTTACGAATATTCCCGGCAACAAACGAGACAGCGCAAGCCGCAAGAACGACCAAAATGCTGTACATTTTTGGACTAAGGGTGGGCTTCCAAAGATCGAAACAGACTTCAACCAGCCGTGTTGTGATACGGGCGCTAAAATACTCAACACCAAAGACGTGGATTTAGGAAAGAGCCCCGCGCCGTCAGTGATCACAGCTTATACGCGATACGAGGACCTTGAACGGCAAGTTTAGTACCGGTGGTATGTTATACTTTAGACAGAAGATGATTTTTTCGCGAGGGAAAATTTGTACACGTCTACCTTTCGGAGTTGAAGATTTGAATGTGTACGCGGCCGATATTTTGAACGATTCTTTAGAAAACCAGAGAGATTAGTAATGTCCTAGCCATTAGAGGGTCATTTTCAGGATTTGAAAGCGATGTATAGTCTGCATTAAAAGTAAGAAGAAAGTAGGTAATGAAAGGTAACTGTCATATCGAAATTAGTTAATAATGACAAGCTGATTATACCTTGTATAGGAATGGAGAGATAAGGGTTGTATCCTTGTTAAACAATATTAGTCAAGGGCTGTATTGAATGGAGATTTTACGATAAATGGGCTAGGCTACTAAACAGTTTATTGACCATAACACAGCAGAACTTAAAACCGTTTGAAATCAGTTTGAAACTCATGAACATGCGCGGTTTAGTTTTTGAAACGTCAAAATTAAACTGCTCGTGCTCCTGGCAACTTCAAACTGGTTTAAACTTCTGCCGAAATAGCGGTGTATGGGGTTTAAAAATATTAAACAATCCATTTATTCTAGAAATATTAAATTTTATGGAAGATACGTTGATGATTGTTTCTTAATTTTTGATTGTGAAAATATTATTCTAATTAATACATTTTCTGATTTTATTAACTCGATACGTCCCAACATCAAATTTACATGTGAACTTGAAAATAATGAATCTTTAACCATTTTGGAATGGATAGACAAGGATTTTAGACTTACTTATCTCTAAAGATTTTGATAAAAATGAACTTAATTTTGGAATATAAGTATATGGAAAACCTAGCACAACAGATTGTTTAATTCCTTTTCAATTCTTTTTTCATCGTTCGAAGAAAATTTTCTTAAATAACTTAATATTATTAAACAATTGGCAATAAACAAAGGATAATGGTAAACACAAAATCTCGAGTTTATTGTTTATCTTGCAACAACTGTAATTCAGTTTATATTGTTTAAATTGGTAGCAGTTTGAAAATTAGAATTAATGAGAAGAACAAAAGCAATTTTTTGACTCTAACTAATTCTCAGTTGTCCAATCACATACTAGAAACAAATCATAAATTTGATATAAATAATGATTTCAAGGCTTTATACACATTTGCAATAAAGGAAAACTGTTGGATTTACTTGAAATCTTAGAGATTTATAAAGCTGTAAATAATTCTAATATTATGTGTCTCAACAATAATAATGTTAATTTCGAATTTAATATTTTCCCAGATTTAGTTTTTAAAAAATTAACTTTTGCAACTATTCCTAAATTAATTATTCAACACCTTCTTTTCGCCTTCTGCCAATGTCTCTCTCTAAAAAAAGTCAAAAATATTATATTGACATTTTATAATTTTATTTTATTTGTGAACCATATTCTCAGAGAAATAACCAAGGATAGAGGGAGCAACAGCCTCAAAATACATACATTTGTAGTCAACCAACATCTTATGCAAATTTACCGAAGTAAACAAACATTAGGCCCGTGTGTACAACGTTTACCTGAGATAGGTTATGTCCTGAGAAATATCAATTTAGCCACATACCACACACTTTCTGCGTCCCATGGTATACAAAATCAGTCACTATATCCTAAATACTAATAAATAGCCTTTAAATTAACAGAAAAACAATTAAAAACGGGAAAAATCCTTACGTAAACAATCGGAAAACTTGACATGCTGGGCATACACAAAACAAATATCGCTGAGTTAACGGACGCGGCGCCCGCGGCAGCAAAAGCAGCGTTGCCATGTCGGGCGGTTTGAGGTATCTGTGACGATTTTATTAAAGTGATAATTAGATACTATAATTACACTGCAATTTAGTTTTAGTTTAAAATTGTTACAAACAAGAAATTAGTAACTACATTTGTTAATTTAGCGTTATGGGAGGTGTGCCTTCATTGAATCTCATTATTAAACCCTTCTATTTTGAAATGAAATGCTGTAAACAATGGAGTACGCGGCATCACTCAAAAAGATGTTGGCTTTGTTTACTTTTTGTTCTTACTCCCTCTATCCTTGGTTATTTCTCTGAGACCATATTACAATAAGGTAATTTGTATTGTATAATATAATTATTAGTTGCTTGTTATTTTATATTATAGGTCTGACGATGGGCTTATAACCGAAAATAGTCACTTTATATTTATTATAAGTACTGGCTTTTATTGTAGTTCAAGACTTTAAATTTTTATCTTACTATTTAAGTGTCTGTAAGTGTTTTTTCTATTTTTGACCTACCAAAGAGTCGAAAATGCTGATAATGCAGAAAGATCAATATCAAGGTAGCCCAATTATTATGAAATTTGACACCAAGGTGCAATTTTGGATTCCCAACAACTTTATAACATGTTCTTTCCATATCTCCTACAGAAAAAAACGCCATTAACGCCATTAATAAAAGACCCAAAATTTTTTTAAAGACTTCATAAGCTTTGCTTTGACACCAATAACAAGGTAACGAAACAATCAAAACATTAAACGTTACGGGAAATTGGTGTTTTATAGTAAAATATCTAAAATGCAAAGTTGAATAAAGCCTCTATAAGTTATTGAACCCTCAAAACGTATGGCGATGCAGGGCCGCGCCGTCCACGTGTGCAATGTGTGCGGCGCACACAGGCGCCAGGTGCGAAGGGGCGCCAAAAAACGCCAAAATTCGATGGGCGCCATAAGGCTGACTTGAAAGCACGAAAAGTGGATTTTTTCTAAATTGACTTTTAATAGTATTCGAAAGATTTTTTTATATCTTATAATTATGTGTTAATTATTATTATTTTATTTTGCGACATTATGTATTAGGTAGATACCGAACAGAAAAAAAATATTTATTGATAGTTAGACCTTGCACAGAGTACCTATACCTATTTGTTTTGTTTTTTTTTTTTTGAGCGAAAGAGATTTTTTAATTTTATAATTATTTGTTCTATATTATATTTTATGTTTTTTATGTTATACAGTGTGTCCCAATTTGATACTGGACACCTCAGAACTATATGAAGAACAAGGAAAACATATGGTCTCAATTTTTTTATTGGTAGTCCCAAGAGAGAGTATCTCATATAGGCGGTGGTATTTGAATGGGGTAATTATTTCAAGGCCTGCTATGATTTTTCAAAATAACTAATTTTCAAGAAACCCTATTAGGGTTTTTTTACGACAAAATGTTATTAAGAAGACTTGTTCAGAATGAAAAACTGAGTAGAATTGCAAAATTTCAAAAGTCTAGGCCTACTTTGATTTTTAGCTTTTTCGCCTTTTTCTCCCACTTTTTTCCTAGAAGTGTGTCCTTTCTGGAGCTTTTCCCGTCAAAATATTATTAAAGAAACTTGATTATCGTGAAAAAATAAAATTTTGACGTGAAAGCTCCAGAAAGGATACTTTTCTAAGAAAAAAGTGGGAGATAAAATGTAAAAATCAAAGTAGGCCTTGTCTTTTAAAATTTAGCGAATCTACTCACTTTTTCATTCTAAACAAGTTTCCTTAATAACATTTTGTCGTAAAAAAATCCCTAATGGGGTTTCTTGAAAATTTGCTATTTTAAAAAATCATAGCAGGCCATGAAATAATCACCCCATCCAAATACCACCACCTATGAGATACTCTCCCTTGGTACTACCAATAAAAAAATAGAGACCATTTGTTTTCCTTGCCCTTCATATATAGGGTGGACCCAGATTGACTAGGTATACGATAGGTGTAAAAGACCCTTGGTACCTACTACCTTTTCCTGAAGAGGTATCGAAAAATTTTATTGTTCAGAATGTAAATCCAAGTTGCCGCAAGTATGCCGATTGTTTTGAAATTTAGTACAGGGTCTGAAATTTGCATTCTGAAAATTTTTTTCTGATAAAATTTTTCGATAAATGTACTTGATTTGCGCTAAAACCGCAAAAATTGAAATAATAAAAAAATATCAAAATGCGCCGATTGTTTTATAATTTGGTACGATGATTTGGAATTACATACTTAATAATTTTTTTTGTTTCTACTTATCTACTTTTTTATTTAACAAAACCAAAACAAATATGTTTTTGAAAACTAAATTTTTATGGGCGCCACGGAAATTTTTACACACAGGCGCCACCGAGTGTTGGCGCGGCCCTGTGGCGATGGTTATGCATATGCATGCTCTGAACTCATATTAAGCTATATATGTCTGTGTTATAGCAAAGAAAATGGTACTGGTAAGATTTGATCTTGATTTGAACAAAAGATCGGGCATTCAAATAAAATGACATCATATATGCCCCAAAATTTAGCACAATCTGAAATTATGCACGATACATATATATAACGGTTTGTACGCACGCGCAGGTGCTGTGACGTGAACGGTGACACTTATTCGACAAAATCATGGCTATAGTTTTTATTTTTAAACGGAAATTTGACTCGTTTATAGTGGGCTAGGCAACCACATATACACCAACGTATCTCAAGGTGTCTAAATTATGTTTTGGGATTTAACTTGACGTACAATTTATAACTGACGTATGTCAGTGAGACTATTTTTTATAAGTTAGCCGCGCTTTTGTCGAAGTGACGTATACCCCGATTACTGTAAGAAGTCCCGATTTTGTCAGATGACATTCTCCACAAAATCCCTAGGAATTTTATGTTAACGATGGGTATAACACTGGTATATGTGTCTCAACTAGTTAATGACGTCACTCATTGATTTGTGATGTGAAAAGATACCCAAGTGATACGAAAAAAAGGACAAAATAAAATAAAAACCCTATTGCAATTACGATTATACGGCTACAAATAAAAATAACTATGACTACAACTCATTTTAATTATAATTTCAAACGTCATGAAAAAACTTTCATTTTGGTATTTTGGTATAATCACCTACTTGCGACAGCGTCTATGGTGCGTACTCAGGCAAATTTTATTTCGGTGTTGTGAAAGTGACAGTGAAGGTTTTCCGGATCGTTGAAAAGGGTTTAAACTTTGGGCAGTGAAAATATGTGTGGGTTTTGTACGTTTCGTGAGTTTTACCGTTATCTGTGTTGTTCTTCTTCGTGTTATTAGTAGTTATTCATTGTGCAAATGGGCTCGTTACTGACCTGCACTTATGACCCGGTTGCATTTTTTGCTGCATTGATGCCAACTTAGGATGGCGAAACTACCAATTGACAGTCCTTGTAAGGACTTCTTAAAATAATTTTACTATAGGTGCGCAGAAGAGTTTTTTTTTTTTTATTGGGCTGGATTGCGGAGATCATTTACCCAGTGTCGAGGCTTATTTCATCCTCCTTACGCGGCTGGCAGGGTTAATCTGGCTAGTAGCCATCCCATACCAGCCGGTTTTGTACGTTTCGTGAGTTTTACCGTTATCTGTGTTGTTCTTCTTCGTGTTATTAGTAGTTATTCATTGTGCAAATGGGCTCGTTACTGATCTGAACTTATGACCCGGTTGCATTTTTTGCTGCATTGATGCCAACTTAGGATGGCGAAATTACCAATTGACAGTCCTTGTAAGGACTTCTTAAAATAATTTTACTATAGGTGCGCAGAAGAGTTTTTTTTTTTTTATTGGGCTGGATTGCGGAGATCATTTACCCAGTGTCGAGGCTTATTTCATCCTCCTTACGCGGCTGGCAGGGTTAATCTGGCTAGTAGCCATCCCATACCAGCCGGTTTTGTACGTTTCGTGAGTTTTACCGTTATCTGTGTTGTTCTTCTTCGTGTTATTAGTAGTTATTCATTGTGCAAATGGGCTCGTTACTGATCTGAACTTATGACCCGGTTGCATTTTTTGCTGCATTGATGCCAACTTAGGATGGCGAAATTACCAATTGACAGTCCTTGTAAGGACTTCTTAAAATAATTTTACTATAGGTGCGCAGAAGAGTTTTTTTTTTTTTATTGGGCTGGATTGCGGAGATCATTTACCCAGTGTCGAGGCTTATTTCATCCTCCTTACGCGGCTGGCAGGGTTAATCTGGCTAGTAGCCATCCCATACCAGCCGGTTTTGTACGTTTCGTGAGTTTTACCGTTATCTGTGTTGTTCTTCTTCGTGTTATTAGTAGTTATTCATTGTGCAAATGGGCTCGTTACTGATCTGAACTTATGACCCGGTTGCATTTTTTGCTGCATTGATGCCAACTTAGGATGGCGAAATTACCAATTGACAGTCCTTGTAAGGACTTCTTAAAATAATTTTACTATAGGTGCGCAGAAGAGTTTTTTTTTTTTATTGGGCTGGATTGCGGAGATCATTTACCCAGTGTCGAGGCTTATTTCATCCTCCTTACGCGGCTGGCAGGGTTAATCTGGCTAGTAGCCATCCCATACCAGCCGGTTTTGTACGTTTCGTGAGTTTTACCGTTATCTGTGTTGTTCTTCTTCGTGTTATTAGTAGTTATTCATTGTGCAAATGGGCTCGTTACTGATCTGAACTTATGACCCGGTTGCATTTTTTGCTGCATTGATGCCAACTTAGGATGGCGAAATTACCAATTGACAGTCCTTGTAAGGACTTCTTAAAATAATTTTACTATAGGTGCGCAGAAGAGTTTTTTTTTTTTTATTGGGCTGGATTGCGGAGATCATTTACCCAGTGTCGAGGCTTATTTCATCCTCCTTACGCGGCTGGCAGGGTTAATCTGGCTAGTAGCCATCCCATACCAGCCGGTTTTGTACGTTTCGTGAGTTTTACCGTTATCTGTGTTGTTCTTCTTCGTGTTATTAGTAGTTATTCATTGTGCAAATGGGCTCGTTACTGACCTGCACTTATGACCCGGTTGCATTTTTTGCTGCATTGATGCCAACTTAGGATGGCGAAATTACCAATTGACAGTCCTTGTAAGGACTTCTTAAAATAATTTTACTATAGGTGCGCAGAAGAGTTTTTTTTTTTTTATTGGGCTGGATTGCGGAGATCATTTACCCAGTGTCGAGGCTTATTTCATCCTCCTTACGCGGCTGGCAGGGTTAATCTGGCTAGTAGCCATCCCATACCAGCCGGTTTTGTACGTTTCGTGAGTTTTACCGTTATCTGTGTTGTTCTTCTTCGTGTTATTAGTAGTTATTCATTGTGCAAATGGGCTCGTTACTGATCTGAACTTATGACCCGGTTGCATTTTTTGCTGCATTGATGCCAACTTAGGATGGCGAAATTACCAATTGACAGTCCTTGTAAGGACTTCTTAAAATAATTTTACTATAGGTGCGCAGAAGAGTTTTTTTTTTTTTATTGGGCTGGATTGCGGAGATCATTTACCCAGTGTCGAGGCTTATTTCATCCTCCTTACGCGGCTGGCAGGGTTAATCTGGCTAGTAGCCATCCCATACCAGCCGGTTTTGTACGTTTCGTGAGTTTTACCGTTATCTGTGTTGTTCTTCTTCGTGTTATTAGTAGTTATTCATTGTGCAAATGGGCTCGTTACTGACCTGCACTTATGACCCGGTTGCATTTTTTGCTGCATTGATGCCAACTTAGGATGGCGAAATTACCAATTGACAGTCCTTGTAAGGACTTCTTAAAATAATTTTACTATAGGTGCGCAGAAGAGTTTTTTTTTTATTGGGCTGGATTGCGGAGATCATTTACCAAGTGTCGAGGCTTATTTCATCCTCCTTACGCGGCTGGCAGGGTTAATCTGGCTAGTAGCCATCCCATACCAGCCGGTTTTGTACGTTTCGTGAGTTTTACCGTTATCTGTGTTGTTCTTCTTCGTGTTATTAGTAGTTATTCATTGTGCAAATGGGCTCGTTACTGATCTGAACTTATGACCCGGTTGCATTTTTTGCTGCATTGATGCCAACTTAGGATGGCGAAATTACCAATTGACAGTCCTTGTAAGGACTTCTTAAAATAATTTTACTATAGGTGCGCAGAAGAGTTTTTTTTTTATTGGGCTGGATTGCGGAGATCATTTACCCAGTGTCGAGGCTTATTTCATCCTCCTTACGCGGCTGGCAGGGTTAATCTGGCTAGTAGCCATCCCATACCAGCCGGTTTTGTACGTTTCGTGAGTTTTACCGTTATCTGTGTTGTTCTTCTTCGTGTTATTAGTAGTTATTCATTGTGCAAATGGGCTCGTTACTGACCTGCACTTATGACCCGGTTGCATTTTTTGCTGCATTGATGCCAACTTAGGATGGCGAAATTACCAATTGACAGTCCTTGTAAGGACTTCTTAAAATAATTTTACTATAGGTGCGCAGAAGAGTTTTTTTTTTTTTATTGGGCTGGATTGCGGAGATCATTTACCCAGTGTCGAGGCTTATTTCATCCTCCTTACGCGGCTGGCAGGGTTAATCTGGCTAGTAGCCATCCCATACCAGCCGGTTTTGTACGTTTCGTGAGTTTTACCGTTATCTGTGTTGTTCTTCTTCGTGTTATTAGTAGTTATTCATTGTGCAAATGGGCTCGTTACTGATCTGAACTTATGACCCGGTTGCATTTTTTGCTGCATTGATGCCAACTTAGGATGGCGAAATTACCAATTGACAGTCCTTGTAAGGACTTCTTAAAATAATTTTACTATAGGTGCGCAGAAGAGTTTTTTTTTTTTATTGGGCTGGATTGCGGAGATCATTTACCCAGTGTCGAGGCTTATTTCATCCTCCTTACGCGGCTGGCAGGGTTAATCTGGCTAGTAGCCATCCCATACCAGCCGGTTTTGTACGTTTCGTGAGTTTTACCGTTATCTGTGTTGTTCTTCTTCGTGTTATTAGTAGTTATTCATTGTGCAAATGGGCTCGTTACTGACCTGCACTTATGACCCGGTTGCATTTTTTGCTGCATTGATGCCAACTTAGGATGGCGAAATTACCAATTGACAGTCCTTGTAAGGACTTCTTAAAATAATTTTACTATAGGTGCGCAGAAGAGTTTTTTTTTTTTATTGGGCTGGATTGCGGAGATCATTTACCCAGTGTCGAGGCCTATTTCATCCTCCTTACGCGGCTGGCAGGGTTAATCTGGCTAGTAGCCATCCCATACCAGCCGGTTTTGTACGTTTCGTGAGTTTTACCGTTATCTGTGTTGTTCTTCTTCGTGTTATTAGTAGTTATTCATTGTGCAAATGGGCTCGTTACTGACCTGCACTTATGACCCGGTTGCATTTTTTGCTGCATTGATGCCAACTTAGGATGGCGAAATTACCAATTGACAGTCCTTGTAAGGACTTCTTAAAATAATTTTACTATAGGTGCGCAGAAGAGTTTTTTTTTTATTGGGCTGGATTGCGGAGATCATTTACCCAGTGTCGAGGCTTATTTCATCCTCCTTACGCGGCTGGCAGGGTTAATCTGGCTAGTAGCCATCCCATACCAGCCGGTTTTGTACGTTTCGTGAGTTTTACCGTTATCTGTGTTGTTCTTCTTCGTGTTATTAGTAGTTATTCATTGTGCAAATGGGCTCGTTACTGACCTGCACTTATGACCCGGTTGCATTTTTTGCTGCATTGATGCCAACTTAGGATGGCGAAACTACCAATTGACAGTCCTTGTAAGGACTTCTTAAAATAATTTTACTATAGGTGCGCAGAAGAGTTTTTTTTTTTTATTGGGCTGGATTGCGGAGATCATTTACCCAGTGTCGAGGCTTATTTCATCCTCCTTACGCGGCTGGCAGGGTTAATCTGGCTAGTAGCCATCCCATACCAGCCGGTTTTGTACGTTTCGTGAGTTTTACCGTTATCTGTGTTGTTCTTCTTCGTGTTATTAGTAGTTATTCATTGTGCAAATGGGCTCGTTACTGATCTGAACTTATGACCCGGTTGCATTTTTTGCTGCATTGATGCCAACTTAGGATGGCGAAATTACCAATTGACAGTCCTTGTAAGGACTTCTTAAAATAATTTTACTATAGGTGCGCAGAAGAGTTTTTTTTTTTTATTGGGCTGGATTGCGGAGATCATTTACCCAGTGTCGAGGCTTATTTCATCCTCCTTACGCGGCTGGCAGGGTTAATCTGGCTAGTAGCCATCCCATACCAGCCGGTTTTGTACGTTTCGTGAGTTTTACCGTTATCTGTGTTGTTCTTCTTCGTGTTATTAGTAGTTATTCATTGTGCAAATGGGCTCGTTACTGACCTGCACTTATGACCCGGTTGCATTTTTTGCTGCATTGATGCCAACTTAGGATGGCGAAATTACCAATTGACAGTCCTTGTAAGGACTTCTTAAAATAATTTTACTATAGGTGCGCAGAAGAGTTTTTTTTTTTTTTATTGGGCTGGATTGCGGAGATCATTTACCCAGTGTCGAGGCTTATTTCATCCTCCTTACGCGGCTGGCAGGGTTAATCTGGCTAGTAGCCATCCCATACCAGCCGGTTTTGTACGTTTCGTGAGTTTTACCGTTATCTGTGTTGTTCTTCTTCGTGTTATTAGTAGTTATTCATTGTGCAAATGGGCTCGTTACTGACCTGCACTTATGACCCGGTTGCATTTTTTGCTGCATTGATGCCAACTTAGGATGGCGAAATTACCAATTGACAGTCCTTGTAAGGACTTCTTAAAATAATTTTACTATAGGTGCGCAGAAGAGTTTTTTTTTTTTTATTGGGCTGGATTGCGGAGATCATTTACCCAGTGTCGAGGCTTATTTCATCCTCCTTACGCGGCTGGCAGGGTTAATCTGGCTAGTAGCCATCCCATACCAGCCGGTTTTGTACGTTTCGTGAGTTTTACCGTTATCTGTGTTGTTCTTCTTCGTGTTATTAGTAGTTATTCATTGTGCAAATGGGCTCGTTACTGACCTGGCCTTAAGACCCGGTTGCATTTTTTGCTGCATTGATGCCAACTTAGGATGGCGAAATTACCAATTGACAGTCCTTGTAAGGACTTCTTAAAATAATTTTACTATAGGTGCGCAGAAGAGTTTTTTTTTTATTGGGCTGGATTGCGGAGATCATTTACCCAGTGTCGAGGCTTATTTCATCCTCCTTACGCGGCTGGCAGGGTTAATCTGGCTAGTAGCCATCCCATACCAGCCGGTTTTGTACGTTTCGTGAGTTTTACCGTTATCTGTGTTGTTCTTCTTCGTGTTATTAGTAGTTATTCATTGTGCAAATGGGCTCGTTACTGACCTGCACTTATGACCCGGTTGCATTTTTTGCTGCATTGATGCCAACTTAGGATGGCGAAATTACCAATTGACAGTCCTTGTAAGGACTTCTTAAAATAATTTTACTATAGGTGCGCAGAAGAGTTTTTTTTTTATTGGGCTGGATTGCGGAGATCATTTACCAAGTGTCGAGGCTTATTTCATCCTCCTTACGCGGCTGGCAGGGTTAATCTGGCTAGTAGCCATCCCATACCAGCCGGTTTTGTACGTTTCGTGAGTTTTACCGTTATCTGTGTTGTTCTTCTTCGTGTTATTAGTAGTTATTCATTGTGCAAATGGGCTCGTTACTGATCTGAACTTATGACCCGGTTGCATTTTTTGCTGCATTGATGCCAACTTAGGATGGCGAAATTACCAATTGACAGTCCTTGTAAGGACTTCTTAAAATAATTTTACTATAGGTGCGCAGAAGAGTTTTTTTTTTATTGGGCTGGATTGCGGAGATCATTTACCCAGTGTCGAGGCTTATTTCATCCTCCTTACGCGGCTGGCAGGGTTAATCTGGCTAGTAGCCATCCCATACCAGCCGGTTTTGTACGTTTCGTGAGTTTTACCGTTATCTGTGTTGTTCTTCTTCGTGTTATTAGTAGTTATTCATTGTGCAAATGGGCTCGTTACTGACCTGCACTTATGACCCGGTTGCATTTTTTGCTGCATTGATGCCAACTTAGGATGGCGAAATTACCAATTGACAGTCCTTGTAAGGACTTCTTAAAATAATTTTACTATAGGTGCGCAGAAGAGTTTTTTTTTTTTTATTGGGCTGGATTGCGGAGATCATTTACCCAGTGTCGAGGCTTATTTCATCCTCCTTACGCGGCTGGCAGGGTTAATCTGGCTAGTAGCCATCCCATACCAGCCGGTTTTGTACGTTTCGTGAGTTTTACCGTTATCTGTGTTGTTCTTCTTCGTGTTATTAGTAGTTATTCATTGTGCAAATGGGCTCGTTACTGATCTGAACTTATGACCCGGTTGCATTTTTTGCTGCATTGATGCCAACTTAGGATGGCGAAATTACCAATTGACAGTCCTTGTAAGGACTTCTTAAAATAATTTTACTATAGGTGCGCAGAAGAGTTTTTTTTTTTTATTGGGCTGGATTGCGGAGATCATTTACCCAGTGTCGAGGCTTATTTCATCCTCCTTACGCGGCTGGCAGGGTTAATCTGGCTAGTAGCCATCCCATACCAGCCGGTTTTGTACGTTTCGTGAGTTTTACCGTTATCTGTGTTGTTCTTCTTCGTGTTATTAGTAGTTATTCATTGTGCAAATGGGCTCGTTACTGACCTGCACTTATGACCCGGTTGCATTTTTTGCTGCATTGATGCCAACTTAGGATGGCGAAATTACCAATTGACAGTCCTTGTAAGGACTTCTTAAAATAATTTTACTATAGGTGCGCAGAAGAGTTTTTTTTTTTTATTGGGCTGGATTGCGGAGATCATTTACCCAGTGTCGAGGCCTATTTCATCCTCCTTACGCGGCTGGCAGGGTTAATCTGGCTAGTAGCCATCCCATACCAGCCGGTTTTGTACGTTTCGTGAGTTTTACCGTTATCTGTGTTGTTCTTCTTCGTGTTATTAGTAGTTATTCATTGTGCAAACGGGCTCGTTACTGACCTGCACTTATGACCCGGTTGCATTTTTTGCTGCATTGATGCCAACTTAGGATGGCGAAATTACCAATTGACAGTCCTTGTAAGGACTTCTTAAAATAATTTTACTATAGGTGCGCAGAAGAGTTTTTTTTTTATTGGGCTGGATTGCGGAGATCATTTACCCAGTGTCGAGGCTTATTTCATCCTCCTTACGCGGCTGGCAGGGTTAATCTGGCTAGTAGCCATCCCATACCAGCCGGTTTTGTACGTTTCGTGAGTTTTACCGTTATCTGTGTTGTTCTTCTTCGTGTTATTAGTAGTTATTCATTGTGCAAATGGGCTCGTTACTGACCTGCACTTATGACCCGGTTGCATTTTTTGCTGCATTGATGCCAACTTAGGATGGCGAAACTACCAATTGACAGTCCTTGTAAGGACTTCTTAAAATAATTTTACTATAGGTGCGCAGAAGAGTTTTTTTTTTTTTATTGGGCTGGATTGCGGAGATCATTTACCCAGTGTCGAGGCTTATTTCATCCTCCTTACGCGGCTGGCAGGGTTAATCTGGCTAGTAGCCATCCCATACCAGCCGGTTTTGTACGTTTCGTGAGTTTTACCGTTATCTGTGTTGTTCTTCTTCGTGTTATTAGTAGTTATTCATTGTGCAAATGGGCTCGTTACTGATCTGAACTTATGACCCGGTTGCATTTTTTGCTGCATTGATGCCAACTTAGGATGGCGAAATTACCAATTGACAGTCCTTGTAAGGACTTCTTAAAATAATTTTACTATAGGTGCGCAGAAGAGTTTTTTTTTTTTATTGGGCTGGATTGCGGAGATCATTTACCCAGTGTCGAGGCTTATTTCATCCTCCTTACGCGGCTGGCAGGGTTAATCTGGCTAGTAGCCATCCCATACCAGCCGGTTTTGTACGTTTCGTGAGTTTTACCGTTATCTGTGTTGTTCTTCTTCGTGTTATTAGTAGTTATTCATTGTGCAAATGGGCTCGTTACTGACCTGCACTTATGACCCGGTTGCATTTTTTGCTGCATTGATGCCAACTTAGGATGGCGAAATTACCAATTGACAGTCCTTGTAAGGACTTCTTAAAATAATTTTACTATAGGTGCGCAGAAGAGTTTTTTTTTTTTTATTGGGCTGGATTGCGGAGATCATTTACCCAGTGTCGAGGCTTATTTCATCCTCCTTACGCGGCTGGCAGGGTTAATCTGGCTAGTAGCCATCCCATACCAGCCGGTTTTGTACGTTTCGTGAGTTTTACCGTTATCTGTGTTGTTCTTCTTCGTGTTATTAGTAGTTATTCATTGTGCAAATGGGCTCGTTACTGACCTGCACTTATGACCCGGTTGCATTTTTTGCTGCATTGATGCCAACTTAGGATGGCGAAATTACCAATTGACAGTCCTTGTAAGGACTTCTTAAAATAATTTTACTATAGGTGCGCAGAAGAGTTTTTTTTTTTTATTGGGCTGGATTGCGGAGATCATTTACCCAGTGTCGAGGCTTATTTCATCCTCCTTACGCGGCTGGCAGGGTTAATCTGGCTAGTAGCCATCCCATACCAGCCGGTTTTGTACGTTTCGTGAGTTTTACCGTTATCTGTGTTGTTCTTCTTCGTGTTATTAGTAGTTATTCATTGTGCAAATGGGCTCGTTACTGACCTGGCCTTAAGACCCGGTTGCATTTTTTGCTGCATTGATGCCAACTTAGGATGGCGAAATTACCAATTGACAGTCCTTGTAAGGACTTCTTAAAATAATTTTACTATAGGTGCGCAGAAGAGTTTTTTTTTTTATTATTGGGCTGGATTGCGGAGATCATTTACCCAGTGTCGAGGCTTATTTCATCCTCCTTACGCGGCTGGCAGGGTTAATCTGGCTAGTAGCCATCCCATACCAGCCGGTTTTGTACGTTTCGTGAGTTTTACCGTTATCTGTGTTGTTCTTCTTCGTGTTATTAGTAGTTATTCATTGTGCAAATGGGCTCGTTACTGATCTGAACTTATGACCCGGTTGCATTTTTTGCTGCATTGATGCCAACTTAGGATGGCGAAATTACCAATTGACAGTCCTTGTAAGGACTTCTTAAAATAATTTTACTATAGGTGCGCAGAAGAGTTTTTTTTTTTTTATTGGGCTGGATTGCGGAGATCATTTACCCAGTGTCGAGGCTTATTTCATCCTCCTTACGCGGCTGGCAGGGTTAATCTGGCTAGTAGCCATCCCATACCAGCCGGTTTTGTACGTTTCGTGAGTTTTACCGTTATCTGTGTTGTTCTTCTTCGTGTTATTAGTAGTTATTCATTGTGCAAATGGGCTCGTTACTGACCTGCACTTATGACCCGGTTGCATTTTTTGCTGCATTGATGCCAACTTAGGATGGCGAAATTACCAATTGACAGTCCTTGTAAGGACTTCTTAAAATAATTTTACTATAGGTGCGCAGAAGAGTTTTTTTTTTTTTATTGGGCTGGATTGCGGAGATCATTTACCCAGTGTCGAGGCTTATTTCATCCTCCTTACGCGGCTGGCAGGGTTAATCTGGCTAGTAGCCATCCCATACCAGCCGGTTTTGTACGTTTCGTGAGTTTTACCGTTATCTGTGTTGTTCTTCTTCGTGTTATTAGTAGTTATTCATTGTGCAAATGGGCTCGTTACTGACCTGCACTTATGACCCGGTTGCATTTTTTGCTGCATTGATGCCAACTTAGGATGGCGAAATTACCAATTGACAGTCCTTGTAAGGACTTCTTAAAATAATTTTACTATAGGTGCGCAGAAGAGTTTTTTTTTTTTATTGGGCTGGATTGCGGAGATCATTTACCCAGTGTCGAGGCTTATTTCATCCTCCTTACGCGGCTGGCAGGGTTAATCTGGCTAGTAGCCATCCCATACCAGCCGGTTTTGTACGTTTCGTGAGTTTTACCGTTATCTGTGTTGTTCTTCTTCGTGTTATTAGTAGTTATTCATTGTGCAAATGGGCTCGTTACTGACCTGGCCTTAAGACCCGGTTGCATTTTTTGCTGCATTGATGCCAACTTAGGATGGCGAAATTACCAATTGACAGTCCTTGTAAGGACTTCTTAAAATAATTTTACTATAGGTGCGCAGAAGAGTTTTTTTTTTTTTATTGGGCTGGATTGCGGAGATCATTTACCCAGTGTCGAGGCTTATTTCATCCTCCTTACGCGGCTGGCAGGGTTAATCTGGCTAGTAGCCATCCCATACCAGCCGGTTTTGTACGTTTCGTGAGTTTTACCGTTATCTGTGTTGTTCTTCTTCGTGTTATTAGTAGTTATTCATTGTGCAAATGGGCTCGTTACTGACCTGCACTTATGACCCGGTTGCATTTTTTGCTGCATTGATGCCAACTTAGGATGGCGAAATTACCAATTGACAGTCCTTGTAAGGACTTCTTAAAATAATTTTACTATAGGTGCGCAGAAGAGTTTTTTTTTTTTTATTGGGCTGGATTGCGGAGATCATTTACCCAGTGTCGAGGCTTATTTCATCCTCCTTACGCGGCTGGCAGGGTTAATCTGGCTAGTAGCCATCCCATACCAGCCGGTTTTGTACGTTTCGTGAGTTTTACCGTTATCTGTGTTGTTCTTCTTCGTGTTATTAGTAGTTATTCATTGTGCAAATGGGCTCGTTACTGACCTGGCCTTAAGACCCGGTTGCATTTTTTGCTGCATTGATGCCAACTTAGGATGGCGAAATTACCAATTGACAGTCCTTGTAAGGACTTCTTAAAATAATTTTACTATAGGTGCGCAGAAGAGTTTTTTTTTTTTATTGGGCTGGATTGCGGAGATCATTTACCCAGTGTCGAGGCTTATTTCATCCTCCTTACGCGGGTGGCAGGGTTAATCTGGCTAGTAGCCATCCCATACCAGCCTATATTAATTCTATATTCTTAATCCTAAATTAAACCTAAAGACAAACACAACACCCATGGCACATACCGTGGTGGGACTCGAACCCACGACGTACGGTGCCAAAGCGTGGGTCAAATCGAAAAACCCACTCGGACACCGCCGCCCCCGAAGAGTTTTATTTTCGTTCTTCTAGCTGACATACCGTTGTCTGTGACGTCTGTGTATCGTGAAATCATGTCATTATTGATGGACTTCTATTAAGGAATATTTTTGACCCAATTTTTACTGATAAAGTAAGGTTGTTGATATTTTGACAGTTTTGAGTTCTTGGTATTGCTGGATATTAAAGAATGGTTGTTGTCCTGCTCTTTAGAAACTGTTTACATATTTTCATGGGTATTTGAGAAATAAAGGAGATTCAGTTTTGCGTTTACGAGTTTCCCGTACGTTAGCATTAATAATGTTGTAGGACAAAGTTTTTTTTTTGCAAGAATACCTAGGTTTTTGTCCACAAATTGATATAATAGTGTAGTTATTTTTATTAAATCAATAATTATTTGCAAGGAATATTCAATATTGATATACTAACGATTATTACAATGTTAATGTAATTAATTGTAGTTAATAATAATTATTAATTAAATTAGTTGATAACTTAACTTGAATGATTTTTTATTTTGCCTCAAGTACTTTTTTTCATGGTCACATATTTCATAAATGGAACTACAGTGTCACAGGTATTAGGACTCCAAACAAAACAAACAACTTTTCAACTAAGCCGACGTTTCGTCGATATATTTCGACATCTTCAGGGCTCAAAACATAGTTATGTACAGTGTCGGGAAACTGACCAACGCCAACACATTTAACCAAGTGATAAACGTTAAAATCTCAATTGAGGATACAGTGCGAGCATCGACTCTCCTGGATGAAAGATATTCAATGCGATATGTTGTTGATTTGTTAGGAAGACATCATTCCAGCATCTGCCTCATCATGAGACGACATAATGAGATAGGCTCGTACCATCGAAGACCAGGGCAAGAGTGAAAACGTTGCATTTAGAGACAGGAGTCACCAGCAATTTGCTAAAAAATGAATTAGCACATGTTCGAGATATCGCTATATCGTCTCGAACGGTTAGAAGACGTTTACATGGAGCAGGATTGAGCAACAGAAAACCGGCCAAAAAAACCATTGCGTACCAGAGAACTCAAAGTTCAGAGATTGCATTTTGCATTCTGCAACACTTATACATCAGAATTGGACCATCAATGATTGGAAACAAGTCGTGTTCTCCGATGAAATTAGAGTTAGCCTTAAAGCTCCAGATGAACGTGCGCGTGTCTGGCGAAGGCGAGGAGAAAGGTTTGCCAGTTGCAATAGGTATCTCTCCTAAAGTACCTTTTGGTGGTGGCTCTAAAATGTTTTGAGGAGGAATTTGCTTCTATGCTCGTACGGAGTTGGTCCTTATACGTACGAGGTCTATGAATGTCCAATATTACTTAGACAACATTATTGTCGAACATGTAATGCCTTTTGCTCCGTTCGTTGTACCTAATTTTTTATTCATGCAGGACAACGCTCGTCCCCATGTGGCTAGACAGGTTATTGGCTAGAAATGATGTTAATATCCCTTTATTACAGTGGCCACCTAACAGTCCTGACATGAATCCTATAGAGCATCTACGGGAATCTCTCAGAACCTTTAGTTCTATTTTGACTGGAGGACGTGATCAGATATTGCTAAATATTTCATATATATATTTTTTGACATAACCTGAGACCTAGAATAAAATTGGATATGTCCTACCGAGTCTCCGAATATCGATAACAATGATAACTATAGAAGGGTCACTTTGTGTGGCACTTTGATCTCAGCGACTCAAAATCTTGCCGCGCAGGAAGCCCTTCGTTCCCGTCGCCTTCACCATTATCTCCCGTGTCTGAAATCCGTATATTATCGTATACCACTGTGTAAATAAGTAGGGGTCTCAGAGAAATAACCAAGGATAGAGGGAGCAACAGCCTCAAAATACATACATTTGTAGTCAACCATCTTATGCAAATTTACCCAAGTAAACAAACATTAGGCCCGTGTGTACAACGTTTACCTGAGATAGGTTATATCCTGAGAAATATCAATTTGGCCACATACCACCCACTCTCTGGGTTCCATTGTATACAAAATCAGTCACTATATCCTAAATCCTAATAAATAGCCTATAAATTAACAGAAAAACAATTAAAAACGGGAAAAATGCATACGTAAACAATCGGAAAACTTGACATGCTGGGCATACACAAAACAAATACCGCTGAGTTAACGGACGCGACGCCCGCGGCAGGCGCGGCATCAACAGCAGCGTTGCCATGTCTGGCGGTTTGAGGTATCTGTGACGATTTTATTAAATTGATAATTAGATACTATAATTACAGAGCAATTTAGTTTTAGTTTAAAATTGTTACATACAAGAAATTAATAACTACATTTGTTTATTTAGCGTTATGGAAGGTGTGCCTTCATTGAATCCCATTATTAAACCCTTCTATTTTGAAATGAAATGCTGTAAACAATGGAGTACGTGGCATCACTCAAAAAGATGTTGGCTTTGTTTACTTTTTGTTCTTACTCCCTCTATCCTTGGTTATTTCTCTGAGGTAGGGGTGAGGATTATCTGCCAACGATATTATATTGATAAGAAATGAAGACCACCCCAAATGACGAAATGGCAAAAAAACGCAGGAAATCCATATGAATTCCGGCGGGTTAATATTTAAATAGATATATTAAATTTATTTAATATTTCACATTATTATGTTTGTGCCATGTTACCACTGCAAATGTTATTTTTTAGCCTTAAATACAGCCACTTTCTCATACACTCTTAAAGTCTAAAAAAACTAAAGTTATAATGAGAAAGTGTCTTAGACAAGAAAAGAGATAGGTAGACAGGCCAGTGGCATAGCATGTTAATTTTGACTTATATGTAATTTGAATTATTGGTATTTATTTGCAGATAATTTCGGTTATGTGATGTTTCGCCCCCGATCGTTTCGCCCCCGTTGTTAAATCATGGAAATAATCATGGAAATAACATGTATTGTATCCTTATTTATACTCTCTGTGTATAAACAAGGATTGTATATAACTGCTCAAAAACACTTGGCGATGTACTGCTAGCAGATAGCAATCTTAAATTTTCTTGCGTTGAATATATTAACATTCTCTGAGGAAGTAATTGGTTTTCAGAATCATAGAGAAGAAATTTGTTCTATGTGTCCATCCGTTTCAACATGTTGGTAAGCCTGTAATATCTAGGTAACAAGGTCGCGAGAACCCGCTCAGTAATGCTACGTTGTGATAATATGCTCACCTGGGGTATAGATGGCGGATGATGTATTTTTTGTCAACCCTCTTATTATGGGTACCAAATAAAAGGGCTTGAAGAATAGAAAACGATAAAGTTGATGAGCGGATGATGTATTTTTTTTATCATTTTTTGTCAACCCCCTTAATATGGGTATCAATTAAATGAAAGGGCTTGAAGAGTAGAAAACGATAAAGTTAGTGACATGAAGATGGCGGATTACCTATATTTGATACCCAACATGGGTATCAAATGACAGCAGGGCTCGACGGGTAGAAATCAATAAGGTGAGTGACTTCATACGAAATCCAATATGACGGCAGCCGCAAGATGGCGGACTAAATTTCTTTACCATCCTCCTGACATGGGAATCAAATAAGTCTTAAAAAGCACAAAATAAAATTGAAAATAAAAAAACCTTTTAAAAAACAATTTTGGATAATTCAATTATTGCATTTGCAGATTGGAAAATTTGGAGGTTAAATTTTTTGGTGAAAAAATATCTTTTTTTATCAAAATTTTGTTCTAAAACTTTGCATATGGATTTGAACCCCATAAGAAACAACTGCTCGTAATAAATTTTTTCAAAAATATGCACCCAAATGCCGTGTTCGGTAGAAAATAAATGACAGTTTGACGTATCAATAATCAAAATTTTCGATCATTGGTGAAGCACATGTATAGGTATATTGTATATTCCTCATAAGTTATAAGTTACTAATAAAAAAATTTCCCATACGGTGCGCACAATTTGACAAGCACCGTAGAATAATAATTGCAGAATAGGTAGATTTAACTTAAATAAATCATTTTGGTTGTCGTTTGACAAGAGATTGTTCAATTTTCCAGTAGAAATACCAATATACTTCATATTTATCGTACATCATTCAATAAAGTATTCCGATACCTTATCAGTCCAACCAGAGTTTGATTCTACTGTTGAGTGAAGGAATAAACAGATGCCTGGTTTCAACCACAAGCGTATATTTTCTGTGGGTTCGACTATGATATCTTACCTATTAACGTTGACTGAAAATATTTCAGTCAACGCTATTAATAATAGTATTATAAGCTTTGAAATTTATATGTGTATGCAACACCTAATACATTGTTAGCCACTGAATTAATTCAGAATGGAATTATATATCTTGTGTAACATACGTCATTCTACATTGTTCAATGGGAAATAGGCTAGCACCAATACCTTATCCTAATATTAATATTTCAAACTAGATTTGAGATTTGAGGAACTAGAGTAATCTAGATACCTAGAAGCATTGTCCAAGGTATTTAATAGGTAGGTACTAAGACCAAGTAATCACAATTTAATAGAAATTTGAAAATACCTTAAAATACCTTAAAGTAGAATTTTCTGTGGTAGTAGAAAAGACGAGACGAAGGATCGTCTTTGGCAGTATAGTCCTGTAATCTGTGGTATAGTGATATTCATTCCCGACATGTGGATTTTTCATTCATACCTACATTTTGACCCGAATCCTAAAAGGCCCCGCTTTAAAAAGCAAAGTTTTATATAATCCGCATATTACATTATTATAGTCATCAGTCGTAGTTAAATATTTTTTAGTACCTACTTGGTTTTCCTTTTGAGAAGAAAATATTGAGTTTTCGTCAAAAAAATTAGGACCTACGGTTTTCTATTTAAACTTTTGGTCAATTGAATTGCATTTACAGTTTGAACAATTTTGTGACTTGAATTTTTATGATAAGAAAGCGTAAAAAAGCCACATTAAAATGTGTTATAAAATTCATCCGACTTTTTTTAAATTTAGGTACCTACCCGCTTTAATCTCAACATTTTATTTTTTGTTTTAAATAATCTCCACATATTTAAAAATATATCTATTTTTTGAGTGACTTTTATTTAGACAGTTTTGTCGTACTACCTACAGAAAATCATTTAATTGAAGACAAACAAGAAATAAATAAAACAATCAAAGTAGGCCTAACGCTTTCAAATTTTGTACACCTAAGTACCTGAACAAATTTTCTTTATATATTTTTTTCGATATCTCTACAAATAGAAGCAGTTTACTGCGAATTAACGTTTCTTACGTTACGTTTCAATTTTCTGTTCACCTGGTGTAAGTAATGTTAACTTTTCCACGCCAATCTTGTTTTAAGAACAAGCAGACTTTTTTTTATCAAGAATGACTTTTTTCGAAAAATTGAAAATATTTATATTACAAGTATAGTTAAGTCCATCCGTGGACACGGTGTATATTAGAATTATTGTTGTAGTGCTCCGTATAGGTTAATTATAATATGCTTACCACTAACAAGGGGAAATATAATTAATTTATGACAGAAATTATATTTAAAAGGATTATCAATAAATCTATACTTACATTGGATATATTTAAAATCATAATATATTCGGAGATATGTTATTTATACAGGGTGGTCCAAATTAAATGAGTTTCCTTCTTTATTTTTGCATTACAAAATAAATTAATGCGCCTGAATTTGTATTTATGTTAATAAAAAAAATCATTAATAATATATTTTTCCTAAAGAAATACGGTTGAAACGACCTATGATAAAAATATTATTTAAAAAAGAAAAGTTTTTGGCTTTATTGGATTAATTATTTCAGCATCTAGGAATATACTGTAACTGTAAGTACCTACCTAATAAAGGCGAAAGCGTAAAAAAACATGCAATACATTTATGTATTAATAATTGACTTTCCAATTATCAATTTTTAAATTTTCTACCAAGTTACAAGTGGTACAAGATACAAGATTGTACTGTTTTTTTTTTAATTTGAATATAGGTATTGTTCGAGGCGATAGGCTAGGGCAGAGACAGCAGGTTCCCCATATTTTTGGTTAATCTTCAGGTGATAACGATCAGTAGATCTTTAAAAATATTTGCCAAACAAATAATATAAAATAATTTCGTTAAACAATTTATATTTTGATGAAAATTTTTTAGTTGTTGACATTCCAATTATTTCAATTTACAATACGTTCACCTAATTAACTAAACTGAATAATTTGCGTTTTTAGTTTTTCTCTAGTCGTTCAATTCATGGAATATGAAAGCTTCTAACATAGATATAATACATCCGTTTTCTGGTGCAAAAATGCTTGTTTAATTTTTTTTGTCAATAGTACGGACATTATACGTTGGCGATGAGAGGCAGATCAAACAGTGATTACATAATAATTTTAATTGATTATTTGCCCTTGAGGAAGCAGCCATGTTGATAAACACAAAGTGGGTATCTTCGGAAAACCCAGCCGGGCAAGGTATACGCAATTTTTTCGAACCTGGTCTTGACGTAGAAGAAAAGTTTTTTATTCACTATAATGATTATCTACTTCCCAATAACACATAATTAATGGAGTTGTTCCCGTTAAAATATTTTGAGCGCCAAGTTGCTACAAATAAATTATTTTTACTACTTGCTTATTGATAGAGTAGATGCGTAAGTGCACCTTTTTGGTCGAATTCCCAGGTCAAAAAAGAGCATACGCATCGTGTAATGTATTATATTTTTCCTGCTACCGAAAATTTCATATCTATTATAGGTATTTTAAAATACACTATGGAGTAGATTGTGAGTAATAATCATCATAGCCTTTGTTCAATTACTTACAGTGATAAATAATGTAAGAGGCAAAATGAAGCAAGCTTATAAAACAATCGTTGTGAAACATATTAAAATTGAGGCAAATTTCGCGTTGTTAAAATACATATTAATGGTTTCATGCGAAAACTCCGCCCCCCTATTATTTCCCTAATTTTTGCAGATAGAAAAAGTTTTATATAAAAGTTGCAAGGTAAGTATTGGACTTTAGCAGGGTGTATCGTTTAAGTGGGACAATATATATTTTTTGTTTTCAATAATAAACATCCTGTATATTTTTATACATTTTAAAAGATCTAATTTTTCAGATTGCGTCGATATACAGGGTGAGTTTTTTTCGATGCCCAGTATATAGGGAACTCGGAAACTAGCAGAGCTAGAATAAAGGATAAATGGGGAAAGAATTGCAGTTTTGAATGCTCAATCTAATGCCCCTTTTGGATTTTTAAAAAAGTTTACGGCTCACTAGATATTTTGGAAAAAGTGATTTTTTTGCTATTTCTTCAGATCTCTGTAGCTCCGTTATTTTTTTTATACAGAAAAACTGTAGAGACAAAAATTGTAGATAATTTTGGGCTTAATAAGATAATCTGATCCAATTTTTTATGTTGTGTGTGATTTTTGAGATATGACATAAACTTGTGTTTTTTTAAATGTAAATCATAGTTGGCTGTGGCCTTATAAAATCGGCCATTTTTTGAGTTTTCCAAAGATATAATACTCGGCATAGTTATTACAAAAAAATAAAAGAGCTATGACTAATTTTCTGTTTTTTTTTTTTAATTTTTAAATAGTCAGCCATGGAATATTTTCATAATTACGTTCTATTGTATAACAAGACATACTTCAAACTTTCAAATATTTTATTTTTTAGCTGGTGACAAAATGTAACAAAATAAAACAAAAATTATCATGATGGAGCTCCACAACATAATTACTGGCCCGTAAGAAATTTCCTATATCAGCATTCAGCTCTATCCAAATACAGTGAAACCTCTCCTAGCGGACACCTTTCTTGAATGGACATCTCTCTTGAGCGGACATTTTTTCTAGAACCAAACACAGACATACGTTTTAGCACGTACAGAGTTCTCCCACGAGCGGACTCTCTATTGCACGGACGCGGACAGTGTAATTTACCCAGAAATAGATTAAAGACTCTCATATGCGTACGCGAAACTCTAATGAACGGACTTATTTAATTCGGGAACATATTCAGAGCTGTATTTTCAGCCTGTGTGTGGAATAAAGTTGGTGTAATATACGATTCATATTAAAGGATAAAGATGGAATGATACCCCTACTCAATATAGTGCAAGAAAATTATACATGGAGAAAAAAAAATTCTTATCAGGTAGATATTTTCAGGGTTGGTTGTGGGTAGCGTCCTGAGTATAACCCCAAAAAATCACCATCGAAGTCATGTTACGAACCCCGTAATAGGGGTGGTTTTGCAAACATTTTTTTGCAATTTTTTTTTCTTATTACATTCTCTACAACTTCCCCTTATGATGTTTTTTTTTTAACTTCAATACTTCACGAGATATAGGTAAAAGATCACCACTAGCTAAAGTGCTTTATAAGGGTGAAAAAAAATTCTTTAAAACAAGCTGATTTTTTCAGGGTTAACTGGGAGTTCACTCCTAAGTACTTATACAAAAGATTACACACAAATCAGCTTGTTTTAAAGAAATTTTTTTCACCCTTATAAAGCACTTTAGCTAGTGGTGATCTTTTACCTATATCTCATGAAGTATTGAAGTTAAAAAAAAACCTTATAAGGGAAAGTTGTAGAGAATGTAATAATGTATACACATAAAAAAATGCAAAAAAATGATTTTTTGGGGTTATACTCAGGACGCTACCCACAACCAACCACAACCAACCCTGAAAATATCTACCTGATAAGATTTTTTTTGTCCATGTATAATTTTCTTGGACTATTCATACAAAAACATACTTTGTCATTATTTCGGTGAATTCTTTCAGTCAGCTTTTCCCATAAGCGGAGACCTCCCACAAACGGACAATAAAGTTGGAACCATTGGTGTCCGCCTGTGGGAGGTTTCACTGTAGTTGGATAGGGAGAAATATACCTATTTCCTGGCAGTCCCGATCCTCCGATTTGACTGCTTTGGATTTCTTTTTGTGGGGAACAGTACAAAATAAAGTATGAGACAATTGTTAAATTAAGAGCAGCTGTTTTAGAAGCAATTGCCAGTATTGACAGGCGCTCTCTAAGAAAGGCGACAAATTCAGCTTTAAAAAGATGCAATATTTGAATAAATAATAATGGTGGATTGTTTGAACACCTTTTTTATTTTAAAAGGTGACCTTTTAAAATAATAATATTTTTTTTACATTTTGTTACCAGCTAAAAACAAAATATTAGAAAGTTTTAAGTATGTCTAATTATAAAATAGAACGTAATTATGAAAATATTCCATGGCTGACTATGTGAAAATTTAAAAAAAAAATCAGAAAATTAGCCATAGCTCTTTTATTTTTTG
Source organism: Pseudeuparius sepicola (assembly GCA_963920635.1). Taxonomy (NCBI): domain Eukaryota; kingdom Metazoa; phylum Arthropoda; class Insecta; order Coleoptera; family Anthribidae; genus Pseudeuparius; species Pseudeuparius sepicola. Next base: position 15,622,645 of record OY987299.1, read on the forward strand.
TAATAACTATGCCGAGTATTATATCTTTGGAAAGCTCAAAAAATGGCCGATTTTATAAGGCCACAGCCAACTATGATTTACATTTAAAAAACACAAGTTTATGTCATATCTCAAAAATCACAAACAACATAAAAAATTGGATAAGATTATCTTATTAAGCCCAAAATTATCACAATTTTTGTCGCTACAGTTTTTCTGTATAATCAGAAATAACGGAGCTACAGAGATCTGAAGAAATAGCAAAAAATCACTTTTTTCAAAATATCTAGTGAGACGTGAACTTTTTTAAAAATCCAATAGGAGCATTAGATTGAGCATTCAAAATTGCAATTCTTTCCCCATTTAACCTTTGTTCTAGCTCTGCTAGTTTCCGAGATCCCCATAGTGGGCATCGAAAAAAACTCACCCTGTATAACATGCTGATATTTCCGTTTAGCTTTAGCAAGTTATATGGACCTAAATTTACAAAAGTAATCATGCAATTAGGCATGAAATTAAGTCGGATTTTTCATAGTATATACTAGATTATCTCATACTTACTTTAGTAAATTAAAATAATAACAAAATGGCAATAATAATAATATCAAGTCACATTTTTTTCAGCATGTGTGTATATTTTCTATAAATAGTCGCTTTTTTCATCCGTTATCTAGATACCGACCTTCCTAGATTATAAAGATGCTATTATACTGTGTTTATAAATATGTAGTAGCCTTGTCTAAAAACACGGCAATGTCGGTCGGTATTGTTATCCAAATTATTAGGAATATTTTATTATTTTACACGGAAATAATAATTTACAATCATATACACATTTTATAATATTTTTTTGTTATTTAATTCAATTTATGGAGCAAAAAACAATTGAAGCAAACTTAATGTACTATAACAGCATTTCCCGGAAGTGAATTTTTGGAGATAACACCTTTACTAGTAACGGAAATAAGCTATAGCATAATTATTAAGTAGATGAGTACCTACCTATACGCTTCAAGTAGGTATATCGTGATAATATAGAATTAAAAGTAATCAAAATGTGGTTTGTGTATCTCCATATTTCTTTAAGTCGGCTTGAAAATTGGCTCACTTGCCATAAAAAAAACTTTTAAGGCTATACGATGCCCATTTGATGTTCCGTAAAACAGACTTTAAAATAAAACTATTAGAGGCAAAATAAATGAAAGTGGAAGCCAGTAGCATTATTTTTATTTGGAAATGTGAACTGAAAAATAACAAAAAATACTCTATTGCCCTGATAATTATTTATTAAAAAAAGGGACAAATAGATACTAAAATTTTTATGAGGGAATCCATTGTTTCATTTCCTTGAAAACGAAGGAAACAATAAAAGTGTCTCACTTAAGAGTGAAAAAACCTTATAACTTCTTTAATTTTTAACCGACCAGAACAAAATTTTTTACCAAAGTTAGATGGCATAGTTGCCTACTTATTTCCTAAAAAAATTAGTTGTCTACATCGAAGTCAAAGCCACCTGCGATACCACAATCGAAGCTAAAAATCCAAAAGTCATTTAGGCATTTTTTTTTTCAAAAAAATATACTAAAAAAGTTATTCAGAATCGATCCAAAACCCTAAATCCGAAATTTTGTCAAAAACAAAAAATATGAAATAAAAAAAAACAGTAAAAATTAAAAAAAAGTTTGTTTTGTAGCTTTTAATTTTATTTTAAAATGGTTACTTTTTTGGACTTTAAAAACGATTTTCGAAATTTTAGCCTCAATAATTGTGGCATGGCAGGTGTCTTTGCCTTTGGAGTAGGCAACTAATTTTTTGGAAATAAGTATGCAACAATGTCATCTACCTTTGGTAAAAATTTCGTTCTGGTCGGTTAAAAATTAAAGAAGTTATAAGGTTGTTTCACTCTTAAGTGAGACACTCTGTATATAAAATAATATACTTACATCTTTAAGAAGGCTAATCGAGCAAATTCTAAGGTCGCAAAAAGTAAATATTAAATATGCTCTAGCTCAGATATTTTGAATGCTGTTGTTCCGAGCACAAATAAAGTGTTTTTTGTCATACGCTCCCAAAAATAGCTATTTTACGGACTGATTTAAGCCCGTAAAATGCCTTTTTCGGCCTAGTCTCTAAAAGTCGCCATGGCAACTTTTTACGGAATATTCCAAAATTCCTTAAAATATTCTTTATGGTAAATGGCACGAGACTTCACAGGAAGTAAATCCAACACGATTTCTTTGGCACGAGACTTCACAGGAATTAGATAAATCCAACACGATTTCTTTGACTTTATTAGCAATATATGCGGGATCTTGATATACCTATTTTAAAATTGATGTCACTTTCTGACAAATTTCGAATGACTTGACATGACAAAATTATCAAATAAACAATCTTGTTGCTATGATTTCAAAAATTATGGAAAATTTGCAAATTTAAGCGTTCTGAAGAATTGTAAAAAGCGTATAACAAAATGTTGGGAGCGTATGACAAATAAAAAAAATTTAACAAAAAAATTAAAACCGACTTCAAAAATTTGCCCGTATGCACACTCCAATAAAAATTAAAAAAAATTAACAAAAAAATTCATTTCAACTAAAATTTTAGAAATATTTCTTTCCAAATTGAGTTATCTTTGGATTTGGTGACAGTCAAACAAAGGAATTTAAATCTATTTAGATATGAATACATCATATCCTACATACATTATAACTTACTATCACCGACTCCAAAGATAACTCAATTTAGAAAGAGAAAAGTAGATATTTCTAAAATTTTAGTTGAAATGTGCATACGGACAAATTTGTGAAGTCGGTGTTATTTTTTGTTATTTTTTTTAAATTTTTAGTGGAATGTGCATACGGGCAAATTTTTGAAGTCGGTTTTAATTTTTTTGTTAAAATTTTTTTATTTCTTATTTTTAGTGACTTATTAAGAATTATCGAAATCGGTTCAATATTAAATTCCATCCCTTATTTGTCTACCCTTAGGATTGAAATTATTCTCTTCAAATTTAATTTCTCTTCAAATTTAAATGTGACCACCCCTGAAGTAACCCCTTTCTAATAAAATAAGAATCATCCAAATCGGTCCAATATGAACTTCCATCCCCTATTTATCTACCCTTAGGGGTGGAATTTTTTCTTTAAATTTAAATGGGGCCACACCTAAAGTACCTCCTTTCTATAAAGAAAGAATCATCGAAATCGGTCCAATATGAAATTTGATCCCCTATTGTACCACCCTTAGGGGTGGAGTTTTTTCTTCAAATTTAAATGGGACCACCTCAATTAAAAAAAGAATCATCGAGATATAAAATGTCATCCCTTATTTGTCCACCATTAGAGGTGAAATTTTTTCTTCAAATTTAAATGGGACCATTCTGTAGGTATACCATTTCAAAAAAAAATTAATTGTCCAAATCGGTTTATAAATGACAGAGTTCTGAGATAACAATCATAAAAAAAAATACAAATACAAACAAATTGATAACCTCCTCCTTTTTTGAAGTCGGTTAAAAATAGTGTTTGTCACACGTACCTAAAATGTTTTTCAGGCCTCATCTGCTATCAGCAATAATTCGTCCTGAAAAACTTCATTTTAGGTACTTTCTCTTTGAACGCTACAAAAGGGCCGTAAATATCCTCCCAATTAAATATGTGAAATTCCAAAAAAATTAACCAATATTTTCTGCAGAAAAAAAATAGTGACGAAACTGCATTTCAATTCGCGGATCGATGTCTCATTTTACTCGACTCATTTTTATTTGACGTCACACGTCACTGCCTCAATTTGCTCAAGCTGCTGGCCTTTGTGCATAGTACCACAGCAGAAATTTGACTATGGCAGCATATAGGTTAGGTATATTTTCTGCAATTTTGGTTACAATTTGAAATTACCTATTGCGCCACTAAAATAATGTTATTTACCAATACCTAATTATACGTCGCAAGGGAACAATTATTAACTAAAAATTGCCTGTGATTATAAATCCATAGTTCCTCTTGAGCAACCTAACATTTCGCAAACTCAGCTGGCAAACATTAGACGCCGGTTTAAACAAAAAAAAAACACTTAGAACTTATTATGGTCATTAATTTCCTATAATATTCCCCGAACTCGGGCTAAGGTCAATGAAGATGCAAAGTTACAAGCAGAGTTTTCCCGACGTCGAAATTTGCCGTGCTGACGTATCCGCGTGTTGTTATAAATATAACTACTCGACGAGCCAGTGCTACCATTTCCATATTTGTTTGTATTCTTCAGTTTAACGAATCGTTAAAAATGACGGGTAGATTTGTTTTGTTTGTGGCGGTATTTGGATTTACATGCGCCGCAGATATACGTAAGCTATTACAATTATATTCTTGACCTACCCGCATAAAATGATAATGTTTTTATTCGTGGTTTTTGTTTTGCTTTTTCAACTGACTTGAGCTTATAGGAAAATGTTTTGAGGGAGTCTTACAGTTGTGTTGTGTTTAATTTTAAGATATATCAAAATATATTACCTTGGTATATCTTTTTTAGACTAATATACAGGGTTTCCCAACGAAAACTTGACCCTCTCCCAAAAATTCGAAAACCGAAAAATATTTGAAAATTGGGGGGAGCTTTTTTGACAGTCAAGCCAACCCGATATGTTCATCCCCCTAAGCCCTAGCAAACCCAACTTTAAAATTTCAAATGAAACTACCCCACTTGTGGCGCATCATTTTAAACGCCTTTTAATTGCGAATACAGTGATGCGTCGTTTTTAGAAATCTGTTGAGATTTGAGAGAATTATTGACTAAAAACGGAAAGTTGACAATCCACTGTACGCGTAGTAAATTCTTACACAAATGCCCGCCACTAATAAGTTTTTTATCTACTACACACGACCAAATTACCTAGTAGCTATTTATTGACGTGTAGATCAGTTTTACAAAAAAGTCACAAATGAAGAAGCTGAAGCAAAACAAAAAAGTTCATATGAATTCAAACCTTATATCTTTTAAAATATGTAACAAAAAGTCACTGTCACAAAAAAAAGTTCCCATTTTTTTGCTTGTAACCACGAAATCGTTAGTTTCAGCTTTCTATTGAAAGTGGAAACGTCTTTTCGAAACGTATCGCGAAAAGGGTAGAAATAATTTGTTATCGAAATCATGAAAGCGCTAAAGCTACAGCACGAATTGCAACAATTTCTAACCTGGCGGCGAGTGGAATAATTGTTTGTACATAAATAATAAATAAATAATAGGATCGCGCGCAGACTTGTTGCAGAATCTCATAAGTATAAGTATACAAAGTCCGACGTCCGACACTATATATAGCTTATAGCGTTGGGAAACCTTCAGTCAACGCTTATAGATTGTTATTCGCTACAGAAAAGTAAATCTTTGCCACTAAGATCACTGACTGATAAACCAATTTCCCACACGCTATTGGTACCTAAGTATATCGATAGTAGAGCCCTGCACGGGCCGGGCTTTCCTATTCGGGCCTAGGACCGGCCCAGCCCGAAAGCAAGGTTCGGGCCGGGCCGGGCCATAATATTTGTATTATCGGGCTTTTCGGGTTTTCCTTGTCATAACTTGGGCTTTTCGGGCCTGGCGGGCCTAGCGGGCCTAGCGGGCCTGGCGGGCCTTTCGGGTCTTTCGGTCCGTTCGGGCATATCGGGCCTGGCGGGCTTTTCAGGCCTAAATCATTTTATTGTCATGTACTTTTAGGTTAATAAATAACTAAAAGGTTAACTTCTTTTAAAATAGATTAGTTTGCTTTCCTGGTTGTCTATTATATTTTCATAATCATTTTCTTGGGGGTATCAACCATCAAAATAAATTGTAGAGGTGTTAGGTATCACAATAGTTTTTTATTATAAAATAGTTTATATTAAAATGAATACATACATATAATATGCGTATAATATCAATATTCTTCTTCCGAACAATTTAGTTTATTGGGATCGGATACGAATATGAGATGCAGTTCTTTTGGGAAGTTCCGGCCCGGCGGGTTTTACGGGCCAGGCGGGCTTTTCGGGCCCGGCGGACCTTACGGGCCCGGCGGACCTTACGGGCCCGGCGGGTTTTTCGGGCCCGGAGGGCTTTTCGGGCCGGGCTTGGTATGACAATATTCCGGGCCGGGCCGGGTCGGGCCTAAAAATTTCGGCCCGTGCAGGGCTCTAATCGATAGTGATACGAGCGCATATATGCAAATTATTTTACATATGGGCAAACCGTACCTGATTTCGGCCAGGTCGGACAAAGCGTAGCGTACCCGTTTTCGGCCCGACAAATAGAGAACTTAGATTTCTTAGCGCTGGCCCTAATCGTATACGGTGTGCCTACATGCTTCCCGGCACTGGTGGAAGTAGATGGGCTGAATTATTATTAATTTAAAGTATTTAATCAGTGTCTAAACTGTTACCAAATATGTTTGCCTTAACTGTCTTCCTTTATGAAAAATAAAAGAAAACCTAAAAAAAAATATTTTGAGGCCCTGTATAACAAAAAAACCCGCAATACATGTTTATATGATTCTTAAAGTATTATTCATAAAAGTTGAACCACCCTTGTAAAGCTTCAGAATAATAATTGTTAGTTACATAATTTCGTTTGCTTATATTTTTGATATTGAGGTCCAAAAAACCGACTTCAAAAATTTGCCCGTATGCACATTTCAGCTAAAATTTTAGAAATATTTTTCTCTTTCTACATTTAGTTATCTTTGGATTTGGTGACCGTCAAGGCAAGGAATTTAAATCTATTTAGATATGAATACATCATATATATCCTACATATACATCATAAACTGTCACCGACTCCAAAGATAACTTAATGTTCTAAAATTTTAGTTGAAATCCAAGTAACAATTTTCTGTTTTATAAAAGCTGTAAGAACGTTTATAGAGCATAACCTTATAAAACATCTGAAGTCCGATAAACGTTTTTACAGCGTTCTTAGAGCCCTTATAGAGCTAAAATGGGCACAAATTTAACAACGTTTTCACTCTATAACCAGTTCTATAAAAGCTGCAAACACATTTACATAACCATTTTATAGACGTTTACAGAGGCTTTACACAGCAGAAATAAATGTTGTACCAAACAACCTGTGTAAATGATCATGAAAGCTCTTTGACTCTTTAAGCGTTTTTGAAAAAACGGTTTTGCTGTGCTTTACTACATTAAAAAGACTATTAGACTATTCAATACCATACATGCACCATGGCTGCTTTTTGTAATGTGGATGAAATAAGGACGACGCAATAAGAATGGCGGAGTATTGTGCCAAAGTACAACGAATAATTAATTTTACTTATATGGCATAGTGGGGTGACATAATTTTTAGTGCAAATTAAGATTTATTGTGAAATGTATACTATTTACATGGTGAAATTTTTAAGGACCTCTTCTAAACATCGATTTCGATGATTTTTTTATTAAAATTAAAATAAATGTTTCTCTTTTAATTAAAAATATCTGTTATTATTGCTTCGGATGTAATTTTAAATACAAAATAAACATCGTCAACTAACAACAGTATTATTTTTTTGTTATAAAATGCATTTTTTACATTTTATGAAAATGAGACGCTGATCCAACGTAAGCTAACCACACCAAACATGGCGTAAATTCTTATAAAACAGTTTAGTCACACACACAGCACTTATATGGTCTTTCAGTTGGTCTTGCGATGCTTATATAAAACAGGCAACTAGACGCATTTTAAACATTTAACATTGAGCGTGATAATAAGTATTTTTTTTAAATCTTGCACACAATGAAAAAACTTTTACATGATAAAATTTCATTTTCTACGTATGTACCTATAATTTATCTATGCTATATAGACAACATTTCATTGAACGTTGAAGACTTTTGGTGAAAATTACAATCATTATATCATTATATCATGCCATTATAGGTATTTATTATCCGAATAAATATTTTGCTGAATTAAATGATAATTTTCTTCTTTAATTTTCTACGAAATGCACCCATAATCTCTTGACATCATACATACGCTTTAATGTACCTAAGTTTTTAGGTTAGGTGTTGAGAACACACCTAAACCGTTCTGTAATGATTGCAATGCGCGCTTTTTGGTATTTATGCTTGCTTCAATGCTGTTAATTTAAATACTTGGTAAGTACTTCTATAAAATAGTTTTTTAAAAGCATCTTTGGAAGTAAAAATATATTGGAAGGAACTGAACTGTGATTTGCCAAACTCTTACAAAGCTGATTTATAGAGTGCTTAATTACGTTCTTATAAAACAGTTATATACGCAAAACTAACCGAACCATTTAGTTGTAACCACTAAACAGACGTGTAGCAGTCGTATACGTAGTACTATAAACGTTTATAGAACAATTAAAAAACTATTTTATAAACGTTCTATAATTTAGCTAAAAGAACGTTCTAAGAACTATATTACAGAACAAATTAGTTGCACACAGCAAAATGGTAATACTCGAGACGATAACACAGCCAATTAACTATTTTTAAGCACTTATAAAACGTTAATAAAACTTTTCCGTTCGGTAAGAAAAAAATAATACAGCTACTTTGCTACTTGGGAGTGCATACGGGCAAATTTGTGAAGTCGGTCATATTTGTTGTTATTTTTTTTTAATTTTTAGTGGAGTGTGCATGCAGGCAAATTTGTTAAGTATTTTTTATTTTTTTTTTGTTAAATTTTTTTATTTCTTATTTTTTAGTGAATTATTAAGAATTATCGAAATCGGCCCAATATTACATTCCATCCCCTATTTGTCCACCCTTAGGATTGAAATTTTCCTCTTAAAATTTAATTTTTCTTCAAATTTAAATGATGTGACCATCCCTAAGGTAACCCCTTTCTAATAAAATAAGAATAATCGAAATCGGTTCAATATGAAATTTCATCCCCTATTTGTCCATCCTGAGGGGTGGAATTTTTTCTTCAAATTTAAATGTGACCATTCTGTAGGTATACCCTTTCAAAAAGAATTGTCGAAATCGGTTTATAAATGACGGAGCTCTGAGGTATCAAACATAAAAAAATATATAGGTACAACCGAATTGATAACCTCCTCCTTTTTTGAAGTGGGTTAAACATAAAACAAAAACTATGCTCATTTATAATTTGAATATCACTTCCGGTTTAACCGGAGGTCAATTAGCAAAATTTAGGAATTGCTATTTTTCTGTAGATTAAAATGTCATTAATATAATTATATAGAATTGTCCGTATATGTATACCTTTTCAGAGACATGTAACAACATAGGAGCTCTTGTCGGTTTTGAGATATTTGCCTATTTTCCCCTGTTGACATAGAATAAGGAAGCGTCTCTTAGAACTAATTGAATTAAACAAATTCCCGTTCCTTGCCTACTGATCATAGCTGTGGACTGTGTGTGAAAGCGAAGATTAAGTTATGGCCTCCTAGATAATTATATTTTCAATAGTCAAGATACGTACACTTCTTTATTCCATGTAAACTAGGGAAACAACGAATATCTCGAAAAAGGCAGGAGAAACGCCAATAATGTTGCATTATTATAACCATTGAAAAGATAATTTTAAAGACTATTAATTTAATGACATTTTAAACTACCAGAAAAATAACAATTTCTAAAAATATTTACTTACTTCCGGTTAACCTGGTAGTGCTATTCAAATTAATTATAAATTAGCAGGTTTTATTATTTTATGGTCCTTAATATCAAAAGTGCAAACAAACAGTTTCTTTTTGCCTTAACTTCTGGAGTAGGTACATACATATGCCAATTCTGTATAACTTTTTCGGTGGGTGTTTATTAAAGTTGATACATTTCGATTTATGTAGTTTAAATTTTTTGTAGCAGTAATTCTGGAAATAAAATCAATTTTCTCTTAGGTATGATAGGCCAAAAATGGAGTAGGTTATTCTTTTTATGCTATCGTTTTTACTTTATGTCATCCTCACACTGTATGTGAACCTTTATTGTACGTAATCATATTTACCCAACTGTTTGATCATTTACCTAAGTTATTAATTAAACTGCCATTAATAATAATTTATTTCTTTGAACTTGTACACGGCGTCTAAATATAGATACTTAGTTAGGTAGGTACTTGAAAACAAATTGTTTAAATGAGAAAATAACTCCTTATGGTAATTTGATGCTCAGTGTGGCAAAACGAAGGTAGGCCTCGTAATGTAACATATTTGCCGATTTAGATAGGTTGTATAAAATCACATTACCAGCATTATAGCGTTGACTGACGTATTAATAAGACTTCTCACGGCTATAGCTTCATATTCTGAAAAGTAGATGGCGCCTATGGTCAACAATGTATTTTGCATTGTATTTTGTCTCCGGGAAGCGCATGGTGAGCCAGAGAACTGTCAAACATGACAGCCGTGAGCAGTCTTTATTAATACGATTATAGCTTTCCTCAAAAGTTTTGCACGAAGAAAGAGAATTCATAAAATATAATTGTACAACGTAAAATATTCTTCAACTGACAGCATAATCAAACTCTCATGTTCTTTGCCAGCGTTTCACATTAGGTTAGAATAACGATAATGTCAATATCAAGCTTATAGGTTTAATTGTTGTAAACATTCTTTAGGTTTTTACTTTTACTAAACCTAACTCACCTTACTTTTATGTAGCAGCAAATCTATAATAATAATTATTATTGTCAGTATATAACATAAAACATAAACATAACATACAGATCACAGGCTCGTTGGAACAATAATTAAGTGGGAACAAACAATTCATAAAAGTACCTATAGTGTCCTATAGGTACTATATGCTTAGTTGTGCGGCTTGTGGCTCTTTCCCGACTTGCAAAACTAAATGTCTCAGGATAATAATCAATCGGTAAGAAAATATGTAATTTAAATTAACTTTTGAGGCCATGCACCAAAGTGGCATAGGCGTTTGTGTAGGTACCTGCTTCTTCATAATTGGAAATTAAAAACTTAAAGACACAAACGCGCATTTTAATTTTTGGCCATTGTAGGTACTGATTTTACGAAAAATGAGGATTTTTGCCTCGATTAGTTTGTTGAAACCACTCAAAGGTGGACGCCACTGTGAAACCGGGAACGGTATCCCGCCATAATATGCAGGAACTATCCCTGTCGCGCGTTAATTCCAAACATGCTCCATCCTGTGGTTCTTTATTCATTGGTACTATCCGTCTTTAGGCCAACTATTAAATGACAATAAAAAGGTAGCCATAATTCAATTTAAATAAAAGAACTTCAACGCCCTGTATTTCTTAAATACACAACATTTTTGTAGAAGGCATATTGATCTCAATCGCCATGTTTTGATTCCCATATCTCCAGTTGTTGGATTTCCCATTCCCAACTTATCACCCTGTATATTGTGGCAATAGCAATGTTATTAGAAATAAGAAAAACTTGTGATTTTTTTTATAAAAGTGCTGAAATTGGCGTTAAAGCAGAAAGTGTTTTTTTCTCTACAAAAATAAATTACATGACATAGATGATGTAGATATTACCACCATATTATTGAAGACAACTAAATTTGAAAAACCACCAACTTCGCTATTAGTTCAGAAATATTCAGCAATTTCTATTTTGACCGTTGCATTTCAGTGGTATATTGTGTCTAATCAAAGTCTGATCATCAAATAGGCTGAATGTCGAATGTTAGCTGTCAAAATCATTAAAAAATATATCTCTGCATCAATTGCTCAAATCCAATGACGTCAAAACCTATAGACGTGGTGCCCCATTGTTAAAATGCCCTTTATTTTGACTCCAAGATTAAATATATCCATACTACTCTAAAAACATGCTACAAACAAAGACAGAAACTCGATTCCCGGTTATAGTTCCTCCAGAATCACACTTAAATATCGCATGTTTTTTCTTGTTTGGGGGCGCCGGAAGCATCGGAACCTCACCTGAAGACTCGGGGGATGGTCTAACGACGCCAGCCTACGAGCAGAGCATATAAAACAACCAGCAGTATCACTCCCCTTGGCGGGAAAATTCTGCGCACCTGTTAGCGCAGCCGCCATGTGGGAATAGATTCTGTCAAATTGATGCAGTGTTGGGGCGATTGGGCAGTTCTTTTTTGGCTGTATGAGAGATATTACAGTGCCGTGGAGTGTGCTTTTTTGTAAATTGTGCTTTGTGCTAGTATCTTTAAATAAAGAATCCCAGGAAGGAGCCAAAGCTGCTTGTGCTTACCACCCACTATATTAATACTACTCTGTATTTCTGAATTGATTTTCCCAACTACACCTCTGACTTCTATTCCACTAATATGGCTCAAGGTCATTGAATTTGCGGATGATTTCTCAAGAGTAAGTTATACTGCTGGTTGTTTTATATGCTCTGCTACGAGCCCAGAGTCGAAATAAGTTCGCTACGGCTCGACAAAAAAGGGGCAATTTCTGACAATCTCACGACATTTTCGGAATAATTTAATGGAGCGCTTAGTTTGTGATTACTTCTGGGCGTCAAGCGTTTATCAAAACAAACCTGTCTATAGGTTCTGACGTCATTGCTCAAATCCTAATACGAGAATTTGAATTTAACAAAAAAAATGCAAATCCGGTTAAACATTCACAACGCTGCAGTTTGGACCGCTGTAGCGTATATTTTATTGTTTTAAAAATGTGACATGCAAAATCAGCGTTGCATAAAGCGGTTTGTTCCAAGTTTTTCAAGCAGAACTTCCAACAAAACTTCAACGACTATTGCAGAAATCTAATTCAGGCTAATGTACAATAGGAAGCATCCGGATTCGGCTGAATTTAGAATGGTAAAAATCCCACGGTACTAAAATGTGCTCCACGATTTGGAGAAACCGGAGGGATACAATCGATGAACAGGGAATACCTTAATCAATAATATAATATTTAATTTGATTTTAATATTGTTCATTCTTTATTCCACTGTCAAAAACCATTGATTCCTTTTTTTGAAAATTCCCATCTTCAATTTATCCCAGTTGTTAAAATTTTGTGTAGTTAATACCATGTTATAAATTATTTTTTTACTACTAACCTGAGAAATCACCATTATTTACCTCATTTCTCTAATGAGAAGTAATATTTCTCTATCTAGGTAAATAATGATAATAAAAAAATACCTAGGTAAATAATGAAAAATTTCTATGTGACATTTAAAAATTAGTGTCATTTTATCAGCTTGACAACTGAACTCCCAGGCTACTCAATATTTCAATGTTAGTAGTAAACAAAATTCTATATACACTTCGGTTGAGAAGGCCATTATTTACCTCGCATATTATATCCTTCGGCGCTACGCGCCTCAGGATATAAAAATGCTCGGTAAATAATGGCTCACTTCTCAACCTAGGTGTATAATATACTATTATACTGTTTCTGAAATCTTATCAAAGAACTCTTTGCCTTTTGGCAGAATAACAAAGTTAATTTTAAATACATTGTTTGTTAGATTTTTAAATTAAAAAGTTAGTAGTTATTTGTTGTGCTTTTGGCATTAAATTAAAAATAATAAATCTAACAATATTTTCTGTAGCAATTTTGTTTGTATTTGTATAGGAGTTTACGGCTGTTGACCATTAATTTGGCCGAGATGCAAATGCAGAAATAATTTCTTTGTGTTGCTGCTGCCACAAAACACTTTTTAACTTGCATTGTGAGAAAAGATTAGTTACTAACGTAGCTAATGAAATAAAATAATGAAAATGAATATCTGTCATTCTTGTCACCATTAAAGTCGGCACCATATGGTATTTTTTTAATTAGCTTTGGTTAAAATTTGTTGTTAAAAACAGTTTTTGCTTCAAATTAGAGCAAAAATGACATTAACAGAAAGATGTTTCTGCTGCGATTTTGTCTTACTGCAGTGCCGATTTCGGAGCTTTTAATGACGATTTTGAGACACTTCACTGCCGAATTACAGAATAGTACATTGTGTACCTAGTAGGAAAAGCTGAACATTCCCGGACGACCGTAAAGATTGCCTGTCGAGACGTAAGCCGAGACTGGCAATACGGAGTCTGGGAATGTGGCTTTTCCTACGAGGTATACATACTATTTTTCCGAAAATCGAAAATTACTCAAAGAACATAAATTATTACAATCAACTTGTTTTTAGTTTATAAATAACTGTAAGGAAATAATATTTCCTTACAGTACAAAAATAAATATTTCCTAACAGTTACTTTCCGTTGCCTGGCAACGACTAAGTGCAAGGAAATATTGACTTTTTCTTTCAAAAATGTTATCAAAAATGTCAATATTTCTGATTGATTTTCGGAAATAGTACATTGTGTACCTAGTAGGAAAAGCTGAACATTCCCGGACGACCGTAAAGATTGCCTGTCGAGACGTAAGCCGAGACTGGCAATACGGAGTCGGGGAATGTGGCTTTTCCTACGAGGTATACATACTATTTTTCCGAAAATCGAAAATTACTCAAAGAACATAAATTATTACAATCAACTTGTTTTTAGTTTATAAATAACTGTAAGGAAATAATATTTCCTTACAGTACAAAAATAAATATTTCCTAACAGTTACTTTCCGTTGCCTGGCAACGACTAAGTGCAAGGAAATATTGACTTTTTCTTTCAAAAATGTTATCAAAAATGTCAATATTTCTGATTGATTTTCGGAAATAGTACATTGTGTACCTAGTAGGAAAAGCTGAACATTCCCGGACGACCGTAAAGATTGCCTGTTATATGTAATAATATAATAATATTTCCTTACAGTACAAAAATAAATTTTTCCTAACAGTTACTTTCCGTTGCCTGGCAACGACTAAGTGCAAGGAAATGTTGACTTTTTCTTTCAAAAATGTTATCAAAAATGTCAATATTTCTGATTGATTTTCGGAAATAGTACATTGTGTACCTAGTAGGAAAAGCTGAACATTCCCGGACGACCGTAAAGATTGCCTGTCGAGGCGTAAGCCGAGACTGGCAATACGGAGTCGGGGAATGTGGCTTTTCCTACGAGGTATACATACTATTTTTCCGAAAATCGAAAATTACTCAAAGAACATAAATTCGAAAAACTTGTTCTCAATCATTTTTTTAGTTTATAAATAACTGTAAGGAAATAATATTTCCTTACAGTACAAAAATAAATATTTCCTAACAGTTACTTTACGTTGCCTGGCAACGACTAAGTGCAAGGAAATATTGACTTTTTCTTTCAAAAATGTTATCAAAAATGTCAATATTTCTGATTGATTTTCGGAAAAAATACATTTTAGTACCTACTAGGTTACCCGCTTGATCGACTATTCAAATTTTTATTACGACCGAAATAGCAACTACTGGCCTGAAGCAAAGAAAATGGTACTACGCACATTTTCTTTGCCTGAAGTGACCTGAAGGTTGACAATGTTGTGAATTTTTATAGACACAGGATGCAAAATCTACAAAACTTTGTGGATATCATTATTTATTTAATTTATTAGACTGATTTTAGATATTCAGAACATTATAATCAAATTTATCATTTAAAACGTGGTTTTTTACTCAGAAACGAAAAATGATAGTAACAAACGATGGTAAACATGTTGTAAATTTCCCAATCAATAATTATAAGGAAAAACTACTCTCGACATTGTTTCGAAAAATGTACAGCGTTTTAAAAATTAATTTGTGTGCGTATTAAATTATTTTAGGGTTTTGAAATTTTGCACACCGACTGAGTTTTTAATTCCGGACAATTGCCTCAATAATATTTTGTCGTAAAACCCTACAAAAAGGGTTTCTAGATTCGAAAAATCAGGTATCTTGGAAATGAAATAACTAATTTTTCGAGCCAGTAAAGTGCCCTTTGTGTAGATTTTACAGCAAAATGTTATTAAAGAAGTTGTTTAGGATTAAAAACTGAGTAGGTGTGCAAATTTTGAAAAGCCTAGACCTACTTTGATTTTCTTCTGCTAAAAAATTTAAAACGCACAAAAATTAATTTATCAAATAGGTACGGTACATTTTTCGAAAAAATGTATAGACAATTTTTTCCTTAAAATTAATTGGGGAATTTAGCGAAGGCAAAAAAATACTTTTCCAGTGGCTTAGCATTTTTTTATTAAAAGCTATTGTGGTTGTCCCCCTCTCCGGCACTGGTAGAAGTAAACAGGTCAAATTATTTTTAGTTTATGGTATTTAGTGTGTGTCTAAACTGTACCAAATATATGTTCACCTTAGCTGCCTTCATTTAGGAGAAATTAAAGAAAATTTGAGAAAAAAAATTAAATATAACGAAAACCGTTAGGATTTCGGTTTATGTTTATCCACTTATTTTGACGTTTTATTATATTAGATTCTTGAAGTTTTATCCATAAAATTTGGACCACCCTGTATAAGTTTCACCCGTCAAATCCGTACCTAGAGTTGTCATTTTTTGAGTCAGTAAGTAAAATTTGCTTCCTATACTGACTCAAAATAATGGAATCTAAACACTAACCGATTTCGCAACATCCATGGATGTAAAAATCATTGTTGAATATCACCCGCCCACCCCCCAAATAGGTAAATTTCTTTTGAAATTTTTGAAATCACAGCATATACCTACAAGGTGTCCAACTTTAAAACTGTACAAATCCGTAAAATCTTCATTTTTGGAGATAATCGCCTAAACTTTTTTTTGTTTGAAAGACCTTCAAAAACGGCTTCTTTTGACCGTCCTGCCATTTTCAAAATGCAAATCCAGGGCCAGCTGCGATTTTTTTATAACCACGATTTTCACGAAAACCATTTAGTATTTTTTTTATTTAAAATCTGACCCCACAGCGTTAATCAGAACACTCCAAAACCTTTATATACCAAATTTGAATAAAAAATATACAGGGAGTTCCATTCTGCAGGGTGTCAAAGTTACATGTATATTTTTAAAGTTGGACACCCTATATAGGGTGTCTTAAATTTTAAATAATTTAACAACTGATAGAACTCTTAAAAACAAAAAGAAAAGTGCATATTAGTACAAGATCCCGAATAAACCCGAACATTCCTAATGAAAGGTATTCTTTGTAAAAGATAATGTATAAACAAACAAATCGCTCATGGGTTGCCTAATCATACTGTAACGTCCCAACCCCTGGCCCCTTACGGTGCCGAAGAAAGGAAGCTTTAATTGGCATGATCGTCTAGTTTAATTGGTTAGGACCTTGTTCTACGTTGTGTTTTGTTTATTTGTAACCTAAGTAATTTTTAAAGTATTGATTGCATATTTGTTAATCTAACTGTAGGGTGTAATCATAAACACTTGTTCACTGGTTATTTTATGATAGGATTAGGTAGGCGAGGCTACCGCAATAAAATTTGGTTTGACCTAGTTTGTATAGTCAGCTGTGAGGGAAAATAGTAAATAAGACAAAGATTTGTTCGTTGCATAATTAATAGGTCTCGTTTATTAATTATGTTGCGGTTTAGGACCCGACTTCGTATTACATGGTGTTGGTAGGGCATTAGCCCGGACACGGCGAGGAAAACCTAAATAAAACCCCGCCGGACTCCCAACGAAAACCTATCCAAGGCAGCACATACACGACTTATACTCCTTCGCCCTGGGAAGGTTAAGCGTTTGGCTTATATTCACCACAAAAACTCGTGTGGGTAAATACTGGATCGTACGAGGTGTATATCGGCGGCCACACCGCCGATTGGTTCAGGTAACACCCGTAGGTAGATATATAGTTATGTAGGCACCTATAGAATCGTGGCCGTCGTTACCAGGTCACATTGGACCTTCGGCCTCTCTCGGACCAGGATAGCCAGCTGTAGCCACAGGGGTTCTCCTTTCTTCCGGTAACGACGGATCGCAGGGATTCAGGTGTGTGTGCAGGTAGGGGGGAAACGAAACCCGTCCAGTCGCGGACCGGGTTTGACATCCCTCGGCCGGGGAGTCTCCCCCGGGACCTTAACAGGTTGGGTTACGTTCGGTAACAAAGGTGTTAACTGACAACCAATCGGACAGGGCGTCCTCCAACATAGCACCACGCTTGGTCGAGTGTTTAACTACACGGCTGGTTTACTGAATTAATTAATTCTCACAAGAATAAATCGTGTAGTACTGGAACATATTATTTAGGACTGGTGTAGTTCAGAAACAACTCCCTAATTTAAATGTAGGTGGGTGTCCTCTCGGCGAGAGCGACACGTACAGCGGAGAACAGCTAAATTTGAATATATAGTACACATATGTACAAGAGCATCTAAGAATGAAAGGTTATTGTTGTTTAGCCTGTCGCCTATGGTATTTACATTAACATTGTTATTGTATCCATGACCATGGGTCTCCCTGACGTTGGTAAGGCGTGTGTGTGTACAACACGCGGCGCGTGCGCCGTGCTAAACATGTAAATGAAAGGTTGAGTGAGTGATGGCGGAATACAGATCTCGTCGGTATTGAAAAAGTAAAAAAAAGCTTGTCTCGACAATGTTCTGCCATTTAGTTGACAGTTCGCTACTGGGCGAAGTGTTTTTAGTACCGCATATTGACTTCGGAACAAGTAATGTTTTCAGTGAGAATAAACAAGACAAAAATACGTGTACACAGACACTGTTACTGTAATGAAAGGTAATTTGTAGTCTTGTAGGTATCTGATTAAAAATATAATAGAGCATATTATAACATGGATTGCATGACAGCTGTGTGGCGCACTGCGGTCAAAGAACAAATGCAAATAGTTTGTTTACTCGACGAGATACATATTCCCGCAATAGATAGAATAAAAATATATCTCCCTACAAAACCCTTTTTATAAGAGACTACTCGTCCATGCTATGCATACATTAAAGGTGACGGAAATGAATTAGAGAAATCGTGAATAAGTTAGAGATGCCGTGAATGAATGGGGCAAGCTGTAAACATACCAGAGAAGCCGGGGAAATAAAGGATGTCGTGGAAATTAAAGTACCTGTGCCTAAATTAGAGCTCCGTGGATAAATTAAAGAGCGCCGTGAGTATATGAAAGATGCCGTGACCAGAGAACAGGAGAAAAATGGAAATTCGTGGTTTATACTCACCTAGCTCCTGATTCAGGTTCTCGCGGGTTAACTCGCGAACACTCCGCGTATTAGGTCCGACTTTCATTGTGAATTCCGCACTTACGCGACTGCGTTTGTAACTTTCGGGAACGAAGTAAGTACACGAACGGCGCGAATTTACGGAACGCGTTTAACACTTTCGAGCACGAGGTACGCGAATGCACTCCCGAATGGAATAAGGTCAGGGGAAGGAAAACTTCGGGAAAGCAACGACTTTTCACTCGAGGCGAACGGACTAGCTCACACGTCAGTTTTAGGAAACTTCGGCAAAGCAACGACTTTTCACTCAATGGCGAACGGCCTAGCTCACACGTCAGTTTGGGGGATCAGAGGGGACTGATCCAGAAGTGAGCCTGCCTACGCTATTTATCCGCAAAGAAACAAAGAAGAGAAAAATGGCGCACCCCTTTTGGGGCGGCCCGTCTAGGGAAGTTCTTAGAAGTTGAGAAAAGGCCCATTTCGATCCTAGAGGCTGGCTAACAGATGTGGGCATTGACTAACAAAAACAGAGTGCATTTCACTTTTCCAAAAAGCGGCGAAATCTGAGGAGTGCCTTGACAATGGCGTAGGTCGAAAACAAAAGGGCTCTGGAGACTAGGTGCGAGTGGCGACCAGATGTGGTGTAGGGACCGAGCGCAGGTTGGCCTGCCCGGTTCTATATAGGCGGTTATTGGAAATGCTTTTTATCTCGAAAGAAATATTTACAAAAAATATTTATAATTTGAAGGGGACAACATCGTAAATATAAAATAGGAATAAGAAAATATTACCAGAAAAAATCTACGAAACAGCGGCCCTGGGGCCGGGGTGTTTCAATACACTTAGTTAAAAATTATTTAACTAACTTTTTTTTAGAAGAGCGCCCCTAAAGGTTTTGAAATTTTTTACGCACACCCAGTTTTTCATCATGAATACATTTTCTTAGTAACATTTTGACGTGAAAGCTACAGAAAGGACACTTTTCTAAAAAAAAAAACAAAATAATAAAAAAGGCTAAAAATTAAAGCAGGCTTACACTTTTGAAATTTCGTAGACCTATACTCAGTTTTTCATTCTGAACAGGTTCCTTGATATAACATTTTGTGGTAAAACCTACAAAAAGGTCACTTATTGGTGTAAAGAAATAGTTTTTTTTTAGGATAAAATTGAAACGCATACTTTTTATTAAAATAAATTACAACAATGGTAACAGGTTGCGAACTGCGCTTGAACTTTAACACCCCGTATATCGAAAACGACTAACGTCTGTTAAATTTTCTGGAATAATATATGAGACACCCTGTATACACTTTATGGGCTTCAAGTTCTATCAAAAGAATAAAAGAACAAACAATTTAATAATAATTAATATCATAGTTTCTAATAATTATTATTTTTATCACAGCTGATTACATTCACATCTGCCACCGGAGCGACCCCGAAGTAACAAAATGCGTAAGAGATTCAATAGAGGTTCTCAGGCCAAAGCTGAAATCAGGCATCCCGGAGCTGGGAGTACCCGGTTTGGAACCGTTCAAGATCGATGAAATCGAAATTTTTAGAGGAACTGGAAACTCCAACTCTAAGGCTTCCCTGAAGAATATCGAAGTCACTGGAGCTAGCGATTTTCAAATAACCAAGCTGAAGTAAGTTACTATGTTAAAAAATTTAGTCGAAACTTTATTTCATTTTTTTAACACTCTGTAACTTGAAAAAGAAAGACATATACCCAAACCCTACTTATTTTCAAAAATACGATGATTTCACTTTAAAAATAAAATAAAATAATAATTTATTACTTAATTTTTTGACAGTCTTCTTCTCACATTGTCTCTTTTGCTTGAAAATTTTAACAAAATAAGACGCGCTCTATAGGTAGAATAGTGATGAGATTGTTATTTATATTGACATCATATCTCTATATGTACTAATACTGTAGCAGTTGAAATGATATTGACGAATAAATATGTTTATCATCGCCTTAGAACATAGCTATTATATATTAGGTATTTATTATACAAAAATAGGTCAAGTCACACAAGTAAAGACATCTTATATTTCATGGAATTTTCTTTATTAGCTTGTTTTCCAAACAACTAGCCACTAGAAACTAGGTAATGGTGAATAGTTACATAAGTGTTTATAAACTTATTATTATTTCCGTCATATAGCGAATTGCTGGTTATACCTGTTTAGAATATAATTTAACCACTATGAAAACTTGGAGCATAAAATTAATTGAAGATTTTTTTTAATGCACTAAAGTACCTGCCTGTTTATACAAGATGTTTTTTTGCGCGTAGCAGAGAACAAAGTTTATGTGTAATGAATGTTTCATTTTAAAGGCTAGATGCTAGACTTGTACGACCAGAAATTTGAAGCTTGGTTTTTTCCTCCAAAAATAATATTATGGTATATTAGGGATATTTTTGGAATGCGGTATATTTTTAAATAAACTGATTAGTTTAAGACTGTCCAAGTCCTTGGTTATTTTTTTTATTTTTTTTTAATCCGTAATACCTAGTATAGGAGGATTAATTATAAAAAAATATGTTTTTTCTACTACCATATAATTATGTAGGTAGGTATATTATTTGCTGCTTTCTTTATAACCTACAAAATGGGTTAGTAGGCAATTCCAGTTAACTGAACGGATCTGATTTTTTATCCGTCATACGAATGAAAAGATGCACTAAAATGACGGACCTGCAGGGCCAAAAAGATAACCTCAAAACAGAGCCAAAAACAGCGCAAGTGGCGCATTCTGTGAGATACGTAGAAATTGACATTTTCTCCTTATTCTCCATCCCCAAGAACACACCAGTGCCAAATTTCAGTTCAGCAGCTTGATTAGTTTGGGAGATGTAGCCATATAATTCAATTCCAAAAAATTATCTTTAACGCCCTGTATCTCTTAAATAAACGACACTTCTATAAGGCATATTAGCCTCAGTCGTAATATTTTGGCCCAGCATATATGCGGTTGCACTATGTGCCATTATTAATGACTCACCCTGTAACATACAGGGATGTTACATTTACTTGTGTATTTCATTTTTTTATACTTTTCCAGATTGGACGTTCCAAAAATGATATACCGAGTAGGACTTAAGTTTCCAGTATTGCACCTTGACGGAGACTACGACATTAACATACGAGTCCTAGTTGCACCAATAAAAGGAACCGGTAGATTCCATGCAAATGCAAGTAAGTTGTCACTTTTATCCAACAAGTAAATATTATTCTTCTCGATTGAACAGTTACACTTATATCGTTGACTGAAGAATTTAACTTCACTTCAATGTCTATATTGTTTTTTTTTCCTTCTAGCCGATTGTGAAGGCCAGGCTCTTATAAGAGGAGAGCTTCAAGACAACAAGATCAAGTTCACGAGATTCGACTTTGCTATCAAAATTGGTGACTACAATGTTAGGTTGGAGAACCTCTTCAATGGAGACAAAGCTTTAAGTAAGTGTAGATCAAGTCATTAGTGAAGGGTATAAATGAACTCACTTGGAACAGCATAAAAACGGTTGGGCGGCGTTTGCTTTGTAAAACAATATCGAGTTATAGGATTCGCGCGCCCCTTAATAATAATATACAAATTTTATTTAAATGCTCTAAAAAAGAATAAAATAAACTTTTAAATAGTTCAAACCAAAGCAAACCAATAATTTTGTTACCCACAAAACAACACCTCGCAACAATTTATACACAACGAAAATCCGTAAAATAAAGCGCAATCCTTATTTCCGTGCACGGCACTGGTTATACTGGCCTAATTGGCCCACGTCGACGCCTGCTCCATGGATCTCCGAAACGCCGATCAATCAAATCGCTACGCTCGCTTTCTTATTGTCTGCCTCCTTAACTACGTCGACGTTGACGTCGACCCTCGACCTTTGAATTTTATACTTGTGATTTCTGCTGATAATTTTGGTATTTTTACCACAAGCAGAGAATGGTAAACGCTATGAAATAGATCGCGCCCCGTATATCTCTGTGTTCCACGTTAGTTCATTTATACTTTACCTACTACGTCATTATTAGGTATATTGTGCAATATAAGTTGTCCTCCTTTTGACTTTTTGCACAAGTGAAGAATTTGAAGTGAAATGAACATGAAGACATGAAGTGATCTGATAGTGAAATGATTATAAATAGAACAGTGTACGACCACGTTATCTATAATCTAACCCTTGAATGAATTTTTCAATATTTTCACCACCTTAACCCCAGAAACACTCAAAACCAACATAAACTACATAAAAATAGATTTGCTGCGTAAACTGATCACTTCATAATCAACTGAACATTTGTAAAAGCACAGACCTATATAGCTTCGCTATGTAGGTGGTAAAAGGAACACTCGATGTCAGCTGATCTGATCTCAAAGTGATTCGGAAAAGGAGGACGGCTATTGTAAAATGGGTAATAATTGGTATCAAGCTTTTTTAATAAGATATCTCATTCAAGGCTGATATTTTTTTTAACATCTTTTTTAGCCGAGGCAGCAAACCAACTATTGAACGGAAACAAACAAGATTTCATCCCGATCATCACACCATTCATTCAGAACAAAGCTGCCGAGATTCTCTTGGACTCTGCGAACAAAATTACCGAAAACTTTGATTATGACGAGGTGTTCCCCGAAAAGTGATTGTGATACTGTTTAGTATTAGGTACCTTAACCTTATTTGTACTACATGTAGTTTGTAAGAAATATATTGATATAAAAGCACGGTAACCAAACCATAATGTAATTTTTTATTTTATCTGTTTTTTTTTTACTTTTCGGAAACGGTTTAATTGCGATAAACATTAAGAGGGCATTATCACACATAGTGCCAACCCAAGTGTGTTTTTGGTGTTTGTTTTTAAAAGTACTAGGTTTTTCAAAAAACCAATGCTCAACTCAAATACTACATTTTATTGCGCATATTTGGACAAAAAATCAGCCAAATCTGATGTCTCGTTTGCGAAAACAATATACCTGAAAGGTATTTTCTTCTTCTTCTCTAATATAAAACTACCAGAAACTTTAGGAATGTATATTGTTTTTCCAAACGGTACATCGGAATTGGCCTAAATTTGGTCCATATATCGAACACTAGCAATTTTAGTAAAAAACTGAATACGGCACTGAATTCTACGTGAAAATATCTATAAGATACAGTTTCGCGAAAACCGCAACTCCCTATCTCTAAAAATAACCAAGATACCCCCATTTACAACCAAATCTGGACACCCTGTACTTATCTAACGATAAAAATCTTAAAGATGTCACTGTCCTGAGGATGACCAAATAAAGTGGTCGAAACGTCGACAGATGAATAATTAAGTTTTTTTTAATTACTGACGTCCATCCAATTATTCCTTTGTTCATAAACAATATCTATTTATATACAAGTTCCTTTAAAAAGTGTCTTTAAAGGTTCATTTCACATCCAAGATTTTTCATAGATCTAAGATCTTTTAGAGTATCTAAGATTAATAATTGGTGGATTTTAGGTCATTTTTAAAAGAATATTGGATACTTTTTAAAAATATTTTAGTTGCATTGAGAAAAAAATCATAACTTTTTAAAATTATCTAAAAATAGATCTTTACTTTTACTTGGACAATAAAAGGATCGAGATCTAAGATCGGAGACCTCCAAATTACAATTACTGAAATAATTCGAAGACAAAAATAAGAATGTATACTTTCATTCATAGCCACACTGGCCTCAGAACTTTAGCACTTAAAATCTGGGACACCCTGTAGACAATTTATTATTGTATACCTACCACTATGTCTAGGTATGTCCATAATAAAGTCAATGGCAAAATTGCGAAATATTTCCAAGGGAATCTTCGAAACTATAACGTAAGCTACTGTTCCAAATATGTATAAAACGTTTTGCAAGATAGCCTTTAATAAGACTTAAAATTACTTGCTGCACTTGCAGTGTTGATAATTTTTTCCAGGGGTTAGTCAAGTTTCGTGATTTGTATTTTGTATTATGTGCTTATTGGAAAATTTTGCACGAAACAAACAACACAAATTTGCTTTTCTTTGGAAATTAAGATTTAACAGCATTCATTATTCAACAATCTCTGTATGAATCTCGCAGTGATTTTGGAGTCAAGTCGTGTCGGAAATTTTAATATTTCTTTGCTTGGGGTCTATAAATACAACCGGAAAACATTTTGCTATTGTTTATAACTTCTAACACTGTAAGTATTATTGTTGTTAGTGATTTTGATGCATCAGTCCAAATGGCTTACAAAACGTGCTTTGTGCATTTTTTGATAATTGCCACAAGTACAGGATTTGCGTATTCATCAAATATACGTAAGTACAAATATACATTTTTTTAAAAGTTTCTAAGGAATAAAAAATTGGAAATATTTTCTAATTTCAAGATGATATTAAGAAGAAAAGAAAATATTATTTTTATTATTTTATTTAAGTTTTTAGGTCCCCTAAGAGTTTTCTAAAATTGATTCACATAAACAGAAAATATTTTTTGATACTATCAAAACATATTTCTGTTTTTTAGAAACAGAGTTTTAATATATCATCCATCCAGAGTTAAATATCTTACCTGTACCAATAAACAAAAATTGGAAGGAAACATTTTTTTTTCAATATATTTGTTTCGATCTTTCGACAAATAAGTTAGATTTTAAAGTTGTTTGTTTGATTTAAAAATTTGACAGTCCCGGCAAGTCACGTCAGCGCTTTTTTCGTATCACATTTATTATCTCTTTAAAAGCACAAAGCTGTGAAAATTTGAATTAGATTTTTTTCCATACAAATTTTATTTAGCATAGGATGATTTAGTGTAAATGTTAGTTTTTGATTCTGAAGTTTTATACAGTGGTATCAAATTTTCTACCGGGTGTTTCAGAAATCTGTGACACATTAAGCTTATTATTTTTTAATTATAATTCGGTCCAACCCTTTGGAAAATATTCAGACTTGTAGGTGTACAGAGATAGGTATTATTTTGTTAGGGTAGCGTTTTTAAAGTAAAAATCCATAGATGAATCAAATGTGAATCAATATTTTCTCTCTCTGCACCAATTCTACGTAAAAAATAAACGACAAATGTTTTTACAGAAATCGAAAATATTCACAACCAAAAAGTTATGGCGTGTCTAAGAAACGCGACACAAAGTAAAGCGCCCTGTATCTATCAAACAAATAAACATATTAGGATGCGGCTTGCGATCGAACCTTGGACACCAGAAATAGTAGAAACCCCCAAAAAGCCTTAAATTTTAAACACCCTGTACTTATTTTTACACAATTTTTAATTGTGTTTTTCGCCACGCAGAGACCTGAAACAAACGGATTAAAAAGAACGAAACTTTGAACGTTAACTCAAAAAATAACTTCAACAACTTTGTTTTTCTCAGCTTTCAGAGAATAAATCTTCCTCCAGAAGTGTCATGACAAGTGACAACAGAGCCACCTGTCTGATTGTACCCTGTGTGGTATCTAATTATCTATACCAACTTCTCTTTGAATCACTGGTAACAATATTTTACTGAATACCACTCAATATTCAGCAACACAAATTTTCCGTATTTCCTAGAATAAATAAATGCTGATTCTTTAATTTTTCGCCTATTTCCTATTTGCTACTTCTCCTTTGAGAATTGGTTAGGATATATCCCACAAGTTCTATGATTATTACATTCACATATTTTTGACTTTGAAATTTTATTTTGCCTGGTATAATTTTTATGTTCTTTTAAACGAACGTTAAAGTGAATTTTATAAATACAATTTTTTGAACTTTGTAATTCATTAAATGGTTTCGTTTTAACTAGCATCGATCTTATTGTGTTTTTGGCTTTAAATATTATTCTGACATTAAAAAGATTGCCTATGCGTTTAGCGTATATTTTCTGTGAATTTACTGGTAGGTCTACCAGATTTCTATAATTTTATTAGCATCGTTGTTTTGTTGACAATCCTGAAAAACTTCATCCACAAATTCAATAGGATAAATGTTCTACGTTTTAAATGTTTAATTTCCTCCTCAAATTTTGTGTTATTAGAACAAATTGCCCTGTCATGTAAACTGTTAATTACACTAATATGATGATTGGAATTAAAATGGAGATATCTATTAGTATGACAATGTGTTGGTTTTCTATTATACACACTAGTTTCTATACTATCTGATGTTAGTATAGAAACATCTAAGGAAGGTAATTGTAATTATTATTATATATATAATTATACGTTCTATTTATAGGGTAAAGTTAATAGACGGTTCTTGTGCTTATAAAATTTAATAATGAATTTAAATCACCTACTCCAAGTTTCCATAAAACAAATATGTCATTTACATATCTCCATCAAACATTAGGTTGGTGAACATAATATTATGTAGCCAACTTATTTTGTTAAAAATCTTCCATGAATAAATTGCTTATGAATAATTGTGATAAAGGAGACCCCATAATGATTCCAAAGTCCTGCTGGTAAAATACATTTCCTAGTTGAAAATATGTGGTTTTAGCACTAATGTTGTTTGTTCTAATATTGCATCTATATTCAAGTTTGCCCTTTCTACTAAAGTCTGGTCGTTTTCTAACTTTCTGCTTAAGATATTCAATGATTTGTCAACAGGTACGTTTGTAAAAAGACTATAACCACATCAATGCTAGCTAAGATAAAATGATTATGAAGTTGATGTTCCCTATTTTTTTTCTAAAAAATGATAAGGTACTGCTTCTGATAACTGAATTTGAGTTTCCCACTAACGGATTAACAATTATAAGCGAAAAACCCAATTAAAAATTAAAAGGATCTGTTTGTGCCACAAAGAAATTTCCTACAACACCCTGTACCATTTTCCGACAATACCCTGTATCGTTGAGTGGTTATTCCTCACTCAACGCCTATATCCATTTTATTTAATATTTCACAGGGCAATGATATTAAAATCAAATAGGCAAGCTCCATAAATGAAGTGTCATAAAATAACAATGATGATTAAGCTCGAGGATTTTCATATTCATTAGGTTCTAATATCAAAATTAAGAATGTACGGGGTGAGCGAAACTCGACGTCTCAGGCCTACAGGGGAACACGAAAACTCGAAATAAAATTTAGAAAAGGGGTTCTTAAATGGGACAAGGTCCCAGACTACGGTCCTATTATCACTGAAAATTAGCTTTTTTGATGTTTGGGAAAATGGCCGCTGTGACGTCAACAATATTATTTTTCCAGAAACATTCCATTTTTCCCTATATATTAAAAGTCCTTATCATTCTCAACAACTTTTGTAGAAAAAGATTTTCTGTATCTTTTATTTTTCAAAATCTACAGGGTCAAATATGTAAAAAACCATGGAATTTTTCTAATAATTTTCCGAAATCTAGCTAGCCATGGACACAATTGATAGTCAGAACAGTTGCATCCATTTAGGTTTTAGTTTAGATCTAACAATTTTCAGCTGACTACATTCACATCTGCAAAAGAAGCGACCGACGGGTTGAGAGATGCATAAAGAATTCCATAGATTTCATGAAACCGAAACTTAGAGAAGGCATAGAGGAGTTGGGGGTGCCTGCTATAGAACCGTTCCATTTGGACAACATCACAATTTCAAGTGGTAATTCAAACGCCAACTTTAGGGCCGACCTATACGAAGTGAATATCCATGGAACCAGCGATTTCGCTCTGAGAAGACTTAGGTATTTTTGTATACAATATATTATACAATACAATACAATGCAATGCAATGCAATGCAATGCAATGCAATGCAATGCAATGCAATGCAATGCAATGCAATGCAATGCAATGCAATACAATACAACACAACACAACACAATACATAACAATAATATACAGGGTGTTCAACTTTAAAACTGTACAAATCCGTAAAATCTTCATTTTTGGAGATAATCGCCTAAACTTTTTTTGTTTGAAAGGCCTTCAAAAACCGCTTCTTTTGACCTTCCTGCTATTTTCAAAATGCAAATCCAGGGCCGGCTGCGATTTTTTTATACCCTCGCTTTTCGCGAAAACCATTTAGCGATTTTTTTATTTAAAATCTGACCCCACAGCGTTCATCAGAACACCCCAAAACCCCTATATACATTTGAATAAAAAATATACAGGGAGCAGTTCTATTCTCCAGGGTGTCAAAGTTGAGCAAAAGAGGAATTGTAAAGGCATCTGCCAAGTCAAGTGTGCCATGGAATCCCCTCAAAACAGTTGAATGGTCAATAGGTGTGCAAAGGTCCAATACAAAATATACAGAGTGTTCTTATCTGTGCCATCTCAAAATGCTGAATTTTTATGAAACTTTATACGGGTCACGAGTGCTGTGGAATCATTGATAAAATATTATTAAACACACAAGTAATGCATTTCTTTAGAAAATGCCAACTAGCAAATAAAAACAATTTAAATTATTAGACCTTACTCAAAAAGGTCACTGTCTAAGATGATACATTTTCTGTGCGTTTCCTGTTGTGGCACACCAGCCACCTTAACTGATATGGTCTTCTGACTGGCAGACTTCTGTATTTTTTAGATTTAGTTCGTTTATAGTGTGTGGAGCGGTTTTGATATTTTTGACCCGTATAAAGTACCAAAAATTCAGTAATTTGAGATGGCACAGATAAGAACACTCTGTATATTTTGTATTGGATCTTTGCACACCAATACATTGAGTGGTCATATTGACCATTCAACTGTTTTGAGGGCATATCATGGCACTCTTGACTTGGCAGATGCCCTTAAAATTCCTATTTTGCTCAACTTTGACACCCTGCAGAATGGAACTCTCTGTATATTTTTTATTCAAATTTGGTATATAGGGGTTCTGGGGTGTTCTGATTAACGCTGTTTCGTCAGGTTTTAAATAAAAAATCGCTAAATGGTTTTCGTGAAAATCGGGGGTATAAAAAAAATCGCAGCCGGCCCTGGATTTCCATTTTAAAAATGGCAGGAAGGTCAAAAGAAGCGGTTTTTGAAGTACTTTCAAACAAAAAAAAGTTTAGGCGATTATCTCCAAAAATGAAGATTTTACGGATTTGTAGAGTTTTAAAGTTGGACACCCTGTATATTGTATATAATATACAATACAATACCGTATCTCACAAAGCTCAATGTTATTTTAGGGTGAATATTTCCGACGCGGTCGTCACAGTAAACGTGGACATCACATTCGCAAAACTATTGATCGATTCAAGTTACGACATAGGTGGGAGGATTTTGGTTTTGCCTTTGAAAGGAAACGGAAAATTCAATGGCAACCTAAGTATGACTTTAAATAACATTATAAAAGACATTAATTACAAGAGATTAAATTTTTGCAGCTAATGTTTATGGTCGAGTATTTCTAAAAGCGGAAATACAGACAAATGGTAAAACTAAGCACATGATTTTCACGTCAGTGGATTTAAAATTAAAGGTACAAGATTATGAGGTTTACTTGTACAACTTGTTTGGTGGAGATGAAATATTAGGTTAGTACAAAACCAGCTTATTTAAATTTATATTTTTAAACATCCCTATTCAGAAGAGTACCATTTTTTCTTCATATTTATATTAGAAAAACTGAAGTGGTAAAATTTTAAAATGAATTGAAAAAATATATGTATATTTCGCAATCATTAAAGTTAAATTTTTTTTAACAGGTAGAGCCGCCAACGAAGCCATCAACGAAGCAAAATCGGAATTTTTGGACATCGTTCTTCCTTTGGTTGAGAAAGAGTCGTCCAAAATTTTTCTCAACGTTGCCAACCAAATAACTAAAAGATTTAACTACGACGAAATATTTCCGGCGTAAAGGAATTGGTGATTCATGTAAATGTGTAACATAAAGTATTGCAAATAAATATTTTTGAATATGTTGCATTCAATATTGCAAAACAATAACAATATATTTATATACCTATTTATAAGCATTTATAAAACAAAAACGACGTGGTCTGTGTCTGATCAATCCCGTGTTTCCGGATGTCATCAGAGTACTAATTCGGAAACAGTTGCTCGAAGGTGTAAGGACTGACAATAGCGTTTGCCGTGTCCAGGAATACGGAGGACAGGGCTTTTTCTATGACTGGCATCAATTCCTTGAGGAAGACGTCCAGGTTCTTGTTGACCACATCGTTGATCATGGTCACTAAAAATATACTATACTCACTACCTATTTCAAAATTCCTTTTTTGATATTTTCAATATATTTGAATTTGGTATTTACTTACAGAGAACTTTGTCTCCATTGAATAAATTCTCAAGGCGAACATTTCCTCCTCCCACGTGAACTTTTAACATGATTTTCTTGTAGCGTATGTGGTCCTCGCCATTTTTTTCGAATAGTTCTCCTTCCAATTCGGCCCTTGCACTTATTTCGGCTGCAAAATTATAACAAATACGTCACACAAATAATGATATCGGAATTGCCTAGGGATAGAAAATGGAGTACATAATAATATAAAAAACTAATAGTAATTTATGTACCAAGGCACTGAAGTTCAACTTTGTATGACTCGTGTGGAATTTAGGCAAATAAACCACATGAGTCTTAAAAAGAACTTCAGTGCCGAGGTAAATATTATACAGGGTGGCCCACCACGAACTGCATCGATCTATATATGGAAAACTAAAAGTAGGAAAATTCTGAAAATTCGGCACCTCACCAACGCCGATGGGCGCTGCTCAACTAAAATATTTTGGTGAATCTGGCACTTCCGGTTATACCGGAAGTCGATATCAACTTTCTTATCTCAAATGGAACACCCTGTGTAATATTGCATTTTTGGATTCTAGGCATCATTTTCGAACAAAAACATGCAACATGTCCTATGTCTAAATCCAACCGTTTTTGAGATATTTGCATTTTTCCGAAAAAAATTACACCTAAAGTCAATTAACAATTTATACGAGGAAACCGCGAAATTTCAAAACGAATTTTTGGCATCGTGTAACAGAAGCCCTGACCTAGTGATCTCTGCTGAGAAATAAATCCGTTCTTATACAGGGTGTTCACAATATATGAATAAAAATTACATTCAAAATGTGCTTATATCTCGAAATTTTCAAATGGAAACCCCCATTTTTTTAATGCGATCTTATTCACCACTAAAAATGATGACAACTTTGTGTAAGGTTTCCTATACCTACCTAAATGCAGTAATTTTCGATTAATTTACGAAAAACCCACTTTTCGCCCATAAAATGCGGGGTTTGCTTAACGCTTGGAAAATCATATTAGCCGTGGACGTTGAAAAGACAATCGCGGCTGAGGAAATGTTATTTGTCAACATTTGTCAACAATAATGCCGGCGCGCTTAAATTACACAAACGAATATTATGATATTACTTTGTTGCATTCTCCGTAGATAATAAACAAATTTAAATAATCTTCGTTTGTGTAATTTAAGCGCGCCGGCATTATTGTTGACAATAATTTATAAACCAAGTGACATTTCCTCAGCCGCGATTGTCTTTTCAACGTCCATGACTAATATGATTTTCCAAGCGTTAAGCAAACCCCGCATTTTATGGGCGGAAAGTGAGTTTTTCGTAAATTAATCGAAAATTACTGCATCTAGGTATAGGAAACCTTACACAAATTTGTCGTCATTTTTAGTGGCAAATAAGATCGCATTAAAAAAATGGGCGTTTCTATTTGAAAATTTCGAGAGCACATTTTGAATATACAGGGTGGTTCACTTTTATGTGGTAGGACTTTAACATTAGACAGAAAAAGATAATCTAAAATGAAAATTTTATATCAACATATATCGGGGAAAGCTTAGTTTCCGAGATACAGGGCGTTGAAGTGTTGGAAAAAATATGAAGTATTTTTTACACTGTCCGAACCAGTGGATATATTTAAACCAAATTTGATGTGTAGTACCACCTTTTTGACTACGATATTTAGTGATAATATGAAGGTCCTGAAATAACCAGTGGTGGAGTTATGGGTTTTCACTATCACTAAATTTAAAAAGTAATTAGTACGGACCTGTCTCACATCAATGTAATTTTTTTTCTTTCAATTCTCTACAAAAAGTGTATCTTGACATTTTTTTGTATCTGCAACGGTTGTGTAGTAAATAAATTATTTCGTTTCCATCTCAGCCTTTTTTGCCTAAAAATGTGTTTTCTAAGATTATTGATAAATATCGCAAATAACAGAAATTAATTATGGAACACTTATCGGATTCAGCTATTTTATTTTTAATTTTATGGAAACAATTTTAAAAATAAACTGGCACTTGGTTTGAGGTACATTACTTTATTATCATTTTAACATTTTTATCAAATCTAGTATTATTTCTTAATAATTTTTATAATTCTAAATTTGTACAACATTCAACAATTGTTCAAAATGTGATCCATTCTGTTGCACACATAATTCACTTCGACGCCTAACGGATTGAACAGCATCGATTAAATTGCCATTTCTCAATTCATCGCACGCATTTCTGATACGATCAATAAGTTGTTCCCTTGTTTCTACAGGAGTCGCATAGACTTGTTCTTTTAAAAATCCCCATACGAAGAAGTCCAGAGGTGTTATGTCCGGAGAACGTGGTGGCCAAGCGACCGGTCCCCCTCGTCCGATCCACCTATTTGGAAAGTTATTATTTAACCAGTTCCTCACATTTCGGTGAAAATGTGCAGGACAGCCGTCAAGTTGGAACCAAGCCAACAATCTTAAGTTTAAAGGAATATCTTCCCACATATTATTATGCTCAGCTACTAAAAACTCCAAAAAATTGTCACCATTCACTCGCTGTGGCAAAAAAAAGGGTCCAAACAGATGATGGTTGTACAGTCCAATCCAAACATTGACACTAAATTCGACCTGAAAATTTCTTGGCCGGATTGCATGTGGGTTTTCTTGTGCCCAAATATGCTGATTATGAAAGTTTACTACTCCACGACGAGTAAAACACGACTCGTCCGTCCATAAAATGTTATTTAAAAATTGTCTATTTCCTTCAATTGACTCCAAAATCCATCGGCAAAACACTAATCTTCTTTCTGCATCGCCGGGCCTTAAACCTTGTACGGGTTGTAGATGATACGCATGCCTGTGATCTCTTTTTAAAGCTCGCAAAATTGCAGACTTTGAAACACGTAGGGCCACTGACACTCTTCTGCTACTTGTTGTAGGATTCCTATCGAATTCACGAAGAATCTCATTGTTGCGTCTGACTTGTTGGATATTGTTTTCATTTCCTCGTTCGACGATTGTAGTTCTCAGACCGCGAGTTCTGAATTGCCGGTGCATGTTAACAAACACCGAGGGACGCGGATGGCGCCTATTTGGAAATCGCCTCCGGTATTCTCTGGCTGCTTCCGCAGAGTTCCCATTTGCAACTCCATAGCAGAAATGGATGTCAGCCTGCTCTTCATTTGTAAATTGGAACAGCATTTTAATTATTAACAAAGACAAACTGCGGCGCTGCTACGTTCATCTACTGGATGACAGATTATTGTATTATTAACTGTCAATAAGATTTTCTTTTCCATGGCACACTTATCTTCACCAGTACGGCGATGCAGAAAGGACATTAGTATTTTGCCGATGGATTTTGTAGTCAAAGGAAATAAGACAATTTTTAAATAACATTTTATGGGCGGAAGAATCATGTTTTACTCGTCGTGGTATAATTTAGAATTCTACAAATTTAGAATTATAAAAATTATTAAGAAATAATACAGATTTGATAAAAATGTTAAAATGATAATAGAGTACCTCAAACCAAGTGCCAGTTTATTTTTAAAATTGTTTCCATAAAATTAAAAATAAAATAGCTGAATCCGATAAGTGTTCCATAATTAATTTCTGTTATTTGCGATATTTATCAATAATCTTAGAAAACACATTTTTAGGCAAAAAAGGCTGAGATGGAAACGAAATAATTTATTTACTACACAACCGTTGCAGATACAAAAAAATGTCAAGATACACTTTTTGTAGAGAATTGAAAGAACTTTACGTTGATATGAGACAGGTCCGTACTAATTACTTTTTAAATTTAGTGATAGTGAAAATCCATAACTCCACCACTGGTTATTTCAGGACCTTCATAATATCACTAAATATCGTAGTCAAAAAGGTGGTACTACACATCAAATTTGGTTTAAATATCTCTACTGGTTCGGACAGTGTAAAAAATACTTCATATTTTTTCCAACACTTCAACGCCCTGTATCTCGGAAACTAAGCTTTCCCCGATATATGTTGATATAAAATTTTCATTTTAGATTATCTTTTGCTATCTAATGTTAAAGTCGTACCACATAAAAGTGAACCACCCTGTATTTTTTTTTCATATTTTGTGAACACCCTGTATAAGAACGGATTTATTTCTCAGCAGAGATCATTAGGTCAGGGCTTCTGTTACACGGTGCCAAAATTCGTTTTGAAATTTCGCGGTTTCCTCGTATATAAATTGCTAATTGACCTTAGGTCTGCACCTGTAATTTTTTTCGGAAAATGCAAATATCTCAAAAACGGTTGGATTTAGACATAGGACATGTTGCATGTTTTTGTTCGAAAATGATGCCTAGAATCCAAAAATGCAATAATATACAGGGTGTTCCATTTGAGATAAGAAAGTTGATATCGACTTCCGGTATAACCGGAAGTGCCAGATTCACCAAAATATTTTAGTTGAGCAGCGCCCATCGGCATTGGTGAGGTGCTAAATTTTCAGATTTTTCCTACTTTTAGTTTTCCATATATAGATCGATGCAGTTCGTGGTGGGCCACCCTGTATATATTTTTTTGAAATCGGAAAAAAAGTTTCATTAGGCAAAAATATAATCATATAAGGGATCACCCGTCCATGAACCGACTACGCATGGCGTTGCTTGACTTTGACGATCGCTCTACCTGGATCAAGTATGACGAGGCA
Source organism: Pseudeuparius sepicola (assembly GCA_963920635.1). Taxonomy (NCBI): domain Eukaryota; kingdom Metazoa; phylum Arthropoda; class Insecta; order Coleoptera; family Anthribidae; genus Pseudeuparius; species Pseudeuparius sepicola. The sequence goes on from OY987299.1 coordinate 15,658,509, forward strand.
CGGCGCTTCCCAACAGAAAATCCAAACTGCTGCGTGTTGTGCAGCCTCCATGTTAAATACATTCATATTCAAACCTACTAAAATATTTATACTGAAAGATTGTGTTGCTATAGGTAACAATTTCGCAATGTGTACGAATAGTTAATTGGGCCTTTATTGGCCGGGTTTTGAATATTTGGTCACTTTTGACGGGCGATGGCTTCGCGTCTGACTTTGATGTTTACATCTCGCCAAGGCCTACTTATTGAAAAAATCGTACATCAGTGCCGATTTCTGAGCTTTTGACGATTTTGAGACACTTCAGAGCCTTTATTCAAAACAATTATGGGAATTACAAAAATCTAGTAGGAGCTAATATTTTTGTGTAAAATTACAAGCGACCTGTCCTCCGTGGACACCCATAGAAGAACAATTTTTTTTCTACGAAATTTTAACAAACTATATTTCGGAAATGAAACAATTGTAGTCATATTTTTATAGGATTTGTTTTCTTATTTTGAACCAAGGAATATCCCCTTAATGTTGTGCCTAAATGTTTAGGAAACACCCTGTATGTTATTATGATTATTAGGTATTTTACTATTTTTTGTTTATCTTAGTTTTACTTAGACATAATTATTGTATAGAGTTCAGCCAAAAATCGAAACATTTAACAAAAATTATAGTTTTCAAGACGTTTGCTTAAAATTTTGTACTTATAGATAGTATAGTTGTTGCGCTTGGTATATTTTTTCGCGATAGCTTCAAAGAATGTAGGTAGTAGGCGGTTTAACAAGTATTTTTAATTGAAAACAGCTTTTTCAGGAATACTTTTATGGAAAAATATCTTCTGCACAAAAATGATAACAATGCGAAAATGTCAAAGTAGACTGATTTGGTATAGCATAGGGTGTAATTTTGCCTTCTTTATTTCATGAAAATAATAATATATCGGACTGGTGCAAATTACAATAAAAAAAAAACAGAGACGTACGAAGCCAAACTGGTAAGGCTTATTTTAGAATTTGCAAACTTTGAAAGAATTTCCATAAAGAGCTGTATTTTGACACAATAAATTCGATCAAAAATGTAGATACTATCATAGAAGAAATAGCCTACGAGAGGTTTCTACTCCTTTGTAGTGCCTTCTTATAATTATCATTATCCATATCGTTATTTTATTTATTAGTTTAAACATAAATATAGCTATTCAGCAGTTTAGAATGTAGGACACTAAAGTAGGTAACTATAACAATTATTGTATATGTGGAGACGAATTGAAGCATTCATAGAATAAAGATGTGACATCGACAACCAACCTGTTTGATTCCACAACATGGCGACCCTGCCGGGAGGACACACCGGTGTGAAGAGAACAATTAATAAATTAAAACAAAAATATATATGGAAGAATATGTCAAAAATGGTAAAAAAGTTCATATCTAATTGCGAGTAATGTCATAAAAATAAGGTCACTAGACACACAATTGAACCAATGGTCATTACAGAAACTCCGTCGACTAGTTTTGAAAATATCTCAATAGACACAGTAGGACCATTAAAAATCACAGAAAACAATAACCGTTACATCTTAACTATACAATGCAATCTAACTAAATTCATTCAAGCTATACCTTTAGAAAGTAATCACTCTAAAAGCATAGCCAAAGCGTTATTTGAAGACTTTATGTTAAAATTTGGAATTCCAAAGTTTTGAAAACAGATCTAGGCACAGAATACATAAACGAAACTCAAAAATTAATTAATAAGTCACTAGATATAAAGCATAGCACTTCAACTGCTTTTCATCATGAAACTCTAGGTAGCTTAGAGAGAAATCACAGAGTTCTAAACGAATATTTAATCACATACTCAAATGGCTCAAATTGGGACACATTTTTGCAATACTTCGTTTTTGCCTATAACACAACCCCTCGTTCGGTAACGAACTACTCTCCTTATGAATTAGTATTTGGAAAAATTCCAAACTTACCAAATGATATTTACAGTACGTCTAACCCTGTATATAACACTGATAATTACGCAGATGAATTAAAATATAAACTAAATGAAGCACATAAGAGAATTCAGGAGCTACACAACGACGCTAAAACAAAGTCTAAGTCAGAGTACGACGAAAAAGTTAATCCTTCAAACTTTCGCATTGGAGATTTGGTGTTATTAAAAAGAGGTTTTCGATATAAATTAGATAGCCCCTATAAAGGTCCATTTAAAATCATAAAACAAAATGGTGTAAATTCAATTATTCTAAACCAAAACGTAGAACAAACTGTTCACAATAACAGACTGAAATTGTACAAAAAAGTTCTTAGATAAGAAATACTGTATTATGTATTTATACTTGTAATAATAATTATATTTAATTAAGTTATATAATATTACAAACATAGGGTATAATATTCATAAAATAATATATTTATTGGGTTAAATAGGAATAGATATTAAGCAAACTTTTCGAAAGGGGAAAGGTGTAGTGCCTTCTTATAATTATCATTATCATTATCCATATCGTTATTTTATTTATTAGTTTAAACATAAATATAGCTATTCAGCAGTTTAGAATGTAGGACACTAAAGTAGGTAACTATAACAATTATTGTATATGTGGAGACGAATTGAAGCATTCATAGAATAAAGATGTGACAACGACAACCAACCTGTTTGATTCCACAACTCAATTAGCGATAACTTACTTATATTTGCTTCCAAATTTCCTGATCCCCTAACAGGAACTAAAAGAAGCTTCCCATCCACGCTGTAGTGGGCTTCAATCCTCAGCTTTGGAATGTCCACGTCCAATTCAATGTGGTGTGTCTCCAAATCGATTCTAAAAAAAAAAGTTTGAATATTTCACTCGACAAAGAGAAATTTTGAACTTACTCAATGCCCCTTACAAAAAAGTCGCTACATCCCCAAGCGCTGACGTTGGACACCACAATCTCCATTCCTACTGTTTCTTCAGCGAAGAAATCCTTCATGATGAGAGGTTCGAGACTTGGAATGTTGTACTCCGGAACGCCTACCACGGGTTAGGGATTTAATTTAGTGATTGTTGATGTAGTGATTTTATTAACATTCAAAGACTTTAAACAAAAGTATAAAAATAAAATACCTAATACCTACCCATTGGAACTCCAATGGGTAGTTCTAATTCACCCATAATATCTCAATATGTGATAGATGAATGTTTGTATAGAATTTCATTTCAGGTGTTGTTCTTACAAAAATATGTAGATGATATTATTTGTTGCATTCCCAATAACAAAGTGGATGAAACTTTAACAATTTTTAACAACTACAACCTTTTTTTGCAATTTACCTACTATTGAATTTGAGAATGACAATTCAATTCCTTTTTTAGATAAGAAGATTTAAAAAAAGAAAATAACACTTGGTACATAAAGCCGATAAATTCTGAAAGATACATAAACTATTATTCGTATCATAGCACAAGAATGAAAATGAATTTGATATTAGCCCTAAAAAATAGGATAGAAAAACTAGTCCATCCATATTTATTACAAAAAAAATTAGGAAACAGATATTCTTATAGAAAATTCCTACCCAAAAAAAATTCTTAACAAAATCAATTTTAATACAAGAACAAGTCAACACGTGCAAAATGAAAGTAGCGATTTATCTAATATCATTTTTTATAAACCTCTACCATTTCTAAAAGGATTAACAACCAAAATAGTTAAAAATTTCAAGAACAAAATATCAAAATCGCTTATAAAAATAAAAATGAAGTTATAAGTTTATAGTTTATAAGTTTTGGGAAAATGAAAAAGAAACTCCCGGACTTGTCTGGTTCTTGCACCCAAGAATGCGAGCGGCCAAGTCCTAAAGCTATATATCAACGTTATTCTGCTTTGGACTTTGCTGATTCTTACACCAATCAATCGGCGATATTTTAATACCTACATAAATGTAGGGGAAAATGTCAATTATGAGCATATTTATAAGTTTTGGGGAAATGAAAAAAACTCCCGGACTTGTCTGGTTCTTACACCCAAGAATGCGAGCGGTCAAGTCCTAAAGCTATATATCAACGTTATTCTGCTTTGGACTTGGCTGATTCTTGCACCAATCGATCGGCGATATTTTAATACATAAATGTAGTGGAAAAAGTCAATTTTACCCAAAAGTGGACTTGTCCGGTTTTTGCACCGGGGTCTTCAAATGTAAAATCTATTGGAAAATTGTACTCAAAATTAAAAGGTAAAACATTTGTATTACATCAGAATAATGTTTTTTAATGTATTCCCAGTAACAACTATAATAAAAAATATATATAGGACAAACATCACAAAATTTGGAAAATAGAATATCAAACCATAAAAGTGATGCAGGCTTAATAAAAATAATTCAAACTCACTGAAACTCTTAACCTAATGACAATATTATGTAGCCTAAAATCGTTGACTGATATTATAAATACGTCAGTCAACGCTAAAATGTTGTACCTATTTATAATGTCAAAAAATGCCAAATTTTCTTTTCTATACCTTAATAATTTTTTATCTTTGACGTTAAATCTCACATTTTTTCAATTTTTTACCAAAAATGAAAAACTACATGTGGGTAACTATTGAAATTGTTATAGTAAGTTTTTAATATCTGGAAACATTATACCCAATTTTTATATTTATAATCTTTATAATCTTTAAAAAAACTATTATGGTGAGAGAATATTGGAAATGTTTTTCTAATAATTTTTAACTTAAAAAAACAGGTAATTTTTATAATTCATTTTTTTAAATATTTATATTATTATAAATAACTTTTTAGTCCTGAAGAAGTTCCAAAATAGGAACGAAAGCTTGGCTTATTTTAAAATAAGTTAATAATTTAAGAAAATTTAGAATGTTATAAAATATATTATATATTTTTATTATAATAAAATAAGTTAAATAATGCATTTGGCTTTGAACCCGTGGTATTCATTACACTTAACCAGTGGCGTAATCAGAATATAAACTTGGGAGGGGGCTAATTATTTTAAAAAAATTCTTCGGTAATATTTACGGCAAAACTATTGTTTTAAAATAAATTTTATTTAGAAATAAATACCGCACGCGACAGATCTTTGGAGGGCTAAACCCCCAAAGCCCCCCCCCCTGGTTACGCCACTGCACTTAACATATCTACAAGCAAATATCTGTGATTTTATTACCTTCTATTAGATATGGACGAATGTCTTCTACGCTCGCCAAAAGACATTTTGATAAGTTGGGATCGCTCTTGTGGCATACGTGTATAAAAGACGCTAAAAATATCAGACATTCTTTAGAAAAAAAAACATATTAGATTTCAAAGCACTTACGGAGATCATCACATAAACAGTAGGAAGCGGAACATACTAATAACAACGCAAAAAATAATTTGTACTTTGAGTTTAACATTTTCGCAAGTACTCCGACCAAGTGTCTTAAATCTATGGCGAAATCTTGCGTCCTGTCTATTTTTATATAAAAATCCGTTCAAAAAATAATAGAGGCAAAGCACTTCCTGAAAAGATGACAACTTTTTGTGTCGAACCAATTATTTCCTATGGTATTATTTAAAACGAAATTATTGTTTACCAAGAGCCGTTCTGATAGACGATAAAAAAATGCCATCATTTTAAAACGTGGCGGTCGAGATTGGTAATTAAAAAAACAAATGATTTCCGAAATTATCCTTAATTCACAGGAAAGAGGCCCTCAGGAAAATTGGTTCAGGAAGTTACGTAATTTGGATTTTCTGGAAAGCTTTTTGTTGGGTTGATCATTCTTTATATGAGGTGCCTCTTGTACACAACCCTATTCCCAGCTTGTAAAAAGGGAATAAACAATACCTACTAAATATTGTATCACATAGAAATAATAATTCTTAATAATAATAGTCTTCTGTATTATTTTCAAACAAAGATAAGTAAGTAATGTTATTAGACAAACGACAAACAATCCAAAAATGTCCCTCTAGACATAGGTATACAGCGTGTCCCCAGATGGGGTACCGCACTCTTGCAAAGTTTCTTATATTTGATTTTTCGAGAAAAAGTCATTCTTGATAAACAGTTTTGCTTGTTCTTAAAATAAGATTGGCATGGAAAAAGTTAACATTACTGTGGAAAATGTGTGGCCACCTGCTAGTACCAGAGCTGAAAAATGAGCTGCCAGATAAATCACGCGTATCTGTCACGACCAATGACGTCAGAACCTATAGACAGGTTTGTTTTGATAAACGCTTGACGCCCAGAACTAATCACAATCTAAGCGCTCCATTAAATTATTCCGAAAATGTCGCGAGATTGTCAGAAATTGACCCTTTTTGTAGCGCCGTAGCGAACTTACTGCGACTCTGGGCTCGGAGGCTGGCGTCGTTAGACCATCCCTCGAGTCTTCAGGTGAGGTTCCGATGCTTCCGGCGCCCCCAAACAAGAAAAAACATGCGATATCTAAGTGTGATTCTGGAGGAACTATAACCGGGAATCACCGGGTGTATAGTTGGTTGATGGTTGACTTTCTGTCTTTGTTTGTAGCATGTTGTTAGAGTAGTATGGATATATTTAATCTTGGAGTCAAAATATAGGGCATTTTAACAATGGGGCACCACGTCTATAGGTTTTGACGTCATTGGTCACGACTTATACTATAAGAATTTGTTAGTTCAACTTCAGTAAAACTAATATAACAAGTGCGGTGTTTCACTATAACCCAACAGCTCCCCACATTACTTATACTGGGTGACCAGAAAATTGAAAAAACGTTAATTAACATAAGGGTAAACTGCCTCTATTTGTAGAGATAGTGAAAAAAGTTGATTTTTAGATTTTTTTCTTGTTTTGTAAATATACAATAAAGTCCACATATTTTTGACAACTTTAACACCCTGTGACTTTTTATAATGCCTTAAAAAGATATAGTTTCTACAAGAAAATGCGGTTATTTTTTGGTTTCCTATCACCGGTTGAAGCAGGGACCCTTTAAAATAAGGGAACCCAGCATGTCACAGTCTATCGCATAGGAAGAGTGAAGCCTTGAGGGGAAGTTTGTTTTTTATATACTCCAAGGAGACCACAAGGGGGCTTGTACTAGGTTATGTTTAAAATATTTATAATCATATTCACATCCAACTTTCGAATTTTACAGAATAAAAATGACTTGGAATATTTACCTATAGCTGTCTCGTTATAAAATAATGAATTTAGTTATAAACGTGATCTAAAAATCTTAGAAAGTTAAGTACCTACCCTTATTATAGCGTTGGGTGAAGATTTAAACCTTCAGTCAACGATTATAGTTCTTATAACAAGAAATGTTTGGAAAAAAATAGTAGCGTATAAAAGTTCCCATTGAATTGATGTCTGTTTAATACAATTTTGAATTTGATATATACATGTATAATATTTCATTATGAGCTTCTAAAAGTATAAAAAGTCAAATTCAATTTAAAAAATATGTATATTGAACACTCATACAAACAACTAAAGCTGAGGTTGAACATATTATATGACTAATCTAATAAATACAATTTGCACATTTTTATTAAATATTTAAATATTTATAAAACTATACTTAATTTCCTGTCTTTACGCACATGCGTGTTATTAGCTGTTTATCAAATTATACAAATTGATTCATTGAGAATGGGAAATCCCGAAACCGAAGATAGGGGGGACCAAAATATGTATTGAGGCCAACATGCCTTATAGAAATGTTGTTTGTTTTAGAGATACAGGGCGTTGAAGTTCTTTTTTTGAAGTTGAATTATGGCTACATCTCCCAAAATAGTGAAGCTGCTGAACTGAACTGGTGTGTTTTGGGGATGGAGATATGGAGAATAAGCTGAAAGTGTCAATTTCGCCGTATCTCATAGAGGGCGTCACCTGCGCTGTTTTTGGATCGTGCTTTTACTCGTAACTTTTTGGTCTTGCGGGTAGGTCCATCATTTTAGTGCATCTTTTTATTCTGCAACAAAAAGGCAAAAATCTATGAACAATGGGGATGGAACGGATTGAACTTATGATTATTATTATTGAAATTATGGATTTCAAAAATATAAAGTTTCCATAAAAAAACTACAAGTTTGGTTTGCCCTACTTTTTTGAGACACTCTGTATAAAAACGGTTGACACTATTTCCCACAACTTTCATTTGAAACGTTTTTTTCTATACGTTGAAAAATTAAAAAGTTAATGGGGTGGGATTCTTCCTTGACACACCCTGTACATATATTTGATTATGTGGATATATTTATTGTCTGAAATATGGAATTACATTTTCCTACTAGGTTCACCAGTGTCGGCTTCAGACTCAGGTGTGCATTCAGAGGTAATCGAAAGCAAGTAGTGTAGTATCCCAGAAAAGGACGAATCCTTTTCTGGGTGTAGTATGGTATTTCATAAATTTTAAATTGTTAAGCAGGTAGCTTCAATTAGGTCTTCACTTTATTACCTACAGCATTCTACAAAGTTTTTGAAAGACTTTATCATACGAGTTTATTTTAAGTTTGTGAGGTACCCTTGGGAGACAAATAAAATTACAAAAAAATTATAAGGGCTAATGAACACCGAGAAATTACATTATTAGAACTATTAGACATAATCTTGTTAGACCATCCCGAAATCTGTGAAAGTTCTATGGGTAGATGCACTTCAACAAGGGAAGAAAGTTCAATTATACATATTACAAATGGGTTGAGGAACCTGGTAACATGGTGCATTAGCGACAAATTGTAAATAAGTATGAACTTTATTTTAGGGCCTGATTAAACGTACCTACTTTCCTGACTAGAAACACGCCACTGAAAATTGTTGTAACCTGTACTCTAGAACTACATCGCTTCTTACCTGTGGAAAGTTAAGTGGGGGTGCTTATAATTAAGCTTTTTGCAAAATCTGCACTGATTTACCATATTTCTACTTAAATTCGCTGGAAATCAATGTAAATTATAAAATAATTTTTGATTTATTTGGCATTTGCCATATTCTGTGTTTGTAGACACCACATTGTCAAGTCTAATTCATGGAAACCATTATTAATTTTTACTAACAATGAAAGTACCTGTTATATTCTTAGATTCTCCAATAAAATGGCATAGTTGGCACCACTGAGACCATTAGAATGGGGAAAGAAACGGCCTCACTTTGGAAAGTATAATGCTGGGTCCCCTTATTTTAAAGGGTCCCTGGGTTGAAGTGTCGTAGAATAAAACTGAATCAACCTGTATATGCACAAAAAAAGTAAATGACACATTTTGGTGGCTACCTTATTGCTTGCTTAAATGTTTTTATACAGTATGAATAAAATTCGGGAGAAAATAGATGCCTTTTGCGATTTTTTTTATATATTTTGCACTATTAATAATAGCTCTTCGTTTTCATATTTACGAGATTACAAAATGACTTTGTAAAGCATTGTAAAAATCCGAAGAGACTTTTACATCCATTGAGAAGTAACGTTCCATAGGTAAGTAAATAGGTATCATTTTTTTGCCAAATAATAGGTATTATATTTCATTGATATTCTCAGATTTCGTGGTTATTTTTAGGTTTCCAAGAGAAGAAACTAAATTTAGAAAGTGGCTTAGTATTGTAGGTGTCATCGACAAGATGGAAGGAATGTAGGTACCTATGCTTCTTTTGATGACCAGTATTTTTTAATGCCATACCAAAGAATGAAAGAATGCGAAAGGTGTAGCTCTATCATCTAGAAACTTAAAGGAAGAAGCGATGGAGTAAAAATTGGTAAGACCACCAAAGAAATTCATTCCGGTTCAGGAAGTAACTCGTGAAGATGAGGAAAACGGAGAAATTGTAATTCTCGATTTGAGGAAGAGAGCAATAAATAGAATTAACCGAAGAAGTAGATTCAGCAGCAACTAAATATGTTCACCGCCAGCAAAATTATTGAAGCTTATCATCAGTTTAATGCCTTTTTGAAGCAAAAATTAAAGTGGTAAAAGTTGAAGTTACCAAGTTTACTTTTGCTTGTATTTTCTACATAAACAAAGAGAAAAAGTGGGATTAGTAAAAGTTCTAAGAAATAAAACAGATTGCATACAAACTCGAAAACAGGTGTATGTTCCTGAAAAATATGTGGTTATTATTATTATTCATGTTTTTATAAGTAATTATTTATAATGTAACATATTGTATCAGATATCAGATCTAATGTAGGTACAATAATAATTTATTAGTTCTCTTTATGATGATTAAAACATGCTCTTTTGAATAATTTCTCAACCTAGTTAATTGCTTCTTTTCCCGAATGTATTAATAATTGAAAATCAACAACATTCTTGGACCTATGTCGTACTTTCAATAATTAAAATAATTTCCATTTATGGAACCCACCAGTATAGGTTGCTATTATAGGTATTATGGTAGGTATTCAGGAATCACTATCGTAATAGGAGTGTTTACTAATTTCCAGCAGTAGGTAACTAAAACCGATAAAGTCTATAATATTGAAGCATGTAACATTAAAAAAAAACAATTCTTTATCTATCCGCAGTCTTGTGGGAACACATAATACTATTTATTCTGCGATAGTTAAGTTTCTACTGTGGTATTATGCACAAAGGACAGCAGTTCGCGGGCCGCACGCGCATCCCAATTGAAGCAGTGACGTCAAGCTAGTAAATTCAAACTAATGCAGGTACTTCTCACTATTTTTTCTGCAGAAAATGTTGTTTGATTTTTTTGTATTTCACTGATTTAATTCGTTGTGGCATTTGAACAGAAATAAATTTATATTTTGTGAACATGCCTATTATTTTTCTGAAAAGTGCGCCGATATCGCCAAAAAAAATCACCGCAACTTTTTTTTATTTGTTCAAAAATAAATAAGTTATAAGGGGTAGTAAGACACAATCCTCTGTAGTGTTAAATATAACTTGTTTTAAACTAGACTGGAAAAATGAATGGGTCACATACGTATGGTTAATAATATGTCATCAAACAAGCCAGATTTGCCATATCCGTTGATGTCCTAACATTAACTGCAATTTTCTAATGTCCCATATATCATTAAGCAACATTTGTTCAATAGGCTATTACACTGTATTACATATTTTACACCCAGGAATGAACGAAATTAAAACTCATTGTGGAAATGAAAGAGTTTCCCCAATTATTTATTTAACAACACAATGGGACTTGACTATTATTCTAACTTAACCGGGTAAAATATCACTATATTTTCTATCAATACAAAAAATAAATATTAACTTAAATTTGCTGGTAGGTACATAATTTTAAGGTGCTAAGAACGCTTCGTATGGTATGCTTTCAAATAAGTTATTGACAAAGTCTTTCATCAATACCAGAAGCTTCCTTTTCAAGTGTGGTTTCATTTCTTTGAGGAGTTCTTGGGAGTTAGAGTTGATAAACAGGTTTAGAGCAGCTTCTGTAACAAAGAAAAAAATGGTAAGCATCAGTGCAGTCAGTGCACAGCGATTTGAAAAACTGAAAAACTTTTCTTTGCAGCCGGAGGGTCCATTAGATCGACCGAGGTCAGATACTGGATGTCGCAGAATATGTAGGCAATCTCCCGGATTTATAATTTATACTTATTATTTATTATATATTTATACTATTTATATTTATATAAAAAAAATCCCAAAGGGGCCCCCCTACGGAGATACAGGGCAATATCTCCTAAAATAAACAAGCTGCTGAACTGAAATTTGACACTGCTGCGTATCTCACAGAGGGCGCCACTTGCACTATTTTTAGATCGTGTTATACCTCGTAACTTTTTTGAGGTTATGTTTTTGGTCTTGCAGGTCCCTCATTTTAGTGCACATTTTCATTTTGCAACAAAAGTGTACTCTTGTTTCATAACGACAAAATCAACCGTTTGCGTTGAAATTGGTAAAAAGTTCCTCAAAACCAAAACTTCAACATTCGAAACATAAAATCTTTACCTACCGCTTTCAAACGTTACAGACCGACTGTACCATTTAAACTGAGAAAAAATCCCTATTCGCCTTCAAAATGGAAAGGATTGAATTTGACAAAATTTGGACACCCTATTTCAAGAAAACCAATGGTGTTTTGTCCAATGGTGTTTTGTCCAATGTTTTGTTTTATGTTTTGAATGTTGAAGCTAACAGGTGCTTTAGGGCACGTTTCGCCAATTTAAACGCAAACGGTTGATTTTATCGTTATGAAACAAGAGTACTTCTTTGTTGCAGAATGAAAAGATGTACTAAAATGATGGAGCTGCAAGACCAAAAGATAACCTCAAAAAAGTGGCGCCCTGTGTGAGATACGTAAAAATTGGTGCTTTCAGCTTATTCTCCATGGCCTAAAAGACAGCAGTGCCAAATTTCAGTTCAGCACCTTGATTATTTTGGGAGATATTGCCATAATTTAATTTCAAAAAAAGAACACCGTAGGGGGGCCCTCTGGGAAATTTTTTTATAGGAACTTGTCATGTTATTGTAACGTCCCCTGTATAAATCCGGGAGATTGGCCACATATAGTTCGAGGCGGGAATGAAACTTCCGCCAGACGTGTGCGTTTTTCAAAACCTGTTTTTTATATTACATTATTGCGTTATTCATGCAGAAAATGGCAAATTTAACTGAGAGTATGAATATTATTTATAGAAATTTATTGTACTCTTTCCGAAATTAGAGAAGGTGCTGAAAAGGTGTCAAACGAGAAGAAAAAAACTATACCAACTTCAGTGAAACCTTCTTTCTTTACAACGAATAGGTAGATATTTTTGTTAGATATTTTTTGATAGCTCTATTTTTTTCTACAGTGTGTCCCCCGATAGGTAAGGCGACTCTTGTAAAAGGCAAAAAAATGAAATTTGACCTTCTGAGGGTCAGCCTAGCTTGTTTTAAAACTAATTTGTGGCATAATTTTAGTCTCGAAAAATAACGTATGCCTTGGAAATTTTCATTTTTTTTCAAATTTAGTAATTTGCACTTTTATTATTTTGAACAATTCTGTACTCCACCTAACCTTTGGCAAATATATGCTTCTCTTTACTTGTTCGCACAATATCCCAACCTTAAAATTCGCTTCTTTTAAAATCTTCAGATGACTATATATTTTTTTAAGTAAACACTGCTCATTGGTTTTATTAACTTGGTTGGGTCTCATTTGAATTCTTCTATGATTTCTGTTATTATACTCGGAAATTAGCGTAGTTAAAATAATAATCAACCCACTTAAATTTACCATTTAGACTAAAATACTTAAATAGTCGTCTTTTAGAGTTCGTATTACTCTCTTTCGTGATGCTAAAAGTGAGTGAAGTATTTCTAAAGTTGGCATCAAATTTTGATATCGTAAATTATAAAACTCTTTGCCTTGATTAGTTTGGAAGTAAAAGTACCATCTTACACGCTTTTTACGACAAAATATTATTAAGGAAACTTGTACGGGATGATAAACTCAGTAGGAGTAAAACATTTCAAAATATTTTTTTCGGCTAAAAAATTTAAAACGTAAAAAATCTAAGTCTCTCTATCTCTAGGCTTTTGAATCTTTTCACGCATCCTCAGTTTTTCATGATTTAGTAAAATTTTGATGCGAAAGATACAGAAAGGACACTTTTCTAAAAAATAGGAAAAAAGGCCTAGATTTTTGAAATTTTGCACACCTAGTCAGTTTTCGCCTAAACATGTTTTCTTAATGTCACTTTGTCGTAAGACCTCCAAAAGGATCTCTTTACTGGTATGAACAATTATTTGTTTCACAACTTCCAAGGCATATGCACATTATGTCACAAATTATATAGTTTGAACACAAGCAAGGTTGAACGTTGAAGCCCATGATCTCAAATTTTAACTCGAATTTTTTTTGTCGTTTCTCCTATCCGGGGACACACTGTATATAACTTTTGTTTTGGACGTTTTGACAAATTTTGTTTGTTAAAAAATATAGCTAGATAATGAAAATTTCATTTTTTATCCTGTGTCTCAGGAAATACATTATAGTATTAAGAACATAATATTTATAACATAATATTTATAACATAATATTTATAAGGTCTTAAAAATATACAGTTTATAGTAAAATCCACACAATTAAAAAAAAAACATGATTCTAAACATACAAAAGTAGGAAACACTTTTCTTCAAAGGTATATGATTTAAACATGAGCATTGTGTTCTGTGGTCCATTCGTTTGAAAACATGACGAGCTTTGTTTATCAACAATTTAGTAAGTCTTGCTTTGGTGTCCATCGACGGTGTCATTTAAGACTCCAGAAACATATTTTTTCTCTTTTCCTTTGCCCTATATATGCAGCGCAATCTATTGATGACTAGAAGAACTATTAAAAGAATGTAAGAAAATACTATTCTGGTGAGTTAAGTCAAGTCCTTATCATCCTCTGGTAGTATTCAAATTCAAGTGACCTACTCTCCACCTTTTTTTGGCTAGCAGGTACTGTATACATAGGTACCTATACGATATTGCATTATCATTGTGAATATATTAAATTTCATATTTTATGATCGCAAAAGAAATGAAATGTTATTTATTTTAGTTGACTTTCACTTACGTAGTACCGCATTTCCGTTGTGGATACCATCAACTCCCATTTTAATTTCTTTCACGCTAAAGTCCATTTTTATTTGTTCCAGATGTAGGTAGTTTCTACCATCTGGGCCCAAGAATTTGTTAGCCTTTACGTACGCTTTTACTTTTACACCACCTGCAAAAACCAGATAAAATTTAGTTGGATATATACAATATTTATATACCTATCAGTTGAAAATTAATAAAACAAATATTGGTATTATTTAACTCTAAAATGTTCATAGTTCTATATTGTATTAGTTTACTTGTTATTGTTGTCAACAAATTTGTTTTGATTGGTAGTAGTAGTGTATATGTTGAATGTATATTTTGTTTGGGGTACTAATTGTCACTTACTATATTCTCCCCAATAGTTTCCTCCTCCAGATGCTTGAATAATCAACAAAACTCCACTTGATTCGTATGTTGCTTTCGCAGAGATGTGAGGAATGTACAAAGTGAACTGGAACTGATTTGTAGGTATATCGGACCTGAAAAAACAATTTTTCTTGAAATCGGCAGTAAAGTGTTCCAAAATCGTCATTAAAAGCACAGAAATCGTACAATAATGGGCTACATTATTGTACGATTTTTTCAATAAGTAGGCCTTGGCGAGATGTAAACATCAAACGTCAGACGCGGAGAAATCGCCCGTCAAAAGTGACCAAATATTCAAAACCCGGCCGATAAAGGCCCATTTAACTTTTCGTACACATTGCGAAATTGTTTCCTATAGAAGCGCAATCCTTCAGTATACATATTTTAGTAAATTTGAATATCAATAGATTTGTTGTGTAGGCTGCACAAGACGGTTTTCTGTACGAAGATGCCGTGTCTTGTCTTACTTGACCTAGGTAGAGCGATCGTCAAAGTCAAGCAACGCCGCGCGTAGTCGGTTCATGGACTGGTGATCCCTTATTATTATTTTCTTGCCTAATAAAACATTTTTTTCCGATTTCAAAAAAAATATAATATGTACCTCGGCACTGAAGTTCTTTTTATGACTCATGTGGTTTATTTGCCTCTGCCAGAGGCCTCGGCAACTAAATTCCACATGAGTCATAAAAAGTTGAACTTCAGTGCCTTGGTACATAAATAACTATTATTCGGGTTGACACTGAGATATAGAGTCAAATAAAGTTGTTAGTTACTTCAACTCAAGGTTTTTTCTTATTTTGGCCCACCTGCAAACCAGACCAAATTTAAATGGGACCATATCAAAGATTTAAGGCACGAACCAAGAAACTGGTAGAGGCGCACAGCTTCTTCTGAACATTCGAATGTGGAGTGAAATCTTACCTAACTGCAGTCACCGTAAGGTTGCTGATTCCGTAAGCGTGTATGTCTCGGAAAATGGCTCTGTACCCATCTGGACCTCCCCCAAGTGCCAACTGGATCTCATCTATGACGACTGGCTCTGGCTCTGTGAGCCCAAGTTCCCGGATGCCCCCGTGACGTAACGTGGACACCAGGTGGTTGGTCGACTGGGCTAAGCATGTGTTTACTTGGGGATCGCTGCGTCTACACTGCTTGATGAAGTAGAACGCTATGGAAGAAAAAAAAATTATGTATTTCGTAGCATTCAAGGATATTGTGTTATAATGTCTGGTGGATTCTAATTCATTAAAAGTATAAGGTGTATAGTAAGGGCAGAATGTAAAGGCGAAGTCGGCAATAAATCATCAAAGAGAGAGCGCTATATCTATTGCTTTACTTGCACTCGCACAATTACACTTATGTCTCCTCCTCCAATTTGTATTCGACGTACGTCTTAATGTTCGCTAAGCACCTTTCATGAAAGGAAGAGAGATAGAAAACCTAGTACTTGTATTACTAGTTGATTGTTTAAGGCAGGCAGGGTCGGCCTAGAATAAATTATTGCTTTATTACCTGATGTGAACGGACGGATTAAAAATTTGTACTTATGTACCTGTTGTAATTTCATTTGTAATTTTTGAAGATTAATTCGGTAATTTACACTGGCAATTAAAAGATAATAATCCTTAAATTCAAAGTAGGTCTTAGGTATTTAAATAATTATTGTAATGGCTAGTTATGTTCATCGACCCCACAGCACACCGACCTGGACGAAAACCCCGAATCAGCGGAATCAGCTTTTTATTTTTCGTACACCGCATTTCCAATTTATATAAATATCGCGACCGCAATTAATCGATCAGTAATAGTTTATACCCTACGTTCAATAAACCTTTTTAAAAACGAAGATTTTCGACCCCGGAACATAACTGGCGCTGCGAACAGGATAGCTGCACGGAATCCAAAGGAGGATCATCGGTTCGTCTCAACGATTTGGCAGTTATCAACGACCTGGGAGAAGAAACCTGTGCAGAGATTGGAGAACCATACGGCAGGGATGTCCAGAGCGATTCTTCTTGTCCTGTAAGTTCACTTCCTTTTTCTCATGAGTTCTGATTACCCTGAAGGTTCATTATTAGAAGATTTAGCTCATTTTTCTATTACTCCAAAAGCTCCTAAACAAAAACCTCGTTTTAAACCATATTCTAAAAATTTATCTGAAGATTTAAAAAACCCTCAAATTTTAATTTCTCAGCCCTCAACTTCAAAAACTCAAGAAATGGCTTTAACAAATACCGACATTAATAATTTGTGCAACACTCTTCCAGAATATAAACCGGGAGATAACCTCTCCACATTTATAAATTCAGTTGATAATTTAATTGCTTTTTTCACTCAACAAGGTGCTAATGCCACTCAACTATATATAATTAACACTCATATCGTTTCCAAAATTAAAAATGAGGCTCGTGATTTCTTAAATTTACACAATAAAACTTCTTGGGCAGAAATAAAGCCCCTTTTACTCCAAAAATATGGCGACCGTCGCACAGAAGAAATTTTATTAACACAATTAACCACCACAGTTCAAAAGCGTTCTGAATCTTATGATGACTATTACAACCGAATAACTTTAGCACTTAATGATCTTTTACAGCATGTTTCTTTACATGAAAATAACGCTCAGGCAATCGAGTTTAAAGCTTCGTTTTTCAGAAAACAAGCCCTTAGAACATTTTGTACTGGCATAAACAATCCCTATTGCGATCATTTATCTCATTTTGAATTAAACTCTCTCGACGAAGCACTTCAAAAATGCATAGCTTTAGATAACCACAAACAGCAACAGCAATATATGTCTTATCTTAAATCTACCACCTATCCCCGCGATTATCAAAGAAACAGTCAACCTACCACTACCAATCGCCCTACTAATCAAAATCCTCAACCACCTCGCAACCCACAACCTAATCATAATACGAATATGAACCCAAATTTTAATCAACAATTCCCTCAAAACTTTAATCAAGGTCCTTCAAACTCACCTAGAAATTTTGGCAACACAAATAGGCCCATTCCTCAAAGACAAAACCCTCCACCTAATAGACAAGTATTCAGCCCACCATCTAATAGACCCAACAATAATTACTTCCAAAATCAATATCGTCCAACTCCAACTCCTATGTCCATAACTTCAAAATTGCCGTCACAGCAAACTTACAAACCAACCCCAATGTCCACACGTACTTTCCATAATAATATAGAATGCGATTCCAATTTAGAAACCGAAGAATACTTTTCCGAAAATTTTCGAGAACAAGCCTCGGAATCTCCTCCCAATCCCGAATTATCGAATTAAATAATATTTCAAAAGCCACCAAACTTCCATTTTTCTATCTCCCTTATTCTAATCTTAAAGTATTAATAGATTCTGGTGGATCCGATACTGTAATAACTCCCGAAGCTGCACAAAATTTCGATCCAAAATATCAATTTTTTGAAACCTTTACTCTTATTTCTATGAAAACTCCTAAAACCTACTCCGAAAACCTTTATTTTCCCGTTTTTAACGAAATTGGCATTGATCAACCGTTTATAGTTAGAATTGCCGACTGGCACAACGATTTTGATATTCTTTTAGGTACTGGTGAACTCGACCAATTAGGTGCAAATATAGATTATGAAACTCATATATTTTCTATTCGTAAATTAGGCGTTTCCGTTCCATTTGAAGTTATATATCGTTCGAATAATCGACTCCGTATCCCAGTAAATATCAATAATGGTGAAGTTGTACTCCCAGAAATTACCCTTGATAACCAAACTGTACTCCCAATTTCAATACACCATGCCAATGATGGGTTTGTAGAAATACCACAACCAGAAAATTTAAATATTGACTTCCCTGAACCAATATCTGTTTATCCACTATCCGATTTTGAAGAATTATCACCTCCCTTCTCCAATAACTCATTTGATCCCAACTCTATTCGAACAAAACATCTGAATTCCGAAGAAAAGCAAAAAATTCTTGATCTATGTCATAAATTTAAAGATATTTTTTACAATGAATCATCTGATCTGTCATTTACTAGTTCTGTCAAACACGAAATCCGCACAAAAGACGAAACTCCTATTTTTTCCCGTTCTTTCCGACATCCTAAAGTCATGCAAAGCGAAATTTCTTCCCAAATTGATAAACTCTTAGAACAAAATATAATCCGACCTTCAATTTCCCCTTATTCTTCGCCCGTTTGGATCGTTCCAAAGAAAATGGATGCATCCGGTAAACGCAAGTTTCGCATGGTTATAGACTATCGCAAACTAAACGATAATACGGTTGAAGACAAATATCCCCTTCCCCGCATCGACGAAATACTTGACAATTTAGGCAAATGCACATACTTCACAACCCTCGACTTAGCCCAAGGTTTTCACCAAATTGAAGTACACCCCAACGCCTTCACAGTTCCCAATGGCCACTTCGAATATACAAGAATGCCGTTTGGTCTAAAAAACGCCCCAGCGACCTTCCAACGCATGATGGACGAAATTCTAAGAGAATACCTTTACAAATCATGTTTTGTCTATATGGATGACGTCATTATATTTTCCAAATCTTTACAAGAACATCTTATACATATAAAATCCATTTTTCAAAAATTCCGTGAAGTAAACCTAAAAATTCAACTCGACAAATCTGAATTCCTAAACAAAGAAGTAGCTTTCCTTGGCCACGTGATTACTCCCGAAGGCATTAAACCCAATCCAAACAAAATATCCGCAATCCAAAACTTCCCCATTCCTAAAACTACTAAGGAAATTAAAAGTTTCTTGGGACTAATAGGCTATTATCGCCGCTTCATTCCTAATTTCTCAAAAATGACAACACCCATGACACGTTGTTTACGAAAAGACACCAAAATTGAAATTGACCACCCTCAATATATAGATTGTTTTGAAAAATGTAAATCCGCTCTAAGTAACTCCCCAATTCTCCAATACCCTGACTTTTCTCTACCTTTTACACTAACTACTGACGCCTCTAACGTTGCTATTGGCTCTGTCCTATCCCAAAAAGGAAAACCAATCGCTTACTACTCCCGCACCCTTATTACCGCAGAACGAAACTACTCCACAATCGAGAAAGAACTCCTTGCAATCATAGAATCCTGTAAACATTTCCGGCCCTATCTTTTTGGTGTAAAATTCACCATAGAAACCGATCACAACCCCTTAGTCTGGCTCTATAAAATTAAGGAACCCCATTCTCGTCTCGCCCGGTGGAAACTCAAATTAGAAGAATATAATTTTGAAATTGTATATCGCAAAGGTAAAGAAAATTTTGTAGCCGACGCTCTTTCCCGTATCGAACTCAATATGCATGAATTAGACTCGATCTGTGTAAATCCTCCCTCACATGACGATGACTTTAATATTGACGACTTTATTAACGAAACTTATGAAAAACAAACTGGATTATCCACACAACACTCCACACACGAAAACCCTATTGCAACTATTCCATTTTCCGAAGAACCCATTAATTATTTTCCTAATCAAATTATCTTAAAATTTGGAAACAAACATGATGTTCAATACATCCTTAAATTCAAAAGTAAACACCAATATTACGTAACTCTTACTGAAAAAGATTGGAAAACTGACATTAAAAACACTCTCCATTCTATAATATCTCCTAATCAACGCTACCATATCCTCACAGAACAAACGGATATCCAAAAATTTATATCTGAATATGTCCGCAATACTTTTAATGAAACCGTTCGTATCTCTTTCTGCTCTAAACAAACTCAAGACATAGAGAATCCCGATAAACAACTTCAATGTGTTCAAGATTACCACAAGCAAAATCATAATGGCATACTCGAAACTCTCAATCACTTAAAACTCCATTATTATTGGCCAAATATGCGCACTACGATTTCCGATTATATTAATAAATGCGATATATGCCTCCGAAACAAATATGAAAGACACCCTTATAAACTTCCCTTCAAAGGCCCCCTATTAGGACAAAAACCTTTTGATATTATCCACATAGACACCTTTTGCTGTAATCGTCAAAGTTTTCTAACAATCATAGATTCATTTTCCAAATATGCTCAAGTTTACAATATACAAGACAAAATGAATATATCCATTCTCAGCAAATTACGTCATTACTTTTCTCATCACAATTATCCGCGCAAAATTGTCTGTGACGAAGGAACTGAATTTTCCAATAATCTCTTTAAAGAATTTTGTAAACTCCACAAAATAGAACTCCATTTTACCACAGTTAATAATCCTAACTCTAACAGTCCTATCGAACGATTCCATTCCACATTTACAGAAAAACTGCGCGTTATGCAAGATGAACGACCTAGAGAATATTTCCAAGACCTAATCACCCACTGTGTCCTTATTTATAACCAATCCATCCACTCAGCTACTGGCTACTCCCCTTTCTCAATCCTCTACGGCCCCTATATCGAAGAAATACAATTCGACGACGACTTACCTATTTATGAAAAATATAATCAACGACATAAAGATGAACTCCGCCCTTTTATTGATTCCCTTTACACTAAACTTCACGAAAAAGAAACCCGCATTTTAGAAAACCGCAACAAAAATCTACCAGATCCCACTCCTACTCCAGAACAAGGACAAACCGTGTACCTTTCCAAAAACACTCGTAACAAACTCGACGCACCCTATATACCCGCTACTGTTACCTCTACTGACAATACAAAAATTAAAGTCTTAACTACTAAGAATAAACCCACTAACTCTCATCCTAGAAAAATCAAACGCTTACGCAAACCTCCCTTGTTACAGAAACACCCTCCTAATAACCAACTGCCTGGCCCTTCAAGTGCACCCGATCCCTAATAATGGATACTATCAAGAATTGGTAGGCCAAGCACAATTATTTGACCACTTTCACCGTCACATACTTACTTTCAACTTAAGCACTATAGATAATACCCTTAAACTTTACCCCGTTAATTTAGTTCTTTTTAATACTTCAACGACTTCGTCTTATTACAAAATGTTTAATCAATATCAACTGCTTTATCATGAAACTCTTGACAATTTTCATAAACTAATTCGCCCTAGACAGAAACGTGGAATTATGAACTATATAGGTACTTTCATTAAATCAATCACAGGTAATCTCGACGAGAATGATCGTATATTTTTGGAAAAACATATTCAAGCTATCGAAAACAAGCAATCTCAAATTATTGGCACCCTCAATAACTCTACAACTTATGCCTCACAAACAATAAAACGATATAACATGTTAGTTGAAACTATTAATAATAACACAGTTAAAATTGCACAAGATATTAATCTCCTCAGCGACGAATTTGACAAATATCTCTCACTTCATAGCGAAATACTTAATCTCGATCGTTTAAATCAATTCCTTCAAAAATTACTTCGAACTATTAATTTAGCTGCATTGCAACAGTCGAACATTGAACTCTTTTCTCTCTCTGAAATTATTAAACTAGAAAATCAACTCAAATCAATCTATAATAAAGCCTCTCTCTTATCCGATAACATGCACCCTTTTGAACTAATCGAAACTGCTCAAAGTACAATAATCTCTACAGAAAGTCAGATACTCATTATCCTAAAAATTCCTATCCTTGATGAACTTGTATTCCCACTCTACCAAGTTTACCCAATCCATAACAAAGAAGATATCGTTTTGGTACCCCCTGCTGTTTACTATGGGAATAATCGTTGGTATTCCACATGCACACCTACAGAAAGAAAAATCACCTGTCAAACTATGTCAACAACCAGATGTCAACTGCCCACATTAGAAAACTGCACCACTGCCATTCTCCTGCAACCGATCATACATCAAACTAAGAGAAGCCTCATTGCCAGCACAAATCACCCACTCCGTATCACCGAAAAATGTTCAAAAACAGAAAAAATCATAAAGCAACCAGCAATCATCCAATCACCCTGTCCAATTCAAATTGAAAATCAATGGTATACCGCCACGCAAGAAGAAGCCGAAATCCCAGCCATCGTTCCTGTCAAAATTAATCCCAAGTATCGTCTACAACTAAATCATTTACAGTCTCTTCAAGAAACACCGCAATTGTCGGCTATCCAACCCATACACCTAGATCCAGTCGTCATCTCCACAACAACCTGGTCAGCCACACTTCTTATCATCACTCTAATGTGTGTCATCATCTACTTCATCCTAAGAAAACGAAAAAGACTCCAAACACTCTTTTTCAAACCAAGAATATCACTCTCAGAACTCCAAGAACTTCAACAACTCAACAAGAAGCCCGAGGACGAACTTCCATCCTAAGGGGGGAAGAGTTATGTTCATCGACCCCACAGCACACCGACCTGGACGAAAACCCCGAATCAGCGGAATCAGCTTTTTATTTTTCGTACACCGCATTTCCAATTTATATAAATATCGCGACCGCAATTAATCGATCAGTAATAGTTTATACCCTACGTTCAATAAACCTTTTTAAAAACGAAGATTTTCGACCCCGGAACATAACTGGCTAGGCAAAAAATATATATATTTATATTTTTAGTTACAAATTAAATATCAACATAAAATAAACTTTACATAGTCAGAAGTCAGTATATACATAATAAATAAATAAATAAATAATAATATACATTTAATTCATTATGAATTTTAGTTAGAATATAAAATACTATCATCCGAATATGAATCGTCATTTAAATTAATAATAATTGGGTCTATGTCAACGTCCAATATCTTTCCTTTTTCCCAATAATCCTTAATAACGTTCTCGGTGTGTTTTATACAACTGGACCAGTTTTCTTTAGTGACTTCCTGGAGAGCTTCTTTCCAAAAATAGACATTACCGTGTTATCATCATGCATTGCCTCAGATACAATTTTCTTATTAAAAAAAAAGTTTTGTATTGGGCCCATATCAAATCTATTGCATTAAATATACAATGATATAGGGGAAGCCTCAACACTTGATGTTCCATTTTATTAATTATATTGTCAGACGCATAAGGCAACTTGGATTTATAATTTTTAACGATCTGGAGCAACTCACATTTAAGGGAATTTTCAGGAAAATAAATTTTTGTATTTCGAAGCCAGTTAATTATTTCTTTTTTTTTTGTGGCTGTATTGGGCACATTTTCACACAGCTTGGAATGGTATTTCGTATTGTCCATTATAATTAAAGGAGGGTTTTCAAGTTCATCCGACCATTTTTCAAACATTTCGGCGTTCGTATTATCGTGGTAGTCTGCACTTTTATTTTTAGTTGAAAATATAAGCTCAGCGCCATAAATCCGTCCTTATTACCGACATGAACAATTATAAACCTTTTGCCATAATTCGCTTTTTTTTTGGAAGTTTATCACCAAAATAAACCAAATATTTAATTACAGCCCTGTTTTATAGGCGTACTCCCATTTGAATATATTAACGTTATTAACATAATGTATCAGACAAGGACAGAGCAATAAAAAGTTGGTCTTGCGTTTCTTTAAGCCGAACCCCTCGCTCCAAAACATAAGGGAGAGCAGGTAGGAAAATCATAGCCCATCTCTCTCGATTTTATGGCCGACTTCGCCTTTAATTCTGCCCTTAAGGCGCGTTCTCACGAGTCGATTTTAGTTGATCAACTTTTGTGGATCAACGAAAATCGAAATAAAATTGCTGTGAGAACATCGATTTCAATTTTTGTCGGTCAAGTTTAGTTGATTCCACAAAAGATTGACCCATTCAAACTTTATCGTTCAAGTTATGAGTCATCAATGGTTTTCGGACGAGTTGAAACGTAGTTGACGCGTGTGAACATTTGTCAGTCGACTTGAATCATCTGATTGTGGTGCATTTATTGCATTAAGGTTTGTTTTATTTAAAAGTTAATAGGGCACAAGGGCGACAAAATGACTTTAAAATGGTCAGATAGTCCTATGGTCACATTTATAGAACTGTATCATAATCATGATTGTCTTTGGAATCATAGACTAGACAGATACAAAAATAAAGATGCCAGAGAAAACGCATTACGTGTTATTGCACGGGAAATGGAAATATATGGTCTTAATATAACGGATTAAACCGGAAATACGCTATTTTCTATCAACTATTTATCCAAGTTTCGCTTGACACGTGTGAACCAAAAACTTGACCGATTTTAGTTGATCCACAAAAGTTGATCAACTAAAATCGACTCGTGAGAACGCGCCTTTACTATAGTACAGGGATATTCATATAACATTCTACCCCAATTAACTTTTTTGTTTTTCATTTTGTAAAAAAACGCAAACATGAAAATTGCCATTCAATGTTCAAAGCAACTATTACGAGAATAAGAGCTTTTGTTACCACACCCTGCTGTGAAAATTGAAAATGGTATATTATTGTTATAATATTAGTGGAAAAAACGACACTGTTGAATGTTATGTGAATACGCATGAATATACCCCAAGAAGAGTCCTACCTAATCAAACGTGTTTCAAATATATTTATAACAAATTGAGAATTACTGGTTCAAAAAATAAAGAAAAGAGAAATAAACCACGAGATCACAGAAAGCGTATATTTTCTATGCACGATGCACGATATGTTTTAACTGAGAATATACAGGAAGCAGTCTTATTATACTCCTTGGGAAATCCGATGCATTTTATTAAAGACGTGATATTTGCAAATATCATGAAGCTCAGTCCAGAGAATGTTAAAAATGCACAAGTTTAGACCATATCGTTATCGCCCAGTTGAAAAGCTGTATAAGAATGAAAATTTTAGAAGGCGAGAATATTGCTGCTTAGTGTTGGAGAGACAAGCGGAAAATGATCAGTTTATAGGTGCATTTTTTTATCACTTGTAAATTATCACTATAAAAATTAGGTACACTATACTACTACTAGACATTATACTATTCTATTACTATTACTACCGAAATTATTATTACAGATTCTATATTGTGGACTGATGAAGCCACTTTTACAACATGTGGCGTTTTTAATAGAAGAAACACTATTGGTCATCAGAAAATACACGCCAATTTACAGTTTATTTCAATTCAACAACAAGGTGGAACTTCAATAAATGTTTGGTGTGGTATTTTTTTGGAATCGCATAATTGGTCTGTTAATTTTTGAAGGTGGTTTAACTGGGCTAAAATATGTACAGGGTGTTCCCGTATATTTTGTCCTACCCCTAGCCCTAGAGCCTCTATTTTTCGAGTTAGAAAAAAATTACTTAAAAGGAAGTTGTAGTTTACCAAGGTGTATTGTCCCAAAAATAATGGATTGACAGGAATGCCCTTGCCTAAGTTGAAATGTTTTGCCATGGCAACCTTGATTAAATATAAAGATAGTATTTATCTGCAATTTGGAATATCATGCGAATGTTTAGAGCGAATATATAACATATTTACATTGTTGGAATCGGAAAAATGCATACAATTCAAAAATCCACAAATATACAGGGTGTTCCGTTAAAAAAAGTAAGTTTATATTTTTTTATAAATTTGCTACGCTCAAATTTGTTCTATCTAGTAACAGATCCTAGCGGTTCAGAAAAAATCCTACAACTTTCATTTAAGTAATTTTTTTCTAACTCGAAAAATATAGGCTCTAGGGGTGGGTCAAAATATACGGGAACACCCTGTACAGCTCTTAAGAAGAGAAATTTCTGATCTATTGAATCAAGTTAATGGGCCGAATATTGTTTGGCAACTTGACGGTGCTTATAAATCAAATGCTGTCAAGAGGCATTTGGATGACACGTTTTTAAAGTGGATTGGTTCAAATGGAACTATTTTATATCCTGCCAGAAGCCCAGACTTAACCCCACTCGATTTCTTCCTGTGGGGTAGTTTCAAGGACCGGGTATATGCGGAGAGATCAAATAATTTAGACCAAGGTAAAGAAAAAATATCTCAGGAGATCAGAGAGATGAACGAGGCAGGTATCGTGGCTAACTACTAGAGAAGTTTATTAAGAAAATATGCTCTCTGTATTGCACAAAATGGAAGCATTATACAGGGTGACATAGAAAAAAGTACATTACATACTGCCACACCATAGAGGACACTAAAATAAGAAAAAAAGTTTCTATGAACATGGGTCCGCAAGGCCTTCGGTTAAAAGATACGGGGTGTTGAATTGTAATTTTTTTGTTTTGTTTTTTACGAATATCTTTAGCCAGAGACGCAAGAAATGGATAAAATGTGGCATACAGGTTTTTTTTATCATGCTAAATTCAAATACGCTCTACATTACAGGGTTCCATTTCTATTGAATCGGTCCTAACTTTTTTGCTATACAGTGTATGTTATTTTCGACTGAAAAAATGTTATCCCATCTTTTATACTTACGAAAGGTATACCTTGTTCAAGACGCTAGAAGCAATGGTTCCAGTACAAATGCATCTAAAGCCGACAATGCATGCAAATTACTTATTCAAAAAGCATCAAAGTAACCTTTGCAAAAACAATGAAAAGTAACAATGAAACAATGTGTCATAATGACACTTGTCAAACTAATTTAATAATTGTTATTAGGTAGTAGGTATTTTGTCTTCTTGTTTAAGTTTTTTTTATGCTATAGAAATACATAATGAAGCACAGTTATGGATAAGAATTATGGAATCGGCAGATAGATTTCGTAATGACCCAGGAATATTTCAAAGATGCCGTCAATCATTAAGAAGAAGAATGGAAAAATGTATTGAAGTACAAGGGCAACAATTTGAACATCTTCTAAAACCTTAATGTTTTGTTTTAATTAATCATATTTTTCATCATACCATTACAATTTAATTGTTGAAGTATTTATCATTGTTTTTGCAAATAAATAAAAAAAATTACAATTCAACACCCCGTATCTTTTAACCGAAGGCCTTGCGGACCCATGTTCATAGGAACTTTTTTTCTTATTTTAGTGTCCTCTATGGTGTGGCACTATGTAATGTACTTTTTTCTATGTCACCCTGTATAGAACACCTTCTATAATTTAATTTAATTCGTAATAAAGTATCCCGTCCCATCCATAAATATGACTTTTATTAAGACAAAAATAAAAGGTAACTTATGGAACATTTCCACAGCCTTATTGGCCTTGTTGAATTTTCGATATATTATTGTGTATAATTGTGGAAATACAACAATTATTGTAAACTGTCAAATCTCCATTTATAACATTCTCGTAATAACTGTTTTGAATTGACCATAGCAATTTTGATTTTGCCCGAGATTCAATAATTCAAAGGACAATTTTGTGCAAACTACTAAAGCAAACATATAACATATTTTATATGAGTGAGTTTTTTTGCTCCATCTAATGCCCCTTTTGGATTTTTAAGAAAGTTAATGGCTCACTAGATATTTTGAAAAGAGTGATTATGGCTATTTCATCAGATCTCTGTGGCTCCGTTATTTCTGATTAGGTAAATTGTAGATAAGTTTATGGGCTTAATAAGATAATCTAATTCAATTTTATATGTTGTTTGTGATTTTTGAGTTATGACATAAACTTGTGTTTTTTTAAATGTAAATCATAGTTGGCTGTGGCCTTATCAAATCGGCCATTTTTTGAGCTTTTCACATAGTGGGCGATGGAATATTTTCATAATTACGTTCTATTTTATAATAAGACATACTTCAAACTTTCAAATATTTTATTTTTAGCTTGTAACAAAATGTAACAAAATAAAGCAAAAATTATCATGATGGAAAGAAATTACCTAGATCAGCTCTATCCAAATAGTTGGATAGGGAGAAATAGACCTATTTCCTGGCAGCCCCGATCCCCCGATTTGTCTGTTTTGGATTTATTTTTGCGGGGAACAGTACAAAATAAAGTATGAGACAATTGTTGAATTAAGAGCAGCTGTTTTAGAAGCAATTGACGGTATTGACAGGCGCTCTCTAAGAAAGGCGACAAATTCAGTTTTAAAAAGATGCAATATTTGCATAAATAATAATGGTGGATTGTTTGAACACTTTTCTTATTCTAAAGGTGACCTTTTAAAATAATAATAATTAGAATTTGAGTTTTTTAATTTTTGGTTTATTTTGTTACATTTTGTTACCAGCTAAAAACAAAATATTAGAAAGTTTGAAGTATGTCTAATTATAAAATAGAACGTAATTATGAAAATATTCCATGACTGACTATGTGGAAATTAAAAAAAAATCAAAAAATTAGCCATAGCTCTTTTTTTTATTATAACTATGCCGAGTATTATATCTTTGGAAAGGTAAAAAAATGACCGATTTTATAAGGCCACAGCCAACGATGATTTACATTTAAAAAAACAAAAGTTTATGCCATATCTCAAAAATCAGAAACAACATAAAAAATTATCTTATTAAGCCTAAAATTATCTACAATTTTTGTCTCTACCCTTTTTCTGTATAATCAGAAATAACGGAGCTACAGAGATCTGATGAAATAGCAAAAAATCACTCTTTTCAAAATATCTAGTGAGCCATGCATTTTTTTAAAAATCCAAAAGGGGCATTAGATTGAGCATTCAAAACTGCAATTCTTTCCCCATTTAACCTTTGTTCTAACTTTGCTAGTTTCCGAGATCCCCATAGTGGCCATCGAAAAAAACTCACCCCGTATAGCGTTGAAACCAGAAAAATACGTAGATTTCGAAAATCGAGATATATGCAGGATGTTCCATTTAAAAAACATAATTTAGGTCTACATCTCCGAAACGGGATACATACATGAAGTCGCAAGAAAATGTTAAAAATAATAATAATTACAAAAAATTAAATAGAATGCCATTAATTTGTATTTATGTATATCTTTTTAATTGCAAGCAACTTTCTCTTTTATACCACTTTTTTCTAAGACGAAAAATAAAAGTATCGCGGTATACCAAAAAAAAAAAGAGAAAATTGCATAGTCCAGGACCGTATTAATTTTTTTCGTAGTAAATGTACATTTTAGTGGCCAAAACGAGAAAAAATATGTATGTGTCATACATCGTTGTACTCAGGACAACGATTTATTTCGAAATATGGAATAAAGAAGCCAGGTCCATATTAAAAAAAATTAAGATGATCCCTCTATCTCAAAAAGGACACGTCGCGCCGAAAATCTAAAAATACCGTGGCGAATTACAGAAAAAATTGCAGTGGAAGGGTATAATTTATTTTTCAATATTATCGCAAATGGCGCCAGAAAAAAATATAAAATCTAATTTTCGAAAATTCGGTTTTTCTTAAATATCTCAGCAACCATGAAAATATTTAAACTTTCTCAACGGCATATTGTTAGACGCCCAAAGGCGCAAGTTTGCCTCCAGTTGACCGACTTCGTATCTGTTACGGTTTCCGAGATTCCCATGTTGAGCACCGGAACTGAATCACCCTGTATTTAGCTATTTACATTAAAGTGCGATGTTACCCGGTATAAAATGTACCTATCCTTCGAACGTATCAACGCTTGATTGACGTTTTCTTAATTTCATTTTTTGTTTATTGTCGTTTAAAAATATCTTAATTGCTCATCTCGATCTACCTAGAGAAAGTAGTCGCTGTGTAAGGCGAAGCGTTTTGCTGTTGATAATTCGTACCTACATGTTAAAAGCCGTAAGATGTTATGTACCACTTTCTTCAGTTAAGCGACTGGCAACTATTCTGCGCTTTTGACAATTTCTTAATAGACAACAGGAAGCCAACCGCAAGTGAAACCTTATTGGAAATTTTATACAGTTTATTGACACCTCAGCGGGTCCCGTTCTGAATTTTATAGGTGGCAAAACTGTACTTTGGATTTCTTGTTGGAAAGTCGCAGTGTGAATTTGTATTTCACAGGGATTCGCAGTGTATTTTTATAGATCATATTGCATTTCTCCCCTACAAACTCGTGAGTGCAAGTATTTGTATTTTTACATACCTATCTAACTCATCAATAATTAATTGATTGTTTATTTTTCACCCAATTCTTGACCATACTAGCAGCGTCCAGAGATAATTCTCTAGACTTTGATACTAGAACCTTTCTGTCGGAAACTGTTCTATCCGTTTTGCTTAGAAATAATTCAAGATTGTTGAACTAGGTCAATTAAATATCTAAAAATTTAGCATCATTTTTAAGACCCTACCTTAATGGGGACCTATGCTCTGTTTAATAACGTCACGATTAGAATAAGAACAAACCTATAAAAAATGAATAAAACATTGTTGTTTCTAAAGTATATAAGTACTTATTACAAAATTTCAGTAAAAGATGCCTTTGCTTTTATTTTATTTAATTCTAAATAGCAATTAAATAAAATAAAAGCAAAAATAATTATAGTTCCTTCTTTAAACAATAAGTTATACACTGTATATTTTTGCACAAATTTCTTGAACATTTGTTGTTGATGTCGATCATCAAATATCATTTAAGCGCTAGTTAACTTTTATTTTATAAAATATCTAACTTAGGTAACTACATTTTAAAAACAATTTCCCAGAAAAAGACAAGTAAGATTTTAAAAAATACTTACGGAAACCAGAGTAAGCTTCCTGGACTAAAACTAATAAAGAAACTATGTAAACAAAGTTGTTACACATAATTGTTGCACCAGAACTACGGGTGGGTACCGAGAGGCGTTCCTCGACTTGCGAAGAAGCTCACCAACCAACTGACCTCGTAGTGAAAGAGCGGCCATGACTTTGAACTCGATATCAACCTTATAGGGGGGGACTTTTACATTCTGTATACCAGGTGTGCGTCAAAACGAGGCATTTCACTTTGATGGCTGCTTTCAAGCAAAGAAAACCTATAGCTATAGCTACTTCAAAGCGTTATTATTTATTATTACAATCTGACTTGCAGCCAGGTATACGCAACTAAGTTCTGTGAGTTTTGAGCCATCTAGCTCTTAAATGGGCATCCTGGGCATCCGCCATATTGAACTAGAATGACGTCACGTATTCTGCATGACAAACCCTTTCATTTGTCATACTCGTGTCAAGGAGGTTGTGAAGAAATAGGTAATCGATTTTGGGGCGGCCGTCATATTGAATTTGGTATGACATCACTCTCCTTATTGTTGTCTACTCGTCAAACCGTTTCATTTGATATCCATATCAAGGGGGTTGTAAAGAAAAAAGTAATCCGCCATCTTGGAGCGGCGGCCATTTTGAATATTGAGTATACTAGATTGTATTGTCACCAGTAACAAAAGTGTGTGCAATCGGTTGGCTGAAACTCGTTTAAAATTCGGTTGCAAGATTTGACCCACACCTTAAAATATTTACCTAATATGTTGCCCTTTCTTTGGGCTAATTCTTTTTGAAGCAAAATTATCGGAATAATACAACTAATACAAAAAAATAAATAAAATGGGCCTCCCTGTACATTTTAAGACTACTGTGAGGAAAATCGCTACATCTGGGGCGGAGCTATGCGAAATAATATAAAGCATCACTCTCATCATTATGCTGCAGTACTGAAAGTGCGTTCGTTATTTTGCCAATAATTTGTTTTATTTATTAACCGATTATAATGAACGTCACAAAGTTGCTTGCAGAAAGTACAGACCATCCCCAGAAAACTTGTGAAAATGTGTTCTTTCTTTCGACTAATTCTTTTTGAAGCAAATACGTCTGAATTATGCAACTGATACAAAAACTGAATAAATTGGAAATTCCTCCACATCTTAAAACCACCCCCGGTAGGAGTAAGTATACCGCATTTATTGGAACTTGTGTTTCACGAGCGTGTAGGTAAATTTTAAAGTTTCAAGGTATAAGTTTTGTAAACTCTAGTCAATAAGGCTTAGGGCAGTAATAAGTATTATACCTTAAAATGTTAATTTTACAATATATTTCAATTTAAGGCATGTACAAATCACTCTTACCGCTTGCTAGCTTTTTCATTTACTTATAATAATTTACTTATAATAATTTACAAATCTATTTCATTTTTACCTACAGGGTGTCTACTTTTAAGTGTATACAAATCGATAAAAAATGTATTTTGTGAGATATTTTCAAAAACCTTTTTTTGTTCGAAAGGCCTTCAAAAACCGCTTCTTTTGACCTTTCTGCCATTTTCAAAATGCAAATGCAGGGCCGGCTGCGATTTTTTATACCCCCGATTTTTCGAAAACCATTTAGCGATTTTTTTATTTAAAATCTGACCCCACAGCGTTAATCAGAATACCCCGAAACCCCTATATACCAATTTTGAATAAAAAATATACGGGGAGTTCCATTCTGCAGGGTGTCAAAGTTGAGCAAAATAGGAATTTTAAAGGCATCTGCCAAGTCAAGAGTGCCATGGAATCCCCTCAAAACAGTTGAATGGTCAATAGAACCACTCAAGGTGTTGGTGTGCAAAGTTCCAATTCAAAATATACAGAGCGTTCTTATCTGTGCCATCTCAAATTATTGAATTTTTGGAACTTTATACTGGTCAAAAATCGAGAATATCAAAACCGCTACCCACACTATAAACGAACTAAATCTAAAAAATACAGAAGTCTGCCAGTCAGTAAGTCCATATGAGTTAAGGTGGCTGGTGTGCCACAACAGGAAACGCACAGAAAATGTATCATCTTAGACAGTGACTTTGTTGAGTAAGGTCCAATAATTTAAATTGTTTTTATTTGTTAGTTGGCATTTTGTAAAGAAATACATTACTTTTGTGTTGATCAATATTTTTTCAATGATTCCACAGCACTCATGACCCGTATAAAGGTTCATAAAAATTCAGCATTTTGAGATGGCACAGATAAGAACATTCTGTATATTTTGAATTGGACCTTTGTACACCAACACCTTGAGTGGTTCTATTGACACTTGACTTTGCAGGTGCCTTTAAAATTCCTATTTTGCTCAACTTTGACACCCTGCAGAATAGAACTCCCTGTATATTTTTTATTCAAATTTGGTATTTAGGGGTTTTTGGGTGTTCTGATTAACGCTGTGTGGTCAGATTTTAAATAAAAAAAATCGCTAAATGGTTTTTGTGAAAATCGGGGTATAAAAAAAAACGTAGCCGTCCCTGGATTTGCATTTTGACAAAAGTAAAAACGTCAAAAGAAGCGTTTTTTGAAGACCTTTCGAACAACAAAAGGTTTTTGAAAATATCTCACAAAATACATTTTTTATCGATTTGTATACACTTAAAAGTAGACACCCTGTATAAAATCTATACCATCACAAAATAAAGTGAACTTTTTTCTTTGATTTTATATGTTCCTACTCTGTTTTTTTATAAAATCTTTATTTTTGGTGATAATCGCCTGAACTTTTTGTTTGAAAGGATTTCAAAAAACGCTGCTTTTGTCCTTACCATTTTCAAAATGCAAAATCAACACCACGGCGTTAATCAGGACACCCCAAAACCCCCATACGAAAAATTTAAACAAACATTTTACACGGAGTTCCATTCTGCAGGGTGTCAAAGTTGAGCAAACTTTTGAAGGCATCTGGCGAGTCAAGTGTGCCATTCAAACAGTTGAATGGTCAACAGGACCACTTAAAGTGTGCAAAGATCTAATCGGGTGTCTTTCTCAGAGCCATCTCCAAGCCATCCGAGTACTGGGGTCAAAAATCGAGTAGATATATCAAAACCGCCCCAGATACTATTAAACGAAGCAAGTCTAAAAATAAACTTTCAAAAAAATTATGCATTTTGAGATGGCCCAGAGAAAAATACATTTGTTTATTGAATCTTTGAGTGGTCCTATTGATCATTCAACTCTTTTGAGGGGATTCTATCGCCAGATGCCTCTCAAATCCTATTTTGCTCAACTTTGACACCTTGCAGAATGCATCTCCGTATATATTTGTTGTTCAAATTTGGTACATTGGAGTTTTGGTGTATCCCCTGATTAACGCTAAATGGTTCTTGTGAATTGGGGAATAATAGGAAGGTCAAAAAAACTGTTTTTAAGGCCTTTCAAACAAACAAAATTTCAGGCGACTATCTCTAAAAATAGAGATTTTATGAATTTGTACATGTTTAAAAGTAGTCACCCTGTATATCCAGTGTTCTTCAACTTTTTTCTTAAAATTTCAACTTTTTTGCCATCTTGGCAAAAATTCAACACTCTATACAGACGTGTAAAAAACGAGTTATTCTTTTTCATATTCTCCTCAACGGTATTACAAACAGTTCCACTTATCTTGAAGTCGACAAAAGAATAATTTCTGCTACTGTTAAATAATAATAATACTTTTGCCTTGGTCATTTTCTCAACTTCAAAATATCGTCCAAACGATTTTTCACCCTCATTATCAAAAAATCACTGGTCACTTGTCTACATCAAAATAAATAGTATCAAAATCTATTCTAATAGGGGTACTACGGTGATGCCTCTGTACAATTTACCACAACCCTGTATTGCTCATCTATCGTCTAGACCTAGACTATAATTATATTCTATTATATCTATGCTGCTTTTGGAACATAGAATACATCCATTGGCAAGTGGGACAGCAGTTGGTTGGCTATACTCATGAACAATGACGACAGCTTCTTCCTGAGTTGGGACAACATTATTTTGAACACTTCCATCCCGTTTTCTCTTAGGAACAAGTTGATGGCTTCAGCTAAAATGAACTTGGGATTAGCACTTTTGGCGAAAGCTCCGGGTTGCAGAAAAGGAAAATAAATGTGTCCATATCTACTAGAAGTAAAGTTATAGGTACCATAGAAGAAGTCATAGTAGATTCTTCTATGGGTATACGTAATATTTGGTATTATTATTATTCGTGTATTCCTTTTTTATTAATAGAAAATATGTTATTTCGATTTCGTGAAAAGGGATGAAGATGGTACTTACTCAAAATTCTGTTATTCCTGTAAATATTCTTGACCAACATTTTAACGTTATCCACTTCTAAATCGACGTTCAAAGCATCTACATGTAGGTACTTTTCATCGTTTTTCACTTCATTTGTAACTTTACCCTTTACAATTGCATGTACACCCTCTATAAAATGAAAGGTAATGACTTTTTAAATGTGTTTTGAGTTGCGTTTACCAAGTTGTCCATTAAACGTTCCATTACCACTTGCTGGTATGATGAGCAGAACTCCACTACTTGTATATCTTGCGTTTATTCTTAAAAGTGGAATTTTTATCTTTGCTTCGAAAGGTTTCCCATT
Organism: Pseudeuparius sepicola; assembly: GCA_963920635.1. Taxonomy (NCBI): domain Eukaryota; kingdom Metazoa; phylum Arthropoda; class Insecta; order Coleoptera; family Anthribidae; genus Pseudeuparius; species Pseudeuparius sepicola. Next base: position 15,694,496 of record OY987299.1, read on the forward strand.
TTCACTTAATCTAAAGAAAACAAAATTATTAATTCATTATAATCATGTTCTTTATGGGATTTTTTTGGTAAATATTTTGAAACAACAGTTACTATTCAATCGATATTTGTTAACTTTTTATTAATTTTTAGGTTAAAGTGTTTACCCAGAAGCCTTCACACGGTTTTTTTATTCGGGTGAGAGCACATTTTAATAGGTGTCGTTTCATAAATAAATTAGGTATATTTTCGTGATGGCCAAGTCAAGTTATTATCTTAAGCCATGGTCACCAGCGTGACATTATAATACCTGGGTTAAATGCACACCTCAAGTTTTATTAATTTGAATTCTTCTCTCATATTTATTTAACAAAACATTTCTTTTATTGAAAGCAAGTATTTGGATTCCCTTGAACCGTTGGCTGATTCAGTCAACTAAAAAAAAACAATTTTTTAAAATAGATATCTATAAAGACCACTCTTCATAACCATAATTTTGATGGTGAGATTTCATAAACAATTAACCAGAATTTCAGTTAAGTAATAAATCTATAAATTCTTGGGAAGTTTTAAAATTTTCAATTTTGACTATTATTGTGTTAAATATTTTTAAAAAATACTTTCATTTTGATAAAACAATACAGTTTGTAAGTACCTACTTACTTATTATTTCCAAGCAAATAACTATTTATAGATTCTGCAAGCAAATGTTTATAGATTTTTTCACAAGAACAACGAAGGCAATACATTTCAGAAAACCATGAAACTACATGAAATATTAAAAGAAAATTTAGATACGCAAATCTAGGTATGTACAGGGTGAATGGTTATATTTTCCGTTTGCTTATAACTTTTCAGAATTAAGAGATAGAAAAAAGTTTCGAACAAAAGTTGTTTGTAATCAAGGGAACTTCATATTTTTTAAGTTTTGGTATATACAGGGTGTTGCCAAATTAGCAAAAAAAACACCAAAGTTAATTTTTTTAATGGAATGGCCCCCCCTTTTATACACTGTATTACACTTGATTGCTTCTTTGTTTTTGAAGATCGGTTGCGGCGTTGCCAAGTTATTAGATATTTCCTATATAATTGCAGCACGGGCGTAGCCAGGATTTAGTTTTGGGGGGGGGGTTAGTTTGAGAAGTAAATAAAACAACAAAAATATACTTACATGAAATTTAATATCTATATATTCGTCCGAAAAACTACGACATATTTATAAAGTTCTTAACTTTAAATGAAATGGATAAATTAATTTCGTTCCTCTGCGCTAAATCTAAAACCATTAAAGAAGAAATCTTCGGCTTTTTCTTTTAAATATATCCACTACTTCATCTGCATGAATTTCTGTTCCATAGTGAATGTTCATTAGAGCCAAACCATTAAGTCTGTTTTCACTTGTAGTGTTTCGTAAATAGTTTTTCAGTCTCCTTAGGCTCGAGAAAGACCTTTCTGGGGTAGCAGTGGATACAGGAATGGTAGACAAGATTTGTAGTAATGTGTAAATATTAGGATAAAGGTTTTTATCGCACATATCTAGGCATTCCAAACTAGATTTCGGGGTAGGCAGTCTTCTTATCAGCATGCAAGGTAGCTGAAGCTTTGATAGCTAAATCCAAATTTGTTTCTTTACTAGAAACCCCTTGACCTTGACTACACCACTTTTTCCAGTAGTCCATACCTACCTTTAGGTTTATCACCCTTCCTTTTTTCCCCTCCATTTTTCGACAGTAATAATGATTCACGTATCTATCCTTAACAAGGTCATCGAATAACAGCGCACTAAAATTACTCACTTACACGGTACACTTAATTCTCTTCACTATTCGTTCACCACTTTTCACTTTTATTCGCTTCGAGTTCGCATGGAACAATACTGCCGTAAGCGCGGTCACGCGCCGCGGCGCCGCTTATATAGCAGCCCAGTAGCCGTCCAGAAACTTCCACGAACTTCCACAAAGTTCCGCTCATTTCGACCGAGGGGCGTGGCGAATAATCGAGAAACAACGCAAAGTGTCCCTACAATACAAAATAGTTCGGCTGCAACTGCGTCTGCCTCTCGTCAAAAGATGGCGCTAGGCGCTACTATTACTACACAATATATTCAAACGTAATAATAATTTAACTCTTCACTCCTCGTATTTTTTCGGTACAATATTAGGTAATATTTTGCTTATTTCGGGGGGGGGGGGGGTTTGAACCCCCGAAACCCCCCCCCCTTGGCTACGTCCGTGAATTGCAGACATTTGGAAAATCAGTTATGTTCCCGTTTCTCCTACATACTTTCCGATTGTCGCTTACTGATTCTGAAAAGCCGAAGTTAAGTTATATGGGGAAAACTACTAGTGCCTCCTATAGTATAGTGCAGCCAGAGTTACAAACAACTTTTGTACGAAACTATTTGTCTGTCTCTTAATCTAAGGTTATAAGCAAACGGAAAATATAACCAATCACCCTGTACCTATACATGAGTACCTATCATTGTAATTTTTGCGGTACAAGAAAAAATTATAATAAAAAAGGCCAGGTTTTTGACAGCTAGGTACATAAACTTGAAAATAACAAAAACAATTAAAAACCCTTTTTACTGGTAAAAAGTAAATTCCTTCAAAAAAGCACAGGCATTTGATCTTTAATGAAAATTTTTCAACCTTTCCTCTTTGTGCACACACTGATAATGCTTTCTTATTATACCTTCTCTGTGCCTTCAACTTTCTTATTACGACTTTTCGCAGCTGTCAAAAAACTGGATTTTTTTATTCAAACACTTTTTTCTATGAAGCAAAATATATGCAATAATCGGGGTTGTAATGTACCAAAACTAATCTATATTTATCACATAGAAAATAACAAAAGTTTTCAATAGGATCTACATTATCTACAAAATACAATCTACGACTTTTCTTTCTGGGGCAGAATTAATGAGAATTGTTTGAAAAATATATCAAATATTTTCTCCAAAAAAATATTTGTTTTGCTCTTTTAGGACTACCACCGCGATTTTCTCTCTCATTTTGAAAAAAAGGCGTATTCTTTGTTGAAACGATTTTTGCGCTTATTTTGTGCAAATAAAACGTAAGTATACAAAATATGGCAATTTTGGACACCTATAGGCGATGCTAAAAAAGAAATAGACTTGCATAGCCAACAATTCGCGCAATACTAAAAAAACCTGCAAATTGACAAACTTTTTCATAGCCTCCAGAGTGCCGTGTAATTTTCTGAAACTATATGATCCCGCTGTTGCAGAAAGCTTCTAAGTGACATCAGTTTTCAATGCAAAAACCATGTTTTGCTTACTTTTTTGTGGGGCGCAAAATAAGCGAGAAAATCGCGGTGGAAGTCCTAAAAACGTCATCCTGTATATTATATAGAAAAACAAGTAATGCTCAACTGATTTTTGTTATCGATACCTACTTCAGACTAGTCGTTGTGAAATTACTGGCACCGTAAACGTCGATGTCTTTCAACGATATCTTGTAACCGTTAGGTCCAGTTGTTAGAGATAGAGAAAGCTCCTCCATTCTGTATGGTTCAACTGATGGCAGCTCTATTTCTGGAATACCCATAGCCAACCACGGTTTCAAGTGGTGCAGTGCACTGATGAAGCAGTCGATCACTTTTGGGTCTCCTTCGTAGCATTGCTTTACGTACGGTGCTAAAAAATACAAGTTTTTTAATTTTAGACACTAATATTGCATTAATGCATAATAATATCTATAAGATGTAGTTGTAGGTACTTATTTCCACAATAAAATAGTAACTGTCTGTGATGTAAATACCTTGTGGCAGGTTTCATTTGATTTAATCGGGCATAAAACAATAATAAGATAGAGAAAAGGACGAGGTATTGTACAAGCGTTGCCTACTGAACTAATTAAAAAGTATTTTTATCTATATATACAATAGTTAAAAACTCAGATCTAAGTCAACGATAACAATAGTTACAAAGTTGCAATAAGAATATCGTAATGCAGTTTCAACAAAAACGAAAAGCCTTGTTATGATTTTATGCATATTTATTTTTAATCGTACTTAATTATTATCTACTACAATCCTAGCTGCGTATAAAGTAAAAAAGGTGCATTGTCATAATCGCAGATCTAAAAGTTGGATATAGCAAATTCTTTTGCTGTAATAGAAGATGTGATACGCAACTGAAGGAATAGTGCGTTTTTGACAAGTGTTTGTCGGAAACTAGGTACCAAACACCGTAAGAGAGAATAAACATAGGTATAGATAACTACCCCTTGGTGAGTAAAAATGTCAAAGCTAATAGCAATATAAGGAATATTTTTCGAAAGAGATGACGAAGTATGTATGTACATAACACTGGTAATAAAAGTACGTAAACTGTAAACTCGTATTCAATCCGGGACTCTTTAAAGGGTCCCTGCGTATTCAATTTTTAATTGGGTTTGGATAAAAGACAACTTTTCATGTCGTCAGGAAAATTCATAAATTAAAAAAAATGAAACTTTGAACGTGCCTAAAGTGAGGGTAAAAATTCATATTATAATGCGGCTAGGACAAAATATTATCTTGTTGCAGTTTTGTTATGAAATTAAACAATTCCCAAATATGTTCAAGGTCCTTTAATATTACCACATACCACACACGTTTTTTTTTTAATTTTAACAGACTTGTTTTGAATACATATTTTAGTTTCTTAGCATTAGCTCAAAACAAAAAATATTGCACTTTCACATTCGCTGAGGCTATTGGCATACGTTGAAGTAATATTATCTAATTACTTACAATTACCTCTAATTCTGTAAGTGCTTGATTTCCACCAATTAGTTTCAATTTCTGCTGAAATTTCCAGAAATTTATGAAATAAATAGGTATATCAATTTTGTGGATTTTAAAAAATATCTCGGCATTTTTATGTCTCAAAAACCGGGTTCTAAATGATAAATAAGCATGGATTTTTGTATCTGTAAATATGCCACAAAAACATCCCTATTAATCTAAATGATAATATACCTGTTATACAATGGTGTTAAAATGTTACAAATACGGACGTTGGCAAAAAATTTATGTCGGAAAAAAAAGATGTCACTGCTTCAATTTGGAAGCTCCTGTCCTTTGTGCATATTACCACTGTAGAACTTTAACTATTGCGGACAGTTCTATTTTGCATTTACTTTCGGTAAGAATTTTGTTTAAAGCGGTTTTATGAGTGATACATGTTTCTACAAACTAGGATCTATTGAACTTTGTTAAAAACGGAAACGAAAAATTTTTCACTTCTTGAAAATGCTCACAGATTCGGCACGAAGAAAATATTCCTCTATTTTTGTTACGTACTGACATACCTACCTCTTTGGTGTGATTATAAAAAATGTATTCCAAATTCCATTACTCTAAATTGGAAAAAAAGCATTATCAATTATAATTTTCCTGGGAGAACGTATATAGGTTTGCGAAATATCGTTAAAGATCATTGCGGTCTAGCACATTTCGTAACTGCCATTTCGTCATTTAAAATTGTAAGGTACATGCAAATATCTTGTTAAAATTCTGAATTTTGCCCACCGGTGTCTTACAAATAGTGCAACATATTTTTTATAGCTATACTTAAGTACTTACGAACTTGTTGGCTACTTGGTTTATTGTCGGCGAAGACGCAACACGCCAATACCACAAGAATACTTCCGACGGACACTATTAAGGAGTTTGCCATTTTTTTTTAATATATTGTGGTGACTTCACTCAAAAAATGTGTCTAAAAGTGCACCGGTGAGACGTTTACCATTTGATGATTGTTAAATAAATGAAGTTGAGCCGTTGTGCTATTAACTTTCTCTCTGGCCTAAGATACGGTCCCACTTGCAGATATATCATTGACAGGAGAACATTGAATTTGTACGTACCAATGCACGGTCAGAAAACTAATGAATCTATTTGTATTAGGATATTTTCTTAACTAAAATTAAAAAACAAACAAATTTGTAACCTATTCATGCTTATCAGGTATCAAGTCACGTAGATAACGTGACAATGGTAAAAAATGCAGAAGGTTAGTAAAATAAAACAGTTCAATAATTACTTAGTAATTTTTAATCAATTACAAGAGAAAAAAAACATTAAAAGTGGAATTATAATTGTTTTGGATACCACGCAAGAAAATTCTCATTTTAAAAGTTATATTTGAAATTCACCCCCATTTTTGAAAATATAAAAAGTTCACTTATTTACACATTTACCATACAAGAAAGAGTAGGTACTCACACACAGGTTGGTACCAAAGAACAGAAGACACAAGACAAGGCAGGAGAATATTTATGTAGAGTTGTGTGACTGCTCCATTTACAATAATAATTATTACAAGAAAAGGTATCTTCGGCTCCAGTATGAATGTTATCGTAATAATATGTGATTACGGGATCCTTGTTTACATTCACTCTCTATGATTATGTGACTACTTTCACTCTCACTATACTGGGCAAAAGAAAGTACAACAAAATCATCGTAAATAATTTACTAGAGGGATTAATATTAATTAGTAGTTATGGGTGTTGTTTCGGAAATAATTACAAATTCGGAGCGGAATTTTCCAAACAGTGGTAAAAGTATTACCTATAAGTATTATAAAATGGAGATCTAAAAATATGTCTCAGGCGCTGCAGGGCGTGGAATAATTTTGTATAAGGAGTAATTGTTGTAAAAAAATACTTTTAGAATATTTTAAAGGAAAATTGTTTCTTTTTCAGCCATTTCCTACACATTCCCACGAAAATGACAGTTGGGAAATGGACATTCCATGCGAGTTATACACTATACTTTTTCTACTGGCTTTTTAGTTTTTTTATTATAATTTAATTATTTAATTTTAGACGAATTTTAACAAAATATTTCTTATCTATAGTTATTTACGATATTAAACAATATATTAGTATGTATTTACTTACAATTATAACAATTATAAAAAAGTATGACAATTATTATAAAATCTTTGAAAAATTTTCTAGAAATAAATTTTCTGTAGTCACATTTGCAGCTTCCAAAACATACGATAGTGTCAATTCCATCTTAGAACTGTCCACTTTTGTTATGAGTAACTAACTACCTATACTAAAATCGAACAACTCTTACGCCTGGCGTAAACAAGAGCACGTGTGTTGAAATATCCGCCATAGCCGCACGAAGGTACGACCTTTATTTAATTTTAGTCTTACACCTCAAAATATTTCAGACAAGAATTATTGGCTTAATTAAAATGGTTCAAAACATAGATAAAATATTTGTGGCAGTGTCTAAATAGCTGAAAACAACAAGATAAAACCGAATATCTACACTTTTGCGATCGAGCACGTCCCTGTTGCCGAGTCGGGTGAAATTTTATAGCCTACCGACCAATCGCGGATCGTCATTGAACACGTAGTTTTATTTACGCCAGGCGTACGGATTGCTCGATTTTACTATAATTTAATTTTTTTCATTTTAAAAATATACGAAACAAGTTATAAATCAACAAATCCGAACTGTCACATTCACCAGTTTCCGTGTATAGTTGCTTTTGTTTTCCATGGCTCCCTACTACTTCACTCAAAAAAATTGTATAACGGACTCGTGCACCAGTTAGTTGCAAAAAAACGTGTACAGTGTATAGTACATTTCCCAATTAAAAACGAACATACAATGAGGCCATTTCTTTACAGTCGTTGAAAAAGAAAATTCTTTCACTTGAAAAAAATGACACCTTCCCATTTTTATTTGCTTGCCAGTCAAAAACCACTTTGCGTGCTTACTTAATTAACTTACGCAAGGAAAGAGAGAGGACACTGCGCTGGCCTACCCTGCCGTGTATATAGACCGTCAGACAGTGACAGATTTTCCTTACTGATTTTCTCATTTATGCCTTGGAGAGGGTTGAAAGGTAAATCGATGCTGAGTCGGAAAATAGTAATTTTAAGTTTGGCCCCCGGGGAAAACATATGGAAAATTCGATTTTTCAAAACAGAAAAAAAGGAACTAATTCTCACTTATGCCATCTTCACCGTATGATTTCTTATACTATTCCGACCTCGAAAACCCAAAGGCATAAGTGTGGCGTGTGGAAAAAGGGTTGAATTAAGGGTTTGGCAGATCACACAAAAAATGACTTGGTTTACTGACTCTCAGTTATGCCGTTCGAAATGGTGAAAACTTATATCCTGACTAGCCCAAAAATTGATTGGCAGAAGTGACGCGTGGGTAAATTGAACTTTTAAGTCGAAAGATAAGTCGTAAAAAAAATTTTTTTCATCAACTGATTTCTGCATTTATGCCTCTGAAACTATAGAAAGTTTTATTGCAATTCATTTTATACCTGACAAAATCAGTTGACGAAAAAAAATTTTTTCCCACTTATTTTCCGACCCAAAAGTGCATTTTTCCCCACGCGTCACTTCTGCCAATCAATTTTTGGGCTAGTGAGGATATAAGTTTTGACTATTTCGAACGGCATAACTGACGGAGTCGGTAAACCAAGTCATTTTTTTGTGTGATCTGCCAAACCCTTAATTCAACCCTTTTTCCACACGCGACGCACTTATGCCTTTGGGTTTTCGAGGTCGGAATAGTACAAGAAATCATACGGTGAACATGGAATAAGTGAGAATTAGTACCTTTTTCTGTTTTGAAAAATCGAATTTTCCACATGTTTTCCCGGGGGATAAACTTAAAATTACTATTTTCCGACTCAGCATCGATTTACCTTTCAACCCTCTCCAAGGCATAAATAAGAAAATCAGTAAGGAAAATCTGTCACTGTCTGACGGTCTAATAGATTTTGTTACATCGTTTTGAACGGCGGCCATTTTATATGTGGCAAAAAAGCGAGTACGTTATGAGTTAATTTCGAGAATTTGTGAATTAAAAGTAACAGTGATTAAGAGGAAGATATACTCTTACGAAGGTATATTGTTCAGCGTTTGGTTGCAAAAGCAGAAGTGAAAGGCAAGAGCCCGGGATTTCATTTCGCAGGTAAATATTTAACAAGCCACTTTTGAACGATGCCCTAAAACTTTTTTCTCAATATAACTTATTCAAATTACTTCTACCTTTTAGTATGACAATGTGCATTGTTTTGTTTGTAAATATGACCAATATAATTATTTTTAAACATCGTTTTTATTGAAAATTTCTTAATTGATTATGCTAGTTTCATCAAATATGGGCTGGTTTTCATGGGTGCATTATTTATTTTATTTAATTTTTTTATTTTATTTTGAATAATTCATTGACTCAATGTTTTGACCGATTCGAAATCGCCACAATTAAATATATTTCAGCACATGACACTAGATTTACATTTGGGAAATTTTCTGCAAATAAATAACAATACCAATATTTCAAAAAATGTAACTCAACATTCCTTTCTGGAGTTTTCACGTCAAAATTTTAATTTTTCACGATAATAAAGTTTCCTTAATAATATTTTGACGTAAAAGCTCCAGAAAGGACACATTTCTAAGAAAAAAGTGGAAGAAAAAGACGAAAAAGCTAAAAATCAAAGTAGGCCTAGACTTTTCAAATTTTGCAAATCTACTCAGTTTTTTATTTTTAACAAGTTTTCTTGATAACATTTCGTCCCAATAGCGTTGACTGAAGGTTCACCCAACGCTAATAGTGTTTCTTGAAAATTTGCTATTTTAAAAAATCCTAGCAGGTCATGAAATAATTACCCCATCCAAATACCACCGCCTAGAGATACTCTCCCTTGGGACTACCCATAAAAAAATAGAGACCGTTTGTTTTCCTTGCCCTTCATATATGTCTAAGGTGTCCAGTATCAAATTGGGACACACTATACATATTTATTTTTTTTTCGAAAGTTTGACTTTTTGTTTTGGAAGAAAAATATGTAGGTAGATACCTTGCCAAATAATAGTTGGCCATATGAACAATGGATGCCATTTTAGTTTGGTTTAATTACTATGACATTTTATACTCAAATTATTTTAAGAAGTCCTTACTGGAACTGTCAATTGGTAATTTCGATATCCTAAGTTGGCATCAATGCAGCAAAAAATGCAACCGGGTCATAAGTTCAGGTCAGTAATGAGCCCATTTGCACTAATAACACGAAAAGTAACACAGATGACGGCAAAACTCACGAAACGTAGAAAACCCGCGAATATTTTCATTATCGAATGTTTGAATCAGTTTGAACGATCTGGAAAACCTTCACTGTCACTTTGACACACCGAAGCTAAATTTGCCTGAGTCTGCCCTAGACGCTGCCAAAAGCAGCTGATTATTACAAAATACCAAAACGAAAGTGTTTCCATGATGTTTGAAATTATTATTAAAATGAGTTGTAGTCATAGTTATTTTTATTTGTAGCGGCATAATCGTGATTGCAATAGGGTTTTTATTTTATTATGCTCTTTTTGTCGTATCACTTGGGTAACTTTTCACATCATAAATCAATGAGTGACGTCATTAACTGGTTTAGCCACATATACCAATGTTATACCCATGGTTAACAAAAAAATCCTAGGGATTTTTTGGAGAATGTCATCTGACAAAATCGGGACTTCTTACAGTAATCGGGGTATAGTTATGAAAAGATATGGCGGAAAGCAACTAGTGACTTGGGAACGCTGATTTTTAGGAAGGCTTGATAGGAAGTAAGGTTTCTTATTTGTTTTAATTAACTGCGACTCTGGCTTAATTATTACATAACAGATCTCCCACAAAATCTAGTTCCTTAGTGAATAGTTGGGTATTTATTTCTTTGTTTTTCGAACTTTTTAGCAATGACAGACGGCAAAACGCACACATATCGCGTTGGATAATCGCGGCCGTGTATGCAAGCCCCAGTAGAAAGTAATGACGAAGAATTTTACAATTTCGATATCCTCATACTGGGCAGGTTAAATACTTAGTGGGAGAGGCGGGTTTCCACAAATACACAAAAGAAGTTAGTAGTGTGCGTGTTGTCGAAACACGCCCGAAAATATGAGGTGAACGCGATATAGAGTTTTCGGGAAATTATTGAGGAACTCCCGCAGATTTGTGCTAGAGCAGAATGGGGAAGAGGAAAATATTGATTTTTTGTTTGGTGTTTGTGGCGCAACTGGAGCTTTCGATTGGACAAGTGGATCTTCGTAAGTGTTTGAACTTGAACAGGTCAACTATATCGGTGAATTTTGGCTGAACGCAGAGCGTTTATTTGAGAATAAATAAGTTGTAATATTCGATAAGAGCTATGGGCTTTTATTGGAGAAGCTACAGGGTCAGATGTAAAACGCCTTTAAAACTTCAAGTTTTCTTTTATCATAGTAAAAGCTGCTTTTTCGACATTCGAACTAGAATTTTCCTTCTAAAAATGGTTGATTAAATTTATAATTAATAATAAAAACAGTTGTTTGCTGATTAAGCTTAGAGCTTCGATTTCGTAATACACTATAGACAAGCGATTAAGAATTTTTTTAATCATACAACCTCAAGCACAATCATGGAAGTCAGGGAGTGATTTTTTATTTCCTGTTGTTACTATAAAAAGTTTTTTTTTATAAACATAAATATCCCCTAAAAGGCACTCATAATATAGGAATCTAGAATGTAATGGTAAATTAAACATTTTTTAAAATCTATTATGCTTGATAAATCAGAAATTTTGTACACTCAAACAAAAACAAAATTTAACAAATGTACCCCTAATACTACATTATACAGGGTGTCCCATAACTTATCCGCCATAGCGCAACAGGTGGTACTAGGCTAAATCTGATGTATCGCTTGCAAAAACAATGTTAAGTACCCATACCCATGTAAAATAAAATATATTTCTCCTTTTTCTCAAATATAAAATTACTTTAGAACTTTATTGTTGTCGGGAAGCAAATATATACAGTGGGGATAGAAATTGTGGAATATTGCTTATATTTCTTAAAATATTCCTCATATCAAAAACATGTTTTAATAAAAGTGTTTCCTGTTTAGTGATATCAAGAAATCTTTCGTAGCACAAAAAATGTGGTTGAAATGGTAACCGACTTAATTTTTTTAAATGGCACCATATACATTTTTTGGTGAAAATTACTACATTGGAACTTTCTGAATACAATACAATACAATTTTAATGGGGTCGCATAAGAAAAAAGTACAAAAAAATTAACTTTTCTGTTATGCTATTGACCATGTTTATCAAAATAATTATTAACATCAAGTTAGCCATGCCAAAATCAGAACAATGCGGAACTGTCACTAGCTATCAGTTGCTTCTAATTGAGTGCATTGTTACAGTAAACCTACTTTTTTACTCAATTTTCTGTGTACTTAAGTAATTAGTACCTAAGTTATAATGGCGCTTGAATTAAGTGAAACGGAAAGAATACAGGTTAACATACTAAGTACTTAAGTAGACAGAAAATTGAGTAAAAAAGTACGTTTACTATAACAATGCACACAATTACAAGCAACTGACAGCTAGTGACAGTTCCGCATTGTTCTGATTTTGGCATGGCTAACTTGATGTTAATAATTATTTTGATAAACATTGTCAATAGCATAATAGAAAATAGAAAACTTATTTTTTTTGTATTTTTTTCTTATGCGACCCCATTAAAATTGTATTGTATCGTATTCAGAAAGTTCCAATGTATCAATTTTCATCAAAAAAGTATATGGTACCATTTAAAAAAATTAAATCGGTAAAGATTGCTTGATATCACTTAACGGGAAATAATTTCCCCTAACACTTTTATTAAAACATGTTTTTGATATGAGGAATATTTTAAGAAATATAAGCAATATTCCACAATTTCTATCCACACTGTATTATGCAGCTACCGAAGAATTTCTATCTTCACTGAATTTCACTGTTTCACTGTTTCATAATCACATGATATAACCAGAAACGGAAGACTTACATGTACGGGTTGCCGTTCGCGAAACACAAAATCAAATAAAATTTTCCACAGTGAAAATAAACGGAGCAAAGTCCAAATTATGAACAATAATTATTATTGTTGTAAAGAAAATAGAGGCATTTATATATTTTTTTTATTTTCAGATGAGGTTTTTGGAGGTTGCAAGTTGGATTCTTCCAATTTTGATGATTGCGTAAAAGATGGAATTAATAACATGAGATCATACTTTGGACATGGTAAGATTGTTTTTTTAAAATCGATACTAAAAGCTCAGAAATCGCCACTAAAGTAAGCAAGTCATTATTATACGATTTTTTCTATATAAGTCGGCCTTGGCGAGATGTGAAAACCAAACGTCAGACAGGTCCGTTGCCCGTCAAACGTGATCAAATATTCAAAACTCGGCCAATAAAGTATCATTTAAATTTTCCGCCTAATTGTAGCATTGTTACCTATAGCACAGACCTATATAGCTTCGCTAAAGCTATATCGGTCTGTGCCTATAGCAACGCAATATTTCACTATAAGTATTTTAGTCAGTTTGAACACCAATATTATTTTCTATGTAGACTGCAAGAGTGGCCAGATGACATCTGCAGGTCAGTTGCGCCTATAGCAACCTACACCGCGCAAGAGAGACGTCCGTCCGACCGGGGGAATAATTTGGCGGACATTTTTAACCCTAAATAAGGCGGGAAATTTGAAATAATTTATACGGGTGGGTTCCATAAATATTGTAATGTCTTTGTTGTCGTTTAGGTCCAAAATTTTTGTTGGTTTTGTAGGTTGAGAAATTAGAAAACTTAATCAAAACAACGTATTTTAATCATGATAAAGAGAACTAATATAATTATTATTGTGCATTATACCTACCTTATACAATAGCTACATTATAAAAAAATTACTTGAAAATATTTTTTATTACCTAACATTTTAATACAATATTACTTGGGATAATTATTATTTCTTTGAATAGTACTTTTAATAATAATAACCTATTTTCCAGGAACATATCTATACCGTATTTCTGAATTTTTAGGCGGCTAGTTTTATTCCTTAGAACTTTTTTTGTTTGTTTAAAAAATACAAGCAAAAGAAAACTTGGTAACTTTAACTTCTACCACTTTAATCTTTGCTTCAAAAATGCAAGTGAAGTGATTTCTAATTCTTTTATAAGCTTCAATAATTTTGCTGGCGGTGATCTGCAGTTAACAGGTTTACTTGCTGCTGCCTGCTGATGTTTGCATTTCTTCGGTTAATTCTATTTGCTCCAGAAATGCGGCTCTCTTCGACGTATCGAGAATTACAATGTCTCCATAAGTTACCTATTTCTTGAACAGGATTGAATTTCTTTGGTGGTCTTACCAATTTTGATGCCACTGCTTCTTCGGTTATGTTTGTAGATGGTAGAGCGCCTCTTTTCGCGTTCTTTCGTGTTGCATTAAAAAATCCTGTTCGTCAAAATGGATAGAACACACATAGGTACACGCGCGGCCTCATAAATCGTTCCACTAGGCATGAGAAATAAGCAAGAAATCAAGAATTTCGGGTAAGTGCGGCAACGTTGCGCCAATTCCAGGGCTACTCAAATCAACAACTTCCCCTACATTCCCTCGTACCGACCCGCTCCTCCCCGTAGAAAATAAAAATTGCGATACGTCAATCAACGAAAATAGGTTAATAAATCGCTGCATTATTATTATAATAAAGTGGATTTAAACTTTTACACAGTTTCTTGGTGTTTTGAGATTCACGTAACGTGAAATTACGCGGATTTCTTTGATTGTCAAAGTGGTATTAGTTAAATAAGGTATAATATTTAAGTATAATTGTGTTATTATAGAAGAATCTCGTAGTGGTTTTTTACATTGGTTTATTACACTTCTTTAAATCTTTGGTTTATTTCAATTTCTAAAGCTTCCCTGGAGTCCTCGGGTGAGGTTCTGATACTTCCCGGGCCCCCGAAAAATCGATAAATGAGAAAAAACAAGCAATTTCCAATAGTGGTTTCGGAGGATTTTCCGTAGGTTTCGTTGATTCTACAGCCGTCCCGTTTCTCGAAAGTGGTTAATCGTGAATCGGGAATTTCTCTTAGATATCGGATTTTCGAGGTTCTTTTTGGTACCGGAGGAAAGTACGACACCCAATTAAGAGATTTACCACCTTCTTCGATTTTTAGAACGGCTCTATTCGAGGTTGTCGAATGGCTTGCGAAAAAAGCCACCAATGTCCGTGGGCAGGGTTATAAGATTTTCCACTATTATGCAGGCAATCTAAGGCCAACCTAACAGGGCCGAATTTACTGTTTTTTGCATTGTAACTGGCAATGTCACGTAAGGTAATGTCGCGTAATAAGATGTTAGATTTGCCGTCACTTACGCTTTTAAGGTTATCGCTGGCTTTCAAATCGCGAGAGAGGGGAGGGGTAATTGCAACGTTGTCAGTTGAACGCCTTTGCGTCCGCACGTATTGGAACGATTTCAAGGGCCGTGCTTGTACATAGAGTCCTTCAAGAGAATATTAGTGTCGATGACACCTAGAGTACTAAGCCACTTTCTAAATTTAGTTTTTTTTTCTTGAAAACCTGAAAATCAGCAAGAAATTAGAAAATACCTATCAATGGCAAAAAAATTATACCCATTTATTTACCTATGGAATGTAATGTCACAATCTGGATGTAAAAATCTCCTCGCAATTTTACAATGCTTTACCGAGTCATTTGTTGATCTCGTAAATGTGAAAACGAAAAGCTATATAACCGTGCAAAATATAAAGAAGAAATCGCGATTAAAAACTAAAAACGCATCTCTCAAAAAAGCATGTCACGCTGACTTTTATGATTTTACCGGCGCCTTCAAAAAGTGTAATGGCAATTTCATTCATACAGTATAAAAAAATTTAAACAAGGAATAAATTAGCCACCATTCAAACTGTCAATATAGGGTTAAAAATGGCGGCGAATTTCATCTATTTTCGTTCCCTGCGCATTGCAGTGCGCAATAGGGCCAAAAGCGGTGTATGTTAATATACAGGGTGTCCTGTAATTCTCTATACCTGGCTTCGTGGCAGATTCCTCTCGAGAAATTATGAAGATTTAGCGCATTGAAAGTGTTTCTATTGCCCCCCCCTGGAGAGCTATGGGCCCTCGAAGGGGGCCCCACGAAAGCACTTTTTCTCAAATAACTTTAGTACCGTTTAACCGATCGCTCTCAAATTTTGTACACACTCAATAATACCCACCAACCACCGTTAAATGGACCCCCCTGGTATACAGAGTGTTTGTTTTGTATGTGACTCATGTTAGTTTTTGCGTCAAAACTTTTTTGTCGGTATGGTAAGCCTAAACTTTTTAGACGCCCTGTAGATCTCCGAACATTTTAAAATATTTTACCTTTCTTGCACTTTTCCCATATAATGCACCGTTCTCACTAAAAATCGCAAAATTAAAATCTTGTCACTTTGCACCTACCATTATTTAGTTGAGTATAGGCTGTGCCTACTGGTGTGGTGCATAAGCGTCTAAGTATTACAATGTCCCTAAAAGTAAAAGAAAATTCGTGAAATGTATTCACAAGATTTTATTAAGAAAAGTATGGCAATGTAAAACAGACGTTGAGAACTACTACAGAATTAAAGCAAATTCTCAAATATTCCACAGTTTTGTTCTTCACATAAGCGGATTCTCCTCAAAAAATTAAATTAACTCTTTCTAATACTTCAGGATTATTTTTTATTTCATTAGCTGCCGTTTCAATACGTTGCCAAAGATCTGTTATTGTATTGACTGGAGTACATTTTGTCATTTTTAGTGAGAACGGTGCATTTTATGGGAAAAGTGCAAGAGAGGTAAAATGTTCGGAGATCTACAGGGTGTCTAAAAAGTTTACCGTACCGATAAAAAAGTTTTGACGCAAAAACCAACATGAACCACCTAAAAAACAAACACTCTGTATACCAGGGGGGTCCATTTAAAGGTAGTTGGTAGGTATTATTGAGTGTATATTGTGTACAAAATTTGAGGGCGATCGGTTAAACGGTTCCAAAGTTATTTGAGAAAAAGTGCTTTAGTGGGGCCCCCTTCAATGACCCGTAGCTCCGCAGGGGGCCCAATAGAAACACTTTCAATGCGCCAAATCTTCATAATTTCTTGAGAGGAATCTGCCATTAAGCCATATTACGGGACATCCTGTACAACTGTACAGGTATGTGGTTGCGCCGCGCCACACCGCATCGTCAAAGTTTACAGAATAAAATATATTCTGTAAACTTTGGCATCGTGCTCGATTTAGGTAGAGCGGTACAGAGGCAAAGCAACGCGCAGTCGGCTCATGGATGGGTGACCCTATTTAAATTTTTCTCGTTTAAAAGTTATAATGCGCCCCTCGGAACCGAAGTTTCTTTTATAACTCATGCGGTTTATTTGCCTCGGCCTTGCAGGCCTCGGCATTCCGTTCGTCAATATCACGACGACTGATATTTCAAACATTGCAAGCGTCGCAACGCGACGTCCCACTTTCTTCCGGGAATTCCCAAACGGCACTCACCCACTAATTAAGCGCCCAGCTCTCCGTTTCTTAATCGCCGAATTAGCATTTTCCGGGCGTTGCAGGCCTTCCGGAGTACGGCGTTGAGCCGTTCGACCCGTTCCACGCGGCCGAGGTGCCGCAAAGGAGGCGCGGGCCCTTCTTCGACTACCAATTGGTGCTCAGGAACGTGACGGAAGCCGGATGGTCCCAGTCGACGGTCACCAAATTCAGGTAGGCGGCCGTCAATTTTCTGTTTACTTTCCTTCGAAAAAATAGATGTCAGGGGTGGCCGAAATCGGTTGTGCTTGTAAATAGGGGCGGATCGGGACAGTCAAGACGCTCCGGGCCACAACATTTAATTTTTTAAATAAAATACAGTGTGGATAGAAATTGTGCAATCTTTCGTAGCACAAAAAATGTGGTTGCCATGGTAACCGACTTGATTTTTTTAAATGGCACCATATACGTTTTTTGGTGAAAATGGATAGGTACATTGGAACTTTCTGAATACGATACAATACAATTTTAATGGGGTGGCATAAGAAAAAAATACAAAAAATTACGTTCTCTATTATGCTATATTGACAATGTTTATCAAAATAATTATTAACATCAAGTTAGCCATGCCAAAATCAGAACAATGGGAAACTGTCACTAGCTGTCAGTCGCTTGTAATTTTGTGCATTGTTACAGTAAACGTACTTTTTTACTCAATTTTCTGTGTACTTAAGTACTTAGTAAGTTATAATGGCGCTTGAATTAAGTGAAACGGAAAGAATACAGGTTAACATACTAAGTACTTAAGTACACAGAAAATTGAGTAAAAAAGTACGTTTAGTGTAAAAATGTACACAGTTACACATCTAGTGACAGTTTCGCATTGTTCTGATTTTGGCATGGCTAACTTGATGTTAATAATTATTTCGATAAACATTGTCAATAGCATAATAGAAAACTTAATTTTCTTAATTTTTTCTTATGGGACCCCATTAAAATTGTATTGTATCGTATTCAGAAAGTTCCAATGTATCAATTTTCACCAAAAAAGTATATGGTGCCATTTAAAAAAATTAAATCGGTAAAGATTGCTTGATATCACTTAACGGGAAATAATTTCCCCTAACACTTTTATTAAAACATGTTTTTGATATGAGGAATATTTTAAGAAATATAATCAAAATTCCACAATTTCTATCCACACTGTATAGTGTCCGCGGATGGAGTCCCCAAGAAGACAAATGGACCGAAAATTTCATTTTACCACAAAAAGTCATTCTTGATCAAAGTTTCTGCTTCTCGAAAAAATATGGTTTACGGAGAGAATTTTTGTTTTTTTTTATACAGGGATAAACTACCTTTATTTTTAAAAATATCAAAAACGTTTACTTAGAAAAGTTGTTTAGAATTAAAAGGTGTGCCCGATTGCCACTTTTCAAACAAATCAGCCAACTTCGATTTTTTTTATTGCCAAGTGTGAAACACCTTTGTTTTTAAAAATATTGAAAACATTTATTTTAAAAAGTTGTTTAGAATTAAAAGAGGTGTTCGATTGTAACTTTTCAAGCAAATCGGCCGACTTTGATTTAAATAGGTAAAAAATAAAAGTCGGCCGATTTGCTTGAAAAGTTACAATCGGTTACATAAATGTTTTTGATATTTTTTAAAACCGGTGAGTTTCACACTTGGCAATCAAAAAATCGAAGTTGGCTGATTTGTTTGACAATCCGACACATCTTTTAATTCTAAACAACTTTTGTAAAAATTTTTGATATTTTTAAAAATAAAGGTGTAGTTTATTCTTGATGGTATTTCATCATTTCATTTCATTTGTATTTTTTGGGCACCCTGTATAAAAAAATTAAAAATTCTCTCCGTAGACCACATTTCTCCGAGAAGCAGAAACTTTTACCAAGAATTACTTTTTGTCGAAAAATGAAATTTTTGGTCCATTTGTCCTCTTGGGGACTCCATCTGCGGACACTGTATATTCAATATTTACCCTTAGAACCAATTTTATACTCCTATAAAATACAGAATGTTGGAGTTAACAGGTGTTTTGGGGCACGTTTTGCCAATTTCAACGCAAACGGTTGATTTTATCGTTATGAGATAAGAGTACACTTTTGTTATAAAATGAAAAGATCCACTAAAATGATGAACCTGTAAGACCAAAAAGATAAGCTCAAAAAAGTTACGGGTAAAAACACGATCCAAAAACAGCGCGAGTGGCGCCCTCTTTGAGATACGTAGATATTGACATCTTCAGCTTATTCTCCATCTCCCAAAAAATAACACTGCTAAGTTTCAGTTCAGCAGTTTGATTATTTTGGAAGATGTAGCCATAATTCAATTTCAAAAAATGAACTTTTACGCCTTATTCTCAGATTTGACGGGTATTTGTTGAGCTCAATCGCAGTGTTTTGGCACAACATGTTGTGAAAGATCTAAAAACTAGTAAATTTCGTTTCTTTCGGTGTTTCATAGATTGATTTGTGAAGTTTTTGAAAACAATTCTGTAATAAATAAGATCATCTAACTTTAAACAAATGACAAAAAAATGCACCTTGTTAGTTGAGTTTTCTAGAAACTAGCCAATTACTACCCAAAAAATGGTCAATAACTAAAAAATGTCACGTTTAGATGATAGACAAGCAATTCTAAAGTCAATCTACGACACCGAAAAAATGAAATTTATTAGTTTTTAGAAAAACAAAAATTTATCAATGTCGGAATTTTTGCTTGAAAATGTGCGTATAGGGGTAAATTCCAATGAACTTTTTTGTGGGTTATTGATATTTTCCAAAAATGAGGCAAAAGAACAAATAAATAAATGTATTTTTCTGTCCCACAATTCCTCAATTTTTCCATAAAATAACATTTTGACCCTTTCTTTAATTAAATGTAATTTTTAACAGGAATTTTAAACTACGATACGACGTTTAATGGTCTCATTACGAATCGTTTTTGGTAGCAGAGATTATCGCCCCAAAGTAGTTTAATCTTAGCCCAACAATTTTGACTTGCCGTATAACATAAAACAACTTTATTTCCCCGAAAATTAAAGTTATTTTAGTATTGACGTAATAATTTCAAAATTTGCAATTATTGAACACCCCGTAGAATAAATTAATATTTTCTCAACGCGAATCTTCGAAGGAAGCAAAAACTTTTACGAACATTTCGGCCATTCTACCACAGTATCAGAAATACCCAGTTGTTTAACTCCCTGTCGGCGCCTTTGATCTCGGCGGTAGACTTTCCCTTTTTTATGCAAGATAATTCTCCAATAGAATCTCACATTGAAGTCACATTACTTCCCGATTTCACGACCTTCTAAAAGTAAATCGATAAGATCCAGGTCATTATTATATTATTTTACTAGGCGATTCAACCAAATCTTTGTTAATTTGTCACTACTTATCCATTTTTCTTATCCATTCCTATTCCTATATACTATTCTTCTAGGTCGGAGTTTCCCAGCAAAAAGATCCTAGTCACGCAGTTCTTCCCCCACAAAATTCTGGACGGCCAGTACGAAATCGATGGAACGTTCTTTGGGCAAAAAGTCCACAACACCGGATCGTGGAACCTGTCGCTCCACGACTACACCCAAACGCTGACGATAACCAGGAGAGACGTCAGAGATCTCGAGGGAAATGTCGTTAAGAAACCGCCTATTAAGGTGAAGTGCAACATACAGAGCTGCAAGAATTTAAAATTGCACATTGGGAATCTCGCTGGAGGCCGCACGATATTTGGTAAGGGGACAGTCAGTGGCGCACCCAGGGGGGGGGGCGGGGGCCTCGGCCCCCCCCAGACCTTCCATATTTTAAAAATTCTCGAGGGTGGTATCGTAGATGTACTGTCCGCTGTGCGACCCTCGGCAATTATTGCGCACTGACTGGCTAATATCTGATCCTTTTTCATATTTTCGAAATTTCTTTGAATCATAAAATATTTCTTATGTACTACGTCAAGCTTTTTAAGTTGACCCAGGGCCGTAGTCAGGGGGGCAGCTGCCTGGCAGAATGTTTGTCCTGCCTGAGCCACAAGTTCACCTCACCTCACCAGAGCCGTAGATAGGGCGCTGCACCATTGAGAAAAAAAAAGAGTAAAAAAGACATCGTGTTGATTTTTTATTTATTATACTTCATTGAAACTGAATTTGCCCTTAAATTTCCTAAAAAAATTGCCTTCGGCGCATTTTAGTATGCAGAGACCTCTAAGTACACTTTTTATTGCCCGCTTAAAAAAACAATAATCTTTATTGTCCGGTTTTTAAACAAATTTCAATTTACCTATACCTAACTACACTGGCCAGAAAATTATAGACATAATGTGGCCCTTTGAAACAATATGATAATCACAAAAGGGTGTTCAGTGTTATTATTGATAATTACTAGATTTTTGTGAGTTAAAAAGTATTCTTGCTTACTGCACAAACGATTATGGGCCCGCATAATTACCAAAAAAATTTTCATGTTCATATTATATTTGACCTTGAAAATTTCACAAATTTTCGCCTGCGGCGCCATTTGTATCTAATATCGAAGGATAAATTCATTTTTTTTACCCCCCCCCTCTCCCCACCGACAAAGTACCGTCCTCTAGGTACCTCTCCCTCACTTCTCAAATGTGTACTAACTGCCCTGACTGGAAAGTCATTTGCCCTGCCTAAAGTTTCTGTCTGACGGCTCTGAGTTGCCCCCCCCCCCCCCAATCATATTTTCTGGGTGCGCCACTGGGGACAGTAGTGACTAACTCCAGAGAAATAATTTTAATATAATATTATCAATACCTCTTTAATTTTTTTTTTCAAAATACACTACCTAAGTATATTTTTCCTTTATCGAAAACTAAAGTTTTATATCCCCGCATTGGATTATCAAAAAATCGTATACAGTGTCCTCCAAAAAGTTCGCACCCTAAGGGGGAAATTTTTAATTAATGTTTTATTTTGAAATTCAATTTTGGTGTTACCACAGAAAATATAGTTCCACAACAGAAAGCTCCTTAACAATACCTGTCAAATGGACTCCAACTACAGACTCCAAAAATAAGCAGATTGCATTTCTTATCAAATGATATTTTCTCAAAATATAATCTTCTTCATTCGTACATTAGCCAACATTTAATAGTGGACCTCAACATCAATGCATTTGGAAAATATTTAGCTTCAAAGTTGGAGTCCATTTGACAGCTGTCATTAAGGAGCTCTCTGTTCTGAATATATTTTCTGTGGTGTTACCTTTGTCCTGAAAAAAAAATGAAAAATTACCAACTCAAACGTGGTAATGTGACTTTCATTATCTGTGAAAAATGACATTTAAAAAAATATATCGCCAAAAATGGGTTTATTTGATAAAATATTAAAAAGTTTTACTTGAAAAAGTTGTTTCTTTTTCAATTTTACCTTAGTGTGCCCAATTTGAACGCTCTAGATTTAGTTTTTTGCCAATTTTTAATATTGATGAAATTTCTGAAAATTTTGAAAAGTTGTAACTTCGCAAAAACTATTTTATATGACTAGCTTTATCATTCTATTAACTTTTTATTACTAATTACCGATAAGAATATAGGTATTTTTCAAAAGAAAATGATATTGACGCTTTTAAATTATGTTGTTTGCTGCAAAGTTGATGTACCGTCTAGCATTTAGGGTATAAATGTAGTTACATTACATTTTCCAGTTTCAAATTGATGCCAAAATAATAATAAACTAAAATATCACCCAACTATTCTACGTATCTAAGCAAAATTCGAATTAGGTATTACCTTTAAGTTTAATTTCACATTTATCGATATTGATGAGTATGCCATGGAGAGAATTGAAGCAGTTGTTTTTATTTGACAGTTTAATACTCTTGAAACGTTGTTGAAATGTTGACTGTACAAGACAAAATTAAAATTGTTTTAATATGTGGAGAAAATATGACATATCGACAAGTTGCTGAAATTTTTAATGGACGACATCCGGAAAAAATGTACATAAATCGACTAGGAGTAATTTTAGTAAAATTTAAAAATACAGGTTCAGTTTTAAATAATTTTTAAAAACCTCACAGCCCTTAAAAAAAAATACTGAAGAAATGAGACATAATGTTTGTTTAGACACAACATGAAGAATCCAGTATTTCCCAAATTAACCAGAGAATAAACGTTAAGTCGCACTTCTTCAGTATTTTCCCAAGGGTTGTGAGGATTTTAAAATTATTTAAAACTGAAATTATTTAAAACTAAACCTGTACTCATAGTCCAGTTATGTACATTTTTTCCGGATGTCGTGAACAACTTTCCGATATGCCGTTTCAAGAGTATTAAACTCTCAAATAAAAACAATAATTGCTTCTATTCTCTGCATGGCCTACTCATCAATATCGATTAATGTGAAATTAAACTTAAAGGCACTAATTATTTGTTCCATAAAAGTCAAGAATTTTGCTTAGATACGTAAAATAGTCTGGTGATAATTTAATCTGTTATTATTTTGGCATCAATTTAGAACTGGAAAACGTAGTGTAAATTTATACCCTAAATGCTAGACGGTACATCAACTTTGCAGCAAACATAACAGAATTTTAAAGCGTTAATATCATTTTCTTTTGAAAAGTATGATAAAGCTAGAGATAAATAGTTTATACGAAGTTACGAGTTTTTGAAATTCTCAGAAATAATTACATAAATATTAAAAAAATTCTCAAAAAACTACATCTTTTATTAGAGTGTTCAAATTTGGCACACTTAGGTAAAATTGAAAAAAAAAACTTTTTCAAGTAATAGTACAGTAAAACTATCACAAGATAAGGCCAAACCCAAACATAAAAAAAAAGTCCTTTCTAGCGCGAAATAGTTCCATACCCTCCTAAGAGCTAAAAAGTTACACCACCACCAGCATCGGGTTTCGAGGTGAGGGGGTGAAAAGGGCAGGAAATTCTTATTTTTCACAGTTTTGCATGAATATCTAGTAAACTATGAGGTTTAGCTAAATAGTTAAATTCCGAACAAGAATTGTTATATACAGAATTATGGTGAAATGAACTTTTTCCATGATATGGAGGGGTAAAGATTTCTTTGTTTTTATTTCACGTAGTTTTTGTTGAAAAAACTGATTACAGTATAAATTAGTAACTGAATAATGTATGTAGGATATATATAGATATATCTATGCATATATAGATACATATTACCAGTGACTATTCTATAGTCACTGATATTACACCCATAGTTTTGGACGCATCCATCTCTGCAGAAGCATACGATGAGGATTGTTTAATATATATTTTCTTGTTTTTCGCATGAGCTACCTATTCATGACTTTCTCATTTTTACAAGCTAAGGACAAATTAGATATGGGGATGATTTGACATCAAAGAACGAACGGAAATCAAAACGCTATAATGAATTAGGGCAAAAAGTGAGTACAAATTAACTAAGGCTACTAACTTGTATTGGACATATTTACAGTCATATACTTATGAGGTTATGTTGTGACAAAAAAATAACAATCTATGGGTGTAATATGTATCTATATATGCATAGATATATCTATATAATATATTCTACATACATTATTCAGTTACTAATTTATACTGTAATCATTTTAAGTTTTTTCAACAAAAACTACGTGAAATAAAAACAAAGACATCTTTACCCCTCCATATCATGGAAACCGTTCACTTTACCATAATTCTGTTTATAACAATTCTTGTTCGGAATGTAATGTATATCATTTGCGTATAGGATGACGTTTGCGCTAAACCTCATAGTTTACTAGATATTCAAGCAAAACTGTGAGAAATAAGAATTTCCTGCCCTTTTCACCCCCTCCCCCCGAAACCCGACGCTGGTGGTGGTGTAACTTTTTAGTACTAACTCTTAGGAGGGTATGGAACTATTTCGCGCTAGAAAGAACTTTTTTTTTGATGTTTGGGTTTTGGCCCAATTTTACTGTACTATAAAACTTTTTGATATTTTAACAAATAAACCCATATTTGGCGATATATTTTTTAAACGTTATTACCAAATCCGTCAAAAATGACAATTTAGCCATTTCTGATTAATCTGAGCTAGCCCTATCCGCAGTAGCCCTTTCCTCCCGGGACACTTCGTATTTGTCTGAGTTTTGGGATATTTACATGCATCAGACTATAAATACAAACTTCCGAAACCATTAAGTATGTCTTGTCTTCTCCGAAACTTGATAGCTGCGACTAAAAATAATATGACAGCGTTCGTATGTGTATAATTCTTAAGGTTCTTATCTTTTCCAGAGAACACCTTGGACTGGATTATCAACGCTGCCTGGCAACCAGGTTTTGTGGTGCTCAGCCCCATAATCAACGACTTGGTGGGCACGGCCTTCACTGAGATCTTCAATAAGGACTTCCAGTACTTTCCTTTCGAAAGTATTTTCACAAAAAGTTAGCACAAACAACCCAATCAATTTCTTTCTCGGAAAACTAGAATTGTGTAGAAACTTTAAGGTCTAGGTAACCTACTTTTTTTAAGCGACACCTTATTTTCTGCGTTGAGCATCGGTAGTTTTAAAAGTTATTAAAAAATATATAAAATCGCTTACTTTTCTATATTAAATCATTGTTTGTAGCAAGAGGAATATAAATGTTGATAATATTGTTTTTTCTTGATAATCAGAAAATATATACAGGATGTTAATTTGTCAATAGCTATAGGGGGCCCTGGAGGGCAGCGCACTTTTGAAATACATATTCTCAAACTTTTTCCAACTAGTACATTTTCAAAATTTTGGATCTAGTGTAAGTATCTAGAATTACATCTAAGTAAAAACGTACTCTTGATCGATTTTGAGAAACCAACCGTTTTTGAGAAAATCGCATTAGAATATTGAAAAACGTATAATGATGCAACGACACGTTTCTGGATAATTTATTGTTGGAACGATAACTTAAAGCGTTGACTGACGTATTTATAAAGACTTCTCACGGCTATAGCTTGATGTCCTGGAAAACAGATAGCTCTGATGGCTAACAATGTATTCTGCATTGTATTCTATCTCCGAAAAGCGCATGGTGAGCCAAAAATGTGTCAGACGTGACGGCCGTGAGCAGTCTTTAATAATTTATTATTTACAACTAAACTCTATTCAAACTTAACGCAAGTTGTTGCATGGCTAGAGCGTGATACGCACGTGATCGGCTTGCTATTGGCTAGCCGGCAATAAAATCTGATCCGGAGGGCGAGTGCAGCGAGTCGGTGTTTCTTACAGAGGTGTACTGAGTTTTTCCGATATAATTTTTTTTCGCTGTTTATTAATTGTTGGAGCTACGATTTGTGTTAATAGCAGATATTTGCAGGTAAGTGAATGACTAGGTGTGCCATAAAAGTTTGTTTTTAAAGTTCTTAATACCGGGGCATATTATTTTAATGCTTTATAATATTATAAAATTCATAGAGATCGTCCTTAATGCGGCCCTGCCTCGTATTAGCCGTCAGAATTGTTTACGTGCTTCCATCATGTAAATGTTTACGCGCCACTTGCATTTAGTTTGAATAGAGTGTAGTTGGAAAGCTAGGGCATATGAAAGGTTAAATTATTTGTAAGAATAATTTTTAAAATATGCATAGATACTAATGACACTATTTTAAAAGTCATTGCAACTAAATTAACTTATATTTTCTTAATTTCTACTTGTTTAAACTTTTAAAATTGTGTCATTAATATCTTCGAGTATTTAAAAAACACCCTTATTTTTTGTAAACCTTTCAAATTTACTAGTTTTACCAGATAGTTGTAAATAAAATTCTATTCCTGTACCTAGACAACCGAACATACTTTTGATGCCGTTTTTTTTACAGCCTTAAGTAAAAAGCAAAAATTCAAGTTTTCAGTCGAAAAAGGCCGAAAAAGTTATATATTATATAGTAGAGTGTAGTCCAAAAGTGTTCCGCCCCTGGACCCCAACCCCGAAGGGGCTATTTAAAAATCATAATAATCTTCAAATTAAAGGCCCTATTTTGTGGTATTACTAAAAACACAAAAATAAATTTCTTATTTGATTAAATAGAAACTTGTTCATGTTATATTGTTATTTTTGTTTACATATTATTTTCCATAGCGAAAACTAAAAAACTGTGTTATTTTGATGTGATCCTTATGGATTGACTTGAAATGCAACATTACTTTGATTGACCCAAAACCCAAACTCAGTTAAAAGTGTTTTCTTGAAATCGGCATTAAAATGTCCCAAAATCGTCATTATAAAAGCACATCAGAAATCGTACAATAACGTAGCCCATTATTGTACGATTTTTTCAATAAGTAGGCCTTGGCGAGATGTAAACATCAAACGTCAGACGCGGAGAAATCGCCCGTCAAAAGTAACCAAATATTCAAAACCCGGCCGATAAAGGCTCATTTAACTGTTCGTACACATTGCGAAATTGTTTCCTATAGAAGCGCAATCCTTCAGTATACATATTTTAGTAAATTTGAAAATCAATAGATTTGTTGTGTAGGCTGCACAAGAAGCAGCAGTTTGGTTTTCCTGTCAGAAGGTGCCGTACGTCATTATACTTGTCCTAGGTAGAGCGATCGGTGAAGTCATGCAACGCCGCGCGTAGTCGGTTCGTGGACGGGTGATCCCTTATTATTATTTTCTTGCCTAATAAAACTTTTTTTTTCCGATTTCAAAAAAAATATAATATGTACCTCGGCACTGAAGTTCTTTTATGACTCATGTGGTTTATTTGCCTCGGCCAGAGGCCTCAGCAACTAAACTCCACATAAGTCATAAAAAGTTGAACTTCAGTGCCTTGGTGCATAAATAACTATTTTCTTGAAATCGGCATTAAAATGTCCCGAAATCGTCATTAAAAGCACAGAAATCGTTCAATAATGTAGACCATTATTGTACGATTTTTTCAATAAGTAGGCCTTGGCGAGATGTAAACATCAAACGTCAGACGCGGAGAAATCGCCCGTCAAAAGTGACCAAATATTCAAAACCCGGCCGATAAAGGCTCATTTAACTTTTCGTACACATTGCGAAATTGTTTCCTATAGAAGCGCAATCCTTCAGTATACATATTTGAGTAAATTTGAATATCAATAGATTTGTTGTGTAGGCTGCACAAGAAGCAGCAGTTTGGTTTTTCTGTCAGAAGGTGCCGTACATCATTATACTTGTCCTAGGTAGAGCGATCGGTAAAGTCAAGTAACGCCGCGCGTATTTTAGTCGGTTTGTGGACGGGTGATCTCTTATTATTATTTTCTTGCCTAATAAAACATTTTTTTTTCCGATTTCAAAAAATATATAATATGTACCTCGGCACTGAAGTTCTTTTTATGACTCATGTGGTTTATTTGCCTCGGCCAGAGGCCTCAGCAACTAAACTCCACACGAGTCATAAAAAGTTGAACTTCAGTGCCTTGGTACATAAATAACTATTATTTGTATATAATCTTAAGTAGAAATGTATGTTGTGCAACAATAATTTGGTTTTTAGGTTTTCAACTTGTCTTGAACTTGTCAGCACTTGCTCATATACAGAGTGGTTCAGTTTTAAGGGACCTCTGTAATAGGTGATAGATCTTAAAAAAATAACCGAACTTTCTTTTATAGACTGTCTTTTCAACGCCTTGTAAAAAAATTACAGAGTGTTGACGTTTTAAAAAATATGTGGACTTTATTGAATACTTATTTACCACACTAGTTGAGGTATTTAAGTCAAATTTGGTACACGTTAGCAACCGTTTATAAAGTAACTTTTTCCAAAGAAATTATCCATTCAAAGTTTTACAACATGAATTTTATCTTCCCTAAATGTTTTAAGCCCTATAGTATAAGTATAAATATAGGTTAGTATACTTTAAATAGTAAATACTTTATTTAAAGTAAGAAACACATTTTTTCTACTTTGAGTCTTGAGTCTTACCCGAGGTCTTACCTATCGAATTTTTTAGTTTGTTTTTCAGAAATACCCTGAAATAATGCAAAAAAGTCAAATTTGCCATAAAACCATGACGCGTAGGAAAAATTGCCAAGAGGACATTTTGTTTACAATTAAAATCTACATTAAAAATTCAATACATTTTTTTTTATTACTATAGAGGGTGTCCCAGGATAAGTGAGCCAATAGGTGTAAAAGACAAAAAAAAATTCGAGTTCAAATTTGATCATTTGAGGTTCTGACCTGCTTGACTGGAAACTAAATTTTAGCATATTTTCGTTTTTGAAAAGTCAAGATGTTCTCGACAGCTACCATTTATTTACTTTCTTTGTAGGTGAAGTGCCTTTTCCTTTGAAGATAGCGAAAAATTTCATTAAAAAAGTTGTTCTTAATTAAAAACTTCCCCCGGGTACCATATTTTGGAAAGATCGGCCTACCTTGTTTTTCCCACTTCTTTATTTTTCTAACGCACTAAAGTGGCTTTTAAATACAAGGTATCGAAAAATTTTATTAGAAAAAGTTGTTTAGAATTAAAAGTTATCACCTTGTGCCAAATTTTGAGAAGCAGCCAACTTTATTTATTTCTATTTTTTTCTTTTTTGAAGGGAAAAAAATGACTTTTAAATATGAGGTAGTGAGAAATTTTACGAGAAAATTCAGACACTTTTATTTTCTTGAAAGAAAGTAGTAGGCCACGATGCGGAAAAACAATTATTGTTTATTGTTTATACCTGTCAAATCGTACAGATATTTTTTAGTGCTACGAATTATTAGTAACATGTTGACTTTGAAGCAAAAATTTTTATTGTGCAACAATAAAAACCTCGAGAAACCAGCAGCAGTTAGGTACGTTTTGGATCTGTTTCGAGAAAAATACCGAACAGAAAATGTTTTTTGTGCGACTGTAAAACGTATAATTAAACGTTTCGAAAAAACTGGAAGCCAGAAAGAAAAAGTGCTATACGATGGAAATGACACGGCCACAATAATTGTAGCAATGGGTTCCGTGATTATCCTCGACTAATAGAGCTGTGGAATTAAACATTAGCAAATCAGAGTTGCAACGAATTTATTCTGCTAATGGTGTAAAAGCTTTTAAACCATCCTATTTACACACTCTGGAAGAAGGAGATGACGTTCTTTATTTTTGTTTATGTGTGGGAGAAAAAATGTTAGAATTTTTACAAAACAATTTTATTTTCTGATGAGAGTATTTTTACTACAAATGCCACAGTTTCCTCCCAGCATTGTTGTTTCTGGGCCGAAGAAAATCCCCATTTTACTATCGGTCCGAATTCTGAACCAAGAAACTTCTTTAGAACTTTTAGAAAAAAAATTGATGATTATTTAGAAAATTTGCCACCGAATCAGAGACTGTCTGGATTGGTAGAAACGAGAAAATCGAGTGGCCTGCTAGGACTCCGGACCTCACAATATTAGATTTTTTTCTCTGGGGTCGACTTAAGGAAATTGTTTATTCAGAACCTTTACCTAAGATAAAGAAGTGCTGAAAACTAGAATTAGAAACGCTTGCGATATGATAGGAACTGGAGAGATTAAAAATGCTTACGAAGCATTTAAATCACGAATTGAAAGATGTGTTGAGAATGGAGGAGTTCATACTGAATATAATAAATACGAATTTATTTTCCACCTAAATACTTACTTACTTAAATTAAAGTTAATTTTATTACGAGTGTTTATTTTCTTTCCTGATTGACTTGAGATTTGACAAACATGTGCCATATCTAAGCAAAACAACTTTTTCTCGTAAAATTTATTGCCACCTCATATTTAAAAGTCACTTTTTTGCCTTCAAAAAAGAAAAAACAAAAAGTAGGCTCATATGCTCTCAAATTTTGGTGGGGACAACTTTTTCTTATAAAATTGTTCGATACCTTGTATTTAAAAGCCATTTTAGCGCGTTATAAAAAGAAAAAAGTGGGATAAACAAAGTAAGATGATCTTTCCAAAATTTTGTACCCGGGGGTAATTTTTAAAGGAAAAGACACTTCACCTACAATGAAAATAAATAAATGGACGCTGTCGACGCCATCTTGATTTTTCAAAAACGAATATGTGCTAGAAATTAGTTTCCAGTCAAGCAGGTCAGAACCTCAAATGATCAAATTTGAACTCGAATTTTTTTGTCTTTTACACCTATTGGCTCACTTATCCTGAGACACACATAGAAGGTGATTTATTTTTTCTACGCCACTGGTTGTTCAAAGTATTTGATATTAACAAGTTTTATGCTAACCCATGGCGTTGTAACTTGTACCAAATTTGACTTGTTGACAAAAAATACATCATCTTGGAGCAACGGCCATATTGAATTTAGTGTGATGTCACTAACTCTATCGTTTTCTACTCTTCAAGCCCTTCCATTTGATACCCATATTAAGGGGGTTGACAAAAAATACATCATCCGCCATCTTGTGGCGACGGCCATTTTGAAAGTATTACAATATTGAGTATTGTATATTGTATTGTCACCGGAACTAAAGGTGTATGCAAAATTTCAGCTCAATCGGATGTCAGGAAGTGGTTCTAATTCAGCTTGCAAGATTTGACCTAAACGTACATACATTGCAAGTTAAATAAAAGCTTGTAAAAAAGAAAAACCGTTTTCAGTGATTTCCTCTCGGTTGAAAATTTGTCAGTTGGTACACGTAGAGGGGCAAAGTTGCGGCAAAGTTGCGGAATTTGATTTTGAGAAACATGGTAAAAAAAATTGGCTGGCCCTTCTCGTTTGGGAAATAATGCGAAAAAAACTGAAAATTGCCGTTTTTGTTTTTATTTTTTTAAACGAAAACGAAGGGGGCTGCACATTTCTAAATTAAACATTATTAAGGCACTTTTTTACAAGGGATCTAAATATGTCCTCGCATTTTTTTTTGCCGTCTCCCTGGACAAAGATATGACGATCAACTTTTTTTTTCTTATGGTCGCCATATTAGATTTTTTCCTTTTTTTGAAAAAAGGATTTTTTCTGGTTAAAATGATATGTCACACATTATGCTTTAAGTACTTTGTTTTTCTTGCCGTAATATCAAATTAATCGTTTTTGCATAGAGTGCCTTGGAAAAATAAGCCTAATTAGTACCCATTGGTGCGAAGTGTGCTTTGGAATATTGTTTAACGGTTCGGTAAAAATTCAGTTAATGTTAAATTTATTGATTGAATAAATTATCATAAACATATCACGGGAGTATGATCTGAGACCTTGTTATTTATTCGGCATTTGCCATATAATACACTAAATAGGTCAAATTGGAAACACAAGAACAACAAAAACCTAAACGAGTAGACAATCCTATTTTACAACAAATGTTCAATTTGTCCTTCTTGTTCCTCAAGGCACAATGCAGCACGTTTCCTTAAATTGTGTATGTCTTGTCTAATATCCCTTCGTTGTCATTTATATTTGAGGAATAATAAATTTGAATTATGTCGCTTTTCTTCATGTGAAAATGATATTTTTTCAGTAAAAGAAATTATCTGTGACACTTAAAATTGAACTGAACTGTCAAACGTTATGGGGCTTTCCTCGTACATTTTCATTAAAAAATGCTTGTAAATAATTTTTCCAACCTTGACATCTAACTTTCCTACACTATTATGTGTACAAGGCATTCTATTCAAAAACGTCAAACATTATGGGGCATATGTTTCCAAGGCACTCTATGCAAAAACGATGAATTTTATATTACCACAAGAAAAACAAATAAAGCATAATGTGTGACATATCATTTCAACCAGTAAAAATCGACTTTTCAAAAATGCAAAAATCTAATATTGCGCCCATAAGAAAATTAGAAGTTGATCGTCATATCTTTGTCAAGGGAGGCGGCAAAAAAATTCGAGGTCATATTTAGATTCCTTGTAAAAAAGTGCCTTAATAATGTTTAACTTAGAAATGTCCAGCCCCTTCGTTATCGTTTAAAAAAATAAAAACGAAAACGACAATTTTCAGTTTTTTTCGAATTATTTTCTAGACGAGAAGGGCCAGCCAATTTTTTTACCATGTTACTCGACATCAAATTCCGCAACTTTGCTCGAGTTTAAACAAACCTCTAAGTGTACCAAGTGACAAATGTTCAACCGAGAGGAAATCACAGAAAATAGTTTTTATTTTTTCATGCTCGTATGAGCAGCTGACGTATAGTCCACCACCTTACAGCCAGCTGACGTTTTTTTTCCTTTAATTATTATATTAACTATTATCTGACCAATTTTAAGCCGGGAGGAAATGATTGAAAAAAAAAATTTACGTGTATATAGGGGGTGCCATTGTCCAACCCACCACTGTACCCCAGCTGACGTTCACGACGCTTCATATAACATAACTGAATGAAGCATTTTACGAATTATCGGCCGAGAGGAAATGACAAAAAAAAATCTGTCACTGGCTCCCGGACTATAAATATCAAAATCAAAATATATCATTCATATTCCACTCGTATAACTCTTCTCCGTCATCAAATAAACACCTCGATCGGAAGATGCCTCCGCGGCGCCTCCCGAGACGAAACCCAACAACCGAAGACGACGCCGCGGCCGTCTAGCGGAACGCCCCCCGGCCTCGGCGGGCGCACAAAAACAAAGGTGGCTAAATTCGGGAGCCCCCCCCCCCCCGCCCCCCCGCCCACCGGAAGTGGTTTCGTGAATGGGCTCTATTTACGGCGTGACCCGGTGGGAAATCTTACCACCGAAAACACCGACATGTGCGTCTCGTCACCGTGGCGTTGTTAAAACGGTAGTAAAGTGCGAGCCAACGATGGTGGTCCCGTAGGTGACATGCTCACGAAACGCGGGGCCCAGACACCATAGACGAAGCTACAAGTAGAAGTTGAAGACCATCGTTGAAATTTCCGCCAGGCGCACAAAATACACACATCAAAATAATCTAAGGGACAAGCATAAAAATTATGATTTTTTTATATTATATAGACCGGTAGATAGTGGCAGATTTTTGGACGTGATTTTAGTCAGTATGCCTTCCAAGGGGCATTATGTTGCCTATATTCTCAGAATAATTAGGTATGAATCCGATAGCGTCAAAATAGAAAATTCCTCGGAAAACCATAGGCATACCGTTAGCGTGGGCCCAAGGGATTATTATTGCCACGTTAACTTGTATTTTAATACTTAATTTTTCCACGTTTCTGAACAGACTGTCCATAATAAGTATGCAAGTTCTTGTCATAAAATTGCTGAAGAAAAGATGGCATACCGTTTCCGCATGTCCAAGTACCTACACTTTACATCGAATATATCGTTTAAATGATTAAATAATATAAATAACATTCAATTTAAACTGTTCTTGGACATGCGCAAACGGTACACAGTTAAAAATCGGATTGAAGTATGTTACTTTTTTTGGATGTTGATATATTTGTGTCAAAAAGTGACATACATTGTTACTTAAATTAACGCACGAGCAATATGTCGAATCATCTAGATACGTCAATGTGTAAAACTGTAACATTTTAACTCGCACAAATGTTAAAAATATTACTGAATATGTACAATGTGTTGATGTAACTATCTTCTGTATTAAGTTTAACATTTATTATTTAACTTATTTCGATATGTTTTGAATAACAGAATACGTGCATTTAGTACTTTCATGCATGTAGAGTTAACATATTAAGTTATTCATTTTGCAACGCAACATAAACTTCAGTGTCATTTCGACTCATAAAAATGTAAGTCTGTACGCAGTATTTGTTAAAATCGAATGATTGGACTGTTGTTTTCGCTTCCCGGCTATCACACTTGGTCAAGTCGTTTTCATCTCAGTCAGTCCAGAATTGCGTCGCGTGCCAGGTGCCAATTCCTATCGATGTGTTGCTGTGTAGTAATAGTACGGTAATAGTGTGTGTACAAAAAATCCACGTAAGTGATATTTCAAATTCCTACACATATAATAATAATAATAAAAATAATTCTCACCCTCACAATACTCCAAACTAGGATTACCCCAGAAACAACCACATGCTTGTGCGGGGGAGGGGGGCAATTACTATTATTTTGTCTTGACGATATTATTATATATAAGTACCCACTTCCAGGGTTTTTATATGTAGGTATTATGTTAACCAGGGGTGGCTCTTTAATTATGAATTTGCCGCACCTAACAATGCCCTTATTTCTCATTTTTATGTTGTTCCGCCTAGATCTTTAGATTTTATACCTACATTATTTGAGTAATTCTTAATTTTACCTGTTATTAAATTGTTTTGAATAAATTTAAAAAGTTGCCCTTTGTATATTGGTATACCTATAGTGATCATAGTTATTAGAAGATAATTTGATATTTATTTTATATAGTATAGATCTATCTTCTATTATTATTATTAATCTGCCTAATCCTAATATGTAACCCTTTTGTTTTGAAATAAAAAAAACACAAATCAAAATTGTTGTATTCATTTTGCAAGTATCACCCATTTACTTCACATAGTTGCTAGTTGCTAAAAAGATGTTATTGCCCGAGATTTAGAAAACAAGTTATAGTCATGCAGTGTTGTTCCAGTCCTTTGCAGTACAAGAAACAGTAAAAGTATAAAGTTTATTAAAAGGTAAGTATCGAGAAAGGTATTATTACGAGACACTTATTATATATAGACATATATATATAATATAATATATAGTGTGTCCACATTAAGTACCTACTTACCACCCCTGTAAAATCTTTATTTGTTGACCGATTTTGATAAACTTTTTTTTGTTAGGTATACATTAAAAATGCGCATATTAAACATTTGTTCTAATGTTAAAAAACAATAGGTAATATCTAGAAATAAAAAAATAATAATACTTTTTTCCTATATGATTACAACCCAAGAATAAAGTTACCTACTCATTGAATGCGCATTTTGAATACCTATACCTATAAAAACTTTTATCAAAATCGATCAATAAATAAAAATTTTACAAGGGTGGTAAGTCCTTAATGTGGACACACTGTATATAATAATGTAATTATTACGTAATATATTTATTTACTATTAATCTTATGTTAAAAGTACTATTTATATGTGTATTTTTAACTTTAGATCAAATGTTAATTTCACTATATATGTTACAACTACGTAGATCATGTTAAAAACTACTGTCGTTTTTCCTCTATTTAACATATGCCTAGATGTTACTTCAACTCACGCTTTTGTTAATATAAATAATGACAAATGTCTAATTAACATTACCTGACTTGTTAATTTGAATATGGAAAGTTTCAATATGACACACTACCATCGTAAATACAACAAAACTTTAATGTCAATTTAACTTTTATTTTCACAAATCTGTATGTATAAGTTGACATACAATAATACTTCAAAATGATATAACACTTTCAGTTAATCATTTTCTACACAACGCATAACGTAAAATTTGACAGACACGTACATCAGCCATTTTTCATATTTTTGTGTGTGGACCAGATGGAACATCAAAAAAATGTTAAATTTAACATTTTATTTTCAACTGTGTATAGATATCACATCCTCTTTTCAGCAGTTTTATAACAAGAACTTGCATACTTCTCATTGGCAGCCTGTTCAGAAACGTGGAAAAATTAATTATTAAAATACAAGTTTACGTGGTAATAATAGCCCTTTGGGCCCACGCTAACGGTAGGTATCTATGGCTATGGTTTTCCAAGGAATTTTCTATTTGGAACTTCATTATAAAACACATGGCAGCCTGATTAAAATCATATCAAAACGCATATTTTTGGAATAAATGAAAACTGAGTTTTTCATATGAAGAACCCAGGATGACTCTCTGATTCATACCTTATTCTTGTGAAAATATAGGCAACGTAATGCTTTTTGAAAGGCAAAAATCTGTCACTATCTCCCGGTCTAATAGCTGTCCTCTAAATAGACTTATATGTGCCGACATTCACAAAAGAATTAAGAAATTCTTCAAATTTACATATTTCCCAGAAATAAAATTATGCGTGTTTTTGCAACACATAATTAACAACAATAAAGCAACATTAAATAACAATTAATGCAGAGAATTACCACCGATGGCGTTCCATCCATTTGAAAGGCACTCGAATAGTTGTTGGTGAACTTGAAACACAATATTTTGCATCAAAAATCTTCGTCCGAACATATCCTACAAGTTCTCCATGGGATTGAATTGCAAAGCAAAACATTGATTTCATTGTTCTGCAGAAGTTCGCTCTTGCCATATGAGGACGCGCGTTGTCGTGCATTAGTTGAAATTTTGGTCCAATTCTCTCAGCATATTGTCGTGAAAATTACAATCCCCCTGTAGATGAGACTTTTAATTAGGACAAACATTAATAAATTTATTCTGCTGACAAAACAATATTGGTGGCCTCGCGTATCGAGAGCACGAATTGGCTCGACACTTGGTGCTAGTGGTGTTCGGGGAAAGGTGGCCTGCCTGGTGGGAAGCACCATGCAGGGGTTGCTCTCCACATCAAGTGTAAAGAGGGTCCAAGTCAAGGTTTAAGTTACTCTTCGATTTCAAATTGCAATTGTGGCCACCATATCTATAATTACAGCATAAGCAATTAAAAATAGTACAATAGATAGCTGTTATATGTAGAAGATAAGGATTTAATATGACAAATCACTGGATACATGACGATAATATGGAATGGGGCGAAAGGACAAGCAGAGAAAAAAAAAAGATAAGTATCAAGTTTTCTCGAACGTAATATGAAAATTATTTTAGGTGGACAATCAGTATTGTACAATGGAAATTTACTATCAAGGGGTGGAAATAATTAATGACTCCTATTAAAACTGCAGGTTATGTGTATATGAGAGAATGAATCTGAGAATGAATGTAAAGTCCTAGGCCTAGGCATTAATAAGAGTGATTTAAATGAATTGTCGACAAAAAATGAAACGAGAAAAAATTTCTTTAAATTAAACTGGTACCAGATAATAGTTATATGTATTTTAGTAGTAGCCGTGTCATGTATACCCACATATGTCATAGTAATTAAGAAATCCTCGTAACCATAATGCATATTTTTTATTGTTTTTATTTTTCGTAAATAACTGTATACCTCTTTAGTTGATTTTATGTATTTATAAAAAATTGTTTTTTGAATATCTTAGTAATGTCGTCACAAAGAGGCATACACGGGGATTGACAGAGGAAACACGGACACAAAAGGGTTATGGTGAAGCTGCGTTCTACTAAGGTTCCCACGTATACCAACATGAGTAAATGGTTGGTACGTGAATGGGGTCAATGATGACAAAATGGAAATGGGATCCATAAAGAAGGCCATGGCATAGTTGCAGTGGGAAACGCCAAAACCCCTTACTAAGCCGGCACTGCAAGATGGACCCGTATCCTGAGCTGTTACCAGAGCTGGTAAGGTCAAGAAGAATCACGAATAGAGAAGAGGTTTGAAGAAAAGAAGACAAGAAGACAAGTAACCTGCATGTGTCCAATGTTTTCCAAATCTCCCGTGTGTATCTGCTCTCAAAGAAACTTTATGTTATGTTTAATTATTGTAAAAGCTAAATAATTTTTGTAAGCTTCTTTTCGCTTTTCGATTTTTTCTGCTAAGTATATTTTGCCATTATTTTGTCAATATTTCAATTCAATTCCATTGTAAAAACCCAAGTGACGAGTCAAGCTTACTCGCTCGGGGCGAGCGATTCCGGAGGGGGGAGTATTGTCGTGAAAATTACAATCCCCCTGTAGATGAGATTTTTAATTAGGACAAACATTAATAAATGTATTCTGCTGACAAAACAATATTGGTGGCCTCGCGTATCGAGAGCACGAATTGCTCGGCACTTGGGTGCTAGTGGTGTTCGGGGAAAGGTGGCCTGCCTGGTGGGAAGCACCATGCAGGGGTTGCTCCCCACATCAAGTGTAAAGAGGGACCAAGTCAAGATTTAAGTTACCCTTCAATTTCAAATTGCAATTGTATGTATTTCTTTTATTTTTATTATTCTTTTTTATACTTTTATTTTCTATTTTTTTATAATAAATTATATTTGTTTTTCTGGAGTTGTCTTACTTGCCAAGGTTATGCACCCCCCAACACGACAATATGGAACAAAGGCTGAAGAATAATGTTTTTATAATCATTGGTATTCAGACACCGCTCCAACCAAACGAGATTAGTTCTTCCGCCGGTGTTGATACCGCCCCATACCAAGATCGTACATCGTACCTCCCTGAAAGGTGTGAACCGCTCGAACAGCGGCAAGGCGTTCTGCATTTCCAGGACGCCTCCACACACGATGCATCCTGGAATCTGGTTGAAGTCCAAATCTGGACTCATCAGAAAATTGGAGTCACTAACCCGTACATTGTAAATATTGTGCAGCTGAATAACCAAAGGCGACGCAGTGATACTGCGCTCTCGCAAAGCTAGCAATCTTAGAAATCTATTCTGAATTGGAGTAGTACCCTTGTACGGCCTGTATGTCGTTCTCTGACGTCTTCTGTTTCAGTCTTGGGTGTGTTAAGAGCAGGGCCGCGCCGTCCACGTGTGCAATGTGTGCGGCGCACACAGGCGCCAGGTACGACGGGCGCCAAAAGGCGCCAAAGCGCCGAATGGCGACCCAAAGTAATTGGACATTACCTAGGTTTTTGACCTCAAACGTTGAAAACAAGAATCCCCTTAAAAACCATAATTTTCAAGATCTCCTAATAATAGTTTAGAAATTTAGTAATCTCTATTTAATAAATTGCACATAGCAAACTTATTTAAAGCATGTTAAGAGATATGAAATGAATTATAGAGATCCTATAGAGTGAAGGCGGTCGGCAGGCCTTATTATAATCTGCATTTAAACAGGAAAAATTTCGTAGAAACAATCCTGCCCGTTTCAAGAGTTGAAAAAAATTCAAATTGTGTAACTATGAAAATTGTCATTGTATGGGCAAATTACCGGTTGGTTGACAAATTTTTTCGACCTTTAACAAGGGTAGACAAAGAAAATTGTTTGCTCACAAAGTCACTCCCAAGTATGCCCTATCTAGCTGCAGTATTGGTCTTGTGAAACGGAACTGGAAAACTTGAAAAACTCATTTCATTGGAAAATTACTCCTCAGAGTTAGTCTTCAGCCGTAAGTGCTCTAAACCCAAAACCATTTGCTGTACCCGCGTTTCACTAAACCCGAGAAATAAAATTCCTCTTCAACAATCGCTTCGTCAAAAATCGTAGCTGGCAAAAACGTGGCTAAGTTCACACAAACCGCTTCCGCCAAGTCATTATCATAACACCGAAAAGGGTATAAACGTCTGGAAAAACGACTTTAAAATATCTAAGCGAGTCGAAAAGTGTCTAGACGTTTCGACAACGACTCAAAAATGCCTAAGCGACTCGAAAAGCGTCTAAAAATATCGAAAAACGAGGCAAAAACGTCTAGTCGACTCAAAAAGCGTCTAAATTACTCGAAAAAAGGCTCGAAAATGTCTAAGCTACTCAAAAAACATCTTAAGTCACTCGAGAAGCGTTTCGAAGAGTCTCGAGACGCTTCCTGTGAGCGTTATAGAGAGGATGTGAATTCATCAATATATGGCCGGTGAGATGGGAGATTATTGACCGTCAACTTACTGGCCATCTTGATGAATTCACTTCCGTTTCAGAAGTCTCGTAGGAAGCGTCTCGAGACACTTAGATGCTGTTCGAGACGCCTAGGCGATGCGTTTAGATGCTTTTCGAGTAGGCGCAAAATTTTAGCCATCCGACAGAGGGCTCTGAGATCCTCAGCAGCCATAGCCATATTGGGTGCATTCTAGGTTATTTGTGTGCATTTCATGGGCGCCATATTAAAATTTGCACACAGGCGCCACTAAGAATCGGCGCGGCCCTGGTTAAGAGTTTCATCGACCCCCCTTTGTGAAAAAAAAACATCGTTTCAGGTTCCAAATGATTTGTCTCTGCATCATAAAATGTTTAAAATAAAAAAAAACTTGCCCAGCACTGATTAACAAATACGGTTTTTCGTTTGAATTCTAAAAAATCTGCAATGTTTTTTTTTTAATGCAAGAAACACTGATACGTTTGAATTATCAGTTGCTAGAACTGCTCATAGTCGTACTTTTTTTTTAATACGAAGTAATTTGTATTCGTTGCAAAATTAAAGTATATCTTTATAAGTACCTATCTAGTTAATCCCTTCACTCCCCCGTTGTCCAGATCCAAAGTCTGATAGACTTTGGTCCAGATCCAGATATTTGAATAAGCTGTTTACATCTTTTCCTATTTCCGAAGTTGGACTGAGTTTACCCCCCCTCTCTCTTTGCTTTACGTTACAAAAAAATCATTAAAAAAAGTTTTCGATACTTTGTTTCAAGCGTTGATTGACGACGGTTTCAAGTCAGACAACATGTAACCGTCGATGGAGGAAGGAATCAATCAACGATGTAACTCAACATTTTAAATTTATCTAGCAAGTTGCTTTTTACAATTGTGGCGAAGTTGCTGGGAATAGGGAAATATGAGCTGATTAAAACTGGCTCTTATTAATTATGAGATATAGCAATATAGCATATAGCATAGATTACAGATGACTGATATGTAGTTAAAAAAATTAATAATAATTTTGAATCGAGCGTATCGATCTGTCCGTTGACATATCAGTACACAATAAATAGAGCGCTATGCAGGGACGGATGGGACGGTCGGGCAGTCGGGCAAATGCCCGAAGGGCCGGTCGCAATCGGGCCGACTTGGGCCGGCCTGGACAGCTAGCGGGCATACGTAATACCAAAGAAAATGATACTACGCATTTTCTTTGGTAATACGCAAAATATCGAAATAGTCATCACCGCGGCCGCGGCGCAGTCAACGATGACGCGACGTCCCTTCCTAATACCCTTGTTTAATGAGACCAGTTAGCTTTTGCTTATGGCGGAATTTCTATATATTAATAGATTTAGTTGCTTGTGTCGGCCTCTAAGGACCAAATCTAAAACTAACGGAGATTTGATTCACAAGGCGCCACCTATTATCAAAATCTAAAACTAACGGAGACCTATGATCGGATTCACAAGGCGCCACCTATTATCAAAATCTAAAACTAATGGAGATGTGATAATCGGATTCACAAGGGCGCCACCTATTATCAAAATCAAAAACCTTAGCGCTTCTTACTCGATCTCGTTTAGAAACCTGTCACGCTACGCAGATCCCATACGGTGTATATTCGCAGACTTATCGATCGGCAGTGACGTCACTGGAGCCCTCAGCCGGTTTGGTTACACAGCCGACCAGGTAATAAAAACGGTTGAAAACGATTTTTTCTATAGTTTTTGTATCGATCGCTGAGTCATCACCAGAGAACATTGTTCCGTTGACTGAAGGTTTTCACCCAACGATTGTTCTCTGTCTTCACCATGCCTCGCAAGGTCATTATATTCTTCCCTAGCTAGGTCGACGCATTATATTACAAATGAATTTTAGGTGTTGAAAATAATTACGGAAACAATAATTATAATAAAGTTTATTCAGATATTTACAATTATATACCTAGCTATATACCTTGGTATTGAAAACATTCTAAATAATAAACTGAAATAATCCTCAAGAAAAATTTGCTTGTGCATGCTTTCGTTGATTGAGGATTCCTTCCTCCATCGACGAGGCTTTTAATGAGGATAAGATCACAGACCTATACAGGATGTCTATTAAAGGGGAGCCAGTCAAGATTATCTTGATAAATATGCATTTTTCGGTTTCGGACAACTTTCTTTGAAAGAAAAGATTGCTTTTTTGATGGTCTAACTTTATGCAAAAGCATATTCGAGAATTATGGCCTATACTTTCGAGATAATTTTGAAAAACCTTTGTAAAAACCGCCTTGTTTTAAGAGTTACCGAAAAAATTCTTAATGACGTTTGTGGGCAAAACTGACTGCTTTCAGTTTACTTTATTAGAATTTGGAAAAAGGCCACCGTTTATAGCACTAAAAAAAAACTCAGCTGGCATATACTAGAAAATTTTAAAAC
The DNA here is from genome assembly GCA_963920635.1 of Pseudeuparius sepicola. NCBI lineage: Eukaryota > Metazoa > Arthropoda > Insecta > Coleoptera > Anthribidae > Pseudeuparius > Pseudeuparius sepicola. Next base: position 15,737,775 of record OY987299.1, read on the forward strand.
TGTCCGAGATAGTTTTACCTTTACCACAGGATAAACAATACCTTTACCAATACCTCCTGAGAAATTTCCAAGATTTGCTAAATAGTAGTTATGTTGTGAAATATAGCGTTGATTTCCATCGACGAATGTAGGTCTACAGGGTGAGTTTTTTTCGATGTCCACTATGGGGATCTCGGAAACTAGCAGAGCTAGAACAAAGGTTAAATGGGAAAAGAATTGCGGTTTTGAATGCTCCATCTAATGCCTCTTTGAAATTTTAAAAAAGTTCATGGCTCACTGGATATTTTGAAAAGAGTGTTTTTTTGCTATTTTTCATAGGATCTCTGTAGCTCCGTTATTTCTGATTATACAGAAAAACTCTAGAGACAAAAATTGTAGATAATTTTGGGCGTAATAAGATAATCTTATCCAATTTTTTATGTTTGTTTCTGATTTGTGAGATATGACATAAACTTGTGTATTTTTTTAAATGTAAATCATAGTTGGCTAAGGCCTTATAAAATCGGCCATTTTTTGAGCTTTCCAAAGATATAATACTCGACATAGTTATTATAAAAAATAAAAGAGCTATGGCTTGGCTATTCTGATTTTTTTCAAAAGCCATCGAATATTTTCATAATTACATTCTATTTTATAATTAGACATTCTTCAAACTTCCTAATATTTTGTTTTTAGCTGGTATCAAAATGTAACAAAATAAAACAAAAATTAAAAAACTCAAATTCAAATTATTATTATTTTAAAAGGTCACCTTTTAAAATAAAAAAGGTGTTCAAACAATCTATCATTATTATTTACGCAAATATTGCATCTTTTTAAAACTGAATTTGTCGCCTTTCTTAGAGAGCGCCTGTCAATACTGGCAATTGCTTCTAAAACAGCTGCTCTTAATTCAACAATTGTCTCGTACTTTATTTTGTACTATTCCCCACGAAAGGAAATCCAAAACAGACAAATTGGGGGATCTGGGCTGCCAGCTAGGAGATAGGTATATTTCTCCCTGATGGAGCTCCATCATGATAATTTTTGTTTTATTTTGTTACATTTTGTTACCAGCTAAAAATAAAATATTTGAAAGTTTGAAGTATGTCTTATTATAAAATAGAACGTAATTATGAAAATATTCCATGGCTGACTATGTGAAAATTAAGAAAAAAATCAGAAAATTAGCCATAGCTATTTTATTTGTTATAATAACTATGCAGAGTATTATATTTTTGAAAAGCTCAAAAAATGGCCGATTTGATAAGACCACAGCCAACTATGATTTACATTTAAAAAAACACAAGTCTATATCATATCTCAAAAATCACAAACAACATAAAAAATTGGATTACATATCTACAATTTTTGTCTCTACAGTTTTTCTGTATAATCATAAATAACGAAGCTACAGAGATCTGATGAAATAGCAAAAAAATCACTATTTTCAAAATATCTAGTGAGCCATGAACTTTTTTAAAAATCCAAAAGGGGCATTAGATTGAGCATTCAAAACTGCAATTCTTCTCCGCAATTCTTTGTTGTAGTTCTGCTAGTTTCCGAGATCCCCATAGTGGGCATCGAACAAAACTCACCCTGTATATACAGTGTCTGCCAGAAAGTTGGACACAAATGGGAATTTTACTTGTGCTTAAACTCAAAACTCAAAATATACCCGAAAAATTTTATGAAAATTCCTCAAGAGTAAAGTACCCTTATTTTTAGAACTACAGCACTGTGGCACTAAGAAGAGTTGTTTGGAATCCCAAGACAATGTCAAATATGAATTCACAGCCACCTACTCAAAAGAAGAAGAAAAATCACACTTTCGCATTTTTTATTCACCACGCTGTATAATAGATAATAAAAACACTTAATAACTGAAACTTCTGCAAAGTTTGTCGTTTTTTGTGTCCAGGTAAAATACTACTAGGTACAATTTCAAACATAACATAGCAACTAATCTGTGGAACACAAAAATATTTTAATACAGCAACAATTTAAGAGTTATTTAATAAAAGATAATTCAACAATAAAAATATCACAACAAAAAAAAATTATGAGAATAAACATTTCAGTGACTACTCTACATGTGCCCCTTCCTTCGTTTCCTTTCGCCCTCTCGGCAATATCAAAAATTTTTGAATACGCTTCCTCAATGTTTGCAGACTTGTAAGAGTCACAACTCTCAACGCATTCGGCTATGGCTTTTTCAACCTGTCCAAGTTAAATTTTTTGTTTTTTTTTTTATTTGGGACCTTCCCTAGGACTCGTGCTCGATTTGGACAAATAACTTGGGCAACCAGCTAACTTACAAGGTATTGCACCTAAAAAAGTAAGTATATTTTGTAAAAATATAATAAAATAACTTGCCATGAAAATTTAAAACCTTTAGCTAAACGTGGAATTTTTAAAAGTGCACGTAGTTTCACCAGTCGATTCTACAACACACCGTTGATTGAGGACCATCGACGAACACACGTAGTCTCCCTTTCAATGTCTTGTGTTAAAAAGTGTTGTTCACAGACCTACAATAACCCGAAGCTTTATGAAAAATATATAAAAAATGTAACATATACCTACTATAACATACCTTAGAATGTTTCTTGACTACAAAGTAAGCCCTTTTTATGGCTTGCACCCTTGTTTGTATAAATAAGGCTTGCACCCATTTTGCCCTCAAAACTGGATCCTTAGGAAAGGCAAAAACGGACACTTTTGGCTTTGGCCCGGTTAGGTAATTGCCATCGACGATACAACAAAAACACATTTTCACTTCATAACCTCTGTACCTATTTATCGTTAATCTGATGGCTCAAAACATGAAATGCCGATCGATACCCGCGTAAATACAGTTTCCTGCGCTGTAAAATTTAACCTTCCATCGTCGATGGAGCGACCGTTGACATCGACGGAGCGACGCTTTGCCCGAACCGTTGATTGAAGATTCCTTCCTCAATCGACCGACTCGAACGGTGGTTTCGGAATTTGGCGCCACCATACGGACGCGTCTCGGTGAAATGTAAGGGAACGAGACAGAAATATTTAGTAACAAGTGGGAATGTGACAGACAGACCACAAGGACATATTTGAAGGTTATAGAAATTCCGCCATAAGCAAAAGCTAACTAGAACCTCCATAAACAACCATAAACAAGGCTAATACTAACATATTCCAAGGGGCATCTTCTGCTTTGGCTTCTGCATATCAGTACTCAGTACATTTTGGCATTGCCTATTTCTCAAGTTGAATGTGAATAGTCGTTTTCAACATTAAGATATAAAAATAGATTAAGGAATACAGTGTGTCACTGCAGAAATCTATGAAGAGCCGAGTAAAATTTATCATTATATATTTTTTTAGATTCACCTAGAGGAAGGTATTTCACAGACGCTATACTATTTCGACTGGGTGATTATTCCATGGCTAACTATGTTTTTCTTTTAAAAGAATAATTTTCAGAATATCATATTAGGCATTATTTTAAGAATAAAATGGATGGTGGCCATAGCTCAAAACCTTTCGTACAAAATATCAGTACTCTAAGTTATATAGGGCATTCACAAGGTGGGGCCAAAATTTAAAAAATAAATTAGATTTTCCAGAGTACCCTGTATAAACCAAAAGGCACAGGTTGGTGACCTTTTTTTTGCAAATCGATTACGCTTTGCCTGAGTTATTATTGTAGCCAGTCTAGCTCATACACGGTGTTCGTAAAAAAATCAAATTTGATGAAATCATTTATTTAAAAAATATTTAAAGAAAAAATTCGGGATTCTACTGCATTATGTCGATCCCCCTTGGAAAACATACTTGATTTTAACATTTCCTAACAATTGGAGGCATAAACCTCCATCCTTAATTATGATTTATTCATCAACATATCACGACATATCAATCAAATCAGGTGTGCCATGAATGCCATGAAAACAAAAACAAAGCTTCTACATCTTTGACAGTTACCTGGGAGAGGCCTAATGTAAAATCCATTTTTTTTGTAATTTTTTAATAAATGATTTTTTTTTGTCAAATTTGATTTTTTTACGAACACCCTGTATGAGCTAGATTGGCTATACTACGTACATACAATAATACCTCAGGCAAAGTTAATTGATTTACAAAAAAGATTTCCAACCTGTGCCTTGTGGTTTATACAGGGTACTCTGGAAAATCTATTTTTTTTTTTTAATTTTTTCCCCACTTTGTGAACTTTGTATAAGGAATTCACCTTAATCAATGGTATAATTTAAAGTTCTGATATTTTGCACAATAACGGGTCTTGAGCTATAGCCAATTCGATGACACCATCCATTTCATTCTTAAAAGAATAAATATGAAATTCTGAATATGATCCTTGTTGAACCTCCATAAACAAGGATATGATATTCTGAAAATTGGTTATTTAAAAAAAACATAGTTAGCCATGAAAAAATCAATCACCCAATCAAAATAGTAGTGTCTGTGGGATATCTTCACAGATTTCTAGAGTGTTCACAAGCAAACGCGGACATACTATAGATTACAAGATACTAGATTAGAGCCTTTTATGATAGTGAATATAGAGAAAACTTTTTTAAATCAAATTGATAATGAAAGAAGTTTTTTTTAGTAAAGTTAAAAGTATAAAATATATATAATGTTTTCTCAACGGCAGCTACCCCTCCACACTGCAATCTATTGCATGCGCCCCACGTTTTTCGAATCTTTATGAGGATAGGAGAAATTATTTAATTTTTTTAAAAACGTGGTATTTTAAAATAATATATTTAAATTTTATTATTTTCTGCTTTTTAGTCTAGTTTGAAATTTTGCAATCGGTTTTAAACATCTTGATGATTATGACAGAGACATGTGGCAAATTTCAGGTTTATTAATTAATTCCATATCCTTCTTACTTACCAATGCATTAGTCAAATATCTTTATTTATTAGGTATTCATTCATTTTATAGTAACAAATAACATATTAATAATATGTAGTATATAACCATTAATTATGCATTGTTATCCTGGTCTGAGTTATGTATAAAGTTTCAAGTCTCAAACTCATCGGAAAATTAGTTTATAATCGATTGCAAAATTTGACGAACAGACGAACAGGAGGAAAAGAAAGCGAGTTAATAAAAATGTGGTAAAAAGCATTAACTTATTAAATCAAATAATAGATCTAGTCTAGTTTGTCATTTTTATGTTATTTTTGTATTATAGAGAATACGGCTGTATTAATTTTTGGTGTTTTTTAGTTTTTGGTGAAGAATTTATTTTTATTATAATAATATGTATTTCAAGATTATGGAAGAGGTTTTAAATAAACTATCCAAATAAAAATAAACCTCCTTTTTTGCAACATATCTTATTGGGCCGGAACGAATAAACTTCCCGGGCCCTGTTGACCCTACCCTCAGAGAAATAACCAAGGATAGCGGGAGCAACAGCTTCAAAATACATACGTTTGTAGTCAACCAACATCTTATGCAAATTTACCGAAGTAAACAAACATTAGGCCCGTGTGTACAACGTTTACCTGAGATAGGTTATATCCTGAGAAATATCAATTTAGCCACATACCACACACTTTCTGCGTCCCATTGTATACAAAATCAGTCACTATATCCTAAATACTAATAAATAACCTATAAATTAACAGAAAAAGAATTAAAAACGGGAAAAATGCATACGTAAACAATCGGAAAACTTGACATTCTGGGCATACACAAAACAAATACCGCTGAGTTAACGGACGCGGCGCCAGCGGGAGGCGGGGCATCAGCGTTGCCATGTCGGGCGGTTTGAGGTATCTGTGACGATTTTATTAAAGTGATAATTAGATACTATAATTACAGCGCAATTTAGTTTTAGTTTAAAACTGTTACATACAAGAAATTAATAACTACATTTGTTAATTTAGCGTTATGGGAGGTGCGCCTTCATTGAATCCCATTATTAAACCCTTCTATTTTGAAATGAAATGCTGTAAACAATGGAGTACGTGGCATCACTCAAAAAGATGTTGGCTTTGTTTACTTTTTGTTCTTACTCCCTCTATCCTTGGTTATTTCTCTGAGACCCTACCCCATCCGTCCCTGGGCCGCTATGCCGTAGGCTACCTATATAATATTCTGTTATATTAGGAACTTCACAAAAAAAGTATAATCCTGAGAATAAGGCCGTAAATTCGTAAATAGCCTCCAAACGCGGTCTCACTGGCTTGACGTCACTGCCCCAGTTGAGAACTTTACCTAGATTAAATCGATAAGATAATAAGCAATAATTATTGTAGTTTATTTAAACCGAACTTTCAATGCATTTTGCCAAACCTTCTGAATTCTCATTTTTCTCAAAAAAGTTATGACAGGTTAGCGCAAGGAATATGATGTAGCTTAAATATTTCCAAGTATCAATGGACACCCTGTATCAGTGGTGTAGCATCGGGAGGCTATGTGCTGGGTGTTTAAAAATTTAAACTACCCACTTCAATTAAGTATATCGACAATTTTCGTGTAACTTGTTTCACAATAAAATGACGAAAAGAAAGAAAAACACCAAGAAAAAATTTATTACCACCTGACGTAAATTTTTTGCTCATATAAGTAATAGGTTACTTCAAGTTTTTTCATTCATTTAAGCTTTTGACCTTAAAAATTTGAAATTTTTCCGGTCGCGGCGCAATTTAATCACAAATAAATAATGTTTATTTTTAAAACAAAATTTCCCTCAACAGAAGTATAATTTTCCACCCCTCCCCCTTCCTAGCAAACCCCTGCCACAAACCACCATTAAAACTAATTTATTAGCTACTACTAACTCTGTCACGACGGTTAGCCCCTCGGTTTTAAATGTCACTCTACGCCATATTGCCTTGTACTTACGTAATAAGTTGAGTATGGAAACTTGAATAAAAATCTTCTACTTCCCAAGTCAAATTAAGGGGTTGTCAAGCAGAATACGTGACGTCATTCTAATTTCAATATGGCGGATGCCCCAAGATGGCGGACGCCCCAAAATAGCAGACGCCTCAAGATGACGCACTAAATTTCACCCTCGCGGATATGGGTCTCAAGTAAAAAAGCACAAAAACAAGTTTAAGTTTCGGTTTTCGGATGTTAAAGGTAAAGGTTCGCATTCAAAGTTAACTTATTTTCCCTGCACCATACATAAATTATTCAATAAATAAAAATTAGACTCCATTTTGTCATATTTGACAATATAAGCTCTCTGTATTCTGTCTTCTCTGTGCTGGAATGAAATATTTAAAAAAATCCTTATAGTAATATAATCTGAACTTTATTGGTGACACCGAGTGACACACACACACATTTACATAAATGCACAATATGCCATAAACTGCATAATTTATTATGATAGGTATTTTTAAGTTCTTATCAATTTTGTAGACTATGAAATTCCTTATAACAATCGTAGTAATTGTGAGGAAAGCCGGATATTGTTTTATTTTGATTTTTGCTAACACATTATATTCTTAGTCCTAGATATGTATTAAATGCACCAATCTACAGTGTGTCTCCGACATCTTTGGGTAATATTTAAAGTGCCACTTATTAAGCAATAATTATTATTAGGTAAGTACCTGTACCTAGGTACCCGGTTAGGTATCTGCTGTAATTTATTATTCATAGTAGTTCAAACATAAACCAAGTTCCAGGGTTTATTTCAAATTCAATAATTATAAACCAAGCGTTTATATAATTATTAACCCGAAAATCCTCTCTTCACTTATCTAATATGAGTTATCATTTGTACATTGGTATCTCCATTTTATTTGTAACTTGCGAAATTCAATGACGTCAAGGAAATTTAAGTGACGACATAACTATAACTAGGTACCTACCTACTCATTCTGCACATTCATCATTCGTAATGAGGTAATCATTAATAGGTACCTATAAACATTGCGTTTTAAAAGTAATTTCACGTAGGAAAATTAGCAAGAAATTTAGACAATACTTCAGGACCGTACTGGAACTTATTTTTCTTAAGCACGGTGAGGTAGTGTACGAAAATGTTTAAAAATGATATAGGTAATATGTGACTCTTTTATTCTGACTTATCTAGGGGCTACCTCATATCATTCTCTATAGAAAACATTAGTTTAGTTTCGATCCAAATAAATACAGTTTTCAAAGTATCTATCTGTTTACAAAAACAATGTAGGTGTGCCAAAATAATTTTTAAAAACTTATTTGGTCCTACCTCTCATTGCTATTCTACTATAATTTATAATAATAAAATAAAGAAATTTGTCCAAATACGGACCTAGAATGCTAATTCAGCAATCATCTTCTAAAAAGTCTTATTGATGTTGATCTTTTTTACCGGAAACGGATATCATTCTCTTGAATATGCTCATTGATGGGGCTTAGGCTGCCGCCATATCGAAATAGAAAAAATACTCAGATGGTAGATAATAATATTTACTTAACGATAACCATAATCTGTGTGTGAAATGCGGTTTAAACAATAAAGATATATTTTGTAAATATAGGCAAAGTATAGTAATATCGAATGTCCATTACGTTACATGCTTAGGTGTATTTAAACTAAATGGTTGAAATTCTGAAACAAATTAAACATGTACTCGTAAGGTACCATATTTCGATGTAGATGTAAATTATACAGGGTGATTCAGTTTTATTCTGCGACACTTCAACAAGTGATAGAAAACCAAAAAATAACCGCACTTTCTTATATAAACTATATCATCTTAAGGCCTTATAAAAAAGTTACAGGGTTTTAAACTTGTAAGAAATATGTAGACTTTATTGAATATTTACCAAACTAGTTGAGATATTGGTACACGTTATAACGGCATGGGTTAGCATAAAACCTGTTAATAGCAAACACCTTGAACAACCAGTGGCGTAGAAGCGGGTAATTAGTATAATTGTTTGTAGAAGAAAAAAAAAAAGAACCACCTTGTATAGCAATAAAATGTATTGAATTTCTTATGTAAATTTTAATTTTAAACAAAAATGTCCTCTTGGTAATTTTTCGTATGTGTCATAGTTTCAAGGTAAATTTGATTTTTTGTATTATATCGGGGTATTTCTGAAAAATTATTTAAAAAAATTGCTCTAAGTAACACGTAAAGTAAGAAATAATGTGTTTGATACTTTAAATAAAGTAACTTTTCTTGAAATCGGCAGTAAAGTGTCCCAAAATCGTCATTAAAAGCACAGAAATCGTACAATAATGGGCTACATTTATGTACGATTTTTTCAATAAGTACGCCTTGGCGAGATGTAAACATAAAACGTCAAACGCGGAGAAATCGCCCGTCAAAAGTGACCAAATATTCAAAACCCGGCCGATAAAGGCCCATTTAACTTTTCGTACACATTGCGAAATTGTTTCCTATAGAAGCGCAATCCTTCAGTATACATATTTTAGTAAATTTGAATATCAATAGATTTGCTGTGTAGGCAGCACAAGAAGCAGCAGTTTGATTTTTCCGTACGAAGACCCCGTACGTCATTATAGTTGACCTAGGTAGAGCCATCGTCAAAGTCAAGCAACGCCGCTCGTAGTCGGTTCATGGACGGGTGATCCCTTATTATTATTTTCTTGCCTAATAAAACTTTTTTTTTCCGATTTCAAAAAAAATATAATATGTACCTCGGCACTGAAGTTCTTTTTATGACTCATGTGGTTTATTTGCCTCGGCCAGAGGCCTCGGCAACTAAATTCCACATGAGTCATAAAAAGTTGAACTTCAGTGCCTTGGTACATAAATAACTATTTTCCAATAAACTTACCTATTTAAGGCCATACTTTTGAAGATAGAGGGTCTAAAACATTTAAGGAAGATACAATTAATGTTACGCTCTGTATCTTGAAAAGTAAAACCTTGAATGGGTAAGTTTATTGGGAAAAGTTACTCTATTTAATGTAAGAAACACATTTTTTTCTACTTTGAGACTTATGGAGCGAATTATTGTTAAGTTAAATTTTCAGAAATACACCGAAATAATACGAAAAAATCAAATTTGCTATGAAACCATGGCACATATGAAAAAATGCTAAGAGAACGTTTTTGTTGACAATTAAAATTTACGTGAGAAATTGAATACATTTTATTGCTATACAAGGTGGTTCATTTTTTTCTAAAAACAATTATACTAATTACCCAATTCTACGCCACTGGTTGTTCAAAGTATTTGATAATAACAGGTTTTATGACAGAAAATATACGCTACGCAGCGTATATATTCTGTGGGTTTTATGCTATCCCATGCCGCTATAACATATACCAAATATGACTTAAGTATCTCGGCTAGTTTGGTAAATATTCAAATATTCAATAATCCAATTTCTTACAACTGTAACTTTTTTATATGGCCTTAAAAATATATATTTATACAAGAAAGTGCGGTTATTCTTTGGTTTTCTATCACCCGTTGAAGTGTCGCAGAATAAAACTGAATCATCCTGTATAGAGCTATAGGGGGAATGGGTATAACAAAATAATTGTTACCAATATATTTATATCGATTTTTATCAAGTGCAAATAAAGCTTGAGAAAATTACTTTTGGCGGCTAAATTCTGCCCTATCATTTCCGGAACGGATATAGATAATCACCAATATAATAATGTGTAAATAGTTGCACAACGGTTTCATAAATAATTTTATGAAAGGTCTACAGATTCATATTGCGCATAAGTACAATTTACAATATATATATATACTTATGTATTTTCACACACACACACACACACACACACACACACACACACACACACACACACACACACACACACACACACACACACACACACACACACACACACACACACACACACACACACACACACACACACACACACACACACACACACACACACACACACACACACACACACACACACACACACACACACACACACACATAGATACAGTGTGGCTCACTATAAATTGACACCCCCCTTAACTTGTCAGTTTTGGAGTATAGAAAACAAAGTTTTTTACAAAAGTTTTAGATACTAATAGCATTTTTGTGAGGCTATTGGACCATATACATTATTTTGTTCTAGAAAGCCGTGGCAGACATAACTTATGTTTTTTTAATGGAGCACCTTGTATATTTTTGGATTATTGAATTCTACGCGTCTTTCCGATTCCAACGAAGTATACAGGATGATTTTTTTAGGTCTACCACCGCGATTTTCTCGCTCATTTTGCGGCCTACAAAAAAAAACGTAAGAAACAAAAATGTGGCAATTTTGGACAGCTAAGTGGTGCTGCAAAAGAAATCGGCATCCATGGCCAACTTGTCGCGCAATATTAAAAAAACCTCAAATTGAGCAAAACTATTAATGGCCGTGGAATGTTTATTTTAAGAGACAGAGAAAAACTTTTATATTGAAAATTGATGGCACTAAGTAGCTTTATGCAAAAGGGTACTCAGATAGTTTCAGAAAATTACACAGGGTCATCGGCTCTCTTGAGGCTATCAAATTTTTTTGTTTATGCGATTTTCTCGCTTATTTTGGGCCGCACAGAAAATATGTAAGAAAACAAAATAGGTATGGCAATTTTGGTCAGCGAGATGACTTGAAAAAAGGAATGGGCCTCCATACCCAACTTTTCGCGGTGTACTAAAAAAAGATAAAATCGACAAAAATTTTCATGGTCTCAAGAGAGCCGAAGACCCTGTGTAATTTTCTGAAACTATCTGAGCACCTGGGTGGATAAAGCTTCTCAGTGCCATCAATTTTCAATACAAAAGTTTTCCTCTGTCTCTTAAAATAAACATTCCACGGCCATTAATAGTTTTGCTCAATTTGAGGTTTTTTTAATAATGCGCGACAAGTTGGCCATGGATGCCGATTTCTTTTGCAGCACCACTTAGCTGTCCACAATTGCCACATTTTTGTTTCTTACGTTTTTTTGTAGGCCGCAAAATGAGCGAGAAAATCGCGGTGGTAGACCTAAAAAAATCATCCTGTCCTGTATAATATGTTATATGTTTGTTAGGGATTACTCCTTGGGTCATAGGTTGCCATGGAAGACAAATGCCAAATATACTAATAACTATTGACAATTTTCAAGTATATTCACGCTTTGGAAAACAAAGTGGGCTACCTATTTTAAGATTTCAGAGGAAAATGAAGAAGGGAAATTGAGAGAAATGTGGAGCATTTGTAATAGGTATTTATTGTCGTTTTCAATAAAAATTAAATTTCAAACAATAAATCTGACGAAATTTATTACATAATATGTTACTATTATTTAAATTTTTCTACTTTCTAAATAATTAAATCAAATCTTAAAAAAAACATATTAGGTAAGTACATTATCATACTAATTTTTATACTGCATCCTTAAAATTGAAATTAAATAAAGCTCCATAGGAAACCTGAGAGGAAAGACAGGTGGGTACGATCATATGAATAAAGGGGGTTCTTTATTCATTGGTACAATCCTCTATTTTATTTCTAAAAGTGGCATAAACAAAAAAATGTATAAATTAATCGTTTTATGAATCCGCAAACAGAAGCATTAAGATGCTATTAAAGCCATCTGCGATCTACAGTGGCATAATTATTTAACGCAGCAAAATAGCAAACATTTCCCAACATTCAGGTTTTCCCACACTCTACTTTTCCTTACTAGAGAATTATTAACAGTTTTAACAATAATTATAGCTTGGGACCCAAACCACAGTGCCAAACAATGCCCAACGTAGATTTTTATGAAAATTAAAAGGCAACCCAATCCCAAGGTTTGCATTTTGTTTATGACCAACCGACTTTAATGATCGTTACCTGTGCTACACAGAAAATACTATATACCTATAGGATATATACTAAACTCCTGGACAAAATTAACGCAACATCATAAATGTGCCACTTATTTGATGCTATTTTTTTCTGAATTTATGATCCGATTTGAATGATTTTTTTTTGCATTGTAGGTTGGTTCCTTGACAATGTCATAGTTTTCGCTGTTTATGATAAAAAGTTCATTTTCGATTTATACCGGGTGTAACAAAAATGTTATGTTTTTTCCGAAAATTCGTATCACCCTGTGGAGTATACTAGCAACCGGTTTACTTCATTATCTCTGTTATTAAAGGAGATACACTGTTTTATATCGTAACATGTTTTTATAGACTTTATTATAAACAGCGAAAACTATGACATTGTAAAGGAACCAACCTACAATGCAAAAAAAATCATTCATATCGGATCATAATTTCAGAAAAAAAAATAGCATCAAATAAGTGGCAAATTTATGATTAATTTTGTCCAGGAGTTTATATACTGAAATACCTTCAGAAATAGGGTCCATCCCCAGAAATCGAAAATGCTATGTCTAAGCATTCAGCAAGCTTTTTCTAAAATTTCAGTCCTATGTTAGGTACAAAGGTGGCCTATCCAAGCGGAAAAAGTGTGTTACGAGGTGACAGGTTAACATAAAATCATTCAAAAAATGAGTTTGTAGTAAAAATTAAGGGGAATTCGATGGTGTGCCCGAATTTTGTATCGGTAAAAAAGTTTCTCAAAAAACATTTTTTGCGAAATTAAAAAATATCTACACAACCGTTATAGAGCCTTTAAGTAGTATCACAGAATATATAGCCTACGGCAAGCACGTAGCGCTATTTATTCTGTGGCATCTGTGGTAGTATTCCTGAATACCTATTTAGTTTTTTAAATAACTTCCGGTTATAGCGGAACTGCAAATAATTTTCTCTAGTTTACAACTTATACATTCGGATTCCAACGATCAACGATATATAATTTGACCTATTTATCTCCCACCGTTTCCGAGATATTTACCAAAGGAGGTCCCTCAAACTAGACACATGGTCTCACGGGTCTGACGTTCGATCCTAGTAGACCAAACAATAAAACCAAATTTATGACTAAAGGGCGGAATATATGCATTTAATTTCAATCAAAAAATATGCGCATATATATGCATCATTTTTGTTTAAAATATGCAATAATATGCATTTATTTGGCCAAATATGCAATAATATGCATTTATTTTACATCTACAAATACCATAAAAAACACCAAAACTGATTTTAGAGAAAAGGTTTATTTTAAGAAAAATTAAAGGAAAATAAATACATAAAATACCTCGTAAAATACTAGGTATCACGGGCGTAGCCAGGATTTAGTTTTGGGGGGGGGGGGTTTAGTTTGAGAAGTAAATAAAACAACAAAAATATACTTACATGAAATTTAATATCTATATATTCATCCGAAAAACTACGACATATTTATAAAGTTCTTAACTTTAAATGAAATGGATAAATTAATTTCGTTCCTCTGCGCTAAATCTAAAACCATTAAAGAAGAAATCTTCGGCTTTAATATATCCACTACTTCATCTGCATGAATTTCTGTTCCATAGTGAATGTTCATTAGAGCCAAACCATTAAGTCTGTTTTTACTTGTAGTGTTTCGTAAATAGTTTTTCAGTCTCCTTAGGCTCGACAAAGACCTTTCTGGGGTAGCAGTGGATATACAGGAATGGTAGCCAAGATTTCTAGTAATGTGTAAATATTAGGATAAAGGTTTTTATCGCACATATCTAGGCATTCCAAACTAGATTTCGGGGTAGGCAAGTTCGGCTGCAACTGCGTCTGCCTCTCGTCAAAAGATGGCGCTAGGCGCTACTATTACTACATATATTCAAACGTAATAATAATTTAACTCTTCACTCCTCGTATTTTTAGGTAATATCACAGACCCATATAGCTTCGCTATATAGATCTGTGGTAATATTTTGCTTATTTCGGGGGGGTTTGAACCCCCGAAACCCCCCCCTTGGCTACGCCCGTGAGTCAGACCCTGGTAATTAAAAGGTATTTTAAAGCAAAATTGTAAAAACATTCTAATTTGAAATTGTATAGTAGGAATTTATGATTAAATACTTTTCAAAGTTTTCCAATAAAAATATTTGCCTTCTGTCGGTAAAAATATGTTTATATATAGAAAAGCTTCTCTCAACATCTGCCGATGTAATAGGACAATATTTTAATTTGGGTAGTTAGATATAAGGCCAAGGTGCAACTTCGTTGGATGATTTACCATCAAAAATACTCTTTACTGCCATTAAGGATTTGAACCCTTCATTCTTTTCTACAGTAGCATCGTAGCATCTATTTTTTTTCTAACTTTAATACCTACATCACCGGGAACCTTTCTACATTTAGCGAAAAATGTTTGAACAAAATCAATGGATTCGGTTAAACCTAAATTTCTACTTTCTAATGAAAGAATTATTATCTGGTATAAAACTAAAATTAACTTCAATAAAAACAAGTTGGTTAGCTACATCCGCATTTTTTCAGGATTTCTTGACTTTGCACCACACACTGCGAATTGTCTCTGGGCTCTCATAATCTTGGTTATATCTTATATCTATAAATAAGTATAGGAAAAACATGCAAATATGCACAAAAATATAGTTTTTCCAGAAATATGCAATGTTTTGCGAAATTGAATAAAATATGCAAAAAATGCATATATATGCAATTTGCATATATTCCGCCCTTTATTTATGACAAATCAAGTGAGCCATGAAAATAAAAGTGACAATCAAGTATAGGCTCTCTACTATAGTAGATAGAATGTTAAATTGGCTATTATAGCCATTCAACTACATTCAACTTGACTAAAAATCTCGTGGAAATGATGAAACATTTATTATTTTTATTAGATTATTAGTTTTTATTAGATAATGTCGACAATGTTATTAGTTATTAAAAATTAATTAGCAGTTCATTTAGGTACATATAGGGTTACCAGATAAGGCGATTTGAAAAAGAGTACAACCACAAAAAGTATATTTTCTGTGGTACAACTCTAAAAAAGGGCTCACCTCTTTTTTATAAACCCACCTTATATCTAATAAAACACTATTTTATTTGTGAGAAACGAAAATATATCCATTACATTACCTACGACAAGACAAGGTTCACAATCACAACACTGTTTTACTATCCTGTGCTCTTACTGTCTGACTGACCGTTACAAGATTTAGTTTTTTTCTGAGGTCACAAGTGCCACAACATAACTTTATATTATAACCTATAAAATTGCGGGCGGCGGTGCACGAGTGACGAGTGGGTCTTTCGTGGCACTCACGTTTTGACACCGTACGTCGTGGGTTCGATTCCCGCCGCGGCAGTGCCCTGCGTGTTGTGTGTTTTGTTAAAGGAAATATCCCCAATTATAAAGAAGGCCATAATGGCTAGATTGCTGTTACTTATTGTTAGCAGTGACGAGTGTTGCCTAGTTCCTAGTTTTCTAGTGTCATCTAGTGGGCGGTAGACGTAATATTATAATGATAAGAGTTCTCTCACGCTATCTATTAGCAGCTGTCTATACTAAGTAAATAAATTAATTATGGCTACATTCATTTTTGCAAATCTCCGTCGGCGTCGCAAAGAAAGATCCTAGAAAAGAGTACATTTGCCACATATTTTTAAAAAGTAAGAGTACAAAAATATGGGGTCTAAAAAGAGTACCTGTACTCTTAAAAGAGTACGGATGGTAACCCTAGGTACATAAAATCTTCAAAATGGTTTCCATTATTATTTACACATAACCTATACTCAGTCTGGATAAAATAGAAAGTAGGTCAGTCATGCGCAGTATAGAATTCGCCGATTATTTCTGTGAAAGCCACCATGGGCGTCCCCATATTGTTTAAAATTCCCTAAATGGCCTAAATGAAGGTGCTTCCTGCATTTCTAACGTAAAATTATTACAATAAACATTCCGAAATAAGGTGGCACAATCTACAGCACTCGCCGCCCCCTGCCGTAACGCAAAACCGCGGTTTTCAGTATGCACGGGAGAAGGTATTCGCGACGTGATGCGCCCATGGATTGCGGACCCTCTAAAAATAGATATTTGGCGAGCTCGGCCTTTAAGCCAATCAGAGGCGCTAGAGCTGACGAGCTGACAGAAGGAGAACCTGAAATTCGAGGTTGCCATATCAACGAGGCAAGTGATCGCGGGTTATGGATTATATTTCGACGTGGAAAGAAACTTTATATGCCACGTTTGGCAACTCTGTTTTTTTGATCATCGATCCAAATGCCGCATTGCGCAAAACTGACCTACTTTCTATTTTATTCAGACTGGAGTATAGGTGTATTTTAGAAATGTTTTCGGACATTTTCAATGATTAAGGGTCGATTGTTTAAACTATCAATTTCTGATTTTACTCGTAGTTTAATCTCCTCAACATATTCGGGGCGATCATTATAAACTTTATTTTTATTTTCTCTCTCGTCCTCATTAATTCTAAACCCATTTTTTCTCTTGAATTACACTTTCTGTCGGTCTGAATCTTCGATACAGCACTCGGAACATTTCTATTTGGATATTTACGAGAATAATACTCCCTTAAAGTTTCTATAAGTATCTTTTATCATTTATTTTTGTTAAAGACTTCTACAATATCACAGCATTCTTCTTTCAAAAACAATTTTTTCAACTGTAACTATACTAACAGGTTCAGCAACAAAATTTTAGACTGTAACAGGTAAATGGTAAATAGAAATAAATATTGAATTTACAGCCTATACTCAGTTTTATTATCATGGCTGACTTGATTTGTCATAAATTTGGTTTTATTGTTTGGCCTACTAGGATCGAACATCAGACCCTGACCATGAGACCATGTGTCTAGGCATTGAATAAGGAACGAATACCTTAATCAATGGTCTAGGTTGAGAGAGCTCCTTTGGTAAATATCTCGGAGACGGTTGGAGATATAAGTAGGTCCGTCAATGTAGGTATATCGTTGGATACAAAATTAAAAAGGAATCCTATAATGGTTAAATGAAATGTATGTTGTAAAATAGAGAAAATCACTTTCATTTCAGCTATAAACGGAAGTTATTGAAAAAAACCTAAATATTCAGGAATACAGACCAAAATATTCAGGAATACAGACACTGACCATGAGCGTTGAGTGAGCTCAACGCCATGAGACCATATGTGTCCATAAATAGTTTGATAGAGCTTATTTGGTAAATATCTCGGAAACGGTTGGAGATAAATAGGCCAAATTATACATATATCGTTGGATTCCGAATTAAAAAAGGAATCCTATAATGGTTAAATGAAAGGTGTAAGTTGTAAAATAAAGAAAATCACTTTCATTTCCGCTATAACCGGAATCTATTTCAAAAAACTAAATATTCAGGAACACTACTTGGAGGTTCTCTAATGATTGTGTAGGTAAAAAATAGTATATTTCATTACGAGTCTGGAAATAAAGATTTTTCCGTGCGCGCGTGACAAATTCCCGTGTGAGGTGCAGCCGAACACGGGAAGTCATGCAAGCACGGAAAAATCGATTTCTGGACGTGTAATGAACGATATTTTTTATTATACTTCTTTGAAAACGGAAACTTAAAACATTTTATCGGCATATTATAATAAATTTAATTGACAAAAAATAAACAATGCAGACAATATAGTGTTTGGTATGTATGATGCCTTTCCATGGTTATTCTCAAATTATTTCAAAGGTGCTTTGTTGTAAATTAGTTATTGTCAGATAAGGTGAATAAAACGTCAAAAATATTACAGAAATGTATCTAAATATTGAAACACTTACGAATTAAAATACAAAATAGGTACATGTTAAATATCAGAGAGTACATAGAGTTTCTTAAATTTAGTTTACTTTGCTGTATATTTCTATTTTAAAGCCATTATATTCGGTATTTTTATTCAGCGCACGGAAAGTTTTTCCATGCGCTGTTTCCGTGCGCTAGCCCGAAAAACCCCACCTTTCATTATTGCTAAAACAGATAAAAATAAGGTGTTTTCAAAGAAGTATAATAAAAATTAATTTTTTTATTTTGCAAAAAATGTTTTTTCGCGATAACTTTTTTACCGACCCCCGTATACAAAATTCGGGTACACCATCGAATTTCCCTTAATTTTTACTACAAACTAATTTTTTGAATGACAATTGTATGTTAACCTGTCTCCTCCTAACACACTTTTTCCGCTTGGATGGGCCACGCTGTACCTACAACAGGGTGGTCCAATAAGTTAAATGCGCACTGGTTGTTCTTTTTGTTATTTTTTGAGCTAAAAATAAAAGTAAAAAAACTAGAATTTCCTATGTAGAATTTTATGACAAATCCGAATTTTACAAGTTTTTATACGGGGGATATTTAAATGTTAGTAATGAGTATGCAGGGGGCAACAAAAATTGTGGGTTCTTATTTCTGATTTCCGGTTTAACCGGAAGTGAGCATTACTTGGTCAGTTCTTTAGACAACCTGTATATCTTGTTGTTTTTAGACTCAATTTGCTCTCCTGATTCCAACGATATACCTACAGTATGTTGTATGATTATCTCTAAAAATAACCAATCAACGAATTTTTATTTTTGGGGAATAATAACCGAATCCGCTTCTAGTGAAAACAACAAAGTCGCGTTTCTAGTTTCTTTTTAGCTTTGTACTTGCCATTCTATTCTGTATATATGGTTAAAAAACAATACCTAATACCACAGACCTATAATAGCTTCGTGAAGCTATACTGCCCACCACGAACTGCATCGATCTATATATGGAAAACTAAAAGTAGGAAAATTCTGAAAATTTGGCACCTCACCAATGCGGATGGGCGCTGCTCAACTAAAATATTTTGGTAGATCTGGCACCTGCGGTTATACCGGAAGTCGATATCAACTTTCTTATCTCAAATGGAACACCCTGTATATTATTGCATTTTTGGATGCAAGGCATCATTTTGGAACAAAAACATTCAACATATCCTATGTCTAAATCCAACCATTTTTGAGATATTTGCATTTGTCCGAAAAAAATTACAGATGCAGACCTAAATTTAATTAGCAATTTATACGAGGAAACCGCGAAATTTCAAAACGAATTTTTGGCATCGTGTAACAGAAGCCCTGACCTAGTGATCTCTGTTGCTAAATAAATCCGTTCTTATACAGGGTGTTCACAAAATATGAATAAAAATTACATTCAAAATGTGCTTAAATCTCGAAATTTTCAAAAGCAAACCCCCAATTTTTTTAATGCGATCTTATTCACCACAAAAAATGATGACAACTTTGTGTAAGGTTTCCTATACCTAAATGCAGTAATTTTCGATTAATTTAGGAAAAACCCACTTTTCGCCCATAAAATGCGGGGTTTGCTTAACGCTTGGAAAATCATATTAGCCGTGGACGTTGAAATGTCACTTGGTTTATAAATTATTGTCAACAATAATGTCGGCGCGCTTAAATTACACAAACGAAGATTATTTAAATTTGTTTATTATCTAAGGAGGATACATAATTGGTTGGATTTAGACATAGGACATGTTGCATGTTTTTGTTCCAAAATGCTGCCTAGAATAAAAAAATGCAATAATATACAGGGTGTTCCATTTGAGATAAGAAAGTTGATATCAACTTCCGGTATAACCGGAAGTGCTAGATTCACCAAAATATTTTAGTTGAGCAAAGCCCATCGGCATTGGTGAGGTGCCAAATTTTCAGGATTTTCCTACTTTTAGTTTTCCATATATATATATAAAAAAGTTAAGTTAAGTTAAGTAAAAGTTTTACGGGTTTACGACAAAAAGTCACTTTTTTTAAAAACTCCTGCTTATTCCAAAACACCCAAAACTATTAAAATATTTTTGATTTTTATACAGGGTGTTCAGTATATCGAAAATTTTAGAAACATTTTGTTAGTCATCAAGAGTAAAGAACCGTTGTTTTTGGCAATATCGAAAAATATTATTAAGGATGTCATTTAGAATCAAAGACATACATATAAGAATCCACAGGGGGTTACAAATTTGAGGTTTCAGCAATTTATGTTGAATTGTTTTTAACAAGGTAATTTCTTTGTGCCGCTTTATTTCATACCTATTTGCAGAATTTATACAATAATCAATTTCTTCAATGCTATTACGTCAATTTATTGCTAACAATATGGAAAATTTACTCAAACAAGGAATAATGTTATTAAAAATTTACAAAAATAAATTTCACTCAAATTTATTGCCTCCAACTTCTGCACAATTTTCAGCTCTTCTAATAAATTCTCTATACACATTTTGTAGGTATTTCGTGTAGACGAATATTTTCAAAAACGATAAACATTTATTTGGTTGTCATAACGTTGACGACGGTCATAGCCACAGTCATCCCTGATTTTAAACGCACAAATCACGTGCACCCGCTTTGTTAAAAAAATCAACATAAAATTGGTGAAACCTCAAATTTGTAACCCCCTGTGGATTCTAAATGACATCCTTGATAATATTTTTTCTACAAGCGTGCGGAAAAGTACACTTTTCCGCACGCATTTTAGTTTAGAAAGTGTCACTTTTCCGCACTACTTTTCCGCACTAGTGCGGAAAAGTGACACTTTCTAAACTAAAATGCGTGCGGAAAAGTAAATGCGTGCGGAAAAGTTCTTACTTTTCCGCACGCTTGTAAAAAAAGTAGTGTTTCTAACTCTTGCGGAAAGTGTCTTTTCCACACTCGATTTCTTGGCTGAACTCCGCCACGCGTTGTTCAGCCAACTGCAATCGCGTGCGGAAAAGTGGCACTTTCCGCACTTGTTAGGAAATATACTATTTCGATATTGTCAAAAAAAACGGTGTTTTATTACTCTTGGCGACTAACAAATTTAACAATTTTTTTCTAAATTTTTCGAATTACTGTATAAAACATCAAAAATATTTAAACAGTTTTGGGCGTTTTGGAACAAGCAGGAGTTTTTATAAAGAGTGACTTTTTGTCGTAAACTTACGAATAAAAAACTTTTCCCTCTTCCGGACATCAGAGCGGGACACGCTGTATAAAAGACACTAAGGAAATAGTATTCTAGGTCTAGGATTCCCCTATTCTGTGGTATAGGTACATGATACTTCCGGAAATATTCAGTAATTTAGTCGAACATGTACCTAGAAAAATTTCATTAAAGCTCAAGCATGCGTCACGCGTGGTGTCAATATATTCCTAAAATATTATCGCGAATACTTAATTTGGAGAAAATATGAATGAGAGCGCGTCGCCTTCGCTCGCGTAAACGCCGTAAACAAAAGCAATCAATGGCAGACCGCGATGGTCCGTTCGAT
Organism: Pseudeuparius sepicola; assembly: GCA_963920635.1. Taxonomy (NCBI): domain Eukaryota; kingdom Metazoa; phylum Arthropoda; class Insecta; order Coleoptera; family Anthribidae; genus Pseudeuparius; species Pseudeuparius sepicola. The sequence continues at coordinate 15,759,878 of OY987299.1, forward strand.
TGTTTATTCCGGCGCCCCCGCACTTCCGGTGCACCGGGCGGTCGCCGTAAACCCCCTCCGACTTCCGACGGGGCTGACGACGGAAGGGCCGGCGCAGGGCGAATGCAAACAAAACCAACAAAACGATAGTTCCGCATTTATTAATGAGGACGAGGTAGGATGTATGGGATCGTAGTTTTTCCGTTCATTCATGTTGGTTGGCGGTTGCGCGGTACACCGGTGCGCCCAGGCGGATAGATGAGCGGCAGGCAGGGCCGGCCTAAGGGATATTAGAAATTTAAAACAAAAATAGTGCAGTCGGTCTGGGAGCAGTGGAAGGGGTTGAGCGACAGGAGTTGGTCACACGGGGAAAATTGACAAATATAACAGTGCGGGTTTATACACACCTATTTATCTGTAAAACTAAAGAATAAGAAAGAACGACGCTATTGTTTTTGAAAAGTTTACACAAGCTCTGCAATAGCAAAATAAGAATATGAAATGTCAAATCTATTTTTTTAAATTTCTCAAAACAAATAATAAAACTAGCGTTAATATTACGTCATTACTACGATAGAGAGATACCTACCTACCAGTAATAAAACCTGGAACTAGGTTTTTGGGAATCCAGAATCGAGTCCTCTTCTGAGATGACTATATAAGGTCCTTTTGGATTTGGTATGTTTTTGTCCCGTCCAGTGTATGAATTTTCAGACGTCTTTTATTTTATTTTTTTTAATTCTGTGTGACGTCATCGAAATACTAGCTTACACTGTTTTAAGTAATACCATCCCTACCAAAACACTGGTAATATACTTTCCAGTGCGTCGATATAACTCAGCTGGTCAGAGCGTCGAAATCAATTACGATGGTCGTAGGTTCGAACCCTGGTGTTGCGGTGTGAGGTTTTTTAATGAGGTTATATTTAGGTTAAGTTCATGAGGTTGTTTCTATACGTCAGAATATTACCGTCATTCTACGCCGGTTTTTTTGTCATAATTATAACGTTAATTTAACGTGATTTTTCTAACGTCACGAAGGTGATTTTATAACGGTATTTTGACGTCAAGAACGGTTTTGGGTTGGTTAGTTGGGATGCTCGTTATTAACCTACAAAAGAAAAGATGGAGTCATGGTCTACTAGAGAAGTGTATACTTATATTGTATTTTCAATTGTAGAGGTAATAAGTAGTTAGTTGTAGGTACCTAATAAAGATACACTTGATAGCCTTATAATGTTGGCCACCATTGAAATGGCAATTTGAAGGGCGTTTAACGACATTTTAATCTAAGGAAGAATAACAATTTCTAAAAATACCTATTTATTTATTTTCCGTTAAACATGCATATTTATGATATATTAAAATAGTTACAAGAAAAGGCGATAATGGGCAAGCACTCGAAATGAACAATACCGTATACATGTGTTTCATGTTATTTTGACAATCATCAGTACGGTGTAACACGTTAACCAAATCAGACAGATAGGTATGATTTGGGAAGCAACAAATGAAGTCCAGGCAGAAGCCAACGGCACATTTGCAGATTCAGTCAGCATATTCCCTATACTTTTTTGTTCATTTTAGGTGCTTGCCCAATTATAATCGCTTTTTCTTGTAAATACTTTTAAACTCGCTAAACTTATATAAAATAGTTAGAAATGAGCAGATTTTATTATTTTTGGTGCTCAATATCAAAAATGCCATCAAACAATATTTTTCATTTGTTCTAAAAAATAGTTTTCTGACTTTTACTTATTTAGAACATTGTATGTGGGTACCTCCTATCGTAGTAATGACGTAGGTAATAATATTAACGATAGTTTTATTGCTTGTTTTTATATGTCGTTTTTGATGCATTTACAAATGTTAAATTTTCGTAAATTAATTTTCGTATTTTTTATATTATATATTTTGCCACTTTTCTTAAGAATTCTCACTTTATCTCAGTTGGTGGCCGTTCCTTGTACAAATGAGAATGTGAGATAAAGTGCGATTATTTACCTCCCCCTTCACCCATCAAGCACATCCTCGCGACTCGCGAGGACACTCACTATCGAGCATATTGGCTCAGTTTGGTGGTGGGGAAAAATGACCCTTTCACCAAAGATGAGCCTTTGACAGGAAAAAACCAAACTGAGTGGCTCGGCTAACAACTGAGCTAAAGTTCTCAGTGTAGGGGCAAAAGGAAGGCGGCTGATATTTTATACTTGCAACAATAACCGTTGAGTGAGGGAGTTCCGAATTCCCTCAATGCTCTAACTCCAAGTCTTAAAATAAACCACTAAGTACGTCGACTACTACTACTGCTATACTACTTTCCTACCGGGCATTACGAGTATATTATATTCAGTGGGAATCTTACATTTATTTATTAATTACTTATCTTACTACACCCACCGTAGACCTATACCATATACCTACCTGTTTCTGTTTCAACAATCACAGGTTGATTCCGGCCATTCCGGGCGCGTCCGTCCCTGCGTCCGGTTACTCCACCGCGGTTTGCCTGTCGCCAGTCAGAGTGTGCTGGGTGCCGTGCACCTACATTCATTTTTTAGAACGTGGAGTGAGTTTAGTGAAACATGGCGGACGAAAACTTTAAAGTCAGGCTCGAGGAACGACTGAAGATCAAAATAGGTACGGGTTTTGTTTTCTTTGTGTGAAAAGTGGCGCGAATTAAACGAAGATCTTCGGAGCGAATTTTCGTGGCCGTTTGGCCGCCACGAAACCGTTGTGCCCGCTTTAAATACCCGTTTTCCTTATTTGAGGTTTTGTTCGCTGCAGGTGGCGACTACTTACCAATAAAACGGCTATTTTGACGCGAATTTCGAAAAAGTGGAGTTAGAGTTGTTTTGTTTTTAGGTGAAGCTAAAAATTTGCAAGCCAGGTCGCATGGATCTTCCACGCAAAGAGATGTGTATTGTACGCTGTCGTTGGACCAGGAAGAAATATTTAGAACCTCTACAGTATACCAAACACTTAGGTAAGAACTCACAACAAAATATTTTTCGGTTTGTTTGAAATATTGAAAATTACATTAATGTTTGCTTACTTTTTAGCCCATTTTTTGGCGAAGAATTTCAATTCGAGGTCCCGCGAAACTTCAGATTCGTATCGATATACGTGTTCGACAGAGACAGGCACCTAAAACAGGACAAAGTGCTAGGGAAGGTGGCGATAAGACGCGAACATTTAGCATCGTACAATAACAAAGACCACTGGTTCCCGATAAAAGCCGTGGATGCCGATTCAGAAGTACAAGGAAAAGCGAACATCGAACTACGTTTCGAACCGGTCTACAACAAAAACAAACCCGCCGGGTACAGTTCTAACAGAAGAATGTTGGTGCAGGTCGTCGAGTGCCTGGACTTAACCTTAAAGAATGGCGCGTGCGACCCGTACGCCCTCGTCTCGGTGACGTACACCAACGGGAAGAAGATATCGAAAAGGACGAAAGTGCGCAAAAAGACTACGAACCCCCAGTTCGAGGAGGTGTTCACGTTTTATAACTGTGACGAGAAGGATGTGATGTGCGATAGTGATACGGAGATTTGTGAACTGCACGTGTCGATCTGGCATGACACTCCCGGGATGAGTGACGACGTGTTTTTGGGGGAGGTGCGCGTCCAGTTGCGGGGGCTGCAGCAGCAGAACGCGGCCCACACAAACGCTTGGTAAGTACTTACCTGTAGTATTCTTACAGTGTCAATTCTGACCTCGCATCTGACAGCTGGCAATCCGTGAGATACCTACCAGGGGCGAGTTCTAAGTTGAAACTTGGAGCGCTTGAACAATGTTCATGTTCCTATGGTAACATTTTATCCTCGATTTTATCTCTCACTTTCACGTCGAACTTGACTACCGTCACTATATGTGAGAAACTAATCCAAATACCTATTATAACAATTAAAACACATTAAAATTTACGTGATAACCTAGCTTAGCCACATCTGTAGATCTGTAGAATATTATTTGGCTACTTACGTATATTAGAAAATTCATTGGTGGTTTTGTAGCTAGGGGGAAATCACTGGCGAAATTGGTAAGTACACTAAAATGCCAAAAAATGCAAAATAATACCAAAAATTCCAGATTTAGCTTAAAAAATTCCAAAAAAATACCAGAAAATTCCGAAAAATACATACCAAAAAATTTGGGGAAATCACTGGCAAAATTTGTACACTAAAATGCCAAAAAATTCCAAGAAAATACCAAAAATTTCAAGAAAATGCCAAAAAATTCCAAGAAAATGCAAAGGAATGCCAAACAATTCCAGAAAATACCAAAAAATATCAAAAATTCCAGGCCTGTACACTAAAATTCCTCAGTGATGTGATTTCCCCTTCGCGGACTGCACAGTCCAGCCTTGTAACTTCGCGACACTGCATGCGCATGCGCATTGTTTAGAAAATACGAAAAAATTCCAAGAAAATGCCAAAAATTCCAAGAAAATGCCAATAAAATTCCAAGAAAATGCCAAAAAATTCCAAGAAAATACCAAAAATTCCAAGAAAATGCCAAAAAATTCCAAGAAAATGCCAAAAAATACCAAAAAATGCCAAAAATTCCAGGCGCGTGTACCTATACTAAAATTCCTCAGTGATTTCCCCCTCGTTTTGTAGAGATTAGTCTCGACCTCGACATTAGTAGGTAGGTAATCAAACAAATTGTTAGAAACTCTGTTAGAAATCTAAAGAATAAGAATAAATATCATAAGTATTTCACAATATCACAGGAAATCGCCAGTAATCAGACGTACTTAATCTTAGAAATATAGAAAAAAACACATCACTGGCTATTTTCAAAAAAGCAACTAATTTCACCTCTCTCAACCACCCCCTTTTTTTATAATAATTCAAAAAATACTTTACTAACGATACTTAGGTACATAAATATGTCCTAATTTCTTCGAATTTCTTGCATTAAAAAAATGCTGCATCTTGAAAAAGGCTAAACGTTTTCATCGGTACATTTCCACCCCTTTCCGGAGCGAATACACGCTCGAATACACGTCTACCTTGAACTTTCCATCTTAATAATCTGGAATCGATGGTACAGGGTAGCCCATCCAAGCGGAAAAGGTGTGTTACGAGAAGAAAAATGATATTGTGCTCGGATTTTGTATATGGGGGTAGGTAAAAAAGTTATCACAAAAAAACATTTTTTGAAAAATAAAAAAAATATTTTTTACCTACACAACTATTAGAGAACCCGAGAGATAACCTTAAGTAGTATTCGTGAATATTTAGTTTTTTGAAATAACTTCTGGTTTATAGCGGAAATGCAAGTGATTTTCTCTATTTTACAACTTACACATTCCATTTAACCATTATAGGATTCCTTTTTTAATTCTGATTCCAACGATATATAATTTGACCTCGAATTTGACCTATTTATCTCCAACCGTTTCCAAGATATTTATCAGAGAAGCTCCATTAAACTACCTAGATATACTCGTACATATACTCATGGTCAGTGTCTGTGTCTGATGTTCGATCCGAGTAGGCCAAACACTCGGCCAAACAATACCTAACACCAACTTTATGACAAATCAAGTCAGCCTTGATAATAAAAATGACAATCAAATAGGCTGTTAATTCAATATTTCTATTTACCAGTCAGATTAGTCCGAGGATTAGTCTAAAATTTTGTTGCTGAAGCTGTTACTGGTTACAGTTTAAATAAATCTCTCGCTGCATCTCTCTGTGATGTTTCGTTATTTCTTATGAAATAATTTAAAATTCGTCCTTTCTCGTCCTCACTAATTCTGAACCCAAATTTTCTCTTGCTAATCACACTTCCTGTCGATCTTATTAATCTTCGATACAGCTTAAATATAAATGAAGCATTCTGAACATTTCTATTTGGATATTTGCGAGTATACTTCCCGAGATACTCCCTCGAAGTTTCTACGTGTCTTATCATTTTTGTTAAAGACCTTTATAATATCACAGCATCAGTAACAAAATTTTAAGACTAATCTGACAGGTAAATAGAAATATTGAACTTATACCTACAGCCTACTTGATTGTAGGTAGGTAAGTTTTATTATCATGGTTGACTTGATTTGTCATCAATTTGTTGTTATTGTTTGGCCTACTAGGATCGAACATCCGACACTGACCATGAGATTATGTAATGTATCTAGTTTAATGGAGCTTCTCTGATAAATATCTCGGAAACGGTTGGAGATAAATAGGTCAAATTAAGTATATATATCGTTGGAATCGGAATTAAGAAAAGAATCCTATACCTAATGGTTCAATCTCGGGTTAAATGGAATGTGTAAGTTGTAAAATAGAGAAAATCTTTCATTTCCGCTATAATCAGAAGTTATTTCATAAAACTAAATATTCAGGAATACCTACTACTTACTTGAAAGTTCACTAATGTGTGTAGGTAAAAAATAATTTTTTTCTTTTGCAAAAAATATGTTTTTTCGCGATAACTTTTTTACCGACCCCCGTATACAAAATCCGAGTACACCATCCAATTCCCCTTAATTTTTACTACAATATCATTCTTTGAATGACGAATTTATATCCGAGTTTATATCAACCCGAGTATCAACCTGTCTCCACGTAGCACACTTTTTCCGCTTGGATGGGCCACCCTGTACACACGAGGGTAGATTCAATTTTTCTGTTCTATTTCCAAAAATTCTGGCCCTGATTAAGAAAAAAAACTCATCGTACCCTCGATGGTACCTAATCAGAGGAAATCGGACCAAATTTTGCGAAATTTTGTAAATCACAGGTAGGTAGTACCTAAGTAGGGTAGGTAGGTATAGGAAATTATGAATCGGTATTGTTGAGAAATTACCGAGGAAATTACCTACGAGAAATCATAAGTAATCAGGGAAATCATGTACATATCTGGAAATCATTAGTAGGTAAGTAAGTACCTAAGTACTTAGGATCATAAATATGAGATATGTGTACAAATCTGAGGCAGTGAGACACCCGAGGAGACACCCCTTGGTCTGATGAGATTATCAGATCATTACATAAGATGATTTCAAAAGCCTCGTAGCAAAGATATATATATTTTTGCTCGTAGTAATCTTTTGACCGAGTTTGTGATTGTAATGCAACCTGTAGGGGTACCCCTCCCCTATGAGACTGGTTGCTTTGGACACCATCGTGGGCTCTAGAGATTGGCCGCCTGTTGCCTGTTGATCCATTCCCATTCCTAGTTTGACCAATTAAGTAACTACTTAAAGTTATCCTGCCCGTCTTGTGATTCATTTCGTTGACATAATTGACCTACGATATTGCTATTGAATGGAATTAAGTGTCCACGAACAATGTTTTTGCGGAACGGAATTCCCAAGTAGGTGAGTACCTAATTCTTCTTGCAACCAACAATTCACAATATATTCGTAGCGAACAATCGTTGGAAAAGAGGAAAGGAGCAAGTCGAGAATGCCTAATTGCTTATCGAGCAAGCGCCATCGTCCGTCGACAATAGACAATGCAAATCGGCGAGACAATTCATCCGCGGGGGCAGGGGCACGGGCAGGGGCGGGGGAGGGGCGACCGTCGAAGCACTAACTGCACATTGTCTTCTGCTCTTTTGTATTTACAAGGTTAAATTGGGTTATCAACGCGCAATAATTATGAATTATTTATGCCAGGTGGCCGGCGATTATTTTTTTAAATTTCGCCGCCGCGCTGAAAATACAAATTCGAAGTTAATTCCTGGCGATCGCTTATTGCACTTATAACTAGAGTATACCTATATTATTATATATTATTATCCTCGAGTCAAATGTACCTTCGAGTGTGCATAAAGATTGCAACCGAAATTACAACTTTATTTTTGACAAATTGACAAATTATTGTCGAGCAAATTGTGATCCTATACCTATAGCCTATAGGCCAGGGAAATTACGGTAAAAAATAACGAAACCTAGACAAAATTCATAACCGCATTTTTATAATGCCATCACAAAAATTAGTAATAAAGGAACGCCAGAATTGTTTTTCATACAAAATAAACATACGCGTGTGGGCGTTTTTTAGAAAAATACATTTTCTTGTTGTAATAAAGACCGAGATACTTAAAGACCGCATAAATATTAACTGCGAATTTTAAGCTGCATTTATTAGTAGGTAAGTAAGGTATATAAAGTTGAGATTGATAAATTACTTAAACAGATACGTTTGCGCAAGTATCCGAATGATGTAAAAATGACATTTTTCGTAATATTTTGTTGGGCAAAAATATTAACTGCGTATTTACTTATTATTCATAATTACCTTAAAAATCAAGTAGGTATTAACAGTTTGTTCTGAAATTAAACATATTGTTTCGCCGGAAATCGCATTTTAAAGAAATTTTAAGCTGCCTTTGAGAGCAAAATTATTAACTGGCTAATTTTTGTCAAACTTTGTAAGTGGATACTAAGACTAAGTCTTGTTAATTTTTTTTGAAATTAAACAAAAATTGGTAACTTAAGTATACAAATGACAAATGACAGTAATGACCTACATGCGCCCTAAATAAATGTTTACCTAATTTCGCTATGTGATTTAATATAGTTATCTTGTAAAAAGTTAAACAAAAAAAAAACAGGTAAGTACCTAATATTTTTGCTTTTCCTAAAGAAATGACAAGTGACAGTTGACCTATATGCGCCATAAATAAACGTTTAATTTCGCTACATACAGTGACCGGCAGAAAGTTGGACACAAATGGAAAACTTTATTATTATTAATTTCTCAGAAAATTTTATTCTCGATAAAAGTTGGTGCATCATTTCAAACTCAAGACGCACATACCAAAATTTAAATATATCTTTTTGGATACGAGGTAGATTCAAAAATGTCAAAATAGCTCAAGAGTAAAGTATCCTTATTTTTTAAAATACGGTAAAAAGTTACTTACAAAAGTTGTTTGGAATCAAAAGTGGATGTCAGATTTAAAGTCACAGCCACCTAGTCAAAAAAAAGAAGAAATTGAACTTTTTTGTATTTTTTTCGATCACCCTGTGTATTACAAAAAAACAAAATACCGCAAGCGTAACTTATCATCGGATACCACATGAATTTGCTACTAAACTTTAATTTTGTTCGATTAGCAGCTAGAAATTTAAATTAATCGAAATCAGAGTTTAAAAATATTAAATTTTTGTGTCCATTGAATAAAATAAGTAGTTTTTTTGACAAATTTTAATAACAAGTAATTTAAATGAAAACAGTAACTAAAAATAAATTTGCTTAGAGGTACCTATCGAACAAAATACGAGATTAATAGGATAATCCATGCTATGGCCAATAATAACTATTGCAAAGTTGGCTTTGAAAACAATAATTGTCGGCGAAGAATTATTTTACATGTCAAACTCCGTTATTGTCATTCTGCAACTATGCCTGCACTTAGTGTTCAAGATAAAGTTGAAATTGTTTTAAAACACGGTGGTAATTATCATACTTGTCGAGAAACATCAGATATTTTCAACGAACGACATCCAGACTACTCAACTGTGGCAAAAATTCTTAGGAGTTTTAAGCAGTTCAGTTCAGTGCAAAATAAATGTCAAATACCACATAGAAGAAATGAAACAGGTAACGAAGATAATGAAATGGATATTGTCCTCTCCGTTGTTGAGAATCCTAAAATGCCGCTGTCCGAAAGGTAAACAGAGTTGAACAATTTTTTTGGCTTAGTTACTGTTTTCATTTAAGTTACTTATTATTAAAATTTGACAAAAAACTACTTATTTTATTCAATGGATACAAAAATTTAATATTTTTAAACTCTGATTTCGATTAATTTAAATTTCTAGCTGCTAATCGAACAAAATTAAAGTTAAGTAGCAAATTCAAGTGTTATCCGATGATAAGTTGCGCTTGCGGTATTTTGTTTTTTTGTAATACACAGGGTGATCGAAAAAAATACAAAAAACTTAAATTTCTTTTTTTTGACTAGGTGGCTGTGACTTTAAATCTGACATCCACTTTTGATTACAAACAACTTTTGTAAGTAACTTTTTACCGTATTTTAAAAAATAAGGGTACTTTACTAGTTGAGTAATTTTGACATTTTTGAACCTACCTCGTATCGAAAAAGAGATATTTAAATTTTGGTATATGCGTTTTGAGTTTGAAATGATGCACCAACTTTTATCAAGAATAAAATTTTCTGAGAAATTAATAATAAAAAATTTTCCATTTGTGTCCAACTTTCTGCCGGTCACTGTGTGATTCAATATATTGTAAAAAGTTAAACAAACAAAAACACTTAATATTTTTGCCTATTCTATGTTTAATTTTGTATAAGTTACATTCTATTTGTAAAAGGGAATGATCATCTGCAATAAAAACGTAAGTAGTTAATATTTTTGCTTTTGCCGAAATAGAAAATTATCTGATTTTTATCTCTTTGCCGATCCAAGTTGCTTCCATATTCTTAAAATGTTTAATTTCTTAATATATGTTAGCATGGGAAGTTTTTGACCTAAAGACTCTAAAAAAATCCAGTTAACATTTTTGCTCGATATTTCTAACGAAAAATAGGTGCTTTTTGATGTACCTAACTCAAGGTTCCGTTTTTTCAAAATGTTTAATTTTTGTTTTCTACCAACGTATTTACTTATAACTTTGATGTGGTAAAACAAAATTGCAGTTAATATTTTTGTCTAGGTCAAATTCTATTTTCCCTGGCCTACTACCTCCACTTGGAACAGCATAAAAACGCTTGGGCGGCGTTTGCTTTGTAAGACAAGACCGAGTCTTAGGCGGCGCGCGGCCCTTAATAATATTATTCAAATTTTATTTAAATGCTCTAAAAAAGAATAAAATAAACTTTGAAATAGTTCAAACCAAAGCAAACCAATAATTTTGTTTTACACAAAACAACACCACACAAAAATCTATACACAAAACCAAAGTCCGTAAAATAAAGCGCAATCCTTATTTCTGTGCACGGCACTGGTTATACTGGCCTAACTGGCCTACGTCGGCAGCTGCTCCGTGGTTCTCCGAAACGCCGACCAATCAAATCACTACGCTCGCTTTCTTATTGGCTGTCTCCTTGACTAGGTCGACGTCGGCCGCATAAAAACCTTTGAATTTTATACGGGTGATTTCTGCTGATAAGTCTGGTATTTTTACCAGTACTTAGCAGAGCATTACACAAAACTTTCCCAAACATAACAAACATAACAAATATTGTTTTTATAACAATATTTGTTAATATAAACTTTGTAAAAAATGGTCTTATTATGGGAAAGTTTTGTGTAATGTTACACTGAAGACCGGGAAACTATATTAGAAGTAGCAGAGCATGTTAAATGCTGTGAAATACAGGGTGATTCAGTTTTATTCTGCGACACTTCAACAGGTGATAGAAAACCAAAAAATAACCGCACTTGCTTTTATAAACTATGTCAGTTTAAGGATTTATTAAAAAGTTACAGGGTGTTAAAGTTTTAAGAAACATGTGGTCTTTATTGAATATTTACCAAACTAGTTGAGATATTTAAGTCATATTTGGTACACGCTATAACGGCATGGGTTAGCATAAAACCTGTTAATATCAAACACCTCGAACAACCAGTGGCGTAGAAGTGGGTAATTACTATAATTGACTTAATTTTCATATAATTGTTATTTAATTTATTGTTAATATTATTCTTAACGGTGATGCCTTAGACTATGGAGGAAGGCAAACCCTTATAACATTGGCAATTATTTCTCGTGCTTGAGAATGCAACGTTCTTCCCGGTTTACTCATATTGCACACGTTAACTCCCGAACATACGAAACGCCACTGAGCTCTCTGAGCCGGCTGAAAAAACTTGCCAGCGGCCTAAAAAATGAGGTCTGTGTGGTAGACCAAATACGCAGTTAACTTTACGTACTATAGAAACAGGCACAAAACGCGTTGGCTAACTGCTTTTGTCAGCCGACTGCTTGGTAGAAGTGCTGTGTTGCCGTATTTCAAAGGCAATGGTAGACGCGACGATGTTGAAAAAAATATAATAGGCGTTAAAAATAAATGATAAACAAAAATGGGTAAGTGTTCCCGTGATGCGAGCTTTATTTTTTCGGTATAACAGAGTTCAGAAATTCGGCTTCAATATGATAAAACTTGTATTCGCCAATAAGTAAATAACGACTACTCGTATAGGAAATCTCGCAATGCTGCCCGCATTCTTTAGAAACGTTTTCTTTCGTGCTTTGGACTATACCAAGGTTCCAGATACTTTTTCGAATAACATTTTTCGATACCTTTTACCCTTGCCCCTATCTATAGGAAAAAAATATGAAATGACAAAATATACTTGGAAAAATGATTTTAAAATAACGTGTAGCTCGCTCCGTAGCTCCTTTAATAAGAGGAGAGAGCTCGGGACAGAGTTTTGGAAGAGCTTTTTTTATACCAAAATAAAAAATATCAGCCAACTGTAAGTATATAAGTAACTTTCTTTTACATTGTGTTTGAACACAGCTGCACAGCCACCGCATCACATTATTTACCTCCAGAGTAGCAATACCTACACTCGCCAATAAATACATATCAAGGCCTCTTCCTCGCATTTCCTTTTCCTCCAATATTTCGCCAAAGTCGCCGACGTCACCTAGGCAATTATCGCCCGAGTTTATCGCTAGAGGTGTGCAGCAAAAAGCAGAGGTCCCACGCCTAGGCTGGCATGGGCAGCCTGGCCGGTTCGCTTGGCAGCGGCTCATTTGCCGATTTCCGGCGGCCTTATTGACGGGCCCGCTCGCTCCATGCATACCTGATTAATTAAATGAAAATCAATCTGGGCATGCGAGGCGGCAGGTAGGCACCTATGTGCGGAGACGAAAGAGAGGCCGCTGGGAAAAATTAATAACGACAGGAACACGGCTAGTCGGCTGAAAAGGCGGGGTGTACTTTCTGAATTTGGATCGGAATGGGTAGGTAAATTTTCGAAACAGAAGTTTTCTTCGTGTTTCTCTAAACGAAAACATTCGGTACCTGTCGGCGCCTAGTTAAATTTTTGGATACACGTAGGTAGGTTTTTGAAATCGGCACCATACAGTCTTAAAATCGTTAATAAAAGCTCTGAAATCGGCAGTAAAGTAAATCATTATTGTACGATTTTTCTATATTATAACAACGCAATCTTTCAGTACACAGTGTGTCCATCAGACAAAATAATAAGTAAAAATTTGGACAGTGGTCATTTAACAATAAATTTGACTGATTTTGTGAATTTACTGATCCTACTTGGTCTGTAAATATAATATCCTTAATAAATTGCTTATTCTGGCTAACGTGGCAACGTTGCACGAGCTCGTTGTGATCGTTGCGCATTTGCTTTATTATGCCCCAACAGCTGATCCAGAGTTCGTTGAGATTTAGCCGATTTGCTGAGAATGTGTTTTGAGTGTTTAATTTTACGTTATTCTTTTTTTGTGATGAGATTTTGGGGTTATTGGACAAAAGACATATACAGTGTGTCCACGGATTGAGTGCACGTGGGGTTCTGCAAGACCAAAAAGATAACCTCAAAAAAGTTACGAGAAAACGCACGATCCAAAAATATTCTCCATCCCCAAAAACAGCATTGCCAAATTTCAATTCAGGGAGATATTGCCATAATTCAGTTTCATAAAGAGAACTACAACGCACTGTATCCCAGAAACGAAGAACTTTAGGACCTATGTTTATATGAGTAACCCACCTTACAATTAGTTTTTCTACAAAGTGTCAAGTCCTGATCAAAAAACCTGGGACATCCTGTATATTTTGGTCGGTTTGAACAACAATATTTTCTAGAGTGCATAAGAGAGTGGCCTGCAGGACAGTTGTGTCTGGGTAGCGCTTAATAAACAGGTAGAGAAAAAGCAACGTTGCGCGCGGTCGGCATTTGGATGGGTGGCCCTTTTTATATTATCTTGCCTAAAAAAATAATATATCCGATATGTTTGATATTTATGTATAAGTATGTATGAATAATATAACTTTGTTCTTAACAAAATCGACGCGTCTCGAGTTTTTGAAAAAAAAAAGTGTTTGAAAATATTACTTAATATCGAGCTTAATATGTTTCCATTCCATTATTATTTACAAGCTGTGGGTACTTACTGCCCAAATTTTCCAAATGAGGTTATCGGCTCGGTTATCAGATATCCACAGCAAACGAGTGGGCATATCTTACTACAACATCTGAATTTATTAAATTCCAGTAACTATTTTTGCACGGAACATCCTTGTTCGAAACCATTATGCGCAATTACTCAACGAATTTAGCAATGAATGAATACTGTATCGACCGTCGGTGAATAAACGTAAATTTACGTCATAGACGGCAATTTCAATTATTTAACTACGAGAATGGAATTACTACGATACAGGTCCGTATCTTATTTAAAATGTGAAAATTTCATTCATAACGTACTTATACCAAGGGAAAAACCCATTGTTAGAGTTTGCGTGCGTATTTCTGATGGTAGGTAACACAATAATTTCTCTATTGTTGCTAGGTAAGTCATAAGTATAGGTACTTGGCCCCAAAAAAAAATTAGAATAAAGCAGTATTACTGGGTGTAACTGTAAACATACGTTTTCACTTGCGTTTTCCCAACCTTCACCAAGAGATCTGAGATCTGTTAATGTCTACTTTCTAAGTTATGGATATTTAGAAAAAAAAATTGCTAAGAAATAGGGAATTTTTGATCCGAACTTCGACGGTACAAAATGTTCTCCCTATGGCGACCAGACCATACAATGTGGCAAAAAAGAATCCAGTTGGTTCGCCTTAATCTCAATCGAGTTTTTGTTATTGTTATTTCAGTTATTACTTAATATTTATTGCAAAATAAACAAATAAAACCCAGAATGAACGAAGATGGTTGGTCCCATATCCGCCTCATTCTCAGAACTTTTTATTTTACATACTGCGAACAGATGTATTTGAAAAAATCCAACGCTTTAAATTGAAGTTTGGGCAATATTTATACACGTCGGTCTCATGCAGCCACATCGGTATCACTTGACTTGGCTTTGGCAAACACTTGGGCATATATAATAAAACTTTGCGGGCATATTGGATGCACTCGAAAAATCCAACACGTGCTGTTTTTCTGGTCGGTAACATCATCGTGAAGATTACCAGCCGAAAACATGTCAGTAGTAGCTACAATATTTGAGTTAAGTTGAAAACAAACTCTGGCAAATATACCCGTGCAAATACTCTTGTTCAAATAAACTGGGGGCCGACAAAAAAGTTAGCTAATAAAATTCGGCGGTAAATTGCGAAAAATTAGCCAGTGACTGTTAACTACGGGTTCTTAATTATTGTTAATTTCATTCGTGAGTGGTCGAAAAATATCTGAAAATTCTAAGAAATCGAAGATTGTGAAGATTACGAAATTAGTTTCGCAGTACCTTAAATATTCTTATTATACAGTGTGGCCCGTTTGGAATGGAGACACCTCTGTAAAATTGTTATTTTTGCTCCGATTTTGAAAAACTTTTTTTTGTTAGATAGGTCTCTGAAAGTACCATTCGACACACCTTCCAATTGTTTTGAAAACCAAACACCTGGCTAACTGCGACATTTTTTATACCCCCAAATTTCAAGAAATCATATTAGGCATTTTTTATCAAAAAAATTTACTAAAGAAAGTTTTTTGGAATGAACCAAAAATCCCAAATCCAAAGTTTTATCAAAATCAAAAAATAAAAAATTTCCGAAAAAATAAATTTACTTAAGGTCCAAAAATCACATCTTAATGAATTTCTACGGATAGCAAAGTGTGCCATGGAAATTTGAAGTTAAAAAATTAACTTTGTTAACCGTAAAAATTGATTAAATTGTGATTTTTGGACCTTCAACTTATTTTTTCGGGTTTTTTTTTATTTTTTGATTTTGATAAAATTTTGGATTTGGGATTTTATGGTTCATTCTAAACAACTTTTTTTAGTATTTTTTTTTATAAAAAAATGCCTAATATGATTTCTTGAATTTTTGGGGTATAAAAAATGTCGCAGTTAGCCAGGTGTTTGGTTTTCAAAACAATTGGAAGGTGTGTTGAATGGTATTTTCAGAGACCTATCTAACAAAAAAAAGTTTTTTAAAATCGGAGCAAAAATAACAATTTTACATAGGTGTCTCTATTCCAAACGGGCTACACTGTATAGTTCTTGCGTTGACTTCCTTTGCATACACGATTCCAATCCATTCGGCAGGCCAATTACATACATAAAGAAAGGAGTATCATCAGATTCGTTAAAAATAATGTCTACATTCTAACCCGACCAGTGGCTGGGGTACGGGTATTTAGACAAATTGTTTGCTAAGAAAAATTAAAAGATGTATAACGTAAACTCTAGCAATAATTAATTTTCAACAAATAACTATCTTTATTTTTCTCTTGTCTGCTACTCGAGCTGCTACTATTTCAGGGCAAATTTGATTTTTTATTTGTTTCACGAGTTCTTTATATTCTAAATAGAAATTTCCAAAGATACTTAAATTGAGTTTAGACTGCAAGAGTTTTAACTAAATTCCTTTAAGTCTACTTCTTTTATTTAATCAGGTTTACACGTGGGTTTACAATAATAACGATAACAAAAAAGAACGAAAGAAATAGAGAAACAAAATCAAGAACTTAAAAAAGTGTATAGGTACTGCAAAAGTGCAAAACAGTTTTATTTTTTCGAGATTTGGCTAGTCTTAAGGTCCTAAAACATCGTCTCCTTAAGGGAGATACGAAAAATAAAAAATCATTTATTTATTTTTATCTTTTAAACTACTAGAGATATTTTAAGCAAATTTGGTACGCAATGCCACACGTACGATATACCCTCGGATATACCATACGTGTACCATAAGTAATTGGTAGAATAGCCACAATAATTTGATAAATGTTTTTCAACTTTATCTTATCTCTACGAAGGCCTGGAAGGGACACTAGCCTTTTTTCTAGATCCGTTCCTAAAATTTCCACTTATAAGTCGAAATTTTAGGAGCAGATCTAAAAAAAGGCGTGTCCCTTCCAGGTCTTCCTATATCTCCCTTATTAGGATGTCCCAAGGATATTATTAGGAAGTCCCAAGGATATTATAAATTTTATATGAGAAACTGGCATTATTTTTCCTGAATCAAATGCATAATATATTATCTTACTTACTATTTTAACAATACGTCATCATAGTAGGCATTATCTTTATTTTTCTGGGCATTTTTAACAAATTTTAGTTGCCTAGGCACTAAAAGCGTTACTAAAAGTGTCACTTTAAAGTCTGTCGACGGTGTACAAAAAAAATTCACAGTCGTCAAAGGCCATCGGCGGAAGTTTCTCAATTTTTACTTTATCTCGACCTAAAAACTCTTGCTTGGTATTCTGAAAATGTCTCGACATACTTACGGCTTCCTAAACACCGAATTGGCGGGCCGGTCGGTGTTTTATAGGCCAGACAGATAGATACCAGGGAGTCGATTGTTTTCATCGCTTTAAAAGTGTGTCATAAATCTTTATAGTTCCGATCACAGAAAATATACGCTACGCGTAGCGTATATTTTCTGTGGTTCCGATTATTGGCTGGGTGTTGAACTGCTAATCTATTATTATCGCCTGTTTAGGCTTTACTTTTTGATGGCCGGTAAAAGGGTAGCTCATTAGCATTAACGCAATAACTAGTCATTAATGTTCGGATTAGTTAATCATCAGTATAGGTGCAAATTGCAAATCCTCTCATCGTAATTGAATTTATGTCCTGTGAGAAGGAAACAAATAGTATAATAGGTATTAAGGAGGGGTTGCCGACACAGAAAATGAGGTTAGATTTCGTGTTTTTTTTAAGTTGTGTAGCATTTTAATTATAAGATCTTACAAGCAGTGTTTGGTTTTATAGGTTATGAAAACCTTGGGAAAAATAATAATTCCAGTGCATATGCTTTTAAGATCTTATGATTAAAATGAAGACAGAGATGTTTGTACTAAATTTTTGCCAGGTAAAATGTTATTAGATTTTATGCTGTACAACTTAAAAAAAAAAACGAAATCTAACCTCACTTTCTCTGTTGGCAACGCCCCCCTTAAGTCCGTAAAGTCAGTAGTTGTAGTTACTAGGATGAGCCGTGGTAGGATATTTCTTAACTAACTGTTCCATTCTTATATGGTTACGATGTCATTTCAGATGGTTTTCTATAATTAAACTTTCAAAAGAATAATTGCTAGTAAATTACAGAAGCAAATTAACATACTTAATGTTTTCCAATATTTTTAAACAGGTAGGTACATAAAATGGAGGCATAAAATTGTTGGGCACCATAAAATTGTGATTACCCAAATATACAGGGTGATTCAGTTTTATTCTAGGACATAAAATACGACTACATATTTTGTGGTATAATTTTTTGTCCATAGTCGCCTTGTTTCCGAGATACAACGTGTTTAAATTCCCATAAATTGTAACGTTTAAGTAATTTTTTATTTCTCCAATCGTTAGACATATTCAAACGAAAGTTGGTGCACGGCACGCATTGATGAAGTCTCATAAAATCTGATAATACCGTTGACTGAAATTATCGTTGACTGAAATATTTTTCAGTCAACGATAATACCAAGTTTCTCAAATAGATAGTGGCGGAGATATGGGTATACACTACATTTGTTTTGTCAAGAAAAATACATATACGGTCATTTACAAACTTTTATTTTATGCACATAGATAACATTTTTTTATTGTAAGCAAAAATCGTATCTTGAAATTTTTTTGTATCTGCTACGGGAAAATTAACTACATTATGTTTTAAAACTTTAACATCTTGTAACTTTTCTATGAAGCCTTAAAAATATATGGAGGTGTCATTGCATCGATATAATTCGATTAGATGATTTTTTTTTTCATCTGAAAATTAGAAATATTTATAGTTATAACAGTATCTGCGATCACATCAATATTCGCTTGGCAGCGGCCATCAAACAGTCACTGCGATCACAGTCGAGTACTATATATATGTGGAAGCGCCTCCATAGGCGTAAGTAGAGTAGAGAGTAATAATAAAGTAGAGTAGAGTACGTCGGCGCGCGCCGAATGTCGGGCATGGGCGAAAATAGCGTACGTAAACACGGCAAAAATCTTTCAAAATTTCGGTTTTTCCGCGGGTTCTCGCGAAGTTTCGATGGTGCAAAATAGTATGGTGATTAGTTTGAGCTGCGTAAAGTAAAAATTCATCCCACAAATATCGTCGTGAAATCCGGGATATCAAAAGGAAATTTGAAAATTCATTTTCTCGAAAACTACGTCCGACCGGGAAAAACCAAGGCCGGATTCGTGTTCAGGGACCTCGAAAATAGAGGAGGTAGCCAAAATTTCAAGAAAGTCGGGGGTGGATTACACCATTGGAAATAATTACCGAATTTCTAAAAGGTGAGTGAATTATCTTCGGAATTATCTCAATATTAGGTATAATCTTTCATAATTGAAGACCTCGGTGCAAAAACCGGACAAGTCCACTTTTGGGTAAAATTGACTTTTTCCACTACATTTATGTATTAAAATATCGCCGATCGATTGGTGTAAGAATCAGCAAAGTCCAAAGCAGAATAACGTTGATATATAGCTTTAGGACTTGGCCGCTCGCATTCTTGGGTGCAAGAACCAGACAAGTCCGGGAGTTTCTTTTTCATTTTCCCAAAACTTATAAACTATGGACTTGTCCGGTTTTTGCACCAAGGTCTTCAATTATTGTCCAATGTATATCTCTTTTCTTTGCCCTATTTAAAAAAACAAAAAAAAATACATAAAATTAAGTTTGTGCGTAGCACTCCAAAAATTGTTCGACTGCGGGACTATCCACCCCGATTTGAGCCACCTCTACCTATACAATAAATAACTCGCAAGCCGCGCTTGTATTATGGTGCCATGATCGGGAATCTGGTGCACGAAATCCTGACTATTCCCCTCAGACTAATAAATAAAGGGGACACCGCATTACCAAAGTCTAGAGGTCTAGAGATTCTCTAGACTTTGGCATTACAGCGCCTATATACAGATGTAAACAGTAAGCTGAACCTTCTCACTTTGTGAAAGAGATAGATGTATTTACAAATACTACCCAGTGGCGGGCCGACTTTAATATTTTTACAAAAGGAGAAAAATAGAAAATACAAAACATTTTTTATAAATTCAATATATTTATTATTTATTCACAGTAGCACAATGCTTAACTAAAAATAGCGAATATAGAGAGAAAAGCTGGACTGGGATACATTAAAAAATATTCCGTACCTATACTGAATATTATGTAATACAGTATTCGAATTTATAAGTTCAACTTGATCCACTAAAATAGATGTTTACTAACAATTTACTTTGTGTATAGGTATTACTATAAATATAAAATATTTTCACATTTTTAATCTTGCTACAAAATAATTAGGCAAAACCTCTTTTTTCTGAACAGATTGGTGCCTAATATCGGCTTCAGAATATTATTTCTATTTACACATATTTTTCGACCAAAATTGGGCTATACAGAATCTAATAAATTAGGACCAGACTTGGGCGTAGAGTGACTGAATGCAATATGGGTGGAAATTAATAATGGCCGTATCAAGTTGCATTTCTTGGTGTTTATGGAAAAGCCTAGTGACTGCTGATTTTAATATGCTTTGACAGGGTTGCCGGTTGCCATAAGTAAGTAAAAATTATCTTATTTTAAAAATTCCGTAACTTACAAAAAAAAAGTTCGAAAAAACGATCCGAACAACCTTAAAGTTTGTCTGTATCATGTATTAACATCTGGTATATTTACTTTTTAACTCTTTAATCTTTAATAACGAACGGACTTGCGAGTACAAAACAAACTATCATCGCTTGCTCAACTACTGTCCAATCATATCTTTGTTATTTTTTAAAAGTAAAATGTTTGAGTTTTTTAACGTAAAAATTGTTTTGCAAGATTCAAGGTATAATAATAATAAAAAAAGAAAACAATAAAAAGTTTATATAAAGTTGAAAAAGAAAAAATAAGCGATCCGAAAAAATGTTTATATAGGCCGATCAGCGCCTAAGTAAGGCAATAGACAAAAACAATATGGATTAAATTGCTTTGCAGCAATGTTAAAAGGAGCAGCAGAACTGCGTAAAGATGCGGATAAAACCAGTAATGATATAAAAGGTAAGCAGATAACTGTTACCAAAATATCGTTATACAGGGTATTTATTATTGTAAGAAAATGTTTTTTATATATAGTGATAGATACATTTGATATACCTATGCGATGCGGTAATAAGTTCCTTCTAAACTCCAAAGTGATAGGTATAGTTATTTATTTGATTTTTTATGTACATTTCTTTTGTTTTATATTTCCTGATGAGTATATGTTTAAATAAAAATTACAAAATCTTATACATCATTTGCTACTGTCATACCGATACTTATCTATGTTCCAAAACTTTTTCAAATATTTAATTTATTCCTTTAGGAAGACATGCTCGAAAATCGCTAAAACTAAAAGTCACTTTTTTTCCTGTAAAAGGGCCACTTAAAAATAAAATTTTTTCTCAGAAATGGTCACTAAAGTCATCTTTTTAAAGCAAAATTAGAATGGCAACCCTGCCTTTTGACATTCATTAGCGGAGCTCCCTATTAAGAGTATGTCGTCCAGGTAAATCACAGGCATAAGGCCCTCCTCTCTTAGGAAGGACATTGCGGGCTTCATAAGTTTAGTGAATGCATAGCGAATGGTGGCAAGCCCAAAAGGAGCACAGGTAAACTCGTATAAAACCCCGCTGTAGCTTCTCCGAGGCCTTGCTGTAGGAGAGAGTTCCACCGGGTGGCTATGTCCCGATGAATTGGTTCCCCCATCTTTGGTGTCACTGACGAGGTCTCGCCCAGAATTTTCAGAATGCTATCGTCAAGTCTAGTGGAATTACCTCTTCCACCTCGGCGTCACCCAACGGATCCACAGACGGGTCCGGGTCCTCCTTCCGTGAGCATATTTACGTTTCCTATACGGTCAACGCTACTCGTTGCGGCAGCAAGCTAGGAAACGTAACGCGCTCTGATCGCTCCGTTTCCTAGACGGTGAGCGCAACGTAAATGCCGGCTTATGCAAAAAAGGTAGATTGGACTGTCATAACAGCAACAAACACATCAACACATCAAGCCTATACTATTTGCAAATAACAGGTAAATGGTAAATAAATAGGTGTATCAACAGATACATTTTAATGATTAGATAGCTGTAAGCTTCTGCTATACTGAAACCTTGTGGTCATGTATACAGTGTATCCCAGGATAAGTGAAACGAGAGGTGTAAAAGACCAAAAATTTTCGAGTTTGAATTTAACCATTTGGGGTCCAGGCCTGCTTGCCTAGAAAATAATTTTCACCATATTTTTAATTTTGAAAAATAAAGTAGGCCCTGACAGGAACGATTTATTTATTTTCTGTGTAGGTTAAGTGCCCTTTCTCGACAAGATATCGAAAAATGTCATTAGAAAAAGTTGCTGAGAATTGAAAATTATGTCAAAATAATTGGCCTACTTTGATTTTTGTCCATTTTATTTCCTACAGGTAGGTGAACTATTCTTGTCGTTTAAAATATCGAAAAATTTCATTAGAAAAAGTTGCTTAGAATTGAAAACTACGACCCTGTGTCAATTTTCAAAATAATTGGCCTATTTTGAATATTTGACATTATTTCAAACAAATCATAGTAGGCCGATTGAGTCCAAATTTCGCAGTCTTGCATACTTTTTTATTCTGAATAACTTTTTTTAATGAAATTTTTTGATATTTTAAACGACAAGGATAGCCAATTATTTTGAAAATTGACACAGGGTCATATAGTTTTCAATTCTAAGCAACTTTTTCTAATGAAAATGTTCGATATCTTTTCGAGAAAGGGCACTTAACACAGAAAATATATAAATCGTTCCTGTCAGGGCCTACTTTATTTTTCAAAAATTATTTTCTATACAAGCAGGTCTGGACCCAAAATGGCCAAATCTGAACTCGAAAATTTTTGGTCTTTTACACCTCTCGTTTCACTTATCCTGGGACACACTGTATAATATACCTAAGAGTATTTAGTATCTAAGAATTAAATTGAATATTAAATGTAGGTTCAGGGTTCAATCTCGGGTTCCACTACTCCTCCTAGAACTTTCTAATTTGTTGTCATAATAGAAAAAAAATCTAAATAAAAGTTGTAGGGGATTGTATGCATCTTTCCGGGGGATGCTAAAATGTATCTGTTGATACACTTATTTATTTACCATTGACCTGTTATTTGCAAATAGTATAGGCTTGATGTGTTGATGTGTTTGTTGCTGTTATGACAGTCCAATCTACCTTTTTTGCATAAGCCGGCATTTACGTTGCGCTTACCGTCTAGGAAACGGAGCGATCAGAGCGCGTTACGTTTCCTAGCTGGCTGCCGCAACGAGTAGCGTTGACCGTATAGGAAACGTAAATATGCCTCCCGTGATGGGAGCCCACCTGAAAGCAAACCCTGCTTTGTTCTCACCTTCATCCGCCCAGGGCCTTCCGACTTGGGTACCACACAGTACCAAAAGACTCACCATCTTCAACTGGTAGAAAAACTCGAGTTCAATTGAGATGCTGCGCCACACAGATCCCTAGGCCTTTCCTCCTTTCAATGATTTGTATTTTCTTTTCATACGCCGCAATTCCTTGCGTATAGCCTTAGATTTTCTTGCTCCGAGTCGCTGCTTGTCGAAGAAGATGTCTCTCGCTTACGTTTGTTGCTCAGTTTATTTCTAAAATTGTCAATTTTGCAATTTCTCTCACTTGGCTTGGTGCTTACGCCATTGCACAAAGATGAAAAGTGAAGTTAGCGGCTGAAAACATAGAGGTAGTAATGGGCAGCGGGCTGAATTGACTTTGAAATTTATTCCCTAGCGCGAACCAGAAGCCCTAGATATGTGATCTCGAGGGCGAGACGCAGAATATAATTATAGGAACTGATATTGACTTTTCTGTACCTCTAAATGCCAGTCCATAGGTACATAACAATTTAATATATCATTCAAAATGAAAATGGAAATGTAGAAGAACTTTCATACGTATAGGACGTAGACCAATGGACATGAAAGAAAGAAAATCGGACATCATTTCAAAAAAATTAAAAAGGATTTTCTGTCAGCGCCGGGGGTCTAACCCGGGACCTCTCGCTTGCTAGGCGAACGTTCTACCACTACACTACGCTGAACCATTGCAATTAAGTCGGTCTGTTTGTATAGTAGCTGAACGAAGAAGCCTTCGTTCGCGCCGTACCACAGAAAATACTCTCCAATTTCCTCCGAAACACACCAGACTAGTAGACACAACCTTGACGTTAGATACAGTTGTACCACCACACATCTTGGAAGTCATGCTGGTGTAGTCCCTCACATACGAATCTCTCGTAAGGAATGATTGAAAATGAAAATGGAAATGGAGAAGAATTTTCATACGTATAGGACGTAGACCAATGGACATGAAATGATGTCCGATTTTCTTTCTTTCATGTCCATTGGTCTACGTACTATACGTATGAGAGTTCTTCTCCATTTCCATTTTCATTTTCAATCATTCCTTACGAGAGATTCGTATGTGAGGGACTGCACCAGCATGACTTCCAAGATGTATGATGGTGGTACAAGTGTATCTAACGTCAAGGTTGTGTCTATTAGTCTGGTGTGTTTTGGAGGAAATTGGAGAGTATTTTCTGTGGTACGGCGCGAACGAAGGCTTCTCCGTTCGGCTACTATACAAACAGACCGACTTAATTTCAACGGTTCAGCGTAGTGTAGTGGTAGAACGTTCGCCTAGCAAGCGAGAGGTCCCGGGTTCGACCCCCGGCGCTGACAGAAAATCCTTTTTAATTTTTCTGAAATGATGTCCGATTTTCTTTCTTTAATATCATTCAATTTGTACACGTAACTTGCGGTTAAATTATAAATGCAGTGTGGTAGGTGACGATTTACTTGTACTTACATGTAAATTGAAGGATGTAAGTCGTTGCGTATAGAATAGCCATAGATAACATATAAATATAATATATTATGATATCTATGAGAATTGCCCTTATAATTTATAATATTACTTACCCAATCCCTACCAACTCAGTTGAAACGATTGGTAAAGCTTCAACTTTCAAACGTCTCTTGCCAGAATGAGAAATGATAATATCACCCGGGTCAAAATGACTAGAGCACACAAACAGTTCCTTATCGAAATCCACTATCTCTGAAGGTATGTCCAAATTTTGGATCAATCCTTCCTGTACCGATGATGGAATTCTAAGCAAAAGTAAAAAATCAGTTACTAATTAGTCGAGTAGTAGGTAAGTATACCCACAGTTAAAACGTAAATAATATGTTTAATAGCAATATTATTCATGTTAAACTATAATAAGGTAAATTGAAGCTATAATTTTCTATTTTAATGTTACAATATTAGATATTTCCCTCAGCGAACGGCACTGGAAAATTTACCTATGGAACGAAATATTATATTTTTTCACTTTAGAGGAAAGACACTTGCACTCTATGCACCTTTTTACCATTTTATAATATTGTAAACTTGGAAACGCACGAAAAACTCGATTTTAGCCTAAAATTAAGCAAATACCGAACCACACACCAAAACAAACCAAATGGAAAACAAACAAGTTGAGCAAGCGCTAACTTTGGTCCCTGTCAAACTGCCGCAACGTTGCCGATTAGTGGCAAGAGTAATGGTTGTTCTCTACTATAACAATTTTGTCAATAATAAAACATCTACATAATTTTTCTTGTAGAACACGAAAAGATTGTTTTACTTTACTGTTCCGTCTGAATTTTATAAGTGGGGGCAATTTTACGTTCAATGCATCTACTAAAGAAATTGCCTGTTTTATTTATGATATTCCCAGTTATTGTTACTCTTAAATGTGACAACATTTTTGGGGCAGGTCAGTAAAGGACCAATATTAATAATAATAATAACTCTGCCTGTCAACAATTCACTTAAATTTGTAAACAAATTCGTCCCCTTTATTTATTAGTCTGAGCTATTCCCTACCGCTGCGAGAACAAAACTTTTCTCGCGCATGTTCTGGGATATTTTCCATGTAATTCCGGAGCACCCCGTATCTTCATAGGTGGTTTCGGCCAGGTTTTTGTAAAAAAACAAATATTCGTTTCCGCCGAATAATACTGAAAGAAAACCGAATATTCGGTCCATAATAAATGTCAAAAAAATAGGAAAAATAAACTTTATTGCGAGAACGTCACCAATAACATTATATATTAACTTTTTAACCTAAAAGCATAAATAATAAAATAAAAAATAAAATATAACTCGTGTCTTAAATAAAAACAAAATTGCTTAAGCAGCTAAATTTGTCACTTTTCCGCACTAGTGCGGAAAAGTAGTGCGGAAAAGTATTTTTCCGCACTAGTGCGGAAAAGTGACACTTTCTAAACTAAAATGCGTGCGGAAAAGTGAAATGCGTGCGGAAAAGTAGGTACTCTTTTGTAGAAAAAATAGTGTTCCTAACTCTTGCGGAAAGTGTCTTTTCCACACTCGATTTCTTGGCTGAACTCCGCTACGCGTCGTTCAGCCAACTGCAATCGCGTGCGGAAAAGTGGCACTTTCCGCACTTGTTAGGAAATATACTATTTCGGTTTTAGAGGGTTTTCTCAAGGTTTTTTCTATTTCCCGACGAGATAGACAAAAAATACCTAGCTAAGGTATCTAGGGCTCAATTTTCGAGAAAAGTTGAATGCCGCAAACCGCATCTCGATATCTTGATTAGTTTGGGAGATACTGTGTGTTTCTCAAAATATCGCATTTTCTTCAAAGTCCCGTGACTTTTTTATTTGTGATTTGTTCATTTTTGTAGAAAACATATTAGTCTGAGCTATTCCCTACCGCTGCGAGAACAAAACTTTTCTCGCGCATGTTCTGGGATATTTTCCATGTAATTCCGGAGCACCCCGTATCTTCATAGGTGGTTTCGGCCAGGTTTTTGTAAAAAAACAAATATTCGTTTCCGCCGAATAATACTGAAAGAAAACCGAATATTCGGTCCATAATAAATGTCAAAAAAATAGGAAAAATAAACTTTATTGCGAGAACGTCACCAATAACATTATATATTAACTTTTTAACCTAAAAGCATAAATAATAAAATAAAAAATAAAATATAACTCGTGTCTTAAATAAAAACAAAATTGCTTAAGCAGCTAAATTTGGCTTTAGGTAAAAGTATTTTCTTTGGTACTTATTTTAATTTTAATTTTCGCAGGTTATGATGCAGAAATAACAAAATTTCTGCTTTTTCTGGTAATAATCTTGATCTTTTTTCTTCATATATGTTACCCGCTTCAGAAAACATCCTTTCGCTGTATACACTTGCTCCAGGTGCACAAAGATATCTTCTTGCCATCTTGGCTAATGTTGGATAAACATTTTTTTTATTTTTCCACCACATAAACACATCTTCATTTTCGTCACATAGGGGTTCTGATAAATAAGAATTGATTTCAGAATTAAAGTTCGCATCTGAATCTGCTTCTTTTTTAGTTTTTTTTTATTCGTTAGCGTTAGTACATTTCTATAATATTGACCCCAAAATGAAGGATTTTCTTTAATTTTTTTTGGCTCGGGTTCAGAAACTGAAGATCGAAAAAACATAAAATAAATCCATGAGTTAGCTAATTAATTACTAAACTAAATATGAAAATTTGTATTACCTATATGTTACACACAGATTTTTATAAGGGCGTGGTCTAAACTGGGCGAACAACGTGACTTCAAAGTGAGATTCTACTGGAGAATGCGTTTGTATAGAAAACGAAAGTCACTACTGCCGAGATCAAAGACGCCGACAGGAAGATAGCTAATTGGGTATATTCCTTAAACTGTGGTTATAGCTTACTGCTTATGTTTTAAATAAATAAATTGCGAATTAGAAAAAATAAATTTGCCGAATATCCGGTATTCGGCCAATTTTAAAGTGACCGAATATTCGGTATTCGGTCAATGGCATGTCTCACTATTCGGTGCATCCCTAGTTTAGATCGTGCCGCCGCATTTTTCATCTGCACCTCACTCGTCGCCCGTCTCCAGGTCGGGTTTATTGTCCATACCCTTTTTTCGGGGACGACGGCGGTATTTTCGTCCGGTTCGGTATTGAAATAGAGCGGGAGTAAACAGCGAGCGCCTCAACTGCCCCGAATGAATTACGTCCGGATTTCCTCTAATTTATTAGGCTTCTAAAATTATCTTTTATTGTTTTTTAAACTTAACGTACCCCGTGGGAGGTTTTTTCGGCGCGTATCGTCTAGGCTCGCGTCTGGTGCGTTCTACCCGCCAAGGTTTCGTGATGTCGACGGGCCCATTTTCCATTTTTCGATTAATTGGTACGTTATAAAATGATGTAGAATATTGTTTCCCCAGGGAATTAAACTAGTGAATAAGTTCTAAAATGAGTGTACTAAATAGGTCTAAAATTATATTTATGTGGGCATCTCGGAATTCCTCTATAGATAAAATTGACGCACCAGAGTTTTTTAGGAAATCCGAAAATGAATAGCTCTACAGAAAATGAATAATTTAACACAGCCACTCGGTCTAACACAAGTGGTAAATTGTAATTTTTTTTCTAATTTTTTTATACACATGTAAGTATAACAATTTTTTTCTACATTTTAGTTTAGAAAGTGTCACTTTTCCGCACTAGTGCGGAAAAGTAGTGCGGAAAAGTATTTTTCCGCACTAGTGCGGAAAAGTGACACTTTCTAAACTAAAATGCGTGCGGAAAAGTGAAATGCGTGCGGAAAAGAGTACCTACTTTTCCGCACGCTTGTAGAAAACATAGTGTTCCTAACTCTTGCGGAAAGTGTCTTTTCCACACTCGATTTCTTGGCTGAACTCCGCTATACGCGTCGTTCAGCCAACTGCAATCGCGTGCGGAAAAGTGGCACTTTCCGCACTTGTTAGGAAATATACTATTTCGGTTTTAGAGGGTTTTCTCAAGGTTTTTTCTATTTCCCGACGAGATAGACAAAAAATACCTAGCTAAGGTATCTAGGGCTCAATTTTCGAGAAAAGTTGAATGCCGCAAACCGCATCTCGATATCTTGATTAGTTTGGGAGATACTGTGTGTTTCTCAAAATATCGCATTTTCTTCAAAGTCCCGTGACTTTTTTATTTGTGATTTGTTCATTTTTGTAGAAAACATCGTTTTTATGTGTAATTTACCGAAGTAAACGGCAATTTTTTAAATGTTTCCGTTTTCGAGTTATAACAAAAAAATATTTTAATGGGAAATCTTAATTAAAATGATGTTACTTAAAAACGGTAAACTAGTTACTAATTACTAATTTCACAAAAATTGTTAATTTAGGACAATACCTACTGTAAATAAAGAATTCCAAATGAATAAATCACATTTCTCAGCCTACTAGGAAATTTTAATTTTTTCGAATTCACGCGCACCGCGACACAAAATTGCGTTTTTCATGAAAACGGTTAAGGTTTTCGTATTTTTACAAGAGACATTTTTTGTTAAAAATCGAATGTAATTTAATATTCCGCTGTCTAAAATGCAGATTTTTCAACGACAAAAAAGTTTAAAACACTTTTGTTCGAAAGTAACGACGTAGCCAACGCCCTCTAGCGGCTAGAAGAAAGTTGATAGAAAATTCATAATCGCCGTCCCAGAAAACATAAAAGTACCAATTTTCAGCTCGATAGCATAAATGGAACCGAAAATACTAATTTTTTTCTGTTTTTAAAAGAAAACTTTGACGCCCTGTATGTCGAAAACGAAGCGTTTTTGTACAAAATGTTATATGAAGAACCCCATTTATTTTTAAAAATACTACTCAAATTTTGAGTATGGCGGTTTAACTTCGACTCACCCTGTATAAACAAAACGGAAATAAAACTTGTAATTTTAATTTGAAACATTTATTTCCGACCATATTTCTTTGTCCCTCCAATTACCTCTTACATCATAACTGTTATTGCATTACCTACAAACTATCATAATATCTGCTGTAGTAAATCATTTATCTTTTCCAACTATTTTTACAAATTTTCATGTTAACTTTTACACAATGTTCTAGCCTGGTGAAGACTCATTGATTCTCAAGTATTATTTTACGCGGTTATATTCTGATTCTTCGAATTCCACATCACGTTACGTAAATTCCCTGGAACATTAAGGAAATGTGACTATTTCCCAAGTATTACCACAAATTATTGCTGCCGATAACATAATTTTTACGAAAAATGAACAACTGGTGTGTTAGGAAAGTCTACCGCAAAAATTAATAATGGGTACTTAGTACTTAACTGTAAAGAGGCCATGTTATTAAGGCTGCACTTTAACCTCGATAAAATAAAATTCATTGTTTCTATTAGCGCAGAATCTATTGTGACCAGGTCTTGTTTTTTTTTTCAATTTCCCATGTATAATAATTGTTTATTGTATAGATTAACTATAATACTGTTTCTCTTGTAAAGATTCCTTTAAGACATAATAGAGTTGTCTCATCGAATTAATTGTATTCTTGGATGGGTAATTAATTTAATAATGCACATTGTGAGTAGTTCCGAGATTAGTACTGTACCCCGATAATCCTTAAAATAAGGAAATGCCAATCTATTTTTAGAGGACAAATTATTGTAGACAATTGCAAAGGCTTAATCCGTTATTTTTTCCGCATTATTTTGTTTATTCCAACTTGATAACATTGTTTATAAAGTATCAAGGGTACATTGATACCTATTTGTACGAGCTAATATCAGGCCTACTACAGGTAGGTCCAAAAGCTAATTGAGCCTTAATTTAATTTGTAAAACACTCAGACATATTAGTGAAATTTGAGATTTAAAAACATTTTATTTGATTTTAGCACCAATAGACGCCGTCTTAGTAGGCTACAACATTTCCACACGTTGCCAAATTTGCAACAGTTACCTAAACAATTCTTTGAGCTCGTTTTTAACACTCGAATGTTTAGTTTTTTTTTAATTTACCTTAGTTGCTCATGACTTCCATATAATAATGTGTAAGAACGTGGAGCTTCGACTCAGTATTTCTACTATACTTTCTGCTTGTTGCAGGTACTTTCTGCAGCCGAGATCGGTAAGAAACCGACCTATAATTCTACAGTCGACACCTCCCGGTACCCGGTTGTCGGGAGACAGCTCGTTGGGCTCCCTCAGGCTGCAGGTGCAGTACACCGAAGACAGGGTCTTCCCTTCGGGCGTCTACGAAGGGCTGAGGGACCTCCTGTTGCAGAGCATACACGTGCAGGTAAGGTACACAAAGGAAAACAACGCCCCGGTCCTCCAAATGGCTTTTACCACGGAGATGACAGAATACAGAGAGCTCATCTCATCAGATATACAATGTGTCCCGGATAACAATGAACAGCATGGGGATCTTGCAAACGGTGAGATATAGAACAACGGTTAAATGGGGAAAAAGTTGCGCAATTTTAAGGTCAATAAAATGATACAAACACATTTCTAATATCTTTTTCGTTTTTGAATTATTTTGAAAAAAGTGAAATTTTGCGCTTTCGATTTTATTTTTGCTGAAGTTGTTATCACACATAGAAAAACAAAGTAAAACACTTTCTTATGGCACTTTTTAACGGGCTTTATGATGGCGTTTTTAGATTTGTTCTACAGCATTTCGTTTTTGAGAAACCATCTTCTACTTTATTTTTTTAAATACGGACCTGGATTTTTTTGCAGATTTTGAAAGCACTTTTCATTGCAAATACCATGATGTATGACACGAAATATTTTTAAAATATTTTGAGACAATTAATTATATATTGAAAATTCATTTTTCCATTATTTGTTTTCTATTGCGGTCCTGTATTTAATAATAAGAAATATAAATATTAACCAGTATTATCAACAATTTAACTGACAGTTTATTTTTACTTGGAAAACTTAATATTTTTAAATACGGCCCGGTCTGGTAAGTGTTTTCCTCTGTTGTTGTACAGCAAACAGTGTCGCATTGTGTTTTGGAGTAAATTCTTCGCTTTTTCTAATTGTGAGAAGAAAGCTTTAAGCCAACGAAACCAATAATTTTTGCCATTTATTAATTGCGACAAATCATTCGTTCGGTCTCTACACTATTTCTGTGAAGATATAACATGTTAACATGTTAAATTTTTTGTCGTCATTTGAAAAAGTACTCTGCATTTCTAATATAAATTATTAACTAAATGATACAGTGGGAGTTATTACAAATGACAAGGGGTTGGTTTCGTTGTTTCAAAGTCTTCTAGGTGGAGGATTTTTATTTATTTTTTATCATCGTATGTGACTGCTATTAGTCTTTGCCGTCCTTTTTTTGGTTCTCCGATTAAAAGATAAGTTGTAAGTTAAATTGTTGACAATACTGATTAATATTCAGACTTCTTATTATTAAATACAGGGCCGCATTAGAAAAAAATGAATGGAAAAAGGAGTTTTCAGTATAATTATCTCAAAACATTTTAAAAATATTTCGTGTCATACATCATGGTATTTGCAATGAAAAGTGCTTTCAAAATCTGCAAAAAAATCCAGGTCCGTATTTAAAAAAAATAAAGTTGAAGATGGTTTCTCAAAAACGAAATGTTGTAGAACAAATCTAAAAACGCCATCTTAAGGCCCGTTAAAAAGTGCCATAAGAAAGTGTTTATCTTTTTTCTATCTATGATAACAAATTCAGAAAAAATAAAATCGAAAACGCAAAATTTCACTTTTTCAAAATAACTCAAAAACGAAAAAAGATATTAGAAATCTGTTCGTACAATTTTATTAACCTTAAAATTGCGCAACTTTTTCCCCATTTAACCGTTGCCCTACCTCTCGCCGTTTGCAAGATCCCCATTCCCCATGCTGTTCATTCTTATCCGGGGCACATTGTATAGGGTGATGCAGTCATGAGGTAAAAAAATTTTAACCATACGGCGGTTGTGCGGATGTTGTGCAACTGGCAACTGCACACCAGCCTTGACTAGAGGTTTAACGTCACGGAAAAAAACAGGGAAAATTGGGAAAAAACAAGGTTTTTTCCGTTTTTTTTTCCGAAGCCCCAAAAATGGAAAAATTGGAAAAAATGGAAAATTTCAGATAAAAATCGAATAAACAAAATAAACAAAGAAAGTTGAAGAAACACTTAAATTATATTTTTTGTATACCTACGTATTTTGCTCGAAAAAACCTCAAGGAGTATAAAAATAACATATTTTGGTAGTAATGCTTTATTTAAAACAAATTAAATAAACAAAACACTTATTGATCAACAATAAAAAATTGAAAACATAAATTCTTTTTAACTTTTTATTATATATTATATAAATTATTTTATTTAAAAATATTTATTTTATTTCTTTTTTATTATGTATTATTAAAAAAATTGTTTTTTTCCGTTTTTTTCCAAATTTTTCCGGGAAAAAAAAGTTTTTTTTCCGACGATCAATTTTTCCGGAAATTTTAAACCTCTAGCCTTGACGAATGAGCTTACCAGCTAACAAGGCAAGCGCCGTTTGTGTAGGGGTTGAATGCACTCCGGAAAATATTTTTTCATTTTTTTTTGGTTGACTTTAGATTTTTTTTTAATTTCATGTTCGTATTAAGCTATTTTTTCCACTTGTGGTTAAATTTTTTACATCATAACTGAATCACGCTGTATAGAGTGATTCCGTTTTATTCTAGGACACTTCAACAGGTAATAGAAAACCATAAAATAGGACTATTTTGTGGTATAATTTTATATCCACAACCTCCCCATTTTCGAGATATAGGGTATTTAAATTCTCAATAATTTTAACGTCCATTTTTTATTTTTCTAACCGTTAAAGACATTCAAACAAAATTTGGTACACAGAATGCATTAATCAAGTGGAGCAAAATGTACCAAGCTCCCCAAATAGCCAGTGCGATGATATGTGTATACACTACATTTTTTTGTTTTGTCAATAGAAATACTAATACGGCCCTGTACAGAATATTCTTTTATGCACTTCAATAACTCTTTTTATTCTAAGCAAAATAGTTATTTATGTACCAAGGCACTGAAGTTCAACTTTTTATGACTCATGTGGAGTTTAGTTGCTGAGGCCTCTGGCCGAGGCAAATAAACCACATGAGTCATAAAAAGAACTTCAGTGCCGAGGTACATATTATATTTTTCTTGAAATCGGAAAAAAAAATGTTTTATTAGGCAAGAAAATAATAATAAGGGATCACCCGTCCACGAACCGACTACGCGCGGCGTTGCTTGACTTTACCGATCGCTCTACCTAGCACAAGCATAATGATGTACGGCACCTTCTGACAGAAAAACCAAACTGCTGCTTCTTGTGCAGCTTACACAACAAATCTATTGTTTTTCAAATTTACTAAAATATGTATACTGAAGGATTGCGCTTCTATAGGAAACAATTTCGCAATGTGTACGAAAAGTTAAATGAGCCTTTATCGGCCGGGTTTTGAATATTTTGTCACTTTTGACGGGCGATTTCTCCGCGTCTGACGTTTGATGTTTACATCTCGCCAAGGCCTACTTATTGAAAAAATCGTACATTATTGTACGATTATTGTACGATTTCTGTGCTTTTAATGACGATTTTGGGACATTTTAATGCCGATTTCAAGAAAACACTTTTCTTGAAATCTTAGATTTCTATTTGCCTAATAAAGGATATTAAACAATGTGCTTTGGTTGCAAAAAAATAAAAACTTGCCTGTTAAAAACCACTTACTTGCCAAATCGAGATTTAAAACATCTTTTTTTTTTTCAAATGAAATAATTTAATTTTTTGCATTAAAAAAAGCAATAAACTATAAATATTAATTATCCCGTAAAACTGTGGCAGATACAAAAAAATTGTCAAAAGACGGTTTTTGCTTAGAATAAGAAACGTTATCCAAGTGCATAAAAGAAAATTCTGCAAAGGGACCTATTAGTATTTTTCTTGATAAAACAATTGTAGTGTATACCTACTTACCCATATCTCCGCCAGTGGCTATTTGGGGGAACTTGGTATTATCACATTTTATTATACTTGATCAATGCATATTGTTTGTCAAATTCCGTTTGAGTATCTAACGGTTGGAAAAATAAAAAAATAAACGTTATTTTTTTGCAATTTAAACATCCTGTATCTCGAAAACGTGGCGGCTGTTATACTGCAAAATAGTCATATTTTATGGTTTTCTATCACCTATTGAAGTGTCCTAGAATAAAACTGAATCACCCTGTATATGCCAAATGTATATTATGTTAAAATATAAACTAAGAAGAACAGTATAATTTAAAGCCGAGAAAGAAAATACTTGGAAGTTGGATTCCAGTTGAGGTACCTATTTGACAAGATGATGTCTGATTTTACTCTGCTTCTTCTCGAACTTATTCTTAGAATCTAATTTGTTTGATACATACTTTGCATTTCTCTTGCACTAGAGTACCTAGCTTTTCACTCAATTCAAATCAAAGAAATTGCATTTTTAACATATTACCATTATTTACCAGAGACTATTTAAAATAAGGTTACCCAGCATTTCACAGTCTATCACATAGGAAAAGTGAAGCCTTGAGGGGAAGTTTGTTTTCTGTATACTCCAAGGAGACCACATAAGTGGGCTGGTACAAGGTTATGTTATATGTCAGTGTCCAACTGCCATCAGGTTTTATGTGATAGATAGTGCCATAGATTCTAAAGGAGGCAAAAAATTTCCCATCATAATTCACAATTTTTAAGTTTTCTAACTTTCTGATACTCATATGTGACAATTAAAGTTTCAACTATACAATAAATATGTTTCATTTGACAGTTGCCATATTCTGTAATTGTAGACAAAACATTGTCAAGTCTAATTTTTAGAAATCATGGAAACCATTATTAATTTTTACTAACAATCAAAGTACCTGTTATATTCATAGATTCTCCAATAAAATGGCATACTTGGCATCACTGATACTATTAGAATGATGAAAGAATAGGCAGGGTTGGCTCCCCAGAGTGGGTTTTTTAAGTAAGGTGTTTATGGTTTTAGAATTTTTTATTTCATTTTTTATGGTTGAATAAGGACTGATCAGTGAACACAGAACAGAAACACAACATATAACAGCACGAAACAGGTTTGGACTCGCCTATTCTGTACACCATCTAATCTGAACAGAAGACAATATTGGATAATTTCTTATTTAGGTATTTTTGTATTAGATATGTATTTTTGTATTGCAGTAAAATATCAATTTTTTCGTCTTTTGTAAATATTAGTCAGGAAATTTAATATTTTATTAATAGCAAGGTGGAAAATAAAAAAACCCAATTAAACAAAAAAAAAACTAATATTAAACCCAAAAAAAAAACACTGAGTTGGTTTTTTTCCAACCCTGAGAATAGGCCCCACTTTGGAAAGTATAATGCTGGGTCCCCTTATTTTAAAGAGTCCCTGTTATTTACTAACATTTCTTTTGTTTTGTTGCAGCCTATAACAGCTACTTCGGTGTACTTCCTAGGAGAAATTATAAATAAAATAGACATAGCGCAGCCATTAGTTAGGATATTTTTACACTACGACAAAATCGTGCCCATCATGCGTGGATTGGCCGATATGGAGATTTCCAAAGTCACGTGAGTTTATAAGTTTATCCTTGGTTTGCCTCTAGACTCTAAATAAAAATATTTCTTGTTGTCCGGAAGAAGGATCAGCACCACGGGCGTAGCCAAGGGGGGGGGGTTTCGGGGGTTCAACCCCCCCCCCCCCCCCCGAAATAAGCAAAATATTACCTAAAAATACGAGGAGCGAAGAGTTAAATTATTATTACGTTTGAATATATGTAGTAATAGTAGCGCCTAGCGCCATCTTTTGACGAGAGGCAGACGCAGTTGCAGCCGAACTATTTTGTATTGTAGGGACACTTTGCGTTATTTCTCGATTATTCGCCACGCCCCTCGGTCGAAATGAGCGGAACTTTGTGGAAGTTCGTGGAAGTTTCTGGACGGCTACTGGGCTGCTATATAAGCGGCGCCGCGGCGCGTGACCGCGCTTACGGCAGTATTGTTCCATGCGAACTCGAAGCGAATAAAAGTGAAAAGTGGTGAACGAATAGTGAAGAGAATTAAGTGTACCGTGTAAGTGAGTAATTATTTTAGTGCACTGTTATTCGATGACCTTGTTAAGGATAGATACGTGAATCATTATTACTGTCGAAAAATGGAGGGGAAAAAAAGGAAGGGTGATAAACCTAAAGGTATGGACTACTGGAAAAAGTGGTGTAGTCAAGGTCAAGGGGTTTCTAATAAAGAAACAAATTTGGATTTAGCTATCAAAGCTTCAGCTACCTTGCATGCTGATAAGAAGACTGCCTACCCCGAAATCTAGTTTGGAATGCCTAGATATGTGCGATAAAAACCTTTATCCTAATATTTACACATTACTACAAATCTTCGCTACCATTCCTGTATCCACTGCTACCCCAGAAAGGTCTTTCTC
The DNA here is from genome assembly GCA_963920635.1 of Pseudeuparius sepicola. Classification (NCBI taxonomy): domain Eukaryota; kingdom Metazoa; phylum Arthropoda; class Insecta; order Coleoptera; family Anthribidae; genus Pseudeuparius; species Pseudeuparius sepicola. The sequence goes on from OY987299.1 coordinate 15,797,334, forward strand.
GAGCCTAAGGAGACTGAAAAACTATTTACGAAACACTACAAGTGAAAACAGACTTAATGGTTTGGCTCTAATGAACATTCACTATGGAACAGAAATTCATGCAGATGAAGTAGTGGATATATTTAAAAGAAAAAGCCGAAGATTTCTTCTTTAATGGTATTAGATTTAGCGCAGAGGAACGAAGTTAATTTATCCATTTCATTTAAAGTTAAGAACTTTATAAATTGTCGTAGTTTTTCGGATGAATATATAGATATTAAATTTCATGTAAGTATATTTTTGTTGTTTTATTTACTTCTCAAACTAAACCCCCCCCCCCCCCCAAAACTAAATCCTGGCTACGCCCGTGATCAGCACAACTACTGGCTGAAATAAGAATTACTATTACAGAATCAGTTTCGAAAAATAAAAAAGTCGATATCGTCTGGATATCGTCTCAATATTTTTCTGTAACTACCTATCTAAAATATCATTGTAATGTTTATTGATAAATTAATTGGCCTTTTATTTTTAGATAAAATAAAGAGACCAATAATAATTATTATACAAAATTTATCGATACAGTTTCCGGCATACCATGGAAAGAAAAATAGGTACAGGGTGTTCACGAAATATTGGAGACCCCCCTTAACGTTCTCATTTTTGACCAGAGGAAAAAGTGTTTTATACGAAAGTTTTAGAAAATTTTCTCAACTTTCCAATGCCGTTTTCAAAAAGGAAATCGAACGCCGCGTTTTCAAGATAGAGACCTAACTTGTGTTTTTTTAAATGGAACACCCTGTATGTTATTGAATTTTTAGATTCTACGCTTCGTTCCGATCACAACGATATATTATTTAATATATTTTATATACCTTTTGTCATAGAAAATTGCATTTTAATACAGGATTACACAAAAACTAAGGTGGCCATGAAACTAGAACTAACACATTTAAGAATATTTTTGATTTGTTCCAAGAGAAAAAATCATAAAAACACAAAAGAAAAGCATATAAATTTTACTACACAAACAAAATATATAACAAAGTATAACAAAAACAATATTTTTCATAAGAACTGTTCGCATTGTAATCCGTTCACTTGAAGGCATGAGCGATATCTCTTTCTTAAATTATTAATACTTGTTAATATTATATCTTGATTGTTATTTAAAAAATGTATCCATTCGACAATTTTTCCTTGCAGTTCTTCTATATTTTCATTCGGATCTTTGTAACAACGGATACCTACGTTTTTTAAATAACAATGAAGATATAATATTAACAAGTATTAATAATTTGAAAAAGCGATATTGCTCCAAGTGAACGGATTACAATTATTCGAACAGTTCTTATGAAAAATATTGTTATTGTTATACTTTGTTATATATTTTGTTTGTGTAGTAAAATTATATGTATATGCTTTTCTGTTGTGTTTTTATGATTTGTTCTCTTGGAACAAATCAAAAATATTCTTAAATGTGTTAGTTCTTGTTTCATGGCCACCTTAGTTTTTGTGTAATCCTGTAATTTTCTATGGCAAAAGTTATATAAAATATATTAAATATATATATGGTTGTAATCGGAGTGAAGCGTAGAATCTAAAAATTCAATAACATACTGGGTGTTCCATTAAAAAAAACAAAACTTAGGTCTGTATCTTGAAAACGCGACATTCGATTTTCTTTCTGAAAACAGCGTTGGAAAGTTGAGAAAATTTTTTACAACATAAAACACTTTTCCCTCTGGTCAAAAATAAGAAAGTTAAGGGGGGTCTCCAATATTTCGTGAACACCCTGTACCTCTGTTAATAAAAATTTGGGGTTGATTTGGGAGATTTTGCTGTGGTTTAGTGAGAGGGCCCTACCTCCGAAAAATCGATATCTATTCCGCCCACAAGAGAAACCCAAAACGTTCCATAGCCATTCGTGAGTCACCTGAAAAAAAATCGCCAGGGGGGTTGGAAAGGTCAAAAGATTATAGCGCCGAAGCTTGCTTCCGCACGAAAAGGTTACCCACCACTTGCGGAGATTGTTTCCACCTCCAACATTTAAAATAGCTACATAATTTCGTGCAATCGCTTCAAAAACATATCCGAAAGCTCCAAAATTGATACCCCCGCTCATACAGTCGTCTCCAAAAAGTTCGCATCATTATACCAGAATAATAATAAATTGAAACAAATAAAAAAAAAAGAAATAAACTGCAATAATGATGAAAGGTAAATTGGCCCGTAAAAAAACCAACTACCATAATAATATGTGAAGTTTTATTTACAACCTAATAGTCCTGAAGCCCGTGTACAAAAGTGCAACGATTATCGAATAGTTTCTTTATATTTTCATTCGATTGTACCCACATTGTGCAGCTACGTCTGGGGTCTCAGCTGGCTAGGTGGTGGTGGGGGTAGTTGGTAAGGGGTTGCAAACACATGAACAAATAAATTTTTTTTTCAAGTTTTCTTTTATTTTTCATAAAGGGCGACAGATATGGCAGACATATTTGGTACAGTTTAGACACACAGTAAATGCTATAAACTAAATATAATTCGGCTTGTCTACTTTCACCAGTGCCGGAGAGGCGGGGGTCCACCATCATATTTTTCAATAAAAAAATGGGGCGCCACTGGAAAAGTAATATTTTTCTGCCTCAACTAAATTTTCCAATAAATTCTAAGAAAAAAGTATTCTTGACTTTTTCGAAAAATTTACTTTACTTCACAAGGCTTTGCCGATTACGTGAAATAGGCAACTACGATATTTGTGGTTATAATCCGGACGAATTTTTACTGTACGCAGCTCAAACTAATCACCACACTATTTTGCACCTTTTGCTACATCGAAATTTCGCGAAAACCCGCGAAAAAACCCAAAAGTTGAAAGATTTATGCCGTGTTTACGTCCGGCCCGGCCGTTGTTTTCGCCCGACATTCGGCGCGGCATAAATCTGTAGATGTACCAGTTTCGTCCATTTTTTCACTTGAACTTCACGGAATACCTAAATATTATTATAAAATTAAGTATTTCACTAGTTACTCCGCGGAACTAAATAACAAATTCTATAAACGTAACCTCTAATTTCTAAGATCACATGTTTAGTTTGTGTAGTTGCCTATTTCACGTAATCGGCAAAGCCTTGAGTGCCCAGTACATGGATTGAGCATTATTTTGCCTATTACATGAAATCGGCAAACCCGCTGCTTATTTCATGTAATGGGCAATTACGCAGATTCGGCGTAACAGTGGTTCTCCGCAGTTCGCGTCGGAAGGGGAAAGACCTCCCCGCTAAGCACTTTTAGCGAGAATCCAGCGGCGTTACATTAGGAAGGGCAAATATTGATTTGCCCCATTTTCTAAGCATCGACTAAAAATTTTTTTGTGGGGCTTTATGGGGCTCCCCTTTATGGTTTGGTAGGTATAGGTATACAGGGTGACCGTATTTCGAGTCCGTGCATGGGGATCTTGGTTATCTTAAGAGATACGAGGTCGGTTAAATTGGGGCAAAGTTGCGGAATTTGACGCCGAGTAACACGGTAAAAAGAAATTTTGGCTGGCCCTTTTCGTTTTGAAAATAATGCGAAAAAACTGAAAATTGTCGTTTTCGTTTTTATTTTTTTAAACGAAAACGAATGGCGCTGGACATTTCTAAGTTAAACATTATTAAGGCACTTTTTTACAAGGAATCTAAATATGACCTCGCATTTTTTTCTCGCCTCCCTGGAAAAAGATATGACAATCAGATTTTTGCATTTTTGAAAAGATGATTTTTTTCTGGTTAAAATGATATGTCACACATTATGCTTTACTTTGTTTTTCTTGCCGTAATATCAAATTAATCGTTTTTGCGTAGAGTGCCTTGGAAACGTAAGCCCCATAATGTTTGACGTTTTTTCATAGAGTGCCTTGGAAACATAAGCCTAGTTAGCAACTGTTGCGAAGTGTGCTTTGGACTATTGTTTAACGGTTCAGTAAACATTCAGTTAATGTTAAATTTATTGATTAAATAAATCATAAACGTACCACGAGAGTATGTTATTTATTCGTCATTTGCCTAACACATTAACACTGAAAGAGTCAAACTGGGAACACAAGAAAAACAAAAACCTAGACGAGTAGACTATCCTATTTTACAATAAATGTTCAATTTGTCCTTCTTGTTCCTCAAGACACAATGCAGCACGTTTCCTTAAATTTTTTATGGCTCGTCCAATATCCCTTCGACGTCATTTATGTTTGAGGAATAATAAATTTGAATCATGTCACGCTTTTCTTCATGTGAAAATGCCAGTTTTTCAGTAAAATGAAGTATCCGTGACACTTAAAATGGGGTCATTTCATAAAAAAATATTTTTGTTTTCTTTGCGTTTACTTTATGTATTATGTCTTCAAAGTCCCAAAAAGTCCACCCGTTTGTTTTTATTATCTTTAACTAGGCCAAAAATTAGAATTGAAATTTGAAAATCGGGGTCCTGCTGACGTCAGCTGGACCCTTTACCAATCAGTTTCATAAGTTCGGGCTAAAAAATTTAATAGATTTACTTGTTTTTTAACACTTATTATTAATAAAAGGTATACAACTGAGGTGTATTAATTATATGGCACACCATTATAACCAGATTGTAGTTTAATTATAGTTTTATTATGTAATTTAAATAGGACATTTTAAAGTAATAAACCCTCCCAGGTAGACGACAAAATAGCCGGCAACATCGCACCACTATCATTTCGATTGTTTACGTCTTACGTCGTCGGAGTTAAGAGTTTTTTTATTTTTCATTATGAAAACTAAACAATGCAAAAACAAAACGTAAACGATGGCTAGCCAAACGAATGAATAACCAACAAAAACAAACCAACGCAATAAATAGGTCACAGCTGTGATTTGACAGAAAGGTGGGCGGGCTGTTTAAATTTGAACCTGACCGTTTTGCGGCGTTGCCGGACCTACAAAAAGTACCCATACTCACTCCGTGGAATTTTTTTTTTTCGGCCAAACGGGCCTTTAAAAAAATTTGAAAAAAGTATATTTTAGTCAAAGCTATCATCTGAGCTTATCAGAAAAAAACGTGAAATGTGCCCATTGTACTAAACTATCAAACGTTATAAATATGGGGCTTATGTTTCCAAGGCACTCTATGCAAAAACGATTAATTTGATATTACGGCATGAAAAACAGAGTAAAGCCTAATGTGTGACATATCATTTTAACCAGAAAGAAATCCTCTTTTCAAAAATGTAAAAATCCAATATGGCGCCCATAAGAAAAATAAAATTTGATCGTCATATCTTTGTCCAGGGAGGCGATAAAAAAACGCGAGATCATATTTAGATTCCTTGTAAAAAAGTGCCTTAATAATGTTTAACTTAGAAATGTCCAGCGCCATTCGCTTTCGTTTAAAAAAATAAAAACGAAAACGACAATTTTCAGTTTTTTCGCATTATTTTCAAAACGAAGAGGGCCAGCCAAAATTTCTTTTTACCATGTTGCTCGGCATCAAATTCCGCAACTTTGCCCCAATTTAACCGACCTCGTATCTCTTAAGATAACCAAGATCCCCATGCATAGACTCGAAATACGGTCACCCTGTATATGAGTAGATACCACGATGACGGTATTTATGTAGACATGAGCGCGCGTGGTGTTTTTAATTGAATAACAAGGCTGTACCTATGCGGTATGTGAGGCTATACTGTTTTTCGAGTTTTGGTTTGGGGTTGGATATACCTTCGTGTTGGGGGATTACTTGAAAGGGCCGCCCTCCGTACTCCTCCCCCGCACATCTAATTGGAACGGAACGAAGTGGGCCACGGAAATTCGGTCAAGGGTCCCAGAGCGTCGCCCCAAATGGAAAGAATGGAAACGGCGGAAGCCGTCCAGCCGCGGGGGTGGGAATCGATGGCGTCTGGCGCTGAGCCGGCGTGGGCGCCGTTTTAATTATCGCGAAAGTTCGTCGGGCGGCGGGGTGTCGGCCCCCGTGGGCGTCGGAAAAATGTCCCCAACGAAATTGCGAGGTAAATATTAATGGTGAAAACGAGCGGGTTCGGGAAATATTTGGACAATACGAAACACCTTTTTTGTAGTAAAGTTGGATCAACATTGTACATATTAAGGACCTGTGCATGGTGCATGGTCACTGTTCGGAGCCCGGCTCCGCACTATTTCATGCAATCGCTACTGGCGCCACCAGAGGGGACCCAGCATTATACCAGCGTCCAGAGATTTATACTTTCCAAAATGAGGCCTATTCTTTCCTCATTCTAATGGTATCAGTGATGCCAATAATGCCATTTTATTGGAGAATCTATGAATATAACAGGTACTTTTATTGTTAGTAAAAAAAATTAATAATGGTTTCCATGATTTCTAAAAATTAGACTTGATAATGTTGTGTCTACAAGTGCAGAATATGGCAACTGTCAAATGAAACAAATTTATTTTATAATTGAAATTGATTTCCAGCAATTATTTCCACAAATTTAAGTAATAAGTTTGGTAAGTCAGTGCCGATTTTGCTTATTTAAGATGTTGTCGCTATTGCACCTTGTTACCAGGTTCCTCAATCCATTTGTAATATGTATACTTGAACTTTCTTCCCTTGTTGAATGTATATACCGAGGTTATACCCAAAGAACTTTCACAGATTTCAGGATGGACTAATAAGATTAGGTCTAGTAGTTCTAATCATGTAGTTTCACTCGGTGTTCATAATAGAATTTTTGTAATTCTATTTCCTTCCCAAGGTACCTCACAAACTTAAAATAACCTGTAGTCGTAGATAAAAACTCTTTAAAAAAAGACCCCACTTAAGCTACCTGCTTAATAATTTAAAATTTACGAAATACGGTTTTTGTTTTGAACTACCTACTTATTTATACGCAATGTCTACGTAATGGGAATTGTAGGATTACTAAAGGCGATACAGGAAAAATCTGGTTGCATTTATTGGGACTACTATAAGCGGCCGCATTACCTTTAATTGTCACATCTGAGTATCTGGAAGTTACAAAATAAAAAAATTGTGAATTATGATGGGAAATTTTCTGACTCCTTGGACACTGACATATAACATATCCTTGTGCTAGCCCCCTTGTGGTCTCCTTGGAGTCGACAGAAAACAAACTTCCCCTCAAGGCTTCACTTTTTCTATGTGGTAGACTGTGAAATGCTGGGTCCCCTTATTTTAAAGAGTCCCTGGGCGTCACGAACCGATGTTTTATGTTAAAATCACCACCGTTGCAAAATATTTTATAATAATCCAGGAAAATAAGGAAAAATGAGAGAAGTTTTTTTTTACTCTGAGGTTTTTTAGCGATTTTCAAGACACCGCAAAACTCACATTCATATATCAAATTTGAAACCAAAAATATAGGGAGTTCCATTATTCAGGGTGCCAAAGTTGAGGCATCTGGCGAGTTAAGTGTGCCATGGAATTACCTCAAAACAGTTGAATGGTCAACAGGACCACTCAAAGTGTCGGTGTGCAAAGATCCAATACAAAATATACAGAGTACGTTATACACGTCTAAAATTTGGGTGGCTTTGTTGTGAAACATCCAATAATTTAAATATATTTTTAACAGGGTTGCTGATTTTTTTTATTTTTTTAGAAAAAATCAAATTAATCTAATTTTTTTATTTAAATCGGATTTAAATAAAAAAAATCGGATTTTTTTTATTTATATATAGAATTTTTTGTTTAAAGTGGTTTTCTTTTTTTTATTTTATTAAGAAATTATATTTGATTTTTTTAAACGTATAAATAGATAATGAAAACGTTTTACTTATGTTTTTTATTTAAGGATTTCAGCAGAAAGACAAGTTTTGCAGACTTCTCGGTACCTAGCTTATTTCCTAATTACCTATGAACCAAATTAAAAGATGAAATGATACGCTCTACTCCTGCTGAAGATGCTACTGCAGTATGCAGTTGCTTATGTATGCTCATTTCCTCTTCAGTTACACAGCCAGTGGCGTGTTTTTTTTTACATAATGTAACTACATTTAAATTTTGATTTAAATCAAATGATTTTTTTATTTTAATCAAACGATTAAAATCGCGATTTAAATCATTGATTTAAATCAATTGATTTTAATCAAAGCAACCCTGATTTTTAACTTGCTCGTTGACATTTTGTAAACAATAGTTATTTATGTACCAAGATACTGAAGTTCAACTTTTTATGACTCATGTGGAATTTAGTTGTCGAGGCCTCTGGCCGAGGCAAATAAACCACATGAATTATAAAAATAACTCAGTGCCGAGGTACATATTTTATATATTTTCTGAAATCGGGAAAAAAGGTTTTATTAGGCAAAAAAAATCATAAATCATAAGGGATCACCCGTCCATGAACCGACTGCGCGCGACCTTGCTTGACTTTGACAATCGCTCTACCTAGGTCAAGTATGACGAGGCACGGCACTTCCCAACAGAAACTCCAAACTGCTGCCTGTTGTGCAGCCTCCATGAAAAATATATTGATATTCAAACATACTAAAATATTGATACTGAAAGATTGCGCTGCTATAGGTAACAATTTCGCAATGTATACGAAAATGTAAATGGGCTTTTATTGACCGGGTTTTGAATATTTGGTCACTTTTGACGGGCGATGGCTCCGCGTTTGACGTTTGATGTTTATATCTCGCCAAGGCTTACCTACTTATTGAAAAAATCGTACAGTAATGGGCTACATCAGTGCCGATTTCTGAGCTTTTAATGACGAGTTTGAGTCACTGCACTGCCGATTTCAAGAAAAATAAATTACTTTTGCGTTTATTAATATATATATTTTTAATAATTCCATGGCACTCTTGACATGGTATTCATTTTGTTCATATTTGACATCCTATAGATAAGTCCTCCCTGCATATTTGTAGGCAGTGTGTACAGAGTGAAGCAACTATGTATGTTCTTTGTAATTGAGGATGAGACTGAGGTATAATAAGAAACTTTTGTTCTTTCTTTCGGCTTATTGATTTACTTATGATAAATATACAAATATACTGGCGTGTTTGTGCTGCTTGTTACTGAGAATAAGAGTATTTTTTTAACGTTCCTAGAATTTCATGGTCATTATATTTCAAAGAGAGCAGCAATCAAATTAATTCCCTGGGATTCGGACTTGTTCCGAAAACAAAAGCAAAATAAATTACCTCTCAAACAATTACAAATTACAATGTCCGATGGTATCAAGCAAAATTAACGATTTCCATAAGCCTCACTTTCCTACGATGGTTAAACAAGAATGTACTTTCTCCGCTCTTAATTATTAGCAATTATGATTGAAGAATCATCAGGACACGCTCTCCGCACTCCTGCTCTCCGAAGCCATTACTAAGTAAATACGCTCAAAAATGCCAACGCTTAAGTATGCGTACATCAAGAAGATTTATAATATATTACCATCGCCGTTCAATGACCAACAGCGCATAAAATTTGCAAGTCAGCGGGGAAAAAGTTTTCATGGTTGCGTTTTAATAGTTTAGGAAGTGAGGCTCGATATACGACCAATTATTTGCTATCGGTTGGAAAATTTATATCGAAAATTAATTATATGTCAAGATTTTTGTTTTAGCGACTTGTTGCACCCATCGCAAACTCAAAAGTCACTGTCCTCCCGTGTACGTGGTCACAGTTTTTGAGTAGGCAGAAAATTGAAAAGGTTTTTGCATAGGATTGTAGCAATTTTAGTAAATATGACTTCCTCCCCAGCCATGTCATTATCCGCTTGTTAGGATCTATTTAGAAACGGCTTAAAATCTTCCAAGTTGTACTTACCTGAAATAGGCGGGGTTTTTCTAGGGTTACAGTGTTTTCACTCGATAATTGGCCGCAAAAGTATAAATCAATTTTTCGTTGGTTGGAAATGCTAATTTTAGCGTGATGACGGAGTCAACCGAGGAGTCAACGGTTGTACTCAGTCACTCAGCATCTTATATAATAATAATAACTTTATTCTCCAAAAGTGTACATAATATAATAATAATAATAATAATTCTCACCCTCACAATACTCCAAACTAGGAGTACCCCAGAAGCAACCACATGCTTGTGGGGGGCAGTTAGTGTAGGACAATTAGTAAATCACACGGATAAAGCTATTTAGGAGCAATACCACAGATTACCAGCCAGATGCGAAAGTAAGCGGCAAACAGCAATACAATATTGATTTAGCAGACGTAGATTGCCCGAACCAATGCATTTATAAATTCGGACTGTTTTATGGAAAAGATTGGGCGCACCAATAGATTTTATGATTTAATGTACCTATTTAATTATGGATTAATACAAAACAGTCGAAGCTTAAAATATTATAGTATTATTTTTTAAGTGGTTTACAACAACAAAAGAGAATATTGGCCACACAATTATTGCTAAACTACTTACTTTTGCACTGAATTAAGTATTATGAATGTCTGAAACAATTAAAACAATACATCAGGAATTCAAAACGAAAACGAAGTATTCAAGAAAAGTTATAGGTATCAGCGGATCATACAAGTGGCTTAATATATTTATTTTTCGATTATTTTTTTCAGTTTTCGTTGAACTTTTTAGATTGCGATTTGCATATTTTAAGGTATAAAATATACTTTATCTAACAAATAAATTAATTACATATATCGTACTTTAGGAAAGTGTGCACATGTATGAATGAAAATATTTTGCTCCTTTCGTTAAAAAAAAATCGAAATTCCTTTGCTACCCGAAACATCATCAAAAAACGATGACAAAAATATATTTCATATATATAATACTTTTCGAGTATTTAAATACCGACTTCTATCATAATAATATAATAATACTACACCTAACTACCTATAATAATTTCTCAACTTTTTACCTAGGTACTTAAAACTCTTGAAAGGTGCAGTACAAAAATCTGGTCTCTCTCTGTTATCTATACGTATCATTCTGAATTGCCGACGTTTTCATAATTATTATCTCATCATCTTCAGGGTACTACAATAAATAATAGCTAGCATCCCAGAATAACAATTCAACAAAATAAAATATGTGATATTTTTTATTAGACACGAGTAGGTTAGGTTAGGAGCAAAATTACATTTATTCATCCATGTGCACACTTTCCTAAAGTATATAATAATTAATTTATTTGTTGGATTGAGGATATTTTATACCTTAAAATATGCAAACCGTAATCTAAAGAGTTCAACGAAAACCGAAAAAACGAATCGAAAAATAGAGATATTAAGCCACTTGTAAGATCTTACAAGTGGCTTAATATCTGATACTTATAACCGTTGAGCGGGCAATTCACATAAAGAGGAACAAAGACTGTCAGATCTGACACTTATTTTTTCCCGAAAAACGCATGTCCGATTCAAAAACAATTTTCAGCAATATAAATGGTATTGTTGACTACAGTTTTCTGACCACTCCTGCGTTGTACCAGAAATTATTTGACAGTCGTTGGTCCTCTATCTAACTATTTCACTCAACACTATAACTTTGCTATAACTAATATCTAATACCTATAACTTTTTTTGAATGCTTCGTTTTCGTTTTGAATTCCTGATGTATTATTTTAATTACTCACACAAGCTATGCTTACCGAGTACTTATTACTGAGTTTATTGTATAGTGCAATTTAATTAGTTACCTATAAACGTATTTAAAAAATATATAAATAAACTTATTCAATTTAATTTAATTGTTTCAGACATACATAATAGTTCAGTGAAAAAGTACCTATGTAGTTTGACAATAATTGTGTAGCCACTATTCTCTTTTATTGTTGTAAACCACTTAAAAAGAATAATATTACAAGATTCTTAGCTTAGACTGTTTTGTATTAATCAATAATTAAATACATTAAATCATACAAATTTGTAAAATGTATTAGTGTGCCCAATATTTTTCATAAACGAGCCTGAATTTATATATGCATTGGTGCGGGCAACATACGTCTGCTAAATCAACCATGTATTGCTGTTCCTATTATTACTATAATAATTACTAAAAATTAAAATCAGTAATAAATATAAGAAGTACAAGGCTGCGATAATAAAATTAAAAAAAAATAGTTTTGTGTGCGACTGCTATTAGCCACATAATTTGACACTGAAAAATATAATATCCTTATTCTTAATTTTTCTTTGGTATAATTGGTAATTACACGTCGCTACTGAATCCCTTATACGCGCTGCCGCTATTACTTGGATTGACATGATACATATTTTTATTTCATCATATTATATGCCCGTCCGTACGATGGACGCTCAGAAAAATAAAAAACATAGAAATGGCATCTGTAGAGTGAAATGTTTGTAAGGGGTAGTTTTTATACTCTATTATTTATTTACTAGTTAAAGTTTAATAGCGTTGCCAATAATACATAATGAAAAACTTATTTCTCTGGTAAATTAAAATAATCTTCAAGATCAAATTGCAAATAATAGTTTTTCAACACTGGTTTCCGTTGTATCTAGGCACTAAGGACATACCTACCCAATCAGTTGCAAATACGTTTGCTTTGAAGTAAATAATGGTAGATAATACCTATATGATATTTATGTATTGATGAGATAAGGTCTGCCTGACTAATAGGTGAATCTAGTATTTATAATTATCTACACACTAATTAGGCAGTATTTGTATACTACGTGTAGTACTTTAATATATGATACAACTAAGGAAACAATAATATACCTACAATTACCAACCCCAATCGCACAATCTGACAAACGCGCAAATCGGTCAAGAGTGCGTGCCTCACCTTGTGTTTGACATAACTGGTGCTGTGTCTTTTAGAAGCAATTTTTCGCTGTTTTCAAGTGTTTCTTAAGTATTCGTCGGTTTAAAATGCTTATATAGACAATTAAGTTATACGTTATGGGCAAAAAAAGTGTATTGTTTGCAAATCAAGCAACTCGCCAAAGGAGGTTACATACCATGCGTAAGTATGTACATAGGCGTACCTAGTTCGGGGCACGGTAAAAGATACCTTTACCACCAGAGGGACAAAGTAAGCCATTTACTAAAACATATAAAATAAGTTTAGGTTTTCGTTAAGATAATTCAATGCCAAACTGCGACAAGCTTTTTTAAATCAAAAAGCTTGTCGCGCAAACTGTACAGAAAATATATTCTTTGGCATGTACTTGTTTATCAATTAATCACTGTCCGATAAAATTAATTGGTACCTACTTTTATGAACATTTCGCGCGACGAGCTTTTTGATTTAAAAAAGCTTGCCGCAGTATGGCATTTAATTATCTTATCGAAAACCTAAACTCGTTGACTGAAGGTTTAAATCTTCACCCAATGCTAAACTTAGTTTATCCATTTTAGTTCATGGCTTAAATAAAAGCTTGTTTTTAAAAAGTTTTTATTTTTTATATTTTTTATATTGTGTTTGCCGAAAAATCCCCAACTAGTAACTGTCAATAACATTGATAAGTTTGAATTTTAGAATTGACGCGTACTAGTTGTATCTAGGGTTATACCTAGGGTTAAAATTTTTTTTTTATAAAAATTGAGATATAAAGTAAAATATTTTTTTTCCTATTTTTATAACTATTTAAAAAAATAAGAGGTACGCCACTGCCTTGTAATCATTAGCACCAGATCTGTCACCCGAACTGTAAACATTTTTTTATTATTATTATGGGAACAAACTTGCCAATACAAAGCCAGTTCTACGTTTTTCATTTTTCCGAGGATAGACGATAGTCTACCGGTCCGCTCTCCGCTTTATACCCAGCGTGCACCAGACTACTAGAGCCGCTTTATACCGAACAGGCACCGGACCGTCGGTGTGGGCTCCGTCTCAGGAGAAGGCGCTCACATGGCATTAAATACTACCAACCCAAGTGAGTTTTTTGTGTTTATTTTGAAAATCATTATGTTTTTCAAAAAACCAATGCCCAACTCAAATACTGCATTATATTGGGCATATTTGGACAAAAAATCAGCCAAATCTGATGTCTCGTTTGGAAAAACAATATACCTAAAGTTTCTGGTAATTTCTTATTCGAGAATAAGAAGAAAACACATTTCAGGTATATTGTTTTCGCAAACGAAACATCAGATTTGGCTGATTTTTTGTCCAAATATGCGCAATATAATGTAGTCCTTAAATCGGCGCGGCCGCTTGCTTTCGCATGTCCTGTAATCTGTGGCAATACCGTGCGTGCACCCACATTTGTCCAGCGCTCTTGGCCATAGCGGTGTTTTTCTTTAAAGACATATGCATGCGCCTGTCTCGAACCAAGGTCGATCGAAGGCAGAAAAACATGCAGTCTAAAATATATCCTGCATGTATAAAATATTATACAGTGATATCTATTAGAGAAACAATAGAAAATTTATTGTTTTGACAACATTTTGTTCCTACTTCGTTTTTGACAGCTATTATTCCTGTTTGCATATTGTATATTTTATTCAATGCTTTCATAGTAGCTGCAAATTATAATAATTTTCCCAAGTATCGGTGTTGGGTCGAAATATAGCAGGCAAAGCCGCGGGTCGGTGCAGTGACATATATAAGGCTTATTTAAACAGCGTTATCAGGATATCCTAGCGATCCTACGATGCAAATTTGCGGTACAGACAAGACGATCCCGTCGAAGGCGGGAAAGAGATAAGATCGTTAGTGTTGCATAGGCGCCGTCGACAAATTTTCTTGTGGCAGCAGCAAACTGGAAATTGCCTTAACTTTTCAAATAAAACTGGTAAATCAGGCATTTTCCTGACCGACTGTATATATTTTTATTTTAGCGTTGTTAAGTTACCAATGTTTTACTATTAACTACAGAACCAGTTCGAGATAGCTTCGAGAACATAGCTAATATTTCAAATTTTGAATTAATGACAGTCAGTGTAGTGTAGTATTCTAAAGTATTTCTAAAGTCACTTGAAACAGCATAAAAAAACTCTACAAAAAGAATATAGGACATAAGCGTCACGCACTTTTCAAAAATGTACATATTCTACAAGCAACATAATATTTCACTTTTAAGGTTTTTTTTAAGGTTGTCGTCAAACACGACGCAAAGGTTAATACCATATAATATAGTCAAAAGGTCTCTAAAAAGCAATATCGATTATAACTATTTACGCAAATGTATATCCTAAGATCTGTGAAATTGTGGCACGGCTATCCACCGCATTTCGCTGCACAACTGGCCAGCCGTCGAACAGTTACCCGTTTTTACTACAATATATATCTTCTCTGTCTCCTTCACCTCTCTTACTACTAATACCAGGTTCGGTTTAAAATGGTTCAAAAAGTGTTTTGTCTCGTATTTTATCGCAGCGGCGCCTGTTCTCAAGCTACCCTGGTAAAGTATAAATGAACTCACTTGGAACAGAGTGATATAAGGGACGCGATCTATTTCATATCATTTATCGCGCTCTGCTACTGGTAAAAATACCAAACTTATCAGCAGAAATCACCCGTATAAAATTCAAAGGTTTTGATGCGTTCGACGTCGACCTAATCAAGGAGGCAGCCAATAAGAAAGCGAGCGTAGCGATTTGATCGGTCGGCGTTTCCGAGATCCACGGAGCAGGTGTCGACGTAGGCCAGTATAACCAGTGACGCGCACGGAAAAAAGGATTGCGCTTTATTTTACGGATTTTGGTTTTGTGTATAGATTTTTGTGTGGTGTTGTTTTGTGTGAAACAAAATTATTGGTTTGCTTTGGTTTGAACTATTTCAAAGTTTATTTTATTCTTTTTTAGCGCATTTAAATAATTTTTTTAAATATTATTAAGCGCGCCGCCTAAGACTCGGTCTTGTCTTACAAAGCAAACGCCGTCCAAGCGTTTTTATGCTGTTCCAAGTGACTTCATTTATACCATACCTAACTTTTATATTGGGAATATCGATCGTAGTTCATAACAACGGTATGTACTTGATTCAAAATGTGACAATCGTGTTCTGCCTACTACATGAAAATACCGACTATGTTTTTTTTTCCAGTTCTGATGTCACTGATTTGGAAATAGGACTAAATATTATGTCTATGACAGTATTTTTTTTAGCAGTTGTATTTTAGCAGTCACTGATTTTAGTCATAGAGAACCACTGTAGAATAGGGCTGGGCGATATTGAAAAAGTTACCGAAAATATCGATATTCATGAAAGTATCGATATGTCGATATATCGATAGTCCGATATATCGATAGTTTGATATTCCGATATATCGATAGTCCGATATATCGATATTAAGATATATCGATATTCCGATGTATCGATATATCGATATTCCAAAACCCCATAATCATGGACCCCCTAAATTAGGGGGCCCTAATTGCTTAAAGTGTACCATTTTCCATAAGTTTGCTATTTACTACCAACAATTAACAAAAACAACGTAGTCATGTAAATCTCATATCTGTCGTGTTGAGTACTGATTTGCTTATTATTGTGGTTGTGGAGGTGGGTATTATTGGCCGTTGGGTGGGGTGTGTACAAGTAAAAGAAGAAAAGCAATAGGCACACTGACGGAAATCAATAGACAACATATCGATAACTATATCGGAATGTCGATATATATCTATCTTCTCTAAATATCAATATATCGCAATATCGATATATTACAATGTCGATATATCGATAAAAATATCGATATATCGAAAAATATCGCAGCCCTAATTATTGTAATCAGCCAACATAAAAAATACCTAAGTACTCAAAACAAAAACAACAAATTTGACACATAAGCAGCGTGCATCATATTATGATAGCCAGAGTTACGTTTCCTATGCCACAAATCCGACACTTTACTCTTCCCATCGTTCTTAAAACTACACTGATTTACTAATTACTAACTTAACTATATGTATATGTCTTTTGTCTAATAACTCCAAAATCTCCTAAAAAACACAAGAGCACCGCAAAAGTAAACACTCGAAACACATCAACACAAATCGGCGAAATCTCAACGAACTCTGGATCAGCTATTTTGGGGCATAATAAAGCCAATGGGCATTTATCACAAAGAGCTCGTGCAATGTTGCCACATTATCCAGAATAAGCAATTTATTAAGGATATTATTTATAGACCAAGTAGGATCAGTAAATTCACAAAATCAGTAAATTTATTGTTAAGTGATAACTGTCCAAATTGTTACAATATGTAGATAGATTGTAGACAGCAACTAATTGTTCCAAATTGATGTTTTCTAACGTTGGTTTTACATGTACTTCTTAAGTAAAGTTAAATTTATGAAGAAGTTTGGCAATGGTGCAATCATTGCAGTGTTTTGTTTTACATTTCTGTTACTAACTCAATCAAATAATGTTACTAAACATTTTTTTATCTTGGCAGGGTCTGTATTGAGTAGGTAATCGATTTTTTCCAGATTACCTAACGCCGTATATGAAAAACAAAAAAAAATGTAGATACCGGGCAGAGCTGGGCAAGTAATTAGGCGAAAGTAATTGAACTGTCAATTAATTCCTTTTCATGGAATTGTACTTAGTTGGAATTACTTTTGAAATAGAGACAGTAATTGTAATTTAATATCAAGTACTTTTTGAAAAGGAATTGTACTTGTGATTTAAAATCAATTACTTGTGAGAATTGCAATTCCTTTTTAAAATTCCTTTAATGCAATTACTGTTTCAATTACAATTACTTTTCCAATTACAATTACTTTTCCAATTACAATTACTTGTCCAATTACAATTACTTTTTCAATTACAATTACTTACACAATCTCCTCTTGCGGTGGATTGATTTTGGAAATATTGCAACGTTGTTTAGGCCAACCTGGCCAACAAAATGCAATGCAAAATAAATGCGTCATCACTGACAAAGTCCGCAATAATGTTTTCTTTCTTAGCCACTCCCATTTACTATTTACGCGTCACTGGCAAGTCATAACGATTGGTCTGTATTCTCTATCTCTATATTAATAGTCAATTCGTAATTCCTATTGTTCACGTCACAATAGACATTTAAATTCTGTTTTTTTTTTTTCATTAGGTGGTATACGGAATTATCACTATTTATTGGATTAGTAATTAATTATTCAAAATTAAAACAGTTTCGATAGAAATACATTTTAGGTTTTGTAACTTTATAAATATTGTATACCACATTTTATAACACAAATTTAGTTCAATACAAAAATTGTCAGTTTGTTTGGTTGTAAAATTTTATTTCGGTACCCACATAATGTAAAAAAATTAAACTTTTTTGTGAGTCGTTGAGTTTGAATCTGAAACTCATTCGCATTTTAAAAGATTTATTTTATTTCTCTAATCATGTAGCCGTTTATTTTCAGTTTTATTTTCATAGAAACTGAGCTGTGCTGTGACTCTGTGAGGCCATTGTGTGTTTTTAGACATAGGTATTACTATATCATACTGTTACCTACTGAATATAATCCCAGAAAAAAGCTTTTTTCTGGGATATAATTCGTTTTGTTCCTTAAAATACTGTACATTTTATTTATTTTAATTTGAATATTTGCCATTTAAGGCTGAGCCGCAATAAGGTGATACTTGGCAGGAATGTGAGGAATAAAGTCCCCCTTCCTCTCTGAAAGTCTATTGGACTCCTCCGAACTCCTATATTTGCTGGATGCCGGATGAGGGGTTTATTTTATAGCGGATATCTCCAGCACACTTAAAAATATGTGGTAACCGCGGCGTTGCATCTGAGTGCGTGGCAACGCTGCATGCCCAGGGTCCGCCCCGATATCTGCCATCGTATGCTAGCCACACGTGCTCTCTTTGTTTATGAGATTCGAACTCCTCCCACAGGCTCCCTTTGCTCCTCAGACCGAAAGTATCTTTTAAATGCGTTCCCGCTTTACAAAGACACAAAGACTAGATTTTTTTTGCATCGCAGAACAAATAATGCTTAATATAGTTAAGTTATCAGTTATGTTTTTTTAAGTAACTAGGTGAGTACCTACGTTCATAGAAAATAAAGCAAACAGAAGTAATTGGAATTGTTTACATCAATTCCAATTCCAAATACAAGTAATTGTAATTGTAATTCAATTACATTTCAAAATATCAACGGAATTGTAATTGGATCTAATTACATTCCTACAAAAGTAATTGGAATTGTAATTGGTCAGTTTTTAATTGTAATTGACCCAGCTCTGATACCGGGTGTACCCAGGATAAGCGAGACCCAGCGAATATTTTTGTCGTCGTGTTTGTGCCCCGTGTGGGGGGCGGGGGGCTGCGGTCGGGCGCCCATGCGCCCATCCGTTCCTGTGCAGCGGGCCGCGGCAGCGCCGGAAGCGGATTACAAAACCCATTCATAAAAATGCGGCGTGGGCAACGGCGGCGGCGGCTCGCCGAAAATACTACGCCCGATAAACGCCGATGCCGGCGGTGTATTAATAATAAAAAATCGGGCGGGCGCGCACCGGAGGCGCGGAGGTGTGAAATAACGCCGAAACGTGGGCTATCGCCCGGTTAAAAATAGAACAACGCTTTAAATGATAATTATAAGTTGGTGCGGGCCGCGCGGCGGCCGTGACGTCGGGGCGTTGCGGGGGATTATTATTATCGGTATACCTACTTATTCATTGATTTTTTTATCGGTTCCTAAACACGTTACCACTCGAAACCTTTTAAGAACCTCAAAAATTTTGTAAATTCTTGTGTTTTATTTATTTTTCAACTGATTTTTTCGCAAGTAATATCATAAGGGCATCTATTTTCCGAAAAACATCGAAAAAACACGTTGCTAAGTAATATTTTAACAAGAAGCATGAGTGCTGGTGGCAACAAAAATCCGAGTCGAAGACGAGGATTTTTGCACCTACACGAATGCATCTTGTTAAAAAAATATTACTTAGCATTGTGTTTTTTGGATTTTTTCACAGGAAAAATTAGATGCCCGAATGGTATTTGACAAGACTATTTCATGAGTAACAGCACAGACCTATATAGAGCTATATAGGTCTGTGGTAACAGATTATTCTGCATACACATAGCTTACAAAACATACTACTTAATATACATACATACATAATAAATATGTAGGTATTAATTTGAAAACTGAATTATTTAATCACAAAATACTATAAGCTTAATTATTTATGGTACAATTAAAATATAAATTGCAATTTTGGTACACATTAGGAGTATTGTTTGAAATCTTTGTTAACTCATTGATAACGTTGGGTGTAGGTAAATCATTAATGTTGTTGATGGGTCCAGCTGTAGAGCGAGAAGCTCGAGGAGTGGCTGCAGGATCTTCTGTTTTCTGTTTTTTAGCTGGAGGTTCTGAGGCGCCACTTCTAAGGGTGTTTATGATATTGGAATAATGCTCATTATCCATTTGCAGATAAGGCTTAATTGTCCAAGTACTGTTTAAATTGAATGTTATTTAATCATTTAAACGAGTTATTCGATGTAAAGTGTACTTGGACATGAGCAAACGGTATGCCATCTTTTCTTCAGCAGTTTCATAACAAGAACTTGCATACTTCTCATTGGCAGCCTGTTCAGAAACGTGGAAAAATTAATTATTAAAATACAAGATCACGTGGCAATAATAGCCCTTTGGACCCACCCTAACGCTATGCCTATGGTTTTCCGAGGAATTTTCTATTTTGAACTTCATTATAAAACACATGGCAGCCTGTATAAAATCATATCAAAACGCATATTTTTCGAATAATTGAAAACTCAGTTTTTCACATGAAGAACCCAGGATGACTCTAATTCATACCTTATTATTGTGAGAATATGGCCACATAATGCCCTTTGCAAGGCATACTGAGTAAAATCACGTCCAAAAATCTGTCACTATCTCCCGGTCTATGCTTCTTTAGTCCATTTCGAAAGTTCGTTTTTTCCCACTGGAGTGTTTTTGTACCATCCACTTGATTGTTCTTTGTTCCATGATGGGTTTACTGTTAAGAATAATCTATCAGTTGTTATTCTAGACGGACTGGACAAAAGGTAGGCTTCTTCGTGTTGGGGATCAGCCATTTACTATCGGCCATTTCTCCACCCTGGGCCGTTTTATTGAAGAGAGGATTATATTCTACTCTTCCTAAAAACTAGGATTTTCGAAAATCAGTTATTTAAAAAAATATGTAACTATGTTATCTACCTGTTTTAATCCCAGAATTATCCACTTCCTCTTTAGAATAATGAACTCTGCAATTGACTGCTTCTCCACCTCTCCAGGCAAGTTCTACTGAAGCGATATGGTAAAATCTTCGCTGGAGTTCCGCCGGAGTGTCTTCGTCAGAGCCGCACTGAGGCACGACCTTTCTTTAATTTTAGTTTTACAATAATTGTTTACATCAAAATATTTCGGAAAAAATTATTGGTTTAATTTAAATGGTTAAAAACATCGATACAATTATTTGTGGCAGTGTCTAAATAGCTGAAAACAACAAGATAAAACCGCTTAAATACACTTTTGCGGTCGAGTATGTCCCTGTTGCCAGGCGCGCTGATATTTTTTGGACCAATCGCCTTGTTTCGCGGAACGTCATCGAACACGTGCATTTATTTACGCCAGGAGTAAGAATTGCTCGATTTTAGTATTGGCAAATTTGGCAAGATTGCCACATGCACATAACATTCTAATTCTACCCCCTTACCTTTTTTGTTTTTGAATTTAGTAGAAAATTCTAAAAGTGATTTTAATGGGATGTGAGAACTTGTAGGAAATTTTTCTTTTGTTGGTAGTAGTGATTTTTTGTGGACACCTTATAAGGTTTGTGAAAATTTTACTTTGACACTAACATTACATGACGTGTCTAAGAATTCAAATTTGAAGGTTTGGTATTTCGAATTGTTATTAAAATGAATTTTAAATGTAAAAGAAGAACCAATTGTAATAAAAAACGGAGAAAGAGAATATATTATGTACTAAGGGACTAAAGCGCGTCTTTTAATCCCGAAAGTGGTTTAAGGGTCACTTTAGTCCCATGGTGCATGGTGCATACACTATTTTTTGCACCGCAGGAACTAAAATTTAAAAATTCACAAGACATTGTGTAAAAAGAGACTGTTTGAGATAAATCAAAATGAATTTCACATTTCTATTTGAACTTTTCAAGGGCTACCTAATGGTGCTGGTACCAATTAATTGGTACCCTGGTGCCAAAATACGGAAGAAAATCTATTTTTCAACATTTAAAAGAAAGATTTAAATTAAGAAAACACAATGTCTCGAGAGCGGTGCGTCGTATCAAAATTTTTCATTTCACAACAGTTAGTATTTTTTCTGATCTTTCGAATGGCTTTAAGTTTGACCATACAATTTTGAGCCCTTATCGGACATATCGGGCCGCAAAGCTCGCAAAAATTTCGGATGCACAATTTGGGAACCCCTTAAACACGGGATCACTGATGCACACTTTGCATTTTATTTTGAAGTATACCAAATTTCAATTTGCAACATAATAACACAGAATAGATTTCTGTGATAACACCTGACAAATATTATCTAATTTTACTACACTATTATATTTTATCAGAGAACAAATTTTATTTATGTTAATTTCATTCTGCCTTGGCCACGGCCTGCCTCCGATTTTGCATAAGGAATATATCGCCGAAAATAGTAGGTATTAAAGTTTCGAAAACGGTTACAGGTACCTATTAGAAAATTTAAATAAAGAAACACCAATTTTGTAAAATCTGAAAATTCAAACACTTTACCAAGTAAAATAAGACTGCAACTGCATCTAATTGAAGGGGCTAGTTACGTATCGGTAAATCTAGATACAATAAACTTTCCTCCCGAAATAAGAAAAGTATACAGGGTGTTTCGTTTCGATATATGTCCACTGTCCACGCTACTGATCTAGACATACTAAACCTGATTTAGCTGCTTTATCTAAAATCACCGCTACTAGGTTATACTAGAAGATGATTTTGAAGTTTGTAGTATTTCCCGACAATCTGTTATTTTTTTATTTTAAAAAGGAAAAGTTTGCATACTCTTTTATTTCTTACAATTGTTTAATTATTATTGCACCAACTTTTTTTATTCAACTGAATTATCTTCCTTTATTTTAAGCCACAGATTAGTAAATTTTTTTATAGTCTTAAAAATAACCTGTCGGCCCTGCTTCAACATCAAAAGTAGGCGCAGACAACAGCCATAAAATATTTTTTATTCCGTAGGAAACGATGTTAATCTCTTTACTGGTGGCACTTATTTATTCTCTTCATATCTATTTTACATTCGCGGTGTATCCTTCTGCGCCATCAAATTCAGACAATTATTCTGTTTAAGCATTCTCCATAAAACGTTCTTCATTGTTAATTGTTATGAGACATTACCACTGCCGCTGCCTGCGAGATACGATTTGCATTTTGCATGCCTACTCGTAGAATTCATTTACAGAAAAAGTACAGATTTGTTCTAACAGACACTTATTTTTCAAGAACAGAATTAAATAAAATTCACTTTTTTATGCCACACTTTTTGGTCCGTCTATGACTATGAATGTCACTGGTATATCTCGTTCCAATTTTCGTGATATCAAACTCGGACAAATAATAAACAAACACTAATAATTCAATACAATACAGAGCCTGCCAAGGTAAAACATGTTTAGTAACATTATTTGTCTAAGTTAGTAACAGAGATCTAAAACAATGCAATGATTACACCATTGCCAAACTTCTTCATACATTTATCTCGTACTTACGAAATAAATGTATAACCAACGTTAAAAAACATCAATTTGGAACAATTAGTTGATATCTACAATCTACATAATATAGTAAAAATTTGGACAGTTATCATTTAACAATAAATTTTACTGATTTTGTGAATTTACTGATCCTACTGGGTCTATAAATAATATCCTTAATAAATTGCTTATTCTGGCTAACGTGGCAACGTTGCACGAGCTCTTTGTGACCGATGCGCATTTGCTTTATTATGCCCCAACAGCTGATTCAGAGTTCGTTGAGATTTCGCCGGTTTGTGTTGATGTGTTTCGAGCGTTTACTTTTGCGTTATTCTTTTTTTTTAGGAGATTTTGGGGCTCTTGGACAAAAGATATATAGTTAAGTTAGTAACTAGTGTAGTTTTAAGAACGATGAGAAGAGTAAAGTGTTGGATGTGCAGCATAGGAAACGTAACCTCTGGTGATCATAAATATGAGTGTCAAATTTGTTGTTTTTGTTTTGACTAGGCATTTTTTATGTTGGTTGATTACTGATTACAATGCAGCCTTTAGGTTAGTCTATGTTTATTATTTGTCTGAGATATCAAAGTTATGGAGAGAAAAACTAATTTAGCTGCAGCGCGTGCATGTTTATGTGGTACAATAAAAACTCAATTTCACAGAAATAGCATTATTTCTGTTTCCTGTAATATCGAATTGATTTTATGGATGTAGGGAATATGATTCAGAAATGTTTGACGAAATTTGTCGGTGACATTGCCGAACTCGTTAGAAAATTTAAGTGTTAAATGGCGGAAATTTGGTTTGGAATTTCCTGACTGAATAACTGCTTAAAAATGCGAATTTAGGATTAGGAAGTGATACAGATAAAGATAAAACCAGATAATACATTATTCATGAATCGCACATAACTACACACAGTCTGAAAACTGAAATATTTCGCTATCATACGGATGCCCTTATGATACTTTGGTGTTTATTTTCAAAATGGGCTTTTTTCACACTATTTTCTGTGATATTATGCATAGTATTATATATTATATGTATATGTTGAATAATATAAATCCAAACATGTTACAGGTGTGTTTTTTCTTTGTGGTAAACGACTTCAAAGAAGTGAGCGGACTTATAGTATTCTCTATACTTTGCCATCAGTGACTATAGAAAGAATCTCAATACTCGTGTTCTTACGTACCTTGGGTTGGGGTACAACAGCGCGGGTAGAATCACCCTGTATTTAGATCAAATTTCCTAGGAGTGTGACATAATGTCAACATAATTTTAAAAATAATATTTATTTAAAAAATAACCAATGGCGTATCATTTTTTTTATTAAACATATTGCAGAGCATGTTAACAGCGACGCCACTGATGAAAACTAAAGAACCTTTATCCTGAAAAATTGTATTTGTTTGCGTGCTTTGCATGTACCATAATTATTGGAAAAAAATACAAACCGATTTTAGAGATATTGGAGAAAAACTTTTTTTGTTAAATTTCAACAAATCATAATTATGACAAAAGGGCAAATTGGTTACAATTTCCGTCACTAAAGTCTATCCAAGTTACAGCGGCAGTAGATATAAACAAAGTCACAGGACCGCCTTGCGATCTATTACCAGGGTCGGACTAATATGAGATTCCAAGTGGCTTGTAATTCTGAACTAATTCTTTTAGAAGTTCTAAAATTTGTGTTTCTACCTTTCGTGGATCTTTATAAATTTCCTTAAATTAAGTAGCAAAATAAATTTACAGAATAGAATATTCGCGATCCGATCTAAAATATGCAGGAAACTCGACTGAGGGAAGAGCCGGCCCTGCATTCTGCTCGCCGCGTAAACACTTGACATTTTATGACGGCCAGACCAATAAGAGGATAGGTCACGTAGTGGCCAATGTTTTGATCCACTGCCTCTGTAACTTGGATAGACTTTAGTAATCGCAATTGCTTGAAGTATTGCCGGAAATTTTTCTAGTACACGAATTTTCTTAAAAAAAATTCTTAAAAAAATCGTGTTAGAGAAAAATTTCCGGATATTAATTCAAGAACGTGGGGATTCGGTAAGAAAATTCCATACCTACACGTAAACTAAACGAAATTATTATCAAAATTTTTGTTGAGTATATGTTACAATGTCACATTATAATATTGACATCTGTCAAAAAAATTCTGCTGTAATCACCTCCTGCTGCCTAGCGCAAAAGTGAGAATATTTCCGGAAATTTTTTTAGTTGCCATGACAACGAAGCAGAAAAATGAGCCTCTGATTGGTCAAAAAAGGTAGGTATGGAATTTTCACTAGTAATCGCCCTAGTGCCGGAAATTTTTCGAGTACACGAATTTTTTGAAAATTATCACGAGTCGCATAGCGACTTTTGTTAATGTAAATTCTGAACAGAAATGAATCTGATGTCTTTATGTCAAAAAAGTCGGCACGAGTCAAGAATCTAAATTTACCTATGAATAAAGGTTATTCATTGAAATTTACCAATATTTTTTTACTTTATCTTTATCTTTATCAAACAATTTTAAAGCGATTTTGGTACCTACTGGCATTCAGTGCTACTGGTTGAACAAAAACCGTAGCTTCAAGTGCCAAGTGGGATCGCTAGACCCTACAGTTCTCATTTTGTTTCGAGTCTGTAATTTTTGAGATTTCTAACCGTGCAAACCTCCTCGATCAAGAAGGCCGCGGACAATATTAGCATAATCGCGGTTGTTATGAGTAAAACAAACGCCGGTTGCAACATGTCGAACGAAGGAACGGCGGCGGCGGCACTACATACACGCGGTGAATCACCATCTTAAACTTTTTCTGCCCACATCGTTAAAAATCGGCTCATTTTACACGCCCGTGTTTCGAAAGGAATTATAATCGGCCTAGTCACGAGTCACGGCGTAAAATCGGAAAGTTTGGAATAGTAATTTTGGACGGATGTTAAGTTTTCTTGCGGGAAATTTGTTGCTGTGACGACGCTCGATTCGGGAATTAGCTGGGGAAAAAGTATCACGATTCACATGAAAAAATTATGGGGAAAGTCCATTGGCATGGGCGATTCTATAATGAAGGAACGGTGAACTGTTGTCTCGTTCATATTAAAATTATTTGCAAATTTTACTTATTTAGTGAAGAAATATTGCAAATTTTATAAACTTTGTAAACAAATAAACAAAAAACAAACAGTAACTGAGTAAAAATAATCACATTTAATCTCACCCTCACAATACTCCAAACTAAGAAGACCCCCTAAGCAACCAAATGCTATCATTTTGTCTTCATTGCCATTTCTGAGGCTATATACAGTATGTTTCACTTGGATTTTCAAAAACTTTTTTTTAATATAGTGCTCGGAATTATCTATATTTTGACACTATTTTTTTCAGATTCGTCTTTTCCATGACCTACTACGATCAAAATTATACCCCCAAAAACTGCAAAAGTACATTAGGCATCTTGTTAGGAAAAAATTAATAGCAGAATCGTATTGACCATACCCGAAAACCCCACATACCAAGTCTCTCGGTCATAAACGGCAAAAATACGGTTTTTCGGAGTACTCTGTACAAACACCCAGAGATATTTTAAAATTATTTCCTTGCAGTTTGATTAGGGCTCACATAAGCCATCAATTCCCACGATTTCATGGCCCTGCCTTAGACAGAGCGTTCGCATTAAAAATACAAAAATCGAAAAAAAAACGATTTTTCTCTTGGTGTTCTCTTTACATTTTTTTTTTCTACAATGGGATACGTAGATACCAATCAATTTTTAATTTATTTCAAATAAAAAAAAGGTGCTTTTTATTGAAAATACTTTCAAAATATCTCTCGGTGTTTGTACAGGCTACTTCGAAAAAACGTATTTTTGCCATGTTTGAAGCTATTTTCTGAACGCCCTGTATAAGCTATGACCGTGAAACATGGTATGTGTGGTTTGCGGGTATGGCCAATACGACTGTGCTATTCATTTTTTGCAGTTTTTGGGAGTATAATTTTGATCTTGGTAGGTCATGGAAGTGAAAAAAATTTGTGGCAAAAACACACTGTATAGGGCCGACTTCCCGGTATTAAAAATTCAATTATCTGGAAAAAATATCCCAATTAATTTGATACGTCACACTTGCCAGTTTGTTCTGTATTTACTTTGAAAATTTGGGAAAAATTGTTGGTAAAATTTGTGATTTACACGAGATTGGCCTAAGATCTAGTTACCCATCGATATAAATAATAGATTAAAAAACTTGAAAGAATAATATTGCAAATCAAAGTTTTCACCTTCCTGCAGTGTTATTATTTCCAACGAAAATCGAGAACCAATAACATTGGTTCAATGCCGGTGGGGGTATTTTAGCCCTCTGAGTAGTTGTTCCTGTTGTTTCTATCCTTTGGGAATAATTTTTTCCTCCTCCCTCCCCCGTAAGTACACTTTACATACTTGATAGCACGCACGAAAGCGTTTAGTCAATAATTATTTGAGGTGCCCTGTTATTTTGGTTGCTAGCTGCGAAAGTGATCGCTAGGTAGCAACGCGAAACTTGCGTAAACCGGTTTTGATCAGAAAGAACACGAATTATGCGAAAGAAAAATTAATAATATCAATATTTTCCTAGTGGCCTAATAGACCAATACTTATTTGACGACTAGTAAATCGTAGGTCCCTGGTTGATATCATTTTCTTTTGAAAAATACATGTTTTTGTCGAAATTTAGTAACAAAAGGTTATTAGAATACTAATAAAGTAGCGTTATAAAAGAGGCTTTACGAAGATACAAATTTGTAATTTTTTCATGACTTTCATAAAAAAATTACATGGCAAAATTTAAATATTTTAATATATCGTTCAAATTTGTGTATTATGTAAAATTTTCAAGCAATTTTTTTTGTAATTATAACAAACAAGCCCATTTTACGCGATTTTTTAATGTCGTTTTTGATAGATAGCGAAAGTCAATGACCGCGTTTGGGGTTTGGGTGCATCATTTTTCATCTTTTTTAAAGCAGAAGTTAACACCAAAGTTAAATTTCAATAGAAACCATTAATAAAAGAAATTCCCTGCATGATGCGAACACTATTTTGTTTATTTATGTGAGCTACTGATGAACGCATAACTGTTACATTTTCTCCGAAATTTCTACCCAACTAAATCAGTTTCATTGTTGTAAGCCAACACTTTACTTCCTCAATAGGCAGAGGTCAGAGTAGATTTCAACATATAAATTGCAGAGATCCTAGTCATCGGCCACATAATATACGGAATATCTGTTTCATGTTAATGTATTTTTACCGTGGAAATGATGTGTATATTTCCATTTAGCTGACTCAGTAGTTTTGCCACTCACACTCACAGCTCAGGAATTGTGGGTGTTTTTTTCTGTAAGAAGTTAAAATAAAATTAATAAAAACTAATGACAAAGAAAGGTCGCGCACGGCTAACCTACTCAAAGATAGGAGTTTATAATTTATCGTTGTAGGATATTCTGTTTTTTTCTAATCCCGTACACTCATTTTTTTTCTTGAAATTTCATAAATAACTGATGGACAATAATGTAGAGTTTGTTTAATTTATTATTTCTATTTGTCATTTTAAGATGATAAACTTGTACAAAGTTTGTGAGCTGCAGAGAGGGGTTAGAGATCATAGATATAAAATTTAGACTGATCAAGGATCAAGTTGCTAAAATGTACAATGTATCCTATTAGACCGGCAAAGAGGGTTGAAAAGTACATCGATGTTGAGTACAATGAAGGGAAATCTACGAGTGGCTCCTGGGGATAACATATGGAAAATTCGATTTTCCTTAACAGAAATAAAAGGTGCCTGTTGCCCATATTTTCACGCAAGCCGTGTTCACTAAATGGTTAATTAATAGAACCTGGGTTCGGAAAACCAAAGGCAGATGGCTAAAGGGTTGAAATAAGGGCAAAATCTTGTAAGGAAAAATCAATATTTTGATCTAAAATGTACATTGTCACTAGCCCGAAAAACATAAAAAACATACATAATTAACATTTTGTATATTCTTCAGGGTGAGTCTGAAATAACTGGCATCCTTTTTTTGGGTAATAGAGATGGTCATTCTGAACCACTTTTCTAAATAAATTTTTTCCTAGCGCCGAGATTTTTATATAATTCATCCCCTCAAAATCCCCCCTCTATGATAATACGGCACTGGCGCCATGCCAACAACCGAGTAGAAAATGGTAAATCATCAACTAGTATAGTATTTTGAGACCGAGTTTATGCTATTCTATCCGCTGTGTATGAAATAAATGTTGGTAAATTTTAAAAAAATTAGAGAAAAATTTCGGCGATAGGAAAAAATTTATTAAGAAAAGTTGTTCGGAATGACCATCTCTCTTACCCAAAAAAAGGATGCCAGTTATTTCAGACTCACCCGTATAGGAAATTTTCCATATTATGTTGTCCCTAGGGGCCATTCGTAAATTTCTCTTCATTCTACTCAACATCGATGTACTTTTCAACCCTCTTCAAGGCTTGTATGCGAAAATGGGGCACCTAATTCTGTCACTATCTGGCGGTCTATATTTCCAAAAGTGACGCTAGAGGTGTTTTTAAATGGATTTGCCAATGAAACAACAAAATCTTTTAAACTAAAGCAAAAAATCTCTTCTGTCAACAAAACTACAGCTTCGAGCTGCTCTTAAGAATCAATCAATCATTTCCCGATTTATCCTAACCTAATATTAATTGTTTCAGGGACCCGACAACTATCTTCCGAGGCAACACACTAGTATCTAAGATGATGGACGAAGCGATGCGACTCATCGGCCTGCAGTACTTGCACAAAACGTTACGGCCCACGCTCGAGGCCATCTTCAGCGAACACAAGCCGTGCGAAATCGATCCGACCCGCGTGAGAGATGCCGGTACCATCCAGACCAATCTGGCCAACCTCAAGGTACGAAAATCTGCAAGACGAGACGAAAAACTAAACGAGAGTAAATTTTTTGTTGCAGGGGTATATCCAGAGGGTTTTTGACGCGATAACGCAAAGCGCGGTGCATTGTCCGGCACTCATGTGTCAGATCTTCAGGAGTTTGAAGGAATGCGCCATAGTCCAGTTCCCGAAGAATAAAGGCGTGCGGTACTCGGTGATATCCGGTTTTATATTCCTGAGGTTTTTCGCGCCTGCCATTTTAGGACCAAAGCTTTTCGACTTGACTACTCAGCCAATCGTAAGTTGAACGTTATCGGAAAAAGTGTCAATATCGTAATGTGGACTTTTTTCTAGGATTTTCAGACGAATCGAACTCTTACCCTGATCTCGAAAACTATACAATCTCTCGGGAACGTGGTGAGCTGCCGATCGATGCAGCAGGTGTGCAAAGAGGAGTACATGGAGTGCCTCTACAAGGAGTTTTATACGGAATCGCATATTACGGCGATGCGGCAGTTCTTAGAAATTATCTCTGCGAATATACCAAGTCCACAGACGATCGAAAACGACACCCCAGTCACGCTTAAAGAAGGGTAAGCTCTTCGAATTTCATACCACTTTTTCTCCCTAGACATGTACATTTCTTTATCTTTAAACGTTTCAAAAATATTAAAAGGAAACCATCTTTAGAGTTTAACTTTTAATACCCTGTAGGTCAAGAACCAGGGACTCTTTAAAATAAGGGGACCCAGCATTTCACAGTCTATCACATGGGAAAAGTGAAGCCTTGAGGGGAAGTTTGTTTTCTGTCGACTCCAAGGAAACCACAAGGGGGCTGGTACAAGGTTATGTTATATGTCAGTATTAAACTGCCATCAGGTTTTATGTGAAATGCCAGTGCCACAATTTTTAAGTTTTCTAACTTCCAGATACTCAGATGTGACAATTAAAGGTAATTCGGCCGCCTATAGTAGTCCCAATAAATGCAACCAGATTTTTCCTGTATCACCTTAAGTAATTCTACAATTCCCATTACGTGGGCATTACGTATAAGTAGGTAGTCCAAAACAAAAAACGTATTTCGTAAATTTTAAATTTTTAAGCAGGTAGCTTCAGTCGGGTATTTTTTTAAAGAGTTTTATCAACAATACAAGTTTATTTTAAGTTTGTGAGGTACCTTGGGAGGGAAATAAAATTAAAATTTTTTTATAATGAAAACCGGGAAAAACTACATGATTAGAACTACTAGACCTAATCTTATTAGTCCATCCCGAAATCTGTAAAAGTTCTTTGGGTAGATACCTTCAACAAGGGAAAAAAGTATACATATTACAAATGGATTGAGGAACCTGGTAACAAGGTGCAATAGCGACAAATTCTTAAATAAGCAAAATCGGCACTACTGACTTACCATACTTATTTTATTACTTAAACTTGTGGAAATAATTGCTGGAAATCTATTTCAACTATAAATTAAATTTGTTTCAGTTGACAGTTGCCATATTCTGCACTTGTAGACACAACATTGTCAAGTCTAATTTTTAGAAATCATGGAAACCATTATTAATTTTTACTAGCAATCAAAGTACCTGTTATATTCATAGATTCTCCAATAAAATGGCATACTTGGCATCACTGATACCATTAGAATGAGGAAAGAATAGGCCTCACTTTGGAATGTATAATGCTGGGTCCCCTTACTTTAAAGAGTCCCTGTCAAGAACTAATCATTTTAGGCCAAATGTTTATATAAACTTCATAAATCGTCTCGGCAACTGTCTCTTAAAATATCTACATGTTGATTTGGAACACCCTGTATATTATTATTTATTGACATTACCTTGAGAATTCAATTTCTGCCAATATGAACAAATAAAATTACATAATTAGGTGATGACTTCAGCGATAATACCACTAGGTAGCTGCTGACTTTGTTACGTCCTAGTTACACTAAAGCAATATTGTGGTAGCTAAAACTGATCGGTAACCCAATAACTTGTTCACAGTACCAAATGCCTAATAATCAGATAATACCTTTTGTTAATTTATTAACTTATATTGCTTATAATGCTAAGAAAATACCACTCCTGCTGCACAGTCGTGGTATTTTCAGCTTTGGGATTATAATTCATAAAATTAACGAAAGGTATTATCGATAATATGTACACTCCTTGTTATATTACCCCCGATTATTGAATTTTAAACACTTTTATTTTTGTTTTGCTTCCAAAGGGAAATCAAAAGGTAATTCGAATCATATTTCTAAAACCGTTCACTTCGCAATTTCTCCAACTGTCCGGCTAACAAACGATTTATTCCAGACTTATGATAAAGCGGGCGCAAGGACGAAAGCGGTTCGGCAGGAAAAACTTCAAGCAGCGTTACTTCAAACTCACGACGCACGATCTCAGTTACTCGAAGAGCAGAGGTAACGCTCGCCGCCCGTCCCGTTCTATTTCGCTTCTATTTCTCCTTCTAGGCAGGGACGCGCTGTGCCAAATACCCCTGTCGAATATACTGGCGGTGGAACGGCTGGCCGAGACGTCCTTCAAGATGAAGAACATGTTCCAGATCGTCCAGCCCGAAAGGGCTCTCTACGTGCAGGCGGCCAACTGCGTGGAGGAGAAGGAGTGGGTGGACCTGTTGACCAAGATTTGCGAGACGAACGCGAACCGACTGAAGAAGTACCACCCGTCGGCGTTTATTAATGGCCAGTGGCTGTGGTAAGTGGCGCCACGATATTATATCGATAATGCTTTGCTGATATACTTGTATTTCTTATGTCTCGAAAATGGCCTAACACTCTTATAGTTCATTTCGAATTGAGAGAGAGTAATAAGCGCTCATCAAGTATGCAAATCCTCAGAAGGGTGAGCAAAATAAAGATAGGGCTTCTTCGGTACCACAACATGCTAAACAATATGTTTAATATTTGGCTCACCCCGAAACTGGCCGGCAACAATAGGATTCCTGGGAACGCAGGTATATTTTCGGCCACTACTGGCGTCCGCTGAGGTAAATTCCTTAATAAACACCCCACCCGCCCCCGATTTCGGTAAGTATTAAAAACCCAATTTTTCAAACATATTATATGTAATGCAACCATTTTTTTAAATTTCTAATTAGTCGAGAATCCAAAAAAGTTGTATTTTACGAGTATAATTTAAAAAGCTATGTGAAGGCAAAAAAATCGAATTCTAAGTTTTTTTACACATTTAATTTGAAAGAAAAACACAGTACATTATATAAAGTGAATACACAAAATAAAATTAGATGTTTATATAATATATAATATGTACAATACAATATTCTAAATCTAAATGATTTTCAGTCCGAATATTCAGATGAACTTTCGTCATTAATCGAAATAATCAAAGGCTCTACTGTCCTGTCAATAGCATTGTCAAGATCCCACATTTTCTCTTCCTCTCTTATAGCTTGTTCCACGCACTTGCGCCATTTTTCAGGGGTTATCTCCACCACAGCTTGTACCGATTTTTCTTTCACGTAGCACCCTGTATATGGTAGATTTTCCCACCCCTGTCATTCTTGAACACATCTCGGTAGCATCGTCAATAGATTTTGTAGGATGGTCATATCTCCTAGCATCAAATCCATTAAGAATAATAACTTTTTCGTTAATAGACAACGCGCAGTTTTTTATTCTTTTTGCTGGAGAAAAACCTGAAGCACACGCCATTTCTATTTAGTGTCGTTAATATTGAACTCAAACTAAATGTAGATTTAAAAGCATGGGTATTACTCTATATACCTAAATAGTTAATTATCCATATTGACCACAGGTAGACCGGGAGATAGTGACAGATTTTTGGACGTGATTTTACTCAGTATGCCTTGCAAAGGGCATTATGTGGCACATATTCTCACAATAATAAGGTATGAATCAGAGAGTCATCCTGGGTTCTTCATGTGAAAAACTGAGTTTTCAATTATTAGGAAAATATGCGTTTTGATATGATTTTATACAGGCTGCCATGTGTTTTATAGTGAAGTTCAAAATAGAAAATTCCTTGGAAAACCATGGGCATACCGTTAGGGTGGGTCCAAAGGGCTATTATTGTCACGTGATCTTGTATTTTAATAATTAATTTTTCCACGTTTCTGAACAGGCTGCCAATGAGAAGTATGCAAGTTCTTGTTATGAAAATGCTGAAAAAAGGATGGCATACCTTTCACGCATGTCCAAGTACTGTTTAAATTGAATGTTATTTAATCATTTAAACGAGTTATTCGATGTAAAGTGTACTTGGACATGCGCAAACAGTTTGCCATCTTTTCTTCAGCAGTTTCATAACAAGAACTTGCATAGTTCTCATTGGCAGCCTGTTCAGAAACGTGGAAAAATTAATTATTAAAATACAAGATCACGTGGCAATAATAGCCCTTTGGACCCACCCTAACGCTATGCCTATGGTTTTCCGAGGAATTTTCTATTTTGAACTTCATTATAAAACACATGGCAGCCTGTATAAAATCATATCAAAATGCATATTTTTCGAATAATTGAAAACTCAGTTTTTTACATGAAGAACCCAGGATGACTCTCTGATTCATACCCTGTTATTGTGAGAATATGTGCCACATAATGCCCTTTGTAAGGCATACTGAGTAAAATCACGTCCAAAAATCTGTTACTATCTCCCGGTCCAAGGCAGAGCTGAGAAAGATCGCGCCAAAAAAGATCTTGATCATAGATCAGATCATTTTTCAAAAAAAGATCTAAGATCGTTTAACAATAGATCTTTTCATGCAAAAACGATCTTAGATCAAAGATCGTCTAAAAATGATCTGTTTAAAAAAGATCAATCGATCTAAGATCTTCTAAACGATCTAAGATCTTCTAAACGATCTAAGATCCTCTAAATGATCTAAGATCTTTTAAAATATTACATCTAAAAATGCATGATATTATATAGTTAATTGATATAGATGTCGATAAATACTTTTCCTAATTTTGACATAATATAAAGTGACATCTTTCAAAACCGGAGCAAGTGATGATACGTCCAATTTTATGTAACTAGTTGTGTAAAGTAAAATTTTATGTAGATAACTAGTTACGTAAAGTTACTACTCTAACTGAATTGGTTACGTAATCAATCAAATGATATACCTATGGAGAATTAGATTTTCTTGTAAAAACGTGTTCACCGATTATTTATGCAATTTATAATTTTATAACTTAAGTTATAAAATTCGGAATTTTGAGAAATAGATAATTGAAAATAAAATAGAAATTAACATAAAGCATTCATTTAAATTTGACCTCAAAATAGGTTCTTGTAATAGTAGGTAAAATGTACAACAATCTCAAATTCTTATTATAAGATCTTTATGGAAAAGATCTTAGAACGTTATAACGATCTTAGATCCTTTTAAAGATCTTAGATCTTTAAAACGATCTGATATCTTTTAAATGATCTTAGATCTTTAAAATGATCTAAGATCATCATCAAATTAATCAGATCAGATCAGATCTTTTTGAAACGATCTTTTGAAAAAAGACTGTTCTTTAGTGAAACAAAAAAGATCTAGATCTAAGATCAAGATCGCGATCTTAGATCTTTAAAACGATCTTTTTTAAATAGATCTGCCCAGCTCTGACCACAGGTAAGTATAATAACAATATAGATATGTACCTGTACCTGCGTTCCTACCTACCTACCTACCTGTTAAAAATGCAGGTTACGGCAAAATAAACTTTATGTTATTTGCTTGTATCTTTAGAATTATTGCAGTTTTATTCGGATCAGAAATATCCACGCCTATGACTAGCGACCGATTCGGGTCTAATCCGATGAGTCATTACTCTCTCCCATTTCGAAATGAACTATAGTGTTCCATGGCTATCGTCAAAGATCATGTTGAATATTATGATCTTTGCTATCGCCTTTGATGGCACAGAGAAAACTACTACAATCGACCGCTTCTAAACTGGATCTTTCCTTACCGTTCCAGCTGCCGGTCGCCAAACGAACTGGCGCCCGGCTGCAGTGAGGTGTCGCGCGCCGACTGCAACAACTACCACATGACGCTGGACCCGGAGCGGGACCTGCAGCGCGTCCACTCGCTGATCATCTCGCACCTGCACCGGCTCGAGGCGTTCATCGACGTGGTGGTCGACGACCCCGTCAGGCGGGTGCTCGAGAGGCTGCGGGACGTCGTGTTTCAGATCGAGCAGCGCCACCGCACCTACAAGAGGACGCTGGACAGGAACACCAAATACGGCAGCCTGTAAGTGCCTAAGAGGTGTTTCGCTTGTCTTGCAGCTGAAGACGCAATTTCAATTTTACATTTTTTTGATCTGATATGGTTGAACCCTCTTTAAAGTAAGGGGACCCAGCATTAAACTTTCCAAAGTGAGGCCTATTCTTTCCTCATTCTAATGGTATCAGTGATGCCAAGTATGCCATTTTATTGGAGAATCTATGAATATAGCAGGTACTTTGATTGTTAGTAAAAATTAATAATGGTTTCCATGATTTCTAAAAATTAGACTTGACAATTTTGTGTCTACAAGTGCAGAATGTGGCAACCGTCAAATGAAAGCAATTTATTTTATAGTTAATTGATTTCCAGCAATTATTTCCACGAATTTAAGTAATAAGTATGGTAAGTCAGTAGTGCCGATTTTACTTATTTAAGAATTTGTCGCTGTTGCACCTTGTTACCAGGTTCCTCAATCCATTTGTAATATGTATACTTGAACTTTCTTGCCTTGTTGAATGTATCTACCCAAAGAACTTTCACAGATTTCGGGATGGACTAACAAGATTAGGTCTAGTAGTTCTAATCATGTAGTTTTTTTTTGTGTTAATTATAAAATGTTTGTAATTTTATTTCTCTCCCAAGGTACCTCACAAACTTAAAATAAACTTGTAGTCTTAGATAAAAACTCTTTAAAAAACGACCCGACTGAAGCTACCTGCTTAATAATTTACGAAATACGATTTTTGTTTTGAACTACCTACTTCTACGTAATGGGAATTGTAGGATTACTAAAGGTGATACAGGAAAAATCTGGTTGCAATTATTGGGACTACTACAAGCGGCCACATTACCTTTAATTGACACATCTGAGTATCTGGAAGTTAGAAAAGTTAAAAATTGTGAATTATGATGGGAAATATTTTGCCTCCTTTAGAATCTATGGCACTGGCATGTCACATAAAACCTGACGGCAGTTGGACACTGACATATAACATAACCTTGTATCAGCCCCCTTGTAGTCAACAGAAAACAAACTTCCCCTCAAGGCTTCACTTTTCCTATGTGATAGATTGTGACACGCTGGGTTCCCTTATTTTAAAGAGTGCCTGGTAGAACCAGTACAATCACGATACACTTACCCACGGTATGTCATTGCGCATCCATTTGCCTATCTCTGTCGCACCTTGTGACGTCAGTTGCGAATCAGAATTTAAATTGCTCCCATATGTTTTACAACACAACAATAGATCATTTTTTATGGGTTTTTGCTTATTTTAAACGTTTTCTTTTAAATAAATGTTGTTAAAAATATGTAGATTATATTACTAGATAAATCAATGAATATTCTGTTGATAAAAAACACATTTAATTTGATAATTATAATTTTACAAATAATTTGTTTTCTTTGTGTTTTAGCTAATCATATGCATGCAATTTTTCTTTTAAAAGACCGTATATTGGTAGACAATAAAAAAATATCATATAAGTATCTAAATAATACATTTATTGTAAGTAAGGTAATCCTGAACTAAATTTTGGCTTCTATCGACACAAACTCTCCGTCGAAAAAAAGTATTTTACAGATGACTTGTTATAGGCAAAGATATTGATAAATAAAATTCAAAGCCTTACCAAAAATATAACTTTTTCCTTTCAGTGTTTATGTCGGTTTATGTCAATTAAAGCTTTATTTACCAATTAATGCACAAAAGCCTCGACACAAGCACAACCTACACAACTAATGCTTAGTTTATAGTTAAACAACAAACAAAGCAACATAATAAATAGTGAGTAAAATGGGGATCAAATAATGATTCCCTTTAATCATAAGGCTAATTTTTTATTGCACATTCTATTTTATTTCCTGTATAAACCAGGCATAAACTCTGTTGAGTTCCCTATTTTTAATGCTCTGTTCTATAAATAATCTGTTTCCTTACCAGATTATTGTCCTTGGGAAATCTATAATACGTAATTTCCGGTCCCTTACTGTTTCTATTATTATTTGGACATACGCTGACTGCACATCCCGGCATTTTTGGCCTATTTCAAAGCACCGTCGAGCTGGACTGACGATCAGTCAGTTGTTTACACTTTTTTCTTGTCACATTAAACTGTAAACTATACAAAATCGTAAGACGCAACGCGAGTGTATCGTGAGTACAATGACTAATATTGTCCCCCTTCTTTCCAGGGCCGCTCCGATCGGCGACGACAACTACTTGCTGGCCTCGCGGATGAATCTCGACGCGTCCATGCTACGGAGGTGCATGAAAGCCGAGTCGGGCGGCCCCTAGCGCCTCGTCGGCAGGCGCTAGGGGTGCGCCGGCGGCCCAACACGAAGATTCTCAAAACGAAGACTGCTAAAGATTAATATATTACGGAGAAACAAAGAACACCAGTGTAAATTCTAAATACGAAGTAAGTCGAAGGTTTTTATCGCTTGCGTTTTTGTATACAACCGTTCGGTGGTTTCTTTTATCGATGACAATCGGTTAGTAGGTTTATGTTTTCAAGCGGCGCTTTTTTTATTTTGAAAAGTACAAATTATTGTAACAGTGTCTTATAAAAAAAACACGATCTTACATGACGCATGCAGGGTTCTGTAAAAATTAACGAGCAATAAGAAGAGAGTGAGTAGGTTAAGGTCTAAAGCTTATCTTTAGAAATATTTACACGTAGGGTTTGCATACATTTGGGGGTTTGTTCAGATGTGCCAAACGAGTATTATTGTAGAGGTAACTAATGACTTAGACATAGGCGAAGATGCACCAAATTTGATTTGGCGATTTTGAGATTATTATGCACATTATACAAAGTTTGTGTCCACTATGTTTCAACAATGTCGGGTAAGTATGGAAGCATCCTGGGTCAGATTTTTCAAAATTATGTACATTCTCCTGCAGGATTAAAAAGTAGTCTATCAATTTGTTATGTACAGGGTGTTTCATCTTAAGTGCGAACACCCCCGTAAAATTTGTGTTCTCCATCCGATTTTAGCCGCGTTTTTTTCTAAAAATAGGCCACAAAAAACTCTATGTTGGTGCAAAATTTCAGGTCTTAATGTCAATTTTCAAGGCCTACTACAAAAAATTTTTCTAGAAAAAAATGACGAAAACAATTAGCGATTTTTTTATTTAAAATCTGACACCTCAGCGTTAATCACAACAACCTAAAACCCCCATATACCAAATTTGAACAAAAAATATACAGGGAGTTCGATTCTGCAGACTGAAAGTTGAGCAAAATAGGAATTTTAAACTCATCAAGTGTGCAATGGAATTACTTCGAAACAGTTGGATGATGAACAGGACCACTCACAGTGTCGATGTGCAAAGATCCAATAAAAAATATACAAGGTGTTCTTCCCTACTGAATTTTTTAAACTTTATACAGGTCAAAAATCGAGTATATCAAAACCACCCCAGACATTACAAACAAACTGAGTCTAAGAAATACAGAAGCCTGCCATATAAGTTAAGGTGGCTGGTGTGCCACAACAGGAAACGCACAGAAAATGTATCATCTTAGACAGTGACTTTATTGATAAAGGTCCAACAATTTGAATTGTTTTTATTTCTTGGTTGGATGATGTAAAGAAATA
Source organism: Pseudeuparius sepicola (assembly GCA_963920635.1). Taxonomy (NCBI): domain Eukaryota; kingdom Metazoa; phylum Arthropoda; class Insecta; order Coleoptera; family Anthribidae; genus Pseudeuparius; species Pseudeuparius sepicola. The sequence goes on from OY987299.1 coordinate 15,837,661, forward strand.
AATTGCTTTTGTATTTATTAATATTTCTTCAATGATTCCAGATCACTCCTGACCAATATAAAGTTTAATAAAAATTCAGCATTTTGACATCGCCCAGAGAAAAAGACCCTGTACATTTTTGTATTGAATCTTTGCACACCAACACTTTGAGTAGTCCTGTTGATCATTCATCTGTTTTGACGGGATTCCATGGCACACTTGACTCTCCAGATGCCTTTAAAATTCATATTTTGCTCAATTTTGACACCCTGCAGAATGGAACTCCCTGTATATTGTTTGTTATAATTTGGTATACGGTGGTTTTAGGTTGTTCTGATTAACGCTGTGGTGTCAGATTTTAAATAAAAAAATCGCTAAATGGTTTTCATCATTTTTTACTAGAAAAAAATTTTGTAGTAGGCCTTGAAAATTGACATTATTTTATTATTTTTAGAAAAAAACGCGGCTAAAACCGGATGAAGAATACAAATTTTACGGGGGTGTTCGCACTTAAGATGAAACACCCTGTACATTATAAAGAAAATTAAGTTTAATTGCACAAAGTGCTGTTAAATACAATTCAATGCCATTCTATTTGGCTGATGACCAACTAGTTTGAAACATGTGCATGCGGTTGCTCCTCCTTTTTTAAGTTGGACCTTTCACTGATGCAAATTAATGACAGCAGTGTTCCACATTTCAGCTGTGTCTGGAATATGGCTAAAATACAAATAACGCAAAAATTCAACAAATCATATATCAAACAGTTTACGAGATGTTGGCCTACAATTTTGTGCACTAAAAACAAATAATATGGCATTAGATTTGAGCTAATCTTCTCCACTGAAAATTCAATACATATTTGAACAAAAAATTTTATTCTGCTGCTCTACCAAATAAATTATTTGAAAAATCAGCTGAATGTTTCAGAGATAACAAGAGAAACAATAAAGGTGAAATGCGAGACCACAGAATTTTTAGTTTTTCTGTGGCGAGACACATGCACTGTATATATACAAGGTGTCCCGTATCGTTATGTTCAAATTTAGGCAGCGTAAAGAATACTTTTATAAAGTAAAAAATTGTATATCGATTTTTATTTGGGACACCTTATACAGGGTGTCTACTTTTAAGTGTATACAAATCGATAAAAAATGTATTTTGTGAGATATTTTCAAAAACCTTTTTTTTTCGAAAGGCCTTTAAAAACCTCTTCTTTTGACCTTTCTGGTCAAAGGACCTTTGCACACCAACACCTTGAGTGGTCCTATTAACCATTTAACTGTTTTGAGGGGATTCCATGGCACACTTCACTTTGCAGGTGCCTTTAAAATTCCTATTTTGCTCAACTTTGACACCCTGCAGAATAGAACTCCCTGTATATTTTTTATTCAAATTTGGTATATAGGGGGTTTTGGGTGTTCTGATTAACGCTGTGGGTTCAGATTTTAGATAAAAAAATCGCTAAATGGTTTTTGTGAAAATCGGGGTATAAAAAAAATCGTAGCCGTCTCTGGATTTGCATTTTGACGAAAGTAAAAACGTCAAAAGAAGCGTTTTTTAAGGTTTTTGAAAATATCTCACAAAATACATTTTTTATCGATTTGTATACACTTAAAAGTAGACACACCCTGTATGTATTAATATGTGTATAATTTTTTTTTGGTGAAAACACTTCTATAATATTGTTCTTGGCACGACATTTGCACATTGTAATAAGGTCTGTTTCAGCAGAACTTCAAACCGTTTGAAATCAGTTTCAAACTCTCAGGAGCATGTGCGGCTTTTTTTTTGGACCATCAAAATGAAACTGTATGTTCCTGATGGTTTCAAACTGATTTGAAATTCTGCTGATACAGACCTATTATAAGCACATGAGTGACAGTAATATTTCGAGAATTCAATGCCAATGAAATGATATAATTTGTGAAATATTAACAACTAGTTATAATATTACTACAGAAAAAATTGTAGTTTTTGCGGTAGAAAACATATTTTTTAAGAGATACATTTTACATTTATGAAAAGGATATGCCCTAGAGATTTGTTAAAATTTTGTACGTTATAAGTTTGTTCCAACTCGCGAGTATTGACTGTCAGTTAACCGTTCTTGAATTGAACAATGGATGACTTAATGTGCAGTTGAGATTTCTGTACCATTCTGTAATTGAACTGAGTTGCAGTTAGGTCACTGGCCCCTTCAATATCGCTCATATTTTCATAAATCCCTGATAATCTGAAATGACCAATAGAATATATTGATAGATATATTGTATGAATCGAATAGATTCGTACTCCAAACCGTGAACTGTTTTAACTGTCAACAAACGCTTGCATCAACCGTACATTATATGATTTTTTGTTCGGTTGGAACGAACCTAAGATATTGTCTTGGCCCAGGGAAGCTTCATGTAGTTTTGGTTTAATCTATAATAATTATACACCAAAAATATTGTTTCCTTCAACAGTCCGCAGAATGGAGATGATTCAATTTAGATTCTAAAGACTTAACTGGACGTTAGAGAGTATTTGAACTTTTTTCTATCATGATTCTGTTATAACTTAAAAAAAAAAGTCTAAAATCTGTTTAGAAAAAGGCAATGTAGAATAGAAATTATAAACAATGTAAGTTATACAGGGTGTTCCTCAACCTATATATGCATAAACTTGGGAGAGCCGAGGACAAATAATGGCTAATTATTGACAAAAAAAACTAATAAAATATTTTGTACAATATTCCAAGTTTATGCGTATAGGTTGAGGAAAACCCCGTATCTGTTGTATCTGTGATTCTCTTTGTTTGAAAAAAATTACATCATCATGGTCAATATTATGTACAGGGTGGTCTACTTTAAATGCATTCTAGCTGTTATACCAAAGAAATAACTAGTATTTTCTTTGGTTATACTAAAATTTGGTAATCTAAGGTTGGCAGCTTTGTTTTGGGCGCGTCCGTCCAGGGTACGGCCCTCGTAAAATAAACGACTGCTTTTCCAATATAATAATTTGTCCCACCTATATACATATACAGGATGAGTCACGTCTAAAGGCAGAGCTGAAAACAAAAGGTAGAAGAACTCACTAAAATAAGTACATATGCTTAATAAACATTAGCTCAAAAACGCTTGGTTCTCCATATACAGCGTGTTGAAATTTTTTTCGAGCTCGTTTAAGAATTTCAACCAAATTTTGTACACATTATGCATCGGTAGGTTGCCATTTTGGGCAATAATTTGGCCCCATTCAAATGACCAGCGGCGTAGATACAAATAGTTACTCTAAATAATTGTAAAAAAAGGAATACGGTCCTGTGCAAAACCAAAAATTTTGCTGAATCCGCAAAGTGCGCAAGCATCAATCTGCTTGCAAGCGATTGCAATTGCTTTGTCGTCTTAAACGCACCCATTGGCTGTTAGGTGTCCAATTACAATACTGAATTTTGGAAGGATATTTTAAATTCGAATCATGTCAAATGCACCAGGGCCGTGGTTGGCCATTGTCAAATGTCATTTTGTGTTGCCATCACAAATTTCGCTTTTCCCCTAGAATGCACTTTAAATCTCCTAGAATGCACCCAATATGGCGGCTGTCTAGGCGGGCGCCAGCGCCCTCTGCCGGATGGCTAAAAATTGGTGGAGGGACTAGGGCTCAATGGCGGTCCAGTTTATTTTACGAGGGCCCTTGTACAGGGGCCTATTTAGCATGTCTGGCAGAAATGTCAGAACTTGTGACAGAGGCCTAACCATAACCTTGATATTTTGTGGTTCTATCCTAACTTCAAACACAGAAACTGTAGCCTTTTTCTGTGCTTCAAAGAACAGAGTTTAATGTTGATTTCTATCTATTCAAATTTAGGATTCATGTGCGTAAAACCCTTGTTTGTATAAACAAGGGTAAAACATGAACTCCGTTGAGTATGGCCCTTTCCGTCACCTATCAATATGGCCGCCGCTTATGGAATTCTAGGGAAATGAAATATTTACCTGCCACAATCTAGCGTACAGTTAAAGAGAGATTTTAGTATATTTTCGTTTTTTTAGTTAAAAATAAAATTAAATATAGAATTTTTTGCAAAATTTGAATATATTAAGTCAAAGTTAATATGCTGGATATTGTTAAAAGTTATCTCGAAATATACACTTACAGTAACAAAAAATTGTCGATTGTCTTGTCTGACTTGTGGTTTGACCGAAAATGATCATCCCTTGGTCAGTTTTTTGGATTCCTTTTGTTCTCCTGATTCCGATTCCAGCAAAAATAAACTGTATATCACTAATGTTGTTGATCCAGAGGATAAATTAGTTGTTACGTTAAGGTAGTTATCTTTAAAAATAATCGAGCAACGAATTTTTATTATTATGTAGAATTCTCCATAATCATAGTTTTCAATTAGCCATAGTTCTTAAATCATAGTTTTAAAATTTTATCCTTAGCTCAAAATAACGAAAATCACAGCCAGCATGCATTTAAATTTAACCACATTGAACTTAGTTTTCAAATTTAAATAAACCAAAATAAAATTTAAATTTAAGATAATTTTTAATCGGGCTAAACTGAGCTTTTAAAAGGAAAACATTATGAAAAAATTGCTTTCATTCTTCTATAATTTCTAATTTACGAGCTTTCATTTCATTAGATTCTGATGTGTTTTATTTTAAAGGTAGAATCCCTATTATCTAGAAGAGTCAACATCAACATGATTACTTGCCAATTTTGGTTATTTCCGAATAATAGATCATTATACCATCAATCCTTTAGTGGCAAAACTTTTCTATTTATCTGAAACAAGCACTCTCGATTCTCGTATGTAAAAATTCTATCTACTCTACTAGCGATCACTTTAAACTAGAAATTATATTATCATTGATTAAACGATATATATATTCTATCTGTATAGAATATAATAAATATATCCTTTACTTGATGATATTATTTTTGAATAAATGACAGAACACAGAACCAACTTTTAATAATCGTATATGAAAATGTCCATCCATTATTTTCTTAGTTGTAATTTCGTATTTAAGCTTGCAGAACACCAATCCGCTAGAAAAGTGTATCTAGGAACACCAATTCGATAGTAATAAATTTACTGCACATCTCTCTCGATTTATACCTTTTTGAACCTTATAAAATAAAATGTCCCGCATGTCTATAATGTAATGTCTTCCTACCATAGTGAAAATATTATTCATCCTTGTGCAAAAGGATATTGATTTTTGAGACAGGTAGTGTTGTAAATGTGTGTAAATAGTGTTAAAAGGCCATTGAAGAGGGCATTTAACTTAGTTTTAATTTATCTTTGACTTCTGTATATTTTCCTTTGTTTTTATTTTTTTGTAAATCTGGTTAAATATGTATAATGAACTATTTTCGATGTTTATTTTTGCTTCCTGTGTTAGCTTTAAAACCGTAGTTTTAACAATAAAAAATTAATAGAATATTAACAACTTTCCTGTAACATTTTTTTATGTTCAAAATGGTACTGATTTTTAAGTAGATTTCGCATTTAATGCATTTTGAAAACCTTGTTCGTTTAACTTATTAACGATTATTAAATTATTTAATGTTAATGTTGTTTATAAAATAGTTTTTCTTCTGAATATTTTTATTGTAAAATATTTTACTAAACAATAAAATATTGTAAAAAATTAAACCTTTAATTTATATTTTTGTTGTTATATCCATTGAGCCTTTATTATCCATTATTCCTTATACACTGTTGTAATGAATATTGCAAGGTAAGTAAAATATGTGAATAACAACAATGAAATTGATTTTGTTCAGGGACATTTATCCGACTTATTTTATTCAAAAGAGTTCTTTGTTTGAATTTTTTGCTATTTTTTTAACAATAGAGGCTGTTATCAATAATCATCAATTAAGTAATTATTTATTTCTGAATAATTGAATAAGGTAAAACATAAGACACGTTTATGTCTTTTTAGGAATCCTTGATAATACAGGTATTCTAATTTTAAATTTCCAATTGTGAAGAAGTAGCTACACCTACACAAACTCCTCTGTCTCAAAATAGTTATTTATGTACCAAGGCACTGAAGTTCAACTTTTTACTTGTTTACTTGCCTCGGCCAGAGGCCTCGGCAACTAAATTCCACATGAGTCATAAAAAGAACTTCAGTGCCGAGGTACATGTTATATTTTTTTTTTAAATCGGAAAAAAATGTTTTATTAGGCGGTCAGGAAATTGCCACAAGCCGCACAGCTAAGGATCTAAGCGTTGATTGAATCGACGATCTAAGCATAATAACTCGAAAAAGTATCCAAATACCACATATACTGACATCATAAATCCTTTATCTATGCTGACACCTATCACTGTGTCAGGTATCAAAATATTGTGCCAAAACTTGGTTACTACTCGATTTCCGTCTCACGTATTTTATAATGTACAGGGTGTCCCATTTTGGGTGTTTTTCTCAAAAATCTCGGTTATTATTAAAGCTAGAGGGTTGCGGTTTTCACGTCACTGTACTACTTTTTTGAGAGGAATTTGGTGGACCAATCAGATTTTAGATAAGTTTTATAGTTTCCGCGCATTGGCGCAAGACTGAAATTTTCGATTTTTTTGGAAACCTCTCTCCTGGCTACAACTTATATAATATCGACAAATTTAATCAACTATTTTTATAGATTTTTTGGCGTAGAATCGAATGGAATAATTAGTTTTTTTGGTAGCGTTAATAGTTTTTGAGATATGAACCAAAGTTATATATATTTTTTTAATGGAAACCATAGTTCATATCCCAACCTTTGTAAATTTAAAACACAACATCTGTTAACACATCGCTTGAAATGTCCATAGCCTACTTGAAAACATTCAACAATGACTGTGTTGAATAATAAAGTCTATAAAAACATGTTACGATATAAAACAGTGTATCTCCTTTAATAACAGAGATAATGAAGTAAACCCAAAAAAAAATGTTGAAGAAAGATGGACCTACCGTCTAATGTCAACTGCTATATGTTTCGGTTGCTAGTATACTCCACAGGGTGATACGAATTTTCGGAAAAAACATAACATTTTTGTTACACCCGGTATAAATCGAAAATGAACTTTTTATCATAAACTGCGAAAACTATGACATTGTCAAGGAACCAACCTACAATGCAAAAAAAATCATTCAAATCGGATCATAAATTCAGAAAAAAATAGCATCAAATAAGTGGCACATTTATGATGTTGCGCTAATTTTGTCCAGGAGTTTATATTTTTTGACTTGTCCAAAAACTGTGTTGTTTCATGGATTGAAATAAATCTATCTATCTATGTGTCCTTCTCTACGTCTCTACCATAGATAAAGGATTGGTCTCTACCTAAAAATTATTCCGAAAATGACGCGAGATTGTCAGAAATTGCCCATTTTTTGTCGAGCCGTTATAACGGCTCAGGGCTCTGGGGTCGGCATCGTTATCCCCCGAGTCTACAGGTGAGGTTCCCCTTCTTCCGACTAGGGTTCCTTGGATTAGAATGTTGTTTGTTGTTGCAATCAAAGTCAAAATGGCACTGAGCCTTAAAGAAAAACCACGTCATAGGCTTGTATGTAAGTTTTTGAGAGAGTAATTAAAACAGTATGAAAATTAGTATAGATGGCTGGAGAATTTATGAGCAGAAGCATTTTGAGCATTTTTATATATGAATTTATTTTAATTAATTGATTAAAAAAAGGAATCATATTTGGTTTGACCTGCCTGAAGAACGTAATAAAACACCAGCTAGCAGTTCGGGTTCGTATTATTAAAATTTATTTAAGTGCCACTGGCTTATGGGCTACCTAAACCAGAAAGTATTTCGTTGTTAGAAGAGGATCAAACCAATTAATCCAGTATGTTTAGTTTTGACTAAATAAAAGGTAAAGAGTTCAATTAACATACCCTATAATCAAAATTTCCCAAAAGTTAATACATATACATATATTTATATGTGAATATATTAAAAAAAAGATGCAGGTAAGATCTAAACTATAGTACAGATGTACAGATAGCTATCAAAAGCTTTCGTACTCCGTAACGTGATCACCCTAAGGTTACATAATATTAAAAATAAGGTACACCTTATAAACCTTAACAGGCAGCAAAACAATAATTTCTTTATAGCGGATCCGGAATATCAAAATAGAAAAACTATCCAAGTTTTATTTCTCGACAGAAAAGTGGCCAAAAGTTTCCCAAAACGATAGTGTTTTTTTTACGTTAAACAAAACTCTCTTATGTTCTACACATCCCAAGAGACAACACAATTTGACATCAAACTTATCCAGTTTCCTCTGGTCCTTCGAAAGGCGGCAAATAGCCAGCCAGCTGAATTTTCCTTAACAACTCCCAGACAGCAACTCAGGAACTAACGGGTGGTTTCATCAGTAACGGGCTATAGACGATTACCTTGGCAGCAGCAACTAACAATACTTGAGCAAACTGGGACACAGGGTATACATTCCCAGCTATACAAAAAACCCTAAAAAGAAACATTGGCCTATTGTAAAATTGCCTCCAAAAACAAACACTGAAAGTGATATAAGGGTTAAATGTACCTCAGTCAGCAGGAGGGTGCCTTTACTCGTTATGGTCTTTGGTGGTAAAGATGACAGTCGACCAAGATATGATGAATCAGCACATACAAAAAAGGTGTTTCTCAAATCCCGAATAACTTCTCCGTTTGTGAATTTCCAACAACAAATAATATGTCCAAGTATCAAACCATACTATTCCACAAAACGTTTTAACAGTTTCGGCGAATACACTATCCCCTTCGGGTACAAACTATTTTTTCTTCTACTCGCCAGAAATTTTCCAACACCTTAGGCCGATAAAAATTATAAACTGAAAGAGGAAATAGCGGCGCGGGCGGCGGGCCTCATTTGCTTAGCACAAAAAACGGTATCAGACCATGGAGTGTCAATAACATGGAGGCTTTCAAGATAACAAAAAATAATGAATTCGCAAACTTTCACTTAGAAAACTAAAATTGCCTAGCCCAGGGACCCTTTAAAGTAAGGGGACCCAGCATTATACTTTACAAAGTGAGGCCGTTTCTTTCCCCATTCTAATGGTCTCAATGATGCCAACTATGCAATTTTATTGGAGAATCTATGGATCATTGAATTGACAAGTAGATGGAAGGAGTGTAGAGAGAGAAACTGGCAGCCAAACTTGAGTAAGTGAAATAGTGAATAAATCAGCTGATTCCGGCAAAAAACACATAACACAAAAGAGGTGTTTGTCCTAACTTTCTATTTTTGTGTCCTGTGCTTCAAACGAGTTCCGTTGTCAAACGTCATTTTAATTTTCCTTCTGTCGTCCCAAGTCCCAATACGAAGAGGAGTAATTATTGTATTATTTATATTTGATTTGAGTTCGTGTCGTGGTGGCAGTTTCGTATAAAACGGCGTTGAGTTGTCTTAGTTGGTGTTTGGTTTAATATTATTTTTAGATTGGAGAGAAAATTTAATTTAGCTATGTGGCTATGTTCTCTCTGTTTAAGTTGAAAATTACAAAAAAGAGGATCAACTCCTGTTGTGTATTTGGATGTACCAAACGGGGCGGAAAGAATAAGAATAGTGGGGTTTCTTTTCATTCGTAAGTCTTAAAAATCTTTGCTAAAAACTTTGCAGTTTTCCAAGAGATAAGGTGATATTAGAGACAAGTGGATTGCAGCAATGAAAAGGAAACATTTTGTACTGTCTACAAGTATTTACTTGCATTTGTAGCCAACAATTTATTGAGAGCAATTTCATAGAGAATTTTGGGCAGTGCAAACTTAAAAAGTATGTAATTACTACAGTTTTTTATTTTCCAAGTCATGATAGAAACTCTATCAAGGGAAAAACTGGCAAAATATTGTGCTAATGAACCCAGCTCTTCGTAGTCAAAGATGGAATTAATCTTGAGGTTCTGGTCCCTTCAATAAGGTAATTATTTGTAATTCTTTTTGTTAGATGCCTAAACATTAAAAATTATACCTATAAAAATATGTAAAAGCTACCTGTCTTACATGCTTTTCCTATTAAATTGAATTTTAAAATTAATAAATCAGTTAAGAAAAGTAATTAAAGTTGAAAATGTATACCTTATCCTAGATATTTTGTCACCTTTATTTTAAAATAAACTTTTATTTTGGAATTTGTATTTTATTTGTCTCAATTTACTTCCAGGTACATAAAATTGCCATGTAGGTAATTTTTCTTAATCGATTAACTACTTTTTTCTGTGCAATATTTACATAATTGTGCTTATAGTATAGAAAAATTCTCATTCCTACAAACAAGCCCCGAATTTCGCAATACAGATCATACAATAAAGAAAATTACGGAACATGCCCATTAAATTCGCCTATTAATATGCAACATCCCTATATACCTCCCTTGCCTGAATCAGCTGACACGTTCATTAGGCGTCCTTGTCTTACTTATTGCCATTTGAAACCTATCTCTCTCTAGAGTTGGCTGCCCCAAACAACAATGAAAGTGGTACCTGTGCGACTTCCATTGTACTTATCAATTCGATGCTATGGATATAACAGGTACTTTGATTGTTAGTAAAAATTAATATGATTTCTAAAAATTATGACTTGACAATGTTCTGTCAACAAACACATAATATGGCAAGTGCCAAATGAATCAAATTTATATTATACCTATTTGAATTTGGTTTCCTGCAATTATTTCCAGGAATTTAAGTAATATAAGTAAGGTAAGTCAGTGCTGATTTTGCTTATTTGAGAATTTGTCGCTATTGCACCTTGTTACCAGGTTCCTGAATCCATATGTAATATGTGTACTTGAACTTTCTTCCCTTGTTGAATGTATCTACCCAAAGAACTTTCACAGATTTCGGGATGGACTAATAAGATTAGGTCTTGTACTTAGTTCTAATCATGTAGTTTTTCTCGGTGCTCATTTTTGTAATTTTATTTCTCTCCCAAGGTACCTCACAAACGTAAAATAAACTTATAGTTGTAGATAAAAACTGTTTAAAGAAAGACCTGACTGAAGCTACCTGCTTAATAATTTAATATTTAGGAAATACCATTTTTGTTTTGAACTACTTACTTATACGTAATGCCCACGTAATGGGTTGTAGGATTACTAAAGGTGAGACAAGAAATATCTGGTTGCAATTATTGGGACTACTACAGGCGGCCGCATTACCTTTAACTGACTATCTGGAAGTTAGAAAACTTAAAAATTGTGAATTGTGATGGGAAATATTTTGCCTCCTTTGGAATCTATGGCACTGGCATGTCACATAAAACTTGATTGCACTTGGACACTGACATATAACATAACCTTGTATCGGCCCACTTATGTGGTCTCCTTGGAGATATACAGAAAACAAGGCTTCACTTTTCCTATGTGATAGACTGTGACATGCTGGGTCCCCTTATTTTAAAGAGTCCCTGGCCTAGCCTAATCAATAGAGTGTAAAAAATACTATTCTCAAAACCTTTCCAAAATTACTTTCTTAAAAGAAAAGGTAACTTATTTGAGATAATAAGTCTGCAAGGGATCCAACCAATATACCGTCGATGGTACCAAATTTGAACTGTAATTTTGGGAAATGTATTGAAATTCAGTGGCCTTTCTATTTCAAAATTCTAAACGTAATAATATAAATGTGATCAGTTAGAGAATTAATAAGAATTTTTGGTGACTTTTGAGCATTTAGGGTCATTTATAAAAAATCTCTCTTTTCCTAACCTATAAAACTACAAAACCATTTAGAATATTGTGAACGTGAACTGCCTGTGTTTCCTTGTTTTAGTATCTACTTTGCGAAACGGTCAAACATTGGAATTACTTCAAGAAAGGAAGTGAAGTGAAGTAACTTATTTTGTTTTGTTTTGAATCTGAATACCTATATATATTTTATTTTCTTAAACATTTGTTTGCTTGAAATCGGCATTAAAATGTCCCAAAATCGTCATTAAAAGCACAGAAATCGTACAATAATGTAGCCCATTATTGTACGATTTTTTCAATAAGTAGGCCTTGGCGAGATGTAAACATCAAACGTCAGACGCGGAGAAATCGCCCGTCAAAAGTGACCAAATATTCAAAACCCGGCCGATAAAGGCTCATTTAACTTTTCGTACACATTGCGAAATTGTTTCCTATAGAAGCGCAATCCTTCAGTATACATATTTTAGTAAATTTGAATATCAATAGATATGTTGTGTAGGCTGCACAAGAAGCAGCAGTTTGGTTTTTCTGTCAGAAGGTGCCGTGTCTCATCATACTTGTCCTAGGTAGAGCGATCGTCAAAGTCAAGCAACGCCGCGCGTAGTCGGTTCATGGATGGGTGATCCCTTAATATTATTTTCTTGCCTAATAATAGTTATTTATGTACCAAGGCACTGAAGTTCAACTTTTTATGACTCATGTGGAGTTTAGTTGGTGAGGCCTCTGGCCGAGGCAAATAAACCACATGAGTCATAAAAAGAACTTCAGTGCCGAGGTACATAATATTATATTTTTCTTGAAATCGTAAAAAAAAATGTTTTATTAGGCAAGAAAATAATAATAAGGGATCACCCGTCCACGAACCGACTACGCGCGGCGTTGCTTGACTTTACCGATCGCTCTACCTAGGACAAGTATAATGATGTACGGCACCTTCTGACAGAAAAACCAAACTGCTGCTTCTTGTGCAGCCTACACAACAAATCTATTGATTTTCAAATTTACTAAAATATGTATACTGAAGGATTGCGCTTCTATAGGAAACAATTTCGCAATGTGTACGAAAAGTTAAATGAGGCTTTATCGGCCGGGTTTTGAATATTTTGTCACTTTTGACGGGCGATTTCTCCGCGTCTGACGTTTGATGTTTACATCTCGCCAAGGCCTACTTATTGAAAAAATCGTACAATAATGGGCTACATTATTGTACGATTTCTGTGCTTTTAATGACGATTTTGGGACATTTTAATGCCGATTTCAAGAAAAACATTTTTTTTTCCGATTTAAAAAAAAAAATATGTACCTCGGCACTGAAGTTCTTTTTATGACTCATGTGGTTTATTTGCCTCGGCCAGAGGCCTCAGCAACTAAACTCCACATGAGTCATAAAAAGTTGAACTTCAATGCCTTGGTACATAAATAACTATTATAGGTATTTTTATTTTTTTACCTTATCTCTTATCTTATACTTTTTTTAATCAAAAGTAAGACATATGGGTCTTGTTTTAAAGGTCTTTTCACAAGCACTCGAATGCACCATTTTCAAAAATGACCATAAATGCTCGAGGTCTCGGCGGTCATTTTTAAAAATGACCTGCTCAAAATCATAAATGCTCGGTTATTTGCATCTATAAAAATTAGTAATATTTCTTGGTGAAATTCAACTTTACAATATTTTCTGTAAAAGTTTACTTTTGACATAACTTTATAACACCACCCTGTATATTAAGTTTGACTTCATATTCTTAAAATTCTACACAAGTTTAGTATTTGAACCATTAATTTATATTTAAAATTACCGAGATAATCCAGTGTCCCCGTACGTTAGGTTACTGCCAGTGCCCATTCGAGAACAGATAAGCACCAAAATGGGAATGCGTCTTGGCAGCAAAAAATAATAAAATTGAACTGGGCAACTGGGGACAAAAGTAATAAATATCAATCGATTAACGATTGCGGTTAAAACAATGCATAATATAATAACTTTTTAATGCTTAGTATATATAAAAAATTAGTTACCCTAGTTACCTATATACTAAATTAAAAGTATTGCAATCCCCCTATTTGTATATTATGTGAAATATAGACTTTTGATTGCTTAGCAAACAGCAATAAACCCTCTTTCAATTAGCACCGGCCAAATAGATAAATAGATATTATTTTTTATCGCCCAATCAATATTCCAGGATCGCGTAATACCACACTAACAAAGTGGTCCCGACTTCACCGCGCCGGTCCTTACAACGACATCGGAAACTACGTAGACCAACAACAGGATTCTACAATGAAACGATATTTCGAAATTAGGAAACAATTTTAAACCAATAGCAACATTCACTCATTACAATTCCCGGCAAAAAAATTTTGCGCACGACCTACCGTCAACGTCAACGTTAACTGTTCTGTCATAGCTGGACAGTTTCTCAAATGGGTGGCATGGCCAAACAAAGGTGCAATTTGTTATTGCATTGCGCACTAATGTGTCAAGTAATGCCAAGAAATGTGGGCGTGAACATAATTTAAATTGAATTGCTCGTGCTGCACTTCAAGGCACTTGGCTTCGCCTCGTGCAACAACTTGCCTCATTGTTTAACTTTTATTTAACTTGCAATGTATGTATGTATGTATGTATGTATGTAATTTGTTCGGGTGGAATCTTGCAACTCAATTTTGAAGCAGATATCTTCAACCGATCGAGCTGAAATTTTGTACACACGTTTAATTTGGATGACAATGCATGATTATATGTGTGACGTCATTCTAAATCCAACATGGCGGGTCACCCAAGATGGCGGACTAGTTAAATTTCAACCGATCGAGCTGAAATTTTGTACACACGTTTAATTTGGATGACAATGCATGATTATATGTGTGACGTCATTCTAAATCCAACATGGCGGAACACTCAAGATGGCGGACTAGTTAAATTTCAACCGATCGAGCTGAAATTTTGTACACACGTTTAATTTGGATGACAATGCATGATTATATGTGTGACGTCATTCTAAATCCAACATGGCGGAACACTCAAGATGGCGGACTAGTTAAATTTCAACCGATCGAGCTGAAATTTTGTACACACGTTTAATTTGGATGACAATGCATGATTATATGTGTGACGTCATTCTAAATCCAACATGGCGGAACACCCAAGATGGTCATTAGAAGGTCTCCTCATTGAAGAGCTAGACTGTTCTAAACTAACCGGCAAACGACCTTGCAACAATGATGCGTTAACTAAGATGAATAGACTCAGACACCTGGCCAAACTAAAAATTACAAAATAAATTAAAAGTAAAAAAATATTTTTAAAAAAAGCTTTTATTTAAATGCGCTAAAAAGAATAAAATAATCTTTTCTTTTAAAACTTTTACTATCAACTTATAACGTCATTCCACAATTTATATGATATAAAAGCTTGTCGCGAGATTTAAGTTTTCAAACTAAGTAAATACCACTACTTAAATCTCGCGACAAGCTTTTATATCATATAAATTGTGGAATGACGTTATAAGTTGATAGTAAAAGTTTTAAAAGAAAAGATTATTTTATTCTTTTTAGCGCATTTAAATAAAAGCTTTTTTTAAAAATATTTTTTTACTTTTAATTTTTTATTGACACAAGACTTTTACAAACAAAAATTACATCATTATTAGAACACTCTATTAATACCTAAATGTTTTGTTTTTTGTTCTTTTTATATTTTTCAGAATGTTTTAAAAACTTTGTGACTTCGTAAAGACTATTTTCACTAAGCTTCATCATTCTACTAACTTTTGTTAAATCGGTAAGAATAATATGTATTTTTCAATACAAAATTATATTAACGCTTTAAAATTTTGTTAAGTTTGATGCCAAGTTGATGTACCGTCAAGTAGATATTTAGGATATAAATTCATTTACATTAAATTTCTTACAACTCAGTACTAAATTGATGCCAAAATAATAATAAATATAAGTATATAATGATTTTTTAAGGACTCTTAGCGCGATTTTGGCCGTTATTTTTATGCCATAAAGAGAACTAATATAATTAATATTGTACATTATACCTTATACAATAGCTACCATTATAATTACTTAACATTTTCATAGACTATTACTTGGTAGGTATAATTATTTCTTTGAATACTTTTAATAATAATAACCTATTTTCCAGGAACATATCTATACCTATTTCTGAATTTGTAGGCAGTTAGTTTTATTCCTTAGAACTTTTTCTTTTTGTAAGTTTATAAATACAAGTAAAAGAATACTTCGTAACTTCAACTTCTACCACTTTAATCTTTGCTTCAAAAATCTAAGTGAAGTGATTTCTAATTTCGCTCTTCTTTGATGAGCTTCAATAATTTTGCTGGCGGTGATCTGCAGTTAATTCCAGGTTTACTTGCTGTTGCTGTTTGCATTTCTTCGGTTAATTCTATTTTCTCCAGGAATGCGGCTCTCTTCGTCGTATCGAGAATTACAATGTCTCCATTTTCCTCATCTCCATGAGTTACTTCTTGAACTTCTTGACTATTATTATTGTCGATGACACCTAGGTATAGAGTTCTAAACTAAACATGAAAAACAATGTTATTTGGCAAAAAAACATAGGTGCCTATTTATACTTACCTATAGAATGTAATTTCACAATCTGGATGTAAAAGTCTCTTTGCATTTGCACCAAGTCATTCTTTTATCTCGTAAATATGGAAATGAAAAGCTATTAACAGTACAAAATATAAAAGAAAAAATCGCGATTAAAAACTAACAACGCATCTCTCATCAAAAAAGCATGTCCCGATGACTTTTATGATTTCACCGGCGCCTTCAAAAAGTATAATGCCACAACCTTCTCAAGCTTATAAGCCCTGTGCAAACATGTGGCAACGCCGCAACGGGACGGTTCAACGGGACTTTGGCTTAGTTTAACTTTACTAATAAATGTTCAACACTCTTTTTAATTATAATTAAATACATTTCTGAATTTTGTTTCAATAATTGGGTACCTAAGTAAGTAGGTAGGTTTGTTTAACAGACAATAAAAGCTTTAACAAGTAACAAAATATACACAAAAGTATAATTATAATAAGTACGATTCCTGGTGTGGATAGGTACATTTTCGACAAATATAAATTTTTCGTAAAGTGAGCTATCAGGCAAATGATGATTACTTACCTATATTTCCTTATGGTTAAATTTTCATAAAGATACAAAAAACAAACGAACAGAGAACAGCATGTTGTGAAGGAGAGTATCTCTTCTGATTGAAATGGCAGTTAGGGTCAATTTCATAATGCATTCAACTAAATTATCTTTTGACTTTAACATTAGGAAAATAAACTTTTACAACAATACTGAACAATGGTTGGATTGTTAGAAAGCTCCTTTAATTTTAAAGGGCACTTTAGTATGTCTATCCAGTTGGCCCTTAATCATTTTATTCTTAAATTTCCGTCCTTTGGAAAGCCCAAAACGAATAAAAGTTGACCGCTTGCCGTCAAGCAAAGAAAATTTTTAGCTACTTCAAGTTATTATTACGATTTGACTTACATTTCAGGTATGTATAATACAAACTAAGTTCTAAGCTTCCCTTGGCGGGTCTAGGCATCTTGAGGCTTGAAATTGTAAAGGAACGATTCTTCACTTCTAACTTTTAGAGAAATGTTTAATTATTTCACAAACAAAACAAATTATAAATACCCGCACTACACAAATTGATAATTCTGGTAAATTTCTTGTAAAATAAACTGACAGGGAGTGACGGGCCATGTCGCGCAGACCCGTAAGCCATGTTGCCAGCTTTCTCAACTTCAGGGCTTTCCTAGAGCCGGCTGTGATAATGCAATTTCACAAGGAATAATGTAGTCACCATTCAAACTGCCAATATAGGGTTAAAAATGGCGGCGAATTTAATCTCTTTTCGTTCCCTGCGCCTTGCCGTGCGCAGTAGGGCCAAAAGCGGTAATGGTATGTGAATTTGACATACCATTTCTATGGATATCTAAAATTTGTACGGGGGCAAAGAAAATAATCTAGCTATCTCTATATAATGCCCAAAATCCCAACTCTGCCTATACAGGAACCTTATACAGGGTGATTCAAAACTATGCGGCACCCTTTCAGGGGCGTAATTTACTCGTTAAAATAAGACGAAAAGTTCATATCAACATGGGTCCAAAAACGCTTCGTTACGAATATACAGGGTGATTAATCTTTCAAAAAAATATTATTACCTATTATTATTATTTTTTTGTGCCTTAGCGCCTTTTTAGTATCAAAAATTACCTACTCCTACTGCAATTCCATTTGAAAATCATTTCGTTTACTTAAAATAATAGTTACTTCAAAGTAAAGTAAAGAGTCCAAAAATATGAGAAATAGGAAAAACTCCAATTTTCCGCGGGAGAGAGATATGAAAAAATGAAAGAGATATTTTTGGTTCCATATTTTATTGTTTATTCAACAAGATAATAAATTTTTGTATTGTACAGGGCCGTACTATCTTTTTTGTTTAATTAATGGTAGTGATTACCCATACCTCCGCCACTGGTTACTTTGGAGACCTGAGATTAACATGTGTTATGTCACCCTATGAGGGTATTATTGTGTAATAAGTTTGGTTTAAATATTCTTATTGGTTTAGAAGGTGTAAACAAGAATCGATATTTTTTGAAAGTTTAATCACCCTGTATCTTCGTAACGAAGCGTTTTTGGACCCATGTTGATATGAACTTTTCGTCTTATTTTAACGAGTAAATTACGCCCCTGAAAGGGGGCCGCATAGTTTTAAATCACCCTGTATAGGGTGTCCCAGAACATGTAGGCAACCTCCCGGATTTATACAGGGGACGTTAAAATATCATGACAAGTTCCTATAAAAAAAATTCCCAGAGGGCCCCCCTACGGAGATACAGGGTAGGTAAAGATTTTATGTTTCGAATGTTGAGGTTAACAGGTGTTTTGAGGAACGTTTTACCAATTTCAACGCAAACGGTAGATTTTATCGTTATGAAACAAGAGTACACTTTTGTTGCAAAATGAAAATGTGCACTAAAGTGATGGACCTGCAAGACCAAAAAGATAATCTCAAAAAAGTTACGAGCTATAACACGATCCAAAAATAGTGCAAGTGGCGCCCTCTGTGAGATACGTACAAATTGATGCCTTCAGCTTATTCTCCATCGCCAAAAACACAGCAGTGCCAAATTTCAGTTCAGTAGCTTGATTATTTTGGGAGATATTGCCATAATTTAATTTAAAAAAAAGAACTCCGTAGGGGGCCCTCTAGGATTTTTTTTTGGTAATTTTCTAGTTTATCCACTTTTGGGTTAGAGAAAAACTAAAATTACCTTTGTGTTGTACATAATCCCAGAAACACGGAAACCACTTTCATATGTTGCGCTAATGACCGGAAGTGTCCCGAAAAAAATATTATTGAAATCTACAGAATAATACGTACAAAACCAGGGCCCATGATGTTTTTCAGCGGCTATCGCGGGTGCGCCGGCTTGGTTACAAGGCAATGTTGTCAAACGCACGAATTAAAAATGTTTGACCCATTGGGAGTTGCAACAGAGTTGCACCTTTCAATTTACAATGGCCCTGTGGGAGTTAAACAAGTTTCTTTTTAGGGCAAGGAAAATATCAAATATGATGTCAATTTCGTTTCGAAAATATTCTCTAGACTTTTGTAATTAAATAAGGAAATCGCTACACTCAGGGCAAGGAAAATTTTTAAGGAAACATTTTTAATTCGTGCGTTTGACAACATTACGTAGTAACCAAGTCGGCGCACCCGCAATAGCCGCTGAAAAACATCATGGGCCCTGGTTTTGTACGTATTATTCTCTAGATTTCAATAATTTTTTCGGGACACTTCCGGTCAATAGCGCAACATATGAAAGTGGTTTTCGTGTTTCTGGGATTATGTACAGGGTGTCTCAAACTCGATGCCCCAGGGTCGCTATTGGCTAATAAAAACCGCAAATGAAAATTTCACTTGGGGGTTTCAAATGAGACTACTTGGGATTACTTTTGAGCCCAAAATTTTATTTTGGGAACTTTTGAAAATGCCTGTAATGACGAAATATATTTTTCCCAGAAACATACCTGTTTCTTTTTCTATTGTGAAAGAGCGTGTTTTTCTGATAAACTTTCATTAAGAAACTTTTTTCATGATGAAAAAGTTGATATGATTTTAATTTACGGGGAAGCCCAAAAAAATGCCAGAAAAGCTGTGTGAATTTATCAAGAAAGATATCCAGACCGCCGAATTGCTGATCACAAAAAAATTATAAGACTGGAAAAAAGTCTTCGCGAAAATCAAAGTGCATTTTGTAATCAAAAAGATAAACCAATTCGAAAAAGAACTCGCAGTGATGATGCAACAGCCCAGGTATTGCAATATTTTGAAGACAATCCCAGACATTCAATTAGGCAAGCTAGCAGGGAATTAAATTTTGATAAGTCCTCAGTTCAAAGAATTATGAAGAGCAATAAATATCACGCCTACAAGTTACACTATTTAGAACAATTAGGGGAACTGAATAGAGAGAAGCGAGTAAATTTTATTTCCCAAATTATAACAATACCAGAAATTGTTGACAGGCACATTTTAAATCACATTCTTTGGACAGACGAAAGCCATTTTGTGAGCAATGGTATGCCAAACAGAAGAAATGAACATTATTGGTCAACAGAAAACCCTCATTTTGTCAATCCTATAAGGAATCAAGGTCATTTTGGTATAAATGTCTGGTGTGGCATCATTGGTCGCCATCTAATTGGACCTTATTTTTATGAAGGAATTTTAAATAGCGAAAGATATCTGAGTTTTCTTCGAGATGAATTTTCAATTCTTCTTGAAGATGTGCCTCTTCAATTAAGGCGATCAATGTGGTTTCAACATGATGGAGCTCCACCTCACGCAGCACGTATTGTCCGCGATTATTTAGACGAAATATATGAGGATAGATGGATAGGGATTAATGGTCCAATAAAATGGCCAGGGGAATCTCCAGACCTGACCCCTTTAGATTTTTGTTTATGGGGACTTCTCAAAAATAATGTATATAAGACCCTTTCATAAAATAAATATTGACCATTTGAAGGAAAAAATTATAATTGCGTGCCAAGACATTTCCCCGGAAATTTTAAGAAAAGCCACCCAAAGAGAAGTTCGGCGACGATATGAAACGTGTTTCTTAGAAGATGGGGGGCACATAGGAAATAATTTATAGTTAAAATGGTTATTTATTCATTTATTATTAATAGTTACTTGCAATGTTTTTGTTTGTTTTTTATTTATAAAATTTAAAATATTACCGCTATATTTCATAGTATTATATTTTTATAACAAGTAGATAGTTCGTAAGTCTTTAAATATCCTAATATTTTCCATGGAGACCAAATTAAATCACAGCTAACTTGATTTTTTCCGATATATTTAATATGCGTGTTTTTGCATATTTCTGCTTGTATCTTTTAAACGAAGAGAGGCATGAAAAAAGTTTCTTAATTAAAGTTTATCAGAAAAACACGCTCTTTCACAATAGAAAAAGAAACAGGTATGTTTCTGGGAAAAATATATTTCGTGACGTCATTACAGGCATTTTCAAAAGTTCCAAAAATAAAATTTTGGGCTCAAAAGTAATCCCAAGTAGTCTCATTTGAAACCCCCAAGTGAAATTTTCATTTGCGTTTTTTATTAGCCAATAGCGACCCTGGGGCATCGAGTTTGAGACACCCTGTACATAATCCCAGAAACACGTAAACCACTTTCATATGTTGCGCTATTGACCGGAAGTGTCCCGAAAAAATTATTGAAATCTAGAGAATAATACGTACAAAACCAGGGCCCATGATGTTTTTCAGCGGCTATTGCGGGTGCGCCGACTTGGTTACTACGTAATGTTGTCAAACGCACGAATTAAAAATGTTTCCTTAAAAATTTTCCTTGCCCTGAGTGTAGCGATTTCCTTATTTAATTACAAAAGTCTAGAGAATATTGCGTTTTTTATTAGCCAATAGCGACCCTGGGGCGTCGAGTTTGAGACACCCTGTTCAACACAAAGGTAATTTTAGTTTTTCTTTTTTCTTTTTCTCCCTACATAAATCCGGGAGATTGCCCACATATTCTGGGACACCCGGTATCGGCCCCAAACTTCCAACTCTCTCCAAGGGCGTAGATAGCTTTTTCTTCCGGGGGGGGGGTAATGGCAATATCTACTATTTATAGTTCGTCTGTTCCCCAATTTTTTGGTTTTATTGCGATTTTATAGGTGGGTAGGTATGCATAAGTAAAGACTATTATAAAGCCAAATAAAATATATTGAATAACAATATAGGTACTACTGGAGTTTCCAGGAACCCTATAGGTACTACTAAACAAAGAACAATGAAACAAACTCAAAATAAGAAATGATAAAAATATATAAAAATAAAATATATACTTTTTCTTTGATGAAAACAGAAACAAAACAAAAAAATAACAAGAAAAAAATCAGTCTTTAAAAAACCTAATCTTAAAAAAAGACATTTATAAACTAAAAAAACAGTCAAAATATAAAAAATACATCCACACATAAACCAGTTTTTATAGAACTAAATCTAAAATCCTCTTGTTAGTATTATTGGCAAATCTGTTTAGCACCGCTTCAGGGCAAGGTTTTATATCCCTGTGAATATGCAGAAGCGCCAACCCTATGTGCCCCATAGTGGACCTCAACCAAGATTTGAGTCTTTTTAAAGATGAAAAACTTCTTTCGGCCGAGGCTACACTTACAGGCAGTGTATAGAGAATTTTCAAAAGTTCATATATTTTTGGATATAATATATTAGGATCACACAAAGGAAACGTTTCAGAAGCCGAATTTGGTTATATAGGCGTGTCGTGGTAATAGCCCAGTGGTAAAGGTTCTGGTTTATGGTTTTCTCGGGGGGGGGTGGGGGTAATTACCCCCTCTACCCCCCCCCCGTATCTACGCCCTCGACTCTCTCCTCTTCCCCCATCGATCCGCGCGTCCAACCCGCCTGGTCGTTGCGCGCTCCCGCGGTCCGAGCAAAACGACCGGAGTCAGTCCGCCCGGCCGACTGGATGTCACGCAACGAGTGCCACTAGCTAGAAATGGAAACCATTTACCGGTTTAAAAAGGTAACAGCCATCGCCTTCATTACGTTATTGCCGTAATTGCGCACTCCGCCTTATTGGGAGTTGGCCGTTTCGCTGCCCGCCGCTAATTCGGATTCGGCAGTCGTGCCATACCGCCCGAGGGTCGTAGGCGGTCGCGCGATGGCTTTGCTTTGAGCGTGATGTGAAGGCTCTCGTCGGTGTCGGTTGCATGTGAGAAAACACTAATTAGATACCTCCCTTGCAATTTAGAGTTTTACTTCTGACATTTGATGTATTGACTACGTGCATGATGTACTTAGTAATAATCACAGGTTTAAAGCGTTAAATTGATAAAAGTTAAAACTTTTTTTTTTATTACAAGTGTCAGCTAGCAGTTCTTGGGCCTATTATCTCACCGTCGACACTCTGTATATATGTTCCTTATGTCCACTTGGACCAGGAACTTTTTAAAGTAAGGGGGACCCAGCATTATACTTTCCAAAGTGAGGCCTATTCTTTCCTCACTCTAATGGTATCAGTGATGCCAAGAAATTAATAATGATTTCCATGATTTCTAAAAATCAGACTTGACAATGTTGTGTATACAAGTGCAGAATGTGGCAACTATCAAATGAAAGAAATTTATTTTATAGTTGAAATTGATTTCACGAATTTAAATAATAGTATGGTAAGTCATCAGTAAAGGGCGGAATATATGCATTTGATTTCAATCGAAATATGCGCATATATATGCATCATTTTTATTTAAAATATGCAATAATATGCATTTATTTGGCCAAATATGCAATAATATGCATTTATTTTACATGGAAAAATACCTTAAAAAACAACAAAACTGATTTTAGAGAAAGGAAAAAGGAAAACAAATGCATAAAATACCTCGTAAAATATACCTATATTAAAGCAGAACTTTAAAAACATTTTCATTTGAAATTGTGTAGTTAGTAGGAATTTATGATTAAATACTTTTCAAAGTTTTCCAATAAAAATCTTTGCCTTCTGTCGGTAAAAATATGTTTATATATAGAAAAGCTTCTCTCAACATCTGCCGATCTAATAGGACAATATTTTGATTTGGGTAGTAAGGTATAAGGCCAAGGTGCAAGTTCGTTAGATGATTTTTCATCAAAAATACTCTTTACTGCCTTTAACCCATTAGTGCATGAGGTTATAATTTAAGAAAAATTAACTTTAATTTTGCTTATTTATTTATGGAAAGGTACCTAAAAACACACAAAAAATATAAACTAGAGAACATACTAAAATTTAAAAAAAATAAGGGACGTCCCTTTTGAGGGACCTCATGCGCAATGTAACTATCGTGTATGATAGGACCTAAAGCATTCTTTAGGATGTAACCCTATGTTGCATTTAGTACAAACAAAATTCGGCTTTTTCCCACATACGGCACATGTTCTGGGAATAATCAACCAAATGATCTGCTCTATCAAATCTCACATCTGGATGTCGTGGAATAACTTTTCCTCTGTTGGATTTGACGCCGTATAAATGTAATAAAATAAAATGGCAATATTTCTTGTAAATGGTAGAAAACTGGCACAGACGGGATTGTCAGGGTGGATTTTCCTCATTAACAACCAAGCATTGACAACACTCATGTCAAAAAGGTAAGCAAAAATTGGCCAACACTTGCATTGTCTCATCCGAGTTCTATAATTTGCTACCAACTTATCAAGTCCTCTCATTCCAAGGTTGTAATTATATATTGCACCTGGTTGAGGAACTTTTATTTTGGATTTAGTGTCCCGAGAATACCGCATGACAGATCTTGTCGATAAAGATGATTCTGTGTCAAAGTTTGATGCTACGATTACAACCTTGTTGTCCTTCCACTGGACAATAATCACATCATCAAAGTTGTGGAGACATAGGTTTTGGACTTTTAGTTCTTATGTAATATGACAGGGGAATTTAGTCATCCGAGTCAAATTCTGGAGGAGTTTTTGTGCGAATTATAGCTTCACACTCGGCTCTAAAGGTTGCTGCACCAAAATGATTCGGGTCAGCTTCGTGTTCATCATCGGATTTATCGCTGTCGGCATCTGTTAGGTCACCATCTTCATCGGGAGGCACCATAAATATGTCAGCACTTTCCGTGTTATCCTCTTTTATAATTGCTAATGGTTCATGCAAAGCCAACCTGAAATAGGTTGTAAAATGTCAGTGGTATTTACTGCATGACGTCCCTTGTAAGGGACAATGAATTTTTGGGCTACAAAAACAACACTGCGGTTCATCAACTACCACCAAACAATAAGTTATCCATTTGTCTGTACATTATAGTGTACAGAAAACTAAAATTTGTAAATAAATCTACAAAGTATATAATAAAAAATTCAAAAATATCACTTACCCGCCGCGCCTAGTCGAATACAAACTTGGATCCATGGCAGATTCGTACTGTATCTTTCACAATCAAAACACAAATTGCACTTGATTTTCAACATACAGTGGATGTGACAACGTCAAAATATGCCTCTCACAAATTCTAGGTTAAGTTGGCTGAATAGGGTGAGCCTGGTTGACTAAGAAATTGCCATCCCTTTAAGGGGACATTATGCACTAATGGGTTAAGGATTTGAACCCTTCATTATTTTCTACAGTAGCAACAGCATCTAATTTTTTTCTAACTTTAATACCTACATCACCGGTAACCTTTCTACATTTAGCGGAAAATGTTTGAACAAAATCAATCGATTCGCTTAAACCTAAATTTCTACTTTCTAATATCTGGTAAAAAACTAAAATTATAACTTTAATAAAAACAAGTTGGTTAGCTACATCCGCATTTTTCAGGATTTCTTGACTTTACACTACACACTGCGAGTTGTCTCTGGGCTCTCATAATCTTGGTTATATCTATAAATAAGTATAGGAAGAACATGCAAATATGCACAAAAATATAGTTTTTCCAGAAATATGCAATGTTTTGCGAAATTGAATAAAATATGCAAAAAATGCATATATATGCAATTTGCATATATTCCGCCATCAGTATAGGGCCGATTTTGCTTATTTAAGAATTTGTCGCTATTGCACCTTGTTACCAGGTTCCTCAATCCATTTGTAATATGTATAGGTACTTGAACTTTCTTCCCTTGTTGAATGTATCTACCCAAAGAACTTTCACAGATTTCGGGATGGACTAATAAATAAGATTAGGTCTAGTAGTTCTAGTAGTAGTTTTTCTCGGTGTTCATTATAAATTTTTTGTAATTTTATTTCTCTCCCAAGGTACCTCACAAACTGAAAATAAACTTGTAGTCGTAGATAAAAACTCTTTAAAAAAGACTTGTCTGAAGCTACCTGCTTAATAATTTAAAATTTTCGAAATACGATTTTTGTTTTGAACTACCTACTTATACGTAATGGGAATTGTAGGATTACTAAAGGTGATACAGGAAAAATCTGGTTGCAATTATTGGGACTACTACAGGCGGCCGCATTACCTTTAATTGACACATCTGAGTATCTGGAAGTTAGAAAAGTTAAAAATTGTGAATTATGATGGACAATATTTCACATGTCACATGAAACCTGATGGCAGTTGAACACTGACATATAACATAACCTTGTATCATCAGCCCCCTTGTGATCTCCTTGGAGTCAACAGAAAACAAACTTCCCCTCAAGGCTTCACTTTTCCTATGTGATAGACTGTGACATGCTGGGTCCCCTTATTCCTGACTTGGACAATTTCTGACATAATAAAATTCTTAGTGGCGGAGTATTTTTTGGGACACTTTCAAACTTTTAAGGGCGCCCGACAACGGAATTTCCCGAAAATTTTTGTCAGACAAGGTTACCACTTGATTTTAAATATTTTCCTGATCCTGATCCTGAAAAAATCAGCAGGGAAATTTTATGACGTCATAAATGTTCTATGTCGGGAGGGTCACAACTGATTTTTTTCACAACTGCGATTCTTTCTTTAGTTTCTTCAATTATAATATTTTACAACACTTCTTCTAATATTTTTTGAATATGCAAAATAAGTTCCTATAATGTGCAAAAAATATTCCCCCATATTTATAAAACATTGTTACATTATTTTACGAAATAGGTTCAGTAACTGCATATACACAAGATATATTTGTTAATCGCAGATACAAATATAATATATGTTAGATTAATGTACCTACAATGATGTATAACTATGTTTGTTTTGAATAAGAAGGGATATTTCCACAATATCTTGTGTAACATATTCCTAACTTAGTGGTTCTATAAATATTTACAAATTGAACATTTAACTTAAGTACATTACATAAATGCAAGTTCACCTTAGGAATGTGCACTTTTGGAATATTGCTGGAACATGCTAAATAGTATATTCATACAGCAAATATCTTATCACAAATGGTTGTATACAAGACATTCCACGATATACTTATCTTATGAATGTTCACGAGTGGCAATAACTGGAATATATTTTAGAATGTTGTTGGAACCTATTTTATATTAGATTTACATGGGGATGTTTTAAAAATGTTACTTATTCCTAGTTCTTTGACGTCCTCGAGATTCTAGCTTGCACTATTTTTAACTAATATTTCCAATTACGTCGATGGCTCAGTTGGTCAGAGCGTTTAACTTGTAAATCGATGGTCGTAGGGTTCGAAACCTGCAAGATATACACAGAACATATACATATAATATACATAGAACATACAAAAATGCTTCTGAAGTTTTCAAATAAATCTTCAATGAACATTTGTGGAACATACATTCATACATGCGAATATTTATAATACGTGAAATAGTAGCTTTAAAAGGCGAACACCTGAATGTTGCCTGCATGTTTAGATAATAATGTTTCTACAGTTTTTATGAATATTCCTACAATATGCATGTTCTCTGAAAAAATATTATCAGAATATTCCGCCAATGTGATTTTGCTATATGGGTCATAAAGAATATACGAAAATAAACAAAAATTAATAAGGCTTTCGCTTTTGTAGAGAAAAAATTACCTTTTCTTGCTCCCTCCTCCGTAAGTAATATTTTACATACTCGCCAGCACCCCCGATAACAATGCGGTTATTAAGAAGATTATTACTCAACATCTATTTCATAGTATATTTAAAGTTGAGTTCAAATCACGGGTACCTATAATATCAGAGACCTATATTAGGTTTGTGATAATATGAATTTGTCGGCAGCAGGAAAAATTTAATACATTACACGATACGTAAGCTCTTTTTTATTCTACTACACTACCATTGATTAAAGTAATTCCGAGGATATTCCTTATATAATAATACTACCTATACCCGGTACCGGTTGCAACACACAGTTTTTGAAATACAAATTAGAAGTGCTTTTAATGTAATCAGACCTTTGAAAAACTACATTCGGTTTAATTTCATTTCCGACAAAATTTCACACATTAGTGTATTTGTTTAAAATATTTATAATAATATGCTTGCATGATCACTAGAGCCCCTTCATCAGACTAATAATCTGATGAACAATACAAAGTTTCAAAAATCCGTAGGTATATCTGGGTCCTTCTTATTGGGCATTTAGGCGTGTCAGAAAATTGAGAGAGAAACCCACTAAAACGAGTGGCACTTTTCAGAAGATTCATAGGTTGCTAAAATTTTAAACGTCGCATGACTTTGATTCTTTATACTTCGAATTAGAAATGATAATATATTCAAACCAAAAGTGGTACCTACAAGGCTCCTAAATGGGGAGCCATAAAATATTATATCTAATAGTAAGTTCCTGAATGAGCTATCAAATATACAAATAATTAATACCGCTTACTCGTACGATGTACCTTCAACTTTTATTGTATAAAGTAATATAATACCTAAGTCTCGCACCCAAATTAAAATTTCCGAAATACACCAAACCCTAGAAAACCATTGTAATCTCAGAGAGTGTTGGACAATAATAATTAGTAAATCTCACAGATAAAGCTATAAATAATACAGTGAATCTACATTTTGACCAGCGTTTTTGCCTGCAGCGGTGATTTTATGTTTCACAATAATTTTATTTTTGGTGGCGTTCTTTTTGTTTCCCACTTCTCTTTTATCTTTGTGTGATTAGGTAATAGCAAAGATCATGATCTTTGGTAGTAGGCAAGTATCTGCAAAATCTCCCTCAAATGAATGTGCCTAACAACTTGAAGAAAACACGTACTTCTTGATGAGCTCGAAAAATCTGTTATAATATTGTATACATTGTGACCCACCTCAAACTGGAGAACACCCCCATAATGTGTATTTGTCGACATATTATTGGGGTTGCATATAAGATACTCTCAAAACTGTTATAATCTATTGAAGTTAAATAAATTTCCAATTCTTCAAAACTATATGAACATTTATTCATTTATTTGTTTTTATAGAGAATGGTTTATCCGGAGAAGTTGACCTTGGACCAAGTGGCCCGCAAAAGCAGCATCCACTCAACGTCGTGGTGCAGCGGACCACTAGGAGAAACCGGCGACAACTGTCGCGTTGCCCGCAATAACAACAGCAACAACAACAGCAACACTATTTCTGTGAAGAGGGCTTCCAACAATCTCACGGCGAAGCACAATGAATCTTCTCACCTCGACAAACAGCTTTGCGCTCCCTCTAGCAAGCCTTCAGACTCTCAAACGTAAGATACTTATTATGTTATTCTTTTACAACCATTGAATAAATTATTTCCCAGGATATTCCTCATACAGGGTATCCCAACGAAAACTTGACCCCCCCCCAAAAAAAATTCGAAAACCGAACAATATTTGAAAATTCGCCGAGACCCGTCGATTTTTGTTTTTGGGGGGAGCTTTTTTGACAGTCAAGCCAACCCGATATGTTCATCCCTCCAATCCATAGCAACCCCAACTTTAAAATTTCAAATGGAACTACCCCCTTGTGGCACATCATTTTAAAGCTCTTTTTATTGCGAATACAGCGATGTATCGTTTTTAGAATTCTGTTTAGATTTGACAGAATTATTGGCTAAAAACGGAAAGTTGACAATCCACTGTACGCGTAGTAATTTCTACACAAATGCCCGCCACTATTAAGTTTTTTATCTACTACACACGACCAAATTACATAGTTTTTATTGACGTCTCGATCAGTTTACAAAAAAGTCACAAATGAAAAAGCAGAACCAAAACAAAAAAAGTTCATGCGAATTCAAACCTTATATATTTTTAAAATATGTAACAAAAAGTCAAAAGTTTTTTTGCTTCTAACCACGAAATCGTTACTTTCAGCCTGTTATTGAAAGTGGAAACGTATTTTCGAAATGGTTTGTTTATTCTATCGCGGAAAGGTGAAAGGGTAAAAATTGTTGCAATTTGTTATCGAAATCATGATTGCGCTAAAGCTACAGCACGAATTGCAACAATTTCTAACCTTTCCATGAGAGAATAAACCATTTCAAAAACACGTTTACACTTTCAATAGCAGGCTGAAACTAACGATTTCGTAGTTACAAGCAAAAAACGGGGACCTTTTTGTGACAGTGACTTTTTGTTACATATTTTAAAAAGGTTTGAATTCGTATGAACTTTTTTGTTTTGCTTCAGCTTTTTCATTTGTGACTTTTTTGTAATCGACACGTCAATAAAAACTAGGTAAATTGGTCGTGTGTAGTAGATAAAAAACTTAATAGTGGCGGGCATTTGTGTAGAAATTACTACGCGTACAGTGGATTGTCAACTTTTCGTTTTTAGCCAATAATTCTGTCAAATCTCAACAGAATTCTAAAAACGATACAAACGATACATCACTGTATTCGCAATAAAAAGGGCTTTAAAATGATGCGCCACAAGGGGGGTAGTTCCATTTGATTTTTTTAAGTTGAGGTTGCTAGGGATTAGAGGGATGAACATATCGGATTGGCTTGACTGTCAAAAAAGCTCTCCCCAAAAACAAAAATCGACGGGTCTCGGCGAATTTTCAAATATTGTTCGGTTTTCGAATTTTTTTTGGGGGGGGGTCAAGTTTTCGTTGGGATACCCTGTATAATAATATCTACCAGGGACGGATTGGGACAGTCAAAACTGCAGGCCACAATATTCCTTTTTGTTAAATAAAATATTCAGTGATTCCGTTTTAATATATAGGACACTTCCACCGGTGGTTTAACTTTTTATCCACAGCCGCATCATTTTCGAATTTCAGGGTTTTTAAATTCTCAAAAATTTTAACGTTTTACTTTTTCAACTGTTAAAGGCATTCAACGAAATTTGGTACACAACATGCATTGGGCCAGTGTCATAAAATGTGGTAATACCAAGTTCCCCAAATCGCCAGTGGCGGAGATATGGATATACACTAGATTTGTTTTATTAAGAAAAACGCTAGTACGGCCCTGTACAGAATTTTCTTTTCTGCACTTGAATAACTTTTTTATACATAGAGCAACTTCAAATACAGGGTATTTTTTAATAAGTGTCCGACATTTCAGAGGACGATTCCTCGGGTACTTTTTTATTATTAATTTCTGGAAAAATTTTATTCTTGATAAAAGTTGGTGCATCATTTCATACTCAAAACGCACATCTCTTATATCTCTTTTTGGATACGAGGTAGATTCAAAATAATTCAAGAGTAAAGTACCCTTATTTTTTAAAATACAGTAAAAAGTTACTTACAAAAGTTGTTTGGAATCAAAGGTGGATGTCAGATTTAAAGTAACAGCCACCTAGTAAAAAAAAAGAAATTAAACTTTTTTTGTATTTTTTTTTTCGACCACTACAAAAATCAAAATACCGCAAGCGCAACTTATCATCGGATAACACATGAATTTGCTACTAAACTTTAATTTTGTTCGATTAGCAGCTAGAAATTTAAATTAATCGAAATCACAGTTTAAAAATATTAAATTTTTGTGTCCAACTTTCTGCCGGTCACTGTATAAACATGGGTGTTCGCAAGGCCTTCATTTTTGAGATACAGGGTGTTAAAGATTTTTGTTTTTTCGGCATAATTCTTGAATGAATATCGTTATTTGGACGAATATTGGTACTTGTTTTTTTAACATGAGAAATTTAAATTTGGTCTTAGTTTGGACCATTATTTATAAAAAAGCATAAATAAAAATAAATCTCTAACACCCTGTGTCTCCAATGTCAAGGCCTTGCGGACACGTGTTTATTTTGAGTAAGATTATTCCTGCATGTTCATTAGGTATTCATTACTCAGAAAAAATATTGTAGCAAAAGATTGAGAGCCTTAGATACCTAACTGCTTGTACCATTTTAGTGAAAATATGAAATTTCTGAATTACAACTACATAAAAATGTCAATCCAAACAATATTTCCGAAGTACCTATGTAGGTATATTTTATGGGGGATGTGTCGCATTTACTCAAAAAAAAAATCCAGTCAGGTTTAAGTTGGGAATCAGGAACCTTTGGCACTTAGAAAATACTTCTTTTGCTTAACTTCACACACTAAAACTTAGTTTTTTGCACTCGACGCGCGATTCGCTAACCATGTTAGCAGCATCAGGAGATTCCTAACCTATTCTATTTATATTATGAACTATCTACTATATTATCCTTAAGTATCTGTCAGTTTATTAACATGTATAAGGGGCTGTAGGGGATTGATATCCCTTATCTTTATTTAAACTAAATTTACATTTTGAAATTTCCAGACTTTCATAAGCGTCTAATAATCTCCTATCAGGTAGATACTTTAGTAATTTTAAATTGTTTCTTGTTATTCCATGATTATTTTCAAAAGCATGTTCCGCAATGCTAGATTTTTCCAATCGACCATATTTTAAATGCCCCATAATATGTTCGTTAAATCTAGTCAGGTTTACTTTTTACAATGTAATCATACTTCCAAATTAGGCCAGGGAAAATAGAATTTGACCTAGACAAAAATATTAACTGCAATTTTGTTTTACCATATCAAAGTTATTAGTAAATACGTTGTTAGAAACCAAAAATTAAACATTTTGAAAAAACGGAACCTTGAGATACCTCAAAAAACACCTATTTTTCGTTAGAAATTTCGAACAAAAATGTTAACTGGATTTTTTTAGACTCTTTAGGTAAAAAACTTCCTTTGCTAACATATATTAAGAAATTAAACATTTTAAGAATATGGAAGTAACTTAGATCGACAAAGAGAGATAAAAATCGGATAATTTTCTATTTCGGCTAAAGCAAAAATATTAAGTACGTTTTTATTGCAGATGATCATTCCCTTTTATAAATAAAATGTAACTTATACAAAATTAAACATTTATCTGAGCCGCATGTACCTACGTCAGCTGTCACTTCTCATTGGTATAGAATAGGCAAAAATATTAACAGTTTTTTGTTTGTTTAACTTTTTACAATATAACTATATCGAATCATATATAGCGAAATTAAACATTTATTTACGGCGCATAGGTCAACTGTCACTGGTCATTTCTTTAGGAAAAGCAAAAATATTAATATTAACTGTTTTTTTGTTTAACTTTTTACAATATAAC
Organism: Pseudeuparius sepicola; assembly: GCA_963920635.1. Taxonomy (NCBI): domain Eukaryota; kingdom Metazoa; phylum Arthropoda; class Insecta; order Coleoptera; family Anthribidae; genus Pseudeuparius; species Pseudeuparius sepicola. The sequence continues at coordinate 15,870,934 of OY987299.1, forward strand.
TATATTAAATCACATAGCTAAATTAAACATTTATTTAGGGCGCATGTAGGTCAACTGTCATTTGTATCGGTAGAGTAAAAATATTACTTACCTATTTTTTAAACTTTTTATAATATACCTAACTGTATTGAATCATATATAAGGCACAATTAAACATTTATTTACGGTGCATATACATATATGTATTACCTCACTACGTCAACTGTCACTTGTCATTTGTATAGGAGGAGCAAAAATATACCGTTACCAATTTTTGTTTAATTTCAAAAAATTTAACAAGACTTAGTATCCACTTACAAAGTTTAACAAAAAACAGCCGGTTAATAATTTTGCTCACTAAATTTAAAACGTAATTAGTACGGACCTGTCTCACATCAACGTAAATTTTTTTTCGTAAAGTTCTTTCAATTCTCTACAAAAAGTGTATCTTGACATTTTTTTGTATCTGCCACGGTTGTGTAGTAAATAAATTATTTCGTTTCCATCTCAGCCTTTTTTGCCTAAAAATGTGTTTTCTAAGATTATTGATAAATATCGCAAATAACAGAAATTAATTATGGAACACTTATCGGATTCAGCTATTTTATTTTTAATTTTATGGAAACAATTTTAAAAATAAACTGGCACTTGGTTTGAGGTACATTACTTTATTATCATTTTAACATTTTTATCAAATCTGTATTATTTCTTAATAATTTTTATAATTCTAAATTTGTAGAATTCTAAATTATACCACGACGAGTAAAACATGATTCTTCCGCCCATAAAATGTTATTTAAAAATTGTCTTATTTCCTTTGACTACAAAATCCATCGGCAAAATACTAATGTCCTTTCTGCATCGCCGTACTGGTGAAGATAAGTGTGCCATGGAAAAGAAAATCTTATTGACAGTTAATAATACAATAATCTGTCATCCAGTAGATGAACGTAGCAGCGCCGCAGTTTGTCTTTGTTAATAATTAAAATGCCGTTCCAATTTACAAATGAAGAGCAGGCTGACATCCATTTCTGCTATGGAGTTGCAAATGGGAACTCTGCGGAAGCAGCCAGAGAATACCGGAGGCGATTTCCAAATAGGCGCCATCCGCGTCCCTCGGTGTTTGTTAACATGCACCGGCAATTCAGAACTCGCGGTCTGAGAACTAGAATCGTCGAACGAGGAAATGAAAACAATATCCAACAAGTCAGACGCAACAATGAGATTCTTCGTGAATTCGATAGGAATCCTACAACAAGTAGCAGAAGAGTGTCAGTGGCTCTACGTGTTTCAAAGTCTGCAATTTTGCGAGCTTTAAAAAGAGATCACAGGCATGCGTATCATCTACAACCCGTACGGTTTAAGGCCCGGCGATGAAGAAGATTAGTGTTTTGCCGATGGATTTTGGAGTCAATTGAAGGAAATAGACAATTTTTAAATAACATTTTATGGACGGACGAGTCGTGTTTTACTCGTCGTGGAGTAGTAAACTTTCATAATCAGCATATTTGGGCACAAGAAAACCCACATGCAATCCGGCCAAGAAATTTTCAGGTCGAATTTAGTGTCAATGTTTGGATTGGACTGTACAACCATCATCTGTTTGGACCCTTTTTTTTGCCACAGCGAGTGAATGGTGACAATTTTTTGGAGTTTTTAGTAGCTGAGCATAATAATATGTGGGAAGACATTCCTTTAAACTTAAGATTGTTGGCTTGGTTCCAACTTGACGGCTGTCCTGCACATTTTCACCGAAATGTGAGGAACTGGTTAAATAATAACTTTCCAAATAGGTGGATCGGACGAGGGGGACCGGTCGCTTGGCCACCACGTTCTCCGGACATAACACCTCTGGACTTCTTCGTATGGGGATTTTTAAAAGAACAAGTCTATGCGACTCCTGTAGAAACAAGGGAACAACTTATTGATCGTATCAGAAATGCGTGCGATGAATTGAGAAATGGCAATTTAATCGATGCTGTTCAATCCGTTAGGCGTCGAAGTGAATTATGTGTGCAACAGAATGGATCACATTTTGAACAATTGTTGAATGTTGTACAAATTTAGAATTATAAAAATTATTAAGAAATAATACTAGATTTGATAAAAATGTTAAAATGATAATAAAGTAATGTACCTCAAACCAAGTGCCAGTTTATTTTTAAAATTGTTTCCATAAAATTAAAAATAAAATAGCTGAATCCGATAAGTGTTCCATAATTAATTTCTGTTATTTGCGATATTTATCAATAATCTTAGAAAACACATTTTTAGGCAAAAAAGGCCGAGATGGAAACGAAATAATTTATTTACTACACAACCGTGGCAGATACAAAAAAATTTGCGTTGATGTGAGACAGGTCCGTACTAATTACTTTTTAAATTTAGTGATAGTGAAAACCCATAACTCCACCACTGGTTATTTCAGGACCTTCATATTATCACTAAATATCGTAGTCAAAAAGGTGGTACTACACATCAAATTTGCTTTAAATATTTCCACTGGTTCGGACAGTGTAAAAAATACTTCATATTTTTTCCAACACTTCAACGCCCTGTATCTCGGAAACTAAGCTTTCCCCGATATATGTTGATATAAAATTTTCATTTTAGATTATCTTTTTCTATCTAATGTTAAAGTCCTACCACATAAAAGTGAACCACCCTGTATTGTATTATACAAATTTAGTGGAAAGCTATGAATTTTGGTCTGATATGAGCTCCAATCATGGTGTGCAATCAATAGGTATATTATTGGATCTCCAGAAAAATATGGAAATATCATACGAGAATTCTGCAGATGAAGATTCTGGTGGCTTGTTGGAAAATCTGGTAGACAACTCGAGATGAAGGCCGAACTTGTTAATAGAAAGTAAGACACAAGCGAAAAATTTATGTTGCTGATTATGATGATAATGCACCTACCGTTATCAATATTTTTCTGAGTGGGTAAATGGGTAAAATACAAGGACTTTTTGTTTAAAGATGATGCTTTGCTTCCGCAACCTGACACATCTGATTACAGAAGTATGTCTCCAGTTGACTTATTTGAATGTTTTATTGCAGAAGATATTGTCGACTTTTGTTAAAAGAGAGTAATAATTCCGCCATATTCAAGAATTGTTGGAACCCTAATATAACTCATCACAAGAGTAGATCAGTATTTAGGTAGGTTAGGTTAGGTTATTCGGCTATGATTAGATGCTTTTTGGCTATGCTCGTATCGTAGTGTCAAGGTACGATTAAAAACTATTGGAAAATAACTACTGGGATTCTGGAGAAGATCTTAGAAATATTGCCATGTATAAAGCTGAGACGTGACAGATTCATACATCCACGGGCGTAGCCAAGGGGGGGGGGGGGTTTCGGGGGTTCAAACCCCCTCCGAAATAAGCAAAATATTACCTAATATTATACCGAAAAAATACGAGGAGTGAAGAGTTAAATTATTATTACGTTTGAATATATTATGTAGTAATAGTAGCGCCTAGCGCCATCTTTTGACGAGAGGCAGACGCAGTTGCAGCCGAACTATTTTGTATTGTAGGGACACTTTGCGTTGTTTCTCGATTATTCGCCACGCCCCTAGGTCTGGGCTGCTATATAAGCGGCGCCGCGGCGCGTGACCGCGCTTACGGCAGTATTGTTCCATGCGAACTCGAAGCGAATAAAAGTGAAAAGTGGTGAACGAATAGTGAAGAGAATTAAGTGTACCGTGTAAGTGAGTAATTTTAGTGCACTGTTATTCGATGACCTTGTTAAGGATAGATACGTGAATCATTATTACTGTCGAAAAATGGAGGGGAAAAAAGGAAGGGTGATAAACCTAAAGGTATGGACTACTGGAAAAAGTGGTGTAGTCAAGGTCAAGGGGTTTCTAATAAAGAAGCAAATTTGGATTTAGCTATCAAAGCTTCAGCTACCTTGCATGCTGATAAGAAGACTGCCTACCCCGAAATCTAGTTTGGAATGCCTAGATATGTGCGATAAAAACCTTTATCCTAATATTTACACATTACTACAAATCTTGGCTACCATTCCTGTATCCACTGCTACCCCAGAAAGGTCTCTCTCGAGCCTAAAGAGACTGAAAAACTATTTACGAAACACTACAAGTGAAAACAGACTTAATGGTTTGGCTCTAATGAACATTCACTATGGAACAGAAATTCATGCAGATGAAGTAGTGGATATATTTAAAAGAAAAAGCCGAAGATTTCTTCTTTAATGGTTTTAGATTTAGCGCAGAGGAACGAAATTAATTTATCCATTTCATTTAAAGTTAAGAACTTTATAAATATGTCGTAGTTTTTCGGATGAATATATAGATATTAAATTTCATGTAAGTATATTTTTGTTGTTTTATTTACTTCTCAAACTAAACCCCCCCCCCAAAACTAAATCCTGGCTACGCCCGTGCATACATCATACGATGCGTATAGGACATAACCACTCGCAAGCAATGTCAAAAATGCGACGCAGGTCTGTGCATTGATTGTTTTATTGTCTTTCATACAAACTAATATTTAATTTTATTTTGTGTTCATATCTACTCATAGTAAAACATTTATCATAAAATTTATTTCTATTTTGTTTATATTTTCCACACCTTTAGAGGACTAGCGTTCCATATATGGAACGGCCGCCATTTTTAAAATGACAGGCAGTTGCTCATAACTTTTGATGTAGTGGTGTTTTTAGTGTTATTTTAACTAGTAATAAATATATTTTATATATTTTTTGGTAAATTTGAAAATTCCAGGGACTCTTTAACTTACTTTAAAGGGTCCCTGGAAAATTCAGTCCCGGTTATGAATTTTGTCTAGGTTTCGTTATTTTTTCCCTGGCCTAAATTCCTTCGTATAAAATCGCAGCAACCCCATTGTTTGCGTTGTTCTCAAATTATATACCTTCAGATCTTCTGGTGAAGTCGCCGGTTCGAATTGAATAAAATCCAACTTGCGCCGCCTTTCCCCCGATACAATACCAAACCGAAACGGCTTTCCAGGACCACCGCGAACCACCAGTTCATCCAGGACCGCATCAGGCACCTGGTGGACGCGTTCTCCACGCGCGCCCAGGCCGTGAGGGAGCGCCTCGACGCGCCCGCGACCCCCTCCTCCGTCGGCAGCAGGGAAACGGTGGAGCCGCCGCACCCGGCGCAGCTCAAGCCGAAGCTGAGCATATCGTTTTCGGACCGGTACGAGGAGGAGGCCGCGGAGACTGACGTGCGCGTAGGGACGAGGTACGCGGTGAAGAGGCTGCTGGAGAGGAGGGTGATCGACCCGAATGGGAAGACGTATATCACGTGGATGTGCGTGGCTGCGATGGCGGTGCTATACAATGCGTGGGTGAGTCGTTATTAGGTATTACTTTATTAGAATTTACTAAAATTCTTCTATGGTATTAATCGAATTTATTGGACAGATGGGCAGTTGATTATTTTTATAGCTTAATTAAAAGCTTCCCACGTGGCTTCCCCAAACTACTTCTTATGAGGTGTAGCCAGTAGCCACACCCTCTCGCATACCTTCAATATAGGTCCCTTTCACCGTTATTTCAGTCAACGCTTTCACATAAATAAAATCGAAATAATATACAGTGTCCTCCAAAAAGTTCGCACCATAAGGGGGGGGGGGAATTTTTAATTAACGTTTTATTTTGAAATTTAATGTTGGGGTTACCTTCTGCTTTAAAAAAGATGAAAAATGACCCACTCAAACGTGGTCATGTGACTTTCGTTATCTGTCAAAAATGACATTTAAAAAAATATATCGCCAAAAATGGGTTTAGTTGTTAAAATATAAAAAAGTTTTACTTGAAAAAGTTGTTTGTTTTTCAATTTTACGTAAGTGTACCAAATTTGGACACTTTACTAAAATATTTAGTTTTTTGCCAATTTTTAATATTTTTATGAAATTTCTGAAAATTTAAAAAAACTCGAAACTTCGTAAAAACTATTTTATATCACTAGCTTTATCATTCTATTAATTTTTTATTACTAATTACCGATAAGAATATGTATTTTTCGAAAGAAAATGATATTTACGCTTTAAAATTCTGTTATGTTTGTTGCAAAGTTGATGTACCGTCTAGCATTTGGGGTATAAATTTAGTTACATTACGTTTCCTAGTTCTAAATTGATGCCAAAATAATAATAAATTAAAATATCATCAAACTATTTTACGTATCTAAGCAAAATTCTTGACTTTTATGGAACACATAATTATTATTACCTTTAAGTTTAATTTCACATTAATCGATATTGATGAGTAGGCCGTGGAGAGAATAGAAGCAATTGTTTTTATTTGACAGTTTGATAACTGTCAAATAAAAACCACTGTCAAATAAAGACAATTGCTTCTATTCTCTCCACGGCCTACTCATCAATATCGATTAATGTGAAATTAAACTTAAAGGTAATAATTATTTGTTCCATAAAAGTCAAGAATTTTGCTTAGATACTTAAAATAGTTTGATGATATTTTAATTTATTATTATTTTGGCATCAATTTAGAACTGGGAAACGTAATGTAACTAAATTTATACCTCAAATGCTAGACGGTACATCAACTTTGCAACAAATATAACAGAATTTTAAAGCGTAAATATAATTTTCTTTTGAAAAATACCTATTCTAATCGGTAATTAGTAATAAAAAATTAATAGAATGATAAAGCTAGTGATATAAAATAGTTTTACGAAGTTTCGAGATTTTAAAATTTTCTGAAGTTTCATAAATATTTAAAATTGGCAAAAAACTAAACATTTTAGTAGAGCGTTCAAATTTAGTACATTTACGTAAAATTAAAAAAGAAACAACTTTTTCAAGTAAAACTTTTGATATTTTAACAAATAAATCCATTTTTGGCGATATATTTTTTTAAATGTCATTTTTGACAGATAACGAAAATCACATGACCACGTTTGAGTGGGTCATTTTTCATCTTTTTTAAAGCAAAGGGTAACCCCAAAATTAAATTTAAAAATAAAACTTTAAATAAAAATGTCCTCCCTATGGTGCGAACTTTTTGGAGGACACTGTATATCATCAATCTATTAATAAAAAATAAATACACATCCCTTATTTAAGAAACCACTATTGTTTTTGAAATATAAACATTTTTATTTTTTTATTGAATAAACCTTTTACAATACCACATAACACTGTACTTAACTTCTTTATTTATGAGTTAAAGAAAAGATAAGGAGATAAAAGTGTTTGTATTTTTGGTGGGGGTTTCTATGCTCTTGTTGAAATTGATACACGGTGTTCCGTAAAAGCGATAGGTACAAACCAAACTTATTTTTTTAAATGGGAATACCCCGTAAGTTTATTATTGAATTTTCACAATCTAGGTACGCTTCATCCCTTTGAATAAAGAACCCCAGGAAGGAGCAAATTTGGGCTTAACACGACCGGGACAGTCTCTGCATATGGCGGGATGCCGTTTCCGTTTTTACAGTGGCGCGCACCTTTGAGTTGTTTCGACAAACTAATCGAGGCAGAAATCCTCATTTTTCGTGAAATCAGTATCTACAATACAGGCAAAAAATTATAAGGCACGTTTATGTCTTTAAGTTTAGGAATCCTTCATAATATAGCAATTCTAATTTAAAATTTCCAATTATAAAGAAGTAGGTACCTACACAAACGCCTATGCCACTTTGGTGTATGGCATCAAAGTTAATTTAAATTATAAAATTACTATCCTCAAACATTTTAGTTTTGGCAGTCAGGGAAGTGCCACAAGCCCCACAGCTAAGCATAATAACTCCAAAAAGTATATAAATACTGACACATATCACCGTGTCAGACACGGGCGTAGCCAAGGGGGGGGGGTTTCGGGGGTTCAAACCCCCCCCCGAAATAAGCAAAATATTACCTAATATTATACCGAAAAAATACGAGGAGTGAAGAGTTAAATTATTATTACGTTTGAATATATGTAGTAATAGTAGCGCCTAGCGCCATCTTTTGACGAGAGGCAGACGCAGTTGCAGCCGAACTATTTTGTATTGTAGGGACACTTTGCGTTGTTTCTCGAGTATTCGCCACGCCCCTCGGTCGAAATGAGCGGAACTTTGTGAAAGTTCGTGGAAGTTTCTGGACGGCTACTGGGCTGCTATATAAGCGGCGCCGCGGCGCGTGACCGCGCTTACTGCAGTATTGTTCCATGCGAACTCGAAGCGAATAAAAGTGAAAAGTGGTGAACGAATAGTGAAGAGAATTAAGTGTACCGTGTAAGTGAGTAATTTTAGTGCGCTGTTATTCGATGACCTTGTTAAGGATAGATACGTGAATCATTATTACTGTCGAAAAATGGAGGGGAAGAAAAGGAAGGGTGATAAACCTAAAGGTATGGACTACTGGAAAAAGTGGTGTAGTCAAGGTCAAGGGGTTTCTAATAAAGAAACAAATTTGGATTTCGCTATCAAAGCTTCAGCTACCTTGCATGTTGATAAGAAGACTGCCTACCCCGAAATCTAGTTTGGAATGCCTAAATATGTGCGATAAAAACCTTTATCCTAATAGGTATTTACACATTACTACAAATCTTGGCTACCATTCCTGTATCCACTGCTACCCCAGAAAGGTCTTTCTCGAGCCTAAGGAGACTGAAAAACTATTTACGAAACACTACAAGTGAAAACAGACTTAATGGTTAATGAACATTCACTATGGAACAGAAATTCATGCAGATGAAGTAGTGGATATACTTAAAAGAAAAAGCCGAAGATTTCTTCTTTAATGGTTTTAGATTTAGCGCAGAGGAACGAAATTAATTTATCCATTTCATTTAAAGTTAAGAACTTTATAAATATGTCGTAGTTTTTCGGATGAATATATAGATATTAAATTTCATGTAAGTATATTTTTGTTGTTTTAGTTACTTCTCAAACTAACCCCTCCCCCCCAAAACTAAATCCTGGCTACGCCCGTGGTGTCAGATGCCAAAATATTATGTCAGGGCGATTTCCGCCTCTAGCTATTTTATAATATTTACACATAGAGCTTTGACTCCTTCCTGAAATTCTTTATTCAAAGCTTCATCCCGATTCCAACGATATAATATACATTCAAAACCAAATGCCACCAGTAGCATAGTCACAGGGGTATTCTACTCGAAAAATAAAGTGACCCGTGTTTTTTCTTTTTGTTCAAAATTCTATATTAAGGGCAAGGGCCGTACGGGCCCTTAAAATGGGCCCTAAAATTTCGTGTTTTGCTATATTTTTTAATATCGGCTCTATCGATTTTAATGATCTTTTGCACACGTTCATAATCTCACCTAATTATCTATTATAGTGTAATATCCGCATTCCGCAACCTTCAGAGGACGCCTCTTATGCCCACCAGTCTCATTTATTATGCCCAGAACCTTTTTACACATTTATTTTTTAAATTAATTTAAACCATTTGATTCAAAATTTAATTCTCTACAAAAAATTATTCCACTGTTTTTTATTTCATAAATTATGTTGTTTGGGAGATGCGCCCAAAATTCAGCCACCATACCTACATGTATACCCACGCATATTAGAAACAGTAGTGACAATAATCTTTGGAAAACAAAATAATCACACTTAAATGTAAGACGAGAAGGGTAAAACTTGTAGTCTCAGCTCCACAAACAGATTATTAAATCATATTTAGTAGGTAACATTACTTGATATTTCTACAAAAAAAGTCTCGAAAGGGTAGAAAACGTAGACTCAAACTAAAACTAAATATAAAACAATAGCCCATCCTAATAAGTGTGAATGTTGTATAATATAATAATTATGAATAATGTTTAATATGCGTGGATCGTGCATGGTGGCTGAATTTTGGGCGCTACATCCCAAACGACATAATTTATAAATAAACAGTACGTAGTAGCATAGTTTTTTTTGTAGAGAATTAAGTAAATTTAAATTTAAATTTTTGGCCAACAAATTAAGTACCACTCGTCGCCACTTTCGTAAAGAACGGAACTCTAGATTCATGTCGTTCTCATATTGTTCCAAAATGAGAATAATATAATTTGGCTATTTAGTATTGAAAATACTTCTGGGCGCATTATTTATATAGGACCAAGGTTAGTTATAAACTAACCTTGCATAGGACCAGTTTTCGTAAAATCGAACCGACATTGGACATGGTCCCGGTTCGTCGAGTTGGCCGAGTTTTGTTTGGGTTACAAGGAATTAATAAACAGATAGATTATCGTTGACTGACTAATTTCAACGAGATTATGCTTAGGTGATGATATGTACAGCGTGTCCCAAATAGTTTGTCCTACCCCCTGGATATCAGGAACCGTAAGAGATACGAAAAAAAACTTGAATACAAAAGTTGTAAGGTTCGCAGTGGACGTAACCTCTCTTTTATTTTCATATATAAGGGCGATTCGTATTTGCAGGACAAAAATAAAATATTTAGATTTTGACAATTGCATTAATCCTTTAGAATATTTGCATTTTCCATGAAATTTGCTACAGAACCGTCTTTTTGTTTTGTATTTTGGATGCATCGTTGCCAAGATATCGAATTTTTCTTGGAATTTAGGGACTTCGTGGAGGTTATGGAAACTGAATGCTGTATCTTTATTTTAATAGATATCAAAAATATATTTTAGCCGAAGTATGACAGCACAACCGTGTGTGGTGTGGTATGTCTAAATTGGTTTTTGCATATACAGTGCATAAAATTGGCTATACTGTATAAAATTATTTCTTGATTTTGAATCAGAGGAAATATAATATCAAATTTTAATCTTTGTCCATTCTCATTCTCATAAATGGGCACACAGAAACCCAAAAGCCATAAAATAAATAAAAAAAAACAAGGGCACAAATCTATGCACGTCTGGTGTGGTATGTTGTGTAGACGCACATTAGGTCCTATATTTCATGGGCAAAAATTAAAATTTGATATTATATTTCCTCTGATTCAAAATCAAAAAATAATTTTATACAATATAGCGAATTTTAAATTTTTTTTACTTCTTTTTATTTCATATCCTAATCACTAATGTAAAGAAAGCCACCTTTATAGTGTGACAAGCTGTATACGGGTATGGGAATTTTACTTCCCGTATTATCTAAAATGACAATTATTTCTGCCACTGTCTGGAAAAATAATTATGGCTTGCTTGATAAAACCTTCTCACCTGAATGAAAAATGCAAAGAAATTTTCTTAAATACTAAATATCTCGAAAACGGGTAGTTTTTGGTATAGAATGTTATTTACATAAAATGTGGGGCTTGGACGCCGGCATCCAACAAACTATAGAAATATGGGTCATTCCATTTGAAAAAAAAAAAGTTATTGCTGTTTGAAATTATCTGTATTTGAGAGCCTGTTATGAACACACTGTATATGCAAAAACCAATTTAGACATACCACACCACACACGGTTGTGCTGTCATACTTCGGCTAAAATATATCTTTGATATCTATTAAAATAAAGATACAGCATTCAGTTTCCATAACCTCCACGAAGTCCCTAAATTCCAAGAAAAATTCGATATCTTGGCAACGCTCCATCCAAAATACAAAACAAAAAAACGGTTCTGTAGCAAATTTCATGGAGAATGCAAATATTTCAAATGATTAATGCAATTGTCAAAATCTAAATATTTTATTTTTGTATATGTGAAAATAAAAGAGAGGTTACGTCCACTTACAACTTTTGTATTCAAGTTTTTTTCGTATCTCTTACGGTTCCTGAGATCCAGGGGGTAGGGCAAACTATTTGGGACACGCTGTAGTATAATGTACATGTCGGCGTCGTTGTCATGTTATAGTTTTAAGATAGCCGAGTAAGCCGAGTTCTCGATATTGATGTTTTAAAACATTGCCTCCTAGGTGTTTTGTCACAGATGAATCAGACTCGGTGTTCTTTATTTCAAATCCAGAATAATAAATCATTGTGTGTTTATATGTTTTCTATTCATAAAATCAAAGTGACACCCCAATTAGTGACGTCTAAAATAAAATAGGTAAGTGTTATTGAATATGTATTATTATATTACTTATTGATAAAAATTGATGCACGCCGAAAAATAAAAATTAAAACGTTTAGTTGTATTTGATTATTCATGATTAAAAATTTAAAAATTAAAAATAACTGAGGTATACATTTTTTGAAATGTATATTAAAAAAAAGTTATGACGATGTAAAGTTTTGGATGAAATATACTGGAAGCAGAAAAAAATTACATTCTTCAAAATTAAAATAATGTTGGAAGTGGATTATAGAAAGAGCAGATTTATTAATAATACATTCACCCAAACCGGGTTTTACAATTCTTTCAGATGAAAAACACATTAACAAGGGCAAAAATACCAACTTTTGAATTTTTCTTAGTGTTGTCGCAATTTTTCTCGAAAACTAAAATATTTTTAGGTGATGTTTTTCTGTGGCCGCGACCACGTCCACACTCTCATTTAATTTCATACTGCAAAGCGCGCGGATCAGCTTATCTTGCGTAAGCTATATACATATTTGATCCAAAATTTGACATAGCAGCAGAAACTTTAAAAGTTCTACGTTACTTGCCGCCTATATGGTAACTTTAAAAAAGGTGCTTTACTTATAGTTATAAAAAAAGTAGTAATCTTTTGTACTTTTAGAATACCTACATGCCCCTTACCAGCTTCACACCAGTTGCCTAAACGAATGAAAAATCAATATTTTGAAAATTAAGGAAGAATGGAAGATAAAAAAGCTGTCAAATTTTTATGCAACACAGAATGATAAATATATAAGTGTTATATGAGGTTAATTAAGGATAAATGAAATAGGTAAGTGTTTACTAAATAACAATTATTATTATTATTATCAATGAAAATTTATTGATTGGCCACTTTTAGTGATTTGACCTTCAATGTACTGGGGAGTCATCATATTTTGTATCCACCTTTTCGAACAAAAATGTTAGTACCTATCTAAGTTAGGTTCCTTCTAAATCATCCGGATTTTTTATTTTGTTGAAACAATTAAGCAAAGCCCAGTGGGAAAAAGTGCCTACCCAAGTATTTCTTTTAGAACATTAGGTATGTATATAATTACATTTTTAAACTCCACGATAAATTTTAAATAATTTTATGAATGATGATCTATAATATATAAATTTAACTGTTTTCGAAATATTGAAATTTTTAATTAACGTTTTAATTTAATATGAATGTGTTTAATCAAATTTTATAGTTTACGTTTTAATGTTTAATGTTTAATAAAATGTTTTATTGCTATACTAATATTAAACATAACATATTGTTATGTTATATTATGTTATGTAATACCATTTGTTAAAATGATATATCATGCTAAACAAAATAAATGTATTTTATGAATGAAAAAAATGAGTTTTATTGGTATGGTATTTTTATTAAATTTTAAAAAATAAAAAATTTAGTGTCATTATAGTTGAAAATTTGCCATAGGTACACTTGCAGCGAATATGTAAAATTAATTTACTGTTACTATTCTTATAAAAATCAAAGTAAAATAAAATTATTTGTATCTGGTATTTTCAATACCCTTAAGATACTTGCGTAAGATGCGAACTCTGTGAATTTTTTAACAAAGTACCAACTCGATTGTTGAAAAATAGGATTTATAGCTCCTGCCAGGGCCGTATCTGAGGGGGGGTTTTTGGGGGTTCAAACCCCCCCCCCCGAAATACCACCATTTTATACGCTTTTGCACCACCACTAGAACGAGGTCCCCAAGCATCAGTGAGTATAAAGTGTAATAATTTATTAAACTGGTTTTCCAGTAGAGCACGGAAACCCGCCCGAAAACTGCCAGCAAACCATAATTTTTGGATCAGTGCAGACAGAGTTTTATCATCAGAATATGCTTTCAAATAAAGTAAAACATAACTGGCAACACTGGACAACAGTAAACGGCGAACGGCCGTGCATGGCTGCGTGCGCCGTGGATTAGGAAAATAGGGGATTCCCAGAGTCTCTTTTAAGAATAGATTAGTAGCTTCCTCCATCGACGTTAGTACTATAATTTGTACTTGAAGATTTATTTATTATTTTTATGAAAGGTTCAGTTAGGCAAGTGGCGCGAAGGATGTGTAGGAATATATCCATAATGATAAATCAAATAAGTAGAAAAGGGATAGGTATAAATGCGAGAAGGTATATTATTCAGCTATTATTATAATTACAATTACTATTTAATATTTTTAAAGTTTTAATGTTAAACTTGTTCAACTTAAACCTGTTTCAGTTTTTTATTAAAAACCATTTAAAAATGGTAGGTTTTTTAAACTTTAAGGGGGGCCTCGCCATTGTATGTTTGGTTGCCTGTATCAATGTATTTTTATTTCCAACTAGCTGGAAAAAGTAGCGAATTTCAAAGGATTACAAAAAACACGGGTATTTTTAAAATATCCATAGATACTAATGACACTAGTTTAAAAGTTATGGGTGAGATTTTTTTTTGAATTTCAAACTTTATGCCGGCATAAATTCGTCTATTTTGTCTCTTGAGCCGTAATTTTACCTTCGTTAAGATTGGCATAGGTTTCGGAATATGCTCGGAACGAAAACACGGTAATAAACATTGTAATTATCCAGTCTTGTTGTAAATAAAAAACATAGGCAAAATACCCTTAAATTATGCAGCGGGAATACCAAAAGTGTAGCTATTGTTTATCAGATGGCGCGAAAAACAGACGATGGATGAACGGTTGACGCTGTTGTTACAGGTCCAGTTTAATAATTACATATATTATGTTCATATGATCAATTTTACGTTTTGGCGATATAATATTCAAGCAACTAAGCTGTCTGATTACTTTTTTATGTTTTTGTATTACTTCCGTATTATTATATACTATGAATTGCGAATTTTTAATATTAAAATAATATAACACTTCAAAAGGTATATTCGGAAGACCCCCGTTGCTCAAAGACTCCGATTTGTGATTTTAACCCCTCTCTTTTTAGCAATGGTTCATTGATTTTTAGCTTGAAAGGTACACAGCGGCACTAAAAACTGCTTTAGTTGATTTTGCATTATTTATACATACGTGTGGGTTGGGTACTGTTATGTTCTTATAGTTATGTCGCCGTTATGTATTTTTCGTGAGGAAAACACAATCGTTAGCATATAAACTGACATTAGGGAAGGATTCATGTCTATGTCTCTATATGTATAGGTATGTCGAAAATTAGCTATACCGGGTGTTCCATTTTAATAAATGCACAAAAAAATCACATAAAAGTTGAAGCATCTTATGAGGTGCAATGTAAGACGCACGTTTTCACTTGTAGGCAGACGACGTTTTCAAAGTCACTTGAATGTCTACTGTGTTTTTACTGTTAAAGGCATATCTTTAGTTAAAGAATGTGATTCGGCACATTTTCTGTAGGTATAGTATTGCGCTGGTATTGCTGGCTTAAAAGTTCTACAAAATTATGTTTAGTTTATTCAATGAAATGAAACATGGTCTTTTATGTGTACATAAGGTGTTTCTTCGTTTGCATTAACACTACATTCAAACACACATTTTAAGTAACGCAATAATTAAGATAAATACATATCTCGAAAATAAAAAATGAAAAAAGAAAACGATATATTGATGCGAAAGAACATCTTCTGTACCTATATGTTAAACATCTACAGTGTGACCTCCGTTAAGGAGTTACCACCCTGGTAAAATATCTTTATTTGTTTACCGATTTTGATAAACTTTTTTTTGTTAGGTTCAAAAAGCACATTAAACAATGTGTGTAACTTTACTTTTGGGCTGTAATCACGGCCACTTGTCAACACATGGGCTCAATTTCAAAAAGTAATATTATTTGTTTAATAATATTTTTATTAGATACAGGGTGTCCGCCTGAAGGTGATAGGAACATTCGCTTTAACCATTCCGTATTTTTTGAGACAAATTAATGATTTAAAAACCAGTTTGTTGCAGTTTTTTCCAAACAATGTAATGTCGTTTGGAAAAAAACAATCGAACGTCAAACAAAAGTTATAACCAAAAAACCTTTTTGGAAAAAATGAAGATGGTGCAAAATGTATCTTTTTATTAATTTAAACATATTTTTTTTATTAACGGATAATAATAGAACACATATGCAGTTAACTTTGGGGTTACCTTTCGATTAAAAACGAGGAAAAATAACCGACTCAAACGTGGTCACGTGACTTTCGCTATCTGTCAAAAATTATATTTAAAAAATAAAATCCCTAAAAATTGGCTTATTTGTTACAATTTCAAAACGTTTAACTTGAAAAAGTCGTTTCTATTTTAATGTTACATAAGCGCCTATTTCCTATTTATAAAATTTCTTAAAATTTTAAAAAGTCATTACTTCTAAAAACTATTTTTTATCACTAGCTATACAACATAATATACGAGTATCATTCTATAATTTTATTAACTTTTTATTATTACTAAAAAATATCGATAAGAATATGTCTTTTTCAGAAGAAAATTATATTAACGCTTTAAAATTCTGTTTGACACAAAGTTGATGTACCGGCAAGCATTTAGGTAGTACCATAGAAGAATCTACTACGTAAATTTTTCTATGGTAGTACCTATAAATTTATTTACATTACATTTTCCATTACTCTAAATGTATGCCAAAATAATACATAATATATTAAGATATCAGCAAATAGTAGGTATTTCACGTATCTAACAAAATTCACAACTTTACGTCAACTTTGGATCAAATACAACAGAATTTTAATTTCTTTCGGTTTATCAATATTAAGTACTTAATGAAAAGTTAATAGAATGATAAAAAGATAAAACTATAGTGCGGTTTTGAGGGAGAATTGACAGTAGATTTGACAGCCGGTAGGTAGTCCTCTTACTTAATATTTTAGTCAACAATATTCTTCATAACTATGAAAAAATATAGAAAAATAAAGGAGCGTAAATATTCATATTATTATTTTGTGTTTAACAATTCAGTTTCAATCCCAAAATACGCCAGGATGGGAGCGGTGTGCTGTTATTTGTATAAAAAAGGGGGTCGGTCCGCCTGCCTCCCCCTAGACCCCTGGTTCCGACCAACGACCTTGCCGGGCAACAAAACAAGTTATAAGGAACGGAAACTTATTTTAGCAAGGCGAAACATTACTTTTTATTCTCGCTCTGTACCAATGGCCGCTCTCCAACTCCAGCGCCATCTTACAGACACTTGCGCAATTTTTGCACTCCAGTGCCCAATTTCTGTTTTAGCAACATTTATCCTAGTTAGGAACACGGTCAAATGAAGGTCGTCGCGAGGTGATGACGTTTTATTTCCGTCCTTAAAGCTATTTCGACTTCAACAGCTACTGGTCCCCTCCAGGGCCGGCTCTAGGCGGGTGCGAACGGTGCGGCGTACGCGGCCTGCGTTTTGATTGGCCCCGCGCCTCCGAGTCCCGTGTATAGGGTTATCCAGTCAGTAGCGTATTTAAAAGGGCGGGGCCGAAACCATTTCAGAATTTGAAATATTCACTGTAGACACTACAGCTTGAACATCTGAAAATATTGGGATTTCCTGAGACTAATTTTAACTAATTTTCCTTAACATTCCTAAAAATTTCGCCTGCGGCGCATTTTACAGAATTATTTTAAATGCACTTATACTATATACGTCACTGAAGTGATCTAAACTCATCCCCCGGCCTACTTTTTTAAAAAGTGACATGCAAAATATATACCATTCCAGTAACGTAGGTATCAATTTTCAAAAATTTGTTCTTAATGGATTAATTAATTAATTCCTTGCCGGAGCACCCCACTTTCATCGGGCACCCAGCCCCACAAAAGCTTGAGCCGATCCTGAACCCCCCCGAAATTTTTTGCTAGATACGGCCCTGGCTCCTGCTATCGACTAATCGACTGTTTTATTGATAAATTTTTTTCTCTTCTAGGTGATTCCATTGCGGAGTACATTTCCATATCAGAATCCCCAGAATCGACCCTACTGGATGTCGTTCGACTATGTGGCCGATTTCATTTACCTAATCGACATGGTCATGATCCAGCCGAGAGTTAAATATTTGAACGAAGGGTTTTGGGTTACAGACACCAAGCTACTCGTTCAGAATTATATTAAGAACAAACATTTCAAGGTAAACCTCGGTACATCACAGAGGGTGTTCCATCGCGCATCAAGTTCCCCAAGCATGGGTATAGTATACAGTATGTCCACGTTTACGGTGTACAATAGGAAAAACTTCTTTTCTTGAAATCGGCAGTGAAGTGTCTCAAAATCGCCATTAAAAACTCAGAAATCGGCACTTAAGTATCCCATTAGTGTACGATTTTTTCAATGAAATGAGTAGGCCTTGACGAGATGTAAACATCAAACGTCAGATGCGGGGCCATTGCCCGTCAAGAGTGACCAAATATTCATTAACTTTTCGTACACATTGCGAAATTGTTACTTATAGCAGCGCAATCTTTCAGTATAAAAATATTTTAGTATTTGAATATTAATTTATTTTACTTGGAGGCTGCACAACAGGCATTTTCTGTCAGAAAGTGCCGTGTCTCGTCATACTTGACCTAGGTATACCCCGATTACTGTAAGAAGTCCCGATTTTGTCAGATGACATTCTCCACAAAATCCCTAGGAATTTTCTGTTCACCATGGGTATAGCATTGGTATAATGTGTCTCAACCAGTTAATGACGTCTCTCATTGATTTATGATGTGAAAAGTTACCCAAGTGATACGAAAAAAAGAACATAATAAAATAATAACCCTATTGCAATCAGGTTTATGCCTCTACAAATAAAAATAACTACGACTACAACTCATTTTAATAATAATTTCAAACGTCATGGAAACACTTTCAATTTGGTATTTTGGTATAATCAGCTACTCGCGGCTGCGTCTGTGGTGCGACTGGTGCGTACTCAGTCAAATTTTATTTCGGTGTTGTGAAGTGACCGTGAAGGTTTTCCGGGTCGTTCAAAAGGGTTCAAACTTTGGGCATTGAAAATATTCGTGGGTTTTCTACGTTTCGTGAGTTTTTCCGTTATCTGTGTCGTTCTTGTTCGTGTTATTAGTAGTTATTCATTGTGCAAATGAGCTCGTTACTGACCTGGACTTATGACCCGGTTGCTGCATTAATGCCAACTTAGGATGGCGAAATTACCAATTGACAGTCCCAGTAAGGACTTCTTAAAATAATTTGACTATACAGGGTGTTCGAAAAATAGACGGAGATATTTTAGAGGGTGATTCCCTGTTAAGAAATATGAAAAAAAGGTTCTATAAACATGGGTCCGGAAATGCAGAGTTTTCAAGATACAGGATGTTAAATAAAAAAAATAAAACATGAAATTATTAATGTCTTAAAAATTATTTACTCGATTCTGTTGAAATTTGGCAATGTTATTTGTTGTATTAAGAGGCTAAATTCGCCCTAACTAGATTAAATTTATTAAGTCCAGTGGCGTCCCGGGGGGCACCTTAGCGAATATTATTATCAAAAAAATGTACGCCACTACCTTTTTTGTAACTTTAATATTTTTTGTTTGATTAAGCATCTAAAAATACAACTTCTTTCCCTCTTGTATTGTTTTCCTATCTCACTTCGTTTTCGAGAAAAAAAAATAAAAACCGTTTTATTGCATGTCACTGGACAAAATTGGTTGTAGTGTACTTTATGTTATGATATTGGAAAAGTTGCAATAACACTCTTTCCTAGAAATGCTTTTGATTATTTGTTTTCCAAGGCACTTGTGATTTTTTTTGCAAAAATTGATAAACCAATTTTGTCCAGTGACATGCAATATATTTAACATCCTGTATCTTGAAAACTCTGCATTTCCGGACCCATGTTTATAGAAACTTTTTTTCATATTTTTTAACAGGGAATCACCCTCTAAAATATCTCCGTCTATTTTTCGAACACCCTGTAGAGCAATCGTCAAAGTCAAGCAACGCTGCGCGTAGTCAGTTCATGGACGGGTGATCCCTTATTATTATTTTCTTGCCTAATAAAACATTTTTTTCCGATTTCAAAAAAAATATAATATGTACCTCGGCACTGAAGTTCTTTTTATGACTCATGTGGTTTATTTGCCTGGGCTAAATTCCACATGAGTCATAAAAAGTTGGACTTCAATGCCTTGGTACATAATTATGACTCATGTAGAATTTAGTTGCCGAGGCCTCTGGCCGAAGCAAATAAACCACATGATTCATAAAAAGAACTTCAGTGCCGAGGTAGGTACATATTATATTTTTTTTGAAATCGGAAAAAATGTTTTATTAGGCAAGAAAATAATAATAAGGGATCACCCGTCCATGAATCGACTACGCGCGGCGTTGCTTGACTTTGACGATCGCTCTACCTAGGATTCGGATTCGAACAATTTTTATTTACACATACATACAATATTTACAAAGGTAAGGTCTTATGGTATAGTAGTAGCTCCCGCCCACTAGGAGCACATCTGACAGATATTGTCGGGCACGAACTCGCACAGCGAATTGTTCTCTAGTTTTGAACTTAGGCTGTAGGTAGGTATGTGAAATGGTATCGTTTAGATTACTTAAGGGAAAAGCCCCAGGGGGACAGAAAAACCCTTTCTAGATAGTTGATATCAAACACATATATCCGACATTGGACGTATCATTAATTTGAGGCTTAGTGCATCATTCAGAATTTTAATAGTGTGGGGTATAGTATTTTTAAAGTCACTTGAAACAGCATAAAAAACTCTAATTGCATAAAAAACTCAATATAGGACATAAGCGTCACGCAGTTTTTAAAGATATACATATTCTAAAAGCAACATAATATTTCACTTTTAAGGGTTTTTTAAGGTTGTCGTCAAACACAACGTAAAAGTTAATGCATCAAACAATATTGTCAAAAGGTCTCTAAAAAGCCATATTTACGCAAGTATATCCTAAAATTTGTGAAATTATCGCACGCCTATCCACCGCATTTCGCTGTACAAGTGGCCGGCCTTCGAACAGTGTAGCCCATGCAAGTATTGGTGATATATTATATTAGGCGAGCATCCGAGCATGCAGTCTATTGTTTTTACTACAATATCTATCGTCTCTGTCTCCTTCATCTCCTCTTACTTATAATACCAGGTGCGGTTTAATATGGTTAATAAATTAAAAGTAAAAAAATATTTTTAAAAAAAGCTTTTATTTAAATGCGCTAAAAAGAATAAAATAATCTTTTCTTTTAAAACTTTTACTATCAACTTATAACGTCATTCCACAATTTATATGATATAAAAGCTTGTCGCGAGATTTAAGTAGTGGTATTTACTTAGTTTGAAAACTTAAATCTCGCGACAAGCTTTTATATCATATAAATTGTGGAATGACGTTATAAGTTGATAGTAAAAGTTTTAAAAGAAAAGATTATTTTATTCTTTTTAGCGCATTTAAATAAAAGCTTTTTTTAAAAATATTTTTTTACTTTTAATTTATTTTGTAATTTTTAGTTTGGCCAGGTGTCTGAGTCTATTCATCTCAGTTAACGCATCATTGTTGCAAGGTCGTTTGCCGGTTAGTTTAGAACAGTCTAGCTCTTCAATGAGGAGACCTTCTAATGACCATCTTGGGTGTTCCGCCATGTTGGATTTAGAATGACGTCACACATATAATCATGCATTGTCATCCAAATTAAACGTGTGTACAAAATTTCAGCTCGATCGGTTGAAATTTAACTAGTCCGCCATCTTGAGTGTTCCGCCATGTTGGATTTAGAATGACGTCACACATATAATCATGCATTGTCATCCAAATTAAACGTGTGTACAAAATTTCAGCTCGATCGGTTGAAATTTAACTAGTCCGCCATCTTGAGTGTTCCGCCATGTTGGATTTAGAATGACGTCACACATATAATCATGCATTGTCATCCAAATTAAACGCGTGTACAAAATTTCAGCTCGATCGGTTG
The DNA here is from genome assembly GCA_963920635.1 of Pseudeuparius sepicola. Taxonomy (NCBI): domain Eukaryota; kingdom Metazoa; phylum Arthropoda; class Insecta; order Coleoptera; family Anthribidae; genus Pseudeuparius; species Pseudeuparius sepicola. The sequence continues at coordinate 15,892,822 of OY987299.1, forward strand.
AAATTTAACTAGTCCGCCATCTTGGGTGATCCGCCATGTTGGATTTAGAATGACGTCACACATATAATCATGCATTGTCATCCAAATTAAACGTGTGTACAAAATTTCAGCTCGATCGGTTGAAGATATCTGCTTCAAAATTGAGTTGCAAGATTCCACCCGAACAAATTACATACATACATACATACATACATACATACATTGCAAGTTAAATAAAAGCTTTTAAAAAAGAGTTTTGACTCGTATTTTATTGCCGGAAGAGCCTGTTCTCGAGCTACCCTGGTAAAATATAAATGAACTCACTTGGAACACAGTGATATACGAGGCGCGATCTATTTCATAGCTTTTACCAAGCTCTGCTACTGGTAAAAATACCAGACTTATCAGCCGAAATCACCCGTATAAAATTCACAGGTTTTTATGCTGTTCCACGTGACTTTAGAAATACTATACACTGGTATGGAATCTTATGCTTTATTCTCGAAATACCATATTGTGCAAGGTTATCACCCTTTACCCTGGTTATGTCGCGTACTAGAGGGTTTTCAGAAAATAGTGTCATACCATAGAACTTATTAAGACAAGACACGGCATCTTCGTACAGAAAAACCAAACTGCTGCTTCTTGTGCAGCCTACACAACAAATCTATTGATATTCAAATTTACTAAAATATGTATACTGAAGGATTGTGCTTCTATAGGAAACAATTTCGCAATGTGTACAAAAAGTTAAATGGGCCTTTATCTGCCGGGTTTTGAATATTTGGTCACTTTTGACGGGCGATTTCTCCGCGTCTGACGTTTGATGTTTACATCTCGCCAAGGCCTACTTATTGAAAAAATCGTACAATAATGTAGCCCATTATTGTACGATTTCTGTGCTTTTAATGACGATTTTGGGACACTTTACTGCCGATTTCAAGAAAATAACTATTATTTTACATTTTATCGAAAAAAACTTACTCTCGATAGAGTTTTACCATATAAATAATTGTCATTTTTTTTATATGGGGTGTTCAAAAAATTTAAAACAACTTAAAATGGTACAAGAGTAAATTGCCTTTCTTTGTGAAGATATAGACGAAATATTGTTGAAAATTAAAATATAACCGACAATACCAATTCTCGAAAAAATCGGTCTACTTTGACTAAAAAATATCAATGATTATGATTAGAAGAAGAGGTTTTCGTTATACAGGGCGTCAATGTTTTCTTTGTCAAGATTTTTTTCATTTTTCCTAAAGGAAGACAGTTAAGGCAAATATGTTTGGTACAGTTTAGACACTTATTAAATAGGTACTATAAATTGAAAATAATTCGGACCATCTACTTCCACCAGTGCCGGAGAGACGGGAGTCAACCATCATAATTATTAATAAATAAATTGTACGCCGCTGGAAAAGTAATCTTTTTTGCCTTCACTAAGTTTCAATTCTAATAAAAAACTATAGACTATAAAAAAATTAAAACGCACGAAAATGAATTTTTCGAAAACAGTTTTTCAGCGGTGTACCATTTTTACTACAAAATATGATGGGTGACCCCCGTTTCTCCGGCACTGGTGGAAGTAGACAGGCCGAATTATTTTTAATTTATAGTATTTAATGAGTGTCTAAACTGAACCAAATACGTTTGCCTTAACTGTCTTCCTTTAGGGAAAAAAAGAAAACTTAAAATTTTTTTTTTATTATACTTCTTTGAAAACACCTTATTTTAATCTGTTTTAGCAATAATGAAAGATGGGGGGTTTTCGGGCTAGCGCAGGGAAACCGCGCATGGAAAAACTTTCCGTGCGCTGAATAAAAATACCGAATATATGGCTTTAAAATAGAAATATACAGCAAAGTAAACTAAATTTAAGAAACTCTATATGCTCTCTGATATTTAACATATACCTATTTTGTATTTTAATTCGTAAGTGTTTCAATATTTAGATACATTTCTGTAATATTTTTGACGTTTTATTCACCTTATTTGGCAATAACTAATTTACAACAAAGCACCTTTGGAATAATTTGAGAGTAACCATGGAAACGCATCATACATACCAAACACTATATTGTCTGCATTGTTTATTTTTTGTCAATTAAATTTATTATAATATGCCGATAAAATGTTTTAAGTTTCCGTTTTCAAACAAGTATAATAAAAAATATCGTTCATTACACGTCCAGAAATAGATTTTTCCGTGCTTGCATGACTACCCGTGTTCGGCTGCGCCTCACACGGGAATTTGTCACGCGCGCACGGAAAAATCTTTATTTCCAGACTCGTAATGAAATATATTATTTGACGCCCTGTATATCGAAAACCGTTATGATTTCGATACAAGTTTATAAGAAAAAATCTACTCCGACGTTTTCTATAGATTCACTAAAAGTTGGACCACCCTGTATAGGTACCCCAAAGATTGGAAAATTTATATCAAACAGTTCACGGAGTATTCAGCATTTTTGAAAATAGCTAATGAAACAATTTCCATCAAACAGAAACAATATAATAGAATTAAAAAACTACATCTTTTTTTACTGGACCTAGAAAAGATAAAAAAGAATCTTACCGTGTTCGCACTTAACATGGAAGACCCCCCCCTGTATATTATGCAAATTGAATACCTATTATACTTTTTTCAGCTGGATTTGCTCTCTTTGATACCACTAGACGTTTTGTATGTTGTATTCGGACCAGAATGTGTCATTCTGAGGATACCGAGATTTTTCAAGATGCACACGTTTTGGGAGTTCTTCAATTTTGTGGACAAATTGTTAGCAAATCCTTATGTGATAAGGGTAACTAGAACCCTCTTGTATATGATGTATTTGATACATCTCAACGCTTGTGCATATTATGCGTTTTCTGTGTGGGAAGGTGAGTTTACAACAAGTAAGTGCTTATAGAGTATTTTTGTTGATGTTCAGTAAATAATGCTAGACTGGGGCAGAATAAACTATGCTTTTTGTCTCTAACCGTCAAAGATGCAATTTAAAAAAAAAAGTGAAAATGAAAAAAGTTCTTATAAATATGGCCTCAAAAATGCCCCATAATGGGGCTATAGCCCCCGAAAGGGACAGTTTCACAAACGGTTTTTTCTAAATATTTCCAGAACGAACAAAGATAAAATTCTGAAATTTGGTACCTATGTGATGTACCTGTGAGATTTGACATTTGCCGAGGTAGCAATAGATAGACATTCTTAATCATAGGCGTCCTAAATGGGGGGGGGGTTAAGGGGTTAAAAATACCCTAAATTTTGTGTGTGTGCTTTTCCCCTAAATTTATCGCGAATCTAAAATTTCAGGGTCTTCTACGAAAAAATGGTGCTCTTGTTGAACTTTGATAGCGTGCGCCGTTTTCGAGTAAAATCGTATTGATTTTTTTTTGCAGAGGGCCATCAAATTGCGTATTATAAATTAGCCTGCCATATTTTACCAGCGTGTTCTGCGACCCACAAAAAAGGAAACAGTTTTTATAAACATGGCCCTAAGAGGGCTATAGCTCCTGAAATGGACACTTTGGCAAACGGTTTTTCTAAATATTTCCAGAACGAGCAAATATATAATTCTGAAATTTGGTAGGTGACATACCTGGAAGAATAACAGATGAAAAAAGTGCAGCAAAAAAATTTTGGGATATTTTTAACCCCTTGACCCCTCTTAGTTGGGACGCTTATGATGAAGAATGTCAAACTCTCTCTACCTCGGTAAATGTCAAATCTTACAGGTACCTATATCATATACCAAATTTCAGAATTTTATCTTTGTTCGTTCTGGAAATATTTAGAAAAAACCGTTTGCCAAAGTGTCCATTTTGGGGGCTATCAAAAAACGTGGTGGCAAATTATGGCAGGCTAATTTCTAATAGGCATTCTCATGGCACTTTGCAAAAAAGTTTCAAAACGAGTTTACTCGAAAACGATGCATGCTAGCGTCAAGAATATCTTCAACTTTCATAATTTCGCAAGAAATCTGGAAAAAAGTATACAAAAAAATTTGGGGTAATTTTAACTCCTGAACCCCCCATTTGAGACACCTATGATTAAGAATGTCTAACTATCGCTACCTCGGTAAATGTCAAATCTCACAGGTACATCACATACCAAACTTCAGAATTTTATCTTTGTTCGTTCTGGAAATATTTATAGAAACCCGTTTGTGAAACTGCCCCTTTCGGGGGCTAAAGCCCCATTAGGGGGCATTTTTGAGGCCTTGTTTATGGGAATTTTTTTCATTTTTTAGATCGTAGAACACGCTGGTAGATTATGGTAGGCTAATTTCGGGACACCCTGTATAAGCGATTTTTTTTAATGTCATTTTTGATATACAGTGTGTCCCAATTTGATACTGGACACCTCAGAAATATATGAAGGGCAAGGAAAACAAATGGTCTCTATTTTTTTATTGGTAGTCCCAAGGGAGAGTATCTCGTAGGCAGTGGTATTTGGATGGGGTAATTATTTCATGGCCTGCTATGATTTTTTAAAATAGCAAATTTTCAAGAAACCCTATTAGGGATTTTTTTACGACAAAATGTTATTGAGAAAACTTGTTCAGAATGAAAAACTGAGTAGATTCTCAAAATTTCAAAAGGCTAGGCCTACTTTGATTTTTAGATTTATTTCCCACTTTTTTCTTAGAAAAGTGCCCTTTCTGGAACTTTCACATCAAAATTTTATTATTTCACGATGATCAACTTTCCTTAATAATATTTTGACGTGAAAGCTCTAGAAAGGACACATTTCTAAGAAAAAAGTGGGAGAAAAAGGCGAAAAAGCTAAAAATCAGGCCTAGACTTTTGAAATTTTGCAGTTCTACTCAGTTTTTCATTCTGAACAAGTTTTCTTAATAATATTTTGTCGTAAAAAAACCCTAATAGGGTTTCTTGAAAATTTACTATTTTAAAAAATCATAGCAGGCCATGAAAGAATTACCCCATCCAAATACCACCGCCTATGAGATACTCTCCCTTGGAACTACCAATAAAAAAAAAATAGAGACCATTTGTTTCCCTTGTCCTTTATGTAGTTCTGCGGTGTCCAGTATCAAACTGGGACACACTGTATATTGAAAGTCAATTGGAGCAGGACATTTTTCATTATTATTTTGTTTTAATTTCAAAATAAATCATTAATAAAAAAATTACCTCCATAATTCAAAATTTTTTTTAAGGACTCTGAATACTATGTTACTATAAATACAAGATTTAGAAATCTATTAGGTAAGAGTAAAGTGCGCTAATTTTTAAGAATGCGAAAAGTTTTACTTAGAAGATTTCATTTAGAACTACACTAGATTCTCAATTTCCGACCTAATCGGTCTACTTCCGATCCTTTATGATACTGAAATGTACATAAACGTTCTATTTATAGAACTTTCCCTAGTAACACCTTTTTGCATGCTTAAAAATTAGAGTAGTTTACTCCAACATAATTTTCAGATTTTACAATTTTGTAAAAAAACCCTTTACATCAAAGGTTAACTTAAATCAAATCCCAATCTTGTACGATTGAAAAGAGCGTCGAAAGTGTTGTTTAAAGTTTGTTACTAACAACATCTGCTAACAGTAACGTGAATAACACATTTTCCGTTTGTTTTCCTTTCTCGTAAAACTTCAGCTTCAGTTAGTAAGAGGTTTAGTAAGGGCAGAATGTAAAGGCGAAGTCGGCAATAAATCATCAAAGAGAGAGCGCTAGATCTATTGCTTTACTTGCACTCGCACAATTACACTCATGTCTCCTCCTCCAATTTGTAGTCGACGTACGTCTTAAAGTTCGCTAAGCACCTTTCATGAAAGGAAGAGAGATAGAAAACCTAGTATTTGTCTTGTATCACTAGTTGATTGTTTAAGGCAGGCAGGGTCGGCCTAGAATAAATTATTGCTTTACTACCTGATGTGAACCGACGGATTAAAAATTTGTACTGTTGGAATTTCATTTGTAATTTTTGAAGATTAATTCCATAATTTTGAATGGCAATTAAAAGATAATGATCCTGAAATTCAAAGTAGGTCTTAGGTATTTAAATAATTATTGTAATGGTTAGGCAAAAAATATATATTTATATTTTTAGTTACAAATTAAATATCAACATAAAATAAACTTTACATAGTCAGAAGTCAGTATATAGATAATAAATAAATAATAATATACATTTAATTCGATATGAATTTTAGTCAGAATATAAAATACTATCATCCGAATATGAATCGTCATTTAAATTAATAATAATTGGGTCTATGTCAACGTCCAATATCTTTTCTTTTTCCCAATAATCCTTAATAACGTTCTCGGTGTGTTTTATACAACTGGACCAGTTTTCTTTAGTGACTTCCTGGAGAGCTTCTTTCCAAATAGATATTACCGTGTTATCATCAGGCATTGCCTCAGATACAATTTTCTTATTAAAAAAAGTTTTGCATTGGGCCCATAGGTATCAAATCTATTGCATTAAATATACAATGATATGGGGGAAGCCTCAACACTTGATGTCCCATTTTATTAATTATATTGTCAGACGCATAAGGCAACTTGGATTTATAATTTTTAACGATCTGGAGCAACTCACATTTAAGGGAGTTTTCAGGAAAATATTTTTTTTTATTTCGAAGCCAGTTAATTATTTCTTCTTTTTTTGTGGCTGTATTGGGCACATTTTTACACAGCCTGGAATGGTATTTCGCATTGTGCATTATTTCGGCGAGTCTGCACTTTTATTTTTAGTTGAAAATATAAGCTCAGCGCCATCAATAAATCCGTCCTTATTACCGGCATGAACAATTATAAACCTTTTGCCATCATTCGCTTTTTTGTTGTACACACATTTTGGATTTTTGTCGTGCCAAGTTCTCATATTCGCCCCGTGTTGAAAAATCCAGGTCTCATCAAAAACACTACGTCTAGAGGGCAGGTTGAAAATAAATTGGATGTATATTGTAGTAGAAATTGAACTCTTTTTGATGCTATATCTGGCTTTTCCATTAAGTATTGTCTTCCATCGTCTGCAGCTCAAAATTCCCTTTTTTCCAGTTCTTCGCATATTTTTTCCCTAGTTAAGTGTTGCTTGTTAGTTGTCACGTCATAAATCAAACTTCTTATTTCTCCTCTATCCGATTCTGTTAAATCCTTAGTTTTCGGGGCTGCTTTACTTTTAGGTGTGTACCATTTTAATATGTTTAATGGCATCTTGCCTAATTCGTGAAATGGTCCTTGTACTAATCTGTAACGCCTCCGATGCACATTGAAGTACCGATAAATTTTCAAGTGTGTTCTCTTTTTTTTTCTTGGAAATATTTCACTACATTTAATATTATTTTTCTACTTTGGGCACTGAATACTTCACGCTGCATTGTTATTACAGGAAGTCTATCACCAAAATAAACCAAATATTTAATTAGGGTAGACTGGGGTAAGTGTCAAGACAAAATTAAGAGTGTATCATTCAGTAGGGAAAAAAATATTTACAGTTTACTTAGAACATTTGTTTTTGCTGGGCGGACTTCTTAGGGATTTATATGCCTTATGCTGCAACATGAAAGAACCAGCTAACATTGAGTTCAAGTTATGATAAAAAAATATTTTGGTGTCCGACATTTTACACTTACCCCAACAAGGGGTAAGTGTAAAATGGGTCAGGAAACACTACAGAGTGTGTTTCTATTTTCACTGGGGTAAGTGTAAAACATTGCCATAATGAACACAAACATATAACCACTTTGAATCAAACAAATATGTTTATTAGAAAATAAGTTACCAACTTTTCTGTCGTATAACAGAGCTTATCCATTTCATCGCAAAAATAAAATAACTCATTTAGGTATGTACCAAAAGGCAATTATTTATATTTAAGTATGTTAAAAATAAATAAAAAAAATTAACTAAGTAAATAAAAATTATAATATTTAAAAATAGTGTCTCTTATAATAAGAACTTCGTGAATTAGCAGTGTAGAGAAATGGGTTCTATAGTATGTCGTTCTATAGTATGTTTACACTTGCCCCTTGCCTTATATTTGAAGGGGTAAGTGTAAAACTACCTAGAATGCTTCTAAATTCTAATTTAAATGGATAATTTGTTAGTGATCCTCTAAAACATTGTTTGTTAGATAATATGAATACAAGAAACCAAAGAGAACTTACCATTTTTTAGTTTAAAATTAGGGATTTTTGAAATGCGTTATCCTTAAAATCGAAGTGACAGCTAGAGGTTAGTATTTACAAGAAAATGCTAGGCAACCAAAAATACATATTGATGTTTTGCGTGTTGATAGGCTTTCAGGGCGTATAAATTAATGCTATGGGTAACTCATCTGTTTCCTATTAATATTTTTCTTTTTTTGGCACACCTGTTTTACACTTACCCCATTTATACACTTGCCCCAGTCTACCCTACTGTCCTGTTTTATAGGCGTACTCCTATTTGAATATATTATCTTTACATAATGTATCAGACAAGGACGGAGCAATAACAAGTTGGTCTTGGGGTTCTTTAAGCCGAACCCCTCGCTCCAAAACATAGGGGAGAGCAGGTAGGAAAATCATAGCCCATCTCTCTCGATTTTATGGCCGACTTCGCCTTTACATTCTGCCCTTACTATACAGGGTTTTCAAACTTAAGTCGGCACTATTGCTAACTTCGTTATTGTTGAAGCTACAAAGTCGGTTAAATATGCAAACTAGTAGTATTTTTTCCGCTGATTACGACGGTGAAAACGAAATACAAATTGAACGTCGCGTTTGCGAGTTATGTCAAAAAGTTTCATTTTTTCAAATGGGACACCCAGTATACAATATACGCAACCGATAGAAAATTAAATTCTGAATAAAAATTGCCATATGACTTTTTACCCTAAAATCAAAAATGACAAAGCAATTGATGATTTTTCAAATTCGTCAAGGGGGCTGTGATTTCATAAACAACATTCATTTTGTTATAAATGCCGTCAAGCTTAAAATGTCATGTTGAAGTTTTGATAGTGAATAGTTCAGTTTGTGGTTTTTGAGGACAAAAATAATGCCTTTCACGCATTCAGAAAAATGCGATATGTTGGAATGTTATATCATTTGTCAAAAAAAAAAATAGCCACTGAGCGCGTCTTTGTTTCCTATGCGTAACATGCCAGATCGAAGGTACTTTTTGCCTTTGTATCGTAAGTTTAGATCGAATGAAGATGTGTTTAAGAAAACTAGAACCAAGAAACAATTCATAATAAGTGAAGCAACTGAAATTGATGTCGTAGCTTACTTTGAAGCTTATCCTAATAATTCAATTAACGATGCAATGCAAGCAAGTGGACTATGTTTGGGAACTATCCACAGTATTCTAAAAAAGCACAAGTTTGTGCCATACAAGTACAGACCTACGCAGTCGCTGGTACCAGGAGATCAAGAAAGACGCATCCATTTTTGTCAATGGTTCATTAATAAAATCAGATTTAATGATAATTTTTGGCGCTTGGTTCTTTGGAGTGACGAATCAAATTTCTCCAATAGGGGCATGTTTAACAGAAAAAACAGCCACTATTGGAGTCGAGAAAATCCGATGCTCTTCCGTCCTTCTAACCCGCAGATACGCTTTAGTGTTAATGTTTGATGTGGTTTGATCGGCTCAAGAATTGTAGGCCCTGTATTTTATCAAGGTACATTAACTAGAGAGCGGTATGCCGAAATGTTAACCGTCACACTTCGAGACTTTTTGGATGACCTAAATTTAAAGGATAGACAACAGATCTACTTCCAACAAGATGGTGCTCCTGCCCAGAATGTTCGACAGATTGATATCCTATTACAAGACTTTTTTGATGGCAGATATTTATTTATCCGTATGCCTCCCCGGTCGCCAGACATAACGCCTATGGATTTTTTCTTTTGGGGGTACTTGAAGGGTGTGGTGTATACAAGGCGGTATGACAATCTTGAGGACCTCCAGCAAAGCATCATTCATGCAATCAATAATATTTTGTTGTTGAAGTTACAAATAAGTTAAAATAAACGATCCGTTTCACATCATGGATATTCGTTTTAATTTCTACTTTATGGTAAGGCAAAATTACGACAACTAACACAGCCCCCTTGACGAATTTGAAAAATCATCAATTGCTTTGTCATTTTTGATTTTAGGGTAAAAAGTCATATGGCAATTTTTATTCAGAATTTAATTTTCTATCGGTTGCGTATATTGTATACTGGGTGTCCCATTTGAAAAAATGAAACTTTTTGACATAACTCGCAAACGCGACGTTCAATTTTTATTTCGTTTTCACCGTCGTAATCAGCTGAAAAAAAAAATACTACTAGTTTGCATATTTAACCGACTTTGTAGCTCCAACAATAACGAAGTTAGCAATAGTGCCGGCTGAAGTTTGAAAACCCTGTATATACCTACCTTAAAGTGGAACTTTATTAAAAAAACGAACGAATATAAATTCCTTACCGTATTTTCGCCCTCCATGTCCAGGCATCGGCAGCAACAACTTCGTGTACAGCGGCAACGGCAGCGCGTACATCAAGTGCTTCTACTTCGCCACGAAGACGGCCACGTCGATCGGCAAGAACCCGAAGCCGACGCGCGAGGTCGAGTACATGTTCATGACGTTCTCGTGGCTGATGGGCGTGTTCGTGTTCGCGCTGCTGATCGGCCAGATCAGGGACATCATCTCGACGGCGACCAGGTCCAAGACGGAGTACAGGAAGCTGGTCGACGAGACGCTCGAGTACATGAGGCGGCTGAACCTGCCGCAGGACATGCAGCGCAGGGTGCAGCTCTGGTTCAACTACACGTGGGAGACGCAGCACACGCTGGGTGAGTCGGAAACGGGAAATTGGTTTACTCCAGGGACTCTTTAAAATAAGGGGACCCAGCATGTCACAGTCTAGATCGTCAATTAAAGGTAATGCGGACGCCTGTAGTAGTCCCAATAATTGCAACCAGATTTTTCTTGTCTCACCTTTAGTAATCCTACAATTCCCATTACGTGGGCATTACGTATAAGTATGTAAGTAGTTCTAAACAAATCGTATTTCGAAAATTTTAAATTATTAAGCAGGTAGCTTCAGGTCTTTTTTAAACAGTTTGTATCTACAACTATAAGTTTATTTTACGTTTGTGAGGTACCTACCTTGGGAGAGAAATAAAATTACAAAAATTTTATAATGAGCACCGAGAAAAACTACATGAAATGGTTGATGGTTAAGAGAAATGTGTAAGTTGTAAAATAGAGAAAACCACTTTCATTTCCGCTATAACGGGAAGTTATATTAAAAAACTGAATATTCGGGAATACTACTTAAAGGTTCTCTAATGGATGTGTAGGTAAAAAAATATTTTTTTTATTTTGCAAAAAATGTTTTTTCGCGATAACTTTTTTACCGATCCCCGTATACAAAATTAGGGTACACCCTCGAATTCCCCTTAATTTTTACTACAATCTCATTTTTTTGAATGACGATTTTATATTAACGTGTCTTCACGTAGCACACTTTTTCCGCTTGGATGGGCCACCCTGTACCATTTAAAGTGAGAAAAAAACTGCTATGAACAATGTACCAAAAATGTTTTGTTTTCAAAATGGAACGGATTGAAACTTACAAAATTTGGACACTCTATTTCAAGAAAACGAATGAAGTTTCGACCAATGCCCATCTGGCATTTTTTTCTTCATTTTGAATGTACAGTCGATTTGTAACATTTGAAAGCGGTAGGTGAAAATTTTATGTTTCGAATATTGAAGTAAACAGGTGTGTTTCGGGGCACATTTTGCCAATTTCAACGCAAACGGTTGATTTTGTCGTTATGAAACGAGAGTACCTTTTTGTTGCGGAATGAAAAGATGCCTTAAAATGATGGACCTGCAACATCAAAATGATAACTTCAAAAAAGTTAGCAGTAAAAACACGATCCAAAAACAGCGCAAGTGGCGCCCTCTGTGAGATACAGCAAAATTGATATCTTTAGCTTATTCTCCATGCCCAAAAACCCAGCAGTGCCAAATTTCAGTTCAGCAGCTTCATTATTTTGGGAGATGTAGCCATAATTCAATTTAAAAAAATGAACTTCAACGCCCTGTATCTCTTAAACAAACAACATTTCTATAAGGCATATTAGCCCCAATCATCATATTTTGGCCCCAAATATGTGCAGTTGCTCTATGGACCATTATTAACGGGACACCCTGTATACTGATGACATTTTTTTATTTCTCGATAACTAGTTTTTTAAAGTTAATAATGCAAGATGAATCTTGTTTTTGTTTTAGAATACATTTATTCATTTATTTAATATTTATAGTTATCGTTATTTTAATTTAGGATAATGTAATAGATAAACGACTAATTTTCTAATTCGCCTGCAACATATTTTTTACTTTTTATATATTCTTGCAATGTTTTTGTTGTTTATAATTTTTAGATATGAGTATTTGGTATTAAATTAAACGTCTAGATGTCACCAATCAAAATATGCCAAAAACTAGTGTCATAATTTGACACCCGGTGCCAAAAAGGGTGGAAACCTTGACACCCTTTCCAAATATGAAAAAACCCGGTGTAAGCCCATCTCTACCAAAAATTATATACTCCTGGCCTAATCTGAAAATGAAGTGAACATCAAACATCTACAATTTGTTATTTGTTTCATCTTGTCTTCTCGAAATTAAAACCTGTGCAATAAATTTGAGAACGCGCGTATATTATGCACACATTCCGTCGGTCGCAGCACGTAACCGTAAATTAGACAAAACAACCTACTAAACATATTTTGCACAATTACAGCAGAGAACAAGTTGTTCTCTGATTACAATGTGCACCGCCACGCCAGAAAGAACATTTTGAAAACTGAAAATTTTAAAAATTTATATTAGAAACAATATTAGCGAAAACCGACTGAATGGGATGTGTACCCTGAAATACCCATATCTCCAGAGGAGATATTTGACGAGCTCAAGACCAAAAAAATAATACTTGATTTGGTGATATAGATTTTAGAAGAAGAAGAATTATTTTTATGTTGTACAATGTGTCCGGTAATAACTTAAAAAATTATAAAGAAAAATGGAAAATATGACGAAAACTTCATATGAACATAGGTCCGCAGATGTTTGGTTTTTATTTTCGACTTTTGTAAGTAACTTTTTGAGACGACATAATTTTCTTGCAAAAAAACAACAAGTTAAATAAACTGTCAAAAAATAAATGTGCTTGTTTATTTAAATTTTATTTTGAATTTAATTGCATACGGGGATACGGGTGTCGATATGCAAATGCATCGATGAAGAAATTTGAAAATTTAGAAAAAAAAAACCGGCTATCAAATTTTGAAAGAAAATTTTGTCGTCTCAAAAAGTTACTTAAAAAAATCGAAAATAAAATTTCCATTTCAACACCCTGCATCTTGAAAACCAACATCTGCGGACCCATGTTCATATGAACTTTTCGTCATATTTTCCATTTTTCTTTTTAATTTTTCAAGTTGGTATTTATTTATTTTAGAAAATATGTTTTTGTTCTGTTTTTATTTTAAACGCTTGACGCCCAGAACCAAGCGCTCCAAGCGCTCCATTGGGTGGTACAGTGGCCCTTGAAAACTGTGCACCAAGCCGAAAAAGATTCTCAAAAAATAGGGTCGTGTAATGAGGAAAATCGCGATGGGAAGTGAGAGATTTAACCAATGACGTCAGAACCTATAGACAGGTTTGTTTTGATAAACCCTTGACGCCCAGAACTAATCACAATCTAAGCGCTCCATTAAATTATTCCGAAAATGTCGCGAGATTGTCAGAAATTGCCCCTTTTTGTCGAGCCGTAGCGAACTTATTTCGACTCTGGGCTCGGTGGCTGGCGTCGTTAGACCATCCCCCGAGTCTTCAGGTGAGGTTCCGATGCTTCCGGCGCCCCCAAACAAGAAAAAACATGCGATATCTAAGTGTGATTCTGGAGGAACTATAACCTGAAATCACCGGGTGTATAGTTGGTTGATGGTTGACTTTCTGTCTTTGTTTGTAGCATGTTTTTAGAGTAGTATGGATATATTTAATCTTGGCGTCAAAATAAAGGGCATTTTAACAATGGGGCACCACGTCTATAGGTTTTAACGTCATTGGATTTAACACTTTTTCGGTCGAGAGTCGAGACCTCTCGTCTCGTCTCGAAGCCGTTTTATCTAGTCTCGAGAGCATTTTTTGTCTCGGATTTCGAGACGAGACGAGATAAAATCCGTCGAGACAAGCTCGAGACGAGACGAGACATCTCGAAAAATTTTAATGACTTACGACTGTTGTGCTTTTGAAAAAAGTTTGGTGAAAATGGATTAATAAAGGAAAGTTGGGAGGATGTTATGGTACCAATTATTGTGAAAACAACCATATTTATCTAACAGGGTGTTTTTTTATACTTGTCTGATTTGTCAAATTAAACAATTCATAGTACAACTTTTTTGTTTCTCGGCTTTTTTTCATATCGACTTGGCTTTCGACTTTAGATGAAAAAAATTGAAAACTGTTTTTTTTTGCAGCTCGCCAAACCTCGCCAAATTTTGTCAGGATGATAAGTCCGATTTAGAGGGCGTCAGGGAGATAACATTTTAATTTAGCCATTTCTAAACTCGCAGGCTTTCAATCACCCTGTAAGTGAGAAGGCTGGTATTTTAGAAAAGAGTTTAATAAAGTTGACGTGACGTGACGAAGTGACGACACTCTTAGAGATTTAAATTTCTATTTTCAGTTTTTACTAGAGGTTTTCGTGAAAAAATAAGATTTCGTAATGTATAATATAAAACTTTTTATGCAGAAACTACTGGCGGAGTCAATGTTAACCGGAAGGAATTCATAAAAAAAATCTCATATAAAAGTAATTTGCCCAAAAGCAAACAGGTTTCTTTTATCGGCCAAATTTTACATTTGAGATTTTTTACATAAGGAAGGAATTCATAAAAAATATGAATTTGTTCGAGTAAACATTGACTCCGCCAGTAGTTTCTGCTGGAAAAGTTTTATCAAGTAATTTGCCCAAAAGCAAACAGGTTTCTTTTATCGGCCAAATTTTACATTTTTTTTAAATGCCGAAAAATTTTTTTTTAATTCCAGAGAATGCTAAAGGAAAGTGTTGTTTATTTATGAACTTTACGCTTTATACTAATTTTTAAACGTATTTTTTCGTAATTGTTGTTTTAATAGTTATTTATGTACCAAGGCACTGAAGTTCAACTTTTTACGACTCATGTGGATGTGGAATTTAGTTGTCGAGGCCTCTGACCGAGGCAAATAAATAATCACCCCTGACCGAGGCAAAAAATAATCGCAAAGGATCTGGCACCCATGAAACGACTGCGCGCGGCGTTGCTTGACTTTGACGATCGCTGTACCTAGGTCAAGTATGACGAGGCACGGCGCTTCCCTACAGAAACTCCAAACTGCTCCCTCTTGTACAGCCTTCATGAAAAATAAATTGATTTTGAAACCTACTAAAATATTTAATTACTGAAGAATTGCGCTGTTATAGGTGGCAATTTCGCAATGTGTACGAAAAATTAAATGGGCCTTTATTGGGGTTTTGAATATTTGGTCACTTTTGATGGGCGATGGCTTCGCGTCTGACATTTAATGCAATTTAATGTTTACATCTCGCCGAGGCCTACCTACTTATTGAAAAAATCCTACAATAATGGGCTCCTCCAGTGCCGATTTCTGAGCTTTTAATGACGATTTTGAGACATTTCACTGCCGATTTCAAGAAAATTAATTTACTTGTGAAAACAAAAATACAAAGTAAAATCTCATCAAAATCGGTGCTAAGTTGTTCCATTTTTAACATTTCCTTTCTAATTTGGATTCTTTATTAATAAGTTTAATTTTGTAGGCATTGAAAAGAAAACTAAACGACAATCATTTTTATAGGAGTACTTTGAGAAAACTGTTCCTTGGCTGTTCTATCTTCATCTGAATTGAACAAAAAAATCTCACAAATGGTCTCCTAGTTTCCTTCTATAATTCCGAAATGATCGGGATGCAAAATTATATTTTTTAATATTGTTTCAGATGATAATTCGATAATGGATTGCTTACCGCACAAAATGAAAACCGACATAGCAATCAATGTGCACATCCAGACTTTAAGCAAGGTAAATTTTCTATAGGTACCTACCATCAAACAGCAATGCGACTTAAATTATAGCGCGCCCCTGTGGGGGCGCTATTTTTTTTAGCGCAGTTTTCGTTCACGTCCGATTTTTCCCTTTTTGTGTACTCACCGGGGGGGGCTCCCTTATAGCCTCTTTTATTTAAGAAAGGAAAAATCGGACTCTCGGTGAAACGGTTTGCTTAGGCGCCAGTTTTTTAGAGCGGTATGCTCCGCTTTATACCCAGGATAGCATTCGTCAGAGAAAATTTAATTCCAGAGTTCAGTGATGCGTCGAGAGTGGGGCACAAATAAGGAAGACTTGGCAAATTTTAACACGGTTTATTCGAGGTTCAATTAACAATAACTATGATTGAAAAGTATTTGTTTAACAGTTTCAAGTTAATGCCACGGCCGGTCCAGAGAGATCCACATGAGTGCCTGGAAAAAGAAAGTGCAGGTTAAGCCTCTATCGCGGATATTCTGTTTTATTATTGACACGGTTTTGTCTACAGGCGGTAAGCTAACTCGAAACTATTCAGGACAACCAATAGAAAATACGGCAATTCAACAAGACGCGGTGCGAGTCTACACACCCAGTCCAAGCGGTACGGTTCGGCTAAGCTTGGTGCAAACGGTACTTAAATAATCTTCCCGTGTCGGTGGTAGATGGTACTCACGCCACCAACACGGTACCAAGCCTAGCTTCAGTTAACCTTGATCTGGGGGTGTAATGAACCGGTGTCTGCTGCGGATAAATAACTCACAACAGCAACACGGTTCGGGACAGTTTCTAAATCTTAACCTAATAATGCTCACCAGGAAATATGCCGGAAATCAGAGAGCCTCCTCGGCAGCCGCGGCGTATTTATCGGGCTCGGTGGCGCCCCTCCCTTCGTGAGTGCGCCGGCCGTCCATTGGTCGGAGCAGTGGCGAGACATCCGGTGGTCGTCCCCACTCTTCTGGTATCCAAAACGGCTGCCGGGGGCTAGAGTGGCCATTAGCCAGAGCTCGGACGGTGGTCTCTCTGGATCGGGCATGTCCGGTATACCCGGTTTCCCAAAAAGAACGGCGGCTCTAGCTGCAATTTGAATTAATATCCCGGTTCTACCCCTAGCCGGTATCCCTTATCCCTTATGATGACATAAACAATTCTTTACAAGCGGCGGAAAGCCGGAAAATAATCAAAACTAAAGTTTACTTAAATGCAATTCGAAATATCGACCGCCGGTCTCCTATGTAGAAAAAAAAAGAATCATTCATAAATATATAAAAAAAACTACGGCGGTCGGCCGGTTGTTCCAAACAGCGCGGCGAAGAAATAAATGAAATAAAACGAAAATTCAGAACTAGCGGGAAATTCCTAGTAACTTCGTTACAAAATCAATATAATAAACAATTTATTCTCCTGGGTTTTCATATTTGATGAGTTTCTTTTCGATGTTTCTTCTTGACAGTATCCTTTTAGAGTTCTAAAAGAGTTGTCTCTTCAATTAGGTTAAACTATTTGCTGACTGCGACGAGGCATTGCTGCGCGAGCTAGTTCTGCAGCTAAAGTCCGTCATATATCTACCTGGAGATATTATTTGCAAAAAGGGAGATGTTGGAAAGGAGATGTACATCGTGCAATCTGGGAAAGTCGAAGTCATTGGCAGAACCGAAACTGAAGTAAGTCACTAACACTAGGCACTTAAATCATCCTTCACAGACAGTGTGATCGCAAAGTATGCTTTTTTTATGTTTTCTGCAGGTATTGGCTACTTTGTCGGAAGGAAGCGTCTTCGGTGAGATCAGCTTGCTCGGCATATCTGGTATGAACAGAAGAACCGCTGACGTCAGGTTAGGAACCTTGTTTTAGCTTTCTCTGCCTGGGTGGTTACCATTTCATTTGTGTCCAATATATTTAACTCCGACATGAAATAAAGAGAAACAAACCGCTCTGTGTGTTACCTACTATGAGACGTTGCCCGCATTATTTACAAACCGTCTGGCCATCTGGCTGAGATAAAGCTCTGAAATCGACTTAATACTTTGTGATACTATATAGACTGACGTCAGAACAAGCTTATTTCGAGGCCTACGATAAAGACAGGCAATGGCGCACGAAAATCACGTGACCATCTTAGTCCGACGTTACATGTCATTATTTGTCACATACCTGAAAACGGCAGCTTGGGTTTTGAGAAGTTTTAAATGTTTAGAGTGTCTTTAAACATTAAACAAGTTTGTGTCTAGTGCGCGTGTGTCCTGGCGGAGAGGAACCGCTCATGTGTTATTATGGCCTCTGGGTGGGAGCCGTGCCGTGCAGGAGTATTGGTGCCGCTCGCGCCGACGCGTGTTTGCTGTAAGGGGAATTCCCCCCCCCCCCCCCGGAATGGTCGGTCGAATGGACAGTGGAGCCTGAGACACAGACGGTTGAACTGCTTACGGAAGATCCGGGAGTTCAGACGGTCCGGGTGGCTGGAAGCCGTTCCCGTTGACCACGTTCGGGTTTGTGTATTTTGTATTCACCATTCATCTTGTGCGAAATAAATCAGTGTTGTAACGTACTCGAGAATTTTCGTTGTCAACCCTCGCCCTGATACGGTTCGTATTCACGCTGCCCATCAACTGGGACCTCGTCAATATTTACAGTATACTGAGGTGAGTTTTCATTTTTATTTCGTAAAAGATAACCTAAGTACCAAATATTGGGTCGTCTGTTTATATTATGTTTATACATATTATAAAAGCCAGGAAGAAAATGTCAGCATAACAACATTTGCTTTGCCTCAGGATGGAAATTTGCGCCAAAAATGGATTCGTCAAATTCCAACTGAGATTTAATTTCTAAAAAACCCTTAAGTATGTGTGGCTAACACATTTTCAAGAAAAATTAAAGTGGACAAATGTGTTGTGGGAGGAAAATACCTATAGAGAATATCACCTAAGCTAAAGGAAGGTGCTGTCCCAACAATTTTTGAGAATGTGCCAAAATATTTGAGTGCAGTGCCGTTTAACTCTCAGCCCAACAGCTGAGGCAGGTTGAAAATTTTGAAAAAACAATTAGAGAAAGCCTGGATGCACAAAACCAATAATGAAAGAAAACTCTCCAAATTGTTACGAAATTTGTTTTTTCTACTTATCTCCAAAAATTCCTTTTATTATACCGTACTTTCACCGTTCTAGTAGACATAGCCACGGCTGGGCGGCGCGCCGCCGTGTATTCAGCTAGGTTCATCAGTCATTGGCGGGGGGCGGGGCGTGTTTTTTGCTCGCAAAACTCGACTGATAAGCGGTGCGGGACTGGGACTACTGTGTACTGCCCCGCCAACGACTGACAAACCTAGCTGGACGCACGGCGACGCGCGGCCTATTCCCCTATGTCTACTGAAACGGTGAAAATACGGTATAGGACTAAGTTGGTCACGTGACTACGCGATTATGCGTTAGCGCCATGCACGGGCGTAGCCAAGGGGGGGGTTTCGGGGGTTCAACCCCCCCCCCCCCCGAAATAAGCAAAATATTACCTAATATTATACCGAAAAAATACGAGGAGTGAAGAGTTAAATTATTATTACGTTTGAATATATTATGTAGTAATAGTAGCGCCTAGCGCCATCTTTTGACGAGAGGCAGACGCAGTTGCAGCCGAACTATTTTGTATTGTAGGGACACTTTGCGTTGTTTGTCGATTATTCGCCACGCCCCTCGGTCGAAATGAGCGGAACTTTGTGGAAGTTCGTGGAAGTTTCTGGACGGCTACTGGGCTGCTTATAAGCGGCGCCGCGGCGCGTGACCGCGCTTACGGCAGTATTGTTACATGCGAACTCGAAGCGAATAAAAGTGAAAAGTGGTGAACGAATAGTGAAGAGAATTAAGTGTACCGTGTAAGTGAGTAATTTTAGTGCACTGTTATTCGATGACCTTGTTAAGGATAGATACGTGAATCATTATTACTGTCGAAAAATGGAGGGGAAAAAAAGGAAGGGTGATAAACCTAAAAGTATGGACTACTGGAAAAGTGGTGTAGTCAAGGTCAAGGGGTTTCTAATAAAGAAACAAATTTGGATTTGGCTATCAAAGCTTCAGCTACCTTGCATGCTGATAAGAAGACTGCCTACCCCGAAATCTAGTTTGGAATGCCTAGATATGTGCGATAAAAACCTTTATCCTAATATTTACACATTACTACAAATCTTGGCTACCATTCCTGTATCCACTGCTACCCCAGAAACGTCTTTCTCGAGCCTAAGGAGACTGAAAAACTATTTACGAAACACTACAAGTGGAAACAGACTTAATGGTTAATGAACATTCACTATGGAACAGAAATTCATGCAGATGAAGTAGTGGATATATTTAAAAGAAAAGGCCGAAGATTTCTTCTTTAATGGTCTTAGATTTAGCGCAGAGGAACGAAATTAACTTATCCATTTCATTTAAAGTTAAGAACTTTATAAATATGTCGTAGTTTTTCGGACGAATATATAGATATTAAATTTCATGTAAGTATATTTTTGTTGTTTTATTTACTTCTCAAACTAACCCCCCCCCCAAAACTAAATCCTGGCTACGCCCGCGGCGCCATGGCCTGTCTTTATCGTTGGCCTCGAAGCTTACTTACAGTGATTTAATTCATGTCGGAAATCAATATATCTCTGCTAATATTGCCTAATAAGATTTTACCAATCATTAGCGAACATCTCGGCAAACATTAATGCTCACAATACCGTTCGCAGGTCCAAAGGCTACTCCAACCTGTTCGTCCTGAGCAAGGCCGACCTGAACGCGGCCCTGTCCCACTACCCGGAGGCCCAGGACCTGCTCAACAAGAAGGCGAAGCTGCTGATGAAGAAGAACGCCGCCCTGGAGCGGCAGCACGAGGCGGTGATCGTGATCAACAACCCGAGCCCGCCCGGACCGCCCGAGAAGTTCTTCGAGACGGTGCTGCAGGTGCTGCCGCCCGACTCGAAGGCGAACAGGCTGTTCCGGTACGGCAGCAGGCAGGTGTCCAGGAGGGGCAACCCCGAGTACGACCGGCTGAAGTACAGGAACAGCCTGCCGACGATCGGCAACAGCGCGAGCGGCGGGGGCGTGGCGGCCAAAGTCACGGTGCACAGGACGCTGAGTTGAGGAAAGGGAAATTGGCGGCCTTGCGGATGAAGCGCCGAATTATATAGTCGAACTCGGTTATAGCGTAAATTTATCGGGTCGTGAAATAGGTTGCGAACGTTCCTTATAAAATACCGGCGAAATATTTTGGCAATTGCCCGAAAATTCAAAAGTACAGTTCGTGCACTCTGAGCTGACACGCGAAAACCTCAATCTACTAAGCGCCAGAGATCCATAAGCAGCTTTATTGGGCTTAGACTGAGGTTCTCGCGTGTCAGCTTAGATGGCGCGAACTGTACAGTGTACAGGGCGGCTCACTATAAATTGACACCCCCGTTAACTTGTTAGTTTTTGAGGTTAGAAGAAAAACTTTTTTACAAAAGTTTTAGATAGTAATACAAAGTTTTTGTGACGCCATTGGACCTTATACAGGGTGTTCTAGAAAGCCGTGGCAGACATAACTTATGATTTTTTAAATGGAACACCTTATATATTTTTGGATTATTGAATTCTACGCACTGTTACGATTCCAATGGAGATATTATGTCATATGTTCGCTCCAACCGTTCGTTCAGAACTGAGCCTTTTTTGTGAGGGATTACTCCTTGGGTCATAAGGTTGCCATGGAAAACAAATGCCAAATTATAGTAATAATTATTGACAGTTTGCAAGTATATTCACGCTTCAGACTTCAGAAAACAAACTGGGCTATTTTAAAATTTCAGGGAAATTTAAGAAATTTTAAAGAGTAACATAGTTAATAAACTTCGTCAAACTTATTGTTTGAAATTTAATTTTTATTGAAAACGACAATAACATTAAAAAAGGATATATTTTTATATATTTTTTTGTGGTTTTATTAAAAAATATATTATGACAGACCGGAAAATGTAGAAACACTGAAAGAATTCTGGAAGAAATCCACATATATTAAATACTCAATAAACAGAAAATTAGTAGCAAATATCAATAAATTCTGAAGCAAGATGGAGACCATGTGGCATTTGTCTTCCATCGCAACCTATGACCCAAGGAGTAATCCCTCACAAAAAGACTCAGTTTTGAACGAACGGTTGGAGCGAACATTTGGCATACAGGGTGTCCAACTTTAAAACTGTACAAATCCGTAAAATATTCATTTTTGGAAATACCTAATCGCCTAAACTTTGTTTTGTTTGAAAGGCCTTCAAAAACCGCTTCTTTTGACCTTCCTGCCATTTTCAAAATGCAAATCCAAGGCCGGCTGCGATTTTTTATACCCCCGATTTTCACGAAAATCATTTAGCGGTTGTTTTATTTAAAATCTGACCCTACATTGTTAATCAAAACACCCCATAACCCCCATATACCAAATTTGAACAAAAAATATACAGGGAGTTCCATTCTGCAGGGTGTCAAAATTTAGCAAAATAGGAATTTTAAAGGCATCTGCCTAGTCAATTGTGCCATGGAATCCCCTCAAAACAGTTGAATGGTCAATAGGACCACTCAAGGTGTTGGTGTCCAAAGGTCCAGTACAAAATATACAGAGTGTTCTTATCTATGCCATCTCAAATTACTGAATTTTTGGAACTTTATACGGGTCAAAATCGAGTATATCAAAACCACTCCATACACTATAAATGAACTAAATCTAAAAAATACAGAAGCCTGCCACTCAGTAAGTCCATATCAGTTAAGGTGGCTGGTATGCCACAACAGGAAACGCACAGAAAATGTATCATCTTAGACAGTCACTTCGTTGAGAAAGGTCCAATAATTTAAATTGTTTTTATTTGTTAGTTGGCATTTTGTAAAGAAATACATTACTTTTGTGTTTATCGATATTTTTTCAATGGTTCCAGAACACTCTTGATCTGTATAAGTTTCATAAAATTTCAGAATTTTGAGATGGCTGTATATTTTTGTAGTAAATATTTTCACACCAACATTTTGAGTGGTCCTGTTGAACATTCAACTGTTTTGAAGGGATTCCATGGCACACTTGACTCGCCAGATGCCTTTAAAATTCCTATTTTGTTCAAATTTGACATCCTGCAGAATGGAACTCCCTGTATATTTTTTGTTCAAATTTATGGTATAGGGGATTTTAGGGTCTGATTACGACGAGGCCGTAAACCGAGTCTGTACGTTTCCCGTTGCCAACGAACGACATGGTTCGCGCGTTTTCGTCATCTTTCGGCAACATTCGTGTAGACGCGGCTTTCCAGGGTTGCCACACTAGAATTACCTACATACTCCGTAAATCATTAAAAACTATGGAAATATATAGATCCGGAGAAGTTTTCTTCACAGATCAAAGTTTTCTCCTTCACCGACGCAACGACAGATTATCTATCGTTACATTGGTGAAGGAGAAAACTTTGATCTGCAATGTTATTCCCAATGAAAATCGAGAACTAACAGTACCGGTATTGCCGCTAGCGGTATTTGCCCACAGAGTAGTTATTTCTGTTGTTTCTATCCTTTGAAGTTTCCTTAATTTTCAGAATAATATTATAAATATAAGATCTACTGAACTAGGTAGTAAACGAAAATCTGGGAAACAAACTAAACTATGTAAATCAGGCTAAGGATTTCCAAATACGTAGAGTTAGCAACCCTGGTCAATGCGACTTGCATGGCAAGTCTCTGATTATATTGAGCTGTTATTGGTGGATCTAATAACCAAAATTTCTATCGCTTGGAAGAGCAATTTGCGGCAGCTTTTCAACAAACAATAAATGGAAAATGCAACGAAAATAATATGGCTGAAACCTTGACGACGGGAGAGCTGAGATGATAAAAAATGTGTGTGTAGTTTAATGACAAAGGGATTTTCACAACGCGCTTTTCAAATGAAACAAAAGTCGATAGGTCCTCGTGAAAAAAATATGGACTGCTGTTACAATACATTATAGTATGCTTGTCCAGCGAAAGGGGTCGCCGTTCTGTGCTACCATAATTTGGAAGCCAATAAGAAAGCTGCGTTTTGGCGGGTTATAATGAAGTGAAAAAAAGAGGAAGAAGAAAACTCATACCTAATGATACACAGTATTTAACCCAGGAAATTGACACATCACAGCGGCCCAAAAACAACCATCAATCAGGGACCTTGCCTTGATAGATCGATAGTTCAGAGGACCCACGGGTGAAAAATTCAATGTTATAACCGAGAGTTCCTTTATTTCGCGGCCGTTATAGCCGAGTTCGAAATTAGATTATTTTTGTACCTGTGAAAGACAAGGCTAAGATTATTGTTGTTTTTTCTATTGCAAGTTGCACGGATGATTAACGCCTTAAGGATATACTACATTGTTGATACACCTTTAATTTGGCAGTGGATAAAAATAGTCAATAGTATATTGTGCAATGAGGCATATTGCCTGTGAGTGCACACGCTGTTTAAGTGCACGATCATGCAATATGCATTGCTTAAGGAATATTGCACCTATACTTTGTGCACTACCGTGGATATAGTGGATATTATTTGAAAAAATTGAAATTTAAAAAATGATCATGCCTACATTGCTTTTGCTGCTCTTGACGTTACTTGACACACAATAGTGTACAATAAAATTATCGCTACAAATTCCACTGGTGCGCAATGTAGTGTCAAATTACGCTTTGACTGGCAAAGACAAAAATGTGAACTATGACAAAATAGCCCACTTTGCGTATAGGTCGTGCACAAAGTACCTACTTTTGATATCAAGCTGTAAAAAAGCACAAATTGTCAACTTCTAGGTATAATTTTATTAATGTAGCTATATTATCAGGAAGAACAAAGTGTCTATTTTTACGACTATATTTTTATAGAGCAGAGAATTTATAAAGGTATCTGTGTTTTATACTAGGTATATTATATAATATTTTGATTGTTTAGGAAATGAAGTGTTACAGCAGTTTGCCCATTTCAAAGTAATAAGTACTCACAGTATTACACATTGTGATATCATATGAAAAACTTAAATGTAACTATTAATATTTAGTATATTAACAATAAATAATAAAAGTACTTAAATATATGCAACGAATTTTATTACTTACTTCCGCAGCATGGTGTTGGCAAAGTTTTTTAAAAATTTTTATTAGATATAACGGTTTAGGTACCTAATCTGGACCAACACTATATAGTGTCGGTCCAGACCTAATATATTTGGTATTTTTATGAAAATCTGGCACTGAATTTCAAAATAGTGGATATGTCGTTTTGTCGTTTTCTGTATATCTAGACTCAAGGTATTATTTTTGGCCATATTTTACAGAAACAAAGTGGAACGTGAAATCAAAATTTTAATATATTTTATTGGGACTATTCTATTAGTAGAATAGTAGAGAGAAGTAGAGATTAGATTGGCAGAGGTATATTTTAGGTATTTGTTTACGTGCACACTTATACAGTGTGTTCCATCTTAAGTGAGAAAACCGAGGAGAAAACCTTCGTAAAACGTTTGTTTTTGAGATATTCCAGTGCTTCTCTTCTGACACCTTATTTAGTATCCTTTTTAACATCCTTAAAAATATTCAGCAATAAAGTTTTTACAACAGCGTCCGGTGTACCTACCAAATTTTAAGTTAATATTGTTTGTCATTTCTCAGATATTAACAAAAAGTTTTAAATTTTAACACCCTATAACATTTTTTGAAACTTTTTCGGACATATTGGAACTTTTTTGCATAAACTTACATTTCTCTACTTTCCCTATTAATTTGGCCACATATAATTTACCTCCATAAAAGAGTGTAATAATCCCTAGTGCATTTTTTTCTGAGATCATCCGTTGTCAAAAGAGGGATAATAATTTTCTTAAAACATTTTATTTTTAAATCGTTTAGAGAGTATGACTGCTTGTCGAAAAGAAAATAAGTGGACATTAAATTTGTGCACAAATTACCCAACTATTTTTTTAAATGTTAGGTAAATTTTGATGAAAGTACATTCTATTCAAACTAAACGCAAGTAAAACATAAACACAAGTTGTTGCATGGCTAGAGCGTGACACGCACGTGATCGGCTAGCTATTGACTAGTCGCAGTGACTATTCTTTCTATAGTCACTGCTAGACGGCAATAAAATCTTGCCCGACGGGTGAGTGCAGCGAGTCCGTGTTTCTTACAGAGTTGTATTGAGTTGCAATTTAAAATTATTTTTTCCGATATAATTATTTCGCTGTTTATTAATTGTTGGAGCTAAGATTACATCTTCAAGAAGTCTAGGTGTGTCATATAAGTTTGTTTTTAAAGTTCTTAATACTGGTTCATATTATTTTAATATTTTATATTATAAAATTCATAGAGATCGTCCTTAATGCGGCCTTGCCTCGTATTAGCCCTCAGAATTGTTCACGTGCTTCAATCGTGTAAATGTTTACGCCTATTTAGTTTGAATAGAGTTTAGGTACTTACTAATTTTTTATTTTTTATTATATTGGACAGTGATTGGTTAATGAGCAAGTACCTATTTGCCAAAGTATGCATTTTTTCTTTACAATTCGCGCGACAAGCTTTTCAATTTGCAAAAACTTGTCGCAATTTGGAAGTGAATTATCTTTTATTCGTTTTAGTACATAGCAGAGCTGGGCAAGTAATTAGGCGAAAGTAATTGAACTGTCAATTAATTCCTTTTCATGGAATTCTACTTAGCTGGAATTATTTTTGAAATAGAGACAATAATTGTAGGTATTTTAATATCAAGTACTTTTTGAAAAGGAATTGTACTTGTAATTTAAAATCAATTACTTCTGAAAATTGCAATTCCTTTTTAAAATTCCTTTAATGCAATTACTGTTTCAATTACAATTACTTTTTCAATTACAATTACTTTTTCAATTACAATTACTTACACAATCTTGCGGTGCTGGCCGGCGACGGCCCGAGCTGATTAATCGGGGAAACCTGGATTGATTTTGGAAATGTTGCAACGTTGTTTGGGCCAACCACGCCAACAAAATGCAATGCAAAATAAATGCGTCATCACTGACAAAGTCTGCAATAATTAGAAAAGTTTTTTTTAAATATAATTGTATTATTCCATCGTCAGCACCAGTCGAGAGACTATTTTCGTTTGCGACATTTGTGAATGCCCCCAAAAGGCATGCTCTAACTGATAATAATTTTGAAATGTTGGTAATAATGAAAGCTAACAAAATTTCTTAACAAAGAGGCCGGTTTCTTATTTTTCTTATATCTCTTGTAAAGCCCATATGGCGCGGCCTTAAGATGTTTTTGTATACATTTTAAAAGATTTATTTTATTTCTCTATTCATGTAGCCGTTTATTTTCAGTTTTATTTTCATAGAAACTGAGCTGTGACTCTGTGAGGACATTGTGTTTTTAGACATAGGTATTACTATATTATACTGTTACCTACTGAATATAAAGGGAAACTCCTGTTTTTAACGAAGATAGACGAAAACTCATATCGGTGTCTGAAGTTCATTTTGTATGATCAACTTAATGGTGAAAACCGCAAATCTGTATCTGTCACCGTTCTTGAGTTACAGAGTGTTTTTCGAATATGTGCGTTTTCGAAAAGTGACTTTTTTCAGGATGAAAATTTTGTGTTTTTGTAAAAACATTTCTAAAGCACTTTTTCACGTAGAATCCAATGCAGCTACTAATTTCTTTTTTCAAGTCAATGGTTTAAGAGTTACTGATGAAAATTTTTTTTTAATGGAACACCCTGTATATTTTTGCATTTTTTACTAGAGCAAAAAATTAACATTCCAAAAATATATAACACTCAATGATTTACTTAGTAGTTATCAATTACTAATAGCTTTTATGAATTTTTTCATCAGTGCCCACCCTGTATATTTTATTTATTTTAATTTGAATATTTGCCATTTACAAAGACACAAAGACTAAAATTTTTTTGCATCGCAGAACAAATAATTCTTAAAATAGTTAAATTATCAGTTATGGTTTTTTAAGTAACTAGGTAAGTACCTACCTTATTTTGGTGTCTACAAATATAAAGCAAACAAGAAGTAATTGAAAAAGTAATTGTTTACATCAATTCCAATTCCAAATACAAGTAATTGTAATTGTAATTCAATTACATTTCAAAATATCAAAGGAATTGTAATTATTGGATCTAATTACATTCCTACAAAAGTAATTGGAATTGTAATTGGTCAGTTTTTACTTGTAATTGACCCAGCTCTGGTACATGGCTTAAATAAAAGCTTGTTTTTAAAGAGATTTTTTTATTTTCAATTTTATTTTGTGTTTTTTAGTACCTACACCTACCTATTTGATTCCCATGTCAGGAGGGTGGTAAAGAAATTTAGTCCGCCATCTTTGGGCGGCCGCCATATTGGATTTCGTATGAAGTCACTTACCTTATTGTTTTCTACCCGTCGAGCCCTTTTATTTGATACCCATGTTGGGTATCAAATAGGTAATCCACCATCTTGGAGCGGCGGCCATATTGAATTTAGTGTGATGTCACTAACTTTATTGTTTTCTACTCTTCAAGAACTTTCATTTGATACCCATATTGAAGGGGGTTGAAAAGAAAATGTAATCCACCATCTTGGAGCGGCGGCCATATTGAATTTAGTGTGATGTCACTAACTTTTTCGTTTCCTACTCTTCAAGCCCTTTAATTCGATACCCATATTAAGGGGGTTGACAAAAAATACATCATCCGTCATCTTGGAGCGGCGGCCATCTTGAAAGTATTACAATATTGAGTATTGCATATTGTATTGTCACCGGAACTAAAGGAGTATGCAAAATTTCAGCTCAATCGGATGGCAGGAAGTGGTTCTAATTCAGCTCGCAAGATTTGACCCACACATACATACCTACTTAACAGGTGAAGTTAATAAAAATAAAAGCTTGTAAAAATATTGCAAACTATGGTAGAAAATTGAATGTGCCGAATAAGTCATCATATAAATCGACCCTTAATAATTTTAATATGTCCCGCAATAGTGAAAAATCATGTGATCTATCTGACGACGTCAATGTGGTTGCTAAAATGATAAAACTTATCGGTGGATTTAGTTTACTTTGGAAATCAATAAAATATTTGAATCGCATTGTATACCTACATGCAGGAAATAAAAGCTTGTTTATGTTCATGTTTGAAAGAGAAAATAGAAGAATGTTAGAAACCTCACGAAAGCTTATCTGATGATTGCAAGTCTCTACTTTTAGTTTAATCGTCGATGGAACGGTTTAATACAATGCAGCAAAATTTTATTTCATGTATATAGGATGTGCCAAGTTATAGGCATTAAAAACAGTTTGGCAAATTTTTGGTTGTATTCTGCTATTGTTTAGGTCTTAGCGTCTTAGTCAATTTGAACAGAGAAATATATATGTAAATTGGAACGAATTGGAATTATTATTATTATTTTAATTTGGTATTATAGATAGTTACTGTTATGAGTTATGAATGTATGTTAATCTTTATAGATAATTTTTGTCACATTGTGTGAATATGTTCCAAATCTGCTACTCAATTCTCACTGATAAAAGTAACAATGTAAAACTAGCTTCATCGTCCCAAGAAAATATTCCAGTTTTCTATGGATATTCAATAAATCTTGACTGTCAATTTATAAAGGTATTTTACTTTTCCAAATATTTTTACTCATTCTAAAAATAGCAGGAAACCCAAAGCAGCTATAGGTCTATAATTTAATTAACTTTGTTGCCAAGTTATATGACAACCCTGCAGGCCCCCAGCCATTGTGTGTGCGTTCGTGCTGTAACCATGCATTATGTCGCGGGCCATAAAATCAGAGACATCGTTTAGCGACTGCCTTTAACCGATGGCGGTAGGAAATTCCCCTCATTCGAATCAGAAACAAGAAACAAGAGAAAATATACCTCAGACAAATAATAAACATAGACTAATAATTCAATACAATACAGACCCTGCCAAGATAAAAAATGTATAGTAACATTATTTGTCTGAGTTAGTAACAGAAATCTAAAACAAAACAATGCAATGATTGCACCATTGCCAAACTTCTTCATAAATTTATCTTGTACTTACGAAATAAATGTTTAAGCAACGTTAAAGAACATCAATTTGGTACAATTAGTTGATATTTACAATCTACGTATAGTAAAAATTTGGATAGTTATCATTTAACAATAAATTTTACTGATTTTGTGAATTTACTGAATTTACTTTGTCTCTAAATAATATCCTTAATAAATTGCTTATTCTGGCTAACGTGGCAACGTTGCACGAGCTATTTGTGATCGATGTGCATTCGATTTATTATGCCCCAACAGCTGATTGTGTTGATGTGTTTCGAGTGTTTACTTTCGCGTTATTCTTGTTTTTTTTTTGGTGAGATTTTGGGGTTATTGGACAAAATACATATACCTAGTTAAGTTAATATTTAGTGAATTAGTGTAGTTTTAAGAACGATATGGGAAGAGTAAAGTGCTGGATTTGTGGCATAGGAAACGTAACCTCTGGTTATCATAATATGATGCAGGCTTAAGTGTCAAATTTGTTGTTTTATGTATATTGTATATGTATACTGAAGAGAATATCCACTCCATTAATATATACAGTGACCGGCAGAAAGTTGGACACAAAAATGTAATATTTTTAAACTCTAATTTCGATTAATTTAAATTTCTAGCTGCTAATCGAACAAAATTAAAGTTTAGTAGCAAATTCATGTGTTATCCGGTGATAAGTTGCGCTTGCGGTATTTTTTTTTGTAATACAAGGGTGGTGGAAAAAATTACAAAAAAAGTTAAATTTCTTTTCTTTTGACTAGGTGGTTGTGACTTTAAATCTGACATCCACCTTTGATTCCAAACAACTTTTTTAAGTAACTGTAATTTAAAAAATAAAGGTATTTTACTCTTGAGTTATTTTGACATTTTTGAATCTACCTCGTATCCAAAAAGAGATATTTAAATTTTGATATGTGCGTTTTGAGTTTGAAATCATGCACCAACTTTTATCAAGAATAAAATTTTCTGAGACATTAATAATAAAAAAGTTTTCCATTTGTGTCCAACTCTCTGCCGGTCACTGTATATTCACTAAAGTCACTATACCTTGGCATTACAAGATCACCCAAAAAGGAACATTTCTAATAACGCCTTATAAAACTATATAATCCGATACTAAATAAAGCAAAATATGCAAAAGGTGTGCTATTTTATATTTTTACTTTTCTGTTCAATGTATAATATTTATTTAATTTATTTAATTTAAAAAAAGATCTTTTAAAAGTCAAACCGATCTGTAAACGTCTATAATAAAAGACAACTGGCCTTTAAAAGCTATAACGACGCCGATCAAATTTATAAATGGAGTTCACATAGAGGTGGAAGTTCGAGAAAGATGGCGGCCACTGTGTTGCTGGGTTGGGCGTTTGGACCAAGCATGACCTGATAGCGTAGAAGTTGTGGCACAACCTTCTCAAGGTTACAAGCCCTGTGTAAACATGTGGCAACGCCGCAGCGGGAAGGCTCAACCTCAACAGGTCTATGCAGTATAGAGCAGTCTGCACTTTGGCTTAGTTTATCTTTTCTAATAAATGTTCAACCCTCTTTTTAATTATAATTAGATACATTTGTGAACTTTGTTTCAATAATTGGGTACCTAAGTAAGTAGGTAATACGTTTGTTTAACAGACAATAAAAGCATATAGTAACAAGTAACAAAATATACACAGAAGTATAGGTATATATTTATAATAAGTACGATTCCTGGTGTGGATAGGTACATTTCGACAAATAATATGGTAAATTTGGGCAAATAGAGGGGACTACATTTTGTTGTAAGTCGAATTGAGTGAAGGAGAGTAATCTAAAGATGGGATGTAAAATCCTAGAAAACTTTGATCTATGCAATGTTTATTCCCAACGAAAATCGAGAATCAATGGTGTAGTTCAATGCCGGTAGGGGTATTAGCCCTCGGAGTAGTTGTTTCTGTTGGTTCTATCTTTTGAATCCATCTGCACTCCGGATTTTGCCTACGTCCATCTGATGATTCCCAAAGAGGATGAAACCGGTAATGGGCTGGCTGGGATTATTGTGCCTGCAGCATGTCAGGACATGTCCCAACAAAGATAGCAGTATCTTTGACGTTACGTTGGTAAAGGAGAAAACTTTGATCTATGCAATGTTTATTCCCAACGAAAATCGAGAATCAATGGTGTAGTTCAATGCCGGTAGGGGTATTAGCCCTCGGAGTAGTTGTTTCTGTTGGTTCTATCTTTTTAAATCTGTCTATTGTTTTTATGCAACTCTACTGTCAACGTAAACGAAATTTAGCTCGTAGTCATCTGTCTTTCTCGATTCAATGCCGAGACGAATTTGCCGGTGGTTTTGTTGTAGAGCAAACAATCAGTTGCATGTTGCCAATGGAGCGGGCCGTCCGCGGCACGCTACACATAAATTTTGGATAAACATCGCTTCCTTACTTTATTGTAGTATCGATTGTCGGAACGTAATTTTGTCTAAATGGCGCCGCACTCTATACCTGCATTACGCAAATAGATCGGGGAAATTCCATAGCAACATGTTCCAAAAATAATCGTCAAAGAAAAACTTCAGTGTCAATGGGATCGCTATCATTTTTCATTTCGTTACATCCTTAATTTTTTCTAACACTTTAAAAAATCCTAAATAATGTTTCAGGGGTGTATATAAAGTTTTAGTTTGGAACAGGCGAGAACAGCAACATTGTCGGAAAAAAGCCAAATGAAAAAGTGTCCTGCAGCAATGTATTGTTCAATATTATAGAGATGCTACAAAACTCTTCAAAGGAAAGTTGGTAGTTAAACCAAAGTCTAGAGAATACTATATCTCTGGACGCTGGTTAAACACCACAAGTTTCTTCAGAACCGGAAAATACCATTATAGATTAGATTATAGTCTTTTTATTTTTGGGGAATAATTCTACTGAACCGCATGACGGAGGTATAACTTTTTTAACAAAATTCAAAATGAAAATCTGAAAATGTGTGAAGGTTGTAGGAGGATATGTGTAGAATATTTTTTCAAAATCGTACCAATATTTGTCTCATTTTACAAGCCTTTAATGTATGATTGTATGTATGTTTAGGTCAAATCTTGCAAGCTGAATTAGAACCACTTCCTGACATCCGATTGAGCTGAAATTTTGCATACACCTTTAGTTCCGGTGACAATGCAATATGCAATACTAAATATTGTAATAGTTTCAAAATGGCCGCCGCCCCAAGATGGCGGATGATGTATGTTTTGTCAACCCCCTTAATATGGGTATCAAATAAAAGGGCTTGAAGAATAGAAAACGATAAAGTTAGTGACATCACACTAAATTCAATATGGCCTCCGCTCGAACACGGCGGATTACATTTTCTTTTCCCTTATATGGGCATTAAATGAAAGGGCTTGAAGAGTAGAACTAAAAAGATGAAAATAAAATTATTAAAAAAATTTTTTAAACAAGCTTTTATTGAAATTCTCTGAAAAGAAGAAAATAAACTTTTAATAAATCAAACCAAGGCAAACCCATAATTTTGTTACATTATACAACAACTGTATATGATATAAAAGCTTGTCTTGAGAGTAATTTTAAATAGAAAATTTATTTTTCTATAAAAGAAATTACACACGATAATCTCGCGACAAGCTTTTATATCATATACAGTTATATAATGTAACAAAATTATGGGTTGCCTTGGTTTGATTTATTATAAAGTTTATTTTCTTCTTCTCAGAGCATTTAAATAAAAGCTTCTTTTTAAAAATATTTTTTATTAATAATTTTATTTATTACAAGACTATGATGTTTCCATGTAAGTTGAGATAAATTTAAAAATTAAAAATTCAGATTTCAAATTTTGTATTGTGGCTTTACTTTGGATTATAAACAACTTCGCTTTATGAACATTTTGTCTAAAATAATAAATAATGCACTGCATGTTTTTTAAATTTAACATCCTGTACATCTGATCTAAAATTGTTATAATCACAATCGAAAGTAATAATTTTCTGAAAAATACGTTTTTCTACGGTCGTGCAAAAAGTTACAACTTTGTGCCAAAAGTAACTTAGGTATACTTTTTTCACTAGTGCAAAAAATACTTTGATACTCTATTAATTACGAGCTTAATCTGAAGATAATTTTTTTCTTGTAATTTGAAGACCCAATACAATACGCAGGATACTGTTTTCGCAGATGTCAACATTAAAACGCCGTGGAGGATGCAAATATTCAACTGTAGGTACATTGAGGAGTCCGTTTTTAAAAAAATTGAAATAGCGGCTCAAATTCTGGAAGGTGAACCAAGTAGACACCAGCAGTGGCTCACCCAGAAAATATGATTGCGGGGGGGGGGGCAACTTAAAAAGTTTATCGTATTACGTAAAAAAATATGATTAAAAGAAATTTCCAGGCCAGGTCTCTGATATTGGCGTCTGAAGCTCATTTTTTATGATAAACTTAATGGCGAAAACCGCAAATCGATATCTGTCAGCGTTCTTGAGTTACAGGGCGTTTTTCTAAAATGTGCGTTTTCGAAAAGTGGCAGCAACTTTTTCAAGTTGAAAATTTTGTGTTTCCGTAAAATCATTTCTAAAGCACTTTTTTACGTAGAATCCAATGCTGCTACTATATATTTTTTTCTAGTCAATTGTTTAAGAGTTAGGTAATGATGGAAAAAAAATCATAGCAAGCTATTAGTACTTGTAATTGATAACTACTTAAGTAAATCATTAAGTACTATATACATATTTTTGAAATGGTAATTTTTTGCTCTAATAAAAAATGTAAAAATATGCAGGGTGTTCCATTTAAAAATATTTTTTTCAGCTGAATACACGTAACCTAAATAGTTGGTGGGACAATAACAGGGAGTTAGTACCAGCTTGGACTTTCCCCCTTTCCTCATCTAACTGACATATTCCTCGAGAGAACCTTATCACTACACTTTTTACATCACGTGCTATAACAATACAAGATGCAATTTTTTCCTTCACAGTCACACGCACGACACGCACACAATGTCAACAAACTGGAAAATACTCAAACCGAAACTGTTTCCGAAATTCAATAGACTTTGGAGATTGAAGACAAAAGTTTTAAAAACAACCATCTCGTCCTATACGCAGCTATTTAACTACTGTCAAACTTGTCACTTGCCAAGGAGCTGCTGGCGGTTTCTATGTGGCCCCATCTCTCCTAATTATTAACGCCGCCGAATTTACGTTGAGGTGCCCCG
Source organism: Pseudeuparius sepicola (assembly GCA_963920635.1). NCBI lineage: Eukaryota > Metazoa > Arthropoda > Insecta > Coleoptera > Anthribidae > Pseudeuparius > Pseudeuparius sepicola. The sequence goes on from OY987299.1 coordinate 15,928,201, forward strand.
TAGATACCTACCAACCAATTTTCTTATTTTATTTTATCAAATAATTCGATGCAATGTTAACTACTTCCTTAAAATATCTTGTTTCAAATTCATCGGGTTAGGGACCAAGTCGCCGAATATCGGGTCATAAATTTAATCGAAAAACCATGTTGTTTATATTAAGTAAGTACCGAAACCCCAGGAGGAATCTGCCAGGGTTATTACGGTTCCCCGAAAAACATGCTCCAAACCCATGTTTGTTTATAATATTCTATCCGCCGACAAACACGCGAGCGTCTAACGAACACCTGCAGACTCCCGAATCACGGCGAAAACAATGTCCCCATCTGATGTAAAAGAGGGTTACTCCCAAAGCAATGGCAGTCATGGCCGACCACCATTTGCAGGGCGAAGTGCTGCCCGAGAGACCAGCGAGCGTCCGATGCCGTGCCAGCCATGAGAAGAAGCCGTAAAAGATCTCGAGTTGCAGGGCGAAGTACCTACTGCCTGAGACGTCATTCAGTGTCTGCCGCCTAGCCTGCTATAGACTCAACACCAGAACCGGCCTTAGTATAGTTGCTGCCCGTTGAACTGACCAAAAAGTAAGCGATTCAATTTTGTTTTGTTGGGTTTTGTCGACTGAGTTGCCTTTCTCTTTCTAGTTAATTCATTCATTTGATTTTATTTTATTTAGAATGCTATTAGTGTTTACTTGGAGCGTCGTTTATTTTTAAAGGATGGTTATATTTTTTCATATTATTTTAAAACAGTATCGTTACAGTTCTGAATATTTTACGCTAAATTTTGGGTATTTTTAAATGCGATTTTGTGCCAATTTCGAGTCATTTTTAGGAATTTACATATTTTTATTATCATTTGTGTGATCGGGCTGGCTAATGTGTGTGCCACTTATTTTTGATATTATTCTTGAAATATTTTTAGCTACATTCACGTACTATTTCTGCAGGTTTTGTTATCAGTTTACGCTATAAGCTATTATTGTTCGCCACCTAGGTCTGAAACCAGTTACTAAAATTTATAGATAATTATTTTGCGCTAAACCCTTTATTTTCGATTCTTTTCTGTTATAGTTATTTATGCCATATTGTAATAGTTCATTTTGTTCACGTTTGTGCATCCTCAAGTCAATTTTCTGTATTGGTAACTGTAATAATTATACGCCATAGGCGTACCATTTACTTTTTCAATATATGTATTAAAATTCCCCGTTGTTTCCGTTAATCCTTAGACTCACACCAAAAATAAATTAATTTATGGACCACCTTATACATACCGCTCGACCAACTAACATCTAAAACAAAGGTGGGCACCATAACGTAATTAGACCAAAGATCTCTGTAGACCTTTGTGTAACGTCAGTTCTCTATATGGTGCTCTAGACAAATGCGAAAATAGTAGATATGACGCTCCTTTATGGGGAATGCCTGCAGAATTTCAATCAAGCTTCTGAATGAATGCGACATACTTAACCTTTAAATATCCAAACCAAAATACGGAGAGGGTGTTCTGTGAAATACGGGAAACAAATATCCCGGAAAATCCCAAGAAACCCAAACATGTCTACAAAGTATTTACAATGCGCACCCAATATGTGATTAGTGAGGCGGAGACTTTCTGATAGTCTATCTACTCTAGCTAGTTAATTATAGGTTTGCATATGGCCTTAGTCTTTCCTTCTACCATTTACGATTATTTACTTAAATTATCTACATCTATTCCAGGCAAAGAATGTTCATTATTAAAACCACCCGAGGCAAAATAAAACGTTCAAAGCGAAGAAACTTCATCCGAGCACAGCGCCGAACCCAATTTCCTGCTCCCAGCCAAAACAATGCAATTAGCACGGCGCAATTAACCGAATTATCTTAGATAAACACTGAAGCTTTCGAGACGTTCATTACCGCTGCAAAGGGCCGTAATCGAATCAACTTCGACGCTGGATTTTATTTTTGGCGCCGGGCGGACGGCTTGCACTTGTTCCGGGCACGCCGGATAGGACTCGAATTGTTTTCTTAATTCCTAACCTAATATTATTTAATCGAAGAAAATTGCGGAGCGACGTTTCTGGCGAAAAGGGCAGCTGGCTGTACTCGCGGTATACTTCGAGAGCAACATCGGGAGAGACAAACTAAAAAATGACAAATATATTGGATAGTTTCTCCATTTAAACCTCATTTTGGTAATAAGCAAATATTTTTATCTATACTAAAATCAAGCAATTCTTACGCGTAAATAAAAGCACATGACGTTCCGCGAAACAAGGCGATTGGTCAATAGACCATAAAATATCAGCGCGCCTGGCAACAGGGATGTACTCGATCGCAAAAGTGTATTTACGCGGTTTTATCTTGTTCTTTTCAGCTATTTAGATACTGCCGTAAACAGTGGCGGCGATAAGGATTCGGAGGCCCCCCGCCAAATTTTGCCAGGATGCATACATGTGGTAATAAGATATGGAAATACCGAAATTTTGGCTAAGATGCTAAATTATAAGAAAATACCTCAGATATATAACATTAATTTTAAGTTTTTCTATACCTATCTGGAAAATGTTCTTTCTGTATTATAGCATTGAGTAAAGGATATATATTCTATATAGGGTATAGAATATATATCCTTTACTCAATGATTATCGCGAGTATTATAGCGTAGCTTAATGTCTCACATTTTATTTTATAAATGGGACATGATTTAATATTACGTAATAATATATTTATCTTGATATTTATAAGTATTAGAAAATATTTTCCAAAGAAAAATATTTATTAAGTATAGGTATAATAAAAGGGGCTCCGCCGCCACTCCGAATAATGGGTGTTTTTTTTTAGAGGCGGAGAACTTTAAATTGAAATAAAACATAAAGAAATGCTTTTAATATCCATGAAATTATCTTTATTTGAAAGATAATTCTGTGGCATTAATGTTTGAATATGATTTCGGGCATCTGGCCTCCGCGGCTGGCGCGTACATGGCCTAATCTGGAGGTCCAATTTTCACACACTCTTAGCTGTAAATCAGGCTGTATTTCGGCAATAACGCGTCGAATATTGGCTTTCCAGTGCTGAGTTGTTTCTGGTTTATCGGCGTAGACATGTGACTTTACATAACTCCAAAGAAAATAATCTAATGGCGTCAAATCGCACGAACGAGGTGGTCAGTTAAGGAGGTCAATTTCGTGAAATTAATCGTAGGTCAAAAGTTTCTGTCAGTAAATTAATTTTATCGCTCGCTGTGTGGCATGTGGCCCCGTCCTGCTGAAACCACATGTCTGCAACATTACTGCCTTCCAATAAATGAGGCACGAAAAAGTTAGTGATCATGTCTCTGTACCGCTTGCAATCGCTTGTTTTGTGCGCACTGTATGACGTCTTACGGGATGCGTATTATCGTTTAGGTTTAGAGTAAACGTATTGCGAAAACGATCCATAGTTTCTCGATTTAATCGGTTGGAAGGACGATTATGAGCACCATAAAACTCACGTAATTCCCAATGTGTTTCTCGAATTGAACCATTTTTTTCAGAATAATTTTGAACAATTTGCAAACGTTGCTCCGGCGTCAGTCTAGTCATGATAAATTGCCAAACCAAACTGATTAAAAAAAACAAAAACTGTCAAATCGGCTGTCGCAGGAAACAGTGTTGCCATTTTAAAGTTCTCCGCCTCTAAAAAAAACACCCTTTACAAATACCCTTATCTACTAATTGCCAAATTTAAAATCTTACCATTGCTAAAATCTCTCTTGTGTTTAGTAAAAAAACATCACGTGACGTCGCAGAATTGATGTATTGGTTGTATAAAAATGGAAAATTCTGCTATTTGTCCTAATAATACGACAATTTTTTAAGCTAAAACGGAGCTACCAACGCAGGGACCGACGGCATACTAAACCCCCTAATCTCAAAATGGCTCGTAACTTGGAAGAAAAAATAAATTAAAAATTTGATTTAAAAAAAAGCTCTTTTACTAGTGTTGAAGTATAAGTTAATTTCAGAAAAATTGATCTAAAGTCAATTGGCGCTATCTTCTACAAACACACAACCGGCCGGCAAAAGCCGTAAAAATTGGCCAAAATATGATTAGTGATACAGGGAAGATAAAAAAACATGGCACATAATAGGTTAACACAAAAAATCACAAATCTTAATTCGCAGTAACAGAGTGTATTCTACAAAAGTACTCAACAATAGAAGTGAATATTTTTCGTAATAATTACCTCTATACGAGTTTAAAAGAGAAACTAAAAGCACAAAATTTGACAAAAAATTGCATTTTATTTTCGTGTTTTTCGGGGTGTTTTAATAATTTCCTAACAATCTGCTAATAGTTTCCTGAAATAAAAATTTTCTAAGTCGGTTGGTCGACACCGATTTTCAGCCTAATAGCGTTAATATTGTGCAAAAATTAATATTAGTGGATAGATCAGTTTTTAGGGGCCCCTTTCGGAGCTGGGGCCCCCCGCACGGCGGTCTCTGCGGGCGCCTTATCGCCGCCAGTGGCCGTAAATAATGTTATCGATGCTTTGACCATTTTAATTAAGCCAATAATTTTTTCCGAAATATTTTGATGTAAACAATTGTAAAACTAAAATTAAATAAAAGTCGTGCCTCAGTGTGGCTCTGGCGAATATCTCAACGCACGTGCTCTTGTTTACGCCAGGCTACGAGTTGCTCGATTTTAGTGTGTGTGCTTTTTCCCCCTCTTATTCACTCTAACCATGGACATACCTACTACTTGTTTGTCTTACTAGATTGTTAGCGTTAGCTAATGGACCACACCGCGTGACTGCTGTCTACATATAGAATATTGTCGTTGTTTCGAACAACCGAACTGTTTATAGCGAAAGATTACGTTGTTATAGTTAACAATTCCGTGATGAGGTTTAAAAATATCTGATCACTTTTGGCGAGCAATGGCCCTAACTTATAGAAAAAATCGTAGGTACAATAATGACTTACTTTCAGGGACTCTTTAAAATAAGGGGACCCAGCATTTCACATAGAAAAAGTGAAGCCTTGAGGGGAAGTTTGATTTCTGTATACTCCAAGGAGACCACATAAGTGGGCTGGTACAAGGTTATGTTATATGTCAGTGTCCAACTGCCATCAGGTTTTATGTGATAGATGGTGCCATAGATTCTAAAGGAGACAAAAAATTTCCCATCATAATTCACAATTTTTAAGTTTTTTAACTTTCAAATACTCAGATGTGACAATTAAAGAATTTCAACTAAACAATAAATTTGTTTCATTGGACAGTTGCCATATTCTGTAATTGTAGACACAACATTGTCAAGTCTAATTTTTAGAAATCATGGAAACCATTTCTAACAATCAAAGTACCTGTTATATTCATAGATTCTCCAATAAAATGGCATACGGCATCACTGATACCATTAGAATGATGAAAGACTAGGCCTCACTTTGGAAAGTATAATGCTGGGTCCCCTTATTTTAAAGAGTCCTTGCTTACTTTAGTGCCGATTACTTTTATGACGATTTTGACACTCTTTAAAAAACAAAATTTAATGAAACAATGGTCTTTTCAATGGACAGGTTTCCTTATACCGTGGACAGTTTCTAGTACCAAATTTATTTAACTTGAATATGTGGATCTTGTGATAAAGATATAGACACTATCAATGCAATAACAAAAATATTTGTTTTTACCAAGGGGATAACAAAATAAAATTCCAAAACGTTTAGGACTTATTCAGATTTTATTGATATTGGATATTTTCGAAATAAAATAATAATTTCACGAAAATCTTAAAAACTCCTAAACATTTTAGAATTTCATTATGTTATTCTCTTGGTTAAAACAAATATTTTCTGTCATTGCATTGATCGTCTATCCTTATCATGAGGACCACAAATTTAAGTAGAATAAATGTAGTATAAAGTTTGAAAACGGAATATATTTAAAAACGGAAAAAATAATGATAATGAATGAAAGTTTTATAGGCAGATATCATTTTGAATTTGAGGTCCATATGAACATGAACATGTATGTTTTAATACTGCGTTTTCTAGATACAGGGTGTTAAATTAATTAAAAAATAGTTATTCAGAATTAAAAACTGAGTAGATGTGCAAAATTTCAAAAACCTAGACCTACTTTGATTTTCTTCTGGGCAGCACGAAACTTTTATGAACGGAAAATTATAATCAGTAATTACAAAAAGGGGATATTTTTTTTTATATAAACATGTATCGAAATCCTAGCGGTTTTAATTACGTATACAGGGCGTCAAAGTTCAATTTTTTAATTTTTTTCCTAAAGGACGACAGCTACGGCAGACATATTTGGCACAGTTTAGACACACATTAAGTCCTATAAATAAAAATAATTGGACCTCTCTACTTCCACCTTGCCCACCTACTCAATTTTTAATTCTGAACAACTTTCCTTGACAACATTTTGCCATATAACCTACAAAAAGGATTTCTAGATTCGAAAAATCATGTGTATTGGAAATTTTGAAAAAGCCAATTTTTTGCACCATGCAGTAAAGTGCTCCTTAATGTAGGTTTTATGACAAAATGTTATTAAGGAAAGTTATTCATAATTAAAAACTGAGAAATTTCAAAAGCCTACACTTACTTTGATTTTCTTCTGCTAAAAAATAACAAACAAAATAATTAATTTTTCAAAAAAGTACATTTTTCAAAAAAAGCCAAGAATACTTTTTTCTTAGAATTGATTGGAAAATTTAGTTAAGGCAGAAAAATGTTACTTTTCCAGTGGCGTACCATTTTTTTTATTGAAAAATATGATGGTTGACCCCTGCCTCTCCGGCACTGGTGGAAGTAGACAAGCCGAATTATATTTAGTTTATAGCATTTAATGCGTGTCTAAACTGTACCAAATATGTCTGCCAAATGTGTCGTCCTTTAATAAAAAAAAACTTGAAAAAAAAAAGATTTGTTCATGTGTTTGGTTTGCAACCCCTTACCAACTACCCCCACCACCACCTAGCCAGCTGAGACCCCAGACGTAGCTGCACAATGTGGGTACAATCGAATGAAAATATAAAGAAACTATCCGATAATCGTTGCACGTTTTTTTTATTTGTTACCAGCTTATGGTCTGTTAGTACAGTAAAACTAACACAACATTAGGCCAAACCCAAACATCCAAAAAAAAGTCCTTTCTAGCGCGAAATAGTTCCATACCTTCCTAAAAATTAGTACTAAAAAGTTACACCACCACCAGCGTCGGGTTTCGGGGGGAGGGGGTGAAAAGGACAGGAAATTCTTATTTTTCACAGTTTTGCGTGAATATCTAGTAAACTATGAGGATTAGCGCAAACGTCATCCTATACGCAAATGATATACATTCAATTTCGAACAAGAATTGTTATATACAGAATTATGGTAAAGTGAACGGTTTACATGATATGGAGGGGTAAAGATTTCTTTGTTTTTATTTCACGTAGTTTTTGTTGAAAAAAACTTAAAATGATTACATTATAAATTATTAACTGAATAATGTATGTAGAATATATATATATAGATATATCTATCTATACACCCATAGATTGTTATTTTTTATCAATCAACTATATAAGAACTCATCGTATGCTTCTGCAGAGATGGATGCGTCCAAAACTGCGAGTGTCGAAGAAGTGGTCTCAATTGTTCAAGTATGTGCAATGTGCAGCAATTGCTTAGGACTCTCAATAGAGATACTGTAATCATCGATGACGATTTAAATGATGATTCTCAAGTGGACGAAGAACACGAAGATTTGTTTTCTCTCACCAGCCCGAGTGAACTATTTGGTGCTGACTGACAACGCAATTAATGATTCACCTAAAACTTATAACCTTTTGTATCATTCTGATTTCCCTCCCATTTTTTCAATATAGATTGTTTAATATATTTTCTTGTTTTTCACATGAGCTTCCTATTCATGACTTTCTCATTTTTACAAGCTAAGGACAAATTAGATATGGGAATGATTTGAGATAAAAGAACGAATGGAAATCAGAACGTTATAATGAATGAGGGCAAAAAGTGAGTACAAATTAACTAAGGCTACACTTGTATTGGACATATTTACAGTCATATACTTATGAGGTTATGTTGTGACAAAAAATAACAATCTATGGGTGCAATATGTATCTATATATGCATAGATATATCTATATATATTCTACGTACATTATTCAGTTACTAATTTATACCGTAATCATTTTAAGTTTTTTCAACAAAAACTACGTGAAATAAAAACAAAGAAATCTTTACCCCTCCATATCATGGAAACCGTTCCCTTTACCATAATTCTGTATATAACAATTCTTGTTCGGAATTTAATGTATATTATTTGCGTATAGGATGACGTTTGCGCTAAACCTCATAGTTTACTAGATATTCACGCAAAACTGTGAAAGATAAGAATTTCCCGCTCTTTTCACCCCCTCCCCCCGAAACCCGACGCTGGTGGTGGTGTAACTTTTTAGTACTAACTCTTAGGAGGGTATGGAATTATTTCGCGCTAGAAAGAATGTTGGTGTTTCATTTATTCAAGTATTATAATATACATATTGTTGCCACTGTATAGGCATGGTATTGATACAAAAATATAAATTTCTTTTGTTTGGTTTTTATATAGCGCTCTTGTTCTTTGCGCGGGCTAATTAATCTTTTGCTGTATGTAGTTCAGTGTAAAGAAATAAACCATATAAGAAGCATCTCGCGTTTAATTTAAGTCCCAATACCTAACAAAGAACTTTTTTTATGTTTGAGTTTTGGCCCAATTTTACTCTACTATGTGGCCTGTGGAGGCCTACAAGTTGGACAGTCCTGTAGGCCGGAGGTCTGGTCGAATTAGTCTGCGATGGGGATGATGGGGTTTCCATCGGTCTCGCATCGGTAATGAGCGGGGGCGGCCACGTGCCGGCGGCGGCGGCGGCGGCGGCGGTTTCGCAATCAGTCGCCGGCGGCGCCCCTCCGACTTCCTTCTGGTTCGATTCCCCGACGGTCCCGACGCCCGCCGTCCTTCCCTGCGCCGGCAAACGGATTACGCGGAAACCGAGCGGGGGCACACCGTAAGTACGGGACAACCGCGCAATTTTGGTTTGGGGCTTTCGGGATGCTTGAAATATAAATCAAGGGGTATGTTCTTGTGGCGGGCCAGGTGAAGGATAATTGCATTTAGTCACTATAGGTCGATATTGTGGGTAGATGAACAGACAGGAAGCTCATATAACCCAACAAGGACCTAACCTAAGCCCTTCTAGTAGTTGCAGTTCTAGATAAGTCGCCGCGGAGTCTACTACATCTCACCGCTACTTACTCATTAAGTTGAATTACGTACTACCTCGCCGACGGATGCTCTGGTAGCCTAGTTGGTGAAGTGCCTACGGCCACATTAGGAGTCCCGAATTCGAGTCCCGGGGTGCATTTTTTCAACTGATGATCCTTCACCTGGTCAAGGCCACAAAAACATCCCTCTTGATAAAACATAAAATAGTTATTTATGCACCAGGGCACTAAAGTTCAACTTGTTGTGACTCATGTGGAATTTAGTTGCCGAGGCCTCTGGCCGAGGCAAATAAACCACATGAAAAAGAACTTCAGTGCCGAGGTACATATTATATTTTTTTTGAAATCGGAAAAAAAAAGTTTTATTAGACAAGAAAATAATCATAAGGGATCACCGGTCCATGAACCAACTGCGCGCGGCGTTGCTTGACTTTGACGATCGCTCTACCTAGGTCAAGTATGATAAGACACGGCGCCTTCGAACAGACAAACCAAACTGCTGCTTGTTGTGCAGCCCCCATAACAAATCTATTGATATTCAAACCTACTAAAATATTTTTACCGAAAGATTGCGCTGCTATAAGTAACAATGTCGCAATGTGTACGAAAAGTTAAATGGGCCTTCATTGGCCGGGTTTTGAATATTTGGTCACTTTTGACGGATGATGGCTCCGCGTCTGACGTTTGATGTTTACATCTCGCCAAGATCTACATATTGAAAAAATCGTACAATAATGGGTTACTTCAGTGCCGATTTCTGAGCTTTTAATGACGACTTTGGGACACTTCACTGCCGATTTCAAGAAATAGTACTTTATGGTGACAAAAAGTTGAGTTTTTAGCCAAAAACTACTTTTCGTCCGTGTATCATACTATATTTTTTGTTCAAATGTACTCTTAGATATGTTTAAACAAGTAGAAAATTAAAATCATAAATGATATCATGTACTGTTTATTTTTTAAAAGCTTTTATTTAACTTGCAATGTATGTATGTATGTATGTATGTATGTAATTTGTTCGGGTGGAATCTTGCAACTCAATTTTGAAGCAGATATCTTCAACCGATCGAGCTGAAATTTTGTACACACGTTTAATTTGGATGACAATGCATGATTATATGTGTGACGTCATTCTAAATCCAACATGGCGGATCACCCAAGATGGCGGACTAGTTAAATTTCAACCGATCGAGCTGAAATTTTGTACACACGTTTAATTTGGATGACAATGCATGATTATATGTGTGACGTCATTCTAAATCCAACATGGCGGAACACTCAAGATGGCGGACTAGTTAAATTTCAACCGATCGAGCTGAAATTTTGTACACACGTTTAATTTGGATGACAATGCATGATTATATGTGTGACGTCATTCTAAATCCAACATGGCGGAACACTCAAGATGGCGGACTAGTTAAATTTCAACCGATCGAGCTGAAATTTTGTACACACGTTTAATTTGGATGACAATGCATGATTATATGTGTGACGTCATTCTAAATCCAACATGGCGGAACACCCAAGATGGTCATTAGAAGGTCTCCTCATTGAAGAGCTAGACTGTTCTAAACTAACCGGCAAACGACCTTGCAACAATGATGCGTTAACTGAAATGAATAGACTCAGACACCTGGCCAAACTAAAAATTACAAAATAAATTAAAAGTAAAAAAATATTTTTAAAAAAAGCTTTTATTTAAATGCGCTAAAAAGAATAAAATAATCTTTTCTTTTAAAACTTTTACTATCAACTTATAACGTCATTCCACAATTTATATGATATAAAAGCTTGTCGCGAGATTTAAGTTTTCAAACTAAGTAAATACCACTACTTAAATCTCGCGACAAGCTTTTATATCATATAAATTGTGGAATGACGTTATAAGTTGATAGTAAAAGTTTTAAAAGAAAAGATTATTTTATTCTTTTTAGCGCATTTAAATAAAAGCTTTTTTTAAAAATATTTTTTTACTTTTAATTTATTTATTACAATAAATCTGAGTGACTTCAGGGAAAACTATTGGACTGTCAATGTGCTTGTGTCAATAAGGTCAAATATCATAGTTTTAATCGTTCTAATAAAATAAATACAACAAAAATGAGGATTCTCCTTAAGAATGCATTATGGAGCACACCTTTGAAGATGTTGGAATTCAAGTTGTCACGGTCATTTTTAAAACATTGTCCGGTTAGTCACGAACGATTTTGACGGTCACAAAGCAAGTTGTCCAGGACCATGTCACGGACACGGTCAAGTTGAGCGGTCTACATTAAATCTTATCTGAATTTTTAAATTTCCCGCCAAAAATTTTAAAAATGACAACAATTGTGCAGATGACACTTAAAAGCATGACGTTTTGTGTGTATTTTGTGTTTTAAGGTTTAATGTCTGCAAAATAACGGTTAAACTTTTGTTGATTGAAAGATTCGTGGCAAATTTAAATTTGTATTTAATTTAAAATTTAAGATGCCAAAAAGTGGCAAAGAAACGTTAGTGCGGGACTTTTTTGAAAAAAAAATTGAAAATAGAAAAAGGATTGGGCAGTGTCGATTTTGTAATTACAAAAAATGTCCACACCATGCCACGAGAATGAATAGATTGAAGAAACACAAGAATGAAAAAACACATCCTAGCTAACTGTAAAAAGAGCCCCGAAAATGCAAGGAACCTATTATATTTATTCCTAATATATCATCAGAAAAATTTAAATAAATTATGTATTAGATTTTTCGTTTTTTTTTTTAATAAAAATAAAAATAAAGAAGTTTTTTAATTATATTATTATTTCATTATTTGATTTCTTACAATCCTGTAAACTACATAGGACTAACTTTACCGAAAACAAATTTTGAAATTTAAAAAAAAAATCAGAAGCGCCAAAGGAGACGTCATATAAACGCCTATTGCTGTCAAACTGTCAGCTCTCAGTTTTTCCAAAAATGCAGATAAAATCATATCATGCCATGCCATCAGGTGGTTGTCATAGAAATGAAATCGTTTACGTAAAGAAAAATTGAATGTGGCCATTTCATGTAAAAAACTAACATGGTAAAAAATATGCCTAAAAAATGTTTGCTAAAACATTTTTGTTAATATCTAGAAAAAGGGCACTTTATTAGTGCGAAAAATTAGTTTTTTCGAAATTTCCATGGCGCACATGACTTTTTGAAAGTAAAATTATGTAATAAATTAGTTTCAAACCAAGCAGGGCTGAACTCAAATTTTTTTTCGTCATTTACAAGAGTCGTCCGAACAATCCGGGGACACACTGTATATCGTTAAAAATCTGTAAAGAGTTTAGAAATGGGTGGGAATGTATCTACTTTGTTCTATATCCCAGGACATATTGTAAAGAATTTCAAGCTTTGCTTCTCATTACTGTCAAATCGAGTGAGAATTTCCTTAAACTAACAAAATTACTAATGTAAGGTACCAAGAAGGAATGGCATCCATTTTAATAAACAAAGCATGCAGGGCAAACAACCATAATCCGTTTCCCCATAATAAGGAAACATATCGATTCGTCGATCCCATAACAAAGCTCCCCATCTCCTAATCTCAAATAATATCAGTCTCGGGTGGCCTAGACTTTATAATATAATAAAAACTTTTGTCTTCGACTCAATTTCGAACCTTGCGTATTCGGTTAGTTATCACCAGAATGTTTTTGTTATAATCTGCATTTGTTACACTTTTGTTGAAACTGATATTTGCATTCTCAAACTCGTCTTACTTATAATGTGAGTATCTGCAGCTGTGATCTGTAATATTTTCCACAGTATTTGTATTATAAATTAATTTTGTATAAGAACAACAAAGATGCCAAGTCATGAGTTAAAAATGGAAAACGTTTCAATCTGTCAGCTAAGACCTTGCTTTTCAATATCAACAAGTCACCGCAGAGGCCCAGATCGATGGCTCACTTTGTTTTGTGGACAACCATTCTTTCATTTTGCCTTCCATTAATTATTGTTGGTTTTAACAAAATTTTCTGGCAACAAAAGTTCGTCTTGTCAGGAATTTCCTTCACATTCAAAAATTTCATATATGAAGCTTGAATATTTCAAGGTTCATTAGATCCTCTATTCATTCTAGAAACAAGGCGATAGGTAAATATGCAGAAATAAACTAAAACTAGTGATGGGAAAATAGATGACAAAGAAAAATTTTAATATAAAAGTATTTTAGAACCGTGAAAGTAGTGCAATGTTCACTAATTGTCAATTGTAACGAAAATCGATAGAATTATGTACCGAACATAAAACTGCTTTAAATACAGTTCTTAGTACATAGAAACACCGAATTTCGCAGGCTATAAAACGGCTATGGCGAGTGAGACGTCACTGCCGCACAACATGCTGTATAAAGCCGCTGTCATATGCAGTTTTACGGTGCCTATTGTGGTAGAGACAGCGTTCCGCGAATTCAAACTAATGCAGGGACTTCTCGTTATTTTTTCTGGGATCAGATAATATTCTTAGTTTTTTTTCGCATATTTAATTTGGAGGCTATTTACAGCTTTTTTGTGGCGTTTAAACGGAAATTAATTTTTGCAAACATCCCTATTTTTTAGCTTAAATGTATTATTTGCCAAAACAGAATGAAATCGAATTTAAATAATTACCATTTTAGTTTGAATTTGTTGGTACAGTATAGTTACCCGTCTATTTTCTGTAAATTGCATGCCGGGTTTTGATGAAGGCTGCGTGATTTACTTACCTATTTTAGGGCTATATCCAGCCACTGAATAATCGATAAATTAATCCCGTATAATAAATTTGATTAGTTACGTATCTCAGTTTACAAAAGGTAGAGATGGAAGATGGAAGGAAATTGGTTGACCTAAAAATAAATCAGAACTTTTAGAATTTCTTGCTCGCTTTTGTTTAAGCTTTAAATTATAGAAGTTGATTCATTATTATAAATCAAGGCCTACTATAAAGACAAGCCCTGGCGCACAAAAATCACGTGACCATCTTAGTCCGACGTTACATATCATTTGTCACATAACTGAAAGCGACAGCTTATGTTTTGAGAAGTTTTCAATGTTTAAAGTGTTTTTAAACGTCTTAGTTTATATTTTAGAAACAAGTTTGTGTCTAGTGCGCGTGTGTCCTGGCGGAGGGGAACCGTTCAGGTGTTATTATGGCCTCTGGGTATCTGGGTGGGAGTCGTGCCGTCCAAGAGTATTGGTGCCGCTCGCACCGACGCGACGCCACGCGTGAGCGCTGTAAGGGGAATTCTCCCCCGAACCACAGAATAGGTAACCCGGAATGGACTATTATGGACATGGGACAGTATTGGGCAGTGAAGCCTGAGACACAGAGGGGTGAACTGCTTACGGGAGATCCGCGAGTTCAGACGGTCCGGGTGGCTGGAAGCCGTTCCCGTTGACCACCATTCACCTTGTGCGAAATAAATCAGTGTTGTAACGTACTCGAGGATTTTCGTTGTCGACCCACGCCCTGATACGGTTTCTATTCGGTCTTTCACGCTGCCGATCAACTGAGACCTCATCAATATTTACAGTATACCTACTGAGGTTAGTTTTCATTTTTATTTCGTAAAAAATAACCTAAATACCAAATATTGGGTCTGTTTATATTATATTTATACATATTACAAAAGCCAGGAAGAAAGTGTCGCCATAACGAACATTTGTTTTGCCTCGGGATGAAAATTTCCGCCAAAAATGGATTCGTCAAATCCCAACTAAGATTTAATTTCCAAAAAACCCTTAAGTATGTGTGGCTAACACATTTTCAAGAAAGTGAAACAATTAAAGTGGACAAATGTGTTGTGTGTTGTGGGAGGAAAATACCTATAGAGAATATCACCTAAGCTAAAGGAAGGTGATGTCCCAAAAATTTTTGAGAATGTGCCAAAATATTGTTAGTGCAGTGCCGTTTAACTCTCAGCCTAAAACAGCTGAGGCAGGTTGAAAATTTTGAAAAAACAATTAGAGAAAGCTTGGATGCACAAAACCAATAATGTAATAGATGAAAGAAAACTTGCCAAATTGTTACGAAATTTGTTTTTTCTACTTATCTCCAAAAATGCCTTCCATTATATAGGACTAAGTTGGTCACGTGACTACGCGATTATGCGTTAGCGCCGTGGCCTGTCTTTATCGCTGGCCTCGATTATAAATGATATGACGGCAAAAATATATTTTCATTTTTGACAGGGGCTCAATCGTTCAAAGGTGATATGGATATTGGATATTCCACTCGAGTTTTAGGTACAGAGCATTTTTTACGGGTACCTAATAACTGCTAAACAGACATTTGGATAAACAGTGAAAATAAATCCAAGGGTTGCATTGATTGTCAACACGTGCGATTGGTTGATTTTGACTTCATATCCGCCTAAGATACCTATACAGTGTGGATAGAAATTGTGGAATATTGCTTATATTTCTTAAAATATTCCTCATATCAAAAACATGTTTTAATAAAAGTGTTAGGTGAAATTATTTCCCGTTTAGTGATATCAAGCAATCTTTCGTATCACAAAAAATGTGGTTACCATGCTAACCGATTTAATTTTTTAAATGGCACCATATACTTTTTTTGGTGAAAATTGATACATTGGAACTTTCCGAATACGATACAATACAATTTTAATGGGGTCGCACAAGAAAAAAATACAAAAAAATAAGTTTTCTATTATGCTATTGACATAATGTTTATCAAAACATTGTTAACATCAAGTTAGCCATGCCAAAATCAGAACAATGCGAAACTGTCGCTAGCTGTGTAACTGTGTACATTGTTACACTAAACGTACTTTTTTACTCAATTTTCTGTGTACTTAAGTACTTAGTATGTTAACCTGTATTC
The DNA here is from genome assembly GCA_963920635.1 of Pseudeuparius sepicola. Taxonomy (NCBI): domain Eukaryota; kingdom Metazoa; phylum Arthropoda; class Insecta; order Coleoptera; family Anthribidae; genus Pseudeuparius; species Pseudeuparius sepicola. The sequence goes on from OY987299.1 coordinate 15,944,314, forward strand.
TTTCCGTTTCACTTAATTCAAGCGCCATTATAACTTACGAAGTACTGAAGTACACAGAAAATTGAGTAAAAAAGTACGTTTACTGTAACAATGCACACAATTACAAGCAACTGACAGCTAGTGACAGTTTCCCACTGTTCTGATTTTGGCATGGCTAACTTGATGTTAATAATTATTTTAATAAACATTGTCAATAGCATAATAGAAAACTTAATTTTTTGTATTTTTTTCTTATGCGACCCCATTAAAATTGTATTGTATCGTATTCAGAAAGTTCCAATGTATCAATTTTCACCAAAAAACGTATATGGTGCCATTTAAAATAATCAAGTCGGTTACCATGGCAACCACATTTTTTGTGCTACGAAAGATTGCTTGATATCACTAAACGGGAAAAAATTTCCCCTAACACTTTTATTAAAACAAGTTTTTCATATGAGGAATATTTTAAGAAATGTAAGCAATATTCCACAATTTCTATCCACACTGTATATGAAATCATATCCGTTCAGTTAACTGGAATATCGAGTTGTCATTCAGTAGGCTGTAAAGAAAACAAAACTATAATCCATGTCTGTTCATATGACAAGGCTATAATAATACGTGTGGGGTAGATTTTTTTGTTTCCCTAGTCAGTTGACAGAAATGAGAAGTAATGTTCGAGTGCACTGGTTAAAAAAATAGAAACATTTCGAAACCTGTTTAAGTTCCTACCTTTCTTTCATAAATGAAAAAATAATTTCTCCATTTATTTTTATATTCTTCAATTTGTGTTGGTGATAAATTTAAAAAAATGCACTTTTTACATATTTACACCCATAATATACATATAACAAAGAATGACCGTCCCAGGATACCAAAATCAAATTATTTTACATTCAAGCTTGACAGACTACGAATAAAATTACACTAGATAATTTAAAGTTCCCCATTAATGTATATTATATCTACATCAATTTCGCATTTCCCTTAACTAAATTAAATCCAGAATCCAGAACGAGTGAAAACCGCCGAGTTTTAATTAAAATGCAAGCTCGTATTTTCTCGGCTTTTTATTCTATCCAAGAAAGGTTCGTTGCTGTTGCTAAGCAAGGCATAAGTATCTGCAGGGTCAACATGCATAAGACATTTTAAGAATTTCATTTATAAATTTATTAAAAAGATTTTCAATAAAATAAAGTAATAACGAAGAGTTTCGAAGGTTCAAAGGAAAATCACAGCAGATATTATATGGTGGAAGTGTAGGCCACCAGACATACCTACCTGATAATATCGATTAAATAAGCAGAATAAGTCAGTAATTTATTTCAAAATTATTTTGTAAATCAAAAGTCGAAAATTTTTTGGAGTGCTACGGACAAACTAACTTTCATGTATTTTTTATGTTTTTGACTTTTAAATAGAGAAAATATACAGGGTTTCGATGCCCACTATGGGGATCTCGGAAACTAGTAGAGCTAGAACAAAGGTTAAACGGGGAAAGAATTGCAGTTTTGAATGCTCAATCTAATGCCCCTTTTGGATTTTTAAAAAAGTTCATGGATCACTAGATATTTTGAAAAGAGTGATGTTTGCTATTTCATCAGATCTCTGTAGCTCCGTTATTTCTGATTATACAGAAAAACTGTGAAGACAAAAATTGTAGATAATTTTGGGCTTAATAAGATAATATAATCCAGTTTTTTGTGTTGTTTGTGCTTTTTGAGATATGACATAAACTTGTGTTTTTTTAAATGTAAGTAAATCATAGTTGGCTGTGACCTTCTCAAATCGGACATTTTTTGAGCTTTCCAAAGATATAATATTCGGCATAGTTATTATAAAAAATAAGGTAGCTATGGCTAATTTTCTGATTTTTTTTAAATTTTCACATAGTCAGCCATGGCATATATTTTCATAATTACGTTCTATTTTATAATAAGACATATTCCAAACTTTCAAAGCTGGTAACAAAATGTAACAAAATAAAACAAAAATTATCATGATGGAGCTCCACCACATAATTATTTGCCCGTAAGAAATTACCTAGATCAGCTCTATCCAAATAGTTGGATTGGGAGAAATATACCTATTTCCTGGCAGCCCCGATCCCCTGATTTGTCTGTTTTGGATTTCTTTTTGTGGGGAACAGTTCAAAATAAAGTATGAGGCAATTGTTGAATTAAGAGCAGCTCTTTTAGAAGCAATTGCCAGTATTGACAGGCGCTCTCTAAGAAAGGCGACAAATTCAGTTTTAAAAAGATGCAATATTTGCATAAATAATAATGGTGGATTGTTTGAACACCTTTTTTATTTTAAAAGGTGACCTTTTAAAATAATAATAATTTGAATTTTAGTTTTTTTTATTTTTGTTACATTTTGTTACCAGCTAAAACAAAATATTAGAAAGTTTGAAGTATGTCTAATTATAAAATAGAACATAATTATGAAAATATTCCATGGCCGACTATGTGAAAATTTAAAAAAATTCTGAAAATTAGTCATAGCTCTTTTATTTTTATAATAACTATGCCAAGTCTGCCAAGTATTATATCTTTGGAAAGCTAAAAAAATGGCACATTTTATAAGACCACAGCCAACTAGGATTTACATTTAAAAAACACAAGTTTATTTCATATCTCAAAAATCACAAAGGACATAAAAAATTGGATAAGATTATCTTATTAATCCTAAAATTATCTACAATTTTTGTCTCCACAGTTTTTCTGTTTAATCATAAATAACGGAGCTACAGATTGAGCATTCAAAACTGCAATTCTTTCCCCATTTGACCTTTGTTCTAGCTATGCTAGTTTCCGGGATCCCCATAGTGGGCATAAAAAAAAACTCACCCTGTATATACCTTGAGATATCCATTAGACAATTATTAAGAAAAATAATACCTAATATTGAGATAATTCCGAGGATAATTCACCCACCTCTTAGAAATTCGGCAATTATTTCCATTGCTGTAATCCACCACCGATTTGGCTACCTCCCCTACTTTCGTGGTTCCTAAACACGAATCCGGCCTTGGTTGTTTCCCGGTCGGACGTATAAGTTTTCGAGAAAATGAATTTTCAAATTTTCTTTTGACATCCCGGATTTCACTACGATATTTGTGGTTATAATCGGGATGAATTTTTACTAAATTTTTACTTTTTTTTACTAAACTAATCAACACACTATTTTGCTTTTGCAACATCGAAACTTCTCGAAAACCCGCGGAAAAACAAAAATTTTGAAAGATTTTTACCGTGTTTACGTACGCTATTTTCGCCCATGCCCGACATTTGGCGCGCGCCGACGTAGGTACTCTCTCTAGTCTACTTACGCCTATGGAGGCAGTTTCGCACAGCACTCGACTGCGATCGCAGTGACTGTTTAGTGGGCGTGGTTCCGCTGCCAAGCGAATATCGATGTGATCGGAGTACACTTTTATCGTAGATACTCTTATAACTAGAAATATTTCTAATTTTGAGATGAAAAAATGTATCATCTAATTGAATTATATCGATACAATGAATGTCTATGGGACATTTAAAGTCACCTCAATATATTTTTCACCCAATACCTTTTCTTATATTTACATCTAATTTAAAATTAACTTTTTTTAAAAAGGCACATGATAGCATACACTTTTCTTTTATTCGGCGCTATTTTATAATAGCCTCCCTCACCGGAGAGTTGAACTGTGATTGCAGTTGACTGCTATGTGAAACAGCATACATTATGAATGGTTGGCCGTCGACGATTTCGTCATCTACTTGTCTCTTTTCGGCTTCAGAGCGGGCGCGTATGCTGTTGTCTCTGTCTCACTTGCAATGCATTTATCCTTGTGGATTGCCATAATAACCCCTGAGGTCAATTTAAAATACGGCCAGGCGGCTGCGGATAGGAATGAATTATTATTAGACATTAGTAATCTTGACTCCATTACTAATAATTGGGGAGTTTTTACATGAAAATATAATTGCATTTTTTAAAATATAGTTTATTATTAAACATTGAAAAAAATTTGAAAAAAATTAGGTGGGTCTTTGAACAAATGACCTTACGGAGAAGAAGCGCCTGAAAATTCTCCCGGCTTTTAGAGAGAGTTTGAGAGTCACTGCGGTCGCAAGGCTCCTTCATTATTGAATCGATGGCTTCCTTACTACAGCGTTGCCATACCCTCAGATAATTCCTTGTAAAAAATTTGCACAATTTCACTCCTCCCATGGGATACAGCAGCGGCGCGTTAGTTTTTTAATCGGGTATTCGCCTCTATTCCTATCATCCCGCATGCCGAATAAAAATATCAAGGCTCACCATAATTAGTCACATTTACTACTACACTAATTTGTTTTCACTTTTCAGTTATACTTTCACGACACAACACACCATTTCCACCGAGAATGATGCGCGATACGATCTATTCAGAAAGGTTGTTAACCCCCCTTTATCAGCAGGTGCACTACCATGCGACCGTGAACCAATGACACTAAAAATGTTTCGAAGTTTAATAGCAATTTTGTCATATTTTTCTACTAACTCAAGTTACACCCTGTATGATTTTGTGCAGCTATATTTGCGTTCACCGTTTAATTTAGATGAGAGAGAATGTTACACAGCTCATTATAATTATAGCAGATAATAATTTAGATAATACTTTGCAGTATGTAGTTAAGTGGTACAATGTAGAAATAATAAACTTTATTATACAAACATTTTGTTAGGCCCTTGTAAATTTTGTAACGGACACCCAGGTGCCTTTTGAATCTATGAGAACGCGCTACCACTCGAAACATTCTAACGGGAGTGAAGTGGGGCAGGGGTGCTTGCGATTTTTGCAATTTTAATTATTCTCGCTTTCAGCTGAAATGAAAAATGGGGGATCAAAGGAAGAGACAGAGGACCGAGTCCATGATTAAACTGGCGAACCAGAAGAAGGAATCGAAGCTGTGGTATGAGGAGGCGAACACGCACCTCAAGGCGAGAAACTTCGAGAAGTCCATGTACTGCTACAACAAGGTAAGGAAAAGTTTCAGAGTTTGGTGAGCAAAGCAGGTAGGTAATAAAACTCAGAAATGGCGATAAATATAACCTTCTACTCTGGGTGGAGAATAATTTTCTTAAAACAAAAATTTGATGTCAAGGTGATGGTCGTTGAAAGATATGTAACCCATACTTTTTAAATGTGAAATAAATACTTTTTAAACTTATCGTCAGAAAGTCCAGATATGACTTTTAAATTATTTCACAGACAACAGAGTAAGTTTTGGACATTAATATTTTTTGTAAAATATGCTATAGGCTACAATAGTTCAAGTGCCTCTTCTAACTTTATAAATAAATCACCATTTAGTAAAAAAATAATTATTATACAATAAAATTCTTGAAAATCCAGTGGAAGTTAATGCACAATTTAACATTTCTCTGAAAATTAGTGAATAAGGAGAGAAACTAAATGGAGATATGACTCTTCAAAATAGGACAAAAAGTTCCTATAAACATATCTTCTAAAATGAATTGCAGCTGCAGTTCTTTAAATGTGCATGGGAAATAAGTAATTTTATAAACGCCAATTTGATATTGGACACCTCAGAAATATATGAAGGGCAAGGAAAACAAATATGGTCTCTATTTCTTTATTGGTACTACCAAGGGAGAGTATCTCATAGGTGGTGGTATTTGGATGGGGTAATTATTTCATGGCCGGCTATGATTTTTTAAAATAGCAAATTTTCGAGACCCCCATTAGGGATTTTTTACGACAAAATGTTATTAAGACTTAATGTACAGCACGTACGTGGTGATTCAACATTTTGACCCATAAAATGGCTTTTTTCGATCTGTAGAGAGCAACACGCATAATTTTAAACTTTTGGTCAATACAAATTTTAATCTAAGTACTTACTCACATTTTGTTATCACAATGGCAGTTATTAGGCTTATTGCGCAAATGATAATAACGGTCATTGTAATAAATCTGTTTAAATAATTTTTGCCTCAAAATGTGAGTAATGACTTAGATTAAAATTTGTATTGACCAAAAGTTTAAAATTATGCGTGTTGCTCTCTACAGATAAAAAAGCCATTTTATGGGTCAAATTATTAAATCACCACGCACGTGCTGTACATAAGAAAACTTGTTCAGAATGAAAAACTGAGAAGATTCGCAAAATTTCAAAAGGCTAGGACTACTTTGATTTTTAGATTTATCTCCCACTTTTTTCTTAGAAAAGTGTCCTTTCTGAAGCTTTCTCGTCAAAATTTTATTTTTTCATGATGATCAAGTTTCCTTAATAATATTTTGACGTGAAAGCTCCAGAAAGGACACATTTCTAGGAAAAAGTGAGAGCAAAGGCGAAAAAGCTAAAAATCAAAGTAGGCCTAGACTTTTGAAATTTTGCAGTTCTACTCAGTTTTTCATTTTGAACAAGTTTTCTTAATAACATTTTGTCGTAAAAAAATCCCTAATAGGGTTCCTTGAAAATTAGCTATTTTAAGAAATCATAGCAGGCCATGAAATAATTACCCCATCCAAATACCGCCGTCTATGAGATACTCTTCCTTGGGACTACCAATAAAAAAATAGAGACCATTTGTTTTTCTTGTCCTTCATAATATAGTTCTGAGGTGTCCAGTATCAAATTGGGACACACTGTATATGTATTAGGTAGTAAAATGGAAGTACACCGAAAGTAATGGTACACACTGACAAATCTTAACAATAATTTTTATCTTATTGAATACATGGCCTTAAAGTTCTTTATATGAAATTGAATTATGTCTGTATTTCCCAAAGTAATCAAGCTGCTAAATTGAAATTTACTCCTGAAAGAAGAAGAAAAATTGCCTACGAACGAATTGACTTTACAAAATTCGGACGCTCAAAGGAAACCAATGTTGATCAGTAATATCCACTTGTCATTCTTCATTTTGAATGCGCAATTCAAATTCATCTGTAAATTATGAAAGAGGTAAAACATTATTTTTGAATGTTGGAGTAGATAGGTGTTTTGGGACACATTTTGCCCATTTAAACACAAAAGGTTGATTTTATCGTTATGGAACAAGAGTACACTTTTGTTGCAAAATGAAAAGGAGTAACTAAAATAATGAACCTTGAAGACCAAAAGGTAACCTCAAGAAAGATATGAATAAAAACACGACACAAAAATCGCGCAAGTGGCGCCTTCTGTGAGATACTGATAAAAATACTTGGAAAACGGAAAAAGATAATCGTACAAACTCTTATATGATTTTGATGAAATACATAGGGTATAGGGTGTGTAGTTTTCCTCCATACCGTGTAGGTACTTATACATTTTGGTATCTATCACCGAAAAAACAACTTTTTTTGTATCTGGAACTTTGAAAAAATTTCAGCGAGCAAAAATTTGGTGAAAAAAAGTAAAAAAATGTCGCATTTGTATGCAATATTGGAATTTACTATCAAATAATGAATTTAAAACGAGTGATGTGGACGTAGTGATCCCATTGGCATCAGTTTTTTTTATTAAGATCAAGTGAAAACGTGGGGACGAGTCAAGCGATGATATACAGGGTACAGGGTGTTTCCTAAACATGCGGCAAAAATTTTAGGGAATATTTCTTGGATCAAAATAAAAAAGTTCCTAAACACATGCCCCGAATTGCTTCATTTCCGAAATACAGGGTGTTATAGTTTTGTAAAAAAACGTTTTTTTTTTTTTCATTAAAACCAAGACTTGTTTTGTATAAAGCTACTAAACATACAACTATTTTGTTCCTTGATTTTTTTGTATGTAGAATGAAAAAAAAAAAACTTGTAGAGACATGAAAAAGTTCGTTTTTTTTTCTAGAAAAAGATGCTACCTGCGAAAAAATCAAGGGAGAAAAAAGTTGTATTTTTAATTGCCGTTATGAATATGTCTAAAAGACACCCCATAAAATTGTTAATAAACTCTAACCCAAGCATTTCTTAGCTAGTAATAAAAAAAAACCATATTTTTACAAAACTTTAACACCCTCTATTTCGGAAATGAAGTAATTCTGGACATATGTTATTGCCTTAATATTTTGCAGCATGCTTAGGAAACACCCTGTATATGATTATGACCAAGACCAAGAACACTAACTAGGTTTACGAAGTAAGTACGTAACTACGTACGTACTTTGAAATTCAAATCAACAAATCAATCTATGCATGATGTTGATCAGATAACAGTGGATTTTAAACCCCGTTAATAGTAGCTTCAACAGCTAGAAGCACGCAACATGCACCGAGATTATATCTATATCTAAATTTGTGTGGGTACATAGACCGGAACTGCAATTTATGACATTATCTTTTAACTTGTTTGGGAAATTACTTTCGGTTGTTGGATTAATTTCGCTATAATTTACATTTATGTGAAAAGTTTTACATTGAAACAAATATATCACAAAGTTTCAATGTGCGATGAAGAGCTTCATGGCAGATGGCAGATTATTTACAGTGTACAAACTTATTTAGCCTCTCTGCAAAAATCTTTTTCCAAACAAGATTTACAATGATTACAATTTTATATTTGATGCTATACTTTGACGATACCTCTGAAAGTAGCTTCAGGTTTTTTCAAATAGAATCCCAGTTTGAGAGAAAGTAGGTACGGTACGTTACTCATCATTCTAAATGAGATAACATATATTTATTCAACAAACATCATTTGTTTATTTTAGGCTTGGCATCTCTAAAACAAATTTCGTGTTTTTAAATATCGAAAATTCAGAAATTCATCACCAACAAACCACCTTACTTACCAAACAGTTTTATCTAAAAAATCTCATGAGCTGAGCTTCCAACTGCAAAAATTTACCAAAGTTTCGATTTCGGTATCAGCAGAACTACTACCACAATCGAAATATGGAACAATAGGGCAAAGTAAGCCGTTTACAGAAGTATCTAAATCTGTGCCAGTTTCATCTGTCTGAAAACGAGTTTAGTTTGCGAACTTTTGTCGTTTGCACACACATGAGATAGCATAAAGGACTCAACTAAAGTTTTCACGTTATTTCGCGATATTGTCGTGCATATAAACTCGGTAATTGAGTGTTGAATTTTATTTCGCGCTGACTTTTGAGATGGGCATATTTGGCCTGTGTGACAGTTATTGTGAATTTCAAGTTTTAAAATATGTGTGTGCGAGTTTTCTTTATGGGGCATAGCAAGCATATAATTTAACTTTGGTTAAGGAGAGGTTTTTATTTTGACTTTTTTTAGAACAGAAAATCGAATTACTTTGACAGACAAACTTAGTACCTAATGAGGTAATTCAGCTGTCGAAGGAATTGTTTTAGTACAATATTATAGGGTTATTATAAAAGTGTTGCTATTTTGTTTCGTTAAATATATAAAATCGGTTAATGGGGGTTACCAACAGAGAAAGTGAGGTTAGATTTTGCATTTGTTCAAGTTGTATATCATAAAATCTAATAACATTTTACCTGGCAAAAATTTAGTACAAGCATTTATGTCTTCATTTTAATCAAGATCTTAAAAGCATATGCACTGGAATTATTATTTTTCCCAAGACAGAGATGTTTGTACTAAATTTTGCCAGGTAAAATGTTATTAGATTTTATGCTATACAACTTCAAAAAATACGAAATCTAACCTCACTTTCTCTGTCGGCATCCCCCCCTTAAATTAGCAAACTAGTAGGTAGATTTTTTTAACGCTGAATGAGATAAGATAGGTCTAATCGATACACCATTGAACATCGCGTTTTTGAGTTTTATCGAAATAACATATTTTTAAGGCTTTTTTTGGGAGATACCTATTCGAATTTGGAAAATGATTTTGACAAACTTTTCAGTGGAATGAAAAATAATAAAGGAGCCATAAGGTCCTACACAATTTGCTTTTATAAAAAATAATTACAGTGTGAATCACTCGAAACAATTCATTATTTTGTAAAACGTTGAAATGTTCTCAATTTTTTTCTATAATGACTGATGTAAGTACCGCACTCGCAGATTTTCAAACCTCTACTTAAATGAAGACAATTGTTTCTTGGCTCGTTTTTTTTTTAATTTATTTATCAAGAAAAAATTAAATAATGTTATTTAAGTTTTACAATTTTTTTAAGAAAAGAAACTGTCTAACCTGTTGCAAGAAATTTACACCTATACTTTAAGCGTTGACTGAAGATCACCCAACGCTTTAAGTCTACAAAAAACAATAGCCCAAGTTTATGCAAGAAATTTCACTTTTAACTTGAAACTAGAATAAATAGCAGATAAAGTTTATGGAAGAAATTTTATTTAATAGAAAAGTAATAACAACTATTTACTATAAAAATATTTAACCCTGATGAAGGCCACAATGCCGGTTGAAAACTTAGTAATATAATATATTTTATGTTGGCTGAATACCCGTTATTTTCGTATATTGCATTACATTACCTAATTAGTAAGAAAAATGTAAAATGCATTAACTAAACAAAAAATAAATATGTTTTTATGACATTCTTGGCAACAACTGTAGACATTATTTTAAAAAATACATCATACTTAATCTGATTTTTAATTTAATTTGCGAATTGTACATATTGTAGTAAAAAATTGAAACAATAATATACCATTTAAAGTTTGGATATATAAAGTAACAAAATAACTTGTTTAGACTAACATATTTTCGATTTTTCACCTTTTTATTGTAAACACTCTGTATAAGATTTAGAAAAGTTCAACCCGTTAAATAATAACGAATTGTCTTTATGTATTATACGATAGACAAAGCTACATTCAGTGTCGCACTTAATAGTGAAACAATCTTATAACTTCTAATTTTTAACCGACCGGAATGAAATTTTTACCGAAGGTAGACGGCATTGTTGCCTACTTACTTCCAAAAAATTAGTTGCCTACTCCAAAGTCAAAGCCCCCTGCGATGCCACAATTGAGGCTAAAAATCCGAAATTATTCATATTAGCACAGACATATACAGTGTGTCCCAAATTCGATGCTCACCATTGGGATCTCGGTAACTACAAGAGATAGCGAGTCGGTTAAATGGGGAAAGTTTTAGACAATTTTATGGTCAATCTGGTGCCGCTGAGAAATCAAGGCTAACTGGGATCGTTTTCGAGTTATTACCAAAAAACCGAATTTTATCATTTTCGTTTTTCTTAAATATCTTAGAAACCGATGGTTTCTCAAAGACAGGACTTTGACATTATTAAGGCACTTTTGTCCAGCCTTTTAAGCGGTAATGTCAGTTTCTTTAAGAAAGTTTTAATTTTCGAGATATGACTCACAACTTTTGATTTTCTTATGGACGCTATCTTGGATGATGTGTCACACTAATGATTTTTTCGTTAGTTGTAATACTTAAAAGCGTTTTTTTGCCTAATACTAAGTAGGCCATGACAAGTCTGTCAAAACAAATGCAACAAACCAAACATTGAATCCAAATTTTTGTTGAGATCTTACCATATGGGTTATTAACAGCCCAGTAATGTTGCTTATGTTTATTAAAAATGCCATTGTTATGAAATCTTGTTTCATCGGTCCAGCAAATGTTTAATGGAAAGTTATCAATAACTTCACACTGATTGTTAAACCAATGACAGAAATCAAGTCGGCGTTCAGTATTTCCCAGCCTTAACTTTTGCACTATCACGTGTTTATAGGGGTGATATTTTTTGTCAAGTATCTATGAATAGTCGTTTTCGGCAAAAGAGTTCTGCGACTTATCTCTCGAAATGAAATCGTCGGTGCTTCATTAAACTTTGTTCAATGTTTTCAACATCTATTGGCGCAATCGATTGGAACCATATTTCGGTCTAGGCACAACAAAACTCTCATGTTGTTCTAAATTCCTACTCAATCTAAGAAAAATTTAACGGTGAGGCTGCTGCCTTTCAGGGAATAATGTATGATAAACTCTTGTTGCCACTGTACTATTTCTATAGTTTTTTGTGTAACAGTAATTGTACATATCCACCTTTTCGCTAGTACTAAACGGCATTTTTACACATATCTCAAAACACTGACGGCTTCATAACAATAACAACAACTGAGAGTTTCATTTGTTTTGACAGACTTGTCATGGCCTACTTAGTATTAGCCAAAAAAAAAAACGCTTTTAAGCGTTACAACTAACGAAAAAATCATTAGTGTGACATATCAGTGCAAAGAGAATTTAATGTAGATTTCGAATTTGTAAAAATCCAAGATGGCGTCCATAAGAAAATCAAAAGTTGTGAGTCATATCTCGAAAATGAAAACTTTTTTAAAGAAACTGACATTACCGCTTAAAAGGTTGGACAAAAGTGCCTTAATAATGTCAAAGTCCTGTCTTTGAGAAACCATCGGTTTCTAAGATATTTAAGAAAAACGAAAATGATAAAATTCGGTTTTTTGGTAATAACTCGAAAACGATCCCAGTTAGCCTTTATTTCTCAGCGGCATCAGATTGACCATAAAATTGTCTAAAACTTTCCCCATTTAACCGACTCTCTATCTCTTGTAGTTACCGAGATCCCAATGGTGAGCATCGAATTTGGGACACACTGTATAGCTTCGCTAAGCTATTATGTCTGTGATATTAGGCATTTTTTTCCAAAAAAAATTACTAAAAAATTGTTCAGAATCGATCCAGAAACCTAAATCAAACATTTTGTGAAAATCAAAAATTAACGAATAAAACGAAAATTGAAGTCCGAAAATAGGGAGTTAATAATTTCCTGCGTTTAGAAAAGTGTGTCATGGAAGTTTTGAAGACAAGTTGTTTGCTGTCATGTCTATTGTCATTTTTTGCCTTGAAAACTTCCATGGCACATGCACTATTCTAAAAACAGGAAATTATTAAATTGTTATTTTTGGACTTGAAAATTTTTTGATTTTAACAAAATTTTGAATTTAGCGCTTTGGATCGATTCTGAACAGCTTTTTTTAGTAAATTTTTTTGAAGAAAAAATGTCTAATATGACTTTGGGATTTTTAGCCTCAATTGTGGCATCGCAGGTGGCTTTGACTTTGGAGTAGGCAACTAATTTTTTGAAAATAGTTGGGCAACGATGCCATCTACTTTTGGTAAAAATTTCGTTCTGGTCGGTCAAAAATTAAAGAAGTTATAAGGTTGTTTCACTATTAAGTATAGATGTCAGAAGTATTGTTGAAATTTCCGAGACGCACACCAAATACTTTACATAAAAGTTTATACTTATAAAAAATAAATCTAAATTGAAATACTTACACCTCAAGTTAGTAACGAGTCCTAAGAATTTTAAGACATTGTAATTTATCTGTTATAATTTGTTTTGTTCCAAAATTAAAGTTTGAAAGTTGGTGTGCCAGGATTTTTTGCGGACGGTTTCAACAATGTTCTGACCATCCATGCCTCCTTTAATCAATTACTACGTTTATCTCGTGACAACTCGTCGGATTGAAATGGATCCGATTGAGTTATGTCAAATCTTAATTCTACGTTTACATAGTCAGTATTGAATCCTACGGTTTTCAATCCTCTCTAGGGACATTAACTTATTATACTTATTCCACAGTAGGTTGGTGCACATTCTGGCCAACTTCTGTTTGGAAATTTTAAATCTGTAGGGTTTACGCCGTCTATTTGAGCCCGCTCCAGTGAATTCAAACCCATCTCAATCCGATCGAACGCGTCGAGACAAACGTAGTCTATGACTACTTCACCAAAAACGGAACTTGGTGTCCACGATCACAGATAGGGTTACGTTATCTGCGCCACGATGCTGGCACACGCTTGCCCAATAGTGTCCCGCGCAGCGGCGGATTACCCTATAGCAGTGACTATAGAAGGAATAAAACGGTCGACGAAGCCTAGCATAGCGTGCCGACACTGCTCGCCGGCCCGGTTGTCTCCCCCTCCAACCGCCGCTGAAAGTGACCCGTAAGGTACTAAGGGTAATTATTAACCGACCAGTAAATTTAATAATTCCTTATATTCCTGGACTGTCAGATAAGCTTAAACGTATAGGCAATCGTTTTAATGTGAGAACAGTATTTAAAACCAAAAATGCATTAAGATCGATGCTAGTTAAAACAAAACCATTTAATGAGTTACAAAGTTCAAAAAATTGCATTTATAAAATTCCTTGTGAATGTGGAAAGTTCTATGTTGGGGAGACTTGTAGGCCATTTAACGTTCGTTTAAAAGAACATAAAAAGAACATAAAATTATAATAATTATATCAAATTTCGAAGTCAAAAATATGTGAACATTCCTTTAATAACAATCATAGGATATTGTGGGATAGTTCCAAACCAATTCTAAAAGAAGAAGTAGGAAATAGACGAAAAATTAAAGAATCTGCATTTATTCTAGGAAATACGGGCAACTGTGTTGCTGAATGTTCAGTGGAATTCAGTAAAATATTATTGCCACTTATTCAAAGAGAAGTTAGTATAGATAATTAGAAAAAACACAGGGTACAATATCAGGCAGGTGGCTAGGCTATTGTTTCTGTTGTCATGACATTTTAACCTGAAATTTATCAATCTGTCACTTCACTTTGACGTGACATGATCTTTGAGAAAGGAGGAAGATTTATCCTCCGAAAGCTCAGAAAACAAATTTGTTGAAGTTATTTTTTGAGTTACACGTTTAAAGTTTTGTTCATTCAGTGTTAAGAATTTATGAATTTTCGAGGCAACTTGAAAAAGTTGTCTTTCAACCAGTTTGGTGGCGAAAAACCCAATTAAAAATTAAATGGATCTGTTTGCGCCACAAATAAATTTTAGAAAATGTATGTCGGAGAAGTTAAAGAATTTAAAAAATTACCCCATAAGTAAGACTCGGAGTAAAAAAATGTGTTTTTTACTTTAAAAAGCTTGTTTTTTAAAGTTTTTTCATTTTATTTTGAGTTTTTGAAGGAAATCGGAAATCGATCCGTTCCAAACTCGGTTCCAAATTTATACCAAATCGAAAAACATATAAGACCCCGTATCTGCCATTATAATTTGTGTACCTACAAAAAGAAAAAATATTTATAATTTTTTGCGTAGTTTGAGGTACAACCTCAAGGGTAGTCATTTTTTTCTCACTCTGTAGGTAATATCTAGATATCGACATTTGGACCATCTGCTCATATTTTTTATAACTACTCTCAATTGGCATGGCGTTGGCGTTATCATATCTATTATGTTTTGTTTCTTTAAAACGATGCATACATTGAATTCCTTTGGCCCCAAAAACATAAAAAACTATATTATGTGTACCTACCTAGGCCTCACTAGCTATTTTCAAATTCGCGCCTCATTGCGAGACCACCCCATTTTTATAGTAATGTCAAGTGTTAAAGTTCTGTGATAACAATTCTCCGTTTTTATGACAATGTTAAAATATTCTCCAAGTAACAATAATTATATACCCTATTAATTTTTGTTAATTTTGTTCCGTAAAAAATACTACTTTTTCCTATATTTCGAAAAATTTATATGTAATATCGTTTTTGTCCCCTAATTTCCACCCCATTCCGTAGAGCGAGTTCGCCCAAAAGTAATCAGAGCCGTCGTATTGTTGACAGGATTAAAGTACATCCACCAAAATTGAAGACGGCATATTAATTCACTTAAAAGTTCTCGAGGGGAAATACGCAGGCACATTTGTATGTGTAAATAATAAAAATGTACTATATATTTTAATTTATTTCGTAGTTGTTTACCTTAGTGACCACACCTGTATGTATACAAAATATCTTTTTTTGCAAGCTTTTTATTTTTGTATACTTACCAGTCTTAGTTACCAGAAAGGGTATAGGCACTGCACTTTTTACCAACCTATTTTTAGAATGAACATCATAAAATGCTTCACTCTTAAAGTGCTTATCACAAACTAGGTATGTCTCTAACTCTTCCAAGTCGTCTTCAAATTTAATCAAGTCCATATTTCCACAGTTCTTTAACCACGTTTTACACCGAGTACTATCTTTTACGGGAAACTTGAAAAAAGTAGCCCTATTTAATTTGTCATCTAATTTAGATGAAATACAGTTTCTGTACACACACCGATGCTTCACAGTTTTCATTGTCAATTTGTAAGTACCTAGCCAAAAAAGATTCCGCAATCTGCTAAGCTAAAACAGTATCCACAATAATTAACTACTGACAGCAGCGGAAATAAATGAAACAATAAGGAGATATACCTACTCCAAGCAGAGTTGCCGAGTTGCAACTCCCGAGGAAAATCGTGCCTCAGTTTTACAGATTGAACTGACGCTTTTATTTCCACATTTTTTTCTACCAGTAACTATAGAACACTGCTTCTACTTTTTACTGCTTTTAAATGGTAAAATAAAAAATATATCCTCTAAAAAATTCGTAAAGTCACATTCGTAATGT
This sequence comes from Pseudeuparius sepicola, assembly GCA_963920635.1. NCBI lineage: Eukaryota > Metazoa > Arthropoda > Insecta > Coleoptera > Anthribidae > Pseudeuparius > Pseudeuparius sepicola. Next base: position 15,960,625 of record OY987299.1, read on the forward strand.
ATTTGTTTGTTTAGTTGGTTTTGATGTTCTTAGTATCTGTTAATGTCAAAATTAATCTCGTCGAAGACCCTGATTCCTTACGAATCAATTAGTCGTAAATTCGCAATGCTATTTCACATAATATAAAATGTTTTCATAACTCATCCGACAAAACCAATTCCAATCGAGAGATCCGGCAATGTCGCGATCTCCAGCCGCAAGTGGCCTTGCACCGGCCGAACGTCTGGCTGCGAAAACACGCCGATGCGATTACAGGTTCCTCGAAACTCTAGCCACTGTAGCTTCCCGTCGGGATTTCTCGATTCATAGATGGCGCACCCCGAGCGGATGAGAAAATTTTGAAACATGCTATTTAATACGGCGTAGATAGTCTTATTCCTTCTATAGTCACTGCCTATAGGCAGAGTAGCCTATAGCCTAGGGGCCCAAGGCTTTAGGGGGGCCATTCTTATTTCGATGTTTCGATCGGAATTCGAAATTGGAAAAGGTTTTACATTTTGCAATTGCAAATTTCAGACAAAGAAAACATCAATCCTTATTTCTTCATCTAGGCTGTTAGGTTCTCTATTTAGTCCATTCACCTCTAGAGGAGGTAATAGGCACAGTGACGCATGAATAATAGGAGCATATCGCATATTATATCGTCATCTAAAACAATTGTTTTTTTTTTTCAAAAAGGCATTAATACTAATACCACTGATACTGATTTTGAATGTCAAAATGCGTGTGAATTATCGACAAGTTGAAGATAGGTTGATGTTTTTCTGCTGAAATTTGAAAAATTAAGCTTAGGTGATTTGCTTGCTTCCTGTTTTTGGTTTTTGTTCTCTATACTAAAATCGAGCAACTCTTAGCCTGGCGTAAACAAGAGCACGTGCGTTGTAATATTCGCCAGGGCCGCACTGAGGCACGACCTTTATTTAATTTTAGTTTTACAATTGTTTACATCAAAATATGTCGGAAAAAAATATTGGCTTAATTAAAATGGTTCAAAACGTTGATAAAATTAATCCATTTAATTTTTAATTGGGTTTTCGCCACCAAACTGATCGAAAGACAACTTTTTCAAGTTTCCTGGAAAATTCATAAATTCTTAACAGTGAATGAACGAAACTTTAAACGTGTAACTCAAAAAATAACTTCAACAAATTTGTTTTCTGAGCTTTCGGAGAATAAATCTTCCTCCTTTCTCAAAGATCATGCCACGTCAAAGTGAAGTGACAGATTAATTAATTTCAGGTTAAAATGTCATGACAACAGAAACAATAGCCTAGCCACCTGCCTGATATTGTACCCTGTGTTCTATCTAATTATCTATACTAACTTCTCTTTGAATAAGTGGCAATAATATTTTACTGTAATATTTTACTATATTGATGAAAATTATTTGTGGCAGTGTCTAGATAGCTGAAAACAACAAGATAAAACCACATAACTACACTTTTGCGATCGCGTTCGTCCCTGTGGCCGAGTCGGATGAAATCTTATAGCCCACCGACCAATCGCCTAACGTTATTGAACACGTGGTTTTATTTACGCCAGACGTAAGGATTGCTTAGGATTTTTTCGCCCTTTAGGTCTCGCTTTAGGTAGATACATAATCCCCGATATTATTTTTTCCTTTGTTTTAGAAGTATCTGTTGAGAACAAAAACCCGAGGCCTTAATAAGTAATATCTATAGAAACAAAAAAAAATTGGGGCAAGCTTTGCAAGTATAAAAGAAAAGCCAGGAAAAAAGGAGTTATTTAATAAAAAGTACCTTAATAATAAGTACCTATGTATCTACTCTGTTCTTAGTACATAAAGTTAAATGTTAAATTAATATTTTTTCAATATGACCTTTTATAAAATAAATAAGATTGTTGATAAAAAACTATCGGCACTTAAAATTTCACCTAAATTTTACCTAATTTTTTTATTACGATGGGTCGAGGGGTCCTTAAATAAATTTAGCCTAGGGCCCAACATAGCTCTAATCCGCCCCTGGTCCCGCGCCGCCCCTGTCGCAATAAACAAATCGTCGGATACCGCCCTGGTGTCGCGACGTGTCGAGTAGGCGTATTAAACGAGGCGGCTCCACTCCTCACCCTCAAAATTGATCACACCTTTTCTATCGCCATGGCGACGCCGCCCCAAGTGTCGGTCCCGCCACCGTCGCAACGCCGAACCCCTAATTAGCCCCCCATAACTTTACCCGCCGCTCTCGATAAACAAATAACCCCGGAATGGCGTCGGGCGACAAAACGTTCGCCGAGAAACGGCTGAACATCAGCCGCGAGGCCGAACTCCTCCAGAGTTTCGTGCGCGTGACCGTGACCGACGACGTCCAGGACGAGGAGACGTTCGCGCAGGTGATCGAGAGGCAGAAGGCCGAACGGGACAGGTCGAAGGGCGAGAAGCAGGCGAACGCCGAGAAGAGGCACAAGGCGAAGGCGGAGAAGCAGCAGAAGGCGGCGGAGAAGGAGGAGCCGCGGAAGGCGTCGCTGGACGAGGAGGGCAGGCTGAGGCAGGCGCCGCTGTCGCCGGAGACGACGAGGAAGCTGTCCAAGCAGCTGCAGAAGAGCGAAGTGAAAAAGAAGGGTTAGAGGTCCAGTTTGCTTGGTTTGGATGTTTTCGTTCTATTTTTAGAATCGGGCATGCGCCTTACTGTTAGCATCTGTTCACGGGCGTAGCCAAGGGGGGGGTTTCGGGGGTTCAAACCCCCCCGAAATAAGCAAAATATTACCTAATATTATACCGAAAAAATACGAAGAGTGAAGAGTTAAATTATTATTACGTTTGAATATATGTAGTAATAGTAGCGCCTAGCGCCATCTTTTGACGAGAGGCAGACGCAGTTGCAGCCGAACTATTTTATAGTATTGTAGGGACACTTTGCGTTTTTTCTCGATTATTCGCCACGCCCCTCGGTCGAAATGAGCGTAACTTTGTGGAAGTTCGTGGAAGTTTCTGGACGGCTACTAGGCTGCTATATAAGCGGCGCCGCGGCGCGTGACCGCGCTTACGGCAGTATTGTTCATGCGAACTCGAAGCGAATAAAAGTGAAAAGTGGTGAACGAATAGTGAAGAGAATTAAGTGTACCGTGTAAGTGAGTAATTTTAGTGCGCTGTTATTCGATGACCTTGTTAAGGATAGATACGTGAATCATTATTACTGTCGAAAAATGGAGGGGAAAAAAAGGAAGGGTGATAAACTTAAAGGTATGGACTACTGGAAAAAGTGGTGTAGTCAAGGTCAAGGGGTTTCTAATAAAGAAACAAATTTGGATTTAGCTATCAAAGCTTCAGCTACCTTGCATGCTGATAAGAAGACTGCCTACCCCGAAATCTAGTTTGGAATGCCTAGATATGTGCGATAAAAACCTTTATCCTAATATTTACACATTACTACAAATCTTGGCTACCATTCCTGTATCCACTGCTACCCCAGGAAGGTCTTTCTCGAGCCTAAGGAGACTGAAAAACTATTTACGAAACACTACAAGTGAAAACAGACTTAATGGTTTGGCTCTAATGAACATTCACTATGGAACGGAAATTCATGCAGATGAAGTAGTGGATATATTTAAAAGAAAAAGCCGAAGATTTCTTCTTTAATGGTTTTAGATTTAGCGCAGAGGAACGAAATTAATTTATCCATTTCATTTAAAGTTAAGAACTTTATAAATATGTCGTAGTTTTTCGGATGAATATATAGATATTAAATTTCATGTAAGTATATTTTTGTTGTTTTATTTACTTCTCAAACTAACCCCCCCCCCCCAAAACTAAATCCTGGCTACGCCCGTGCATCTGTTGGTGTTTACACGACAGAACATTGCTATAGCTGCAACAGAAGGCTCTTTATATTGTTATAAATGGATCTATGTGTAAAAACATTGTTACAACATACATAGAAGCCGCTCGGTCAATCTACTCAATACGCTTATACATTATATGTATAAATTAGATTTCTTGGAAGAAAGACAATAATAAGCAAGTTTGTGTACAGTCCAACACACGAGAGAAGTCTAATGAAAAACTCAGTCTAAGCGCCATAATATGTCATTAATGTCACATCTCTCGTGTGTCAGAGTGTAGATACTCTTTCAATAATGTAAGGAAGCTTCTGGTTTGCTATATTTGTTGTAGTAATAATAGAAATTACCTTAGACAAGGAAAGACCTTACCTACCCTGCCGTGTATAGATTTTGTTACGTCGTTTTGAATTTGTGATTTAAAAGTAACAGTGATTAAGGGGAAAATATACTCTTACGATGGTGAATTGTTCAGCGTTTGGTTACAAAAGCAGAAGTCAAAAGCAAGAGCCCGGGATTTCGTTTCACAAGTAAATATTTAACAAGCTACCTTTGAAAGAAGCCCTAAAACTTTATTTTTTCTTAATATAACTTCTTCAAATTCCTTCTACCTTTTAGTGCATTGTTTTGTTTGTAAATAGGACCAATATAATTATTTTTTAACATCGTTTTTATTGGAAATTTCTTGATTGATTATGATAGTTTCATAAAATATGGGTTGGTTTCCACGGGCGTGCATTATTTATTTTATTTTTAATTAACTACCTACCTTTCCATTTTTAACATTGGTTAAGAACGCCTTTCATGCTACGCCACTGGCCTGTCGTCCGATGTGACAGTCGGTAACACGGCCGCGAGCGCCGTTCGGCGTCCTCTCCCTTTCCTTGTCTAAGGACATTACCTACCTTTTGCTTTTAATTTTCAAGTGGTGTGAGAAACATTGTTGCATTTTTCAAAATTCTATTTGTTACTAGTAGCCTTGTTTATGGAATCCCTAGTTAGCCAATGTGTGACACGAGTTGTAAGCATTCGAGAGCAATATTGAATAAACCAACATATGGAGCTAAAAATTAAAGTGGCCCAGTGATTGCCTACTAATTTTCTTCTATTAACATCTACCAAAAACAGTTGGACAACCTTATTTTTTGTAAAATCTGTCCCCTGTAGCCTGTAGGTATCTACTGTATTTCTGTCACGTCCTTATCACGATAGACTTACCCACGGTATGTCATTGCGCATCTTGTGACGTCAGTTGCGAATCAGAATTTAAATTGCTCCATATGTTTTACACAGCAATAGATACTTTTTTATGGGTTTTTGCTTATTTCTTTTAAATAAATGTTGTTAAAAATATGTAGAATTTATTACTAGATAAATGAATGAATATTCTGTTGATAAAAAAACACATTTAATTTGATAAGCTGACTGCACATCCCGGCATTTTTGGCCTATTTCAAAGCACTGTCGAGCTGGACTGACGATCAGTCAGTTGTTTACACTTTTTTCTTAACGCATTAAACTGTAAACTATAAAAAAAACGTAAAACACAACCGCAGCTGCTGCATTATTTAGAATTCGTGATTCGCAAATGACGTAGATGCGCAGAGTTTCCTTGTTTTCGGATTCGTTAGTGACATACCGTGGGTAAGTGTATCGTGGTCCTTATGTCGGTGTCAGACAATGGCTTACTACAATATCCATAAACAAAGCTAAAAGTAGCTTGCAATCTTGTACAGGTTAATTTTTTGAGCAATTATCTGCCACCCTTGTAAAATATTCATTTGACAAATTTTTTATTTGATAGGTGTTCAAAATGCGCAATTAACAAGTGGGTAACATTATTTTTGGTCTGTATCATGACCAACTATAACTACTTTTAGGGGCTCTATCAAAAAGATTAGGGATTTTTTAGAAAACAAAACGGACTACAGATTCATATTTAGGTTCACCCAAAACCTCTCTGTACCAATACTCATTATTCCAAAATGAAGAAAATATACAGGGTGTGTCAAAAAACAGTGTACAGATATCTAGGGCAGAAAGAACATCGGAAAAGGAGACAAAATTATAAAAATATTCTTCGTTTTGTTTTTTTTTTGTTAAATTATATGAAGTTTGTGATATTTTCTTTGCATTTTTGGAAATCTCGTCTCTTTTTAGGTAGGTCAGTATAAAACTTTAATGTGGTTCTAATTAGGAAAAAATAACTTTTCGGAATCATGTTAACATTAATGTAGATATTCCACAACCAAAATACAAATATTCCCGAAAGTTGGTGCATGTTTGATAATCATATTAGGCGCACTTAGAATAGTTGCAAGTCAAACAGAATACAGGGTAGGTAAAAAAATATAAAAATTGTACAAGAGTAAAGTATGTACCTTTATTTCAGATAATTCAGCAAAATATTATTATTAAAAGTTATCTAGAATTAGAATTAAAAGTTATGCCTAAATACCAAAACATGGCCTCCTAAGAATTTTTTTAAAACGTTAAATTGTTACGGTTCAAAAAGTTTCCAGCGGATAAAGGGAAAGAAAAAAAGAAATTACCTTTTTTTTCACAATAGAACACTTACATTTCTTCTTCAAATGCCTTTATTTATTTTGCTATAACTTTGTTGCATAACTTGTTGCATTTAATTTGGTAATGCTTTAAATTCATGTTGGCTTTCCTATTGACCGCTAATGTTTTCATAAAATTGGTTTCGCCTCCTAAAGTAGAGTAAAATAATTTTCTTTTATGACTAATTAAATTAATTGTTAACTTACCTGAAAATCCTTGCATTATACTTCTATCCGTTTCGCCCTGCTTAGCGCGACCACTGTGTAGGCGCATGTTTACCTTTTTCTGCAGGCTCGGGGACAATTTGCGATCGGCTTTACGAATTTCGCTTTCTTTATTGAAATAAATTTACTGGCTGACCATTGTTTTCCAGCTATCATAGATAGATATAGGTAGTAGTTTCGCCTCACACGCCGTACCTAAAACAAATAAAATAACCGACTGATTAGTTTGATGGGTAGACAACAAACACATAATAGTTATTTATGTACCAAGGCACTGAAGTTCAACTTTTTATGACTCATGTGGAGTTTAGTTGCCGAGGCCTCTGGCCGAGGCAAATAAACCACATGAGTCATAAAAAGAACTTCAGTGCCGAGGTACATATTATATTTTTCTTAAAATCGGAAAAAAAATGTTTTATTAGGCAAGAAAATAATAATAAGGGATCACCCGTCCACGAACCGACTACGCGCGGCGTTGCTTGACTTTACCGATCGCTCTACCTAGGACAAGTATAATGATGTACGGCACCTTCTGACAGAAAAACCAAACTGCTGCTTCTTGTGCAGCCTACACAACAAATCTATTGATTTTCAAATTTACTAAAATATGTATACTGAAGGATTGCGCTTCTATAGGAAACAATTTCGCAATGTGTACGAAAAGTTAGATGAGCCTTTATCGGCCGGGTTTTGAATATTTGGTCACTTTTGACGGGCGATTTCTCCGCGTCTGACGTTTGATGTTTACATCTCGCCAAGGCCTACTTATTGAAAAAATCGTACAATAATGGGCTACATTATTGTACGATTTCTGTGCTTTTAATGACGATTTTGGGACATTTTAATGCCGATTTCAAGAAAAATATTTAATAATTACAAGTGTTGCACTCACCTTAGCGTCCTTCTATGATATTATTCCGTGGCCTCGCATCGTTGTTGCTGTTATTGTTGCAACGATCTGTTGTTTTTCTTCCAATTTCCACATATTTCGGAGATCCAAATTGCCAAACACGTCAATTGTCGCAAACGTCAAGTTCCCGATTTGATCGAGCAGTGTGTCATTAATTCGGTTTCTGCTAAAAGTCCCTAAGTCATGGATTTTTGCGCCTTCACGGAGAGGCTCGCCTTGGGGGGAGGTACACGTTTTCTACACCGGGCAGTTTGCCGATTTTTCTAGAGTTCATTCAGCAATACCGCAAGATTACTAGTCGCCAAATAGTTTAGTTTTGGGCTAGTCACGTATTTTACGTAATTATCGTGCGGAATATTGTGACCAACCTTATTTTCATATGAATTCGTCTTGACCATCACCACACCCTTCTCCACACCACGAGGCCACCTCCAACTTGGTAAGTCAGTTCGGAGTACAGTAATATTCCCTTCTTTGTGCCCTAAACGCTAATGTGAGTAATGTAACATTTTAGGCCTTTTTCTCCATACCCCGGACGCCTTTCCCGGACGACAGAGTTACATTGTCTCCCCATTGCACAATCAGTCGTCAACAAACCTACATTCCATACTCAGGGCGAAGTCGACCGTTCTGGGCAGCTACCAGCCACTTTATGTAATCACAAGAAAAACTCGCAACCAGACTGGGTGGATAATCGACTTACCGGCAAGTCCTCTCCAGTTTATTACTATTATTATTTTAACTTAACATAGTGGCCAAGCGCGAGATTACTGCACAAAATAGTCAATTTATCAATTATTCTGCACCCTTAATTAGCCATTATAAAAGTTATCTGCTATATTTTGCCAAGTTACGTACCTTTTTATCATATTTATGCGTGTGCACCAGGTATAATATTATACACGGGGATTCCTTTGTGTGTTTTTTTTTAAGCCTGCCTGTTAATAATTATTATGCAATTGTTTGTAGCTTACCTAATTAATTATCTGAGATATTTGGTTGCTTTATCGAGATATCTATTTTATGGTGTGCTGTATTTTATTATTAGTAGCTTGGCCGATGTTCTCTAGGTTTACAAACTGCGAATATACCCTATAGTTGATAATTTACATATTTTGTTGTTATTGGCAAACAATATTTATTTCCCGTTTTATAACCCCAGTCACCTGGGTTATACCTCTTTGTACTGTTTTGGGCACTACCAAAAGAAAAACGGGTGGCGCACTCAATTTCAAAGTATACCTTCCTCGATAAGGTATTTCACCTATAGGAGCTAGTCGGTGCATAACAAAGAGGTACCTAATTACTTTGTCAATCCTACAAGATACCGATAAATTTGATCATTATTTTTTTTTACTCGAACCCAGATATTAGGTAACAAAATTATTTCCTATTTTTTTAATATTCACCCTAAACAATTTCATAAATTAACCAAAATTAAATCAATTTCGCATAACTTTGTTCAAATTCTAGCATATTTGTAAAATTACATAACTTAGATTTTTATTTTTTTAGGGAATCACAAACTTCATGTTGGTTATAACGATATTAAACAAAACATTAAAATTTCGCAAAAATTCTTCTGAACAAGGTAAAACATAAGTAATGATAATGTGTATATTAAAAAACTCTAATTGAAGGTGCAAAATTTTTATTTTAAAAGTTTATTAAGAAAGTGTGGAAATTAGTTGACGAAATTTTTTTTCTTAGGAGGCTATGTTTTTGAATTTGGGCATAGCTTTTAATTTTAAACATCTTTTCTTAATAACATTTTGCTGAATGGGTACTTTACTCTTGTACAATTTTTATATTTTTTGACCTACCCTGTATGCTGTAGAACTCGCAACCCCTCTAATATGACTATTGAACATGCATCAACTTTAGGCAATATCTGTATTTTGGTCGTGCAATTAATAAGTGTTGCACACTTAAATGACCACACTCTACATTATAGTTTAGCTTCGTTTTTGACTTGCATTTTTTGTTCTCTAATACCTACATTGCCTACCATGTTCCTACAACTTTCTCATATTACGCCAACCTTCCACCCAGGGCGCAGGCGCAAGAGGCGCAACGGCATCCGCACCGAAGAGATCTACTGCGACAAGGACAGGGCGGCGGCCGTCAACCTCGGTTCCAAGGACATCAAGCAATCGCTCAAGCTCAAGAGGAAGCAGGACCGGTCCAAGGCGCTCAACCTACCCGAAGAAGCAGAACCGGGCACTTTCCTGGCACTCGGCAACTACGGAATGTGCCGCGGGGACCTCCACATCGCCCGAGATTTCATTTCCAAGGTGCCAGCAATTTCCACTATAGAAATAATACCTAAGTACCACCGTATTTATAACTGTAGTAGCTTCACTTGATCTAATCGAGTCAAAGGTTAGCCGCTATCGGTCCAATGTATTCCTTGAATTTTCCCGTCTAACAACGTAGTCCAGGCGGCGGGGGACCAAATTTAAAATTGGAATGTCGCTCGAAGAATGATAAATTTTATGCACCTCAGGTACCCAAGTCGTATCATTTTTTTCATCTTATTATAATTTCAAGCTTAATAGTTACTTATGTACCAAGGCACTGCAGTTCAACTTTTTATGACTCATGTGGAATTTAGTTGCCGAGGCCTCTAGCCGAGGCAAATAAACCACATGAGTCATAAAAAGAACTTCAGTGCCGAGGTACATATTAGTTTTTTTTTAAATCGGAAAAAAATGTTTTATTAGGCAAGACTACGCGCGGCGTTGCTTGACTTTGACGATCGCTGTAACTAGGTCAAAAGTATGACAAAGACACGGCGGCTTCGAACAGAAAAATCAAACTGCTGCTTGTTGTGCAGCCTCCATAATAAATCTATTGATATTCAAACCTACTAAAATATATGGATACTGATAGATTGCGCTGCTATAGGTAACAATTTCGCAATGTGTACGAATAGTTAAATGGGCCTTTATTGGCCGGGTTTTGAATATTTGGTCACTTTTGACGGGCGATGGCTCCGCGTCTGACGTTTGATGTTTACATCCCGCCAAGGCCTACTTATTGAAAAAATCGTACAATAATGGGCTACTTCGGTGCCGATTTCTGAGCTTTTACTGACGATTTTGGGACACTTTACTGCCGATTTCAAGAAAACTCTTTTTTTTTGTTCTTTAAGAAAGGATAGAATTTTATTCTTTTAGAAACAAATTTTTAAGTAATTTCAGGAAGAAAAAATATTTTTGCGTTTTAACATTTTAAAAAACAAGGTGCCAAGCCTAAAAAAACAAGTTGCAACATCTTGTAAACCAAATCTTATTCAATTAAAATTTTACGAGAGTAAAAAAATACTAAAATTACTTACACTAAGGTCTAAATTATTTGTAAGTCTACAAATCTTTAGAAAATGTTTTTATTGCAGGATAAATCATTTGAACCCACAAAGTATCTTTGATTTAAATCAGTGGACATGTCAAAATTGATCTTCTATTTAAATGATTTGACATTAAAGAAATTATCTTTGATTTTGTATGTGGGTAGGTACAATAGTTGTCCTCCTTTTGACTTTTTGCACAAGTGATTTTGAATTGAAATGAACATGAAGTGATCTGACAGTGACATGATTTTTTATTGGTAAATGGAACAGTTTTCTATAATCTAACTCTTGAATGAATTTTTCAATATTTGTCACCACCTTAAGCCCAGAAACACTCAAAACAAACACAAATTACATAAAAATCGATTTGCTGCGTAAACTGATCACTTCATAATCAACTGAACATTTGTAAAAGGAACACTCGATGTCAGCTGATGTGATCTCAAAGTGATTCGGAATCGATTTGAGGTCACTTAAAACTGTAAAAGGAGGACGGCTTATGTATGGTTATTCAGGATGATTTTTTAGAACTACCACCGCGATTTTTTCGTTTATTTTGGCCCTTATAAAAAAACGTAAGAAACAAAAATCTGGCAATTTTGGACAGCTAAGTGGTGCTGCAAAAGAAATCGGCATCCATGGCCAACTTGTCGCGCAATAATAAAAAAACCTTAAATTGTGCAAAACTATTAAGAGCCGTGGAATGTTTATTTTAAGACGCAGAGAAAAATATATTGAAAATTGATGGCACTAAGAAGCTTGATGCAACTGGGTACTCAGATAATTGAAGAAAATTACACAAGAGTCTTCGGCTATTCGGCTCTCTTGATGCTATGAATTTTTTTTTAAATTTATTATTAAGCTATTTTCTTGCTTATTTTGGGCCTCACAGAAAATACGTAAGAAAATAAAATATGGCAATTTTGGTCAGCCAGGCCTAACTTTTCGCGTTGTGCTGAAAAAAACTTCAAATGGACAAAAATTTGCATGCCCTCAAGAGACCCGAAGACCCTGTGTAATTTTCTGAAACTATCTGAGCATTTGGATAGCTAAAGCTTATCTCAGTGCCATCAATTTTCAATATAAAAGTTTTCCTATGTCTCTTAAAATAAACATTCCACAATTATACAGCTATTAATAGTTTTGCGCAACTTTTGTTTTTTTTATATTGCGCGACAAGTTGTACACCGCTTCGCTGTCCAAAATTGCCATGTTTTGTTCCTTACGTTTTTTTTGTAGGGCGCAAAATCGCGGTGGATGTCCTAAAAAAATCATCCTGTATATTTGCCCTAAGATGCCTAAGAATAATTACCTATTTTTTGCATATTGTTTTACTTACAGTTCCAGCTAGAGCTCCCCTTGGAAATAACTTTTTCTATATATGTAATATTAGCCTTGTCTGTAAAGCATGGACAAGGATAAAGCGGGGACGCATTTAAAAGATACTTTCGGTCTGAGGAGCAAAGGGGGCCTGTGGGAGGAGTTCGAATCTCATAAACAAGGAGAGCAGGTGTGGCTAGCATACGATGGCACACATCGAAGCGGACCCTGGGTGCAGTGTTGCCATGCACTCAGTTGCAATGCCGGTTACCACATATTTTTAAGAGTGCTGCAAATATCCGCTATAAAATAAACCCCTCATCCGGCATCGCAGCAAATTTAGGAGTTCGTTAATATCCAATAGACCTTCAGATATGAAGGGGGACTGCATTCCTCGCATGCCTGCCAAGTATCATCTTATTGCGGCTCAGCATGTCATGCAGCAGTGTGACTATATTCTATAGTCATTGGTATTAGCAGTGAATATACCGTACTTTCACCGTTTTGGTAGACATAGGGGAATAGGCCGCGCGTCCAGCTAGGTTTGTCAGTCGTTGGCGGGGGGGAGTACACAGTAGTCCCGCACTGCTTATCAGTCGAGTTTTGCGAGCAAAAAACACGCCCCGCCCCCCGCCAACGACTGACGAACCTAGCCGAATACACGGCGGCTCCGCCCTATGTATACTAAAACGGTGAAAGTACGGTAGAAAGAATCTATAGTCGCTGGTATTAGGTACTGGAAATCGATTCATACCTATTATCATCATGTCGTGCTGCCAATGTCCCATATTAAAACTAACTGCTTATGTAGGTATATTTGAACAAACTAAATAAGCAGAATGTTTCTAAATAAGTTGTGCAAATAACGATATCGATTCTCTTTATTGCACAAACACAAACAAAACTGAATTAACAATCCACCAAAATGTACAGCGAATGCAATGACACAACTATTTAATTAATCGCTGCTTAATTGCTTAGTAATGAAATAAATGCAAAACGCATTTCCCCGTTTTAAAACATTTTACCATACATCGCTAAACATTTTAATCCAAACCTATCGCTATCGACTAAACTAGTCAACAACAAATCTCTTTACAACGGACCTTCTCGCTAAATTTGGAAATCGAGGAATTTGTTTTACATTTACCATACACAGAATTTATTTAAATCATGTGTCTTGCGAGAATTAAAAAAACTAATTTTTCGCACCAGTAAATTGGCCTTTTTGTAGATTTTACGGCAAAATGTTATTAAAAAAAATTGTTCAGAATTAAAAATTTAATAAGTGTGCAAAATTTTAAAAACCTAGATTTATACTTTCATTATCTTCTACTAAAAAATTGTTAAATGAAGAAAACATGGGTAACATAATATCTACATATTGTTGAATTTAAATTTTTTAAACCTAGAAATTAATACTTCAATCTAATAGTAAGTGTCTTTTAACAATAATTTATTGAAGAAGTTCAAAGCATTGAACGAAAGCTTGTTTATTTGAAAGAAGTAGGTATATTAAATATTTTTTGGCTGCAAAGCCGTTATTTTCATTTCTACAAAAATGAATTCTTCAAAAACGGTAGATACCTACAGTGTGTCCAACTTTAAAACTGTACAAATCCGTAAAATCTTCATTTTTGGAGATAATCACCCAAACTTTTTTTTGTTTGAAAGGCATTCAAAAACTTTTTTTGAACTTTCTGCCATTTTTAAAATGCAAATCCAGAGTCGGCTGAGATTTTTTTATACCCCCCCGATTTTCACGAAAACCATTTACCGATTTAAAATCTGACCCCACAGCGTTAATCAGAACATCCCAGAACCCTTAGATACCAAATTTGAATAAAAAATATACAGGGAGTTACATTCTGCAGGGTGTCAAAGTTGAGCAAAATAGGAATTTTAAAGGCATCTGCCAAGTCAAGTGTGCCATGAAATCCCCTCAAAACAGTTGAATGGTCAACAGGACCACTCAAGGTATTGGTGTGCAAAGGTCCAATACAAAATATACAGAGTGTTCTTATCTGTGCCATCTCAAATTACTGAATTTTTGAAATTTTATACGGGTCAAAAATCGAGTAGGTATATCAAAACCACTTCACATACTATAAACGAACTAAATCTAAAAAATACAAAAGCCAGTTAGTAAGTCCATATCAGTTAATGTATCTGATGTGCAACAACAGGAAGCGCACAGAAAATGTATCATCTTAGACAGTGACTTTGTTGAGAAAGGTCCAATAATTTAAATTGTTTTTATTTGTTGGTTGACATTTTGTAAAGAAATGAATTACTTTTGTGTTATTAATATTTTTTCAATGATTCCAGAGCACTCCTGACCAGTATAAATTTTAATAAAAATTCAGAATTTTGAGACGGCTCAGATAAAAATACCCTGTATATTTTTGTAGTAAATCTTTTCACACCAATATTTTAAGTGGTCCTGTTGACTATGCAACTGTTTTGAAAGGATTCCATGGCACACTTGACTAGCCAGATGTCTTTAAAATTCCTATTTTGCTCAAATACCCTACAAAATGGAACTCTCTGTATACTTTTTGTACAAATTTGGTACAAATTTGGTATATGGGGGTTTTGAGGTGTTCTAATTAACCTCGTAATTAACGCTGTGGGGTCAGATTTTACATAAAAAAATCGCTAAATGGTTTTCGTGAAAATCAGTTGTATAAAAAAATTGCAGCAGGCCCTGAATTTGCATTTTGAAAATGGCAGGAAGGTCAAAAGAAGCCGTTTTTGAAGGCCTTTCAAACAAACAAAAGTTTAGGTGATTAGGTATCTCCAAAAATGAAGATTTTACGGATTTGTACAGTTTTAAAGTTGGACACATACACATGTTTAGAAAAAAAAAGTCACGAATAGTTTTTTCTTAGAATTAACCCATTAACGCCTGAATTATGTATTTTTTCAAATTTCGATATTTTTTCTTAAATAACTGTAAAAAATGACTCCCTGAAACGAAAATATTTTATTCCAAAAATATCTGAGTAGTACTTTTTGAAATATAGGCTGTGGCCATATGGTAATGCTAGGAGCTTATGAAGTCAAAGTGTCTAATTTTATAAGAAATCAAAAAGGTTTTGGCAGTTATTTGGAAAGCAATGAAACAGTGTAATATCGTCAAGTATATATTATTTTCAATAATATGCAATAGCAGATTATGCTATCGACAATGGAATGGCTGGAAATAGTCAATACACAAGGCTACATTACACTTCCAGCACATTGTTTTAATTATGGACTTGTATGTACTGCGCGCGCACCTTCTTTTTTTATGGCCTTCTGTATGCTGAACAAAGTGGTCAATTCTATCAAATCTAGTATTATCTGAAATACGGCTATTATCTGAGGACTCTATTGATCCTGCATGTCTTCCAGCATCTTTAGGACGAACTTGATACGCGCAAGTTGTTAGTTAGGGTGCACTGTGTTGGACTTCTATTTTCTCGAATTGTCCCAATGGCGGAATAGCCGCGGAATTGCAAAAAAGAAAATAGTGCTGGATTAGAAAATAAATTATCCATATAGAAAGTATACCCCAATTGTCTTTTTCCTAGCGGAAGTTCATCTAACATTATCAGAAGTGGGCTAGCGGCTTTACCAAATGGAACATCATAGTCCGAATTCATTTTAGGACTCTTTCCCTGATAAAAATCAAAGTTTATTAGGTAGCCATCTTTAGTGTTTATAAACACTAAATCTGGAGCCTATAGGCTCCAGATTTTGTAGCCAAACCTGATTGGCTTGCCCCGAATAAACTGTTTGCAACTGTGCTTCCCATAATACTTTACCATACTTTCATCGTATGCTAGGTTCAATTCCGGAACAAAATTGTGGATACATCGATCTTTTAGCATTTCAATCATTGGTCTAAGTTTCATCATTGTAAATCATATCTAGTGCTTGAGAAACTGAGAATCCTCTCCTGGAATTGAAAAATAAATATTTACTGAATGTAAGCACCTAGCGTTGCCATATGGCAACAGTCATGTTTACGAATATGTAAGTCAGCTAGTTTTTAGTAAAATGTCTTTATATTTTGTCCATGAATACTCTAACGCATTCTATACATAAATATAAATCCAAAGTAACAAAAATATGTGACACATAAAAATAAACATACTTACTCAAACCGAGGCTCCATTTTTTTCGATGATTTATTTGAATGGTATATTCTAGCACTGCTCACACTCTAACAATCAAATGTAAACTGAATTTGCCATTACGAATGTATTCCAAACAGTAATACGTCGGTAATAAGATTCCTACCGTAAACGAAATAAAATCGCTGACAAGTTAGGACGCGTCGAAAAGATCACCTGTTGGATGTTGCCATATGGTAACGCAAGGCGCTAATGGGTTAATTGGGAAACTTATTGAAGGCAAAAATATTACTTTTCCAGTGGCGTACCCTTTTTTTATTAAAAAATATGATGGTTGACCACCGCGTCTCCGGCACTGGTGGTAGTAGACAGGCCAAATTATTTTTAATTTATAGCACTTAATGTTTGTCTAGATTGTACCAAATATGTTTGCCTTAACTGTCTTACTTTAGGAGAAATTAAAGAAAACTTTTAAAAAATTGAACTTTGACGCCGACAACGAAAACCGTTAGGAATTTATAAAAAAAACCTACTTACTTATTTTGACGTATTCTCTACATTTCTGAAGTCTTATCCATAAAAGTTGGGCCACCCTGTATGGTTTGTTCAGATTAAATAGCTTATCGTGATATATATCCTCGAGTTACCTGTATTTTAGCATTTAACCAGGTAGTAACATTATAAAACGCAATTAAATTAAGAAGTAATTAATTTTCAAAACGATGATTACCTTTGCAGACAGAGAGATGCTGTAAAAGCGCCATTTGCCCCGAACGCGAATTTCACTTTATCTGCTCGTCAAAAAGTCCACACTCCACCCAGACATTCCTTCTAGCCACAACAACGGCTTCCCCAATAAATACCCACGTAGCCTTATCTCCTCGACCAGCGAACGTTGAAATCGATTCGTGTATTTTCCAGGCTCTGGAGCTGAATCCGACCGAGAAAAACGCGCTCGTGGCCAGAAGCAAATGCTACATCCTATTGGGCCAGCCGGAGAACGCTTTGAGGGACGCCGAGACCAGCCTGCAGATCGACAAGAATTTCATAAAGGCGATTTACCAGAAGGCCGAGGCTCTGTACTATCTGGGCGACTTCGAGCACAGCCTGGTCTACTACCACAGGGGCCTGCACGTCAGGCCCGACCACGAAGGCTTCAAACTGGGCGTTCACAAGGCCCAGAAGGCGATCGAGAACGCGTTGGGGACTTCGTTTCCGGCGTTGGCGAAGATGACCCCGAATTCGAGTAACCGACAGACGCCGATGAGTCAGAGGGCGACGCCCGTTAGTACCAACAGAGGGAAAACTGCGAGGCCCAGTAGGTTGTTGAGAGAACTGGGAGCGGACAAGGACTATCTGGATAATTTGATGAACAACCCGAACATTCGGTGCAAGTATAAGGAGGACGATAACACTATAGAGAAGACGATACAGGAAACTGTGGATTACCTCAACGCCAGGCAAGAGTTTTGGAGGCAACAGTTGCCACCAAATCTAAAATGAGTCAGGAAATACACTTGTTCCTTTACAGTTCAGCTTCCTGAAGTTATATTCGTTGTTAAGAGGTTTAAAATTAAAATTAGTACAATAGGGGTATAATATCATAAAATAATATGGCCTTTAGGAACAAATTGTTTAACTACCATAAGCTGGTTAAGTTAGGTTAGGTTTGAACCTTGCTGTAACTTTAAATAGGGATGTGCATTATCTCAAAAATTCAAAACTTCTAAGGATTAAGTAACTGCACTTTTATTTTCAAGTCAGGATATTATACATGTTTCTTTGGAATTTACCTTCACAATTATAATATTCTCGAAAATTTTTTCATGTAAATTACATAATATGATTATTAAGATTACTTAACAATATCAGTTCAGTATCAGGTGTATTGCATAATGAAATGAATATCCACTAAGAAACTTTCAAAGATTTATTTTAAAATTTTAAGAACAATTAAAACATAAACAACTAATATTTTGTGTATTATTTGTTTAGTTAAGCATGTGTTTCCAGTTTCCAGTTGTCCAATTATCTAATTTCGCATTGCTAGCTATTTAGACTGCACGTTTTTCTGCCTTCAATCATAGAAGAATATGTAGTAGATTCTTCTATGCTTCGATCGACCTTGGTTCGAATCGAGAACGAGGCAGACTGCATGCTCATGTCTTTATAGAAAAACACCGCAGATGACCAAAAGCACTGGACAAAATATGGATTCACGGTATTGCTCCTTAATAGCTCAATCTGTGTGGTTTACTAATAATTGTCCTACACTCACTGGTATTACTATTGTTTTCAGGGGGGGGGGGGCAAAGGGGGAAATTGCCCCCTCCAGAGCTGTCGAGATAAACGAGATTTGTAATATCAAAATTAATAATACCAAAAATTATATACTCCTGGCCTAATCTGAAAATGCAGTGAACATCAAACATCTACAATTTGTTATTTGTTTCATTTCGTCTTCTCGAAATTAAAACCTATGCAGTAGATTTGAGAACGCGCCGCGCCGTATATTATGCACACACTCCGTCGCAGCGCGTAACCGTAAATTAGGCAAAACAACCTACTAAACATATTTTGCACAATTAGAGTGTGCACCGCCACGCCAGAAATAATATTTTCAAAATTGAAAATTTTAAAAATTTGTTTTAGAAACAATATTAGCGAAAACCGACTGAATGGGTTAACACTCTTTTATGTGTACTCTGAAGTGCCCATATCTTCAGAGGAGATATTTGACGAGCTCAAGACCAAAAAAAGAATACTCGATTTTGTGATATAGACTGGTTCGAAGAAGAATTATTTTTATGTTACACAGGGTGTCCGGTAATAACTTAAAAAATTAAAAAGAAAAATGGAAAACATGACGAAAAGTTCATATGAACATAGGTCCGTACAATGTTTGGTTTTCGAGATGCAGGGTGTTTAAATTGAAATTTTATTTTCGATTTTTTTAAGTAACTTTTTGAGACGACAAAATTTTCTTGCAAAAAAAACAACAAGTTAATTAAACTGTCAAAAAATAAATGTGCTTGTTTATTTAAATTTTATTTTGAATTTAATTGCATACGAGTGTCGATATGCACCTGCATCGATGCAGAAATTTGAAAATTTCTCGAAAACGGTCATCTTTGACGTTATTCACCAAGTATACCTTTTTTGCTTAGAAAACGTGTGGGAAGAGGATACATTCACAAAATGTCCTAAAAGTTTATTGTCAAAAAAGTTAGGGCAAATTAAATTGAATAATGATAGCGTACGCAGCGCCCTCTACGGATTGTACAAAAAAAAATTGTAGCAAATTATGACTTCTCTTTCCAAAAAATACCCGGCTACCAAATTTTGCAAGAAAATTTTGTCGTCTCAAAAAGTTACTTCAAAAAATCGAAAATAAAATTTCAATTTCAACACCCTGCATCTCGAAAAGCAAACATCTGAGAACCCATGTTCATATGAACTTTTCATCATATTTTCCATTTTCCTTTT